>OV816031.1:49992614-52428280 GCA_929113105.1 Agrypnus murinus
ATTTTCTCAGTCGTTTCCGACCTTGCCCTTAAGGGCGCGTTATCGCCGCCAGTTTTCATAATAGGAAGCTTCATTAACTATAAACACCTAAAGATGGCGGTATGGTCCGCAAAACGGAATTAATTTCTTTAAAACAAAAATTTGTGCTCACAGTGTTGCCAGACATGCGTGAACTTTCAAAATATTTTAAGTTTAACTGAAATTTTTAATTTTTAAATGCCAAGGAATAATTTAAGGTAGTTGAAATCAAAGAGGGTAATATAAAACTGCTAAATATCTTTAAAAATATTAGTTGTTCTTGCTGGTTTTAAGAAAAAGAAAAGTATTACTATATTAAAATATTGAAAATATATATTCGTTTTAAGAAATTAATCAGGACTAACTAAGAGTGAAATAGTTTATTAAAAAATTAACCGTCACATACTCTTAAGTAGAGAAAAACAACATTTACTTCGGGAATTTATTAAATAATAATTAAAAGATTAGGAAAGTTAAATTATTTTTAAATGTCCCGCGAATATTACCACCCAACGCTTCCTGGTGCAGAAAGCATTCAACTAAAAATGACTGATTTTCGTGCTGCCATATTTAAATTTTCGCGCCGTGTACATCTATTTTATTTCAATCAATACTAAATAAGCAAGCAAAAACATTTATCAATTTTCATAGATTTTGCTATTAAACAGTGATATAATGACTGTATTATGGATATTTTAAAAAAATGTTAATTCTACAAGATTGGCTATGTTCGACTATGATTATAAAATTTATTTTAGATATCTACTCCTTACAAACTATCATCCACACTACCTTAATAGTTTAGCAATCGACATCAAACGTTATCTTCCTAAAAAACGATTATTAAAAGAAAACTGAATGAAAAACGTGAGCTATGTTTTGACGCTAATATTTCGCGCCAATAACGCCCCCTTAAAGACCTGTTTAGAGTAGAGTTCCTAAATATGAACTGAGCTCTGTGTTATTTAGAGTTACGCATGCCAAATTTTCCTAATGACATCTCATATGTTGAAACTATTTAGTAGAAGGTTGGTAATCATGAAAATTGGTTTAATAAATTAAACTGTCAGTATGACAATTATATAAATCGGAAATTCGGTACAATTAATATTTTATTAAAAGCTGTCGTAAAATTGATATAATGTACTATAAATAGTAGCTTTAGAAATTCTCTACAAACAGTAAATAAATGATAATGTGCACATTAAAAATTTTTACATGCATAAAAATAAACATGACAGCATAACCTAAAATTTATAATTGACAGCTGCTGAATGATGTCACTAAAGTAAAAAGAGAAAAAAAAAGTATCTCTGTTTCAGACAGCTTAGTTTTGACATAGAAAGAGATAGATTTTGACATCCGTGTCCTTACTCTAAAATAACACAGTTAAAGTATTCGTTTAGGATCTCTAGTTTAGAGAACTTAACGTAAGGAGGACGTAAACAACTACAATTCAATAATAAAACAAAATGATTTTATTTCACGCTGTTCTTGAACATATATTTTTCATTTTATCATTTCATTTCAAGTGCCATTTATGATAGGGAACGTAAAAAAATAATTGCGCCCACTACAAAAATGTAAAATTTTGATACTAGTCAAAATGTCCGTAGTTCCTGTTAAAGCCATACAAACGAGCACTGCAGAAAAATTCCATTGTAGAATATCAAAAAAAAATTATATGATTTCTTGTTATATTCTATAAATACACTAGCATAACTCCTGTTGAAAAATCAACGGTTCGTATCTGGTCGTGTCAGTTATCAATGCAGTAAGAAAAGAGAACTATTTACAAAAGTTGAGCTGGTAACGCCGCCGCCGACAATCTGCGTACCTATTACTATACCACCCAGCATTCATAGGTGCACGCGTACTCGTGCACGTAAATAATTTTTTCTTCAAACGTCAGAGAAGTACCTCATTATTGAATTGGGTTGCCATAGTTTAAGTTTCACTTCTCCGCCGGCGGCAGAAAAAGTACTTTTTCTGCCGCCTACAGCAAAAGTGATTTTCTATTGGTCAATTATAATTTTTCTATTTATAATTAAACCATAAATATCATGAATTTATTAACAATAATTAAAAAATAGTATAACATTAATTATTTGTTACTAAAGTTAAAATTGAAAGTACAGTTATGTAAACTTTGAAAGTTTATGCCGCTTGACGTAGCTGCTGATGATGAAGCAGAAGAGACGTGAACGTTACTTGGAGTCGAGATCACAGCTGCTGGAGCATTACTCATGAAGGATTCTAAAGATAAAATTCTTGAAGAAGAAGCGCCAGTACACAAAATTACAGTCCGGATATGGTTCCTAGTGACCATTATTTATTTTCCAATTTAAAGAAAGACGTTAGGGGACGTCGTTTTAAGGACGAGAACGAGTTGCAAGCAGTTGTAATTGAACATTTTGAAGGAAAAACTTCAGATTATTTTTACAAGGGCATTGAATTATTAATTCCACGTTGTAATAAGTGTATTGACCTACGAGCAAATAGAAACAGGAGAGAACATTGCATTATATTCCACGCGACGGAACTGCTAGAAAAAGTGGTTTATAAGAGTGAGTGAGAGAGGGTACGAGTGAGTGAGAGAGGGTACCGGCACCCGATGAATATCGATCGATTGTATACGTCAACAACCCCGACCTGACACGGACAATATCGAACGTCGTACGTCAACAACCCCGACCTGCTCAACGTGGTTTATATAATGGCCGACTTCCGTCGCGTCGGTTCCTTACCCCCGACCATTGAAATGTTCTCTCCTGTTTCTATTTGCTCGTAGGTATTGACATTAGGGGATATTTTATATTGAAAAATAAAATATATTTTACCAAGTTAATTTTTTCTATATCAGGCCGAGAATTTATGGCGCTTACCTCGTACTTTTCGGAAAACAGTCCCTACAATAATGGGTATTTTTTGAAATTTGATATGAAAAAGGCCTTTAGCGGGACTCTTTTGCAATTTTCTCAGGTTTTATGAGGTATTCTTATAAAATACCTCAAAACAAAGTTGAAACCTACCAAATGTATTATAGTTCTTTGGTGTGCAATAAATGTCGACCGATAATGTATGTTCGAAGAAAAGTGCGTTTCTGTGACACTTATGCACTCATTTTCATAGTTAATTATATTTTCCACAAAATATATACTTCCACAATTTTTACGGACGTTTCAGAGCTCATTCTACATGATTATTACCTTTCAAATCGGCCATTAACCATACTTTTAAGATGGATAGTATTCGAGTTACACGATGGCGAATATACCTGTGGTCCTTGACGACTCACTCCTTCAATTCACAATGACGGTTAGTCTCTCTGGAATGCGTTCTCACAGATTTCGGCGATGTACGGTGGTATAGTCGACGCTATATTCCTCAGCTACAGTAAACCTTCAGTGTGAAACTTTTCATGAAGAAAATCCTGACAGCGACGAAAATGATGATAACGCCGATTCTATTGAAATTCTAAATTTCAGCAAATTTTCTAGAGAAAATCATTTGTAATAATTTTTTTATAAACATTGTGTACAATAATTTGTAAAAAATGTTTCATGTTCTATTGATTTCATAATGGTCTAGGAGAGCAAGGTTAATACAATGCTATTTTATTCTTTTTTCTTTCAGTGTGAATCGGTAAATGCATAGGATAAAATAATAAAAAATAGCATCATATTAGCTCTGCTGTCCTAGATCATTATGAAAACAATAGTCCATTTATATTAATAGTAATATTTCATTTATAGCTTTCATGTTTCTTATTGTTATTATTTATTATTACGTCACTAATTCAAAATTTTCACATAATTAACTGAGTAAACGAAAATATACATTTTTTACAAAATAATATCTCAGGAAATATTGCTTGCATGACATTCCATAACCAACTTTTTTATAGGAAACTTAATCTTTTTAGCTTTTATATAATGCATTTTGTACGTAGGAGCAGCCAAATTTGAAATATTTAAAAAACGCGCAAAGAAACAGCAGTTTTTCGGAATGTCGAAAAATGACAGTTGCTGAAGAAATTCTATTTCAGAAACTCTGGGACGTACGAGGATTAATAAAAAAGAAAATTATGGGGAATTTTGTCAGCTACATTTTCATTCTGAACGTTGATGCCCGTAAAATACTTTCTGAAATATTAGCGAAAAAGAAAGTTTGTCTGCCATTTTACCAAGATGGCGTAGCCGGCTCATCGCCTATGCATGGGGAGTTTTGATATGGTTTTTAGCACCACTTTTTAAGCCTATATACCAATTTTTAGCTTTTCCCCATTTTTTTCCTTTATATTGCTGAAAATGATTTAATTTACCTGGGCTACCGTATATCCAACAGTGTTGGACAAAATTAAATCTTACTGGCAATTGACAATTAAATTAATTAATTGTGACTATTTTTTATTTTGCATGATTACAACTAATTAATTGTTAGTTGATCTGGCAATTAAAAATTAATTAATTGTTAGTTGCTCCGACAATTCACAATTAATTAATTGTTAGTTAAAATTATTAATTGTAACTGTCATTGCAATTAACAATTGATATTCATTATGATGACAATTAACCTGATATTTTTTAAAAAGATGGCAGATTGCTATATAATAATGCATCCCTTAAATAATCAGATGTTTTTTATTTGTAACTACAGCTGGGACATACGTTTTCAGGCAACACGCAATATATTTTGCGATTTCTTATTAAAAGCTTTTTACGATTTATATTTTTATAGAGATTGTGCAGATAATACATTTTTAATAGTTTACAAAGTTTATTTGTGCACGCAATATTACAATACATGCATAAAGATATTTCAATTGCTCTTTTTATTTATAATAGGGTTTGTTTAAAAGTCTGGGACAAAACTGAAATGCGATCTGCTGTTATTACAAAATACTAGAAGGATCTTCATAGTTATTTTCGACGAACAAAAAGTTCGTCTCTGAATTCGTGAAGTCGGTCTGTCGCCTTTTTCCCTGTTGACTTTTTTGAATTTTTCTTGGAAAATCTCTTTTTTGGAATCTTATAGTACATTGGATTCTAAGAAACTTTTGGTTGAAACATTTTTTTGTATCTCTTGGAAAGTGGTCAAAATGACCACCGAAAATTTCGGTAAATTTTTGAAAACTGAAAAATTTTGTATTTTTTAAAAATGTACGAAAAAATAAACATTTTTAGCAACAAAGAAAAAATTTTGTTCGTCATGACAATGCTAGCTCTGCGCATTCTCAACTGGTTTTATTTAAATTTAAAAACTTTCATAAAATTGCAGTCTGCAATTAAGAGATTAATCGCGATTAAATATAATTGCAACTGAAATATCATAATTACATCTTCAATCAACTGATTGATTAAAAATTTAATTGATTGATGCCCAACTCTGATCTCCAGTCGTTTTTACGATTTTTTACGAAACTAATTGTTTTATGTAATTTCCATAGAAACGCTGTAACCTATTCGCCGCCGCCTTTCTATTAACAATGAATTAAATTGTTGATTTTTTAAAAGCAATAGAATTTGTAATTACATATTTTTTAAGCTTGCACAAAAAATATTGTGTATATCTTGTCCGCGAAATTATTTAAGCTTAATAATCTGAATAAAAATATAAAGAAAACTTAATTGCGAGAAATCCCAAGTGAATGCCCATCTAAAAAATTGATAGGTACTTAAAGAAAGTGCTATATGAAATATTTAAGCAATCTAATATTTGCTAATGAACTAAAAACTATTCTAATCAAAACTAAACAGAGATTCTTCCAACTAAAACAAATTAAGAAGAAATACGTATTTATTAATCGACTCCGCACAAATACTGCAAATTTAGTCAATATATCAAAGCCAAACACACTAAGAACTGCTCCGCTGTGAGACAAATAACATTGTTAAAATTTCTTCCCTTTTGTGAATTTAACACGAATAATTTTACCAAGTATCAGTCACCACGTGCATCGGCCTGCCGGCTGTAAGCTTACGCATGCTATATAGTAACGTTGCATTCGACCAAACAATTAATGAATATTACTTCATTATTTGTATGGACAAATGTAGTTACCCAGAGCTCAGTCACGCCACCTAGTTCAGTTGCACGAACTAACCAAAAAAGTAAGCGTATTTATTTTCAAGAGGCTGCGTATCTGCTTATTATCTGTGACCAAGTTTCAAGAGACTTAAACAATTTTTATTAAAGAAGAAGAAACTAAAAAGCTGTAGCTTAAGATGTCAAAACTGGAGAACTGTAGATCACACCTCAAAACGGTAGAAATACAGTGTTTTAGCTATAGACCTGGCAACATTGCATGTGAGTTAAGGATATTCAGAAATATGAATCAATTTTTCGATCGTGGATAATATCTTACTTAACTCACTTGTACCATAAATGACTATTTCATGCTGTGTGGCATTATTAAATTGTCTGATTTTTGGAAGAAACTTAAAAATTAAACAAAAGATTGTATAACTAATTTGGCCACCTCAATTATTACTGTGGTAACAACGTATTGCCATGATATTATGACATGTATTGGAAATTAAGCTACCCTATTCACAAACATGTTTGATGGGTTGCATAATGTAACGTTCTTTTTAAAATAATAACAAAAATATAAATGTACTACAATTTGTAATTTTCCAATTCTAGGAAGTTTGTAGTGATCCATAAAATAAAGGAGTCTACGATTTCTGAAACAGAAACAAGGGTATTCATTATTGTTCGAAACAATAATAATTGTAAACTGTTTAACGAACTTATAGCCCAGGAGCTGGCGACCAAAAAGTGTAAGAGTTTTGTAAAGGCTAATCAATATTTATATACGTTGATTCTCTATATTCTTTCTTACTTTCTTGGCGTGACTATTTCGCTTATGCAACACTTTATACACATTTGTGTTTAGATTGTGGAAATTTTACACTAAACTAATTTTAGAAAAAAGTTTTGTTTTCAGAGCCTTACTCCATGTGATATTTTCAATGCTACAGAATGGCTGGGACGTTATTTTTTGCTTTTTTTATTTACGTTTTTAATGGTTTCTAAAATATTCTAAAGTCATTTTTAGATGTTTCCTAAAGCTTTTTGGTACTGTATAAACAAAACTTTATACCCGCGTAGCAGGTATTATAACCTAGTATTTTAATATTAGCTTATATTGAGTGTGTAAATAAATATCCTACACAAAATAAACTCGGATATGGGAACAGTCGGCGTCAGCAAAGCTTGAAACTTGTAACAAGAAGTAGCGTCATCTAAGTGTTTTCTAAAAGCTGAAAATTGATCACTAAGCAGTTTATGTAATAAGAAACTGGAAAACAGTAGTCAGGCAGCGTAATGGTCGAACGCGTTGCATCAGCACCAGTGCTGTGGTCGCATGTCTTCAAAATGAGCTCAATGTAAAGAAGTGATTTGAAAAAGCTGAAATTTGGTACAGTGTTAATTTATTGAATATAGTTTCTCAAAAAAACAGTCAGACTGCATTTTGATAGAACCGAGCTGGTCAGCAGCCTCTAGAAGCAGTTGTTACTTCTAGCGACTGCTGACTATGGTACCTTACCTGCATGTTTAATTGTAAAGGCAGGTGGTTTATATTTTGATATGTATCATCACTGTGCTTTTACTGAAGTCTGTTGCTATATTTTTGGTATGTATGGTCATTTGAGTCAAGCAATTTTATTTTTATCTTTATGCAATCATTAGTAATTTGTCGGCAACATTAAACTTTTTATTATCATCTCTCCATATTATATAGCAGTATGTGTGGCAATTGATTACTTTGTCGATAGTATCGTTAGCAATCTTTTTATGCATTTATTTAGTATTAAATGTGTATTTGTTTTAAATCATTAAGATATATATTGATTTCAAATCATGAAGTTATATAAAATTTGAAACGCATTCAGTATTTAGGTTAGGTTCACTTCGTATAAATGATTAATAAGGGTCTACACAAAAACGCATTTTAACGTTAATTATAAATATATCAGTTCGTTAGTGCACAAAGATTGTACGAGGGCATACAATAATGGATTAGTTAACTGGTAATCTTGCCTTATTAGTTTGTTGACCATTAAGAAAAATAAATTTGTCATTTGTTTTTCAAATATAAGCGTTCATATTATTCATGATATATCGAAATCAGAGCTCGTTTGTCATTTAACCGACCTTGTTCCAAATTATGTTTGTTTCGTTTCGTATAATTTCAAAATTCGGAATTTGCTGGGCTAACCGGTTCCCCAGCCCAGCAAAGTAGAATTTGAAATAAATCGTTAAGGAAGGCAGCACAATGGAAACTTTTTCCAGCACAGAGCGGCACAAAGCTAGCACATTCATGTGCAAGTGCTAAAACTCCAGAATTCGGAATTTGCTGGGCTAAGCGTTTCCACAGCCCAGCAAAATAAGATTTGAAATAAATTGTTTTGGAAAGCAGCACAATCAAACTTTTTTCCAGCACAGTGCAGCACAAAGCGAGCACATTCAGGTGCCAGCACTAAAATTTCAAAATTCGAAATTTGCTGGGCTAACCGTTTCCCCAGCCCAGCAAAATAGACTTTGAAATAAATCGTTTCGAAAGGCAGCACAATGGAAACTATTTCCAGCACAGTGCAGCGCAAAGCTAGCACATTTAGGTGCCAGCACTAAAACTTCAGAATTCGGAATTTGCAGGGCTAAGCGTTTCCCCAGCCCAGCAAAATAAAACTTTCAATAAATCGTATTGGAAAGGCAGCACAATGAAAACTTTTTGCAGCACAGTGCAGCACAAATCAAACACATTGATATGCTAGTAATAAAATTTCAAAATTTAATGATTGCGGGGCTGGAGAAAGGTACCCAAATTATTTGCTTACTAAAAAAAGTATCTCTTATGTTATTATTCTGTTCTATAGCCTCTGGCGACATATTATTTTGTCTTACATTCGAAGAAATAAATTCTGAATATGTATTGAATTAAAGTCGCAGATTTTTAATAATTTTTATTAAATTAACTTGAAATGTTTGATTACTGATTAAGATTAAGAGTGCTCTGATAGATACAACCACCGCGCACAATCTAGTCTCATCGGGACCCTAACTTTCGCCACTTCTAAGTCGCCGATTTTCCTAGGGGTTGTTGCACCCCTCCGTCAGCTTTCTAGAATTTTTCTTTTTTATACAAAAATTGTCTTTTCTAAAAATCTGGTATTTACATGCGTTAACGAAATTCCTACTCCTATTGGATCGAAAGTTACAGATTTTTAATTTTTTTTAGAGTTTTCGAACATAGCGATAATCAACATCGGACAACTTTTGGTTGTCTTTAAATGTGACTTAACACCGATATAACTTTACTAGAAAATTATTTTATTATAATTAATACTTCTTATAGTGGTTGCTTACTAGGGGGGGAGGTGTTTCACCTCCTATGGTTTTGAATTAGATCTTCGCTGAAATCGGTGTTAAAACTTTAATGTTAGGTCTTCTTAACGAAACTTTTACTGTACTTGATTCGAAAATTACAGATTTAAAAAAGATTACGAACTTTCAATTCAGTTTGATCAGTTAAACTTCAATTACAATTAAATACTATACAAGGAGATTATATTATAATAATATGGGTTTCAGCTTTCGTGAAAATTCCTCATTGTTAACTGGGCGTTTCTACTGCCAGAAAAGGGGTACCACGAGGAGGTGCTTCACCCCTGTTCTGTTTTATTCAGTCGATTATTCTTTCAAACTATATAGATTTTCCATTATTGCTAAAATATTGATATTTGGACATGTGAACGAAATTTCTACTGGTAGTGGTTCGGAAATTCCAGATTTTTTTAAATTTAAACACTTTTCTTGTTACGAAAGTGCGGACATCCGACATGCCAACAAATTTTATTGTTGAATGGAGTAATAACAACGGAAAACTGTTATTGTGGTTATTCTCTTTGCCGAAATCGTAGTGGTGGGGTTATTTTAAGAGGGTGCTTCATCCCCATTTGAATTTTCATTTTTTAAATATTTTATATAAAATCCATATTGTTTCTAAAGATTTTTTCTGACCAGTTCCGTCACTTCCAAGATGTCGATTTTCTGGGGGTTGTTATACCCCCCCAGTTAGGTTTCTAGATTTATTCCGTTTTAATGCAAAGTCCATCACCTGCAAAAATCTGGGATTTACATGCGTTGACGAGACTTCTACTTCTATTAATTCGAAAGTTACAGATTTTTTAATATTTATGAATTTTCCAACACTTAGGTAAACAACGTCAGACAACCTTTGGACTTTTTAAATGTGCATTAGCACACAACTAAAGACTCGCTGTTCTAACTACTAGAAACTGACCGTTTCTATACTGTAAGGATTTTGAAAACAAAAATTATTAAGTTATCTTAAAAATATTGATAAAATTAGCGACTAGGACTGCAATGATCGCCTTAGTGCAAAATAAAGTTCCAATAAGAACTAACAAAACTCATCACTACTAAGATTTGTTTTAGGGGTTGGTGCACCCCTCAGTTGACTTTCTAGAGTTTTTCCTTTTTCATAAAAAATATCTTCTTTAGAAATCTGCTATTTACGTGCGTTAACGAGATTTCTACTCCAATTGGTTCGAAAGTTATAGATTTTTAAAAGTTTTTATTAATTTCCGAACACTTAGAAGTAAACAACATGAGACCTGTTTTAAGCGTGCATTAGCACTGACATATAACTAAAAACCGAAAAGTTTTGTATTAATTCTTCTACATCTATGCCACAGTGTTGCTTACTAGGAGGTGTTTCACCCTCTTTCGTTTTTAATCTGATTTTCGAACATTAACTCATAACTGGAAAAGTGATACGATTTTTAAAATCTGTAATTTCCAAACTACTACCAGTAAAAATAATGTTTACACGTCCGAATATCAAAACATTAGCAACAAAACAGAATCTGTATAGTTTGAATAAGGGGGTGTTATTTTCAGTAAGGGGTAATTCCATCTCCAGTGATCCAATGAGTTGTAATTCACCCTTTCTGATTTATTTCAATTTTGGCACAACTGTTATACTCCTGAAGATAAGTAAAAAATCTAAAATATTATATTTTTAACTCAAGTGGTTCTTGAGTTGTGCCCTTCTAAAGTGTACAAAAATGAGTGATTTTGAGCAAGTTGGCGTTTACGTTTTCCTTTATAACTTTTGATAGAAATAAGATAAAGGAATGAAACAAAGATTTAAAGTCTATCATTTGGGCTTTAAGATGATGGGTTGCATGGCATACTTCAATTTGACAAAAAAAATTATATTGCGCCCCTGAAGTGTTTGACCTTGAATTTCTCAGAAAACATATGATTAGAAATTCTGAAAAAAATTGGACATAGAGTTGCGTATTTTTTAAATATGTGTGCCAAATTTCAACTTGGGATCTCAAAGGGATCGTTACTAAATTATTTTAACAAAATAGCAATGTTCAACATTTTACCATTAATAATGTTTTCAATACTGGGAACATTGGGAGTTTTGTTTTATAAATGATTATTTTCTGTTTTGGTAATTACTTACAAACAATCTGGGTTAGATAAAACAACAAATTAAAATCACTATGACACTCAATAAAGAAAATTTTAATTTGATGCACAGTATTAATGTAAAATACTGCATGCTAATTTCATTTCCTGATAGCTTGAACTGTATGTACGACCTGTCGCTGTATTTGGATCTACTTTCCCTAAAATCTGCTTGGGATCTCTTGCAGTCATGTTCACATATAACAAAACCTGTAATTTCATATATTTCTAATGTAGGTCTAATTAGTTCATCAGATGTGGAGTGTATAAATGTCTGATCACTAGCAAGAGTAGAATTTTATTAATATATTATTTTCTGAGATAGGTATAAAACAGTGAAATTTCTGTATCCGAACAATTGTTTTTGCTTTATCAAATCCTTCATGAGAAATTAAGATTTACATGTATTCAGTAGGATACATTACTATGCAGTGCATAGTAATATATCCTACTGAATACATGTACTAGTGAGGGGAACTTGGGTGTCGAGTGTCGTGATACTGTTCGTGGTCGTGACACTTGAAGTGTCGCGACACTTCGTGTCGAACAGTATCGCTCTTATTAGAGTGTAATTCGAAGTTGCTTGATCATTCTTACAAATAAATTAAAGGCAGATTTGTTGAACTGGCCAACAATCATTGAATAAGACGTACATATAAAACTATTTTGTTGTAGATTTTTTTAGTTAAAATTATAAATTCATGAATTATTTGCAAAACATCAATTTAAAAGCCGAAACCTGAAAAGTTGACGTGAAGACTCCGTGGTTCAATGCCAACGGTGGCTTGCTAAACTGCACGGTCTGGTGGAATGCAAGATCGAACCCCGTTACAAGCATAACTTTTTTTAAATTTTATTTGTCATTAATCTTTAATTTAATAACAATTTAAATAATTTGTTATTCTTTTATTCGAAAAACGTACAAGAAATAATAAATTAGAAATGAAAACTGACGATGCTTTTTCATACTGCATACCACAAAAACCAATTTTTACAATATTAGTTAATTAACATTCAAAATCCTGAAGATTTAAATACATTTAAAGTTTCAGTATTGACAAGTACTTATTTTACATTTTATTTATTTTAATTTGAAATAAATACGTAATGAGAATTCTTGAATTCATGTCTTATTAATTGGGTACCATTATTTTTTATTTGTAATGTATTATTTCTTGTACGTTTTTCGAATAATAGAATAATAACAAATTATTTAAATTGTTATTAAATTAAAGATTAATGACAAATAAAATTTAAAAAAAAAGTTATGCTTGTAACGGGGTTCGATCTTGCATTCCAACAGCCCGTGCAGTTTAGCAAGCCACCGTTGGCATTGAACCACGGAGGCTTCACGTCAACTTTTCAGGTTTCGGCTTTTAAATTAATGTTTTGCAAATAATTCATGAATTTATAATTTTTGAAGAATTGGGATTGTTATTAAGGGTCATATTTTTGGACAGTACGTTAGAATATCTTATCTATCGATTGCAGCTATTAATTTCACCGACTTTTATTCGAGAACGAACTATTTGGCATATTTCAGATTTCCCATACTAATTTCCTATAGCAAATGTTAGAACGAACACGGTGTATAAATAGTTTAATGTCTTTTAATGTACTTAATGCATAAATATATAACCATAACAGAATTTACTCATATAATTGTTTTTTAATCCATAGTTTGCTTATGATTTATGTAGCTATGAATCTTGCCTGTTCTCGTTTCAATTGAATTACATTTACACTAGCGCGTGCATGATGTAAAGGCGAAGTGTCGTTAAAGTATCATGAAGAGTCGACACTTCTGACGTCATAATGGTTTCGACTCTCAAGTGTCGTGATACGCGGGTAGTGTCGAGAACCCATCACTACTATGCACTATTGGTTTCATAATGATCTAGGGCAACAATGCTAATATGATGGTATTTTTATTATTTTATCCTATGCATTTACACTGGAAAAAAAGAATAAAATAGCATCTTATTAGTCTGGCTGTCCTAGATCGTTATGAAATCAATACATAGTACATACTGATACTTACACTAGGTACTGAACAGTGGTGTTTTAAAAAAATATATTATTAATGATCCCATTGAGATCTCAAGTTGAAATTTGGGAGACATAGGAATTTAAAGATTATGCAAAATTTTAAAAAATCATCCAGGAATAATTAACGTTTCATCTAACCCAGGTTCTTTGCAAGTAATTACCCAGAACAAAAAGTAATCATTCATAAAACAAAACTCTAATACCAATAATATAGTTACCAGTATTGAAAAATATATTTACGTTAAAGTGTTGGACATTGCTACTTTGTTAAAATAATTTAGTAACGATCCCATTTAGATCCCAAGTTGAAATCTGGCACACATATTTAAAAAATATCCGTCCAATTTTTTTAAAGTAAAGTTATCAGGAAATGGAATTAGCTTGCAGTATTTTACATTAATACTGTGCATCAAATTAAAATTTTCTTTATTGCGTGTCTTAGTGATTTTAATTTATTATAGTTGATAACAATTTGCACGTGTTCTGATAATACTCAAAATTTTTCTTGACAAGTGTACCCAGGACATTTTATTTAGGTAACGTTTCACAAATAATTTTAAAAAATTTTAAAAACTCGTACAGGAATTTAATTAATGTTTTATCTAATCCAGATTTAAGTAATTACCAAAACAGAAATAGTCATTTATAAAACCAAACTCCCAATGTTCTCAATATTAAAATCATTAATAATGGTAAAATGTTGAACATTGCTATTTTGTTAAAGTAATTTAGTTACGACCCCTTTGAGATCCCAAGTTGAAATTTGGCACACATCTTTAAAAGATATGCAACTCTATGTCCAATTTTCCTCAAAATTTCTAATCATACGTTTTCTGAGAAATTCAAGTTCAAACACTTCAGGGGCGCAATATAATTTATCTTTTCAAATTAAAGTATGCCATGCAACCCATCATCTTAAAGCCCAAATGATGGACTTTAAAAAAGTTTTTGTTTCATTCCTTTATCATATTTTTATCAAAAGTTATAAAGGAAAACGTAAACGCCAACTTGCTCAAAATCACTCATTTTTGTACACTTTAGAAGGGCACAACTCAAGAACCACTTGAGTTAAAAATATAATATTTTAGATTTTTACTTATCTTCAGGAGTATAACAGTTGTGCCAAATTTGAAATAAATCAGAAAGGGTGAATTACAACTCATTGGATCACTTGAGATGGAATTACCCCTTACTGAAAATAACACCCCCTTATTCAAACTATACAGATTCTGTTTTGTTGCTAATGTTTTGATATTCGGACGTGTAAACATTATTTTTACTGGTAGTAGTTTGGAAATTACAGATTTTAAAAATCGTATCACTTTTCCAGTTATGAGTTAATGTTCGCCGACGATGGGGTTCCTTTCCTTACTTCAGTAGATGCGATTTTTAGGAGCCAGTCCGCCACTGAGTAAAAACTCAATTATTGGATATTATAAGATATACTTGACAGAAGCTCGACAATGTAATCGTAATCATTTTCCACGAACCAAGCGCATCATTGTATCATAATAAAGAATGGTAGGCATGTTATATCTTCAGTTTAGTAATCCCCCCATCATGAAAACATTCTGCGTACTCCACTGATTACATCACTTTGTATTTGTTAGGATGCTTTTTAGTTTGGCGTGGAAATTCCCTGATTTGTGAACACTTCTACTGCAAGAAAAGTCGTTCTCAGAATGGGGGGGGGGGTCGATGGCTTTACATCGAACAGAAAGTACACTTTACAAAAGAACTGTTAAGAAGGACGGCATCATTTCTGCTCCCTAGCTGAAACTGTAAGTACTTTTTATAAATGAAAGTGAAAGGTGAAAGAATTAAGGTCAAGGAAGGTCTTTCGATGACTAAGCACTTGATCAATCGCGTATGTATATATGTTCCAAAAGTCAACGTCATCCCTTGGAGGCCTAATAGGCCAGCTTATGACTGACCAGAATATCAAAAGGTGACCTTAGTAAAAAATTGTTAGTTTTTGAGATATTGGTACTTTTATGAATTTCGTGAAAATCGACATCTTAGATCAGTTTTTTGAGTGTCACAGCTACAAAATTCCATATTTTAAGATTACAATTTTTGTTAGGCAACCCTGAATAGATAAATTAAAAAAAAGCTAATTATGTCGTGAGGTTCTTTTATTAAATAAAAAAAGAAATACTGGCTGTCCTACTTAGAAAACAAGGTATTTTGCAAGGTAAACGAGAAGATACTCTTTTTTAGGACACCCCATCAAGCAGCATTTTTAGTCATCACTACGTACCAGCAACTACTGGTGGAACTATTAAGTTTTTTCCACTTATCACAAGCACGTAATTGTTACGGTTTTATTACGTGCCTGGAACCAAAATGGAGAACAATTTTTAGGTAGCAGATACATTGCAGTAACCTCTCTGGAACTTGCCCAGTTACGTAGTGGAAACGTGCCGGCGTAGTAATTGATACTTTCATGGAACTTCTTTTTTCTTTGATACATCGTGTCGCGTGGTTGCTCTCTCTCTCTCTCTCTCTCTCTCTTACTATTGCAACTTAGCAAATATTCTATCATTTTCTATACTAATGTTGCAATCGTGTCACAAAATGGATTACTATTTTATTTGTAATATATATCTAATAATACAAAGAGCGATGAAATGTTTAGTTATTTTGTCATTCCAGTATACCCAGTGACGGATTTAACACTTAAGGGGCCAAAAACGTTACAAATTTTTGGGGCCCCATCGTACAAATCAATTACTACTATTTGTATATTTATCTTTTATTTTTTATCAAAAATTAAGTACATACAATTATTAATATAAAATTTTAAATAATGATTAATTTGTAATCGTATCATTTTAATTTTTTGGTATTACGCCATTAGAAGGATCGCCAGACACGATAGTGTCTGAACGTGCATGTAGTAAGTACATATTACTGCCGCTAGCGAAGTGACCCAATTTTACGGTAATTCAATAACAATTTTATAATAACATTATATAGTAGTAATAACATTACACAGTAAACTCGGACAGTAGCTTAGACACAGTAGCTCAGAAGTAGAGATGTCGCTCGGAAAACGGAAGGTCTGGGGTTCGATATCCAGCCAAGGTGATAGTTTTTTCTATATGGATTTGCATTTAAAATATAATTTAATGTAAAACATTAATTAAACAAAATAAATTAATCTCGAAATTAACCATTATCTAAAAGTTATAATTTTATATATTTCGAATAATTAGAAATATGGCATATACTGATATCTATGCCATTGTAATAGAACCTCTGAAATGCGAGATCATTTCCCACAGTCATTTCCGTACAGTTTAGAGATTGTAAGCAATGAGTCGTTTTCATCGTTACTAGACTGTTTGAAATGTGTAATTTTCTATAGTGGTCGTTGATAAATACATTTATTTCATAATCAGTTCTTTTGTAATGAAACTTTTCTGCTTTTAGAAGCAGCAAATTTATCAATAATATTTTCAAGACATAAATTTTTTAAATTACAGTGTTTAAAATTGTTTTTTAAATAATCTTTTACACGTTTAAGAACGGAGAAAGAGCGTTCTCTAGTTGCATTACGTATCGGTAATGTTAATTTCTTTTAATTGTTTCAACATTGGGTATTGTTGACAATGACAAATGACATTAACAAATTTCATTCGGATTCGAAAGCGTGGTACAGTCCCCTTTCCCCGAATGTAAAGTTGAACGACCACGCAGATTTTGCTAATAAGGCAACGATTCGGAACGACAGAGATGATACACTCCTTGCGAGTCTGCTGGAAAACATTATATTTCGACTTTGATCCAAACACACCTATATATTTGAACTGCACTCATGTAAAATTTTGGGAGTAAAAGCTAAGTAATCTAAAACATTAAGTAATAAAAAAAAATTTTTTAACCGTCCTTGTCAAAAAGTTGCTTACGCAGATATAAACTGTTTAGGGCACTGTCTTGTATTAAAGAAAGACGTTGTAGGGTTGACACGTTTATTAATTTAGTAAAACTAATTTTTAAACGTAAAAAGAACCAATTTTACGCGATTTTAAATGTTTGATCATACGAAAATGTTATTAAGGTTTTTTGTTGTACTAGATGAGATGCAGTTTTTGGCAAAGTTTCACAATTAAACTAATATTATTAACGCGGCAAAATGATGTTAAAGTTTCCAACTTTATTATGTTGTTCTGAAAAAGTGGTATGTTCTAGAACAAAATTGCACAAGACTTTTTTGTTCCTTTTGATGTCTTCTATTACCCCTTAATATTAGCGCTTAGTAACTAGCTCCTTGCAGCCTGTATTTTACACATATATTTAATTTACGTATAAAAAGAAATTAGAAACAAAATGGATTTCTTGTAACTTAAAAAATGACAAATAATGGATTAAACACCCTTTCAAGCCCCCTCCCCCAACCACACTTTCCCGGCCACAAAACGACAATAATGCACAATAACAGTTTTCCGTTCTGATGTAATACTCCGTTCAATACTAAAATGTATCGTTATCAACAACCGCAACACAACGTCTGATTTGTGAACGTTCGTGACCGAAAAAGTGTTTAAATTTAAAAAATCTGAAATTTCTGAACCACTAGTAGTAAAAATTTCATCCAGATGTCCGAACATCAAAATTGTAGCAACAAGACAAAATATAATAAAGTTTGACAGAAGAATTGTTAAAGTTAAATGGGGGTGGAACACCCCCTCGAGGCGCAATTCAAATTTGGGATTTTGAAAATTTTGATTCCAAATCTGAAAACTCGAATGTTACTGTAAAAGTTTTTATGACACACTTACTGCAGAAACTTATATTTTCTAGATATGGTAGAGGAGGCTAATGCCAGAATCACTTTCATGAAAATAGATGAATTCTATTGCAGGGTTATCTCAGGACACCTACATCCAGGTTCTGAAGGAAATGGATCGGTATAAAACAGATATTAGAGATATTAAAAACTAAAGTGCATTTAACTAATCCCTACCACTTTATTAAACAAAGATCTTTAGGATGTTCATCGTTCGTAATAACAAAAAATCTGTCGGCAATCGGTAGATGAATATGATAATCAATATATTGTATTTTCCAATATATTGTACCATATATTTTATCTACGACCACCATAGAAAGTTACACATTCCGCACAATCGAGTAAGCGTGAAAATTACTAATTGCACACAATCTCTAAAATCAACGGTAATGACCGTGAGAAATGATTCTCACAACCAGTAGTTCTATTAAAGTGCCATAGATGTCAGCACTTCCAATATTATATTATTAATTATTTGAAATATTAAAATATTATAGATTCTAGATAAAGGTTAATTTATTTTTTTTAATTATTGTTTTACATTAAATTATATTTTGAATGCAAATCCATCTAGAAAAATTATTTCTTCCGCGGGGAATCGAACTCTGGACCTTATGTTTGCTAAGCCAGACGTCATACTCTTCAGCTATCTAGGCGTTTTGACTTAATTTGGTTATTCTCACTATATAAAGTGTTACTAAAAATTGTTATTCAATTAACATAAAATTGATTAATTTTTTACAGTATTATATTATTGTTAATTAATATTATTCATTATTATTGTTAAATTACAATAACAGCAATGAAATCTTTTATAATTTGCAACATAATACACAAGCACAAGCGCGATGGGAACACTTAAAGCTACCTTCCTTGTCAACACAATACCTGGAATGCGAGAATATGTTGATATTTCGCTGCAAAGGGATTAAGAACTTTGACAATTGAATTGTGATTTTTTATAAAAAATTACTTTTTGAAAACGAGTATATTATGATTATTTAGCTGTAAGTACTAAATAGTAGATTGACTGAAATTATACAGATTGTAAACGTATACTATTGTCTTTAAAAATCTAATATTTACTTTTGTCGTTTTCGAAATTCTAGATGTACGTATCATGAGTGAATCCGATGATGGGAAAATGGAGTGTACACTTGTACACCTCCAAACATCGTGGAGGCGGCTCACATTACATCTCTTAATTTATTACCAGAGATTTCACGTGAAAAATATTAATGCGAATATAAATTCTAGGTTAAATATTTTTCTTAGTTTTTGAAAGTTTATTACTTTTGTTGTTGTCGTAGATAAAATATAGTTAGTAACGCGTGCAAAAACTCCAATTTCACACTCGTGTGATTGCGGAAGTTGACTTCTTTACACTCGTGAGAAATTAGCACTTTTCTGCACTTGTAACACAATATACTATTTTGTTACACAACAAGTAAAGTATAAGTTATTAATTAATGTTTTAATAAAAACTGCGTCAAATAATTACTTAATACATAAAAGTCCAAAGTCCGGATCAAGATCAGCAAGACTGAAAACCAACTCGTTGCTGTGAACGTTTTCAACTCGTTTTCAATTCTATATTTTCAAATGTGGTTTTGTTATTATTACATACTAAAAAAGTATCTCTTATGATATTATTCTATTCTATATCCTCTGGCGATATATTATTTCATCTTGCATACGAAAAAGTAAATTCAGAATGTTCATTGAATTAAAGTTTAGATTTATAATAGATATTTATTATACAAGTGTGGAATGTGCGAGATTAGGCACGCAAGAAAAAGTAATTTTCTTAAGTGCCTAAGAAGCAATTCCACACGCGTGTAATATAATATTTTATCCAAAATCGCGTGTAATTAAATTAAAAACATTAAAATAAAATTTATAAATTTTTGACCAAAATGTATTGCAAGAGAGCTGCGGGATGGTTGCTATAGTAAAATTTTGTTTTCGTAATCAATTTGTGAAAAATCGTGAAAAACGGTGCAGAACTTTGAGATGGATGAAAACGAGACAGTACCGCCTGAAAATTCGACTGATATAATGGTTCGGATATTACAGATTTTTAAATTTATGCGCTCCTGGTATAAAAGTTCGTCGGTCTGACGCTTTAAACTGCGGTTGTTGATTCCGATACATTTTAGTGTTAAATAGAAAGGAAAACGAAAGCTATTATTGCGTATGACTTCCTTTTTGTGTATTTTAAGAGGGTGTTTTATCCATTTCTTTTTAAATTACATGAAACGTATTTTGTTGCTAAAGATTTATTCTTTACGTTAGGTACCAGTTAAGAATATTGCTATTAATGTTATTTATAGTATTTAATTAAGGTAGTTCAGAAATTATACACCTTAATTTTTTTTAAAGGATGTGAGTGGGGGGGAGGAGATGTATTTTGAAAGTGTGTCGGAATCCAGCATTTGTCATTTTTTTAATTGCTGTATATTCATTTTGTTTCTAAAGACTCGCTGTTGTAACTACTATAAACTGGGCGTTTCTTCAGTAAGGATTTTGCAGACAAAAATTATTAAATTATCTTAAAAGTTTTGATAGAATTTGCGAGTAGAACTGCGATGACTACCTTAGTGCAAAACAAGGCCCCAATAAGAACCGTGTGTAACTTAATCTTAACAAAAGTCATCACTACTAAGATTTGTTTTAGGGGTTGGTGCAGCCCTTAGTTAACTTCCTGAATCATTTCTTTTTATAAAAAATATCTCTTTTATAAATCTGGTATTTACATGCGTTAACGAGATTTCTACTCCAATTGGTTCCAAAGTTACAGATTTTTAAAAGTTTTTATGAATTTCCGAACACTTAGAGCAGAGCAGTTACAGGTAAATAACATGAGACAACCTGGTTGGTAGTTTTATTAAACGTGCATTAGCACTGACACAACCAAAAACCCAGTGGTTGCTTACTAGGGTGTGTTTTACCCTCTTTAAATCTGATTTTCTCCAAAAATTGCAAATTTCATATTGTGCTAAAAGTTCGCTTTGATCTTCTCAAAAAAGGTTTATTATATTTAAAACAATTTTTAAATTTTTTAACTTCGCACGCTTTATTTTATTGTTAGCATACAAATACCCTTATTAAAAATACAAGATACCGCTTGGTATTTGGCAGGACACATGTCAGATTCGCACAAAAATACTAGGTATTCGAACACCCCTATATTCATTTATGTCGATTCTTCTTTCAAACTAGTAGCACACATATATAATAATTCGTTTCGACATCCGCCTAAATACGTAGCTAATATATTATTTAAAATATTTCTTTAATATTATTTATATATAATATTTTTATTTATCTGCGACATTTTGTGCACATAATAATAAAATATTTGTTTGATATTCGTTTCGAAATATTAGGAATTACACAAAAAATAACAAATTTATTTAATATGTATATCAATATATTTCTAAATATTTCATTTCCGATATTTTATAAATATTTTTCTATATTTTTCTAACCTTTTAGATATTTAAATACATATCATATTATATTTATATTTTTAAATGCCTATTAAAAAATAGATAATATAAATATAAGAAATAGTGTGTGCTATTGGGGAAATTGAACCTTATTTATATTTTATAAATATTTTTCAAACTTTTTAAATATTTAAAAAACATATAATATTATATTTATTTTTTTTTTAAATATCTATTAAAAAATATATTGCGGTGATTTAAACTGTTAAAATATGCCCCACGTTGCGGGCAAACATTAAATATATGCGGTAATTTAATTGATAAAAAAATGCTACAATAAAATAAAATAAAACACACCCCAAATATTTTCTTTTCCCAATCGGCTAACTCAGGTTTTGTATAATAGAGCATGAATTGTTTGAATTAGTAAAATCTTATTGATTCTTATACCTGGAAGAAAAGAAAAACTTATATTGCAAGCACTTGGGCTTCTGCAACTGGACAACCACAGGCTAAACTCTAAATATGGAAAGAAAAAGAAATGGATGCTTGTATGTACATCAATTAAACACATCAATAACTTAAAAAACACAATCTTTATTTAATTTATGAAAATAAATAGAAATCAAAAATTTAAAAGAAACTAAAAAGAAAAATTATTCAAAATAGAACAATAAAGTTAAATAGGAAATTAATTCCCAAGCTTGCTCAAGTGTGTTCAATAGTCGTAATAACCTGACATAGGGCTATACAGTCATTCACTTGAACAAACTAACATAAATCAATACTCAAATGAAAATATTTACAAATGTTCAAATAGCTTTACTTTATGGTAAATAAATTTTAATTGATAAATTTAACTTGTTTTATTTATGAAAAATAAATTCATTTAAAAAAATCTTTAAAGTTAAAAAAAATAGGATACTGAAATTGTTCAGATAATCTTTATAAATTTTATTACTGGTAAATCAAATCAAAAACCTTTTATTTCGACCAACCTGATATATAATGTAAATAGAACTTCTCCAAATATTATTCGCAATTGGTACAACTGCATATCCAAAGTAAATTCTAAGTAAAAGTATGAAAATAAACGTTGAAAGGAGGAGGATAGCTAAGGCCGGTTTTTGGCCTAATTCATTTTTGAACTAAAATAATAAAAAATCACTTTTTCGTCATCTACCATGAATATTTAGTCAATTTCATCCCAAACGAAACCTTCCCCCACTTACCCGTACCTCTTGTACCTCTCTAAACTTCTAGATCAGCAGAATTCAGGAGCAGTATCTCTAAAATATTTTTGCATTTAAAAAATGCGTAGTACCCTTGAAAAGTCATATTGTCTTTCATAAAAGTGCATCCGAGTTACCTCCCCCACTAATCCCCCCCACTACGCCTACTTACCCACCCACCCCCTACTCTAAGAACGTTAGTCTATAAACAAGTAGGTTTATAATGAAACAACAAGGATTCTGTATTTACCTCACAAACAAGATAATTTCTTACGCTTCGCCCTATCTTTTATTCCCCCCCACCACAGCCACGTACCCACCTATCCCGTAGCCTTATAACTTATAATAATAATAATAATTGCTACAACCCATAACCTGGTAACCAGGCCCCAGAAGCTATAAGCTTGTACGGGAGGGAGGGAGCGATTATTATTACGTAGGCCCTACGTGCGGCTGCAGCCGACTTACAGATGGAACAGCGCAAATCCCACATTTGTGTCACAGCTAAGGAAAACTGCAGAAAACCTTAACCAGATCTGCCGGCACCGGGAGTCGACTCCGGGCCGCCTGGGTGAAAGTCCGGCTGTTATATTTATTTTCAGATTTTTGTAATTGTTTTATATTAAAGTCTGTTAAAGATGTTGGTTAGAGTTTCATCCAAACACATCTATATTTACAAACTGCACTCAAGTAAAATTTGGCAGTAAAAGTTGCTTATGCAGGTATAAACTGTTTAAAGCACCGTCTTGTATTAAAAAAAGACGTAGGGTTACCAGACTTCTTAATTTAGTAAAACAAATTTTTATATGTAAAAAGAACCAATTTTACGCGATTTTAAACGTTTGATCATACGAAAAAATGTTATTAAGGTTTTTTATTGTGCTAGATAAGATGCATTTTTAAGTCCCACAATTAAACTACTATTATTAACGAGACAAAATTATGTTAAAGTTTCCAGCATTATTATGTTTTTCTGAAAAAGCGGTATGTTCTAGAACAAAATTGCACGAGACTTTTATGTTCGTTTTGATGTCTTCCATCACCCCTTAAAATTAACGCTTAGTAACTAGCTCCTTGCAGCCTGTATTTTACACATATATTTTATAAACGTATAAAAAGAAATTAGAAACAAAATGGATTTCTTGTAATTTAAAAAATGATAAATAATGGATTAAATACTCTCAAGCCCTCTCTCTCCCAACCACACCTATAACAGTTTTCTGTTATGATGTAACACACCGTTCAATACTAAAATGTATCGTTATCAACAACCGCAACACAACGTCTGATTGGTGAACTTTCGTGACCGAAAAAGTGTTTAAATTTAAGAGTCTGAGATTTCTGATCCACCAGTAGTAATAATTTGATCCAGATATCCGAACATCAAAATTGTAGCACCAAGACAGAATATATACAGTTTGACAGAAGAATTATTAGAGTTAAATGGGTGTGGAACACCCGCTTGAAGCATGCATTCTACAAACCACTTTTCTTGCAGTAGAAACTCTCAGTTGTTAGGAAATTATTCCGTGAATCTAAAATATGTCCATTCTAGTTATTTTATTTCATATTTGGTGGTAATACACATTGTTTGATGTTGTTTGTTACTTCCAAAATTTAGAAAAAAATTAAAAAATCTGTTTCGAACCAATAGGAGTAGAGCTCTCGTTAACGCATGTAAATACCAGATTTTTGTTGAAGATAAACTTTGTATAAAAATGGAATAATTCTAGAAAGCTAACTAAGGGGTACAACAACCCCTACAAAATCTACGTCTTAGAAATGACAATTTTTGTTAAGAGTTAAGTTGCAGTTCTTGGTGGTACCTCCTTCCGCGCTGAGGCCTTCCGCTCTGAGACTGTACTCATCACCTCATCAGTAGATATTCATACTTCGCTTCTTCGAAGTAATACAAAAACTTAATATGTTGAGAGGCTATGGAATAGGATAGTAATACACATTTTTTAGAAAGAAAACAATTACAGAACTCAAATTTTTAATAATCTGTAATTTTGGAATTTGAAAGTTTTGATTCCAGATTTGAAAACTCGACTGTTACTGTAAAAGTTTTTATTTCATACTGTCCGGTAAAAGGGTATTTACCGGACTCATTTGAGTCCGGTAAATGAATTATTACGTTACAAGGCCGGTAAAAAATTTTACCGGACTGAAAATCTAATTTGAGTCCGGTAAAAAATTTTACCGGACTGAAAATTTTAAATGCATTTTTTTTAAAAAATGAACAATGTGAGGCAGTATGAAATAAAACGCCTTACGTCATACTTCCGGTAAACCATTACAGTAGCTCGTTTCAACATTCGAGACTCGGCTCCTTCATCGCCTCGTCCCGAAACGTTTTCAACTCGCTACTGTAAACTTGGGTTTACCGGAGTTATAACGTAATATACTATTATTTCATGCTGTGTCACATTTGTCAGTTTTACGTCAAACTTTTCAGTCCAAAAAATGCGATTTAACAATCTAGTATGACTGTAAAAAGTTTTATTTCATACTGTGTCACATTTGTCAGTTTTACGTCAAACTTTTTAGTCCAGAACATACGATCTTTACGACAACGTTTTAGTACGTAATCAGTTACCATGGAAACTCGTTCTTCATAGATGTTCATATTTTGCATTCGGAAATTTATTTTCTATATTTTTTTTAAATTAAACCAATATTCCAATATTTGCAGAATGAAATAAAACGCATTACGTCATACGTCCTGGAAATGGTCTTACAGTCTCGTTTCGATGTTCCGGACTCGGCTCCTTCGTCGCCTTGTCCGTAACATCTTACTCGACTGTAAAATTCCATTTCCAGGACTTATAACGTAAATTACTATTATTTCATACTGTATCACATTTGTCAATTTTACGTCAAACTTTTCAGTTCAGAAAATGCGATTTAACAGTTTAGTATGACTAAAAAATTTTACCGGACGCAGATACAATCATTCAACTGGACAATGTTTTAGTACGTAATCAGTTACTATGGATACTCGTTCTTCATAGATGTTCATATTTTGCACTCGGAAATTTATTTTATATAATTTTTTTTTAAATTAAACCAATATTCCAATAATTGCAGAATGAAATAAAACGCATTACGTCATACGTCCTGGAAATGGTCTTACAGTCTCATTTCGATGTTCCGGACTCGGCTCCTTCATCGCCTTGTCCGTAACATCTTACTCGACTGTAAAATTACATTTCCAGGACTTATAACGTAAATTACTATTACAGTCTAATATGACTGTAAAAAATCTTACCGGATGCAAATACAATCAATCAACTGGACAATGTTTTAGTACGTAATCAGTTACTATCAACGAGGTAATATTATTACCCCGTTGGTTACTATGGACACTCGTTCTTAAGAGATATCCGTATTTTGCATTCGGAGATTTATTTTATATTTCTTTTTTAAATTAAACCAATATTCCAATAATTATAGTATGAAATAAAACGCATTACGTGATACGTCCTGAAAATGGTCTTACAGTCTCGTTTCGATGTTCCGGACTCGGCTCCTTCATCGCTTTACAATTACAATAAAAACAATGAAATCTTTTATAATTTGCTATATAATTTACAAGTACAAGCACGATGGGAACACTTAAAGCTACCTTCCTTGTCACCACAATACCTGAAATGCGAGAATATATTGACATTTTGCGGCAAAGGGATTAATATTCTTGACTATTCAACTCACATGTCATTTATTAAAAATTGACCAATTAAAATGCAGCATTTGATATTTTTAATCAAATGAAAATGAATTGTATCGACAATTCTCACTAGTGAAAATTGTCGACAATTTTCACTAGTGATAACAATCGACAATTTTAATAAAACACAAATATTTAACAACATTTATTTTTGAGTATTGAACGTACAATTATTAAATGTAACATTGCTACATTTATGAAAAATAATTTGATTTTTTAAAGCGTGTTCGTTGAATAGTCTCTCGAATACCATAAGTAGTCAAAGTTAAGTAGACTATTTTTATGGTGCTTAACACTCATGTCTATCATGCTTGCGAATACCACTCGTGCTGCGGACTCGTGGTATTTAAATGCAAGCATGATAGACATTCGTGAAACCACCACAAAAATAGTCGACATAACTTTGACTACTAATGGTATTATAGGTGACAATTGAATTGTGAATTATTTATAAAAAAATTACTTTTTAAAACCTATTACATACGTATGATTATTTAGCTGAAAGTACTAAGTAGTAGATTGACTGGAATTATACAGATTGTAAACGTATTATGACTATTGGCTTTAAAAATTTAAAATTTACTTTTGTCGTTTTCGAAATTCTAGGTCTAGAATTTCGAAATGCATTATGAGTGAATCCGATGATGGGAAAATGGGGTGTACACTTGTACACATCCAAACATCGTGGAAGTGGCTCACATTACATCTCTTAATTTATTGCCAGAGATTTCACGTGAAAAATATGAACGCGAGTATAAATTCTAGGTTAAATATTTTTCCTAACTTTTGGAGGTTTATTACTTTTTTTGTTGTCGTAAATAAAGTATAGTGTGTAACGCGTGCAAAAACGCCAATTTCACACTCGTGTGATTGCGGCATTCGACTTCTTTACACTCGTGAGAAATTGGCACTTTTCTGCACTTGTAACACAATATACTATTTTGTTACACAACAAGTAAAATATAAGTTGTTAATAATTATTGTTTCAATAAACACTGCGTCAAATACTTACTTAATACATAAAAGTCCAAAGTCCGGATCAAGATCAGCAAGACTGAAAACCAACTCGTTGCTGTGAACAGTAGAGGGAGGTTGCATATCCCACCTACAAAATATCAGCGCTCCATCCGATAAAAAGCGAGCGCATATACCAAAACGGATGTAGTAATATTAAACGACCGCGAGATATCAACATAGGTGGGATCTTACTGTTGTGCAGTAGGTAAGTGTTTTCAATTCTACATTTTTAAATGTGGTTTTGTTATTATTTACATACTAAAAAAGTATCTCTTATGATATTATTCTATTCTATAGCCTCTTGCGCCATATTATTTTATCTTACATTCGAAGAAGTAAATTCAGAAAATTTCTTGAATTAAATTTGAAGATTTCTAAAAATTATTATTAAATTTGAATGTTTGATTACTGGTTAAGCGTGCGCTGATAAGTACACCTCAGCACAGAATCAGCTCCCATCACGACCGTAACTTTCTTTCTTTCTGTAACTGAAATTGTCACTTCTAAGATGCCGATTTTCCTAGGGGTTGTTGCACCCCTCCAACAGCTTTCTAGAATTTTTCGTTTTTTATGTAAAAATCGTCTATTCTAAAAATCTGGTATTTGCATGCGTTAACGAAATTTCTACTCCTATTAGTTCGCAAGTTACAGATTTTTAAAATTTTTTAGAATTTTCGAACATTGCCGTAAACAACATCGGACAACCTTTGGTTGTCTTTAAATGTGCCTGAACACCGATACAACTTGACTAGAAAACGAAAATGCTTTTATTATTAATAATACTTCTTGGTTGCTACTACTGGTGGTTGCTTACTAGGGGGGGTGGGGGTGTTTCACCCCCTTTGGTTTTGAATTTGATTTTTGCCGAAATCTGTATCGATGTTAAAACTTTAATATTAGGCCTTCTTAATGAAACTTTTATTGTACTTGATTCGAAAATTACAGATTTTAAAAAAATTACGAACTTTCTCGCTTGTGACGGTACGCCGCCGATTAGTTGAAGTTCAATTACGACTATTCATAAAAACGGAAAGCTGTTTAGCGGATTACAGATCTAGACTTCTAGAGCGAGAGTTTCATGCCTATTTTAGGTTTATTTAAAATATTTTCTAAAATTTAAAAAAATTCTAAAGCTTCACCATTCTCACAATTTACAAAAAGTGTTAATCGTTGTAATCCGAAGTTACAATTTAATTTTTAATTAAATACTGTACTTAGAGCGGACGAGATTTGATAGGACGGGTTTTAGCTTTTCGTGAAAATTCCCCATTATCAACTGAGCGTTTCTACTGCCAGAAAAGTGGTACCGAGGGGGTTCCACCCCTGTCCCGCTACATTCAGTCGATTATACTTTTAAACTATATATATATATTTTCTGTTATTGTTAGAATTTTGACACTTGGACGTGTGAACAAAATTTCTAATGGTAGTGGTTGGGAAATTACATTTTTTTTTAATTTAAGCACTTTTCTTATTACTTATTATTGAAAGTTCGCCGATCAATCATGCCAATAAATTTTACTGTTGAATGGAGTAATAACAACGAAAAGCTGTTATTATGCATTTTTCCCGGTGTAGTGGTCGTGGAGTGGGAGTATTCTAAGAGGGTGTTTCATCCCCTTTTGGATTTTTATTTTTTAAATATTTTTAATAAAATTCATATTGTTTCTAAAGATTAACTCTTCTGACTAGTTCCGCCACTTCCTCTTAACAAAAATCGTCACTTCTAAGATGTCGATTTTATGGGGGTTGTTATACCCCTCAGTTGGCTTTCTAGAGCTATTCCATTTTAATGCAAATACCACCACCTATAAAAATCTGGGATTTACATGCGTTGAGGAGACTTCTACTCCTATTAGTTCGAAAGTTACAGATTTTTTTAATTTTCATGAATTTTCAAACACTTAAGGTAAACAACGTCAGACAACCTTTGGACTTTTCAATGTGCATTAGCACTAAAAAACGAATACTTTTGTATTAATACTTGCATGCTGCGGTGGTTCCTTACTAGGGGTGTTACATCCTTTGGTTTTGAATCAGATTTTCCCTAAACATTGTAAATTTCGTATTAGTGCTACAGGTTTGATATCAGGTCTTCCCAACCAAATCTTTACCGTTACTGGTTCAGGAATTAGGAATTATTTTTTAAAAATTTAGGCGCTTTTTGTATGCTTTCGCCACTCAGACATTTATTTGCGGTTGTTGGTGCATTTTAGAATTGAATGGAATCTGCCAATAAAAATACGGAAAGGTGCTATTGTGCATTATTGCCTTTTTAGGGAGGGTGCGTATTTAAGCTATATGTACACATATATACAAAAACGGAAAACTGGTTTTGTGTATTATTCCCTTTTTAGGGGGTGCTTTCAAAAATAGTTTTGAGAGGGTGTTTTATCCAACTTGGGTTATTTTTTAACTTTAAGTTTTTGTTTCCAAACATTCACTTTTTTGGCCATTTAAAACTGTTGTTAATTGTAGTAATTACTTCAGAGATTACAAACTAATTTTTAAATAAATATATTTCTGAGATAATATAACACGGTGTATGATAGAACGCATCTTAAATTTTCTAATGCAAAAAAGAAATTTTTAAAATAGGACCCACGAGGGGGTGTTGGACCCACGAGGGGGTGTTCCACCCCCGTTTGTTTAATAATAGTAATTTTGCTTTTAAACTGCATAAATTTGTCTTTGTCAATTGTTACTAAAATCTTGATATTCAAACGTGTGAACGAAAATTCGACTGGTAGTGGTTCGGATATTAAAGATTTTTAAAGTTTATGCGCTCCTGTTATAAAAGTTCGTCGGTCTGACGCTTTACTGCGGTTGTTGCCGATACATTTTAAATTAGTGGTGAATAGAGTATACATAAAAACGAAAGCTATGAAAGAGGGTGTTTTATGCAATATTTTTTTAAATTACATGAAATGTATTTTGTTGCTAAAGATTTATTCTTCAAGTTACCAGTTAAGAATACTGTTCAGAATGTTATTCATAGTCAGAAATTACACATTAATTTTTTTAGAGGGTGGGAGTGGGGGAGGGGATGTATTTGGAAAGCGTGCCGAATCCAGTATTTGTCATTTTTTTAAATGATTTATATCAATTTTGTTTCTAAAGATTCGCTGTTGTAACTACTTAGAAACTGAGCGTTTCTACCTTAAGGATTTTGCAGACAAAAAATATTAAATTATCTTAAAAGTATCGATAGATTTAGCCACTATAGGACTGCGATGACCGCCTTAGTTCAAAACAAGGTCCCAATAAGAACAGTGCAACTTAATCTTAACAAAAGTCATCAGTACTAAGTTTTGTTTTAGGGGTTGTTGCACCCCTCAATTAACTTCCTGAATCTTATTTTCTTTTTTGTAAAAAAATATCTCCTTTAGAAATCTGGGATTTACATGCGTTAACGAAATTTCTATTACTATTAGTTCTAAAGTTGCAGATTTTTAATTTTTTTTGAATTTTCGAACATAGCGGTTTAAACAACATCGGACAACCCTTGGTCATCTTTAAATGCGGCTTAACACCGATATAACTTTACTAGAAAACGAAAATCTTTTTATTATTATTAATACTTCTATGGTGGTGGTTTACTAGGGGGTGTTTCACCCCCTTTGGCTTTGAATTAGATTTCCACCGAAATCTGCATCGGTGTTAAAAGTTTAATAGTAAACCTTCTTAACGAAATTTTGAATGTACTTGATTCGAAAATTACAAATTAAAAGAAAAATCGATTATGAAGGTACGTCGCCGATCAGTTGAAGTTCTATTACGACTATTCATAAAACCGGAAAGCTGTTTAGCGGGTTAGAGGTCTAGACTTCTAGAGCTAGAGTTTCATGCCTATTTTTAGGTTTGTTTCAAGTATTTTTAAAATTAAAAATAAACCTAAAGCTTCACCTTTCTCACAAGTTACAATTTAATTTTTAATTAAATACTGTATTTAGAGTGGACAAGGAGATTTGATGGTTTTAGCTTTTCGTGAAAGTTCCCAATTATCAACTGAACGTTTCTACTGGAAGAAAAGGGGTACCACGAGGGGGTGTTCACCCCTGTTCTGTTTCATTAAGTCGATTATTCTTTCAATCTATATAGATTTTCTGTTATTTGTAAAATTTTGATATTTGGACGTGTGAACGAAATTGCTACTGGTAGTGGTTCAGAAATTACAGACTTTTTTAATTTAAACACTTTTCTTGTTACGAAAGTTCCGACATGCTAATAAATTTTAATATAGAATGGAATAATAACAACGCAAAGCTGTTATTGTGCATTATTCTCTTTGTAGAGGTCGCGGGGGTGGGGTATCTTAAGAGGGTGTTTCATCCCCATTTGGATTTTCATTTTTTAAATATTTTATATAAAATCCATATTGTTTCTAAATATTAACTCTTCTAACCAGTTCCGACACTTCCTCTTAAAAGAAATCGTCACTTTTAAGATGTCGATTTTCTGGAGGTTGTTATACCTCTCAGGTATCTTTCTAGAGTTATTACATTTTAATGCAAAGAACATCACCTATAAAAATCTGGGATTTACATGCGTTGACGAGATTTCTACTCCTATTAGTTCTAAAGTTACAGATTTCTTAGATTTTTATGAATTTTCGAACATTTCAGGTAAAGATCAGATAACCTTTGAACATTTTAAACGTGCATTAGCATATACACAACTTCTTTAAAAAAAAGAAAACTCTTGTATTAATACTTCCATGTTGCGGTGGTTGCTTACTAGGGATGATACCCCATTTTGTTTTGAATCAGATTCTCCCCGAAAACTGTAAATACCGTATTAGAGCTAAAAGTTCGATATACAGGGTGTCATGAGTTAGAACGCATTAATTTTAAAGGGTGATAGAAGACAACAAAAAAGTCTTAATAATTTTTTTCTACGTTAGTAGGCTTTCGAGTAATTTAGAAAAAAAGCATTGCCATATCTGGCAACCTGATGATGACAGCTGTTGTTTAAAAATAATAAACATCCGAAGCAGATTAGTCGGGTGACTAATCCTACGAAAATTGTAATCCGCAGTTTTTCCGTAAACAAGATTTGTACGTTGTACGTTAAAAACACGCTGATTCATAACAAACCAACTGTAGAAACAAAACAATAATTGACCTACATTTTATATTTATTAATTTCCGGAATATTTTCAAAATATCTTGACGTATTTGTTCTTTTATTAAAACATACTATCTTATGTAAAAAATTGATTGAGGCGTCTAATTACCATAAAATTAAAGATTATTTAATGTAGCCAAAACAAGGTGTCAACAAAATCCCTTAACCTAATTACCTAATTTAAATTAGATAAATCTTCATTAAACAAAGTTGTGATCAGGCATTGACCCAAATATTTTTAAATTGCAAGATTGCAAGCAAAACGTGCTTTATTTCAATGTCAACAAACTTCCACATCAGCATTTTGTGCGGATATGGAGCAAATCTTATTACAAACTTTACAGGGTTGTCACGTTTCTTAATTGAGTAAAATGAATTTTTAATTGTAAAAAGAATTCAATTTTACGCGGAAACGACATACGATACGATAAAATGTCATTAAGGTTTGTTGTTGTGATAGATGAGATGCATCTGCCGACAAAGCGCCATAATTAAAATACTATTATTAACGAGGCAAAATAATGTTAAAGTTTCCAACTTTATTTTTTATCTGAAAAAAATAGTACGTTCTAGAACCGGCCTAGGACATTTCGGCGCAACCGATTCGGCGCAGCCCTTTAGGCGCGAAGACGTTTCGGCGCGAGGACCTTTCGGCGCAAGGACTTTTCGGCGCGATTATACTTATCGTTTAGGTTTTGCTGTACTCTGTCTAATACATGTATTCGGTCAAGGCTAGCAGCGGATAATTTAACTTCCACATAAATAGAAGTTGGGGAGCGTTCAAGTATTACGTAAGTAGGTTTCGGCGGAGACAAAAAAGTCTCATGTAAAATAGAAATTACAAATTATTAATATTTTTAAATAATATATGAATACTTACTTCAAATCCATAAAATTACTTTTTCTTCTTTTACTACCAAGTTTTTTTTCTACCCAGTTTGTTTATAATTCTTTATAAGCAAAATCTTCGTTCCGGGAATTCTCCTTGCCGCTGTACTATAGTACAAAGTAGTCGACTTTAACATAATATTTTGGGGAATTTCCGATATATCAACTCAAAACAAATTAAAACAAACGAATAAGAGTCAAATAACATTTGTTGTAAGATTTTCTTTTCATTGCTTCGTTCTTTTAGCTTGAATAAAAGATAGTTTTATTCATTCAGTTTAAAAAATAATTAAATAAGTATTTCATTAACATTAGAAACTAGCTGACCCGACAGACGTTGTCCTGTCTTAACTATGAATATTCAATTCGAACTGGAATAAATAATAAAAAAATATTTCAAAAACATAGTCTTTATTGTGATACCAACCTACTTTACACCATGTCAATTGAAAGCTGCCAACGTATTTTGCACCAGCCACATGGTGGTAAAAGTTTATTGTTTACCATTATACTTACTTTGAAAGTAGGCATAAAATTATCTCGAATAACTTTTGTTGCGCCAAATGACGTCATTTGAAAGCAATTATTGTATTGTTGGATATGAAAATTGTCAAAAAATGTTTACAATCTGGCCCATTTCCGGAAAACAATGAATGTAATGGCTCTGGTGGCGGTACCAATGGCGTCAATTTGACTTGGCCACTGGCGCAACACAATCCAGGGGCTTCATTTTTAAACTTCAATGCCTTGCAATGTGGATACACAACGTTCATTCATAACAGCCGTTGTAGTGTAATGCCTGGCATGCCGGACTTTCACCCAGGCGGCCCGGGGTCGACTCCCGGTGCCGGCAGATCTGGTTTTTCAGAAAAACATAATAATGTTGGAAACTTTAACATCATTTTGCCGCATTAATAATAGTAGTTTAATTGTGGGACTTAAAAGTGCATCTTATCTAGCACAATAAAAAACCTTAATAACATTTTTTCGTATGATCAAACGTTTAAAATCGCGTAAAATTGGTTCTTCTTACATATAAAAATTTGTTTTACTAAATTAAGAAATCTGGTAACCCTACGTCTTTTTTTAATACAAGACGGTGCTTTAAACAGTTTATACCTGCATAAGCAACTTTTACTGTCAAATTTTACTTGAGTGCAGTTTGTAAATATAGATGTGTTTGGATGAAACTCTAACCAACATCTTTAACAGACTTTAATAAAAAACAATTACAAAAATCTGAAAATAAATATAACAGCCGGACTTTCACTCAGGCGGCCCGGAGTCGACTCCCGGTGCCGGCAAATCTGGTTAAGGTTTTCTGCAGTTTTCCTTAGCTGCGACACAAATGTGGGATTTGCGCTGTTCCATCTGTAAGTCGGCTGCAGCCGCACGTAGGGCCTACTTAATAATAATAATCGCTCCCGCACAAGCTTATAGCTTCTGGGGCCTGGTTACCAGGTTATGGGTTGTAGCAATTATTATTATTATTATTATTATTATTATTATTATTATTGGTCCAATAGCAACGATTTGAAGTGAACTGTAACAATTGCCACGTTATAATTGAATGCAACTCGATAGGGATTAAACGCAACATTTCTACGTTGTTGATTTCGATTCCATCGATTCCGTTCAACTTCATTTCGCGCTTCGCGTTGCTCATCAGTTTGGCTTGCTCGCATACATCTTTGACTTGCAGCATTGCGAGTTCTGCGACCTAAGTTGGTACGTCTAATTGGTGGCATTTTGAAGAACCAAAATGCAACTGAAAATAAAAAATTGACTCCCTTAGTTTTCCTGTATAACCATGTATACCACGTGTTAGTCTAACAAAGCCTACCAAAAATCGATATTAAATTAAACTTTTAATATAAGAATCGGTAAAGTCGATATATAGATTATTTATAAACACACTTTACGCGTTAAGTTTTCTGAGATTTTCCAATTTTCTGCTCAATTTTCTTAATTTTTCTTTCCATAAGAACCTTGTCCAAAGTATTAGAAAACTTAGGGAAAAATTAGGGAAATAGGGATTCATTTTTATATATATAGATTTGATTTCTATGATTTTTGTTTTAATTTTGATATCTGAAAAAACACAAAAAACTTATCTTGCTTACGTCTTATCCTTTGGGGGAGGGGGGGGCTCTGTAATTTTCTTGTTTTTCCTTACAAAGGGAGGGTGGGGCTTTAAAATCGATAAAATGATACTTACGTAATTACGCTCCCTTACTAGAAAACTTTAACATGTGCATCAGAACACAACAGTACAATTTGGAGTATTTGATTTTGTAAACAACAATTTTAACACGACTAAGAATATCGAAAAGTTATATAATATTATATATAGTATTATATACATAAAACATGCGAAAATAAGAATTGCTTTCACACAGGTGTTTACTAGAAAATCTTCATTGGAATATTTTTCGGTAAATCAGTAATCACTTCCGACAAGGCATAATTTTTTATTTGTTTGCACACCTCTTATAAGTAGGGGTTGATTTAATTTCTTTTCTCGTATCGTATCATGCATAAAAATATGCAGAATTGTTCAAATTTTCAAAAATGTCTGTTTGTGTGACCAAATCATCTGTCTGCCAGACTATGGCCAGGGTATAAAATATTTAGTAAAATCTTTGTTTTAGTTATTGTTATGTAGCAATTCTAAATGGATTTGAGTTAATGAAAACAACATTATAATTTGCAGTAAGACATCGAAACAATTCTAATTCTTGCCTTAAACACTTTTTAATTCCGTATTTTCACATATCATGAACCGGGTTACAGTGTTCGAGTGCATTCATGCGTAAATTAAAAATTGCATTTTTGTCCAGACAGAATAAATTTATAAAATTTAAAAGTTACAGTTTCTTCCGAGGGTTTATGTTAAAGCAACGTCAAATTTATGATTAGGTATTTCGCGGCGAATCGGCTTGCGCCGAAACGTCCCGCGTCGAAACGTCCTTGCACCGAACCGCCTGCGCCGAAACGTCTCATTCCGTTCTAGAACAAAGTTGTATAAGACTTTTTATTCCTTTTGATGTCTCCCATCACTCCTTAAAATTAATGCGTTCTAACCCCGGACACGCTGTATAGTCTTCAACGAAATTTTTACCGTTCATTAGATTTTTAAAAATTTAACCGCTTTTTCTATTACAAAATTTTGCCAATGAGACCTTTATTTGTGGTTGTTGATGCAATTATTGCATCTTATAAATTATACTTATAACTGACAGAAGCTCGACAAGATAGTCATAGTAATAGATAGATAGTAATCGTTTTCTACGGATCGAGCACATCATTGTATCATAATTAAGAATGGTAGGCATATTATATCTTCACTTTAGTAACCCCCTCCTCGTGAAGACATTCTGCCTACTCCACTGATTACATCACTTTGCATGCGTTAGAATACGTTTTAGTTTGGCGTGAAAATTCCTTGATTTGTGAACACTTCTACTGCAAGAAAAGTCGTCTTCAGGATGGGTGCCAGGAGAAGCTGTTCATTTTTAGGGTCCTCTACATCGAACAGGAAGTACACTTTACAGAAAAACCGTTAAGAAAGACGGCGTCATTTCTGCTCCCCTAGCTTAAACTGGAGGTACCATTTGCAAATGAAGCGCAAAGAAGGTCCGTCGATGACCAAACACTTGCGGTTGATGAATCGCGTCGGTATTATATATTTAAGATCCAAATGAGGCCCCCTACCTATGTCGTCATTTCCGGTTCTCTATTTCAAAGCGGTGAAACTCTTTATAGATGAACCGTAAATAAACACTTTATACTGTATAAAGATGCTGATATTTTATAAATTGTACTTTCGGTTTGCGCTAGGAGCACGGAAATGACATCATAGGTAGGCGACAAGTCGGCACGATTGTAAATACAGAATTCCGTCGCGATTGGACAACCAAAAGTGCTTGGTCTTCGATAATCCTTCTTGGTTGACAAAAATGTGTACTTCCTGTTTGATATAGAAGACTGGAAATGAATTTTAAATATATAGGTATTACTGCGGCGATTAATAAATCGGAAGTGCTTGGTAGTAAGTATATCCCCTACATTGAAACCCCTAATTTGTTAGGAAATCTGGTATTCGGACGTAAAAACTGCTAGTAGTTCGAAAACTAAGGGTTTTACATATTAGGGCATTTTTCCATTTTAAAGATTAAGTCGAGGTTTACTGTATAAGAAAAATGTGTTTTGTAGCACGCTAGTCTGTTTTCCAAAGTGGTAGTTTCAAGAGTTTTCAAGTTCTGTTTTTGAAACAGTTAGAGGCTTAGTTCCAAAACTAGGTTACATTGTCATTCCATTTTTTAAAGAGAATGCCTAGTATTTATTTATTTATTTCTTATGACTTATTCAGTATTTCTTTGCTTTTAGTTTTTTGTTTGGACATAATTTTGTTGGGCAAGTATTTTTGTAATATAGTATGGTAACATGTATAAACCTGTGTAAGTATAGTAACCTGTAGTATAGAAAACTTTTCAGTTGCACATATTTTTCTTAGTGTTCTTCAGAATATTATAGGGAACATCAGTAGCTACGATGCCTGCAATTTTTTCCTCGTCTTGGTCATTGTATAAAATTGAACTTTATAACTGTGTCTACTGAGTATTTATTAAGGTTAATTTATGAAAGAATGTTTGATGAATGTGTATTAACATTTTTGTATTTAATTTTTCAGCGCATGCGTGATAAGATTTTCGTGGTGCTAGCCGCAGCCACTGCTCAATAAGGCACTAACACTAACAAAGTAGCGTATTTTCAAGATACTATTTGTTCAACTGTATTCGGAATCCGTTTGAAGAAGGTAAGTTGGTAAGGTGTTATTCTTATTAAACTTGCCAAGGGACTCTTTTTGTTAAGAATGTGTTTAAATCTAATGATGCCCATTTGCTAGGTTAGAATAACCACTGATAGCACATTATGTTGTAAATAATCTGATACTTCATATCAACTAAAAAATGCCCAGGATGACCGTAACACTAATCTTGTATTCAATTTCAGAATTTTTAATGCTTTTGAAAATAAAACAGCAGAGTCCCAGTCGAGGCTCGATCCAGAAAGCAAGCACACACTCCTATCGAAGTCATTTAATAAGAAAAGCTATGGCATCTGCTTTTGAAAGTAGGATCAGAAAGAAGACGGTCGGATGTATCAAACTGATAACATTCGCTGTTAAAATTCAACATGTTTTCAAGAATTTCAAGACACTTGAAGTGCATGTTAGTTTTTGTGGAGAATTTGCACTTAATTGCGAACAGCGTTGTGGAACCAAAGTTAAGGCTGCGGGGACAGCAATTGTTTGTCGGAGACAAGATCGCAAAACTCTTGTTCGTCTACGTTTCCAGCGCTTGTCTCTAAAATCAAGAGATCTTATAAGGTTACTTAAACTAAAGCTCTAAGTTAGTTTTAAATTATCAGAAAAAAAGTGCTACCGAGAAGTGCATGCAAGCAAGGCTGTGATGAGTGTGGCTTGACAGTATTACCTATAAAGTGTTTTATTTTGTACTTTTGTAGTACAGATATTTATTATTATAACTATATGTATTATTAAGTAATTATACGAAGTAAGATTACTATGCTCATAATTATATTTATAACATATATTTACTTATTTTCAGATTTTTGTAATTATTTCATATTAAAGTTCGTTAAAAATGTTGGTTAGACTTTTGTCCAAACACACCCATATATATGAACTGCATTCAAGTAAGATTTTGCGAGAAAAACCTAGGAAATATTATTCTGCATTTAATCATTGTAATAGTAGAATAATATATTGTTAGGTACTCTTTTCTATCTTAATTAGCTTTCGAGTAATTTAGTAAAATACCATTGCCATAGCTGACAACCTTGCTTAAAAAAGAATAGCATTTCACAGCTGAAGCCCCTGATCTTGTGTCTGAATTCAAATCGTAGTTTAAACAAACCTATCAGCTTTATGTATCGCTTTCCACATTTGTTGAATGATGCAGCCCTAGTTTTGCTGTACAAGCTAAATTAAGCGCGATTCATTAAAAGGTTGATGCTCTGTCTCCCGCAATTGTAGTGGGAATTGCTGATTATATTTTTAATAATTTTAAAACATAGTCTGTTTCGAAGTGCATAATAAGGATAATAAAACCATAAACTGTCGGCTCTTTTGTCATCTATTAATTAATGAAACAAACTAAAACATTAAGTAATTAAAAAAGTGTTTGCGATCGTTCTTGTAAAAACTTATATAAAAATGTTAATATTAAAATTTGTATAAACTGTTTAAGACACCGTATTGTATTAAAGACGTTGCAGGGTTGCCACGTTTCTGGAGTAAATCAAATTTTTAAATGTAAAAAGAATCCGAATTTATGCGTAAACGATTGATCATACGACAAAATGTTATTAAGTTTTTTTTGTTGTACTATACCTGGGCCGCTGAACAGATATAGTAATAAAAAACGCCTACAATTACCCCCTCTTTGTAGCAAAACTTTTCTATTTGTAGCATTCAAATATACCGCTCAAATTGAAAGGCATGTTTAATTGTACCAAAAAGATATCAATTCGTTTACTGTCAAATATCCAGCAATCACTTGTTAGTTGTGCGTGGCGCTTGTATAACTAAAATTTTCGTTCATTCATTTTCGATATTCTGTATTTGTTTGTTTGTTTAGTTTTCCGTTCTTTTCTGTTTTGAGTGTCCCTGTTTTCATTTTTTTGTGTTTTGTTATTATTTCGTTCTTTACTGTTGTTGTTTTAAAATCCAAGAGATATGGCCCTTTCTCCTCCAAAAAAACGGCCGCGAATGCATTTTGTGTCTGATAAAGCATCCATCCTAAACATTTTTAAAGCGTGTCAAGAAAAACATCAAACTAATTCGAAAATTGAAAACGTCGAATTTACTGCAAAAGCGGCAGGTAGGCAATTGTAATTTTATTTTGCTTATTACGTATTGTGTTATTTCTTCAATATCAATGTTGTAAATATTCATTTTATGACAAGCGTGGGTGTTGCAAGTGTTTATAACGTTCTTCGAGAATATAAGGCTGACCATAAATTCAAGCCGCCAAAGTCATATCATCGAAGTAAACCCATTTTGGACAACATTGATGAGGGCATAAAAAGTGGAGTCAGACGAATAATTCACCAATTTTATCTACGAAACGAACCACCAACAATAGCAAAAATAATGCTTGCTATTAATGATAACGAAGAACTGCCAAATTTCAAAAAAACTACTTTGAGGGCATTGCTGAAGGAAATTGGATTTTGGTAAATATACAATAAGTAATGTTATGTCATTATCTAAATTTATTATTGTTGAAGGTATAGCAAAAGAAAAAGAAATGGAATCTTAAAGGAAAAAAATGAAATTGTGGCTTGGCGACGACATTATCTCCGGGAAGTGCGGAAATTGAGGGCAGAAGGAAAACAAATTTATTACTTAGATGAAACGTAGGTAAATGCAGGTCATACAGTGCAAAGAATTTGGCAAGACACAACCATAACTACAGCAAGGCAAGCTTTCCTACAAGGGTTATCTACAGGACTGAAGAATCCATCTGGCAAAGGAAAACGTCTTATTGTGTTGCACATTGGGTCAGAGGAAGGATTTGTAGAAAATGGCCTAGTTTTGTTTGAATCCAAGAAGACTGGCGACTATCATGAAGAAATGAACGCGGAAGTCTTTGAAAAGTGGTTCCAAGCAATATTGCCGGCTTTGGAGGAAGGAGCAGTGATAATTATGGATAATGCCTCATATCACAGCAGAAAAAGTTCCTTCTTCTTCAGCAAAAAGGCAGAGATTCAAGCTTGGTTAAGTAAGAACTCTGTTACATATGAAGCCGATATGGTTAGAGCTGAATTATTAACGCTGGTGCAACAACACGCACCGGCGAAAAAGAAATATGCTATTGACGAATTAGCTACAGCAGTTGGTAGTAAAATTCTACGATTGTCACCATATCACTGCGAACTTAATCCTATAGAATTAATATGGGCCCAAATAAAAGAAGTAGCAAGAAATAATACCAACTTTAAAATCAAAGATGTACGAAACCTACTACTTACTGCAGTTGCTAATGTTTCTTCCGAAAATTGGAAGAAAGCGATGTCACATACCATGCTGGTAGAACAGGGCATGTGGGAAGCTGATTTAGCAGCGGATATTGTGATCGAACCATTGATTATCAATTTGGAAAATGAATCTGATTCATCAACGAGCTTGGATTCCGATTAATATTTATTATGTAATTCATCGTGTGTACATATTTTATAGTTTTCATTTGTATCATGTATTCGTTTAGTAGTTGCAGTTTCTGCTCTATATTTATATTGCTCTATAATCTGCATTTCTATTTTGTATAAAACATTTTGTGCCAAAGATGTATATACTTAAAGCATGTTTGTATGTAAATTCATTGTTTTATTAATAATTCACAGACAAAATAAATGCGTTTACAAACATCGCACTCACGAACTTTTAATGGCAATTTTATCAAATTAATAAAACTGAAATTTTTTAAATGTATGGTTATTATTTATACTAGCATTTCTCGAAGTGCTATTATTTATAATGAATTAACAATAGGGAAGACGCATATGTCGTCAATTGAGGAGATTCTTGCATTTTCATAAACGTCATTACTAAATTAGTTAGAATATCAGTTATAAATGCATTAAACAATTACCAATTTTAAGTAATTGATTTTTGAAAACCTTGAAAATTTAAATAAATTTAAAATCACGGCCTACTAGATTTATATAAGCTTCGCTTATATACGGCCGTCTCATTTCCAGTTTTTTCATTGTTGAAAATTATTACAGATTCGTACGTTAAATGGCGCCCACTGGTGGTAATTTTACAACAAAGATATTTAAAGTCAGAGCTCAGTCGTTAATTTTTAGGTTATACTTTATGTCAATTGTGTCAAACTGCCTCCGATTGAAGAGATCACACTTAAAGGAAGTACTTCACTTTCAGAATACATGTATTTACTCAGACATTAACAGTAGGTAATAACAGAAAATCTCTTAACAACGATCAGATGTTGTTAAATTATGCATTAAGAACAACACTTATGGCTACATTAAAACTATAAAACATAGGTACTTCAACAACCACTTCACAGGTACACGTATTTTTTATACTATTGACTTGATTTTACAACGATTGTCATGTTATTATTATCAATAGGTAGTTAGTTCAGAAAAGTTCCCGACTCCATCTTCTTTCTCTGTCATCGCTTTTGGTTTATGATATGCTATATCAAAAATTCTATATAAAGCTAATGTCTTAGGAGACAAATCTTGTCAGTCTCTTTTAACTGAAACGAGTGGCCTTAGATTCAAGTAAATTTCATCAGCTCTTATGTCTAAAAATATTTATTTTCAGTAATGTCTTTCACCGTGAGATTTCTTTATTCCATGGTTATACTTCTAGTCGTAGCTTCAGTTCATAGGTCGTGCATTAACATTAGGTGTCTACATCATCTGCTGTGGTAATTCAAGTGCTACAAATCCCAAAAGAGTATTCGTAATTTGTGAAATATTACACTGTACTTATATTATGGCTATTATGTAGTTATTAAGGTGTTTCTAGTCTAAAAAAATCAGTCAATTAGTAATGTTATATAAAATCTAGTAAAACTTACTAAAAAAAGTAAAATTTTCTTATATGTAGGATATTTTGCTTTCCAAATTCCTACTGCAACATATTTTTGTCTTATTTATGTACATTATATTTAAATAGTATGTACAAATGTCAATAAATTAATATTGCACAATAGCAAATGACAATTATTGGTATGAACTATAACCTTAAAATTAACGACTGCAGTCTGAATACAAACCAACTTCGTTGCAAAATGATCGGCAGTGGGCGTCACTTAACGTACCGATCTGTAATTTTTGGATTCTAATTGCAACAATGAAAAAACTGGAAATGAGACGGCCGTATATAAGCGAAGCTTATATGAATCTAGTAGGCCGTGTTTAAAATGCAATACTGGTGTCCTCTAATGGATGAAACTTTGTTACCTCTTACAGTTCCAAAGACGACCCACTGTTGGTGCTAATGAAACAGTTAAGAGTCCTGTATTACCCGTCAGTTTGAAAAATTTTTTATTTTCAATTTCAAATATCGTCTACTTATTAACGAGTAATTAACATAATAATGTACGTTATGCTGTTGTGTAATTAACTGCCATAATTAAAGTGGTGTTAAATATTTCTGGTAATATTAACTCAAAATTCAGTTTATTGGTTTTCATCAGCGCCATCTAACGTTGAGTAGATCGTCAATATTGCTTCTTCACATTCACAGCGGTACCTACTTTTTTACATCAAATAGCTTTGAGGGAAGTTGCTCAAGGCCAAATTCGGTTTTAAATGAGAATTTTTAAATTTAATTTTTTCAAATAAATTGAGGGTTTTTAGAAATTCCGCTTATCTGGAAATATTTTTCTAACCAAAATGAACGAATACAAAAATTAAAAAAAATACGTGCGTCTTCCCTATTCATTTCTAAAAATGTTCTATTGTAAATTTAACTTTCACATAAAACCAATCAGAACAATCTGTGCTGCCTTGATTTTTTTAACTATATCTGTTCAGGGTATAGATGAAATGCATTTTTAAAAATCCATTTTTTGAAAATTTGCAATTAAACCCCATAATTATAACTACAATTATTAACGCGGTAAAATGATGTCAAAGTTTCCAACTTTTGTTTTCTGAGAAAGTGGTACGTTCTAGAACAAAGCTGTACAAGACTTTTCTGTTCCTTTTGATGTCTTCTATCACCTCTTAAAATTAACTCCTTACAGACTGTATTTTACACATATATTTTATATGTATAAGTTTACACAGGGTGTCAGTGGCGTGCGGTGAGAATTTAGGCTAGGGAAGCAAACACGATTTTAATTTTAATATACCTAGGTATACTTAATATACAAGCGCGAATTCATGAGGGGGATGGGGAAAATTCCCCCCCAAATTTAAAAATAAGTATACATAGAATAGAAACAAATGTTTGTTTAATTATTATTTATTAAAACAATTATTTTTCCAAGATTTCCCCCTCAAAATAATTCTCTGGATCCACACCTGCTAAGTACAATAAAAAAACAGTGTTATAATTATATTAAGCTTAAAATGTTTTCAAAGAAGAACTTTTACACTTTATACTTATGAAATTTGTTGACTATTATTCTTTATTTAAAAAAAAACTACTACTGTGTATTTATAATGCAACTCAATTTTCCAAGTCTTTTTTAGCAAAATACCGGTGCAGGTTTTAATCTTTGTTGTTAAATTTGAAAGTTCTGATTTTGATCTGCCTTTCTCAATAATTTGTAATTTCTCTTCAAAACTGTATGCAAAAAATTCTTCATTAATAATTTACAAATTGAACTAAAAAAAAATCGTCCCGATTCGGATGTATTAGAAGTACTCGAACCTTCCACCGAAGCAGCTGAATTTGCAGTCATGACGATAATGCAATTCTAAATTTGCATACAGAGCATACATTTGAATTGGTATTACCATTCAGTGCAAGTTTAATGAGCCTAATTTAAAATAGTACTCTAAATAATCATACTTTTTGCTGTACGGAATTGATATTGAGCTTTAATTTGATTAGATATTACAAATTTACATAAACGGTAACTATAATTTTATAAAAATATTTTTGTTAACATTAGTTTTTATTTTTAATAAATTCTCAAGGGAAGCATTGCTTCCATGGACCGCACGTCACTGCAGGGTGTTACACCTTACATCAGTATCATTTTAACAGGTGATAACAAACATAATATGCAACAAAAAAGCTTAATATTATTAGCGCTTAACTTTCATAACGACAATAAAAATATTAATGTTTTTGAAAAGTGGGTTTGGTGGTCACCAATTTAAGAATCACAATTGGAGCTGGATGTACCTAATTGCATTTTTAAAATAACTAATATATTGAATGCAGCCGATGGTAGGTGATGTCACAGTTTGTTTTGACTATTCTCGTTTTGTCTGATTTAGTTTCTGAAGATCTAAACTCAATGTCAGCTAATAATGTTTAATTTAAACGTGTTCAAGACTTTGATCTTCCGGGAAGTAGATTTTACAGTATTGTTTTGAATTCTTGGTTTGGCGAGGCAAACAACGTTACGATCCTATTAAATGTATGATTAATGAATTATTGCTCATTTAAAGTAATGTACCTAACACAAGTAATACACATAATAAAATTATTCACACTGACTTTATTATAACAATTTAATATTTGTTATTTTCCAATTTACTGCAATGAATAAATAAACAACATACGGAAACCATACTGCAAACCACTGAGGATTTTTTATAAAATGTATTATATAGGTGCCAAAATGGTAAGCATATAGAATACAATTTGATTTAAATCGAACAGATACTCTCAAAATAAAATTGTGTACAATTAATGTTGCTAAACTTCTCTAATATTTTTTTCGTACGTTAAAGAGCGTTTTCTGACAATTCATTCAGAACTACTTAATGAACATGAACAATCAAATTGTAATAAACGAAAATTAAAAAATCAAATCTAAAAATAAATTCAGTATTAATCATAAATGTGTTAAATAAATTTAGTAATCGGTGGACTTTGTACGAACGATGGTTTCCGGAGAAGAGTTAACAGACTCCCACTACTTGTTCATGGGTTGTTACAGTAAGCATTGTATAAGGGCATTACATACCTACCTGTTAGTCCAAGTAAAGTACTATTTAATTATATTTAAAGAGTGATTATCGACATCTAGGATTTCAAACCATTTTTATATGTAAAACTTTAAAAATACTAATATGAAGTCTTAATGTCGCAGTAGCTGACTTAAGCACCCATATACAGAATACTAATATTTAAACCGGGCTGCCGCTCGCATACTCAAGGAAATAACTCGGTCAATCTTTAAAAACTGTTTTAAGCATGCTTGGGTTTTTTTTTGTTAATATATTGCTTGTTTATTGTTTCCAGCCTTACTTTGTGAAACTCCATAATCATGAAATAAATAAAGATTAGTAAAAGTTTCACAGTTTTATTAAAATATAACCTGACAATATTGTTTCGATAGCTACGCTGTCATCAAAGGTAATATAATTATAAACAAACACGTCGCTAAGGTAGATACAAAAATAGGTAACTAGATAAAATAATAATAATTTAATAATTATATTTTAATAAAACTGTGAAACTTTTACTAACCTTTATTTATTTCACAATGTATTGCTTATTTGTAACTCAAAGGTAATATAATTATAAACAAACACGTCGCTAAGGTAGATACAAAAATAGGTAACTAGATAAAATAATAATAATTTAATAATTATATTTTAATAAAACTGTGAAACTTTTACTAACCTTTATTTATTTCACAATGTATTGCTTATTTGTAACTTTATTTTTATTTGTTACTCTAGCTCTCATAATCCCGTAAGTCTTGTTAATTCATAACGTGACAATATCCCTTCTCGATTGGAACTTTATTATAACCCTAGATGTTTTAGTTACTGCTAACGTTATGACATTTTGTACAAACTAGTACTCATGTTATATCAGCAGACATATAGTTAACAAAACTGATATTTATATAAAAATACATAAGGTTTTGAATCTTTATTAACTTATAGGTAGGTATTTAGTACAAATTACAATCATAATCAGTCTTTATTTCAAATAACAGAAGCTATCAATCTTCTGCATTAGCTCAGTATTCTTTTAATTTGAAAAACGAGACTTATGGTTCTTATGTTCAACATTATTAGACTTATTTTCTATACACATCCAGCTGTAGAATATGATCATTTAAATTCTACCTAAGGAGTAGCTTTCAAAAACTGAATACCCGTTATTTATTTATTTTTGGGTGAGTAATCGGGGTGGTGGAATATTCCTGCGTGCCTCATGGCATCGATTACTATGATCATTTGACCGATCCTACTAGAATTTAGCCAAAACTGGGAGAATCCAACCCACAGAAGGGGTTTTCATAGTTCCAGACATCGCATTGAAATGGGGGCCTACAATCTTACCTCATTATCCGAAAAAATTGTTTTAATTTATGTACACAAAATTTATATATGGTTACAGTCCACAGATAAAATCAAGGTTTTCATAGATGTCTTATATATTTATTACACACTTGCTTCCAGTAGATACTACTCTCAAGCTCTTTTATAAAATCTTCAGATAATTTCTGACTGCCAGCAATGCAAGCCCAATCAACATAATCTTTAAACTCTCGAATGAACGATTCAGATAATACTTGTCCACTAGAAACTGCTGGCCAATACACATAATGTCTAAATTCTCTTATAAAAGTTTCAGATAATGTTTGAGTATGCGATACGATACACCATACTACCAAATGTTTAAATTCCCTAATAAAATCCTCAGACAAGATTTGCCTTGACGATATCAACCTCCAATCAAGTTCATCCTTAAATTCCTTTATAAAACTTTCCGATAATCTTTGATAAGCAGATATAGCTGTCCAGTTTACGGAATATCTAAACTCTTTTATAAATTCTTCTGATAAATTTTGTTTCTTTGAAACTTCTATCCAATTAATCTTATCCTTATGTCTTCTCAGAAATTCGTCTGACAATTTTCCATAACAATTTAAATCGACATGTTTCAAAAGCGTATCTAGTTTTAGATTTGACTTATATAACTCCATAACATTATTTTCTACATAACGAATAAAGGACTGACTAAAGTGATCCATACTTATCTGTATATCAAATACGGTACAAAAATTTAAATAATCTAAATCCATTAAACGCTTTGCTATTTGACAATAGCAATCATAGTTTAAAGTCATGGCTCGTTAAAAATGATCCCACAAGTTAGTCAAAAAATCCCATAATTGTCTTTTTATTTTGGCGATTACTCGTAACTATGTAGCTAAGTTACTATAATCCAAATTAAAGTTTATCTGGCCGATAGATTTTAGTAATGACTTGTAATTTCTAAGTGTTGCCTCATTGTGTTGTGACTTCACTGATAATTCTTCTTACAGGCGTACTAAGTATCTAACTATGATTTTCTTCCTGAAACAAAAAAATTAATTAAAAATGTATTTTACAGCAATAAGTCAATACAATTTTTAAGTTTTACAAAGAGTTTATATGAAGAAAAATATGTTGCAATTTGTGAGGGTGTACTCATTGTTTTGTCAAAAAAGAGAAGCCACGGAAAACACACTTAGATTGTCTTGATAAACCCTAGAGGTCTATGACTTTGGCTATATGAGTCGTCTACGGTTAACTGAGGTGCACTTCAGTATAGCCATTTACAAGCTTTTTTACAAACAACGGTTTCAAGTTATTCGTATGATAACCACATTGATTAATGATTACCACTAGTCTGCGATAATAAGTGAAAGTAAATCTGTGATTGAAGCTTAAAACAGATAACTCTGTCATTGACACTCAAGAAAACTTCTCTGGTAAGAATCTTTACTATGGAATTATGAAAGTGTTCAGAAGAGAAACATGGCACAACATAAACACGATCATACTAGGAAAAGCAATTTAAATATGCCATATGTAAGTCATCATCACAGGCATATGAATTAATTAATTAACCACTATTTGATAATATATGATGAGATGAGGCTACGATTTCTTTGATTATTCTTCAAGTATGGTGTAGTTTGTATTGCAACAGCTACAACATTGTTTTGTGGACCGCTTTGTGGTCGAGTGATAGATTTCCTGCTTCTCTATCAGAGGGACACGAGTTCAAATCTCGGTTACCACTGAATTTTAAAAATTTAGCACAATCGTATTTGGGCTCATTAGAATAAAATCTGATAGTTGTATGAGTGATAAAGTATGGGGGAGCATAATCTGTTTGGTACAATAACTCCATTACCTCCGTTGCACTCCTATAAGAGTTTGTGTGAAACCCCGACCCTGCAAATGCGGTAAAAGGGGAAATACAAAATGATTTTGTATGTCTTTTAGTATGCTCTAACTACATGTGTTTCAGTTTGTTATACCTTTATCAAGAGCTTGCAGATACAACTGAGTCGGTTAGTTCGTTGCTTTTATACAAGCTCTAGATAAAGAACTAAGAAACTGAAACACCTGCAGAGAATTATACTTAATATTTGGAAGCATTTAACTAAACAGTACAACCATTTTTTTTAACTATATTACGTCATGCTTCACCATGACCTCAATCTCAGTAAACATTAATTCAATGATATTCCATTAATTAATAAATTCTATTTTTATTGAAACGAATTTTATAAGGTTTGATTGTGCACTCATGCTCAATCATAAACTTCAGGATCCAACAGATATCATTTTTACTTTCAAAATATTCACCAAATCGAATGTGCGCTTACTACAAAAGCGATTGTATATAATTTTGTAATACAATTTAAATAATTCAATTTTATAATCAATCAAATAATAAAAACAAAGTAGTTGATATTGAAGCAATACTTATATCGTATTGTCCAATAATCCCTCATGCATTCATGAAAAGTAGATTTCAGAGACTTAACTTAAAACTTGTTTCTGCAAATTCAATAGGTCAACCTCATTCACGTGTATCGGCTCTCAGTGTGTGGTGTATTTCGCCATTTGGCGTTTTCCGAAACTTTTTCACCTATTATTATAATAATAATTACTACTACCCAAGTAAGTGCTATAAAGTACAATAAGAAATTAAATAACCATTAATCTTGAGCAATCATGCGTCCAAAGTGTAGTGCTTCTAGTAGGGCGGCCTAACAATATTCGAGGTTTCTGCACCTCTTATCATTGCGAATATTTTGGTCCGTCTGTAAATCGTATCCGGTCATCACCGTGAAAGACAACACCGAGAAACACAACTACCGAGAAACCAAACCCGAGAAACGAGAAATCACAAGTCAGAAACCACAACCAAGAAACCATAACTGAGAAACCATAACCGAGAAAACCAAAGCCGAGAATGGAACCTATCGAGAATGCATCCATTCCTTATGAAGTAATAATTATAAGTTAGTAACTTTGATAGATCTAACAGAGACCGAGGAGAATACATAGGGCGGGGAAAGAAAGAGAAAGACAAATGGCGGAAAGGAAACGCTTTGCAGCTGAGGTTAGATTATAAGTTTGATAGATCTAACAGGAACAGACTCCAATAGTTAACCTGGCAACTGAGAAAGAGAGATTAACTCTAATAGGCCACGCTATGTAGCGGAGGTTAGGTTATAAGTTAGTAAGTTTAATAGATCTAACAGAGACCAAGGAGAATACATTGGGCGGGAAAAAAGAGAGAGTCCAACGTCGTAAAGGAAATGCTATGAAGCGGAGGTTATTACTTCATAATGCATGGATGCATTCTCGGTATTTGTTGTTCTTGGTAGTTTCCATTTTCGGCTTTGATTTTCTCAGTGATGGTTTCTCGGTGATGACCTAGATCCTGTGTAAATAGTTTAAATATGTACAATGGCGACCAAAACAATGGAAACACTAGTATTAATCAAGTTAACGCCGTTTTATAATTTTACACACATAATTTTATAATTAATGTAAATGAGGTTTAGTGCTATAAATTATTTCCATGTTATAAAAAAATTTATTATATCTATTTACAATTATTTACATTTAGCTTTTATTCTTTTATTATTAATTAAAGACTGTTAACATCGCATAAAAAAATAATTTCAATATTGTGCCATTTTATTCAATAATTAACTTTGTGTAGTGAATTATATCAGAGCCTTCTATAGCTTAACGAGCCTGGAACTGTATCCCTACTACCGTTGTGACGTAGAAACAGTCGACGATCGGATTGAATTATTCACTGCCGCGAGAACCAGCAGTCTAGCATAGCGTCTCCCAAATATTATATTTTTAGTGCAAGACAAACGTTTTGTAAATATTTGTGGTAATCTTATAATTATTTACCTAATGCATTATGTTAAAAATTTTATTAAAAAATGCCGTCAAGTTGCTGTGTACCACGCTGCACTAGTAATTATTGCTAGAATAATTATTAAGCAAAATGTTACAGAACGTATTGATGCTGTGTTTTGAAAGACTCAGTATTGAATTCCCACATTCACATTCCGGATTTTCACTTGAGTTAAAACCCGAAGTTCTAATTCCTTTAACGATAATTCTACGAGAATTCTCTTGTGACTTAAAACTTAAAAAGGTTGTTTCGTATCTCTCAGAAATTAGCACTTAAAACAAAGAATAAGTATTTATTATTACATCATTAAAAAACTCAGCCCAAAATTTAAAAATTTCAGCCCACCTCGATCAAGCAGTTTAATATAACTATTTATGCTGGCTGAAGTATCCAATTCGATGTCTCGTTCGCAAGTAAAAAATGACACCAGCAAAGAAAAAAATACGCCCAAAAGCAGAAGAAAGTCGCAGAGATTTGAAAAATCAAAACAAAAATATTTACCAAAATAGTTTAATCTGTAATCAATAGTTTTGTAGAATGTCTTTTTATTTACAACTTTGTTATTTATTGTTATATAATTTTTTAATTTAATTTGTGATTTTTATAATTTTATTTTATTTATAAAATATGTTTGCTAAATGTTTTCACTTACGTAGTTCTTGCACAGAGAAAGCTTATGTTTTGTTCTTATTAACGATATTTACAATTTGGCAAGATGTTCATTTGTTGTTGCTATTTCATTGTTTTTACTAAAATGTTTCTCTTATTGTTTTTTATTTCCTATTAGGGTATTTCTATTTGTTATACTTTAACAGCCAGATTAAAAATAATAAAGGATTTTGTAATTCTGTATTATTTGGCGTAAAATAAATAACTTTTAAATTATGACATAAACTAATTACGTCGTATGCCCTCTGACACTTGTAGTGTATACCAATAAAGCAGTCGTAATGATTCGTTGTTAAAATTGATATTCATCAAATAGATAATAGCCGTTTTCTTTTTTAAATTTGTCTATTACTATTTGCATGTTGATTAATGGAAAAATAAATATATTTTACGTTCATTTTTATTTATGTTTATATCTACAATGTTGTTTATTTTTTGTAAAAATCATCAAAGCAAATAAATCTCTCGAAATAAAGTTCTCAAAACTAGAGTATTACCCCAGAATATGTACCAAAACAAAGTGTTTTTTAATTACATTTAAGGGGAATCGACAGACAGTTCCTGCGAATTTATCTGAATAACATAAACATTTGACATCTTCCCACGTCTAAACTACTGAAAATAGGCATATCTATTATTTTGTGTTTTATAGGAAATTTAATTCTCTGTAATTTTGTTACAATACATTTTTTCATATCTGTCATGGTTTTCGCAGGGTTTTGAGAAAACGTTCGTGGCGGCGGTATTTCCCTATTAAACGCTGCAGAAATTTCATCGGCTCTTGTGACGTCACCCGTCGCACTTCCAGGCTCGTTAGCTATAGTAGGCTCTGATTATATACCTGGCTCCCCGGTTTACATAGCGTTATCCTATTTTCGGATGCGCGTGCCACTCTCCGCACTCAAGGCCTATTTTTAATTGAGTTGGGCCCTAGGCTCAGCAAGCAAATTTCAGGCCCCGTATTAGAGTGAAAGGAATACCAAACAGGCGTAAAAAAGCGAAATAAAGTGTATATCGAGGGGTCAACTACTCGCCGCAATACATGTACATTTTGGCGGCAATCGCACGCAATCCTTAGCAATCACAAGGAAATCATCAGAAATCTCGCAGTCTTTATTGGCAATCACCGAAATCTTTCGCAATCCCGCAATCATCATCGCAGTCGTCGAAATCGAATATACTAGAAGTGGTGCCATCATTAATTTACGGGAAATTCGATAGTTATTCATACTTATTAGCAATACTTTTGCCAAAAGCGGCATTTTGAGAATCGGTATGCGAATACGTCAATAAAGCTAACACTCCCACTTCAAGCAAAACGAAAAACCCGCCTATAATTTAGTGCTAATTAAAGACAAAGTACCAAACAAAACTAATTTTTTTGTGGCTAAAACCATTTAGACATTATTCGCATTTCAAAATTGGGGGTGCTAGTTTGAGCTCAAGCCACTTCGAACAAAAAAAATAATCATAATTAACTACTAATTAAGCCATAATTAACTACTAATTATGGACAAATTTGTACCACAAAAATTTTTTCCACAACTACAACTCTATAGTCGCTATTCACATATCAAGACTGGCGCGCAAACTGGCAACCAACTTTCATAAAAATGAAAATTTCCAAGCTGTCATTTAGTGCTAAATAAAGACTAATTTGTAACTCCAAAATCTTTATTTTTGTACTTTGCGTTCACAATGGGCTCATTATGACACCGAAAACGATTTCATAATAAAGGTTATTATAATATCGTTTCTGGGGTCTAGTTGTTTTGTAAGATTGGTAACATTTGTTTTATATTACATATAAACACATTTAATTTTGACACATTCTAACCTCACAAAACGTGAAAAGTGATGTTATAGCCATGAAGACTGTATAGAGGAGAGTAAACTCCAGTGGAGGGGGTAACATTTTATATGAGCCAAAAGCGTGCACAGCTTAACGGCCCCCTATGATTTTCAGCGCCTTCTCGTGGTACTTTAAGGTACCTTTTTCGACCATCTTCGGAGCATGTCGACCAAAGTCGTCGTTTCAAATAAATGTAAACATAAATATATTAATTCATTTAACTGATTTTCTTTTAATAGAAAGTGTGATTACTGATTAATTTTTTATGAGATCCAAAGTGCGTAATATATTATTTACGTCATCAATACATTTCGGATTATTAAATTGTAATATTTCCAATTTTTTATCTGGGTTGAAAACTGATACTTTCATATTTTCTTTAATTACAACTTTAAGATTTAAGTTTAAATCTGGTGTAATTTTTACAAACAACGCCCATTTATTTGGAGAAATTGAATAACTCCACTGCTTACTCGGCAATTGTACAGATTGTATATTTGCTGTGAAATTGTTATATTAAATAATGAATTTTTAGTTTACCTGAAAGCAACAACAAAATTTACTGTAATATTATTTGAAATGTTGCACATAATTTAGTCGTATATATTCAAAATCTCTCATAAAACAAAGAAAAATATTATTTTTAATTATATGTATGTAATATCTTTCTTTAATAATTTCACATTACAAATTGTTGTATTTTTGTATTAATAAAATAAAACAGAAAAATAGATAGGTACTGTTTTTCTTTTTTATCCTTTTTATTTATATAGGTTAACTTTTATGTCTCAGCTTCATAACAAACATTATATTAATTCATTTTTCTTTTATTATTGGTTCAATTCAATCTGCCTACAGAATGTTTTGACAGCGTTAGACGCGATTGTAGTAGCATTTAACCTTTTTCTTTTAGTCTTCAAGCAGTCATCACTGACGAATTTTGTCGATATTTGCCGAAGTATACCGAAAAAGGTACTTAGACCACGAGAAGTCGCTGTATATTCTAGGGGGCCGCTCAACTGTGCATGCTTTTGGTACATACCCCCACCTTCGGAGCTTATCCTCCTTATTACAGTCTTCATGGTTATAGCTTTACCACATGTTAAACGCAAAAACCACTAGATTGTAATGCAATCTTTTTAATAGCTTGAATTTACAATTTCTATCAAACTAATGACGCAAAGTATAAAAAATAGTATATTATACTTGTTTTATAAGACGTACCTGGCCTACCATACTTTGCTAGTCCAGGTCCGGGCGTCAGCCAGGTCTCCCCTTGTAGCACTCATTCTTTTGGAACACTCCTCGCTTCTCTCGTCGTGTCCCAAACAACTTGTGCTACAATAGACCGTCTTATACAACTCGTATAATAATATACTATTGTACCATGATTAAAATGTTTAAATAAATGATTGTTTAAAACGTGTGCCATCTGTTTCGAGATTATTAGAAATTAATTAAATATAGCTAATGTCACCTGTCAACTTTGACATGGCTTATCGCAAGTATTTTTGGAAGCAGAGGTGATTGCCTCACAATGTCTTCCAATCAGAATATTAAAAACTTTCCCATACGGATACAACTTTATGGCAGACACTGCATGTGACACATGGCTCATCGGGCGCATAGTGCACGTTTTAGATGATCAAACATTTAAAATAAAATTTTTAAAATCTAAACTAGACGAGTATTAATATTTGGCCAAAGGAAGGGGATGTGCAGATTGTAAAAATATATTTTTGTTTTATGGGCCTATGGAATTACAGTTGGACTCGATTAAACGTCAAGCATTGAAGGATAATCGAAAAGACGGTTAACAGAACAGTAGGGAATTTTTTAATGAAACAAATGTTTTTTTTTCTCAAAATTGTTTTATTTTTGGAGAAATTATATGTATGTAGTAATAGACAATAGTCCATTTCGTTTAAAAAGCCACAAAATGGGTATTAAAAAAAGGTATAAAAATTTTGGAAGAAGTCAAAACTAGTTAAAACTCTTATACTTATGTAACGTTAAAATTAATAATTGTATATAGTTCCTAAATGAAGCATTTTATTTGTGAAGTGTGAAGTAATATCCTTCGTAATATCTTTATAAATGAATTTACATAACAAACACATTTTGATTAATAGTACTGTTCTTGTAAAAAACGAGTACAAATACTATCGATTTTGTTCTAATCTTTAGTAATCACATTGAAAAGCACTTTTCAAACATTAGCACGTCAATGAAGAAGCAATCGCATTCTAGAAATTATCCCACAATTCTCAAAAATCATAGGCATTGCGAAAGCAATCCTTGGAAATTGTAGAGATTGCGAAAGCAATCCTTGGAAATCGTAGAGATTGCGAAGGCAATCCTCGAAATCGTAGAGATTGCGAGGAAATCTTGGATTTCGGCAATACATGTACATTTTTTGGAAGAGTGGTTGACCCCTCGGTGTATATATTTAAAAACAAAACTCAATATATTTTGATTTAAAACTAAACAACTTCTCAAATTGCCCTGGTGCCCCAAATGTTATGTTTGACCTTAAACTAGACACTTCAATGTAGAGAGACACAGAATATCTCAGAAATGTTTTAGAAATATAACTTTGAAATATTAGACATATATCTGAATTTATTTCAAAATATTTATAAAATATTTCCGAACATTTATAAAATGTGAAAATGTCCTCATCTTGAAATATATCACTGTAACATTTCAGAAATACTTCACTGTAGCATTTCAGAAATACTTCACTGTTTTATTAAATTAGGTAATATAGATATAAAAAAATTAACATCATTTAAAACATTTATTTATAATTAAACAGTAGAAACAGCAAACAAAAATGTTAATGTTCTGGAAGATATTGATGTAGAATGTAGATAGTTCTTTGATATTTTTTGGAGGTGTTAAGTCCCAAGGTGTCAAGGTTTATCCTGAAAAAAGCAACCTATTAAAAATTACTCATATCAGTTCAAATTAACCAGTTAAAAATCTTGACTAGAACTAGTGAAACTAGACTAAAAAAATAGTAACATTTTAGGATTAGTTAATGATGTAATTAATAAATATACCGGATGGGGCAATACTGTGGGGAAGTCCAATAGCTCCTAAACGGTAACAGCTACAAAAATCGTTGTAATACGGATGTAAACAGTTTATTAATTATGTATTATCGTTTCAAAGGCGCATCGAAATGTGTGTCCATGCAAATGGGCAACATATGGAGCATTTGTTATAGTTTTTTTCTTTTGTTTTATTTGAAAAACCTTGATTATAATAATTTTATGAAATAAATAATTTTTTAATTGTGTACTTCGTGCAGTTTTTCTCAATAAATCAAAAGTGGTTACAGATAGCTATAGGGACGTACATACAAAAAATGTTCGTTATTTAATTCTGCATCACAAAGGTACAAAATATACAGGGTGTTCCATTTGAAAAAGTGAATTTTAGCTTTGAAGTTCTCTAAATTTAAAAACTAATTTTGAACACCCTGTACATAGTGGGTCCATTTTCTTTTAAAGAAGAGCACCCTACAAGCCCCTGCAACAAAATCCCTACTTAAATTCGTCTTCACAGTTGCGACCGTGAAAGCGGTAAACTGTTAAGTGGGATAATGTAAAACTCAATTTTTTTTTTAAATTATAACTTCTAAACCGGTCATTAGATGGCGCTAAAATTCTAGATATGAATAAACCTGCCAAGAGAGGTGTTAAATATGCAAAAATATTTTGGGCATTCTATTTAAAAAAAGTTACCTTAAGCGTGCCACACTTTTCTGCAACACCCTGTATATTTGAAAATAATTTCTCTAGATGCGCCTCTATCCACTGTTTACATCCGTATTAGAACGATTTTTCTAGCTGTTACCGTTTAGGAGCTATCGGACTTCCCCACACTATTGCCCCACCCGGTATATTTACCTTCTAGGAGGAAGCGTAGTTCTAATAATTAAAGGTTCTTTTCCTTCACTGTTTGTTGCAGTGTCTGTTGATGCATCGTCTTCAACTGTCCCCGAACTAAAACAAAGATTAGAAAGATAAATGTCTTGTATAACATTAAATATACAGTGCGCGTCTAAAGTCCGTTCCCCCCCCTACTAATTTTTGAACCACCTGGTATATCGCAACGAAATTTGGAGGGCTTAAACAGGAGATAAGAACCTAATCTTTTATGGAAAAATGACAGCTAAAAGTTTTAAAATGGCGGCTGAGCGCCCTCTTGAATTACTTTTTTAAATAGAACACCCTGTATATTATTCCGTTTTCGAAATCTGCTCATAATTCTTAACATTTTTCTCTAATACACTTTACTTCTAAATTTAATTGATTTTCAAATATTAACGTTTGAAAAGGGACATTTTAATTAATTTCAAATCCAACAGACACGAATTCTGCTATCAATCAAGTTTGCATTGAAAACAAAAATCGTTGTTGGGGTATCTTACATCTTGTTTACTGTCAAATTTAACTGTTAGCTGTGAAATAAAATTTAGTTAGAAAAATGTTTTACCGGAAGTGACCAAAATCCCTCGCAAAATCCATACTTCATTTTAAACCGGAATGCCAAGTGTATTAGAGAAAAATGGTAAGAATTATGAGCAGATTTCGAAAACGGAATAATATACAGGGTGTTCTATTTAAAAAAGTAATTCAAGAGGGTGCTCAGCCGCCATTTTGAAACTTTTAGCTGTCATTTTTTCATAAAAAATTATCTCCTGTTTAAGCCCTCCAAATTTCGTTGCGATATATCAGGTGGTTCAAAAATTAGTAGGGGGGGAACGGACTTTAGACGCGCACTGTATAAAATAAACAAAAACTAAGATGGATAATTCAATTCAAACATAACAGTGATTTCTATATTAAATTTTCAATAATATTTTTTCATGGTCATTAATGCTAATTAATTAAATTAAAATTTGCAGTTACCTTTTTACTAACAGAGAAGTTGCAGCAAATGCAAAAGTATCTTGACATAAGAATCGTTTTCCACTAAGGGTTCGAATAACAAAATCACTTGCTTTAAAATGATTTGAATATCTAAACCTACCTTTAAAATCCATTGATTTCTTCTTTCAGGATCCTTTGGTAATCTATAAGAAATATTGTAATTATATTACAATTAATTCTATTTCTACCACTACCACTTCTTACCTGTAATATGACAATTCTTCTTCTTTTTTATCCAGTTGTTTACAAACCACACAATAACGAACCATTTCGCTATGGTCCAAAAAACACATGCAAATAAAACAAATAATGGAAAAACTCGGGAAAACATCAATCTAATAATAAAATTACAAAATAAACAAAGCCAAGATAAGACTTATAGGCACAGAACGATTTACGATGTTTCGTCGGTAATCGTGCAACTTCGGTACTTTGCTCTTATTTTGCAATATTTTTAGGTGACGCTAGAAAGTATGACATGCGCAATAAAAATCATAGCTCTCAAGTTGTAAGGGGTAGGTAAAACGTACAAAATTGACTAATAATAAAATGCATTTAATTAAAATTTACTAGAGATACTTAATGATCAATAGTATAAAATAATTATTTTTTAAATTTAAAAACCGTCTATAAATAAGAATATCGCTACTCCCAAAGATCTAAAAATCCATTTTTACAATTTTCTATTAAATACTGTGTATTTTTTGTTATACAAAATGTGTTCCCTGAAATAATTCAAAATACACATTTCTGATAACCTTCAGAAATCTGTCGCATGAAATATTTCAAAACTGATATATGTTAAACATTTCGGAATTATTTACAGGGAAACGTTAAAAGTGTGTTTTGTTTATTATTAAAAATATAACCTGAAAAAACTAGAGCTTTACTCAAAAAGTCGTAATGGATGATAAGGCAAAGAACGCTTTGTTAAATTGATGGCTTATTAGGTCTACAAAAGAAGTTTTACGTACAATTCTACATTAACTTTACATACATACCAGTTTGTGTTATTATGTTACACAATATTTTTCCATCTGTCATTAACATCGGTCGATCCTTTCCATTTCCCATCCAGAATAATTGAACTCTTTAAATTGTACAGACATGATTACATTTCATTTTCAATTTTATTCTCGATGTCAAACGTGAAGTTAGGTTGTAATTATTGTTACACCCACGTGACAACGCTCATAAAATTGGCAGTCGGCAGTGCACCACACCAAAATTAACAGTGTGGTGCGATCACGTGACTGCAGACTGCACTAGCGCTACTAGCGCTGATTACACCAGTTCAGTGTTGCCAGATCTACCGCTAAAGCAGTATTTCTATTGTTACGTAAAAACGATCGTATTAATGTAATATACGACTACGAAATTGTAATTTTTAAACAAATTTTTGTTAAAATGACGAAACAATATGCATGTGGTGATTTTTTATTAAAGTTTGTGTCTGGTTTGCTCCACGATGTCGCTACTATATGAAATAGAGGGGCTATAATTTCTACCACTTTCACTTGCCATCTACCGTTCTCCCGTTTTAGCATGCCGATCTACCGTTTTTTGTATTTATAGCAAAAAAAATCTTTTTCCTTGCTGAAAAAGGTCAATAAATTTACCAGTAAAAAGACCCAAAAAATATCACCATGTAAAGTTTAACTTGAATGACCGAAGCTGCTGTTTACTGCCACCACCTAGCGGGTACTCTGCTACCCGCTAGGCTAAAACTAAAGAAAAGTAGAGTAGGAACAGAAACCTGTAATAAAACTTGACCATTCCCTAGATACGGGATTCCCTTATATTCTTAAAAGGCTTTTAAGCAAAAAGGTATTTTACCCAACCAATTTCTTGGCCCGAGGTTTTAAGAGCCCGGCCAGACGAGCGACTTTTAGTCGCTTTGTCGCTGCGACTAAAAAGTCGTTCAAAATACAACAAACAGTATTTTAAACGGAGTCGGCCATACGAGCAACTGTTTGGAAGCTGCGACAAAAAAGATGCAACATGTTCCATTCTAGTCGCTGACGCTGGCGATTAAATTGACGCTGGCGACTGTCGCAGCCAATGGAACACACGGTTTCATACGTATGCGAACAGACGGGCGACTTTTTTGTCGCAACTACCCTCAGCAGTTCTCGTATTTTTGTCGTTATTTTGTATTTTTTTGGACAAAATTCGGTAGAATGACAGAAATGAACACGGAAGCATTGATAATCGAAGTGGAAAAACGGACAGGTGTATTAACGTGTGTTTGTATGAGTAGAATAATAATAAATGGTTGAAAAATACAGTAGAATTTCGTTATAATTCGAATTCGAAGGGAGTTAATAAACTTAATTAATAAATATTCGCATTGAGAATTTGTGAAAATGCATAAATGGATAACACTAATGTCTAAGCTAAAAACGTAATTTTCTATATCCGGCGTTAATTATCTTCTTTACATCGTTTATTTTAAATAAATATACATATATATATATCTGTTGTAGATGTATTAATTTATCACAATTATGATGTAGTTGTAGTCCACGCGTTCCTTAGTATAATTTACTAAAGCTGTTTTTTATTTCAAAGGCTTTTAGGAGACGGAAGGTTAACAAAATAATTCTTAACTTTTCTGTTGACTAATGTTTTGATTTATTCTAACATTAACTGCTGATGATTCGGGACGTTTACCGACTCATTATCAAAGTTAAGATACACCACCAATTACGATTATGAAATTGGACAATAGCAAAAAAAGAATTCGTTATCATTTCTTAAGTCACTATATATATTTTATGAAACTGTCCCTTTAGTAGCCCTTGACAAGAAGAAGCGAAATCATATAAGCTCCACAAAATTCATTTTTTAGACCAGAAATTGGACAGGGAAGTCTAGTGTCACAAGCTATTTTTTAGTCGCAGCTACATATTTGTCGCTCGTGTGGTTGGGTACGCGATTAATCGCAAGAAGCCGCGACTAGCGATTTTTCTGTCGCGCGTCTAAAAGTCGCTCGTCTGGCCGGGCTCTAAAAGGGACCACGTTACAGTTTTGAGTCATTAACTAATCATTAGTCATTATTAACGTTTAACCCGTAATAACGTGCTGATTTTTTGTGACGGTGTTTTTTAAATTTTGATTGTTTTCGTTTTATTTTAATAAAAGGTAAGTTTTATTACATTACTCTCGCAAAATAAAAAGAAAAACACTTCTTTGATTCCTAAATACTTAGACACGAAATGGCAGAGTCCGAACCATCCTGCAGTTCTCGACGCTCCGGCAGCTCCGATGAAGAGGAAGAAATGTCGGAATCGGAAAGGGCTGCGACACCCCCAAAAAGGGCAAAATATTCTCAAACTTATAATCGGCGATGGGAAGAAGAACCTGATCTAAAGGGTTGGCTTCAAACTAGCAAAAAAGTATTTTTTTAAATATATTTTAAATATCTATTACAGGGGATACATTTTACAGGAGTCAGATTTTGCATATTGCAGTGCATGTAGAATTGATGTTTGGAAAGTTTCAATTACTTAGACATTCGCAAACGGAGAAGCATACGAAAGCTTGTCACGGACAACTTAAGCAGAGATCCTTGAAGGATATGATGCCCACTTTGATGGTCACTTAAGTGAGGGACGCCGAACTATAATTATCGGCTTTCGTCTTAGAAGATAATCTGCCAATGTCTGTAATGGATCATGTCCCAGATCTATTGCGAGTGGTATGTTCTGATTCAAATATAGCAAAATCAATTAAATCAGCGCGAACAACAACTACAAATATAATTAAAAAGGTCACAGGTTACTCATCTCAGAAATTGTGGAAATATTAAAAAATAATAAATTTACTCTGATAATTGACGAAACCACCGATAGAACTACCATGAAACACTAGTGCTTGGTAGCAAGAGTAATGTTTCATAATAACATCAAGGATTTTTTTTAACCCTTTTGCATGTAGAAAGTGCTACAGCAGAAGTTTTGTTTCAACAAATAGTTTGGATTTTTTGTTGCAAATAATATTCCATACACTTCCAATCTTATCGGTTTCCTGCAGACGGTGCCTCAAACATGATGGGGCGTCATAATTCTGTGGCATCTAGATTTTCAGATGGCATTCCAAATATATTTTAAAATGTATTTGTCATAGTTTTGCTCTGTGTGCTTCCAATGCATGCAATAAGCTTCCCAATTTTGTAGAAATTCTTACTAAAAATGTATATAATTATTATAGTAATAGTCCTAAGAGAATTTTAGAATTTAAAGCATTTCAAGACTTTTGCAATATCAAAGCTCATAAAATACTAATGCTCCAAAATCCAAGTTCCAAATTATATTTGCAGATTTTAGATTATGCTTTGCCACTCTTTGTCAATTTAGATAGGTAAATGCACGACCTTCTAGATTTCACGAGACGAAGTCTCTTATCCGGCCTGCGCACTCCATTAGTTCAAGTGTTTCTCCGCTGGCGCCACCAAACACGAAAATGCGGAAAAGGATATATAACACGTAAACGCCAATTTCAAACTACGCTAACTTCGCGCGCTTTTATACTTTTTGTCGGTTTTGCGCGTATCGTCAATAAATTATATTTTCCTAATCTTTTAAGGCAGTTTTCTTTATTTTTCAATATAATTACTTTATTTCCTTATTTGTTTAAATTTTCGTAGTTTTGTTGCTGTTTTTTCGTTCACTTTAGTAATGGCAAACACTAGCAGAAAAAAGTATAACTGCCGCAATGCAATGTGTAATGGAGAAAAATGGTTTCAAATCTTACGTTGGGGTTATGGACACCAACACTCAACAGCAAAATAATATATACTTCTTTATTTCGACAGATCAACAATTACAGATACCTGAAAGAGTCAATTTCTACATCAAACTTCCTAAAAATATAACAGAATTAATAAAAGAACTCCAAACCTTATCTATGCATCTCGATTGCGAATTCTTTCAGCATTTGTAGCCCTTCTGGCAGGATACATTGCAAAAAACTGAAGAAAGGATTGAATGTCAATAGCCTATTAGATTCTCTGTTAGCTGCCTCGGGTTCAAATTCACTGATAGGATTTGTAAATCTTCAAAACAGAGGTGCCTTAAAATACTCCACTAGAAGATTTACACTTTTAATCAACCAAATAATCGAACTTGTAATACATATTGTAGAACATTTACCTGAGAATGTAATCCGTCTAATATTCTAACATCACTAGGTATTTCTAACTCCAATTGCTTTTTCACAGTTTTTGGTTTGCCACGACCACAAGCAGGAACTTAGTAATATAATTCTTTAAAAATTGCTAAAACCTTGTTTGGCAAACAGAAACATTGCAAAAACGTGAACAGATAATGTACTTACTGCTCACTATCTCTATATCCTAAATCCAGCTCACGGGAAGTTATAAAATTGTAATTTCAATAATGTTATTGAACTTGTAAATTAATTTTCATAACATAATTAATTTAATTATATAAATTTATTTAATTAATTCGCAAAATATTTACGTAAACATGCAATGCTTGACATTTGTAAGGGTTATCTAACCTATATATCTTCCAAGTGACAAATAAACATCAGCGTGTCAGCTAGCGCCAAAACGGCGAAATTTTGCGTTTTCTCAGAAACAAAGTTTATATGGGAAATCGTAAAAGTGCCCAGGCCGGATAAGAGACTTCGTCTCGTGAAATCTAGAAGGTCGTGGGTAAATGCAATCAAAAAATCAACAAATTAGTAATATTTTTCGTTGACCGTTTGTTAATGTCAATATTAATGAATGATTTTTTCTAAAAAAGGATGTATTAATGGACGTCATTAATACACTCTTTTTTATTAAGTAACTGTTTTGTGAAAAAAGGATGAATTAATGGACCTCATTAATACACTCTTTTTCATTAATAAACCCGTTTGTGATTTTGACGTTTTGATGATGTTTTACTTTGGGCAACCAGATATACGCACAAGTTTGGATTCGGTATTATTTGAAATTTTCTATCTTAAAATCGAAGAATTTTACGGTCAACGAAAAACTGTTGTAATCAATTCGTTTGTTAATGAGCAACTAATGATCTCAACTATTAAAGGCACTCACTCCCTATCGCTCGTTCGTGCTTTAAACAGTTTCGATCATTAATCGCTTTCATTAACAAACTAATTTATTAAATAACTATTATGCTTCTATAACCATAGTAATTAAAACAATTTTGGATTGTTTTATAAAGCATGAAATTGACAGCACTAATGGCTTATCTAATATTGATTATCGACACCCCAGAAATATGTTACCCTTACAGGATATGTATTTTGGGGCTGCAGTAAATTCATGTTCTCTGGAAGGGCAGGAATTATATACTTTAAAAATAAATTGCCTTTCATTTTACATTGAAAGTGTTAATCCAATTCTACAACGGTTTCCTTTAAAAAATAATTTATTGAAAAATTTAGATTTTTTAAATCCATAATGTGTGCGACAGATAAGATAGAATAATATTGCTAACATTGCCACAAAATGGCCAAATTTAGTGGAAAATTTACAAATTTTAGATACTGATGAGTGGCGGCTTTTAAGAAATTTAGATTCTTTTCCCGTCACTAGAAATATTTTTGAATTTTGGCCAAATGTCGCTGAAATTAAGTATGGGGACAAGACACCCATGTTTTCAAATCTGTGAGAGTTTATTTTTAAATTATTGGTTCTTGAAAGAGTGTTTTCAACAATAAATTTATTAAAAACTAAACAACGAAACAAATTAGGTACAGACACTATTAAAGGAATATTACATAGTAAGCGGCTTTTAAATGATATTACATGTTACAATTTTCAACCTAATAACGATTTACGTCGTCTAATGACTAAAGTTATTTATAAGGAATGATTATTTTAAACTTATTAATTAATATAGTTGTAGTGTTTCTTGTTTGCCTTTCTTTTAATAAAAAACTTTTATTTTTATTTATTTTGGTATTATTTTATACTTAGTCTATATCCCGGGCGTAAATTACACCTATTTAATTTTAACTGGCTTTTATACGCTCGTGTTTTTTCAATCTACCGCTATTTTACGTCCTCTTCTTCCGCTATAATAAAAAATCATCTGGCAACGCTGCATCAGTGATCTTCGGTGCACCCAGTCGAATTCGTCATAACCATAACAGTCCTTGTAACATAACCTAGAACCTTCAAATTCAATAATTGACATTTCCACCAAGGTCTGCAATACTGCAATAATAATAAGTGAAACCACTGAACTTGTATGTAATAATGCGGATTAAGAATACGAATAATTTGTAATTACTGAAATAAGAATTTGAAATATAACTGACACCCAGTATGGAGTCACAAGTAAAAACAGAAAAGTTTTTCATCGACACTCAAGAAAATTTGTGCAGTAAGTATTTCTATATTTTCAGAATCCTACAAGTATTATCGTTTCTTTTTCTTATTATAGTTAAATCTGAACATGCAAATAACAAAACATTCATTAAAGTTGAAAAGGAAGATGACTTAAAATTAAGTCCATTGACAATAAAATTAGAAGACTATGTTAGTAAAGAAATTACAATAGATAAAACTTATGAAAACCATGTGACTAGTGCAAGTGAAGACTTTCAATCTCCAGAAGAAATAACTTCTCGTGAAATAGTTTTCAAATGTGATCTATGCAGTTACCAAAGTGTTCATAAGAGATACGTCACACAGCACAAGCGCATTCATACTAGTGAAAAACAATTTAAATGTGAAATATGTAACCATAAGTATGGCCGTCGATATTATTTAACATTACATATGAAAATTCATACTGGTGAAAAACCATTTACTTGCAACATCTGCAGTTGGAAATTTAGAGAAAAAAGTAGATTAGTCACACACATGAGAATTCACACTTCAGAAAATCCATTTGTATGTAAAATATGTAATTCAGCATATAGAAGAAGTGATACTTTAAAACAACATATTATATCGCGGCATCATTCTGAAAAAAAACAATTTCAGTGTTTAGTATGTAATGTAAGATTCACTGAGAAACATACTTTAAAAAATCATATGCGCACACACAGTGGTGAAAAACCTTACGTTTGTGACATTTGCAATGTTAGGTATGCCTTTAAAAGTAGTTTATCAATTCATATGCGTAAACATACAGGAGAAAAACCTTATGCATGTACATTTTGTGATAATAAATTTATTCGAAGTTATAGTTTGGCAATGCATATGCAAAATCATACTGGTGAGAAACCTTTCAAATGTGAATACTGCAGTAGCAAGTTTTCAAGAAAAAGTGATATGACAAGACATGTAAAACGAATCCACAAGCCTGAGGAAGTTCAGCAAAGTCAGCACCAGGAAATTAATGCATAAAGCAAGACGAAGTTACTGTAACAATTTATTTTACAAATAAATATAAATTATTGATATATGTTTTATTTTGTGCATTAATATTTTAATATATAATAATAATAATAATTGGCTTAACATTCCTAAAAGGAATTTAGCCGCCCATTCGGGCTACTCATATCTATTTTTCGGGGTAGATTAGTCCTCTTGTTATTCATCACACTTTCCTACTTCATTAAACTTAACTAAAAAAAAACTCACTATATCATTACAACCTTGTATGTGTCTTTGCCACTTTAACTATCTCTTTCCATTTCTTTTTTTGTTTTTTGCCTTCTCTTTCCAGTTTGTGATTTTCAATGTCCTTAGATCTTTTTTAACCTCGTCCATCCATCTCAGTCTTGGTCTATCCTCCGTTGGCTTCCATTTCAGTAGTTTCTTTAGTGTGTCATCTTCTTTTCTGCTTATATGTTCCAACCATTCTATTCTTCTAGACTTGATGAATTTTATTATGTCTTCACCGTTCATTTCTGCGACTATTTCATGATTTATTCTTTGTCTACTTTCGTTTTCATTAATATTCATTGGTCCTAGAATTGTTCTTAGGATTTGTCTCTCAGTTCTTCTCATTTGTTCCTCTTATCCTGTTAAGTACATCGTCTCCATAGCGTAAGTCATTATCGGTCTAATCAGTGTCATATATTCGCATTTTTGTACTTTTGCTTACCTATTTTCTTATTTTTGAGCCATCCTTTGCATAGTATACTTTTAAACCTGTTTGTATTCTTTCTCTTATTTCATTTTCTTCTTTGTTTGCATTTTCCTTTATCGTTGCTCCTAAATATTTAAATTTATTCACTCGCTCCAATATGTATTCATTGATTTTTAAGTTTCTCTTTGTTCCTATATCATCTCTACTATACTTGAAATATTTCGTTTTATTTTCATTTATTCTTGGGCCCATTTATCTTGCCCTTTCATCTAAATTTGTAAATATCTTTCAGTTTCTTTTCCATTCTGCTTATTACCACCACGTCATCTGCATATGCTATTATTTGCCCTTCTTTGTTGATTATTGTTCCCTCGCAGTTCAGTTTTCTTATCACACTTTCCAGCGCCACATTAAATAAAGTTGCTGAAAGGGAATCCCCTTGTCTTATTCCTTTATAGAAAATAAGTTTATCGGTATTCTATCATCTTTCAAAAATTGTATCAGTTTCTTCCTATCAACACTATCAAAGGCTTGTTTAAAGTCCACAAAGATCATGTGTAATGTGATATTGTGCTCATTACTTTTCTCTAGTATTTGTCTGATTATATGGATAGCATCTATTACAGATTTTCCCTTTGTGAATCCATATTTACCTATTTTTATGTACTCTGTCAATATGCCTTTGAAGCATTGTGGAGAATATTTTATAGGCTGTGTTTAGTAGCACAATCCCTCTATAATTACTACATGTTTCTTTGTCTCATTTTTTGTGTAATGTCACTATAATACCTTCATTCCTATCTCTTGGTATTCTTTCTACATTCCAGATCTCTTTTATTATGTCATATAGTTTTCTTTGCATACTTTCATCACTATTCTTAATCATTTCTCCACATATTTGGTCTATTCCTGGAGCTTTTCCATTTTTTTGTCTTGCTATTATCTCCTTGATTTTTTCATATGTTGGTTGTATTACTTGTATTTCCTCTATGTTTTCACAATTGTCTTCTTGTGTTTCTAGGTTCTCATTCATGTCATAATGTGGCGCACACAGCATTAATATTTTAAAGTCATAAAAATTGTGAGTTACGTTACAGTTAATTAATAATCACTAATTTCAATTGTTTTAATTGTTTAAGTTATTGTTTACCTGATCATCATATCAACGTTATTTCAAATAATTAACCACCCATAATTCTAATAGCCTGCGCAGGAATCAAACTGTTCAAATGTTCCTCATTTTCTGGAATTAATAGTCTGAGCAGTTTGACCACGATGTCGAAGGATGAAATCCATTAGTGTACAATATCTTTCGATATTAGGTCTCTGTTCCAGTACATTAACGGTACATGTTCCAGTGCATGTGCTTTATTACAAAAGTTAGGTTTTTCCCTCATGTACCAAGCAACAACTTCCTTAGCCTAGTGAAAAGGAGCTGTAATAAGCTAGTAAGAAGCCAAAGAGACATGATTTCTGGTAAGTTTTGCCATCTATTGTACCTTCATAGGAAGATACTTGGGTTTCTAATCAAAAGAACAGATTTCATGTCAAACCTGATTTTTTGCCAAACTTTTTGGAGTCTATGGCCTGCATGGAGTCGTCTAGCTCTTGATTAATACCTGCAATAAAGAATTGAAGTCCTGGGAGCATCTTAAAGTTTATTTAGAGGTAGGTTTTATCATCCATTATGATGCAAGCATCTCTCTGCTGAACAAGAAATGTATTAAAGTGTTGCAATTTTTTTCCCATTTAAACTGAGGAAGCTATTATTTTGCACATTTTAGCTACATTTCTTGCCAACTTGGAGGGGTGTGTTTGATACGCCGGAAGAATGTTTCTTCCCAAATTTCTACTACTAGCAGCTGTTGGTCTGTCAGCTTTCTTCCATTAGTCAATAGTTTACACCGTGGTGCTAAATAACTGTTACTAAATTTAAAAGGATAATTTAGAATAAATAGTACAACGACAAGGTTTTATTTATATCTTTTTAAATAAAAATAACAATAAATTACCTATATGCCCCTCTTTGCTTGTGATTTGAACTCTTTATTCTTTAATATAACTTCCATCTCGCTCTGCACAAAATAATCTAAAGGATAAACAAATCTATAAAGACCAAGTTATGTAAACAGAAGAAAGAAGATTGGTTAAATAAGAAATTTGACAGAATCAACAGAAAGATTATGATAATAGAAATGCAAAGAATGAAAATACCACAAAAACTTAAATCTAATTGAAATGGCATTAAGGGAGTCATCAGTAACAGTGAAAATTAAAAACCAAACAACAGATAAATTAAAAACAACATTTGGTATAAAACAAGGAGACTCATTAACCCATTATTATTTAATTAGGTAATAGAGAGCATAATTAGATAAATAAACATATGGCTAAGGGGCCAAAAGAACCAAAAATGTACAAATTATAGTATATACCGATATTAATTAGTAAATGTAAAAGAGAATTAATAACAAAGTTTGAAAAATTAAAAAAACCAAGCAAAAGTAATGGAATTAAGAGTGAATGAACAGAGAACAAAACATATCAGATTTAGAAGAAACAGCAGCTCTTACTAAGAAAGAAGAGGAAGATCTACATATTGTTGTGATATTTGACATACAAAATAAGGAATTCACCAACTCAATAGTTTTATAGCGTTTACTGTCTCCAGCCTTACTTTGTGGAACTCCATAATCATGAAATATAATATAAATACAAAGATTAGTTAAAGTTTCACAAGTTTTATTAATATCTTAACCTGACAATATTGTTTCGACACTTTGTGTCATTATTATGACACAAAGTGTCGAAACAATATTGTCAGGTTAAGATATTAATAAAACTTGTCAAACTTTAACTAATCTTTGTATTTATATTATATTTCATCAATAGTTTTAAGTTAGCTTATATGAAATTTCAAAGAGACACGTTAGATTGGTTGCTTAATCTCAGTTTCTAAATTATAATTTTGAAAAATTTGTCTTTTAAGAAGCTAAAAATGGTTGGTTAAATAATTTTGGTGGAGGATTGTAAAGCTGCTTCTTTACCACAGAATTGAAACTATCCTAAGTGTAGGGGCTGCTTTTTATAAATGATACCAGTAAATCAACATATAATTATATTGTGGTAATGCATCGTACATTGAAATACTGTTGAAATTTTCATATTGTTGATGTCTGAAGTTATGTAAATAATGTTTGTTAACATATAAGGTTTAAATTGGTGAAGACAGGAAGAAGATGTAATGGTATTTTTATGTAAATAAGTTAATAAATAGTTGTGTTAAAAAAAGGTTCCATTGACATAATAATTGTTATATATTATTAGATAGGGAATTTAATAATCTATAACTTTATCTAATTAGTCTTAAAATGTATAAACAATAATTTGGTTATGTTAAAATTTAAATGTCAGTGATCTTTTGTTTTAATGAAAATTAAGTGTCGAGTTCAACTGTTTACCAGCAAAATATAAAAACCTGGCCATTTTTCTGTGACAAGCTCTTTTTCAATTTACATCTTTAGAGAAGTGCGGTTTGATTGAAGAACAATTAAATAATTTGAAGGTTATGTTTTTGAGTTAAAATCATGTAAATAAAACATAAGTCAAAATTTTGAGATTATTATATTTATGAAACGTCAAAGTGTTCAAAGTTTAACGAAAATTATTAAATACAAGTGATTCTTTTAATAATACCAAGTGCTTTAATTTATTCAAGTGACACTTTCTTTTGCTATGGATTCTTTTTTATTTGATAATATATAATGATCAGATTTTGTTTAAGACTTGATTTGATAATTAAATGTGGGCTCTAATTATTAAATAAATGAGTTTCCACGATTAGATAAACAATTGAATTTAAAATTTAACTTATTAAAGCCGTTTTTATGAAAATATTTGAAGGAGGTCAATGACTTACTTTCTTCATTTCATTGTTCGACCATATGCTGGTGGCGCCAAAGATTTAAATATTTTTAAATATGAGTTTTTCAACAGTAGTTATAGTAAGTAAGAAATATGTTGATGCTAGAGGTATTAATCACCAAATAAAGAAAATTAGACTATTTTGGAATTGATATTAAATAGAATTTTGGTATCCAAATTTAAATTTTCTTTTTATTTCTTTCTTTTATTCTTTGTTAGATTTATTAAATAAATTTGTGTTGTATTGATAAAATATTGCTTTATATTTGTTATATATTACTGTGTTCCTAGATTTATATATTCATTCCGTGCTCTATTGAAGCCACCCGCCTAAGAGTCTCAATTCGTCTTATATAGCATCTATCATATTACAGCTGTTTGCCCTGGAAATATTATAACAGTATATTCGAGAGAAAAGTGCTTAGAACAATATTGGAACTAATAAAAGTGACAGAAATAGAATTCCGAAAAAAAACTAATTTTGAGATAGTAAAAGAAATGGAAAGGACGAATTAACGCAGATATAATTATTGAAATGGCGACCAGCTGAATCAAGATCCGAGGAAAATCCAAGTTGAGATGATATAACTGTGCGATAGAAAACTTAAGAAAAATAAATATTACAAGAAGGAAAGAAAAGGCAGATCTTAAGAGATGTCCTAAACTATATTTGTAGACTGAGCATAAGTGCTGCAACTTAAACTAAGCTATAATTCAGAAACTTCATTATAGAACTTAAGGCCTATGTCCTATATGGAACATATCGTCGGCTTCATATGAAAAGTGCCAAAATTAAGTTTTAACATCTGGTTAAATATTACTTTTTCTATTGGGACGTGCCAAAGACTGACCTGCATTCTAGCAGAATTTTATTAAAACCAATTATGTGATAAAATAATTATCAAACAAAGCATGCATTTCATTGGTTGCATACATGATCACCTACCGCATATCGAAGTCATTTTGTTGCTATACAACGCCATCTGTAAATATCTATTGGCGCGTTCCAATAAAATAAATGTGAGAAATTCCGAAAATAATTAGTAGATGTCGCTTAAATAGCAAAAATAGAATCAGGCACAAACGCAAAAGCATTGACAGCAACATGAAAAGTGTTACATTTCTTGTAAACAGTATTTTCGGACTTTTCAAGTGAAGCCACGGTATACAGAAAGTAATCAGTTAGTCATATGGTATATTTCAGGTTAAAATAATAATTCGCGGATTAGTGAACACCATTTTTTTTGCTTGATGAATCACCCAGGAATTCTCAAATTATTTATGTTATTAGATGGAGGCCAATCTCACATCGTTCTGAATGTTTATATCGTTGTATATGAATAATGAGCCCTTAACACTTCGTGGATTTGACTTTCACTGACTTGACTATTTCGCTAGTTTGCTATCAATATTTAAACGGCAACTTTTTAGATTTTGCGGTCTACTGTCCAAGATCAGAAAATACGCATATTGTCGGTAACTCATAAACAATCGAATATTGTGTACATAAAATTATAGTTCAGCAGTTAAATGTTGTTAAAACATTCTGTGCGTTATAAAGAATTACGAACTAATGAACTATGAGTGTGCACTCTTTCTTCTCTCCTCTTCGAGGATGTCCCTTTCTTTTTCTCGGTATATGCCGGTCTCACTCATGTGTTTTGGCTCTCAGTGTGTGATGTATTTCGTTTTTAGAGTTTTCCGCAACTATCATCACTATGGACTAATTAAGGATCATTCACTGATGTATAATCACTTTTGGAAATCTACCCCAAAATAAATAACTACCCCACATGAATAATCACAAAAAATTCAATACTCTAAGTTCAGAAACACCTTATGTCCTAATTTTAGGGTAATTTAGATCATTCACTGGCACACATCTATTTTTAAAATCAACTTCTAAATAGAAGACTACCCCGAATACATAAAGAAAAAAGATTAAATAGGATAACATTAAGGAAAATCCCATTTTATAATTTTGAACTAATCAAACACTAGTCATTGGCACAATCCATTTTCCAAATCAACTCCTAATATAAAACTACCTCACATGAATACGAAGCCCATCCCATACTAGTTGGTCCTAGTTTTAATTTTGTTAAAGCACTGCCTTTAACAAAGACAAAAATGCCAAACGTACTTTAACAAAAATAAAAGTGGGTCAACAGAAACAAGTAGGTATTCGGTGGGCTAGTTTCTTTACTAGGGGTTGATTTGGAAAATGGGTTATCTGCCAGTGAATAGTTTTTTATTTTATAGTTATGGCTTAGTTATTCAGGTTTTCTTTGACTTCATGATGCTATTTATAGGGAGTGACAGTTTAGGGGATGATTTCGAAAATGACGTTTGTGACAATGACTACACTCTCATCATTAGTTCAAGATTACAGCACAGTTTCTTCAAACACTTATATGTATTCAATTTCCTGACATTATTCATAAGGGTAGGGGAGATTTACCAGGTTAGGGGATGATTTCAAAAACGATCAATTATTGGACTTTAATTAGTCCTCAATTATAGCACGGTTTGTCTCTGATTTTTATCATCTTAAATTCACGACATTAGGGGAGGGAGTAACCAATTTAGGGGATGATTTCAAAAATAAGTTATCTGCCAGTAAATTGTCTTTAATTATTCCATAGTTATGGCTCGGCTACTCAGGTTTTTACTTAACTTCATGGGGAATGACAGTTTAGGGGATGATTTAAAAAATGGCGTTTGAAAAAATTCAGAGACTTCAAGATTACAGCACAGTTTCTTCAGACTCTTACATATTCAATTTCGTGACATTATTCATAAGGGCAGCGGTGATTTACCAGGTTAGGAGATGATTTCAAAAATATGTTATATACCACTGATTGATCTTTAATTAGTCCAAAATTATGGCACGGTTTTTCATCTTTAATTCGCGTCGTTATTCATGAGGCTAGTTGCCAATTTAGGGGATGATTTTAAAAATGAATTATCTGCCAATCAATAGTATCGAATTAATGCAACATTATGGCACGGTTCTATTAGCTTTTTATTTTTATTTTCGTGGATTTATTTACAGGGGGCGATTTACCAATTAAGGGGTTGATTTCGAAAATGGATTATACGCTGCTGGATAGTCTTTCATTATTCCAAGATTATGACCTAGTTTAAGGATGTTTGGGAGGTACAATCAGAGGCAAAAGTACTGAAAATTAGAAATTCATGAATATCTGCGTTTTACAGATCATTACGAAGTAAATTAATAGTTACAATGTTAAAAAAATATGTTATTTAAAGAAAAAGAGGAATTTTTATTAATAATGTTGAATGAAATAGAAAATAACGAATAATATGGAAAAGTTTCAAATAACTTTTGGCAGTGAATATGCCTTGATTTTAACTTTTCGGCAAAAACATATTTGATTTAAATCTTTATCAATGATGAACATATAATTATTAATTATGCTTGAGTATAAATTAAAACATTAAAATATTGTTTATTTTTTATAATTGTAAATGATAAATATGTTTAATATTAATAATTCAACGTTTTATAAAGTGTAGAAAACGTGACAACAATGTTGATTGGGCATCAGTCAGCAGTTGATTGCCATAGGGAAGACGCATGTATTTTTTTTAATTTTTGTATTCGTTCATTTTGGTTAGAAAAATATTTCCAGATAAGCGGAATTTCTAAAAACCCTCAATTTATTTGAAAAAATTAAATTTAAAAATTCTCCTCATTTAAAACCGAATTTGGCCTTGAGCAACTTCCCTCCAAAGTATTTGATGTAAAAAAGTAGGTACCGCTGTGAATGTGAAGAAGCAATATTGACGATCTACTCAACGCTAGATGGCGCTGATGAAAACCAATAAACTGAATTTTGAATTAATATTACCAGAAATATTTAACACCACTTTAATTATGGCAGTTAATTACACAACAGCATAACGTACATTATTATATTAATTACTCGTTAATAAGTAGACGATATTTGAACTTGAAAATAAAAAATTTTTCAAACTGACGGGTAATACAGGACTCTTAACTGTTTCATTAGCACCAACAGTGGGTCGTCTTTGGAACTGTAAGAGGTAACAAAGTTTCATCCATTAGAGGACACCAGTATTGCATTTTAAATTTATTTAAATTTTCAAGGTTTTCAAAAATTAATTGCTTAAAATTGGTAATTGTTTAATGCATTTATAACTGATGTTCTAACTAATTTAGTAATGACGTTTATGAAAATGCAAGAATCTCCTCAATTGACGACATATGCGTCTTCCCTATTATGAACGTTTTAAACTAGGTGGACTTTTATTATTTAGGTATTAAATGAATAACTTAGAACTTAAGAACTTATTATTAATTAATAGTGAATAACTTTTATACTAACTATTATATTAAACACTTCTATTAACTAGGTATAGTATAAGTATTATAATTATGTATAATAAATTCTATAAAAATACATCTGTGTTTTTGTCATGTAGTAGGGCAAATGAGTATTAGAAATATTTATATCCACCAGAAAATTAAGTCTAAAACATTCCATGGTCTTTTTTTATTATAAATTCCCGTTTGGCGCTACTTCAGTGGATCCCGATCCACCTTACTACAACAACAGAAAGGACAAATTGCTTTCATCGCAGAACTCAGGAAGCTGTAGCTGCAACTATCTTAGCTTTAAATATTGTAATACTTATTATTATAATTGTAATTTCAATTTTAACCAAAATGCAATATTGCCGCTCTATTACATGTAATTGTGTCACTGTAGGCGCATGTCTGGCAGTGATGCTAATCTGCTTCTGCGCCCCTCCCCAGCTGCAGCCAAGCATAAAACAACTATACAATCCCACTGAAGACGAACAACCAAAGTTATTTTCACAAGACGATCTTGACGACCTGATGAGAGATTTAGATCTAGCCAAAGCGTCAGCTGAGTTGCTTGCTTCAAGGTTGCAGGAGAAAAATTTTTTGGTTCATGGAACTATTATATTGCGATATCGATATCGTGATTCAAGAATGATCAAAAATTCTTTAAAGCTGAAGGTGGATTAGTATACTGTTGTGACATAAACGGACTTGTTTTGTACATGGGTATGGATTACAATGCTGCCGAGTGGAGAATGTTTGTCGACTTGTCAAAGCGCAGTTTAGAAGCTGTGATTCTCTACAACGATAACACAGTTGCATCACTTCCAATTGCGCACTCCGTTACTCTAAAAGAAACTTATGAGACGTTAAAAACACTGTTAACATCTGTTAACTATGATGACCATAAATGGCTGATCTGTGGAAATCTGAAAGTCATTGCGATAATGCTTGGTCTCCAAAGCGGATATTCAAAGTTCTCCAGCTTCCTTTGTTTGTGGGGCAGTCGAACGAACTCGGAACATTACGTCAGAAAAGAGTGACCTACAAGAGATCAATTTACGCCAGAAAGACACAGCGTGAAAGCAGTGCCGTTAGTCGATGCCCAAAAGGTTTTGTTACCTCCATTACACATTAAGTTAGGCCTAATAAAAATGTTTGTAAATAATTTGGATAGAAATGGTGCTGCATTTCAGTACCTTGCCGAGTTGAAAGAGGGCCATTTTCATAGAGCTAATAAAAGATAGAATTTTCGTCTTGGATGGCATCAGTTGAACTTACAGCTTCGAACTCTTTCGTTGAAGTTATGCATAACTTTCTGGGAAACCACAAGTCGGGCGATTATCAAAATCTTGTTAGACAGATGATCAGAAACTTTCAAGTTCTAGGATGACGAATGAGTATAAAGTTGCACCTTCTAGACTCACATCTGGATATTATTTTCCAACGAATCTTGGAGCCTATAGCAACGAACAGGGTGACAGGTTTATACCATCGTAGAGAATCTCTGAGAAAACCGTTTAAAGCATACTAATTAAGAATATTTTTACAGTATTTGTGTCGTTCGTAATATTTATTTCAAATTTGAACAGTTTGCACTGCTTTGAGTAACGTGGTTTGGTGTATAAAATAGATTGTTGTTTCAATTTTGGTCTATAGTTGTATTATTTTCAAACTGAAATTTTGGCTAAACCTGATATGATAGAGAAAAATGGCTTGCATATTGGTGTTCAGCGACCCAAAATTAAGTAAAATCAGCTAGTAAATCCTCAGAAGTTTTCACAAAGTCAAATTTTGTAGACCAGTGTAATGTGTAGATATGTAGTTTTTTATTTTATTTATATTTTTAGTAATTATAACTACTAACACAAATTACGACTTTATAGGCATCATTTGCAGTTTACATTACTGCTATTTCAGAATTGAAGCTCATATGCTCATAGTGGATATTGGATCTGTCTGAAATGTACAAGCCCCTTTTTAACAGCACGCCACTGCGCTCGACAGAAACTGTAGCTTTCAGCTGAGTACAGTGTTGCCGCATTTTCTTACACACCAATTAATTTAACGAGTAAAAACCAGATCTTCGGTTTGTTTATAATTCTTTTCTCAAGAAGCGTTTAGTCATGATTACGACTAATTTTTCAATCATCATTACTTTATGAAATATAATCAAATTAAAAGATTAATTCAAAGTTTCACAAGTTTTATTAGTTTATCTTAACCTGACAATTGTTTCGACATTAAAATGTCATTATCAAAGGTAGATAAGATTGATAAACAAACACGTTGCTAAGGATAAATACATACAGAAAATAGGTAACTAGATACAATACATAACAAAAACTAAATATCTAACACTTCTAATAAAGGAGAATTACTAAGCTCAGTTTGTTCATTCATTAAAGGTACTGTGCGTTTATGTTTGTATATTTCAAAAGCTTCTAAAATGTCTAATTTGTGTTTGTTGTTGCAAAAATGTAAGAATTTAATGTTGTTTTGAGGTGTCATTGGGTGGTTCTGTTCCAAAATGTGTTTGGCATAATTCGATTTTTCTGGATGTTTAAGTCTATAAGAGCGTACATGTTCTTTGTATCTTATGTCGAAATTTCTAAGTGTTTGTCCAATATAGACCGAGTTACAAAAATTACAATTCAAATGGTAAATGTCGGATTTCATGATATCTTGTGTTTTGTCTTTAGCATTGAATAAAAATGAAAAAGTGTTGGTGTTAGTTTTATAGGTTATTTCGTAACTGGTGGTTTTTCGTATTATAGTTGCAATTTGTTCTGATATCTTGCCACAGTATGGTATTGATATGTAGTTTGTGTCTTGTATTTGAGTGTCAATTGGAAATACTCTTTTGATAGCTAACCTATAATCTTTTTGTTGAATTAAAGTGTCAATCATGTTATGGTTATAATGGTTTGCATGTGCTAATTGTTTGATGATTGAAATTTCTTTATCAAAATGTGATCGTTTCATTGGAGTAGTTAAAGCTCGGTGTACTAAAGATCTATAAGCCGCTAGTTTATGCATTTTATGATGACATGAATCGTTAGGAATAGTGACGTCTGTGCTTGTGGGTTTTCTGTATATGGAAAAATCAAATTCATTGTTTGTATTGATTGTAATAGTTAAATCCAAAAAATTAATAGTTCTATTTTGTTCTGTTTCTAGTGTAAACGTGATGTTTGGGTGAAGACTGTTAATAAGAATTAAGAATTCATTGATAACCTCAAAAGAACTGTCAAAACAAGCTAAAATGTCATCAACATAACGAAACCAAAATCTTAGCAACGTGTTTGTTTATCAATCTTATCTACCTTTGATAATGACATTTTAATGTCGAAACAATATTGTCAGGTTAAGATAAACTAATAAAACTTGTGAAACTTTTAATTAATCTTTTAATTTGATTATATTTCATGATTATGGAGTTCCACACAGTAAGGCTGGAGACAGTAAACGCTATCATTACTTTAGTCATAAAAAAATTAGTCATGATTAAATTTTTAATTTACTAATCAATCGATTGAAAAAATTATTTGATTACACCCTTAAGGGTCCCCTAGACGTGCATTCAATTTTGACGAATTTGTATGTACACACAATTCGTGAATAGAAAATTATTGAGAGGCTAGACGTTACAGCAAAGATGACTTACATGTTTGAGTAATTTGTATGCACATTCATAAGTCGCTACTACATGTGTAATCATGTTTTTGTAATGTGCTTGTGCTAACAGCGTTTGGCAACAAGTTATAGCAACTGACATTTATGTTTCCTAATAATTGTACTGACCAACATAATATGGCCGTACATGTTACAACATCTGACTGGAGATGTCTGCATAAATCTGTTTGTGCATAGCAAAAATAGCGTGTAGTCTGTAGATATGTTGGTACAAACAAATCACACAATCATTTTTCGAAGAATCTGGCGAGTTTGGTTTTTTATTCGTTGTTTGTGTTGCCCGAGCGCATTAAAACAATGAAAACAAAGAAAAGTAGCATAAAAAGGCTCTTCAGTTTCGTTACTGCTATTGAAAGTGATTGGAAAATGAGTGATTTGTGGCATTATTCTAAACAATTCCTTCAAGAATTTATTGTAATATACAAAGAATTGCCTTGCTTATGGTAAATAAAAAGTAAAGAATACAGTTTCACACCATATTCGTTTTGTCTTGCATTCTTCTTCGTGTAATAATAACGCTCTTATAATACAAGCTGCTTTTTTTTCGTTGTCATGTTGAGTACTGTATTTTTATAAACTTAACACGTCTAGGGGCTTCTAAAACTATTGAAGACGCTGAGTTCAATTCTTAGCACGCACACTTACAATATTTGTTTTAGAACTAGACTATACCAATATTGATGAAACTTACTTAACGTAAGCTTCATCAATATTGGTTGATTATTAAAATTTTTATGGTAACCTAAAAAATCCTGCGATTTTGTCAGTTTCTTCGATTTTGCAACTTAATTATTGCAGTTATAACAATCCGACCGGTGCCGTTTTGTAGCAATTTTGATTATAAACAAGTCATATACTGAACATTTTTTCATAAGAAGTCATCCTGATCAGCTACGGAAGAAAAACTCCTCGAAAACGGTTGCACGCGTCTTAAATTGTTAATAACTTTTCTGTTTTCACTACGATTTAGTACGCAACTACATATATTGTTCTGCCCACTATTCTGAATAGGTTTGAGCAATAAAAAAGCTGTTAACACGAAAATACACTCTCCACATCTCTATTGACTGGACTAAAACAAGTATTCATAGGGTAGTTGGATAATGTAGGTGCTATTTTTGTTTGTGTAGTTGTTTGCACATACATGTCTTACAGATTTGATTGTACGTCTAGGGCCCGCTTTAGATTACACCCAACACTCGTATTAATACGTCAGTACATTTCAGAACGCACTTTAGCAGTCCTTGTCACATAACCTAGAATTTTCAGTTCATGAGTTGACATTTCTACCAAAGTCTCTAATAACATCAATAACCTATACTGTGGTAATAATAAGTGAAAGCACTGGAACTTACATGTAATAATGCGCGAATGCGAAAGTATTTGTAAATTACTGAAATAAGATTTTTAAATATAACTGACACCAGTATGAAGTCACAGATAAAGACAGAAAAGTTTTTCATCGACACTCAAGAAAACTTACAGTACAGTAAGTATTTCTACATTTTCAGAATCCTACAAGTATTATCGCTTTTTTTTCTTATTATAGTCAAATCTGAAGACGCAAATAACAAAACAGTAATTAAAGTTGAAAAGGAAGATGACTTAAAATTAAGTCCATTAACAATAAAATTAGAAGATTGTGTTAGAAAAGAAATTACAATAGATGGAACTAATGAAAACCATACTAGTGCAATAGAAAGTTTTCAATCTCCAGAAGAAATAACATCTCGTGAAACAATTTTCAAATGTGATCTATGCAGTTATCAAAGTGTTCATAAAAGATACCTCGCACACCATAAACACATTCATACTAGTGAAAAACAATTTAAATGTGATATATGTAACCATAAGTTTGCTCGTCCAGATTATTTAACATCACATATGAAAATTCATACTGGTGAAAAACCATTTACTTGTAACATTTGCAGTTGGAAATTTAGAGGAAAAGGTAGATTAATCACACACATGAGAATTCACACTTCAGAAAATCCATTTGTATGTAAAATATGTAATTCAGCATATAGAAGAAGTGATACTTTACAACAACATATCATATCGCATCATCATTCTGAAAAAAAACAATTTCAGTGTTTAGTATGTAATATAAGATTCACTCGAAAACACACTTTGGAAAATCATGTACGCACACACAGTGGTGAAAAACCTTTCGTTTGTGACATTTGCAATGTTAGGTATACTTTTAAATGTAGTTTATCCATTCATATGCGTAAGCATACAGGAGAAAAACCTTATGCATGCACATTTTGTGATAATAAATTTATTCGAGGCTATAGTTTGGCAATGCATATGAAAAATCATACTGGTGACAAACCTTTCAAATGCGAATACTGCTGTAGCTGTAGTAAGTTTTCAAGAACAAATGATCTGAAAAGACATGTAAAACGAATCCACAATCCTGAGAAAGTTCACAAAAAAAAGAAGAAGAGTAATACAAAAAGCAGAAGATACATATTGTAACAATTTATTCTACAAATACTATAATATTAAGTATTTTTATTAAAACAAATTCTATAAGGTTTTATAGTGCATTAATATTTTAAAGTCAAATGAAAATTGGGCTTTCCATAGTTAATATAATCACTAATTATAATTGTTATAACTTTTTCAGTTGTATTATCTTGAAAAATGAAATTGATTACCACATAATAAACTTACATTTACATTGTACAAAAAAACTGGTAATTCGGCTATCACGATTTTTTTCATTGATCTTTAGCGAATGATCGCAACTGTACCTTGTCTTGCTGTTAAACTAGGAATTTACAAAAAAATTCTAGCGGCAACTTTAGAACAACTCAGATGGCACTGACCAGTGGCGGCTGCTGCATACGTCAAACCCGTGCCACCCGCAGTGCAACACATGATGATATACTGCTTTAATGTGTGCGTACGGGCATGATAGCGATATACCAGTTTGTCGTGTGGCCCGGGTTTACATATGCAGCAGCCGCCACTGGCACTGACCAAATTATATAGAAATTTGGTCATTCTTGAAAATAAAGGTGCTATAGCATATAGTGTTTCAAATCAAACACACTTGTATTTTTAAATAGAGTACTAAAATAAACGGATTGGTTCTATGAAAAAATGCAATGAATTCTGAATCATATTTTCTTAACTTTTGTATGCAGTATAGGCTAGTGAGTTTCATAGTTTTAAGAAGATTTATTGAATCTAAATGTTTCCAAAGATTTTAAAAAATGTTCTGTGTATGAAATAAATAAAGATTAATAAAAAATTTTACAATATTTATTAAAGAATAACCTGACAATTGTCTCGACAGCTAAGCTATCATTATCAAAGGTAATATGAATATAAAACAAACACGTTAAGGTAAATACAAAAAATAGATAACTAGAAAATAAAAATAATTTAGAATTAAATATCTAACACTCGAGTATATGTACAAGGGTGGTTCTTATATGGGTCATGTTGAAATTTCGGTTTAGCCGGGTGCCCGTTTGATTCTTGACCAATACGAATTTCCTATCTCTATTCTAATCATTCGTTGTAACGTGGAGAAGCTTCCCATTTAAAATACACGCTATTCTTCACTTGTTATGTATATATTTGACCACTGGGACAAATTGTTGAGAAAAAATTTGAAAATTAATTTTTTTGGAATTAACATTGTAAAAATTATATGGAGCATCGATTTTTTCCAACGATTTACAAGTAAATTCAAAATAGTGCACCGTTCAATTAGTGTTGAGGTGATGTAGAATATACCATATAATTTTTTTTTCACCTAAAAGTAGCATTGATGCCCGTTAATTCTATAAAATCAATTTAAAAAATTTTTTTTTAATTGGTCCCAGCGGTCAAATATATGCCTAAGAATTGAAAAACCCATGTATTTTAAATGGGAAACTTCTCCTCGTTAGAGCGAATGATTAGAATAAAGATAGGAAGTTCGTATTGGTCTTAAAATTTTCAGTTTCTTTTTTGGAATCAAATGGGCACCCGGCAAAACTGAAATTCCAACATGACCCAAATAAGAATCACCCTAATATGTACCCAGTACCCGAGTTTATGTTTGTATATCTCGAAAGCTTCTAAAATGTCTAATTTGTGTTAGTTATTACAAAAATATTTTGGGTTGCCATTGTGTGATTCTGTTCTAAAAGGTCTTTTTGGCATAATTAGATTTTTTGGGAGGATTATTTCTGTAACAACGCACGTGCTCTTTATATCTTATTCCAAAATTTCGAAGTGTTTGTCCAATATTTACCAAACTACAAAAAGACAATTCAAACTGTAAATGCCTGATTTCATGATATTGTGCATTCTGTCTTTAGCGTTGAATAAGAATGAAAAAGTATTCATGTTGGTTTTAAAGGCTGTTTTGTAATTGTTGATTTTTTGTAGTATATGTGCAACTTTTTCTGATATTTTGCCAAAATATGGTATAAATATGTAATTTGTGTCTTTTGTTTGATTGCCAATGGGATATATTCTTTTGATAGTGTCTATCTAAAGCTAAAACTAAAGTGTCAATCATGTTCGGATTGTAATGACTTGCATGTGCTATCAAACGTGTGCTTTTCCCATATCTTTAAAAGCATAAAAGAAATTATGAATAAAGCTTTTTAAAATGGAAACACTAAAGCAAAAGAAAATTTTTAAACATGTGAACTATATCCTCAAAACACTGAGGGCACTGTATACAAACTTATAGAGCAGGAGCCGGCGTAGAAAAAACTACGTCATTGGGTTTCGTGATAAATTAGTTATTATTATGTAGGAATAGGTCATCTATTATAGTATGTTTAAGAGAAACAATGGTCGGCCGCGGCCGGTCTTGGTAGATCGTGCGTACAGGTAAGTTTCAGGTGCTCATTGGTGTGATGTATTGTGGGTAACTTCAATTTTGTTTATTTCTTATATAGAAATTAAAGCCCTAAACAATTTACAATAATTAAACTACGTACACTTAAAATGTTACAGAACAATATTAAACAGTATTATTATAGATACCTTTCGTTAACTGTAGCTTGCTGGGCGGTCAGATACAGAAAGACCGGTGGTTGTGCTTTCTTAACACAGCTAAACAAGAGATACTCTTGCGCATGCGCATCTAACATCGTCAGTGACTAGCGTCTAGCCCTCGAGAATCACTTACATATCCTGGACTTAACGCATGCGTTTTGTGCAGTTGTCCGACTCTTCAATCCGATAGATTACGTGCAAATGAATATTAAATATATTATTAATTACAGTTCTGTTTAGGAGTAAGTTACATATACTTACCTTTTTTTCTAATTAATGATTGTATGTAGATTGTACGAGTTAAAAAACAAACGATCAAATCCAAATTAACATTTTTTCAAGGAAAGTCATTTACCTTTTGGTTTTAATAAAAAAAAAACTATAGCAAACTTATTAGAATGGAATAACGAATAAAAAAATAATTTTTATTACTGCATCTTTTTACAGTGGGAAAATCGCCTTCGCTAGGTATCATTTTTATTAAGTGTTAATTGCAGGGCGATGTTTTGGATATCTACACATGTGGCTTTAGAAATTATTAGATCCAAATCTTATAATAAAACGTATATAATGTATATAGGGTGTCTCAAAAATAACGAACAATAACGCAGAGGGTTAAAAAGCGTCCGAGGTAGAATCTAAAACTAAAGAAAAAAAAACTACCTTCAAAAATTTTTTTTTGTAAATTTGTTAAAAATTGTTTGCAATACTTTTTGCTAATACGGTCCTGTTATATTTTGCATCAATTTGATAATAAATAATAAGTCATCCAGCATTGGGATAGTCAAAACATTGTAAAGCGATATGTGTAGAGTTAAGCAAAAATTCGGAGAAGTCGATTTAAAAACACGTATATTGGTCAAGGTTACGTCTTTATAAACACCATGACATATCACCGTAATAAGCGTTTTTGTTATAAACTGCATAGTTGCAAAAAAGTCCCAAACGTTTGATGATAGTTCATCAAACTAATAATTTTTATTATCAAGAGTTTATTTGAAGGTGTTTTCCGTTTTAAATAAAATAGATTAATGGTAAAAATTGCTCTTATTTAATAAATTGCGACCCTTGTAGTTTTTTGAGTAAACCACAATCGGGCCGCAAATTCAACCTGGCGGCTCCCTAAATATGAAAGTGTTCTTTTTAAAAGATTAATTTATCTTCTGTTTATTTTCGAATGTTATTACAGAACGTAAAAATATATTTATGTTTTGTATCCTTTTTTTAAATTGCGTTTTGTTTATTTTACATAGATCAAATTTCACTATGTGTATTTTTGCGGAATGTTTAGTCCAAAATTTTATTTACAAGCACAGAATACGAAAGAAAGAATTGCTATAAATAAGGAAAGTCTGCGAAAGGGGATGTTTATAACAAAGAGAGTTTTTGATTATTGACTTACGTTCATTGAGAAATTTCGAGCCGAAGATCATTTTTGTAAAATTTTATTTCAGTTTTAATAAAAAGGTTTACTATTAGTTTTAAATATTAATGCTTCAGATTCTAGTAAAATGTATTAGCATCGCATTTTTTAAATTACGTTCAACGCCGCCACACATAACTTTAACTTATTTAACTTATTGAAATATGATATCAGATGCTCTCTTTAAAGTAAGATGTTTTAAACTGTTATTAGACCTTGAATTTATTTTAAAATAAACAAACCATAACATGGCAAAACGGAACGTGTCTTATTCACGAGTGTTTTCAAGATCAACTCATTTGGGTATTTTGCGGCATTGACAAAATTGTGCTGTATTGACAAATGCTGTAAAGTTCAACAAACTACAGTCCTCAGCATTATGCGACATCAGGAGATTGTGGAGCAGAACGTGCAGGACCGGACTCAAAACTTGAACCTTAAATAACTCTGAAAGTAAATATTTTAGAAAAAAAAGTTATGGGAAAAACTTTCTCTACACATCATCAACTATCTCGTATTCACGTATTGTCCGTTATTTTTGAGACATGCTGTATAGATGAATGCGATTTTCTTACTGTAAAAGCAAGCAGTAAGTAATAGAAATTCTCTTTTATTCATTATTTCATTCTGATAAATTTTTGAAGTATACTAAAGGTTTTTTTATTAAAACAGAAAGGTAGTGGCTATAACTTTACCTTGAAAACCCGTTAATTTAGATTTGTCCGTTTGTATTTTTTAACGTGTACAATTTATATACAATCATTATTAAAAAAAGGTAAGTATGTACCTACTCCTAAACAGAACTGCAATTAATAATATTATTTAATATTCATTTACATGTAATCTATTGGATTGAAGAGTCGGACAACTGCACAAAACGCATGCGTTAAGTCCAGGATGTGCGAGTGATACTCTGGGGCTAGACGCTAGTTCGTCAGATGGCGATGGATGTTACAATTGAAGCTATACTTTAACGTGATTGAGTTATTACGGCTTGATTCTCTTTTTATTTTGTAGGTTTCGATTTGTAAAATATTATTAAATTAGTCAGCTACGTAATATCTTGGACGATTGCGCAGTCCGACTAAAAAAGAGAGTTGTTTGTAAGTTGGCCTTTATGTCATCGAGTTTCGGACTGAAAGCTGAAACTATGCATATTTAAAATAATATATATGGTCGGTCAGCTACTAATCTGGTAGTTTTGTCAGTCCGACTGAATTTATTATTAAAAAAAAGTCATATTTTATTTTAATTTTATACTGGTTAATGTTATAATATTTATATTATTTTATTTAAACAAAGAATACCAAATGACTTTCTCTCAATTAATTACCCCGAGAATATACAATCTGTTTAAATTCAAACGCCCCCTTTATAGCAACTTTATTTTCGGTCAGAATAACTGATATTAACCATATATATTATTGTAACGTTCTTTTTAAAATAATACCAAAAATGCTGTTTAATTGTCTATTAACAAGAGAAATATTATTTACATACACTAATTTAATCTTAACTAATTATTTAACACTATAATTATAAACTGTTAACGAACTTAAATGCTAGATATTTACGAACTTATTTGAGGACTATTTATTTATTATTACAACATTTATTTATTCACTAATATTTGACTACTAATTACACAAAGCACATTTATTCAATTCACCGGTTGAACACTAATTGCCTCCCTTCTATCCCCGACAACGATGTATATCTCCCATATAAACGTTGTAGAGAATGATAGAACATACTGGTCGTTGTCTACCCCATCCCAGGCTTGTCTGGGCAACGGATGACGCGATCATAATTAAATGTATGGTATAATTATGCCGAAGTGTTTCGTTTACGTTTCACCGAAGTGTTTCTCGACGATGACCCTAAAACGTTGCGGAGGGAGCTCTGCTAACAAGGGGGTCCGGTGTGGGTGGATTGAATCTTACCTGAGGTATGGTCTTTTATGAAGCTAAGTATCCCGCTGTCTGGCCTAGACGAATGGAGGAGATTCAAGTGAGGTTTATCTCGGTTAGGGAGTTCGCTCGCTAACCCATGAGAAACTGCATGCCACCAGGTAGCGTTTCGGAGGTCCGGCATATGCTGTCAGTTCCAGCGTCAGATTCCCAGAAATAGTCTAGAGACCTACACTTAAAGGGCGTTGATGCGAAGATACATAGCCTCTCACGTTCAAGACAACTTCACCTTAACGGGTACACACCGGGATGCTACTTTGATGGGTCCTTAAAGTAGCCTCGTAACGAAGCTCTGTCGAGGGCGCAACTGGCCTATAACTGGGAGATTGGGGTGGCGAACTCATTTAAAAACCAAGTCCCGCCACATTTGAGGTTGGATTCGATCGGGCAGTGGCCCCAACTCTGGCTCGGTATACTGAACTGACCTAAGTTGGGGGAATAGTCCTAATGCTGGACGAGGCATTTGACCCCGTATGAAAGAGGACGGGGAGGGTGCCGGCGGGTGAGCACGTGTTAAGTCAATCGCTCCGGTACTAACCTGGTTAGCTAGTAGAGGGTGGATAGGCTACCTCGCTCCGACCAGTGAGTGACTGGGAGCAATTGCTATGCGATTGCGCGCTGATTGAGCGTATCTCAATTACTTCCTCCCAAGAGAAGGAACGTGAAGGTATGTTAACACGGGGACTCCACGTAAAACATTTAGACAATCTGTCCCAGAACAGGTTTTATTCTCTGGTTCCTGTAGAAAGGGTTGTGACTATATCGACAGTCTTCACCTCGATTACACGTTCCATTACGGTAGAAGTAACAGTCCACACTCTTTGTTGGCCTGGACGCGGGCTGTGGGTCAAAACTGCAGACCAAGATTTTCACGCCCGTACCTTTGAAAATAACTTGCAGCATGTTTCTAACGATCCTCCAATCCAACTGGTCTCGCCCAACTGCCAGTTGTTAATGCCCCTAGTAAGCAACTCGGTCCTCAAATCCCATAATGCCCTCCACAGGTCCGCGTAACTGGGTTTCTGGTAGTAAAACTGCTTGGTTATAGTAAATGGAGCGTTCATGATCCGGCAAGTGTAAGGCTTTCCCAACAGAGGGATTCTGTTCTCGAAGTTCATCGATCGCCCAAATTTATTTCTAAATACTACGATCCCTTTTGCCATGCGAAGATCCTCGCAGACACAGTGGGCAATGAAATAATCAACAGAGACCCGGAAGGGGTCTTGTTGCACCTCGGTCGTGACTCCAAATCGCTCTTTTCTAGTTCCGGAAAACGTAGCCATAAATTCCCCAAAGGTTGGCTGATCATCTTCAGGCCTTTTACTGTATTGACAGCCACTTTAGCCTCATCTTCCTGATCCAGGACTGTGTTATTATTTCCCTCATAGTGCGCCAGACGATTCCCAGCGAGCACATTGAGGTTATAATGACGTTATTTTTAAGTCATTATTGGTCGACGAGGTCATTTGACTAATAATGATGTGTCAATAAGATGTCATATAATGGGACGTACGTAGACATCTTCAAAACGACGTCTTTTGGATGTACAATACAATTCGTACAAGTTTCATTAAAAAGATATTATTTTAGCAGGGGCCAAGGAATACTGGTCATATTAAACAGGTGGTCACAATATAGAGATGTTTTGACTGTAGTATATAATAAATGTTATTTCCAATATTCAACTATTTATTTATAATTCCTGTCTTAGGCCTAGTATAGGACGTTTTAATGACGTCTTATATTGACGTCTTTGGGCTGTGACATAATGATGTCAGTTTTACAACAATTCGACGGTTACTGCCGAACGGCAACATTATGACGTCAGTGTGCTGGCTGGGTTGGAGTGTACCACCTTTGGTTTCCCTTTTGGCAATTTCTGGATGCGATAAATCAAATCATTTATTCGTTTCTTTACCTGGTATGGCCCTCCCAATTTCGCTGTAACTTTGGAGAATAGCCACGACGTCTTTGCGGGTTGTATAACCAGACAAGCTCTCCAGGTTGAAACCCTCTTTCTTGGGCTCTCACATCGTACGAAGGCTTCATCCGGTTACTCGCGATTCGGCTATTGTTTCGGGTTCGGTCGTGAATATCCTCCAACTTCTTCTTTAAGTTGATGACATAATCGTTCTCGGCTACCTCCTGCTCTGCAGATGGAGATCCAAATTCCAGATCACACAGTAACCGTAGCTCGCGTTCAAACATCACAGACGCTGATGATTGACCGGTTGTTTCGTGAACCGATGCACGATAAGCCATCAGGAACAGATGCAGATATTGATCCCAGTCTTGTTGATGACCGGAGACGACCTTGGCCAAATATTTGCCCATTGTTCGATTCATGCGTTCTACCATTCCATCGTACTGCGGATGTGACGTTCTAGTCCAAGTCTTGGGAATGCCCAATAATCGACAGACTTCTTCAAAGAGTATAGACTCAAAATCACGGTCTTGATACGAATGCAGCTCCATGGGTACTCCGAAACGACGGAAAAACTCTTTGACTAGTACGTCAGCGCCAGTCACGTCTTCCTGGTTTGGTAGAGCATATGCTTCTGGCCATTTAGTAAAATAGTCCATTGCCACCAAGATGTATTTATTCCCATCGTCGGTCTCGGGAAATGGTCCGACAAATGTCTATAGGTATTTTTTGCAAAGGACTACGCACATTGTACTGCCTCATAGGTGCTCTTCGTTTCCCCAAGGGTCCGTTACCAGTGGCACATAGTTCGCATTTCCGGTACCACTCTTTCACGTCTTCTTTACAATTGACCCAATAAAAAATTATCACTTGGCTTCTTGGGACCACGAACTGAGACTTAGGTCTTATTATTAGTAATAGTGCCATCTTCACTTTCCAGCACTCGCTACGGGCGACCGTTTTCCACCTTCAAGAACTCCCACTGAGCCCAATATGCTTTTAGGATTCTGCTAGAAGGACTGAAGGCTTCCCAGGCAGGCATTTCTCCCACACGCTTCCATTTCAGTGCTATTTTCAATTCGGGATCGGCCTCCAGCTGTCGTTGTAATTCTTCCGGCAACCAATTGACGTTGACGATAGTAGTTGTTAATACTTGGCAAACCCTTTCTTCCAGACGAGAACAATGACGACAGTCGGTCGGACAGGGTCTACTTGAAAGAGCATCGGCATTTCGATGGCTAGTGCCCGCTCGATGTTCCGTGTCAAAATCATACTCTTGTGATCGTTCAATCCACCTTGCGACATGGGCAAAAGGTTTCGTCCGTACAAGTATTGTAAAAGTGCTCAACGGACTTCACAACAGCTAATAATTCTTTTCTGGTCACACTATAATTCCATTCGGCTTTCGACAGATCCTTGCTAAAGTAGCCGATGAAATTTTCTTGTCCATCCTGTATCTGGGAAAGTACACACTCCCAATGTCTAGGTTACTTGCGTCTGTGTCGAGTATGAATTTCCCATGAGTCCGTGGATAGCTTAATATAATTTTAAAAAACCGGGTACATTATGACATCAGTGTGCTGGCTGGGTTCTTCTTGCAATTGTTTCTTTACTTCATCAAACGGCCACTCAGACTTTGGCTGATCTAAGTCGTTCATTTTCCAGCATTTTAGTTATGCTATCTTCCTCAGTCATTGGTAGTAGCTGCATTTGGCCGATTCTTTCTTCTACCTTCTTTATTACTCTGTCTTGTTTCAAAGATTTAATTTCTAATAGTTCCAAAGCTCAAAAACTTTTTCTTCCAGCATTCATTGCATTCTCAATAGCTTTTTCTTCCAAAATTCTGTAATTTTGAATAACTCTTTCTTCCAATGTTTTGGATTTTTCCAACAACTCGTCTTTTGGTCTTTTAGAATTCTCTTCGGACTTTTCTAATTTTTCCAGTAATTCTTCCTTAAGCATTCTAGAATTCTCTTCGGACGTTTTCCAGTAATTTTTTCTTTAGTATTATAAAATTTCCTTCGGACTTTCTAGGAGTTTTCTTCCGTTTTACTTAACAATACATTAATGTCATTCCGACACCAGGAATTTCAAATCTAAAAGTCTTGGAGTTTTCATCATCTTCTATCATCCAATCTTTATGCCGGGCTATCAACGCACTTTTATTATCGGTTATTTTAATTTCCCGTTCCTCTAATTCTCTCTTTAAATAATTGCTTGTAAAGCAACTCTCTTAATAGAAATAAACACTCAGAAAAATCTAATTATGCCAAACACCTTTTGGAACAGAACCACTTAATGACACCTCAAAATAACATGAAATTCTTACATTTTTGCAACAAACACAAATTAGACATTTTAAAAGTTTTTGAAATATACAAACATAAACGCACAGTATCTCTTTAATGAATGAACAAACTGAGCTTAGTAATTCTCTTTTATTAGAAGTGTTATTAGATATTTTAGTTTTTGTATGTATTGTATCTAGTTACCTATTTTCTGTATTTATCCTTAGCAACGTGTTTATTTATCAATCTTATCTGCGCTTAATGATGACATTTAATGTTGAAACAATTGTCAGGTTAAGAATTTATTAAAACTTTTGAAACTTTCAACTAAAATCTTTTGTTTTTTATTATATTTTATAATTTTTTTTGTATAAAAACTAATTTTTTTTAGATTTTTAATATTATTTATAATTTTTTTTATTTCTACTTTTTTAAATAAAAATTTGTTTTGACGTTTTCCCCTAATTTAGTATTACAGGAATTTATTACAATTTTAAAGCAATATCTGTTACATTTTAACCATAAGATTAGTACGAAAAGATGCCGCTCCATAGCATCACCACTGCTGACAATAACAGTGCATGTGCACTGTGCACTACAGAAATAAAATGTGCATAATATAAAAATCAAAGTGCCGCAGCAGAGTGTCAGTACTGCCTATTACGTAGTGCTAGACTATTAGAACTGTATTGGAACTTACGCGTAATAATATGCAATAACAGGGTACTTGCAATTTAGTGAAATAAGAACTTGAAATATAACTATAACATTACTATGAAATCACGTGTAAAGACAGAAAACTTGTGCTGTAAGTATTTCTAGATTTTTAGAATCTACAAATACCATGTTTTTTATTACAGTCAAATCTGAAGAGGCCAATAACAAAACATTCATCAAAGTTGAAAATGATGATGACTTAGAATTCAATCCGTTTACAATAAAAATTGAAGATTGCGTTAGTAAAGAAATTACAATAGATGAAACTAACGAAAACCATCCCAATGCAATAGAAGAATTTCAATTTCAAGAAGAAATAACATCGCGTGAAAAAGTTTTCAAATGTGATCTATGTAATTATCAAAGTCCTCATAAGAGATACATCACCAAGCATAAGCTCATTCATACTAGTGAAAAACAATTTAAATGTGACATATGTAACCATAAGTTTGCTCGTCGAGATTATTTAACATCACATAGGACAGTTCATACTGGTGAAAAACCATTTACTTGTAACATTTGCAGTTTTAAATTTAGACAAAAATCTAGATTAGACTTGCATATGAGAATTCACACCTCTGACAGTCCTTTTGTATGTAAGATATGTAATTCAGCATATAAAAGAAATGATAGTTTACAACAACATATCATATCGCATCATCACCCTGACAAAAAACCATTTCAGTGCTTAGTATGCCATTTAAGATTTACTCGAAAGTCCACTTTAAAAGATCATATACGCAGGCACATTGGTGAAAAACCTTATGTTTGTGACATTTGCAATGTTAGTTATGCTTTTAAAAATAGTTTAACAATTCATATGCGTAAACATACAGGAGAAAAACCTTATGCATGTACATTTTGTGATTATAAATTTATTCGAAGCGGTTGTTTGGCAATGCATATGCGAACTCATACTGGTGAGAAACCTTTCAAATGTGAATACTGCAGTAGAAAGTTTTCAAGGAAAAATGATTTGACTAGACATTTGCTAGTCCACAGTGATGAGAAACGTTTTGAATGTGCAATATGCAATCTTAAATATAAGCAGAAGAATGATATGGTAAAACATTTAAAGCGAACCCACTATCCTAAGAAAGTTTACAGAAGTGATCAGACGGAAAGCAATGAAAGAAGCAAGGAGTTTTCATAATGATTAGTTCTAGAAATTAACATCATTTGATTGATATCTTATTAATTAATAAATTGTATTTTTACTAAAATAAATTTTATAAATTATTTAATTAATTATGATTAATATTGAATTCTCATTTAAATATACAATTGATCATATAACTGTTTTAAATAAATAACCAATCGTATTGGAATCAAATTACAGGATTATTTATCATTAATTGCCAAATTTCTCAACCCAAAAGATAAAATTTTTACTTCTAAAATATCCAATAATCGAGTTTGTGTTTACTACAAAAAAATTACTGACAATTTTGTAACACAAAATACATATTATTCTTAAAGGCTCTGAAATGTAGTACAAAACTCTCTTTTGAAGCTATATGTAGCTGCAAATATTATGCTGTTATAGAACTATTTTACTGTCAATCCGTTTCATAGCCTCTATAAAAAAAGACTAGCTTATACAGTTTGAAGGAAGTTCGGTGCGTATTTCATGTGCTGGTTATTGATAAGTGTTACCCTACAATATGGCTCAATATTGGAAAAAGAGAAAGCGAAGCAGTAATTAAGAAGAAAGGTTGAATTAATACTTAAAAAATACTGGAGTAATTAAACTTACAAAAATACTCTAGGAATCAAATTCTCAAGCCAGTAACAATAATTTGATTGAACAGACCCACTTTTACGCAAGAAACTTCAAAAAACGGAAGCGATAATAAATGTGAAGAAGTAATATCAATGCCAATGAGGAAGGATTATAACCATAACTGGAATGTCGAACAAGAAAAAGACAACATTTGAGAAATAAAAGAGGCACACCTAGCAGAGTTCCTTGGCCACAGTATTAATCTTCGTATTGAAATTTGACAATGGGTGACTACGTATGGAATTAGTCATATAGCTTTGAAGAACTGATTTTCAATCATCATCTGCCAAAACAAGCTCCTACCATCAGATCCTAGAACACTACTAAATATCCCAAGAAATATTATTCTTGACAGTGTTGGTAATAACTAATAACAGTCTTTATTGACATCAATGTTTGGAATTATGTTTAAAAAATGCTTTAGCTAGTGTGACGGATAACATAAAATCTACATAAGTTAAAATAGTTTGCCGAATAAACTATTTCTATATTCAAGTTATGTTGCTGGATTACCAATTTAAAAAAGATGACGGAAAGAATTTTGTCCCATTTTATTCAATATTACTGAACTGCCTCACGTTAAATACCTATGATATTGGAATTAATTATGGATAATAACAGCCTTGGTAGTGTATCGTCTAGCTTGCTGGACTTTCACCCAAGCGGCCCAGGTTCGACTCCTGGTACCGGCAGATCTGGTTAAAGTTTTCTGTAGTTTTTCCTCAGCTGTGATACAACTGTGGGATTTGCGCTGCTCCATCTGTAAGTGTCGGCTGCAGCCACATGATTGGACCCACGTAATAATAATAATAATTGCCCCCTCCCTCCCGTATAAGCTTCATAGCTTCTGGGGTCTGGTTTCCAGGTTATGGGTTGTAGCAATTATTATTATGGAAAACCATTGCTTTCAGTTCTAGGTGTAATTAGATTACATTATAAAAGGAAAATTTTGCTACATATTTACATCACTTACAAAGTATGCAGACAGACTTTTTTATAATTTCTAACAGAGTATCAGATTCATGGAGTTTTGGATACGTATCTATCTATCTATTATTTTGAAGTAGAATAGCATGTTCTGACACAAAAGTTTTTTCGTGGCTAGTTGTATTCCACAGTGATATTTCAGCAATATTGCAGACACTCTACCTTTAATATAAGTGCTTTATAATTGCAATCCATAATGCACATTTAAAGCAATTTTTTACTGCATAAAAACTTGCATGCAGCCCTTATACAGTAGGTTAGGTTAGGTTAAAGGTGAGTGTGGCGTCCTGTCCGCCCCGCCACTGCGACCTCCTGGGTCTATTGTGGCTCACACCTAGGTTAGAGTTCACCCTCCAGTCCCATTCTCTGAAGGAAGGTGAGTAGTCTGGTGAGTGAGAGGCCCTTATACAGTAACTTCCTAGTATGGCTGTGCGATTACGGAAATCAATAATCGAATATTGATTAAAAAATTAATCAATTGATCGGTCAATCGACTAGATCGATTGATCGATCAATTCATTAATCGATTATTTAAAAAAAACTAATAGATTATTTCAAAATAATTGATTAAATCAATTGATTGATTAATCGATTAATCCATTGAATGAGTAAGAATGAAATAAATAAAAATAAAAAATTAGTAAAATGAATCGATTATTTAAAAAAATAGAGGCCCGATTAATCGGTTAATCGATTATTATGGATTATTATGCATAGCCCTACTTATAGGGCAGCACTATTATCAATTTCTTTGAACGAATGTTGAAATACATAACAAACAATTTTAAGTCGCAAATTAAAATTTACTATTACTGGATATTTTAAGGGCCCCTTTACGTTATAAAGATCTATTAGTCAATTAATTGCACCTTTAATTATTTTTTAAAAATAATCGATTATTATTTTTATTTATAGTAAAATTAATCGATTATTTAAAAAAATAATCGAAGGTCTGATTAATCAATTATTTTACACAGCCCTACTTTTTAGAAGCTGTTTAACAAGATTTGTAAAAGTTGGTAAAACAAGAAAGGATTGCCATAATGCTACATAAGTTATCCTTTACAGAGCTTATATAGGCTGTATAAACTGTGTCTATTTTGGATATATCGGTACTCCATTAATACCGAAAAATTGTTGTTGACTCTTAATGATAGAGTATTAAGCTTCATAAAAAGGCGAAGTAGATATTCTTAGCGTTTTTAAAAAGCAATCTGTGCTATGTGGGTGGTAAAATAGAATTGTTGAATCATCCCCTATGCATTCATGAAAAGTAAATGTAATTTAAGTTGTATTTGATTGTTCAATGTAATCCCGTTGCTCCAACTTCTCGATTCCTTTCCAAAAGTAACTTTCTTCAAGATTATCTAACTAACCATTTACGACTTCAGTCACCTCTTATAATAAGGTGGACGCGGAATGACTTTGAACTTCCAGTCTGTCAACTTCTGCTGACTGATTGCATTTGAATGGTGCATTCTCACAGTGGAACAACACTTCTTTTTTTATCATTCCGTGGTGTTTTTCCTGATTTGCTGCTCTGAACTTTTCCAAATGTAGGTACTGTGTAATATTGGCCAGTACGCGGTTTACCTCTTTCAAGACAATCAATCACAAAATTCCTTTGGCGTCTCAAAATACTGATACTAACACCTTTCCAGCTGATTGAATGGGCTTTGCTTTCTTCAAAACTGATTCCTCGTGTCCAACTCACTACTTTGATTGTATTTTAGTTTCTGGTGTGTAATGGTCAACCCAAGTCTCATTCATGGTCACATACTGTGTCTTGAAATTCATTCGATTCCTCTTAAACACCTCCAAACAACCGGTTGAAGTTTTTGCTCGAATACATTTCTGCTCGGATTGAGCCATTTTTAGATCCAATTCATTATCTACAATATGAATTACTCGTCCATAAGATATGCCCACTACTCGTTCAATTTCATGCACCTTTTACTCAGTGATCTGCCAAGACCTTGTCTTAAATTGCATCCACAGTCTCTGGTGTGGTTTCCGTTTTTGGACATCCTGAGAATGCTTCATCATTTGTATGCATTTGAATTCTGAAACCCAAAAATTCGCAGTGGAAAATGAAGATGACGAATTCCCAAGAAAAGCACCCAATTTTGATCAATTTCCGTTGTGGTTCGTTCTTCTAAATGAAAGTGTCTGAACTGAAATGCTGACTGTCCGAATTTCGTTTTTATCCATAATTGAAAACGCACAGTTTTTGATTTGAATGCTTCTCAAAAAGTGAATTGTTTGACGGATCGACTTGATTACAACAGTCATAGCGTTTTCAATTGACTGCTCTGGAGTGCTCTTTGATTGCTCAGAGAGCAAATTCCGTAGGTATTCGATTGGTTCACCGGACATTCCGGGCATCGAGATTTTACGTGTTCGATTGCGATAAGCGCCCTCTCTTTTAAAGCACACCGAGAGTGCTCTTCATTGATTTGTCCCACGAGACAGAATATTTCAGATCAAAACAAAAACCTAACCTCTAATTCATTCGTATCTGCGTTACTTTAACTGGAAAACGGCATTCAAAGTATTATTATGGATGCTGAAAGGTGTCGTTTGGCTTTATTAGAAATCTTTATCATCAGAATCGTCTAAGAATAAGGAAATTGAAGCTATTATAGAATATTTAAATGAGAAACAGCCATTATGCAAAGTTCGTAATTTTCTGGAGAAGATAAATTCATTTTCTGATGAATCGGTAGGTTTGCTATATTATAGCAAATTTTTTGCTATATTTTTTGCTCATTTTTGCGACCCACGCTTAATAAATAGATTCCTGACCATGTTTCAAAAGAGTTAGTATTGCCAGGTGTTTTATTATTGCTAGTTATAATAATTTATATAATGTATGTTCACACAAATATACGACGATCGAAATGATTTTATTCGGTTATGTATTGTGAATCACTCTTCGATCAATCTAAGATCAATCTACATAAGAGCAATGACGTCATACCCTTTTTGCGAGCAACCGCAGAGCAATCCGGGCTCCAATTGAAAATGCTATCAGTTTATATGAAAGAATTGCCACCCTAACCACATAAAGATATTTTGAGAAAAGTTACCTCCTAGTGGTGATGCTGGAAAATTTTCAATCTATCATTGTAAAATTTACATTATGATCATGATTGATAACTTGATAGCGTTTGTTCTTACTGACTACTGAGTTTGCAGCATGTTCAAGAAAAATACTTTTCCATTCTTTGTTAAGAACAGTATTCAGTTGGTTAGTAGAGTACGGATTCTCTTTCCCGAAAGTTTGACCGAAATTAAACATCAAACATTTCTAATAGGGTTGGCAGTGTCACCCAGTCTAAACAGTCAATCCCATTGTACTCTTTCCATATTATACAATGTTTAGGATCATTCTCTTCTAGAAGGATCCAGTTTCTCTTTTCTTGACCAAACCAGATGTCAGTAGATTCTTGGTAAAGCCGTTTTATACAAATCTATCGTCTTTTGTTTAGAATTCCCGTGAAGATTATTTTCTCGAAACTCCTAAAATGTTTAACACTTTCTATAACAAATTTTTAGCTTTCTTTCAGCGCAAACAAAATGTTTTTCTGTTAATACTGGTTTGACCGAGTGCTACAAACTTTAATATTATTTTCTAGAAACCTCTGCCTTATTGTAAGTACTGACACTTTGATTTTGTTTTCAGTTAGTTTTTGTTATTCTGTTCTCAATTCATCATCAGGATTTTGTTGTCTTAATATCCCTTTATTTTCCTTTGGGTAAATCACCAACATTTTTTGTTGGTATACTTAGCATCACACTATCTTCTCTGAATTAATCAAACTCAGAGATGATACAACAAGTTTTTGACTTCATATGCTTGCCTTATGCTTGTCATCATCTACTGTGTCTTGTTAAGACTAGAAACTTAAGAGGGATTTTTGAGAGCAAGTCTGAAAACTCTTGAATGGCTTGAATTAATTATATATAGACAACTGATAGATCGATAATCTCTTCTACCGTGCAACGAGGGAGTACCATAGTGTAGATGTATGCATTTTTCTGAATATTGACTGTCCAATTTGTACAATATAAATTTTAAAAATTAAAATGTATGCAAGTATAAGGATCTACAGTTTCCCAGTTAATTCCAGAGCTGAACTATCTTGACTTGAATCAATGCTCTATATTATGGCAAACAATGTTTTAAAGTTGTCATGACATAAGGCAAATTGTAGATGATCTTTATAAACTGGTCGCGTGCAAAAGAACTTTATGTGGTGTTTCCGATTTCACATTATTATTGCGTTTTTACTATAGTTGAATAATGTTTTACATGCATACATAATCCATTCTTCTTTTACCGCATTTGCAGTGTCGGGGTTTCACACAAACTCTTATGTGTTTTATAATTAATAAAAATACATGTTAAAATTTTAACATTTTTTTATGATTCTTCTTATGATTTTTTATGATAACCGTTCTTTAGAAATAGTTTATAAGTTTGGCAATTATTAATTTATACACTCTGTGACTCTGATAGACATTGTGTTCTGAAAATGTCCGACAAATGCATATTTGATTGCCGATCTGAAATTTTCGCCCTCTATAAGTTAAAGTTGCTCGGTTTCGCTAAAGTTACCTATAACTAATTCATATACGAAGTCTTGATGTACCCCTCTCCATCTAAAGAAAATTTCAACAAGCATTTAAGAATTTACGAGGCGCGAAATACCAACTATACTGTTATTACTTACCTACTGCTAGTTTTTAATGTAAATCCATTTCACGTGCACTTCAGTAAAAGTAGATCTGTGTCCAACAAATTTAAGATTACAGTGTTTTGCTGGGCCAAGACTTTATCTACCTATTCTTAATCATTGTATTCATTGTAAGTATTCTTAAGATCAACAAACGGCTAACACGAGCATATAATGAATATGCAATGTAGGTATAATATAGTATATACATACAATGTATGTAACTGTACTTTATTAAAAATAGTTAAGAATTTAGTCTGTCTAATATATTGTACTGTTTAAATGTCTTTACCATTCACTCCGCCTCACACGTTGCAGTACTATGAGAAATTTAAAATATATTATGTCGAGTTGTTAATTTTCTTTATATATCTCTCAGGGTCGAACTATCTAATATTAAATCAATAAGGTTGTTTATACATTTTCTTTATTGTATAATTAAATATGAGACTCAAATGTAATCTTTCAATATGGGTTTCTTTTATTGAAAGATTAAAACTTACCAGCCAAGAATTAACTTTTATTCATACACCTGTATTGGTTATTAATTTTCAACAAATAAAGTTTTTTTTTTTTTTTTTTTTTTTTGTTTATTGTTTCCAGCCTTATTTTGTGGAACTCCATAATCATGAAATAAATAAAGATTATTAAAAGTTTCACAGTTTTAATAAATAAAGTTTGGTTATTATTCATAACCTTTGACATTTATATTTTAAATGTCAAACATGACATTCAACAATCAAAATATTTTTAAGACAGAATAAGTAAATAGAGCATATATGGATTATTAGTTTTTTATTTGTATTAATCTTTATTTTAGGATTTTAAATGGAAAGAAATCTTACCCTTTGTCAACTTACATGTTTTATCTTTCCTCAGGTAAGTATCCCTTGTATGGACCTCTAATAGTTTAGTAAAAATTCTGACACACGTATTCTTCTTTCTGATCTAACAAACACCTCCACAATCACGACCTTTAAACTCCACAATCACCACTATCTGCATAAAAACGTGATCCACCGCCTTTGACTCAGCCCAAACCACCTCTCCTGACTACTGGACTGTCTCATATACGCCTTCCGGACTTCCTTCTCATACAGGGCTCGAACGATGGTGATTAGCTCTCCCAGACCTTCAGTAAGTATCTACGAAACTATATCTTCCTGTCAAATTACCTTAATAATTGTTTTCTTTTTCAGGTATATTACGCCGCCTTCTTAAAACTTTTACACCTCGATGATCAACTGACCCAGCTCGAAGACAGTTTCCAAATAATTACTTTACTTTTTCCACAACTCTTACCATGTCATAATACCCTTTTAATTTTATTTTGTATCCTAATGTATTTTTTCTTCCTTATCCAATAAAACAACAGACCTCTTTTTATATGTTTTAATTTAATAAATTTTCTTCTTGGTTCGATATAATTTTACAATTTTAGTATACACCTTTTGTATTACATAACTTTTATATTCATAAATTTCTTCTTCTTATCAGTTTTAATTAAATTTTCAACTCATTCATTAAAATACACCGCTGTTTATTTCTTAAAATTTTTTTATCCCTTTTTTTTATAATAATAATAATATCTCCCTGAGATACCTCTTTTCAACTATTTTCTCTTTTTTAATCCAAAATACTCTCTATCTTAGGTGATTCTTTTACTTTGTTTCTAACTAATGTTCATAACCATAGCAGTGATTGAAATTATTATTATTGACTACAGAGAGGATTTTAATTATGCAAGAGAAAATCAATATACCTTTAAATTGTTACATGATTTTTTATTTTCAGGTTGACTGATGGCTAGATATCCTTTCCTTTTATTATCCTTGTTAATTTTAATACTGTATCATAATACTATAACCAATATATGCTATTACGTTCTATTTCCTTGTTTTATGATCATATACTAAACTTTTGTATTCATGGGATATCATTATTACTTTATATGTAAGTTTATTTGTTGAACCTCAATAACCACATCTGTGTAATAATGATCCTTAAAATTTTCTATACTTATGAATACGCTCATATTAAATTTCCTACCACTGATAAATGTGAACATCACATATTCCCCTCCTTTGGTTCATTAAAAAATAATAACTTAATATTCATAATTATTCATTATACATTGATATGTTTGCAATTTATTTTTTTTATCTACATATATATATTTTTTTTATGAATCCAAAGTATCATACTCATATATGTATCTAAATTTTGTTTTCATATTTCATAACGAACAACTCTCATAACATAAACACAATTAACTTTACATAAATAAATTAACACATTACTATATACACTTTATATCTATTTCAAAATTTAATATTTTGGAACTATTTTTTTTCTCCACCAACAAAGTTGGTATAATGACTTATTTTATATTTTTTTATGTCAATTTGACAACATTTTAATTTTTCTTGACAAATGTCAAGATTTATTTGACATTTGCAAAAATTTTAAGGTTAAAGAAAAAAAAAACACATTTATGTCATCAACATTAAATGACCTAACCCCATTTTCCTATTCTAATCCTACATAAACAAAACTAAACATTTTCTCTTTTATTTACAATTATATACACATTTTTTTTTCTTCTTTCATTCAATTCATTTTTCTGTCCTCTTTTGATTTTAGGTATTTTGTTTTAGATATGGGTATATCAATGATATATGAAATTTTCCCCTACTTTCATCATTTAGATAATTCAATTGGAAGGTATTTCCTTGACTAAATATTTTTGTTATTCTATACGGACCTTCATAAGGTATTAATAGTTTAGAACATATGTTTTGAGGCCTATTCGCGACCCGTAACCTTTTAATAATTACTAAATCCCCTATTTTAAATACAGTTCTTTTTTTTAATCTTTTTATTTTGCCTATTTTGATATTTGATTTGCATTTTATTAATCCTATTTTTGGCATCCTCTAATAATTCATTTATACTAACAACCTCTTGTGAAAATCTCCAAGGTCGTTCTGGAAAAACTTTTTTTATTAATGTTATGGGACTGATTTCTGTTACAGTATTAGGAACTTGGTTAATAAAATCTTCCACTTGTTGCAAATAAGATACCCAACTATTATGATGTTGGTGTGTTAATATTCTAAGATATTTAATGATCTCTTTTATATACCTTTCAGTAGGGTTACCTTGCGGATGTCTGATGCTACAAAAAACAACTTTAACATCTTTTTGTTTTAAGTTATCCACCAAACGATTATTATTAAAATAAGTAGCATTATCTGCTAGTACTGTCTGCAATTTTCCTACCTCGTTCTCAAACTTTTTTAATGATCTTAAAACATGATTGGTGTTACATGATCTTGTTGGGTATAATTTTACATATTTTGAAAAATAATCAATGACTACTAGTATATGTTTAAAACCATATTGTCCCGTTATTAAATTATTTATATAATCAACTGCTACTAATTGTAAAGGATTATTTACCCTGATGCTTAAGGTACTATGAACATTCTTATAATTTTTTTCTTTACTAAACAAACATACCTCACAATTATTTATGAACTTTTTTATTAACTTAATATCATTCTTAACATAGAAGGTTTCCCTGAAAACTAAAAACGTTTTTCTTATCCCAATATGAGCATAATTTTCATGTATCGTCTTGATGATTTTTTCAGCTAAATTATTTGTAACTACAATCAATTCATTTTTACCAATCTTCTTAATTAATAAATTCTTCTTTATACTATAACCTTTTAATTCTTCTACATCTTCATCTTCTAAATTTCTTCTGATGTTTATTATGTTTTGATCGTTTTGTAATTCTAAAAATGTCTCTTTCCTCCATTCTCCTGATTTAACAAACTCATTGAGAGCTATTAAAATTTGGTTAGGTTTATCACAACTCTGACTGTCTTTTCTTGAAAGGTAATCTGCTGTTACATTCAGTTTTCCTGCTTTATGTTTTATCTCAAAATTGTATCCTTGTAGAAAAAGAGCCCACCTATATAAACGATTGTTAAGGAAATTCTTTTTTTTCAAGAATGATATAGCTGAATTATCTGTCTCTATTAAGAATTGATTCCCTAGTAAATAAAATTTCAATTTTTTTATCGCAAAGATAATACTTAACATTTCTTTTTCTGCTATTGTATACCGACTTTCGCAATCCTTTAAAACTCTTGATATGAAACATATTGGTACATCCACCCCATCTTGAATTTGTACTAACTCAGCAGCAACTGCAAAATCAGATGCGTCAGTTCTCAGAATAAACTTTTCATTGAAGTTAGGATATTTTAACAGCAATTCTTCATAAAAAACTTTCTTTAGGTCTTGGAATGCCTTTTCTCTTTCTGCCGTCCATTTCCATTTCATATTTTTCTTTAGAAGTTCAATTAATGGTACACAAAGCTCTGAATAATTTGGAATAAATCTTTTATAGTAATTTAACATTCCAAGTAAACCTCTCAATGTTTTTAAATTCTTGGGTCGAGGTAGATTCTTTAGTTCCTCAATTCTTTCTTCACTAATAGATACACCTTGGTTCGAAATGACATATCCTAAATATTTTACCTTTGATTTAAAAAATTCACATTTCTTACCATTAAGTTTTAATCCATTTTCATCCAATATGGTTAGAACTTTTTCTAAATGTATTATGTGTTCTTCTTCATTTCTTGAGAAGATTATTATGTCATCCACATAATGTGCACAAAATCCTTCAAATTCGTTTAAAATCTTCTGCATAGCTCTTACGAGTGCTGCTGAAGAAGTAGACAGACCAAACGGAACCATTTTGAAATGGAAAATTTCTCCTTCTATACTGAATCCCGTATATTTTCTACTATCGACGTGTAATGGAATAAGCCAAAATGAATTTTTCAAATCTAATTTAGTAAATACCTTCTTGTCCCATATTCTACTAAGTAAATTGTCAAAAGATTGTGGTTGCTCATATTGTGGTTTAGTGATAGCATTAAGTTTTCTCGCATCCAAACAAAGTCGTAGTTGAGATTTATCTTGCTTAGGTACAACAACAATAGGGTTAATGAAATTAGTCTTTGTTGGTTCGATTATACCATCCTTTAACATTTTTAATATTTCTTCTTTGACCTTTTTTCTAAAAGAAAAAGGAATAGGATAATTCTTAGTTTGAAATCCATCTGCATTTGTTATCTCTAATTTATGCTCGTATTCTGAAGCACATCTTGGCTCTTCATTTAACAATGTTACATGGTCCATTATGAAATTCTCTAATCTTTGTTTTATTTCTTCATTCTGTGTTCCTATTTGTTCTTCATTTATAATTCTTTGTAAAATGGTGTACAATACTATCTCATCTTCCTTTTCTATCAATTCTTCCTCACCATATTCTGCTCGAAGAGATCTTTGCCCTTCGTCAGACAAATTTACATTTTTATTATCATCATGATTTATTTCAATCCATTTTCTACTTTTTTCTTTTAATTCAATACATTTATTTTTTCCATTTATACTTACACCATTTTTTCCAATGAAGTCAATACCCATAATAAAATCTATTTGAAGACCAGGAACAATTAAAAATGGAACTTCTTCTAATAACTCTGAGCCGATGCGAATTTTAATAAGAACGGTTTTATCAATTGTATTAATTTTCTTTCCTGTTGCAGATAATAAATTTATTCTTTTAATTCTTAACATTCTATTCTTTAAATTATCCCAGTTCTTTTCCACAATTTCTTTTTTTATTAAAGACATTTCAGATCCACTATCAAATAAAGCTACGTATTTTTGCTCTAAAAACTTAACATTAATAAAAGGTAAATTTCCTTTTTCATATAATTCCTCATTTTCCCATAATGCATTTGTTGTTGTCTCTATTGTTGAAATACCCAAGTCTAAAATATTGGAGTTTAATTGATTGAAGTTTTTTTTTGGCCTGTGGAAGAATCAGGCGTTATTTCCCTTACTTCCATGGCATGAAATTTTTTTGATTGTTCTTCAGGATTACCATACCTGGCATTTGTGTATTTATTTTCTTCCCCTCTGCCTTGTTGATTGTTGTCAAAGTTTTCGTTCTGCTTTTTATTCTTTTCATAATTATTATTTTGGTATCGATAATTTCCATATTGATTATCTCTAAAATTTCTATTATTATAACCCTTATATCGATTATAATTATAATTTTGGTAATTACGGTTATTATTAAAATTTCTTTGTGCATTATACCATTTTTGATTTTCATAATTTTTTGTTGGTTCGTACTTCGCCTTTTCTTCTCCCTTTCCATGATAATTTTCGCTTCTCTCATTTTTTTCTTGATAAGTCGCAGCATCATAATTTCTAAGGATCTCGAGGAAATCTTTTAATTTTTTTATGTTTTGTACTGCTACTGCTCGCGTTATCTCGTTTTCCATGTGCCTTGAAAGATGTTGTATTATTTCTTCTTCCGTTAATTTTGGAGTAAGGGGTTGTGCTTGGTTATATTTATCGATAACATAATACTCTCTTGACCCTCGGTAAGCTTTGTAACTTCCTGATGTTAATTCTGTTCTAATGCTTGCTTGTTGAGATGCTCCCCAATACTGCTCTATAAATAATATCTTGAATTGTTCATAGGTGTTGTAACTTGCCTTTATCACGCTATGCCATTTATCTGCATTTGCTATTAGCACACTATTAATAATTTGCATTTTCGAATTTTCCGACGTTTCATTTTTCATGATATCATTTAATTTCGCAAGAAAAACCATTGGTTGTTCGAATCTTCTCCCCTCAAATTTCGGCAGTGTTTCCGATCCAAATCTACAATTGTGGACTATGCTTGGTCGCATTTGATGTATAGGACGAACATTTTCTAAATCATTTAATTTTTCTTGTACTCCAGTTATATCTTTTCTTATAACTTCACAATCTTGATTTACTTCTATTACCATGTGATCAATTCTATTTCTATTATCTATAGATCTTGCTATTGCTTCCTGTGCTGCCTTCTTTGTATCTTCTATTTTCTGCTGATGTTCATGATGAATTCTACTTTCTTCCATTTCAATTAATTTTATTTTGTGGATGGTAGTTTGGTAATTTTCTTCTCTTAAATTGTCTATTTGTGTCACCGCTCGACCAATTTCTTCTAACCGTTGCTCATGGTTCTCTTGGTTTTCTTTTAACTTCTTATTGGTTTCCATCCTAACATCTTCTTTAAAATTCTCCAATCTTTCTTGGATCATTCGTTGATTTTCTTCTTTAAATTCCATGAAAGTCTTTTCCACTCTCTCCTCTAACTTCGTCATTGTTTCAGATGTTTTCTTCATTTCTTCTGCTGAAATTGAAATTTTTTTATCAATCTTCTCTGCTGATTCTTCCAATTTTCTTTTCATTTCTTCCATAGATTTTCTTGATTCTTCAGCTGCTTTTCTTGATTCTTCAGCTGCTTTTCTTGATTCTTCAGCTGCTTTTGTAGATTCTTCGGCTGTTTTTCTTATCTTTTCCTCCATAGATTTACTTGACTCTTCCGCTGCTTTTCTTGACTCTTCAATGGCCTTAAGCAGAGTTTCCATCATTTTGTCACTTCCCGTTGGAGTAGTCAAATGTGGTTCAGCTGCGATTTCTTTAGTAATAACCTCTCTCTCTTGTATTTCCCCCTCTTCTCTTACAGTTATGATTATTTCTTGTTCTTCTTTTTCTTCATAAATTTTCGTCGGCGTACCTTCTGATTGTTTTGCTCGCTCTTCTTTGAAACCTTTAAAACCTACCTTTGGTTTGCTCGATCTTGTTGTTATTTTTTCGGTTTTATCCATTTTTATATTGACCTAAATAACCCCTAATACCTTTTATGTGTAAAATTTTTACAAATCAATTAAATAATAAAACGTATTTATCTAAACCTTTAATTAAATTTCACCTTTATTGTTAGTATAAAAATTCACGGTTCCTCACACGTTGTAAGCAATTTTTTCTATGACGAAATTACTTTACAACTCGCCACTCACGTTGGGCGCCATTAATTTGTACTGTTTAAATGTCTTTACCATTCACTCAGCCTCACACGTTCCAGTACTATGAGAAATTTAAAATATATTATGTCGAGTTGTTAATTTTCTTTATATATCTCTCAGGGTCGAACTATCTAATATTAAATCAATAAGGTTGTTTATACATTTTCTTTATTGTATAATTAAATATGAGACTCAAATGTAATCTTTCAATATGGGTTTCTTTTATTGAAATATTAAAACTTACCAGCCAAGAATTAACTTTTATTCATACACCTGTATTGGTTATTAATTTTCAACAAATAAAGTTTGGTTATTATTCATAACCTTTGACATTTATATTTTAAATGTCAAACATGACATTCAACAATCAAAATATTTTTAAGACAGAATAAGTAAATAGAGCATATATGGATTATTAGTTTTTTATTTGTATTAATCTTTATTTTAGGATTTTAAATGGAAAGAAATCTTACCCTTTGTCAACTTACATGTTTTATCTTTCCTCAGGTAAGTATCCCTTGTATGGACCTCTAATAGTTTAGTAAAAATTCTGACACACGTATTCTTCTTTCTGATCTAACAAACACCTCCACAATCACGACCTTTAAACTCCACAATCACCACTATCTGCATAAAAACGTGATCCACCGCCTTTGACTCAGCCCAAACCACCTCTCCTGACTACTGGACTGTCTCATATACGCCTTCCGGACTTCCTTCTCATACAGGGCTCGAACGATGGTGATTAGCTCTCCCAGACCTTCAGTAAGTATCTACGAAACTATATCTTCCTGTCAAATTACCTTAATAATTGTTTTCTTTTTCAGGTATATTACGCCGCCTTCTTAAAACTTTTACACCTCGATGATCAACTGACCCAGCTCGAAGACAGTTTCCAAATAATTACTTTACTTTTTCCACAACTCTTACCATGTCATAATACCCTTTTAATTTTATTTTGTATCCTAATGTATTTTTTCTTCCTTATCCAATAAAACAACAGACCTCTTTTTATATGTTTTAATTTAATAAATTTTCTTCTTGGTTCGATATAATTTTACAATTTTAGTATACACCTTTTGTATTACATAACTTTTATATTCATAAATTTCTTCTTCTTATCAGTTTTAATTAAATTTTCAACTCATTCATTAAAATACACCGCTGTTTATTTCTTAAAATTTTTTTATCCCTTTTTTTTATAATAATAATAATATCTCCCTGAGATACCTCTTTTCAACTATTTTCTCTTTATTAATCCAAAATACTCTCTATCTTAGGTGATTCTTTTACTTTGTTTCTAACTAATGTTCATAACCATAGCAGTGATTGAAATTATTATTATTGACTACAGAGAGGATTTTAATTATGCAAGAGAAAATCAATATACCTTTAAATTGTTACATGATTTTTTATTTTCAGGTTGACTGATGGCTAGATATCCTTTCCTTTTATTATCCTTGTTAATTTTAATACTGTATCATAATACTATAACCAATATATGCTATTACGTTCTATTTCCTTGTTTTATGATAGTAGGTATTGGGGTACTTGGGCGTTGCCCCTCCAGTTTTTTTTGGCCACGCCTGCTGCGCTCTGATTGGCTATCCCCTCTCCTCTAGCTCCTCCCCTTGCTTCTGATTAGTCGACGCCATCTTGGATGACACGCCTACTATTCTGTGATTGGCTGAAGGCGGCCATTTTGAAAACGCCTACTATTCTCTGATTGGATGACGGCCATTTTGGAACTTCGGGCGCCATTTAACCACGCCCTATGAATCCATGACTGGAAACTGTATTACCGGCAACATGCATGCTTCTAAGAGATGGCGCTATGAAAGAATACCGACAAACTATGTACTTTTACTACTAGGCGGCGCGTCATGAAGAAATCTGTATTATCGATCATCATTTTATATTAATAAATTTCACCGTTTTCTCAAATAATTATCGTCGTCGTCGTCGTCATTAATAAGATAATAATAATTACACATAGTAATAATTAATTCAGCATTAAAAATTTGAAATTCAGGAGGGCGCGTCATGAAGAAATCTGTATTATCCTACGTATTGATGCTATTAGAGGTCGCATTAAAGAGCCTTTTCTCTCACTCTCTTGCTCTTTCCTATTAGAGGACGCATTAAAGAGCCCTTTCTGTCTCTCTCCTATTAGAGGCCGCATTAAAGAAACCTGTATTACCTGTACGTACTGATGCTATTAGAGGTCGCATTAAAGAGCCTTCACTCTCTCACTCACTCTCTCCTATTAGAGGATGTATTAAAGAGCCCTCTCACTCTCTCCTATTAAAGGATGCATTTAAGAGACTTCTCTCTCTCACTCTCTCGCTCTCTCTCTCTCTCTCTCTCTCTCTCTCTCTCTCTCTCTCTCTCTCTCTCTCTCTCTCTCCCTTCATCCTAATGCTAGTAAATGAAACAGTATTGGATAGAGGTGACCGTTACGTCTACTGGGATTGGTTCGGACTCTGATTGATCGATAGCTTTTATCCAAACCCAGATGGTCGGTCGGTCTGTCATTCTGAAACATGCTCTGATTGGTTCGGTCATCTTTCTCCCTACCATAGACGATCATCTTGAAACCCCTACCCCTAGCGGTTAATGTCTTGCGTACCTAGCTAGCTATCTCTCGCTACCTACAAGTTCTGCCGCCTTTCTCTCTCTCTCTCTCTCTCTCTCTCCTTCTCGCTGTCCTGCGTACCTTGCTATCTCTCTCTCTCAACGAAGAAATCTGTATTATCGCCTAACAATTTCCGGATATTTGCTAATAGATGTAGCGTTAGTATGAATACCTAGTAGATACGCCCATTCGTGATCTGATCGATCGATAGCTTTTATCCATACCCAGATGGTCGGTCTGTCATCTTGAAACACGCTCTGAATGGTTCGGCCATCTTTCTCCCTACCATAGGCGATCATCTTGAAACCCCTACCCCTAGCGTTTAATGTCTTGCGTACCTAGCTAGCTATCTCTCGTTACCTACAAGTTCTACTGTCTTTCTCTCACGCACACACACACACACACACACACCCTGTACTCTTTCTAACTTTTCTAGAAGAAGAAGAAATAATAATGCCATATAGGAATTATGTTTCTACTTTTCGTGTACCCTCTCTCGCGGATAACGATCTACCCTTTTATATAGTCGCCCTTCTCCCTTTGCTAGTAAAATGAGACATCACCAGCCCTAGAATTTTATATTTCGCGGATGACTACAAGACCGCTGTATTCTAATGAAACACCAGCCCTAGAATTTTATATTTCGCGGATGACTACAAGACCGCTGTATTCTAATGAAGTTTTCTACACCAAAGAGATCATGAAATTTAAAGAAACCGACAGTCTTTGACACAACCGCGAGGTTTGCAAGCTCGTCTAACCGTCGTATCTATGTCAGTAGCTGCCCTTCGTGAAGGGCTTTCGGATCTCAATGTTAAGAAAATTACGTTAAAATAAATACACACAGACTATTGAATCACGTTCAGGAATCGGAATGGTTTCTAACACTAACATGTATCAACGGACAAATATTTGTCAACGGACAAATTAACTACATAAAAAGAGAAAAACTTAATTCTAATGAAGAAAATGTATAGACTTACCCCCTCCCAGGCGTATCACATTTAAATTAAAAACGGAAAAACAATAAATATTTACACTTTTAACCACCTCACCTCATCAAGAAGAAGATTGAATATTCAGGGTAAGCACGCACTTTTAAATTTATAACTAGTTATTATTAATCTTTCAACCCACTGTTATATACCACACACGCATACAGCGTATAGAAAGTGACTGACGTGGAAAATATCATTTCAAATATTTAGCTCTCTACGAGACAAAAGGGAGACATTTCATTGGTAGCTTAAAATATAATATGCCTTAGGCTATTACGAATTCCTTTAGACATTTCAAGGGGGTGAAAAACGAGTTTCTACCCCGTCCCGTTGCCGTCATCGCTAGAAATATGCGATTTTATCAGCTGTGGGATCTCTCTACTAGCCCCAGAACCCAAAACCAGGTATAAATGTTTTACCTTTTTTCTTAATTTGATTCTTTTCTGTAAAAATATTATCTTGAAACTTTTTATAAAGATAAAAATATTACATTTAATTTATATTAAAATCATCATCAAAGGCCGTCAAAATGCAGCAATTTGCAAAACTGCCTGCCGACATCAGCTCTAGAAATATGCAGCAGTAAGGGAGCTCGAAATTGAATAAGAAATAATTAAATTATCCATAATGCAACATAAATATCTAACAGATGCATACGAAATACGAAATTAATATTTATCGATGGATACAATAAAAACTATGGTACTATTTATTATTATACCTGAGCTCGGATACAAAAGCCCAAATACGTCGCACCATTCTATCATTGTAACAGCATAAGTTAATTATAAAAGTTCGATTTTACAACTCTTTTCAACCGGAATTATTAGTATAGTATTATGTTTTTTAATTTCATAAAGCTCTAATGAAGCTAATATAAAACATTTCGAATTTGATTCCTGAGTCTCTATAACATACTTTTATAGTAAGCTGTACATGTAGACTTAACTAGCTTCTAAATTATCATAGTTAAGACAGTTTAATAAATATTCAAGTAACTGTCTTAAAATTGCATGATATCCTCATTTCGTCTAATTAACATATGCCGGCAGTTTATTAACCCTTTATCCTTTTTGATATTATATTTTTTACAAATAGGTTTACCAGAGAACCATTTTAAAAAAATGTGTATACAAACTAAAAGACGGACGGTGTTATGCATTGAGCGTAATACATTTTAATTTAACTCTATGTTTCTATGTAAAGCTTTATAAACCTATTCTATGCGTTCGTTTTCCAGTAAAATACAGATCACAATATCGCTGAAATATGTAAGAAACATCTATAATGTTGAATCTATCATTGTAACAGCATAAGTTAATTATAAAACTTCGATTTTACAACTCTTTTCAACCGGAATTATTAGTATAGTATTATGTTTTTTTTATTTCATAAAGCTCTAATGAAGCTAATATAAAACATTTCGAATTTGATTCCTGAGTCTCTATAACATACTTTTATAGTAAGCTGTACATGTAGACTTAACTAGCTTCTAAATTATCATAGTTAAGACAGTTTAATAAATATTCAAGTAACTGTCTTAAAATTGCATAATATCCTCATTTCGTCTAATTAACATATGCCGGTAGTTTATTAGCCCTTTATCCTTTTTGATATTATATTTTTTACAAATAGGTTTACCAGAGAGCCATTTTTAAAAATGTGTATACAAACTAAAGACGGACGGTGTTATGCATTGAGCGTAATACATTTTAATTTAACTCTATGTTTTGTCTTATTATTATTCCTGTGTAGACAGTTTAATAAATATTCAAGTAAATATATAGATCGTGACAGATATATACATATAATTATATATATAATATTAAATGTTAACATATACTATGTCGCTAGGCTAGAAACAGTCTTGAAAATTTAATAATCAGTATATGTAGTTACTAAAAGCAGGAGAACTACAATCAATAAATAAAAATAAGACCTAGCTTTAACTAAACGGTATGTAAGAGCTTTCGTCTCTTTACAGGTAGAACAATATGACATATCGTTTTGATATTATATTTTTACAAATAGGTTTACCAGAGCTCCATTTAAAAATGTATCTACAAAGACGGCCGGTGTTATGCATTGTGCGTAATACAATTTAACCTAACTCTATGTTTTGTCTTATTATTATTCCTGTGTAGGCAGTTTAATAAATATTCAAGTAAATATATAGATCGTGACAGATATATACATATAATTATATATAATATTAAATGTTAACATATACTATGTCGCTAGGCTAGAAACAGTCTTGAAACAAAAAAAAAAAATGGCCTAGTCAGCCCTGTTGTACAAGAAATCAGAGTATGGGCGTGATAAAAATAAAACATATAAACATATTTTACAAACATTTATTTAGTATACACAGCATAATACAGGTATATAGATCATAAGCTGCTTTCTATGGCTATTGTAGTTCTACGGATCTCTGCGTCGACGTTGTATGCCCTCGCAGAAATACTAGTCCGTGGAATAACTTGTTGACCCTGTAACCTTTCCTAATTGTTCGTTACTTTCATAGTTGGCACGATAATCAGCCGTCAGCGTAGTTGCGGTCATATCCTCTGTCTCAACGACGTCAGTGTTTGCTCCCCGTCCCTGTCTTCACAACAGATGCGCTATGGTGTACGTTCTTCACATGCCTTTTTAAGCTGTCAACGTGTGAAAAAGTTTTGACACAACTAGAACACCTGACTCTGACTGATTCATGGACGCTTTTAATATGCTTTTTTAAGTTGTCTGTGCGTGAAAAACATTTGAAGCAGTTAGAACACTGGACATTGACTGATTCATGGACGTTTTTAATATGTCGTTTTAAGTGGTCACGACGTGAAAAAGTTTTGAAACAGCTAGAGCACTGGATTCTGTTTATTTCGTGGACGGCTCTCTTGTGTATCTTGTAGGCATCGGCGTTTAAAAAAGTTTTGACACAACTAGAACATTGGATTCTGTCTGATTCGTGCATGGTTTTTACGTGTCTCTTGCAGGTGAATGGCTTCGCGAAAGACTTGAAGCAAACCGGACACTGTATGTTGCAACCCCTTTGACCAGAGTCATTCTTCGGCTGCTGCGACAGGAACGCTAAAACAATAATACAATAATCGGTTAATATAAGCATAAACATACAAAAGTTTTAAACACCTTACCTAGTTCTTCATTGTTCGATGCTTGACCGTTCTCGCTGTACTTGTCGGTACTTGCTGTTGATAATGATATACACAATAAAATAGACACAAATTAGCATACAAACTTTAAGTTTTATAAACAACAATAACTTACCTATTTCCAGAGGTTCGCTCTCACAGTTATCATAACAATAATTAGGACTGCTAGCCATCATCGTAATTACTGCTACTGCTGCTGCACACGTACTGCCTACTGCTACACGCTAACAAGGGTCGACTTTATATAGTCACTTGTACTTACCTAGATCCAGCGCATGCTCAGTAACATGCATACGGTAAACAAGCAGTCATCGCTGGCAGACAAGTTTCATCCTGTCGTTGACACGTCATCATCATCACAGGCAGGTGTGTAGGTAATTACTTCATTCTTGCTTCTCTCTCAGTTATAGCTATCACCTTTTTTCATACCGTGGTACAGATGGGGAGAATAGTAATAATACACGCATATAAAACATTAATCTTTTATTCATCTTTCTCAAAAATTTTTATTGAACAACAAAACGATAATTAAATAACTAAACAATTATCTGTTCTCGGATAACTATAATAGCACATTAATCTTATGCTGATAAGTACTGTTGTAGATTTCTGTAATAGGTCACATAGTTGGTCTTTTCATATAGGTTGGGTATAAGTTTAGACTGCTTTCGTGGGATGATATTTTTCCGGGGGGCAGAATGGTAGCTGAATCGACCTAAAGGTAGGATTTGCGTATTAACTATGGCTTGGTTGGTTTTACCCTTTTTTTTGTGTTTTAATAATAATTGTACACTTTTCAAGCAAGATTAACTTTTTCTAAATTATAAATACCTTGTATACGCTAATGCTAGAATTGAGGGTTTATCTGCTCCATTGTTTCGTATGCAAAAATACACCAACCACTTATTCATGATTATGTTGTTGTTGTTGTAAATGGTGTCAAGTTTGAGTGGTTAAAGGTGCATAAAAGCTATTAAACTGAAAAACGAGAACATCCTTATCTACCACTAGCCACTTTATAACGCTATTAAACAAAACTACGTCATCCATTACCACATACCGCAGACGTTTTGATGTTGTTGTACACCAACTATATTTATTGACGTGTCCCAATAGTGCTTATTTACATATCATTGTTTAATAGCATGAAAGCACATAAGAAGAAAGCATACAGCATATAATATCAGCGTACACATACATGACATCCACTTACTACACATAGCGACATGATGCACTGGGAAAAGTCATTCATCAGAACCTAAAAGAGAAGTGGAATTTTAATACCAAGTTCATACCCTATTACCAATACTTACCTGAACCTGTTTTGGAAAATGATGAATGTAAGATTCTTTGGAACACACCAATAATAACTGACAGACCTGTACAGCATAACTGACTAGACATAGTTGCTTTGGATAAAACTAACAAAATAGTCATGGTTATTGATTTCTCTGTTCCACTAGACGAGGATCTGAGAAAAAGCCTACGAGAACAAGATTTCTAAATACTTACCGTTAGCCTATGAGATCAAACAACTGTGGTAAGCTAAGCAGGTTAAAATACTGCCAATAATCATTAGTGCTAATGGTATTATTCATAAAAAAAAACTCGTGAAGAATCTACTGATTATGGGGATATCAGAAAACGCCATCACATGGATGCAAAAAGCAGTAATTCTGGGTACAACTGTAATTGTAAGGAAAGCCCTTTACATCTGATAACAAGAACTGACGGGTTAGTTAAGGCTGTAAACAAAAGAGACAAAATGTATCAATCTTCTAAAACATCCTTACAAGGTTAATTTAGGAAATGAATTTAAGGTATATCGATAGTAAGTCTTTTAAATAGATGAAATATATAAATTTTGTATGACAATAGGAGCTATTGGTATAGAATATAACACGATGATACATATATTGTACGTGTATGTGTGTGTGTGTATATAAGCTAGATTGAGCCTGTCTATATTTGTTTAAATTAGCTTGCTATTAAAAGTTTAAACTCTATATTTGTTTAAATTAGATTGTTGTTAAAAAGTGTAATACTGATTAAAAGGTTTTATTAATTTGCTTGATAAATATGTTCGTCCCATATGACGCTTTTTATAGAATATTATGCAAGATAATGATTAGCTTATTATGACAATGAACGGGTTTATTGATACGATTTTAAATAATAATTGGAACTAATCAACGTTATGGAAATGGGAACATATTATCTGATGAACATAATTTATTATGTGAACGAACGAATGCATTTTATAGTCTCCACGGCCGCGTTTACGATAACGATGAAGTCGGCGTATCCCCAATAATTGGCGTTGTTATACTTGGCTAGGGATTACGACGGTCACCTGTTGTCTTACTTTGACTTAGCAAGCGACAAGCTCGACTCCTTCTGCTATCTGCCTAAGTTCCTCAATGAGCCACTTTCTACAGTCAGGTCCGCAATGGCTCTTGTATTTGCTTACTGCTGCATATTTCTAGAGCTGATGTCGGCAGGCAGTTTTGCAAATTGCTTGGATTTTGACGGCCCTTGATGATGATTTTAATATAAATTAAATGTAATATTTTTATCTTTATAAAAAGTTTCAAGATATTTATATTAGCTTCATTAGAGCTTTATGAAATTAAAAAAAAACATAATACTATACTAATAATTCCGGTTGAAAAGAGTTGTAAAATCGAACTTTTATAATTAACTTATGCTGTTACAATGATAGAATGGTGCGACGTATTTGGGCTTTTGTATCCGAGCTCAGGTATAATAATAAATAGTACCATAGTTTTTATTGTATCCATCGATAAATATTAATTTCGTATTTCGTATGCATCTGTTAGATATTTATGTTGCATTATGGATAATTTAATTATTTCTTATTCAATTTCGAGCTCCCTTACTGCTGCATATTTCTAGAGCTGATGTCGGCAGGCAGTTTTGCAAATTGCTGCATTTTGACGGCCTTTGATGATGATTTTAATATAAATTAAATGTAATATTTTTATCTTTATAAAAAGTTTCAAGATAATATTTTTACAGAAAAGAATCAAATTAAGAAAAAAGGTAAAACATTTATACCTGGTTTTGGGTTCTGGGGCTAGTAGAGAGATCCCACAGCTGATAAAATCGCATATTTCTAGCGATGACGGCAACGGAACGGGGTAGAAACTCGTTTTTCACCCCCTTGAAATGTCTAAAGGAATTCGTAATAGCCTAAGGCATATTATATTTTAAGCGACCAATGAAATGTCTCCCTTTTGTCTCGTAGAGAGCTAAATATTTGAAAATGATATTTTCCACGTCAGTCACTTTCTATACGCTGTATGCGTGTGTGGTATATAACAGTGGGTTGAAAGATTAATAATAACTAGTTTTAAATTTAAAAGTGCGTGCTTACCCTGAATATTCAATCTTCTTCTTGATGAGGTGAGGTGGTTAAAAGTGTAAATATTTATTGTTTTTCCGTTTTTAATTTAAATGTGATACGCCTGGGAGGGGGTAAGTCTATACATTTTCTGCATTAGAATTAGGTTTTTCTCTTTTTATGTAGTTAATTTGTCCGTTGACAAATATTTGTCCGTTGATACATGTTAGTGTTAGAAACCATTCCGATTCCTGAACGTGATTCAATAGTCTGTGTGTATTTATTTTAACGTAATTTTCTTAACATTGAGATCCGAAAGCCCTTCACGAAGGGCAGCTACTGACATAGATACGACGGTTAGACGAGCTTGCAAACCTCGCGGTTGTGTCAAAGACTGTCGGTTTCTTTAAATTTCATGATCTCTTTGGTGTAGAAAACTTCATTAGAATACAGCGGTCTTGTAGTCATCCGCGAAATATAAAATTCTAGGGCTGGTGTTTCATTAGAATACAGCGGTCTTGTAGTCATCCGCGAAATATAAAATTCTAGGGCTGGTGATGTCTCATTTTACTAGCAAAGGGAGAAGGGCGACTATATAAAAGGGTAGATCGTTATCCGCGAGAGAGGGTACACGAAAAGTAGAAACATAATTCCTATATGGCATTATTATTTCTTCTTCTTCTAGAAAAGTTAGAAAGAGTACAGGGTGTGTGTGTGTGTGTGTGTGTGCGTGAGAGAAAGACAGTAGAACTTGTAGGTAACGAGAGATAGCTAGCTAGGTACGCAAGACATTAAACGCTAGGGGTAGGGGTTTCAAGATGATCGCCTATGGTAGGGAGAAAGATGGCCGAACCATTCAGAGCGTGTTTCAAGATGACAGACCGACCATCTGGGTATGGATAAAAGCTATCGATCGATCAGATCACGAATGGGCGTATCTACTAGGTATTCATACTAACGCTACATCTATTAGCAAATATCCGGAAATTGTTAGGCGATAATACAGATTTCTTCGTTGAGAGAGAGAGATAGCAAGGTACGCAGGACAGCGAGAAGGAGAGAGAGAGAGAGAGAGAGAGAGAGAGAGAGAGAGAGAGAGAGAGAGAGAGAGAGAGAGAGAGAGAGAAAGGCGGCAGAACTTGTAGGTAGCGAGAGATAGCTAGCTAGGTACGCAAGACATTAACCGCTAGGGGTAGGGGTTTCAAGATGATCGTCTATGGTAGGGAGAAAGATGACCGAACCAATCAGAGCATGTTTCAGAATCACAGACCGACCGACCATCTGGGTATGGATAAAAGCTATCGATCAATCAGAGTCCGAACCAATCCCAGTAGACGTAACGGTCACCTCTATCCAATACTGTTTCATTTACTAGCATTAGTATGAAGGGAGAGAGAGAGAGAGAGCGAGAGAGTGAGAGAGAGAAGTCTCTTAAATGCATCCTTTAATAGGAGAGAGTGAGAGGGCTCTTTAATACATCCTCTAATAGGAGAGAGTGAGTGAGAGAGTGAAGGCTCTTTAATGCGACCTCTAATAGCATCAGTACGTACAGGTAATACAGGTTTCTTTAATGCGGCCTCTAATAGGAGAGAGACAGAAAGGGCTCTTTAATGCGTCCTCTAATAGGAAAGAGCAAGAGAGTGAGAGAAAAGGCTCTTTAATGCGACCTCTAATAGCATCAATACGTAGGATAATACAGATTTCTTCATGACGCGCCCTCCTAAATTTCAAATTTTTAATGCTGAATTAATTATTACTATGTGTAATTATTATTATCTTATTAATGACGACGACGACGACGATAATTATTTGAGAAAACGGTGAAATTTATTAATATAAAATGATGATCGATAATACAGATTTCTTCATGACGCGCCGCCTAGTAGTAAAAGTACATAGTTTGTCGGTATTCCTTCATAGCGCCATCTCTTAGAAGCATGCATGTTGCCGGTAATACAGATTCCAGTCATGGATTCATAGGGCGTGGTTAAATGGCGCCCGAAGTTCCAAAATGGCCGTCATCCAATCAGAGAATAGTAGGCGTTTTCAAAATGGCCGCCTTCAGCCAATCACAGAATAGTAGGCGTGTCATCCAAGATGGCGTCGACCAATCAGAAGCAAGGGGAGGAGCTAGAGGAGAGGGGATAGCCAATCAGAGCGCAGCAGGCGTGGCCAAAAAAAACTGGAGGGGCAACGCCCAAGTACCCCAATACCTACTTATGATCATATACTAAACTTTTGTATTCATGGGATATCATTATGACTTTATATGTAAGTTTATTTGTTGAACCTCAATAACCACATCTGTGTAATAATGATCCTTAAAATTTTCTATACTTATGAATACGCTCATATTAAATTTCCTAGCACTGATAAATGTGAACATCACAATATATATGTCAAGAGTCTTCAGGATATTGTTTGTTTATTAAGTAACAGTAATTGCCCGCGTCATCCGTTAGCCCAGATGGTTCACAAAACACAATATCTTCCAAGGCTGCAGCAAAACAAACCCTGGCCACCAAATCTCTTAACGAGCACAATTTCCAACCCTGGATAAGGCAAAAAATAACCATGGTCTAAGGACCATGCAATCAACTTAAAAAACAATCGACCCTAAACTACAACCCTAACACAAAGGCCAAGACAAACTATGCCATGGCAGCTTCCCTTCGCACAGGGTCGCGATAGTTAAACAGCCATAGTTAAATCACGGTTCAGATGGTAAATAAGCAAGAAGCACAATTAGAAGGGTTCCTCAGCAAGGAACCAACTTTTTATCATAAGGTCACCCAGCCACGCGACGGCCCGAAAGCCAATTATAAAAAAAATAAAAAATCAAACAGTTGGACTACCTCTCACAACTAAAGGGCAGTTCATTCTAACACAGTTTTAGAACAGCGAAAGGAAGAAGAATATAGAATAGAAGATATAACAGCGAAGGAATCTCGTAGGCGAAAAAGATATTCACACAGCAAGGCACACAAGATTAGGAGCATAGATGGTAAGATAAAGGACAGCACGGAAGGAACACAAGATCTAGATAGAAGGGTTGAAACACTGCCTCGGAAAGGAAAGATGAGTCAGGTTCCCTACGGACCTACCGTCCCGCCCAATCAACCACATAAGAAAAAAGAAAAACGACAAAATTCTAAGGCCAAACGAAAACAAAGGTTCGTCAACAGAAGCTAAACTCAGATCGCTAATCATCAACGGGAAGATGCGCCTTTAGGTTCTCAACATGCCAAGTAGTTGATTTACCAGCCTAAGGTGAAACTACACTAGAGATGGCAAAAGGCCTACATACTTGGGAGCTAATTTCGCAGTAAAGTGTTTCGTAGCGACAGACAGAACATATAGTCCAGGCGACAGGGTAAAAAAGTCACAAGACTTGATAACAGCAATTTTTTTTGTTTAGTATGCAGGCGGTGTGTGGTGTGTCTACATTCAAGTTTTCGTATTAATCGGAGGCTGCGAGTAGGTAATGCGCCTCCTGAGACCTGCCCCTCCACTTTTTTCTGGCCACGCCCCTTCCCCCTCCAGGCTCCTCCCCCTTCGCTGTGATTGGTTACCCCCACTCCTGTAGCTCCTCCCCTTGCTTCTGATTGGCTGACAGCGGCCATTTTGGAACTCGTCGCCATTTTGACCACGCCCGCCGCCGCCATTACGGGAATCTGTATTACCGGCAATCTGTGTGCTGCCAATAGAGGGCGTAATGCTACAATTAGTGTGTATTGCTAAGAAAGGGCGTCATGAAGGGATCTGTATGACCGGCAGACTGTGTACTACTACTAGGGGGCGGTGTCATGAAGAAATCTGTATTACTACCGGTATGATGATGTAGAGGCAACCATTTTATATCACAGCATCTTGCGCGCGCGCTAAATTTGAATCTGTACTGTGATCTGTCAATTTTAAATTTGTCATTTTTGCATCTGTCAATTTTAAATTTGTCATTTTAAATCTGTCATTTTTGCATCTGTCATTTATACGTATGTCAATTTTAATCTGTCATTTTAGCGTCTGTCATTTTTGAATTTGTCATTATTGAAGGAGCCATCTTGGATTTCCCCAGATTTGATTTTTCCCGCTACAAGTTCTGCTGCTGCTACCTTTCTCTCTCTCACACACACACCCTGTACTCTTTCCACTACCTTTTCTAGAAGAAATAATAAAGCCATATAGGAATTAAAAAAAAATTATGTTTATTAATATATTGTTATGACTACATTTTAATTTATAATAAAATTGTTGATAGAATACTGGTGATGATGATAGTTTGAGGACTTCAGGACTGACCTCTGTTTTCTATTTGCGGTTCCAGGGGCTGTAACAACAACAACAACAATAGAACATTAAAAAAAGGGGGTTTATTGTAAACTTGATGTTTACCCACTACATACCTTATTTATTTCCACAAACATGCAGTCATCATAACAGCTTGTTTTTCCCAAGTACAATAGGCCTAGAGAAATCGTTTTAGCTCCAATCTGCTGGTTAATCTCCGTAACCCTTTGATCTGTTAACTTATCGCTGATCCGCTTGGGTAGAAACGTAACATGGTTTTCAGCAACAACAATCACACTTTGACGTTTATCACGGCAAACGACTCTCTTGAATTGTAGTATCTCTGCAATTTCTTTTATTTTGTAATCACATAACTTCTTGATCGGCTTCTGGCTAACGGGAGATTTGTTCAATTGTTGTATTAGCAAAGCCATTTTTTCTATGTAAAAAAACAAAGACACACATGATAGAACTCAAATAGCAACATTTTAAAATTTAAATCTTAACACACACACACAAGAATAATAATAATTATTTAACATACCTAGTTGAAGCAAACAATAATAGTAATTATCACTAGCACCGTAGCCGACGACGACGAGAACAAACTAAAAACGGAAGGGTTCAACGGAGCTTTTATAACCTTCTAAACTGCAAGAATGAACACGCTTGTGTAGATGTAACTATTTTGATAAGCATTTAATTTACTACACATCCCGAGCAAAGAAACTCGTTAACGGTCAAAAAAAGGACACCTGAGCTGTCAATTTAACACTTATCTAAGCGGCCGATCTAACCAAACGAATTGTTTACAACAGCTTTAAATCTCGATTGTACGTGTTCCAGCAAGATACAAAGGGTTGGCCGTCGTCGTAAAAAAAAACTCTTTTATAATTTACTCCAACATTAAAAATTTTAAATTCAGCTTTAAATACGTCTTATATCTTCATTCCATCAATCAAATTCTAACCCTCGTCTGCAAACGCAGGTAGAAAACCACTTTGAAAGAAGGAATCTCTTTTTAATTATTTCTTACTGCACCTTTCGTATTTTTAAAAATATAAATGATAAACTATTTAATAGGGCTATAAACGAAAAAATTATTGAAACAATTTCTCAGATAGACTAGCATTGTGTCTGTCTGAACAATATATATTAGATACGGCATAAAATGTTTACTGCTAGGGCGGAAAGTACAACTGTACATAAATTAAGCATCGTAAGGTTTAAAATACCGCGGAGATTGCTTGAAATGATAAACACACCCTTAAAAAGGGAACCATATCGAATTTTGACAACATGTCTACGGCCTAATAAAAATAATATAATATTACCCTTGCATTCTCTGCTCGATAGACGTGGGAAAGCACAATACGTAGAAATTTATTACCTATCGGCTGGACCCTATTTTTTATCTCGATTGTTCAAAGTCTATTGTCCAGTTGACGGGGGTGATAAAAACATAACATCGTCAATACAGACAGCAATTTGTTCGTGTACATTTCTGGGGAAATCACAAGCTCTTTTGACAGAAGCCGTAAAATTTTGAAAGCATAGATGAACAGGGCATATATGTATAATATACATTTATAATAGTCCTACGTGTAATTAATAACAATATTTTATATTATTTAAACTATTAATAACTATTGCATCGAGCAGAAGAATAATAAATGCATTAAATTATCATAAAAAAGGGTCCTTAAAGTACCGTAGCTTTTTCAAACAGAGAGACCATATAAAACAATCTCCCAAAAATTCCTTTCCTATACTGAGTGTAAATAAGCAATTTCCAAGGTAAAAACTCCTTTCTGTGTAAAAACTTTATTTCTAAAATGCTAAAACTGAATGCAAGAATTTAATTAAATATCTCTTAGGGTATTTTAAAAGAATACACTTTCTTTTAAATTTTTATAGAATTTTCTTTAAACAATTTTTTTCTTTAAATAAATCAATTTACAGAATAGCAGAGGAACTTTTTGATTATTAGGGGAAATAATTATACCCTCCATATTCAATTTGAATCTTGTTTGGTTCATCACACCTGCGTTCAATAAAAAACGATATGACAGCTGAATGAATTATAACCCAGAGGGCCAGAGTGGTACACCACTCAATCTAAAAGAGATAAATCTAGACGGTTATGTGTGTCAGCGCTGCAGCCAAAGAAAATAACATTTCAAATTGATTTATGACCCGCACTTGTTCATCGGGGCGCGCGCGTTGTTCGTTTGTTAAACGAACAGGTTGAATCGTGATTATTTTATAGTCTTACGTAATATTGTGCAATACAGCTCGAGTTCTATAAAATCATTCTCGAGGACCAAAGCGTCACTTGTTTGTGATTGCTTGAAGTAGTTACATGTATGTTTTCTGTGCGTTCTGTTAATTATTGCATATTACGTTTTATGTTTGAAGTGATTTGTGCCAAACTTAGCTGTTATTACCAATTGTTGCTACAGGCCTTATTTGAAATCTACAACTTTAATCGATCAAAAAAGGTAGGATTTTATTATTATTATTATTGTTTATAATAATCTGAGGTTACGGGATATAAATGTGCTATAATAACGTCTTTGTAGTTTTTTGCAAGACGAGCGTCAGCTGGGTATAAGAACGAACATTTTATCCGTGGTAAAATAATTATTTAAGATACATTTGAACAATATATATAACGTATTTGTTTATAATAATAATAATAATGTTAAATTTGAATTTCAGCAATATAGGAATAGTTTTATATTTTTTAATTTTCCCTAGTTTTATTATCGTTTAAAGTTAGCATAGCAACTGTTTTATGCGAAGTGTAACACTGTAATAATAATAATTTTTTTGTGTAACCGTTATTAGGTGTTTATCTAGGGGGTTGTAACATAATTATTGAAATCATAATTTGAGGTTATGCTTTTTTATTTTTAATTAAGAGAGACAGTTCGTGAAATGGTGCTTAAAAATATTGTTCTAAAAAAGATTTGATCTGCCCATTTGGCGCTATGTGATTTCTTACCTGCTGCTGTTATAATAAGGACAGTAATTTATGAAGCTTTACACCTTTTCAAGCACCTTTAGCTTATTTTGTTATTTTATAATAATAATCTGCCAGAGGGATTTAGTAACAATTTTAAACTATACTTGTAATATTTGCTTAAATTAGATTGCTATTAAAAGTTAAGACTGGTTAAAAGACTTTATTAATTTGCATTAAAATTGATCTTTATAATTAATTTATAATATTTAATAGCTTGCAGTGCATTCATTTCGAGCAAGATTAACTTCTAAATAATAATAATAATAATAATAATAAATGTTCATGTCCCACTACCACTAATTTAACGAATTTCTTGTAATCTGATTTATTTTGCAAACAATAATATTTCCCCTATGTCATTTAATAATAATAAAGTAGTCTACCCGCCTTTGCTTAATGCCTAGTAAACTAGATTGCTTTGTTGTCGTTGTTGTTTATTTAAAATAATAATAATTTACCAAAGAGTTTTATAAACAATTTAAACTTTAATAATAATTAACTGATGTTTATTTAAATTAACAACATATAATCTTTGTTGTTTTAGCCTTTGTTAAGTGTGCAAGTGCGATATTTTTTCTATTTTTGTTGTTACTCCTGTACAAAATGTCTTCTCTCTACGAAATTATCGATGAGAACGTTTCCACCATAAAGAAATTCGGCACCCTGAAACACAGACTGGTGTTTAAAGTAGCCGTTGCACCAGTCGGTAAAGACCATTTGGAACATTTTAAAACGGCAATTAACCAAATTTTGCGGGATGTGCTAAGCCGAGCACAACCAAATGATAAAGTAGGGGCCACGTTTGAATTTGATACTTTCAAACAAAACCTTCCCGGCTACATGAGCCTCAGGCGCACTGACGAGATTACCTTCAACGATGTCTGGGGCATTTTAGAGTCCATTTTACAGAGCGATCCTGAAGCCCTGAGTTCGGACACCTTCCGGTTGATCGCTACTATTGTAACACCACCTGCCGGACAAGGTCGCTGTCGTAACGGTACGTACAGCACCTTTGCCGAAGAGTGTAGCCGTCGCAGAGGGATTGTCACGATTAACAACACCACCAGTGACAATCTATGCCTACCCAGGGCTTTGGTCGTAGGCAGAGCTCATGCAGATAACAGTGCTGATTACGTGAAGACACGCCGAAATCAGACAGTGCAAAAGATAAAGGCCGAGGAAATGATGCGGGAGGCCGGAGTAGCCTTCATTCCACCGGAGGGAGCAGGGGTCAATGAATTAAGGTTGTTCCAGCAGCTCCTGGTCCCCAACTACAAGATAGTTGTGTATAGCCACGGCTCGAAAGGGCGTTCGCTTATCTTTGAGGGGGTCGTTGATAACGATGCCGCAACAAAGAGCATCAATCTGTTGTATCACGAGCATCATTATAACGCCATAACATCGTTGACCTCAGCCTTTGTCTGCCGTTATTTCTGTGAGCACTGTCACGTACCCTACGATCATAAAAACCATCATAGATGTGAAAAGTCCTGCGTAGGCTGTAGTAGCTCTCCGCCCTGCGAAAGAACAGCACAGATGATTAGGTTTCCGGACTGCAGGAGAGATTTTAGAAGTCAAGCCTGCTTTAACAACCATCAGGAGGGTAACATGTGCCGGGAAGTTAAAAAATGCGAGGGATGTTTCAAAACCATCAACATCAAGACCCGGAAGCAGGACCATGTGTGCGGGGAGATCTATTGTAAGATCTGTCAGAGCCATAAACCCAAAAACCATTTTTGTCATATACAGCCGGCCGGGCCTAGGAACACAAAGCAAGACACCTTGTTTGTGTTCTTCGACCTGGAGACCCGGCAGGAGAAAGAAATTGCGCCCGGCGTCAACCTCCATGAACCGAATCTATGCGTTTTCCAACAAGTCTGTTCTGAATGTTACAACGACGCATCATCAGCTGCTACCATCTGTGTAAGATGTGGTTTGCGAGAACAGATCTTGCGAGGAAAATGTATAGATGGTTTTCTTACACACCTGCTGGAGATGCGTAAAAAATTCAAAAAGGTTGTAGCAGTCGCCCATAACGGGCAAGCTTTCGATACGCAATTCATTCTAAATTATCTGATAACCAACAACACCTCTTTGAAACCGGACCTCATTATGCGCGGTTCAAAAATTCTACTGCTACAGCTAGATAATCTAAAGATTATCGACTCTTTAAACTTTTTCCCCATGGCTCTGGCTGACTTGCCTAAAGCGTTTGATTTACCGGCTCCCAAAGGATACTTCCCGCACCTCTTTAACACCGAGGCCAACGCCTATTACGTGGGTCCTCTTCCGGACATCAAATTCTACAGCTCCGACATCATGAAACCCCAGGCTCGTAAAGCGTTCCTAAAGTGGTACGAGGCGAACAGGGACACGGAGTTCGACATGCAACGTGACCTGATCGAATATTGTCGAACAGACGTCGATATTTTGAAGAGAGCCTTGTATCCACTTTAGAAATCTCTTTATTGAGGAATGCGACGTTGACCCGTTCACGGAAGCCATCACCATCGCCTCTGCCTGCAATCTCATGTTCCGGAGGAAATTCCTCAAAGAAAACACCATTGGACTGGTACCAAAGGGTGGTTATAGACGAGCAGATACCCAGTTTAAGGTAGCTCTCCAATGGTTGCTCTGGGAAGAACATCAAAGAGGTGTTGAGATTCAACATGCCGGCAGGCAGAGAGAAGCTATCGTGGGCGGGTTAAAGGTGGACGGGCTGTACGAGAATACCATATTTCAATTTCACGGGTGTTACTTCCACGGATGTCCCATCTGCTTCACCACCCGTCGCAACGAGCCTCTACACGACGATCCTAGCGACACCATGGATATGAGGCTCGAGAAGACCCGAGCCACTACTGAAAAGTTGAAGTCGCTAGGATATGAGGTCGTTGAGCAGTGGGAATGTCGCTTCCGTAGGCAGTTAACACCCGAACTCAGGCAGCTGTTAGAGAAACATCCCTTGTTACTAAACACACCACTCATTCCGAGAGAGGCATTTTACGGCGGTCGTACAGGGGCAGCAAAATTAAAGCATGTTGCAAAAGACGGGGAAAAGATCCGGTATGTCGACGTGTGCTCCCTTTATCCCTGGGTATGCAAGTACGCAAAATCTCCTACGGGCCATCCAGAAGTTTACGTGGGCAAGGCGGCTTGTGAAAAACTAATCAGGGATAAAAGGGGCATAGAACAGATCAACGGCGTCTTAAATGCACTGTGCTACCACCTCAGGATCTATATCATCCGGTCTTACCCGTCAAGATGCATAACAAACTGTTGTTCCCGTTATGCCGCACTTGCGCTGAAGACCTCAACCAGACAGAATGTCAGCATGGCGTCGAGGATCGTGTCATCAACGAAACCTGGGTCTTGGACGAAGTGACAATGGCCATTCGTAAGGGTTACATCGTGCAGGACATACAAGAGATCTGGTCGTACGATGTAACCCAGTACAACAAAGCGTCCAAGACCGGGGGACTGTTTTCGGGCTTCATCGACAAGTTCCTGAAGATGAAGCAGGAAGCCAGCGGTTGGCCATCTTCAATAACTGCCAACAACAACAGCGAAAATGGTATCGATGGAGCCCGGAAACAGTACGTTGATGACTACTTCGAGAACGAGGGAGTCTCCTTGGATTCGATGAAGATCATCAAGAACCCTGGTTTGAGATCGTTGGCCAAACTGATGCTGAATTCCTTCTGGGGTAAGTACACTAACCTTACGTAGTTTTCTTTACTTAATATTTTTGTATTATAGGGAAATTTGGTCAGCGCGAGAACCAGGCGAAAACAGCCATAATCAGCGAGTCCAAGGAGTTTTGCGACCTGTTGTCCAGCCCTGTCGTAGAAGTTAATCATGTGCAGGAAATAAATGACGAGGTGATTGCGGTTAACTGGCAGCATAAAGAGGAAGCAGCAGATCCTCTGTCGTCAGTTAATGTGGTCATCGCGGCATTTGTCACTACACAGGCCCGTCGGAAGCTGTATTCCTATTTGGATCAGCTAGGCGAGAGAGTCTTATACTATGACACAGGTAAGTCATTGTACTATCAAACATCAACACCGGTTATATTAGAGTTAATTTTTTTTCGTTGTTTCAGATTCTGTAATATACGTTTCGAAGCCGAGCGACTTCGATCTATCAACAGGAAGCTTCCTAGGTGACCTCACCGACGAGCTCGAAGAGTACCGTCCCGGATCGTATATTATAGAGTTTGTGTCAGGCGGACCAAAGAACTACGCCTACAAAGTGTATTCCCCGACCACAGGCTAGATACACGGTCAAGGGCATCACCCTAAATCACGCCGCGACTCAAAAAATAAACTTTGAGTCCATGCTTAGGCTGTTGGAAGGCATGGACGAGAAGATTATTGTAGAGTCCAACAACATCCGGCGTACGGCTGACCATCAGCTTGTAACGCGAGCGGAATCAAAAGTCTATAAGATAACGTTCGCGAAGAGACGACGTATAGAAGATTTTGATTCCGTCCCGTTCGGCTATAGCAAGCGACCACGTGTATAAACTTTTTAAACCTCTTGTATATGTAGTATTTGTATAGGTAGTATCATATCTAGCTCTTAAGTAGTAAAATATTTGTATAGTAATAAGTACAACATCAACATCATATGAAGATCGATGTTTTCATTGATTATCATAATGTATATAATTATTGTACAGTTCAATCGTAGTAGCAGTAGTTGGAGTATGTTAATCACAAGAGATCGACCTTCGGTTTGGTGTAATTATTATTATAAGTGATGATGATGATGATGATGTCTAGGTTTATACTTTGTGTATATTATATTCGAAATTATTTAAGAATGTACTAATTAGGTAATTAACTGTTGTAAATTGTTCAATCATCTTTTGTCAGTATAGTGTAGTTATAATAATAATAAGTGAAGCTGACGAGAGGTATACTTTATGTACAGTAATTAATTATTAAAAGATGGTGAAACTTGGGAGTGATTGAATGTAAATCACAAGAGGACACTTGGGGAACATACTCATGAAATAGATCTGATAAACGCGATTTTGTTCTTTTCAATTAAGTAGTAGTAGTAGTAGTAGATGAAGACATTGTTGAAAAGAATATTTGACATAACAAAGCGTACAAAGCATTCAATAGGACGTTTCATGAAAAATGTATTATGAGTATGTCTTCATGGTTATCCGAGGTTATCTGTAGCAGCATCAGCAAACTTTACCATCATAGATACACCGGTAACAGCAGCAGCAGCTAAAGGTGAAGTACGCGTTCAACTGCTCGGGGCTGTCCAGTATCCGTTGTATGTTACGAGACCTCCAGGGGAAAAAGAAAACTACGACCATATACACAACATTCAAGTAGGACTTCTTCCACCCAACGACGACGACGTCCAGGGAGAATTTGACGTAGTGGTGAAACTCGAGTGCGTGAATAGCATATGTGAGTATGGTGAAATTGTGTTGTCGGAACGGGACTGGTTCGAACTGTATGATATACGAGTCGAGGCAATGTTTAAAAATTTCTTTCATGGTTACTGCTGCTGCAACGACGACGACGACGACCCCGACAACAGCAACAAAACACATCGTGATAAACATTTGAAATTCCATCTATGTGAGAATTTATACATCGATAATATTCACAACGAGTTTTTCGGCAACAGGGTTGCGATTCATGATAAACAGCGGACTATAACCTTAAAAGATTACGAGTTTCAGTCTATACTGCATTTAGCACCGTTGATCAATCATCATGCTCGAACGTTACGTCACCTCGACTTTTCGCGTTTCTACCACGCAAACATAGAGAACGTAGTAGAGGGTCAACTGAAACGCAACCATGAAGATGTCTATAAATCGCTCCCGACATCCGATTCAATTTTATTCACGTCCGAGCTGTTATGCGGTTACTACTCAGCTACCAGTTTAATAGACAACACAACAGCAGCAGCAACTGGTGGTGGATTGAACTCGTTCATTTTATTAGAAATAATAAAACATTATCCGCAAAAGTTTATCGAAGCCGTACGTACACAACTGCTATTATATCAGCAACAGCAGTCGGAGACGTCAGCGACGACAACGTTTGCACCGTCATACTGAGGACACCTTGGCGCAAATAAACTGTCTTAGAAATAGGTTACGCAAAAATATTTGTATACAATTTGCAAGTGTTACGAACTCTCAGCTCATACTGTGTGTGTGTGTGTGAATAATATGTATAAACATGGATGTTTTATTTGCTAGCATGATTAAGACTGAAGGGCGTTTATGCATACATCAAAGTGTTTGTTCCTACCTAGTATACATGTAACGGGTATACATGTATGAGAGAACTAATAATGATACAATTACACCTGCCGAAGATGATGACGTGTCAGCGACAGGATTAGACTTGTTTGTCAACATCGACAGCTTGTTTATCGTATACGTGTTACTGAGTATGCGCGCAAGACCTAGGTAGATGTACGTGTCTATATAAAGTTAGCAGTTATTAGGCTGTACTAGTAGCAGCAGCAGACAACACGTGTACAGCAACCGCAGCAGTAATCAATATGATGATGACGAGCAGTTCTAGTTCTTGTTACGACGACGACGACTCCTGTAGGATCGAAACCCTGGAAATAGGTAAGTTGTTGTTTAGAAAAACTTCAGGGTGTTTGTATATATATATGCTAATATAATTGTGTGTGTGTGTGTGTTGCCGTTTAGACCAGGACCTTGCAAATCACGCGTCAAACGTATCAGCAGCAGCAGCAAGAGCTAAAGGTAATCATATCAACAACAACATCAGCAACAGCAGTCGGAGACGTCAACGACGACGACGACAACGTATGCTCCGTCGTACCTTGGCACAAATAAACTATCTTAGAAACAAATTACAAAAATATTTGAACAAACATTGATGTTTCATTTACTAGCACGACTAAGGGTGAAGAAGGGTGAAGAGACTAGCATGACTAAGGGTGAAGTAGGGTGAAGAGACTAGCATGACTAAGGGTGAAGGAGGGTGAAGAGACTAACATGACTAAGGGGTGAAGGGAAAAGGGTGAAGGCATCATACCGGTAGTAATACAGATTTCTTCATGACGCCGCCCCCTAGTAGTAGTACACATTCTGCCGGTCATACAGATCCCTTCATGACGTCCTCTCTTAGCAATACACACTAATTGTAGCATTACGCCCTCTATTGGCAGCACACAGATTGCCGGTAATACAGATCCCTTCATGACGCCCTCTCTTAGCAATACACACTAATTGTAGCATTACGCCCTCTATTGACAGCACTCAGTCTGCCGGTAATACAGATTACCGTAATAGCGGGCGTGGTCAAAATGGCGACGAGTTCCAAAATGGCCGCTGTCAGCCAATCAGAAGCAAGGGGAGGAGCTACAGGAGTGGGGGTAACCAATCACAGCGAAGGGGGAGGAGCTACAGGAGTGGGGGTAACCAATCACAGGCGAGGGGAGGAGCCTGGAGGGGGAAGGGGCGTGGACAGAAAAAAGTGGAGGAGCAGGTCTCAGGAGGCGCATTACCTACTGCTGCGAACTGTCCGCCATCTTAGAAAAGGAAGTTAAAGTGTTTTTTCAATTAATCTCGTTAACCGTAGGTCTGAGGAAAGAAGTAGTTCATGACGTTTTTGTCGGAAATTCCATTCTCTACAACTTCCTCCCTACACTTCTTTGAGAAATGTTTGTAATAAAAAAGTTATAAACAAATAACCGTAAAAATCTAGGGGTTGCAAATCTTTGGGGTGAAATAACTATTGCATTTTTGGTCGTACGAGCAAAACTGTTTTCACCTTTCTTGCAGACAATTTAAAAACGAACAATCTAGTGCACTCACTTTTTTGGTTCCGTTCATCGGTATAGTGGAAGGCAGCGGTCGAATGGAGGTAAGTCGAAAACGAGGCAGTAATCGCGTATAACGTTCTTCCTACTGGTAAGTTATTTATCTCCTTAACCGTAGGTCTAAGTAAAAAAGTTGTCAGCACCATTTTTGTCGGCAAAACGATTCTCTACACTTCTTCTATACACTTTTTTGTGAAATGTTTGTAATAAGAAAGTTCTAGACAAATAACTGTAAAAATTTAGGGGTTGCAAATTTTTGGGGTGAAATGACTATTTCATTTTTGGTCGTACGAGCAAAATTGTTCTTACCTATCTTGTAGACAATTTAAAAACGAACAATTTCGTGTACTCACTTTTTTGGTTCCGTTCTTTGGTATAGTGGAAAGGAGCGGTCGAATGAAGGTAAGTCGAAAACGAGGCAGGTAAGCGGTATAACGTTTTTTCTACTGGTAAGTTATTTATCTCCTTAACCGTACGTCTGAGTAAAAAAGTTGTCAGCATTATTTTTGTCGGCAATACGATTCTCTACAACTTTCGTACAACACTTTTTTGTGTCATGTAAGTAGTTACAAAGTTATTAAAAATAAACCGCTAAAATATAGAGGGGGTGGTCATTTGTATTAAACGTATGGGGTGTATGGGTAATGTAAAGCCGGGGACTTTGATATATTTACTTCTATCACGTTCTTTGGTATAGTGGAAGGCAGCAGTTGAAAGGTTTACCCATGGCATATAATACAGAATTTGTTGAACATATGCATTCTATACGCAATTAAACAATGATTCGATAATAATTACATATATAATGTTTTAGTAGGTGTACTTCTCTAGCGATTCAAATTTTGGTCGATGGGTGGGAGCATGGTCCGGTGCCTTTAATCACTCGAGGCAAACTGCACAGGCGCACGAAAGTCGTAGAATACATCATGACTGCCATCCACTCAGGTCAGTCCCATGGGTCAGTCGGTTTTGTCTAGCCTAGAAATCCGTTAAGATTAGCGTCTGTTTCGTGTGCAAAACGTCTTTACGTGAAGGTGAAGTTTGCGTTGTAAAGGAGAGAGGAGTAAAATGTATGCTCCAAAGAAGCATTGAAAGAGGAGATGAGGAGCACGAAGAATTTCTAAGAGAAGTACTGACTTGAGCGGATGGCAGTCATGCTGTATTCTACGATTTTCGTGCGCCTGTGCAGTTCGCCTCGAGTGGTTAAAGGCACCGGGCTATTCTCCCCCCCATCGACCAAAATTCGAATCGCTAGAGAAGTACACCTACTAATACATTCTATGTAACTATTATCGAATCATTGTTTAATTGGGTATAGAATGCATATGTTCAACAAATTCGTATTATATGCCATGGATAAACCTTTCGACCGCTGACTTCCACTATACCAAAGAACGTGATAAAAAAGTAAGTATATCAACATTCTCGTCTTTACATTGTGTACAAGAAAGGTAAGAACAATTTTTTCCGTGCGACAAAAAATGAAATACTTATTTCACCCCATACGTTCAATACAAATGACCCCCCCCCTTATATTTTAGCGGTTTATTTTTAATAACCTTGTAACTACTTACAAAACTTACATAACACAAGAAAGTGTAGTATGAAAGTTGTAAAGAATCGTATTGCCGACAAAAAATAGTGCTGACAACTTTTTTACTCAGACGTACGGTTAAGGAGATAAATAACTTACCAGTAGGAAAAAGGTTATACTGCTTATCTGCCTCGTTTTCGACGTACCTCCATTCGATTGCTGCCTTCCACTATATCAAAGAACGGAACCAAATAATTGTTCGTTTTTAAACTGTCTGCCAGAAAGGTAAGAACAACTTTGCTCGTACGACCAAAAATGAAATAGTTATTTCACCCCAAAAATCTGCAACCCCTAGATTTTTACGGTTATTTGTTTATAACTTTCTTATTACAAACATTTCACAAAGAAGTGTAGTGAGGAAGTTGTAGAAAATCGTATTGCCGACAAAAACGTTATGAATTACTTCTTTCCTCAGACCTAAGCTTAACGAGATAAATTGAAAAAACACTTTAACTTCTTTTTCCAAGATGGCGGACAGTTCGCAGCCTCCGATTAATACGAAAACTTGAATGTAGACTCACCACATACCCCCCTGCATACTAAAAAAAATTGCTGTTATCAAGTCTTGTGACTTTTCCCATATACCAATTTCCTTGAAGCCTGGACTAATAATTCTTCCTGCAAACTTGTTGATTCAAATAAAAATGTGTAAAAGTTGTAATGACAGGCGTTTTTATGGGCATTTCTAATAACTTCTTACACATCTTTAAAAACTGAAGCAGCTTACACCTTAGAAAATGAAATTTCTTCGGTTACCTACAGTCAATGAAATGTTTTGTTTTTTAAAATTAAATTTGAAGGAATTCGATTTAAAAGTGCCTAAAATTGCGTCTTAAGGAGACCAAATTTCCAAAATCTTGCAAAGGAGGTCCCCGGACTCCTCTCTCTGGAGAGTGTCCTCCTCAGTGATTTGGGTCCCAAACCGACCTTGGTCAGGTTAACAAGCTTTGTTTTTACAATTTTTTGATAGATGACGCAAGAACGTTTTTCTTTTATTGTTAAAATTACATCACTAATGTCAAGTTGAAATTAATTGATTTTTCTACTTTTAAAAACTTTAAAAGATATCTATATATATATAAAAGAAAGTCGTGTTAGTTACACTATTTATAACTCAAGAACGGCTGAACTGATTTGGCTGAAAATTTGTGGGGAGGTAGCTTAGAACCAGGAGACGGACATAGGATACTATTTCCGTTATACTTATCCCGTTCCCGTGGAACGTGACATAAAACGTGGTATAAAAAAACGCAACTGAAAGCAAAACAAAAAATTAATCAGTCAAAACATAGCCGTTCATTTGTTAAAAATGGTATAACAAAACGCAACTGACATGGAATAACAAAACACAACTGACAGCTAAACGTAATGTTGTCTATGGTTAAGTATGGTTGAAAATTTTATAATTTGAAATTTTGGAGTTGACTGGTTGATGTTTGTTTTGAGTTTCAATTAACTTATTGTGCCGATATTATCATTAACAATACCATGCCGCGATCAAGACGATCAAATCTTTCTCGACAAAGCCGTAATGCAACTAGGATTCGAAAAATTGCGAATGAAAGGACTGAAGAAGAACAAGAAATTGCACGTTTGCACGGAAATTGAATTTTTAAACTCCTTGGATGTGCCTGGCTTACCGCCGCTCAATTTACGACTAAAGGTTGGCTCCGTAGTAATCATGCTTAAAAACATAAACCAACCAAAGCTGTGCAACGGAACGCGTTTGGTGGTAAGTAAATTGATGAACAATGTGAATTACGCGACGATACTCAAAGGAAAATTCGAAGGTGAGGAAGTTCTCATTCCGAGGATCCCGATGATCCCAACCGATATGCCGTTTGAGTTTAAAAGACTTCAATTTCCGATACGTCTTGCATTCGCCACGACCATTAACAAAGCACAAGGCCAATCCTTGAAAGTTTGTGGTCTGAATTTAGAAAATCCATGTTTTTCCCATGGTCAATTATATGTGGCATGTTCACGGGTCGGAAGACCATCTGCGTTAATTGCTCTTGCGCCTGATAATAAAACGAAAAATGTCGTCTATCACAAGGTGCTTCACTGAAGAGTGCAACCCATGCACTAAAATACATGGTCAATAAAGAATCATTAAAATACTTGATTTTTTTATTTATATTTATTATCCTAATAAAAAATTGAACTTAATAAAATCCAAAATATGCTCATTTATTGCCTCTAAGGCGGAACAAAGTTCGCCGGGTCAGCTAGTTTTTATCATAAAAGTATTTTTCTCCTTACTATCAAATTAAATTCAAAAGATTATTTTATACATTGTGCCTTCTGCAAGTACAGTGTGCTCCAAAATGAGTGAGGACGATTTGAATTTCGCGCCGTAATTTTTTTGTATTTTACGTTGTTAGTGTGGCACTATTGAAATGTGCTGCATTAAATTACAGCACCAAACTCGTCACTTTCTCGTTTACATCGTTGTGATTTGCCATGTTGTTGCAGGTTTTTATTGAATTTTTGCCTTATTTCGCTTGTTTTTTGATTTTATAAAACAGTTCTTTTCACAACTACAGTTTGTTAGACGATTTTATTATCAGGTAAGTTTATTATTTAAAATAATAGATATTTAAGATACAAGTCATTCTTTTTTATTGCGCGAGCAGAAGTTACGAGCGAGTGTTTTAAAAGACGTGAGTGCAATGAAGAGACTTTTTACATGTTTATCTTTCAACGTTTTATCTACGATCATAACGCTTTACTAAAGTATTCATTTTCCTTAATATTTTATAAAATTTGTGACTTATGTCATCATGTATATCAGCGTGCTTTGATTTGTACATGCTAAGTTGTTGAGCAACCAGTTTGTAAAATATTCATAAATCATTTATCATACATCTTTTGTTGACATTAGCGTGCAATAAAAATTTTATACCACAAGCTCACTAAACGTTAACTTCTTACACGAAAATCATCGTAAAAAGTAGTAACTTTTTTTATGATCGTAGATAAATGAAGTGTATAAGCTATATTATCTTTGAGAAGTCACTGTAAAATAAAAGAGGGGTAAAATTTCTGAAAAGTATTTGTGTTGCCAACGCGAAAATAATTTAACTTGCCGTAAATTCAAACCGTTTTCGATCATTTTGGATCACACTGTAGACCAGCGTTTCCCAACTGCCGGTCCGTCAGAAAATTGTGCCGGTCCGCAGAGAAATAACAGTATTTTTCAAAATTTTACAAGATTTTTTTAATTCGTGTTCTTCTAGAGCTAACGTAGGGTCAAATAGTTTATCAGAGTTGACCAAGAGTAAACTCTGAGTAAATCTATACGGAACCGGCGCTATGCTATCTACATTCATACATGATATATAACGCACCCGCTCTGTATCTATGTGGTGAGTTAGTATCCAGTAATGGGTAATAAGGAGAATCTCCCATTTTAGAATTTTTAAGCGGGTTTGGCGCGCACGGGTCTAGGCTTACCGGAACCGAAAGAATTTTGATCTTGCGTCCCCGATTAACGCGAATCAAGTCGAAACGATCCAAATCCGAGTATTGCGGTTTCCAGGGTCCGCAAAACTTGCTTAGATCCGGGACGTTTTTGTGTCGATGCGTTAGGTAGTTCCCGCCTCAGACTTGAAGTCTCGGCTGTCTCCGGTAAACCATTTAGGCGGAGGCCCCATAAAACTGCCCCCGCCTTTCGCTAGCTAAGTCGGATCGAAAATCTGACCTGCAAGATCTTTGCCAGCGCAGTACTCCTACTGGAGAAGTTTTTTCTTGCCGACACTCTTTCGGGGGTGGGGGCTAGGGTTGACATGGGGTTTTTAGGGGCGATCGAACATGTTTACGAGCGGTGCATCTATTTGTTTTCGTAGCTCCGCCCGTTTGCGACCGGCGGTATCTCGGAAACTATAGGAGGCAGGAGCCAAAACAAATATCTTGGCGTCAAACGACCAGCAATCTCATATTATATTATAATATTTCCTCTTCAAAAGCCGTGAAAACCCATAAAAAAGTTACAGCCGAAAAACTGGAAATTTGTTATTTGTTTTTCGCCCGAGAATCGTACTAAAGTGATATCGACGTCACCAGCCTAATCGGACTCCTAAGTGGAAACCACTTTTGGCGGTCTTATATGATTGCCCTTATTCTCGTTTTTGACCGCCGCACATAGGGGCAGGAAACAACAAAATATGGCAAAAAGTCATTTTACAAATTTGCGTTAATATCAAAGTGGTCACTGCAACGCCTAAGATAATGAACTGACGCATTGTTTTTCGCAATTATTTTTTATTAGATCAACATACTTTTCTTTTCCGTCAGGCAAAAGTCGTCTGTTCTGATGTTCCTTATTATACGTTAGCTATCACCTGCGAATAAACAGTGAATTCGATTGTTTGTTGTGTGAAAAGTAAAAAGATTTTAGATATATATCAATATGGATGCTGTGCCTGGAGGTATGTTCTTTTTATTTTAATAGGTGTATGTTTTTCAAAATATTTGTTTATGTAGATTTCTTAAATTATACAGCATGTATTAAAAAAACCGTTTCTCAAGTACATTTCATTATTTCAATTAAACTTTAAGTTTGCTTCCGGGTACTTCCGGGATAAAAATTTTACATCAATGTAGTCGCAAAATATCTGAGTTTTCAACACTGTAAAAAGATCTTGCCCAAGTGTACACATTTTGAAAAAAGTGTATAAATTCCATAGTTGTACTTTAAATATAGTGTACCTATATGCACTGGAAATTAACATATTTCATATACATATTTCACATTAACAACTATTAGATATTGTCCGAAGAATTAAGACTACTTCAGTTGAAGAAAAGCATATCTTTCTATACAGTTTGGAATTTCAATGATATACGGATTGAAAGATTGCGACTTACTATTATTTGTAGCAAAAATGTACAAAGATTTCACAAAATTCCTCACCTGGTGATAATTCAAATTTTGGGAACTTTTTACTATTTGTAGCGCCAAGTATGAGCAAATATTTGCTGTTAATTAATGCTGCCCCATTTACTTGTACCGTTATTATAGTCAGAGACCACGTAAGGACGTCACTATGTGTATTCGATTTCTGCTTTCTGTAACTTATCTGATGCTGCATTCGGTATTTTATTTACTTTTTTGGCTCTGAATAAAGATCTACTGTCATAGTTACAATTATTTGCAACAATGGATACTATGGAAACCGAGCTCTTCGAGTAAATAGATCTGAAATACCAAACGCGGCTTGAGTAATGTTTTGTATAGGTCAGTATAATAATCATGTAGTATTTCCCAGACTGCACACTGACGTTATAATGACGTTATTCTTAAGTGATTATTGGTCGGCGACGTCATATGACTAATAAACGATGTCCAGAAGACGTCATATTATGGGACGTACTTAGACGTCTTTAAGACGACGTCTTTTAGACGTACTATGAGGTCATTTTTAAACTTTTAATAGTATTAAGTATAATAAATACACTATTCTTGTATTGTTAGGTCCATGGATGTACAAGAGACAAATCTGGCAACACTGTTTCACTTTATTTTTTTTACTGTACCGCATGTGAACACATGCCTTTCGTGTATTTGTTTTGCTCTTTAATTAGTAACATCCCTACTTATTTATTAAAGTTGTTGACGTACATTTACAGTGTATGTGTGCAACTACTGCATATATTAATTGTGTGGTTTGTCACAAAGGGTGAGTATCATAATTTCTTATTCCGTCACAATACCACATAATCTATACAATTTTACCTAGTCGGCGATTTTGTGGGATTAGTATAGTTGCTTGTACTGCTTACTAATATTATTTTTTATTTTAGTATCGTCAATTATTTTGCAATTGTTTTAGTAGCTTTTCAGTTAGTAAATGCTTACTTTTGTTTAATAATTATGAGGTTGAATTAGCAGAAGAGATGTATTTTCTGTTACTGAAGGTTTACTTTTGTTTAATAGTTATGTATGAAATAGTATATAATAAATGTTATTTCCAATATTCAACTATTTATTTATAATTCCTGTCCTAGTCCTAGTATATAGGACGTTTTAATGATGTCATTAAACAACGTTCTAATGACGTCGTTGAACTACGTTTTAATGGTGTCGTATATTGACGTCCTTGGGCTGTGTCATAATGCTGTGTCAGCTTTACCACAATTTGACATTTTAATACGTCATTTGACGTGGTTACGTCAAAAAACGGCGACATTATTACGTCAGAATGCTGGTTGGGTTTAATGACGATTTTGTGATTTTTTACTTTGTTAAAAATGTTTTAATCTTTTATTAAATGATCTTTTGTTGTTAAATATTAAGTAAGTAATACTTCGTTTTGTTAAAAAAATGTATTGTTTTATAGTTATTAAAGTTCATAATTACAATTCTTGTTTGAAGTCGTAGATGTAATTATGGAGGCTAAGAATAAAAACTTAATGCTGAAAGTGTATACTAAATGTAAAATTTCAACTTTCTTGAATATTGTGTTTATGGTTCATCTGCAGTCTTATTTTGATATTTCTTTTTTATTAGTGATGGATGTTTTGTTGATTTCTTTGTTTATTACTAGAATACAATTATTAGATAAGAATTAGTAGCCAGTTTTATTATATTCTATGGCCGAAGGTTTTTTAAAACTTTTATTTATTTAATATAATAAAACAAATTTATTTATTTCGTTTGCAGTCGTAGAATATTAATTTATTATTTTTAATGAAGAGTAAACTTTATCTCTTTTTTACATTTACAATACAAATTTTATAATATTACTTTGACAGTAATTATTTAAATGAGTTTAAGACGAGTTTAAATAATTAGATTTGAATTAACACACTTAACAGAACAATTTTAAAATTCACATTTAAATGACAATAAACAAAACAATTAATTTAAAACTCGAATGAGCCTTTATGTTTTACTAGCAGGACAATTTTAAAGTCCACACCTAGTTAGTAGGTATTGCGTCACCTGAGCCAGACGTTTTTGAGTGGGATGCAGTTTTTGAGTGGGATGCAGTCAGGTGGTTAAGTACGGAATCTGTATTACCGACATTTGGTTCGTCACTCGGCTAAATGGCAACGCTGTTGCTAGGGGAAAACAGATGGCGCCAGTGCCGTTTTACATCAAATCTGGGGACTTTTTACATCAATCTCTCTCTAATCTAGGGACTTTTGTCTCGTTAAGTGTCAAAGTACGGAATCTGTATTACCGACATTCTATATTACCGGCATTAGGTTCGTCGCTAGGCTAAATGGCAACGCTGTTGCTAGAGGAAAACAGATGGAGCCAGTGTCGAAGTACGGAATCTGTATTACCGACAACTAGTGTATCGTCAATAGATGGTGTCATGAAGGAATCTGTATTATCGGCAAACTGTGAACTACTACTAAAGGGTGTCATGAAGAAATCTGTATTACCGGTATGTAGAGGTCACGTAAAAAGAGAACTGTATTAGACACCCTTCACTTAGAGTCTGGCCTAGGCAGCCATTTTATATCACAACATGTGGCGCTAAATTTGAATCTGTCAAATTACTGAATCTGTCAATTTTAAATTTGTCATTTTTGCATCTGTCAATTTTGAGTCTGTCAAGTTTGCATATCCGCCATCTTGAATCTGTCAATTTTGCATCTGTCATTTTAAATCTGTCAATTTTGAATCTGTCATTTTAAATTTGTCATTTTGAATCTGTCAATTTTGAAGCTGTCATTTTTACATCTGTCATTTTAAATATGTCATTTTAAATCTGTCAATTTTGAATCTGTCATTTTAAATCTGTCAATTTTGAATCTGTCATTTTAAATTTGTCAATTTTGCATCAGCCATTTTAAATCTGTCATTTTTCCCTGGCCAAGGCAGCCATTGTATATCACAACATATGGTGCTAAATTTGAATCTGTCAAATTACTGAATCTGTTATTTTTGCATCTGTCATTTTAAATCTGTCAATTTTGAATTTGTCATTTTCAATTTGTCAATTTTGCATCTGTCATTTTGAAGTCGCCATCTTGGATTTCCCGCCCTTGTATTTTTAGCGCTAACTCTGGCATTGGATTGATCATCTTTTATCCCTTTCACTAGACGGTCATTTGGAAACTTTCTCTCTCTCTCTCTCTCTCTCTCTCTCTCCTTCTCGCTGTTCTGCGTACCGTGCTATCTTTCTTTCTCTCAAAGAAGAAATCTGTATTATCACCTAACAATTTACGGATATTTGCTAATAGATGTCGAGTTAGTATGAATACTGCTCAAGGTCCGTAGATGCAAAGCAAGCTTTGAAACATAGGTCATCGCAATGCCGTCATTTTCGCGCTTAGTAAAAGTTGCAATACGGCTGCTATCGAAGCCGACACGATCGTCATATGAGGCGCATGCCGTTCTAAAACGTTGAATTAACGCTTAGTACCCAACTGAAAACAAGTCGAGTTGACGATTATTCCTGTTTTCATGTAAATTAACAAGTTCCGCCATTTTCGCGCTACTGGAAGTGGAAGTGTATGAGATGACCTATATTTCAAAGCTTGCTTTGCATCTACGGACCTTGAATACTGCTACATTAGATCATAACGCAACTATGTACCCTACGAATATATAAAAGTTCATTTACGCAAATTAATTAAATTCTTATTTCATGATACTGTATAATTTATGAAACACGTTCTGGTTGATTCGGCCATCTTTTCCCTACCATAGGCGATCATCTTGGAATACGTTCTGGTTGGTTCGGCCATCTTTTAGCCCGACCCCTAGCGTTTAATGTTTTGCATACCTACCTTTCTCTCTCTCTCACGCACACACTGTACTCTTTCTAACTTTTCTAGAAGAAATAATAATGCCAGATAGGAATTAAATTATGTTTCTACTTTTCGTGTACTCTCTCTCTCTCTCTCTCTCTCTCTCTCTCTCTCTCTCTCTCTCTCTCTCTCTCTCTCTCGCTGATAACAATCTATCTTTTATATAGTCACCCTTCTCCCTTAATCATGCTAGTAAATAAAACATCAATGTTTAAATATATTATTTATTTAGCTATCTCTCTCTCTCTCTCTCTCTCTCTCTCTCTCTCTCTCTCTTTCTCTCTCTCTCTCTCTCGCTGATAACGATGTATCTTTTATATAGTCACCCTTCTCCCTTAATCATGCTAGTAAATGAAACATCAATATTTAAATATATTATTTACTTAGCTATCTCTCTTTCTCTCTCTCTCTCTCTCTTTCTCGGTAACTTTCGTATATATCCCTCTCTATTCTAGTAACTTTGGCTATCAGTAGGGATCGAAGCCCGTCACGCGGTTTCAATTAACTCAACAAAGGTCCTTAAATCATGCAACGACGACAGGCAACAGTTCGATAAAACGTTTAAAATTTTGAATTTGTCATTCTTGAAGTCGCCATAATGGATTTCCCGCCCTTGAATTTTATATTTCACAGCTGACTAACCACGTGATCAAGACCGCTGTATTCTAATGAAGCTTTCTACCCAACGAGATCATGAAATTTAAAGAAACCAACAATCGTCAATTATATCAACGAGTTTTGCAAGCTCGACTAACCGATATATCTATGCCGGTAGCTACCCTTCGTAAAAGGCTTTCGGATCTCCATGTTAAGAAAATTACGTTAATAAATACAAGCTCTTGACTCACGTTCAGGGATCGGACTGGTTTCTAACACTAATATGTATTATTATCATCGGCTGAATTAACTATTTAAAAAAGAGAAAAAAAAACTAATTCTAATGCAGAAAAATAACTTACCATTTGCGCTTTGTAATACCAGATATCACTTTAAATTAAAACGAGGGTAACAACAACACCTTAATCACCTCTCACCAAGAAGGAATATATACTAATCATCTTTTAAATTTAAAACCGGTCCTTATTATTATTAAACTTTAAACCAATTGTAACAACAGAAAATATAATACAACTATACTGTAGAAGGTACTAAAATAAACTAAAGTTATTTTCAAATTTACCTTACCCTCGACGACAAAAAGGGAAACACCCTGAGGCAATATACATTCTTTTAAAAAAGCTCGATTCGACTTTCAAATCACTAGAAATATGTGGAATTCTACCTGCTTCTTCGAACCCAAAACAGGTAAAAAATTCTCCCTTTTAACATTCCAATGGCTGCGTCGTCGTTAATATAATCTTTCCAAACTTCCTTTAAAGACGGTTTTTTGTAAACTTGACAAAAATAAATATAAAAATGCTTGTTTTAAATGTATTTTTGAGTTATTATTTTACATGTAGATTTTACTGTAATCGATATTATCTTAAAACTTTGTCTACCTGAGAAAACCTTTTAAACAATAAAAATGTACAGTTTACCTAAAGAATCGTTTCTCGAATTTGGAGAGTATAATTAGTATAGATTCTTTTATTATTATTATATTGCGATCATTGTTCGGAGTTTCTAAATTCACATAGAAAAAATAAACAAATATGAAAACTGAAAGCTGAAATCGAGACAATTATCAGATTAAAAATGCATCACTATACTACCCCAAAAGGTCGGGCGGACTATACCTGATAGCAGGTACTTTACCCTAATCCTCGAACATTTAAAATGCACAAGAAAAATAAAAGATTCCCTTAAATAATAATAAAAATTACGATATCTTGTATAATTCATATTTTCGGACATCTTTAATCCTACTCCAGACGACATTGTTATTTAAAATTATAAGCATTTACTATATATATATACAAAATACGAAAATATATTCGATAATTAAGGCTTATGTAACAGAGTGTGTTAAGAAATCTAGAAAAATGTCTGGATAAAGTGTAGTAATAAAATGTATATATTAAAAAGATCGAAGTCATATTATTTCCTGCTTTGTTTATCATTTGCCATTGTACAATATGGTTGCCGATTGCAGTCGAGTTTTCTCCTTATAAAGCTCATAACGTATTGAAATATCTTCATAATATTAGTCTTAAGCTATATGCATTCCTTAGAAACAACACTACCTGTAGTCCTATTGGTTGATGATGATGAAGGGACCTTTCTACCTGAGAAAAATATCACATTTTAAACATACCCTTTTCCATTTTAACAAAACGGTTTTAGCATAATATAGAAAGAGAGAACATATTTTGTCGGTCAATTTAAAAACATACAGTTAAAACATATAATAGAAAATAATTCAACAGCTTTTATGAATAATTGAGAAAATATGATTAGCTGTTCTATGCTAAAAATCCTAATTGCTACCTGTATATACAGACTAAAGACGGACGGTGTTATGCATTGAGCGTAATACAATTTAATTTAACTCTATGCTTTTTTAATTTTTCTACTATTATTATTCCTGTGTAGGCAGTTTATTGATTTCACCAAACACGTAAAGTACTAACCCATAAACATGTCGAAATGCGATTGTAATTTCAAATATTAATTAAAGCACGTCAAAGGTGGTCTTCAATTGCTTTACAATACAAAAGAGAAGCCATTAAAACTTTAAACTAAACAGTTGTATGCGTCAAATAAACAATATTCACTATTTCTTACTTTCTGATACTATCCCTTAGCAGTTGTCAGGTTTCATAATGAACTAGGACTGCACGCCACTGAATAGAATACTATCATGAGTTATTTAACTTTTCTCTAAATTAATAGTGATTTATTTCTTATTGATAGATATTCCATGCGAATATAAAATTTCATGAACTTGAACGCTTTGAATTTTCATCGATTTTAACATACATGAAGATGTCGCCCATTAAATCAGATGTTGTAACACTATAGCATTATCAAAAAGAGTCTTATTTTGGATGCTATCTTAAAATTGTTTTGATATCTTCATTCTGCCTACAGGTTATTGACCCTTTATCCTTTTCCGATAACAATCAAGGATATCAAGGCCAAACTAATTGAACGCTAACATAATATGTTCTACAGGTCAACTTCAATTAATTAACCCTGGGTTATACATCCTTAGGCTAAGAAACAGTCTTGAAACAAAAATGGCAGAGTCCACCCTGTTAGATGGTTAGACAAAAAATCAGAGTTACGTTATTGTTGGCTGGCAAACATCTTTGAAAAACGCTCTGATTGATTCGACCAACTGTTATCCCGACATTATGGAGTCATACTAATATATAAAAATAATATACTACCTGATAAGTAAATTTTACAGTGAAGGGGAAAACCTTAATGAAATGTATATTGTTGAGCTCTGCTAGCGAGCATCACTTCACCACTTAGCTGATTCAATAAAAATTTCGTTATTTAAAAATTCCTAAAATGGATGGCTTTATCTGTTTTAGAATATTCAAAGACAGTATATGACAATAAATTATCGTGAGACATCTATACAAAACGCCTTATATATAAAATTAATCCTATATGGTGAAAACGCAAATATTCATGAAAATATGGGGTACATGATCCTAATGGATTATAATTTATATTATACAAACGGTGAGACAGGAGTAGGTACAATCGGTTTATGTTATGCTCACTCGTCGTCTTAACAGAATAATCATAATATGTAGGACGCTACGTATGATTCTATGCCTACGGGTAATTACGCCGACTACGAATACTATGCAAACAGGATCCAACAAGTTGAGACAAGTAGAAACCTGTTGAGCCGTTGTATTATGGACGTTTTAATGATTTCCTCCATCCCTCTTCACAAGGTAATAAATAGCAGAAGCAACAGGCCTACTTATTTAGTCACGATTCGACTGTGTTGCTGCTGCTTATCCATGGCATTCTACAAAGCTGTTCAACATAATAGATGGGAACCGTATAGTGTACAGTGTGATTCGTCTCAGCTGAACAAAATTTTTAAAAAATCTACAAAAGATGTAAAGGTTATAGATGATGATGATGATGAGAAAATTCTAAACTACGAAAAGTCAAGACTTCTTTGTGAAATACAGTTGCCGTTAAACAACAGTAGTTCGAAATATTTACATCTTGGACTGGACAAGAATTTTGATGTGTGTATAAGAATCTTGAAGAAAGGCGTTGATCAAGGAGTGCAATTTAACGAAGACTCTTTTAAAGAATTTATGGAGGATTCTTCGTACATCTTGGGATGTCTGAAACACAACGAGGTCGATGGACACGTATTGACCGATTACACGCTTCGTAGTGTAGGAAACAAATTTGTTCCGAAAACTAAAGGTTTTGAACTTTATATTTCCGAATTAAGTCTAGGGAGATTATACATGATGAAAACCTTTTTATGGAAAAAGATCGATAGTATTAAAACTATGCATCGCAATTACGAATGTTTTGCCGAAGAAGTGCTGGACGAGGCTATAAAAGTTAGACGTATAGACAATAATATTTTATTAAAAGTGTTAAATTCTTCTTGTAGATATAAGGATGATTTATTTTTGAATGAACTAGTTTATAAGTTTAATAGGAAAACTATTGTAGATTTGCAGAATGACCTTGATTTAGATGATAGACTTAAATTTATTACATCTGATATAATGTATAATAAATATATATAATACATATCTTTAAAACTTATTGATCTTAATTGTACCTACATCTACTTATTCCAGGTAGTTTGATTGTATGCATATGTAAGACTAAAATCATGTGTCCTAACGATGAAGGGCGTCTAACCCTGTTTAATTAAGGGTGACTGTCTAAGCTAATGTCATACAAAACATGCAAAAGTTTGATAAAACACATGACTGCATGTTCATTTATGTCAACACTTGATAAACATAATTGTAGTACATTTGTATATATTCTTTCACGCTGCAGGAAGTCTTTTAAATAGATGAAATATATAAATTTTGTATTTAGTAAATGCTTTCAATCCCATTAAAAATGATTGTATATGTTTTATGAGAACTCGATAAATGTTTTAATGTTTTTATTTTTCGTATAAAAGAAAATGAATATGTCAAGATGATGATGGATTTCTGAATAGAAAAACCAAACATGATAACATAGACAGCAGCAAAGGCAGCAAAAAGGAGTTATTGATATAGAATATAACACGATGATTGTAAATTGTGCGTGTATACGCTTTATTATGTACGTATGTGCGTGTATCTGTTTGAAATTGCGCGTGTATCTGTTGAAATTGTGCGTGAATATGCTTTATTATGTACGTCTGTGCGTGTATATACTTCAAATTGTGCGTGTATATACTTCAAATTGCGCGTGTCTGTTTGAAATTGTGCGTGAATATGCTTTATTATATACGTGTATCTGTTTAAAATTGCGCGTGTATATGCTTTATTATGTACGTCTGTGCGTGTATATACTTCAAATTGCGCGTGTATCTGTTTGAAATTGCGCGTGTATATGCTTTATTATGTACGCCTGTGCGTGTATCTACTTCAAATTGCACGTGTATACGCTTTATTATGTACGTGTATGTACATGTAACTGAACTATATAAACAGTAACTTTGTTCCTGATCATTCATTAGACGGTATGGAACGACGCTTGTGTGATGTATGCGGTCTGAACATTCGACGCTCCGGGTATGCAAGCCATATGAATATACATCGTGGACACAAAGTCCCATGTACTAAATGTTTCATATCTTTTTCACGTAATACTGCCGTGCTAAGCGAAAACAACCTATCTGCAAAACATCAACTCAGAAATATACCATATATTTTCTTAGCACACATTTACATTCTATATAGTACATTTCTACATTGAAGTTTTGCAGATAAGTTGTTTTCGCTTAGCAGGGCAGAATAGTAGTTATAAAAGGCACTTGAAAACAATCCATTGTACCATAGGTGTGAATAATAATGATAATAAGACAAAGTCTAGAAATGATGTAATAATTAAAGACGCGGGTCTGAAACGTATGCATACCAATAAACCCCGTGACACAAATAAAGAAATAAGCCTCGATGACGATGATGAAATAATAAACTCTCGTAATTCTATACGTAATAAATTAACCTACTTTCACCGTGATAAAACTGAACCTCGACCGGGGACCGTTTATCTCTCACCGAAACTTGAACAAGCATCTCCAGTTACATCTGTTGAAGATGATGATGAAGAAGAAGAAGAAGAATGTGATTCTGACTTAAAGATTTATTAGGAATTTTCTAACTATTATAGAGCATTATTAGCTAACGGAGAAAACAAAAACGTAGATAAAACTAGGTACGGTCTATATAATGACATCGATGAGTGGCGATTTGCTTGTTCACGAGTACAGTTTCAGAGAAAAGATATTTTAATTAAAAACAAACTTTTCAATGGAACATCCGGTCTGTTTACTTTACTAACGCTTAAACGAATAAGCTCTCCTAGTCCAACAGAGGAAGATATCGACAACTATATGAAAATAATCTCACTTACTAATGCTCATAAGAAAGACTAAGTCTGGCTAAGACACTTCTTCTGGCCGAAGTGAGTCGCGGGGACCTGGAATACCGGAACGTATGTGTGGCGCGAGAGAGACAGCTTAAGTTTTCATTTAGATGAAATTGCTCCTGCTACATAAAAAGAGATAGCACCAGAACGTCGCGTGTTCTGTAAAATTGCCAGAATTTTGCAAGTTGATTGACGAGATTTTAACTATCTTTTATTTGTGTGGCATAATAATTACCCGCCAGCGGTCCACTAGCTAAATATGAAATAAGCGTATTTCATTAATTCGATGTACAGCATTTGTAATGGTCTAGATGTGAAAACATCTGATTAAAGGTGTCTCGTATTAAATAATAACAATTTAATACTTTATTGTACAATATAAACTATTGTTAAATTTATTTAAAAAAAATGAATTATAGATATTCCTCTTAATATTAAGAGTAAGTACTGTATTAAACATTTTTAATAAATTATGTTATTGTTGAGTTTATTTTTAAAATGAATTAAACCAATAAATTACTTTTGTGCTTACTATTTTTACAGGTTATGTATTGTAATCTAAATAAATTATTATTTATAACTTTTGATTTTTATTATAAGCAAAGAGAGAAGGTAGGTATACAGAGGCTTGGGGCAGAGTGGCGAGGGGGAAAGCTGAGAGGGAGGGGAGCGGCTTATAAAGAGGAGTGACTTGGAGACGGGGAAATGGCTTATAAAGGGGAGGGGCCTGAAGAGGGGAAGTGGCTTCTAAAAGGGAGGGGCCTGGAGAGGGGGAAATGAATTCTAAAAGTGAGGGGCCTGAAAAGTGAAAAGAGGTCAAATGAGAGTTCAACGTTGTGTGGATCCACAGTCCCATTCTTTATCTACTTAGCGTTCTTTTCTTTTGAATTCAGAGTTTAGTAGCAGTTGTCCAGCTTGCAGGAGCTTTAGTGCTTACGATATAAGTTTTTCTTCCTTTCCAGGCATAAAAGTAAATAAGAGTCTCTTCAAATAATTTATGCTTTACTGAGCAAACCTGAGCTAGCTGAGAGGAATAAAGAAAGATATCTGTGGTGTATTCTCATTTCAATCCACCGTATATAATTTATGTTTATATTTGGAACGGTGGACATATTGTATTTTATTTTATCTTCAAAGATCACCGCAATATGTATATCCTAATAGACATCATGTAATATCTTAGGGGGAAAGCTGTTTCAGCTGCATCGTCAATTTTATTTTAAATAACACCGTTCATGAAGTATAATATACCTGCCTTTAAAAGATTCTGCATTTAATTTACAGTTTAATTTAATGAACGAATTTACTGTTCAAACACAACAAGGTACGAATCAATATTAGATAGCGACATAGCATATGTTAACATTTAATATTATATATAATTAATATATATTTGTCATGATCTATATTTACTTGAAATATTTATTAAACTGCCTACACAGGAATAATAATAATAAGACAGAGCATACCCTGATAGCACACATTGCCCGATGGACGTTCTTTTTAGGTCCATTGTAGGTACTGTAGGTCCGAGGATGTAAAATGGACGTCTGCTGGACACTCGCACGAGGACGTTTTTCAGAAGTACAACAAAAGACGTCCAGCGGAGGTTTGTTTTGGGTCCATAGTAGAACCTTAAATCCCAGGACATAATAAGGACGTCTGGCGGAAGTTCACACGCGGACGTTTTTCGGAAGTACAACAACAGACGTCCAGCGGACGTTCGTTTTGGGCCCATAGTAGGTTTTTGAATCCCAGGACATGATACGGACGTCTGGCGGACGTTCACTTGAGGACGTTTTTCAGAAGTACAGCATAAGATGTCCAGCGGACGTTTGTTGTGGGTCCACAGTTAAGTCCTTAATCCCAGGACAAGATACGGACATTTGGCGGACGTTCACAGGCAGACGTTTTTCAGAAGTACAACAAGAGACGTCCAACGGACGTTTGTTATGGGCCCATAACAGGCCCTTGAGTCCCAGGACATGGTATAGACGTCTGGCGGACGTGCACATGAGAACGTTTCTCAGAAGTACAGCATAAGACGTCCAGCGAACGATTGGTTTGGGTCCATAAAAGGACGTTCATAGGGGAACGTTTTTGTAGAAGTACCTACAACAAAACATGTCAAGCAGACGTTCGATTTGGGTCCATAATACGTTCTAATAGGAATTACAAAATGATTACAAACAAACAATTTGTAGATTAAGATTAACAATTATTCTAGAAATCTATTTTAACAAAAGATGTCAACTGGACGTTCAGTTTAGATCATGGTAGGCCCGTGACTTCAAAGTCATAAAAAAACCTGTCTGAACTTCAGATAAGGATCTTTTTTTAAGAATAGTCTGTTACATGTACATATAATTTTGAGAGCTTAACAAGGACCTCTATGAATACACATTTTTCTTATTGTTATTAAATACTACATTATGTAGTTCTCTAAACAAAGAATTAAAACTATTATGGAATATCCGAAAATTGCTTCTCCCGTGTTTTAAATTAATTATATTTTCTGTACTTTATGGAATACTCTTTAATATACTAAAGTATATTAATATAATAATAATAATCGCCCCCCTCCTTCCCGCACAAGCTTATAGCTTCTGGGGCCTGGTTTCCTGATTATGGGTTGTAGCAATTATTATTATATATTTCATATGTTCATACCATCATAAACCCATTAAAAATATTTTCTTTTTAATTAATACAGCTATTTAAATTTCTCCGCTAATATAAAAATGAGACAGCATGTTATGCACGGATCATAAAAGACGTACTACGCAAACTCAGTGCCAACAGTAAATCCCCGTAAAGCCATTATAAGCCGCCATTCGGTTTTCGGTTGTTCGGTATTTGTTTTCATCGTTGTTCTTGCAGTTTCTGTTTGAACCAATTATTTATATATGCTTTTTTAACATCTATTTAATCAGTCTTTTACGTTATGTGTTTTTAGTAAATAGTGTGAAGTGCGAGGGTGATTATTAATATTTTATCACATTCCTTTCATTCTTTTATTATTATTATTGTGCAGTAATAACGGTAATAAATAGTTGAATGAGTAACTCACCAGCAAAATATTCATGGTAACCTGCAGTATTATAGTATTTTAGATTGTTAAGTAATAAGGATTTATTATTATGTTCAGAATATCTAAAGCAAATTATATGAAGGTTGAACATGACTGAAATAATAATCTCTTCACTTGAAAAATGAAATATAAGGTATATAAAAAACACAACATAATGAAGAAATCAGAAAATATATGGGAAAACTTGAATTTACCTTTACTATGTGAAAATAATGAACTACTGGAAGTTGAACAGTTTTTGGGAGATCCCTTAAATATGAAAAAATCTGTAAGTAATACTTTTTAGAATATTACTGTACAAAGTCAATAGAAAAACTCTTTGGATAGCATTTATGACAACCAGCAGTTTTTTTGAAAATCTATGTACATGTTACCTGAAAGAAATTTAAAAGTGGAAATCTTTTCAGAAATCGTTCATTGGTGTAATAATAATAATATAATAATAATAATAATTACTACAACCCATAACCTTAACCAAGGCACCAGAAGCTATAAGCTTGTGCGGGAGGGAGGGGGCGATTATTATTATTACGTAGGCCCTATGTGCGGCTGCAGCCGACTTACAGATGGAACAGCGCAAATCCCACATTTGCGTCACAGCTAAGGGAAACTGCAGAAAACCTTAACTAGATCTGCCAGCGTCGGGAGTCGAACCCGGGCGGCTTGGGTGAAAGTCCGGCACGCCAGACATTACACTACCAAGGCTGTTTTATGTGGTTATGGCTGTAAAAACAAGTGTTTTATGCTTATTTTGCCGTATATGTCGTATGATACTGAATTTGCCTTCGAGGATTAATTCTTTTTGTAAATTTTACTTTCTGCAACGTTGCAGAAATCTTACTCAAAAAATCGATGCACAATGATATTATTAGTGAGAGTTTGATGTGTAGGGTGTCTTATATTTTTTTTATGTTCGCAATATCATGTCATAACATCCTGCACATACAGACCTTTTCGTTCTTCTATAATTCTTTCTTCTTTTTAGTACAAATTTATTTAACACTACTGAGTGTCTGATTTTTTTAGACTGATCTGCTTTCCAAAGTTGGAGGAGACAATGTGAACGAATTTGTAAAAAGAGCTTGGAAAAGATTATAGCGTAACCTTGCCAAATGTATAGTTGATGTTCAATTTTGTGCAGTCGCACGTATAAAATCTTGAAGAGCGACCATCACATCATAATTTTATAGACACAGCTGCACAGGATAGCGTAGATAACTGCCCTTTAGCAAGGTCTGCCTCGCTCTGTTTATGATCAAAGGTGATAATAAATGTACAGAGTAGATGCTAAGCAGTTGTTAACATAGGGAATATGCATATTATTGATTTCTAAAAGATTTAAATTTTTAAAATTTTCAGTTTTCTCAGAAATCCAAGGTAGAGGTAAGAATGTTACTTCCCTATCTCAATTTTCTATTCACTTGTGCTCCTTTCAATTTAACTAAATATAGTATGAAAATTTAAAGTTCTGGACAGACTGGAAATTGGCACCTGCCGATAGAGGATTAGAAAAGCTAGGGGAGGGGCATTCATTTCCCGATGATTCAACAGTTTTCTCTTTGTGGTCGTTCAAAGATCGTAAAGTAGGAATTCAAAAACAAAATAATATACAGGGTAACTTATTAACAAAGTGCAAGTCTCTGTGATATAACAGTAGCACACTGCTCAATCTTTTTTTATTATCGTAATCTAGCATGAAAAAATAAAAGTATTTGCTAATTTAATGGATTTGATATTTTTAATATTAACAAAGTTGCCAAAAAAAGCTACGGATCTAAGATTTATGTTTTTCAAATAAAACATCTGAGTTTTATATTGTATTTTTGGATTTTAAATAAATCCATGTATGACCCGATGCCAGCAGAGGTTACTATGTACTGTTTTGGATATTCTGTTAGCATCACGGATGCAACCCGTGTAATCGGCTGCTAAGCAACCAGTTAATATATACTTGCCGTCTGATAACAGAACATCCAAAAGTGTACAAACCGTCACTGGTTTAGGCATATGGCATTTTTCAATCTTGAATGCTGGTATTGCATTGATAAAAGCTATGTGCACAATATATTAATTATATTTGCATTTATTTTTAGGTGCTGCTTTAAAACCGTTGCTGAAAAGTTGCACCGAAAAGAAAATAGAAGACACTTTCAAAAGATACTTGAAAAGAACCTCTGAAGTGGCTAAAAGTGAAGATAGAAGAACTTAAATTTTGATAATGATTCCAAACAGTTGAATTTACTTTTTATTTTAAGTTTTTATGCTGTATGTTTACATCATATAATCTATGTAATAATTATATTATTCTAGAAAAAGCATTTATATTTGTTAAAAAATTGATTTTTATCAATAATTAGCTTGCCATTAATTAGATTCCTATATAATTCGAAACAACCTGAAAGTTTTGCAACTTTGAGAGTTTGTAGATTTTGGTGTTCTAAATGAAATTACAAAACTTGATTTTTCACACGAAAGCCGTTCTTAAATCCCTTTAACAGTTTTATAATTTTTTATTACTATCAAGTAGGTACATATTGTAACATAGCTAAAAAAAAGGATGTATACTGATAAAAAACGTAGTTAGATAAATCGAAAAATTATTCAATTTTTAAAATATTTATTACCTAAACCTAAAATCTATATACTCAAAATCCAAAATTTGTTTGCCAGTATGTTTGTCCCTTCATAAAGTCGCCCCATGTAGGTCTCACTCCCCAAACCACATATGGCTCAAGGCATGAACCAGAGTGGTGCAAGAGATCAGTCTGGAAAGAATGGTAAGTAAACTAGAATTAAAATTGTAATGTCTAATTCCAGTTTATTTTCTAAGAATTTATTTTTGATACCAATCAACCTGTAATTATTTAGTAAATAAAGTGAAATAACTATGAATAGTTGGACTGGAAGAACTTTTGTACATTTTAAATGTTCGAGGATTAGGGTAAAGTACCTGCTATCAGGTAGTCCGCCCGACCTTTTGGGGTAGTATAGTGATGCATTTTTAATCTGATAATTGTCTCGATTTCAGCTTTCAGTTTTAATATTTGTTTATTTTTTCTATGTGAATTTCGAAACTCCGAACAATGATCGCAATATAATAATAATAAAAGAATCTATACTAATTAGACTCTCCAAATTCGAGAAACGATTCTTCACGTAAACTGTACATTCTTGTTGTTTAAAAGGTTTTCTCAGGTAGACAAAGTTTTAAGATAATATCGATTACAGTAAAATCTACATGTACAATAATAACTTAAAAATACATTTAAAACAAGCATTTTTATATTTATTTTTGTCAAGTTTACAAAAAACCGTCTTTAAAGGAAGTTTGGAAAGATTATATTGACGACGCCGCAGCCATTGGAACGTTAAAAGGGAGAATTTTTTACCTGTTTTGGGTTCGAAGAAGCAGGTAGAATTCCATATATTTCTAGTGATTTGGAAGTCGAATCTAGCTTTTTTAAAAGAATGTATATTGCCTCAGGGTGTTTCCCTTTTTGTCGTCGAGAGTAAGGTAAATTTGAAAATAACTTCAATTTATTTTGGTACCTTCTACAGTATAGTTGTAGGAGTAATATATTTTTTGTTGTAACAATTAGTTTAAAGTTTAATAATAAGGACCGGTTTTAAATTTAAAAGATGATTAGTATATATGTTATTCCTTCTTAGTGAGAGGTGATTAAGGTGTTGTTGTTACCCTCGTTTTAACTTAAAGTGATATCTGGTATTACAGAGCGCAAATGGTAAGTTATTTTTCTGCATTAGAATTAGTTTTTTTTTTCTCTTTTTTAAATAGTTAATTCAGCCGATGATAATAATACATATTAGTGTTAGAAACCAGTCCGATCTCTGAACGTGATTCAAGAGCCTGTATTTATTAACGTAATTTTCAGCTGTGAAATATAAAATTCAAGGGCGGGAAACCCATTATGGCGACTTCAAGAATGACAAATTCAAAATTTTAAACGTTTTATCGAACAGTTACCTGTCGTCGTTGCATGATTTAAGGACCTTTGTTGAGTTAATTAAAACCGCGTGACGGGCTTCGATCCCTACTGATAGCCAAAGTTACTAGAGAGAGAGAGAGAGAGAGAGAGAGAGAGAAAGAGAGATAGCTAAGTAAATAATATATTTAAATATTGATGTTTCATTTACTAGCATGATTAAGGGAGAAGGGTGACTATATAAAAGATACATCGTTATCAGCGAGAGAGAGAGAGAGAGAGAGAGAGAGAGAGAGAAAGAGTGATAGCTAAGTAAATAATATATTTAAATATTGATGTTTCATTTACTAGCATGATTAAGGGAGAAGGGTGACTATATAAAAGATACATCGTTATCAGCGAGAGAGAGAGAGAGCGAGAGAGAGAGAGAGAGAGATAGCTAGGTATGCAAGACATTAAACGCTAGGGGTCGGGCTAAAAGATGGCCGAACCAACCAGAACGTATTCCAAGATGATCTCCTATGGTAGGAAAAAGATGGCCGAATCAACCAGAACGTGTTTCATAAATTATACAGTATCATAAAATAGGAATTTAATTAATTTGCGTAAATGAACTTTTATATATTCGTAGGGTACATAGTTGCGTTATGATCTAATGTAGCAGTATTCATACTAACTCGACATCTATTAGCAAATATCCGTAAATTGTTAGGTGATAATACAGATTTCTTCTTTGAGAGAAAGAGGTACGGTACGCAGGACAGAGAAAGAGAGAGAGGGAGATTTTTCAAATGACCGTCTAGTAAAAGGGATAAAAGATGATCAATCCAATGCCAGAGTTAGCGCTACAAATACAAGGGCGGGAAATCCAAGATGGCGACTTCAAAATGACAGATGCAAAATTGACAGTTTTAAAATGACAGATGCAAAAATGAACAGATTCAGTAATTTGACAGATTCAAATTTAGCACCATATGTTGTGATATACAATGGCTGCCGATTCAAAATTGACAGATTTAAAATGATAGATGTAAAAACTACATATTTAAAATGACAGATGCAAAAATGACAGTTTCAAAATTGACAGATTCAAAATGACAGATTTAAAATGACAGATGCAAAATTGACAGATTCAAAATGACAGATTCAAGATGGCGGATATGCAAACTTGACAGACTCAAAATTGACAGATTTAAAATGACAGATGCAAAAATGACAAATTTAAAATTGACAGATTCAGTAATTTAACAGATTCAAATTTAGCACCACATGTTGTGATATAAAATGGCTGCCTAGGCCAGACTCTAATTGAAGGGTCTCTAATACATTTCTCTTTTTACGTGACCTCTGTATACCGGTAATACGGATTTCTTCATGACACCCTCTAGTAGTAGTTCACAGTTTGCCAGTAATACAGATTCCTTCATGACGCCATGTATTAACGATACACTAGTTGTCGGTAATACAGATTCCGTACTTCGACACTGGCTCCATCTGTTTTCCCCTAGCAACAGCGTTGCCATTTAGCGTAGCGACGAACCTAATGCCGGTAATACAGAATGTCGGTAATACAGATTCCGTACTTTGACACTTAACGAGACAAAAGTCCCTAGATTAGAGAGAGATCGACATAAAAGACCCTAGATTAGAGAGAGATCGATGTAAAAAGTCCCCAGATTTGACGTAAAACGACACTGGCGCCATCTGTTTTCCACTAACAACAGCGTTGCCATTTAGCCGAGTGACGAACCAAATGCCAGTAATACAGAATGTCGGTAATACAGATTCCGTACTTTTAGCCGAGTAACGAACCAAATGCCGGTAATACAGAATTCGGTAATACAGATTCCGTACTTAACCACCTGACTACATCCCACTCAATGACTGCACCCCACTCAAAAACGTCTGGCTCAGGTGACACAATACCTACTCTAGTTTAATACTCACTCTGGATAAACACTTGTTGAAGAGACTTGTGAGTTGAATAAAGACTAATAAAGACTGAAGACTTAAGATTAAAACAGAGGAATTTATACAGTGTTACAATCTTATCTGCCTACACAGTTCTCATGGTCATGAGAGAGTTAATGCTAAAGAAGTTCTCATAGAGATAAAGTAGACTTATCAGGAAAATGTAATTTGATATCATGTGCTCACAATCCTAAACAATTCTCATGTAACATGATCTTATCTATAGTGTGATTATAACGTACGTTACTAGCCTATATTGTATAATTATTCGTCACCTTTGTACATAAACTTTTGCATATTTGTATAAATTAGAGACAGCTATGATGTAAATATTTTGTATATAAATGTCGATTTTTAGTTTATGAGATCATACTTGTTAAAGCTGCAGAACACGTCAATCTTAATCATGGATTGAATTTCAAATAGTAATACTTATATATATTAATGTGAGTCTTCATTTAAGTCAATTTAATCTGCTCAAGTGAGTTTATCACATTTATATGAAAAATTTGAAATTGGTTTGGTAAACTGCCTACACAAGGGTGGATGGAGTTACTATGCGTTAATTTTAAGGGATGATAGAAGACATCAAAAGGAACAAAAAATTCTTATACAATTTTGTTCTAGGACATGCCACTTCTTCAAAAAAAAGTTGGAAATTGTAACATCATTTTGCAGCGTTAATAATAGTAGTTTAATTATGGGGCTCTGTTGGAAGATGCATCTGATCTAGCACAACAAAAAGACTTAATAACATTTTGCGTATGATCAATCATTAACGCGTAAAATCGGATTCTTTTTACATTTAAACATCTTTTTTCAAAAATTTATTATTTAACCCCATAATTAAACTAAGCAAAATGATGTTAAAGTTTACAACTTCATTATTCTTTCTTCTTCTCACCCTTAAAAATCTTCTATCACCCTTCAAATTAACGCATAGTGACACCTTTCACCCTGTATAATTGAAAATGGTATCAAAGTACAAAATATAGTAATGGTTATGTGAATTATACTTTTTGGCACAACTACAGGGCAAAGGTACAACTACACCTTTTTATTTTCAATTAAATTTGGGAATTAAAATTCAAAATCCTGAACAAAAGAAAAATAATAATTAGAAATGTTAGTTTAAAAAAGGAAAGTTATAAAATAATAATTAGTTTTGGATTGTTTTTGATTCGAAGTTCGATTCACCTAACCCCCTAAGGATCACCCACATCATCCCGAGTTAAACATCTCGTGTTTATTTTTGCATTTTTCTTCTCAAATGGATATTATTTTTAATAAAGAATTCAATCATGTTTTCAGTGGCGGATTCTTAAATCGAAGCCGCCTCAAATAAAAAAATAAAATTGTTAAATAATTCCTGGAAATCCAAAAACTGTTTTAATCTCTCTATTTACATGTAAATAGAAAAATTTGAAGTTTGCACCAATTTTCTACGTGAGCTTTAGCCGGGATGTACCAAAAAATCTAAATTTTCGGATAATAAATTTTAAAGTACATTAAATTCTGCATTGAATGAGCACCTTGAGCAAATTAGGTGAAGTAGTGTAAAAGATGCTTGATGTTAGAAAAGTGATTTCTTCTACTAGGTTTAGTCAAAGGTTTCCGCCACTATTAGTAAACAATTCTTTATTTTAAAGATAAACCAATATAATAACTATTCTTCAAAATATAGTTCATCGGATTCTATAGCTTCCGGCCATCTGTCTGCTAATTTACAAATTTGGTCTGAAGGTTTTTCTTTGATGGTGAAGAAGAGCCAAAAAGTGGCGGAGACTTTTATCGCAACCTAGTATATTTTCGCTAAGTCATAAATTTCAGGGTTTTCACCTAAGTCTAGTAATCTAGGACGCGTCGTATGAAAAGCAGAGCTCTATTATCAAAGTTGTAGAGCATAAACAGTAGTTCTAGAGTGCTGGACTTTCACCCAAGCGGCCCGAGGTCGATTCCCGGTGCCGGCAGATCTGGTTAAGGTTTTATGCAGTTTTCCTTAGCTGTGACACAAATGTGGGATTTGCGCTGTTCCATCTGTAAATCGGCTGCAGCCGCACTTAGGGCCTACATAATAATAATAATCGCCCCCTCCCTCCCGCACAAGCTTATAGCTTCTGGGGCCTGGTTTAAAGGCTATGTAGCAATTATTATTATTATTATAAAATCCTGCATCTAATGATTACTTCAAGAACCGAATTTGGTAAACGGTATGAATTATAAGGTGAACTACAAGAATCACAATGCTTCCCTGAGAATTGCAGACCATAGAATCAACATTGATTCCGCCCTTGGTAATCGTTTCTCTTCTCCAACAGTGAGCAGGCACCTATAGATTGAACACAAAATGAAGGGATGAACAGGATTTAAAATAAAGAAAGAATGGGAAATAATTTGCAATACAAACATATATTGAAAAGACAAAATAAGTTTAAGTGAAGCTGCAAAGAATTAAAAAAAATGAAATTCATCTAAAACTACTGTGTATAGAAAAACATGTAGTTCTTATTTCCATTTAGTACGTTTGGACCACCCATCCAGTTCAAATTCGTCGTCATCATCATCAACGATGTCTTCGTTAGCAGTAATGTCCACCTCGTCATCAAAGCACGGCCCGTCTTCTTCTAGTGCATTAGTGCACAAGGTACTGCACCAACCCAACATTCAACGCAAATTGGTGAACGCTTGATTTCCTGCTTTCTACAACTGCATGCACTTTTACAACCCTTGGTACATTTGCAAGAGGTTGCGTTCAGAAGTTTCCGTAGGCTTGGTTGGCCGTTGTCGTAACAGGGAGTAATCCATGTTTCGCGACGCTGTCGACTGGAGGAGCCCGCATACAAAACTGTAACGAATTTCTTTCCAGCAGCAACTACTTCATCTGCAGTAGCACGGTAGTTTTTGAAGACCTGTACAGCTTGTTATATGTCGCCATTTTTCCCAAGAAGCTTGATAAATTTAATTTTACCCTTCTTAAAGCATGCATGAAGTCGCATTCGTTGAAAACACTATAGTGTCTTTATTAGTCATTTTCTAGTGTTTTGTTGAATAGAAGACGTCCTCTGACTTTCCTTTTTTATTACTAAACAGATTGATGATTATTAATTACTATGATTAAACTGAAGTGAATTTAATGTACTTCAATTTATAAAAGCGCAAAAACCTTACAAAAACCATTGTTAAAATCAAAGGTGTTCTAAGAATTAGTATCTTAGTAGAAAGCTTAGTGAACATGTAACTACCTGCCGTTTACTGTTACGGCAAATAATAACCATAAAAAAATTCGATAATTTCGGTAAAGTGCAGGTCAGTGTTAACACTTCCGAAGGCGACAATCTGTGTAGATGTATTTGTAGTTTGTTCGTTAACGTGAAAGTGTTTTTTTGTGGAACTGTTTTTTTATTGATTTCAATAATTTATAAAAACAAAATTGAAGTGCTAAAAAGTCTTATAAAAAGGTAAGTGGATACCCTTCTAATATAGAAAACGGTGAGTTTTACTTTCCGAATAATAAATGTTTTATTTTGTTTATGGTTTGTGGTTTATAACTTAAATCCAGCAAGCTCTTGCGTTTGTATTTTTAATATTTTTTTGCTATAGTATAAAGAATAACATATTTAAAAATCAACATGCATAATGTTGCATAAACTGAAATACAATCGAAATGAAAAGGGATAGTTATTAAACGATTAGCAATATAATTTTTGCACGTTATTTCTTTTAGATATTAAAGAAACACTTTAAGTTCTTAAAATAAAAAGAATTCGTATAAATGCTATTTATTTTACGTCTTTACCTTATTTTTAACAACATAATTATGTAAATAAATTACGTAAATAGTGGCTAAAAAGATTTGTTTTTTATTTCTTTTTTGATTATTTTATTATTTTTATACTATTCCAGTCATTTGCATTCACTTAAGTCTGTAAAATAATTCTGATCGGCTAGAATTGGTTTTCCTGTCGTGTGTGCGTCGTATCTGAGTTATTTGTAAAAAAACGGAAGAAAGTCTGAAAATCTCGAGGTTTTTGGCATACCTCGGCTAAAGCTCACTTCAAATTCTTCTATTTACAAGTAAATTAAATCAGTTTCCGGCTTTCAACGAATTATTTCATAGCAGAGACAATTTTTAGTCTATCTTTACTAGACTACTATGCGAACAGACCTAATAGATTTGTTTGCGCAGTCAGAGCGGGTGAGTGTTTTAGGAGAGGCTGTACCGGAGCTGGTGCTACTATAGACTGCATTCTACCGTGATACCTACCTGCTACGCAAGCCCATGTGCGCATATTACGTACCTTATGTTTTGCACGCCTGCCCGTAGGTAACAATGGTACTATAAATACATACGAGTATCATGTCAGCCGCGGTGCGGTGTACGATTAAACTATTTTTGGTTATCGCTTTGGTTTGAAGATTTGTTGTTTTCGTGTATTAATCTAAGATTTAGGAGGGATAGTATTTGTGTCATTTTTCATTGAAACATTAGTTAAAATATGTATGAAAGAATTGAACAACCAAAATGATTAAAACCGCAACACCAAACCTAGAGCGCAGGCTATAGTAAAAACGTGCACTTAGAATGCACACTATAGTGGTACTGAAAATATTCAGAGAGGGGGGGCCTCAAAATTGAATTGCGCCTTTCAAGTGCTAAATCCGCCGCTGCATATTTTATAAAATCATCTTATTACGTATTATAAAAGTTATAAATATCAGGATTTATATAACTCATTTTATTTATACTTATTTTTTCTTCTTTAGCCCCTCCCCCCCACTCCGCCTCACACAAATCTAAAGAAGAGACCTAGTTATGTCTATCTTTGAAGTACACGGTTATTTGTGTAAAAAGGGAGCTTTTGGTTCCATTTTAAGGAAATTGCATTGTGAAAGGTCAAAGTGTCAGCACTGATTAGGGAAGTCGTTTGATGGGAGAATTCAAAATCAGGGCCGGCGTAAGCTTTTGCGGGGTCGGGTTCAAAATGCGCTTGGGCTAAAAAACTCCTAAATAAATTATTTATTATAAACACATTATTACATATTAGAATATGATCATAGAGTATCATTATAGTTATTTACGAAGTACGCAAAGTCATTAGTCGTGCATTTTAAGCACGAGCGACGAAGGAGCGAGTGATTCATTTACGTGATTCATTCATCGAATGCGTCAGAAACGATTTCGTGTATCGAATTTTGCACAAAATCTTGTAAACGAACTTTAAGAATAAAAAAACATAATTAACCAAAATCTGTAATATTGTTTCCAATTCCTTTTCAAGACTATTTTACGACAATTAAAAAACTTCCTCCACTTTCGGGGTCCCTCTATGTTCAAGGGCCTCGGGGCGCTGTCCTGGTGGTAACTACGGCCCTGACACCCAGTATAAATGCAAATACTTTTCCAGTTACATCGACCAGTAACCGGGTAATTTATTTCTGCAATCTTCTACAGAATTGATTTTCTTGTTGGAAAATGTTCGGTGGTCTCCCCTGAATGTAACGTCAAGTTGACGGGAAGGGGGGGGGGGTTGAGCGTTAGCCGCCGTCTTGGAAAACACGTTTTATCAAATATCTCGTGAACCGTGCATCGTACGAGAAAAATATAAGAGATAGTTTTCGTAGATAATAACATTTTCTACAACTTTTATTCGAAGCTTTTTTTCTGTATAGTGCGATTTATATTTATAGACGCCAAACTTTTTCCAACATAGTTATTGCTAAATATAGAGTTAACGGTTGATGATACATTAAAAATGGTAATAACCAAATTTGTAGAACACAAAATTTTTAATAAAATTTATTTGAAGATTTTTTCTATAAAATTGATACTTTAAGAGGTTACTTGGTAAACTATTGCACGGCGTAGATTATCAGTGGAGATGTTGCTCGTAGTACACCGAAAACATTTCATAACACATAAAACGGCGAAAAGTGTTCAGAAAAATGATAATACTGTGTAGTGAATCTATTAATATTATAAATAGTGTGAAGAAGTACGGCACGTTACCATTCTTTTAGAACCTACGACCAGGTTCAAACTTGGCTTGGATTTTATCATGATCCTGAAGATTGGGGTTGGAAGCGGACTACAAATGGACTTCAACCAATTCGAACTACTATGGCTCCGGCACCATCAAGTTTGCTGCAAATAATATCTTGCAAATGCACAAAAAATTGCGGGGCTGCCTGTGGATGCCGAAAATCTGGCTTAAAATGTTCCATTATTTTGTTCGAATTGTAGTGGACACACATGCGACAATGTGCCAGATACAGTGGATGCCATCGAAGACGAAATCAATGAAGGTGAAATTTTCGATTCATCTCCTACGGATATAGCGGAGGCAGAAGACGGGATGTGGAAGGCGATGAGTGTCTTCCTTCATGTTCGAAACAGAGGAGACTTATGACGTAAAATAACGTGCCACTTTTTCTATAAATAAATGTTTTAGTCCGTTTTTTATTTAAAAAAATCAAGTTGCATTCATTGAACTCTGCCCTTTCTCCACCTTTCACTGCTCATGATTATTATTATTATTATCATCATGATTATTATTATTATCATCATGATTATTATTATTATTATTAATTTTTATGATGTACGTGATATACAAACAATTGTATCTTGCTACATTGACAATTTTTTATGATAATACGTTCTACCCATGCAAGTAAGAAAGATCTATAAATTACGTGTACTTCTTCCCACTATTTATAATATTAATAGATTCACTACACAGTATTGTCATTTTTCTGAACACTTTTCGCCGTTATATGTGTTATGAAATGTTTTCCGTGTACTATGAGCAACATTTCCACTGATAATTCACGCGGTGCAATAGCTTACCAAGCTATAGCTCTTAAAGTATCAATTTTATAGAAAAAAAACCTCCAATACATTTTATTGAAAATTTTGTGTTCTACAAATTTGGTTGTTACCATTTTTAATGTATCATCAACCGTTAACTATATATTTAGCAATAACCATGTTGGAAAAAGTTTGGCGCGCTATAAATATAAACCAATGCACTATACAAAAAACTTTCGAATAAAAGTTGTAGAAAATGTTATTATCTACGAAAACAATTTGTACTATTTTTATCGTACAATACACGCTTCACGAGATATTTGATAAAACGTGTTTTCCAAGATGGCGGCTAACGCTCAACCCCCTCCGTCCCGCCAACTTGACGTTACATTCAGGCGACACCCCCGAACATTTTCCAACTAGAAGATCAATTCTGTAGGAGATTGCATTATGAACCTACTTTTTTGCTCTGGTGCTTGGACTAACATACCTATAGAGGAAATAATACTGTGCAGGTATACGTTCTGGTATTTTTGCAAAAAATATATCATAGGACATTTTCAATCAAACTGACTGTACGTATCTGAATCATAATTATAACGATATCTTTATGCGGAATTACCACAACCAAGAAAACCGACTTACGTATACGATTTCGTTAACATTTCAAATCAATTGCTCGAATCGCTAGCAGAACAAACACACTCACTGCCTATAAATAAAAAAATATGCTGATGTACTTATGTTGTTTTTTAACAGAACTTGAACTTCACTGATATTAAAATAGAAATTTCGAAATACCATTTCCAGAATTGTTTACAAAATAATCTGCTATTTATTAGCATTTATCCTACTTACCAATACTCATATCAACAAATTGCGTTTATAAGAAAAGAATTATGTCATTTTCCGATAATGTTTTTCCGGTTTTCCTAATTTCGTAATTACGAACGTACGCCGGTACGTTATTCAAGATTTGTGCGCGCTGGTGGAATGAACATGTGCGAGGCGTATATTTAGAGAGGTATTTACAATATTCTTATTTTATAAAATGTGTCTATTTAGTAAATTTAAAAATAGAATAATCCGCAATAGAATAATTAATCAGTTACTAAATACAAATTAATTTTATATGAACAGTTCGTTATATCATTTCACATGTATATGTGTTACATAAGGAAAAATTTAATTAATTAAAATTATTCTTCAATTTAGTTTTTCGTGAGGTACCTATTGTCTAATAAATGGAACTTTGCCAAAACTGTGTAAATAGTAAATAATATATAGGTACCTATATAACAATTTGCTAAATAGCGCAAAATTATTTAAATTATCGTTTAAATCTTATAAATCTCAACAATCGTAAGATAAAATATTAATTATAATTGTTTATAAATACGTAATATTTATAACAAACCAAACAATAGGTAATTCCTGTAATTTTCATTCATATCAGTTATTTATTATTAATAATACAATGTTCTGACTAATAATAAATTACACACACATAATGATTCAGCAAAAGTTTACCCTACAATATTACATACTCTCTCTTCATTCTCTTTTAACTTGATATTCGTTTAAAAAAGCGAGTGCGCGTCTGCAACAAGGTTGTAACATGACCTTGGTTAAATAATATTTTGCGAACAGTTTCGTTAATAAAAATACACCAAAACATGTGTTCTGTTAGTATGACTTAAATACGGACCTACCTATATTTATAGGATTTTATATTATTATTCTGAAGTGGTGATCTTTCAAAGGTAAACCAATTTTAAATTATCTCCATAGAAAACTAACCTAGCTTTAGTTTTTTTTTTAATAGCTTGGAAAATGCATGGCATTCAACTATTAGTTCAACTTTGTTTGTTATTAGGAGGCTGTATATGTCTTTCTTTATTTTTTTGGGAGGTTGATTGATTTTGTTATAAGTGGCAGAAGTTTCTCAAGAGATGGCGCCTTTTGTTGAGCGGGAAACTTGTTAATTTATATTTAAATAATAATATTGCTGACCTTAAGAATTAATTTATTTTATTGTATTAAAAATTATATACATTTTAGATAGTAATTAATACGGATGTTTAGACTATACTAAACTTACTAAACTAATATATTTTTTTGTTGAATTGCTAAAAATTATTTTAAATAAAGAAACTTATCACTTATCACCAAAAATCGATATACATGATGGCTTAAACTACACAAAATCTTTATACTGTGGTTACCTGATGATGTCAGATTTAGTTAGTTTTATCATTTTGATTTTTTTTGCTTTTTTATTTGAATCGTTTGCTCTGGTAATTGACGGAGAAAAAGTCATGAGATGTTTAGTTTAGTAGTTGATCATGCATTCAAGAATATACGGATTCTATAAAAAAGTAAAAATACTTTATCTTTATATCAATTTCTTTTTTAATTGATTGTAATATAATTTGGCTAAACAGTCTGTCTGTGCAGATGTTTAAAAAGATTATTAGTTAAGTCATTAACGTTTAAACAGTCATGTAATCTTTCAGTTGAAAGATTATCAGATTGCTTAATGAGTTACAGGTCAACTCTAAGTTTAGTAACTGGTATGTCACCTGCGGCTATGATATTAAATGTTGCATTCCAGTTGCGGGGGGCCCCGGGCTTTAGGGGGACCCCAAACTTTAAAAGTGCCCAGTTTGTGAATACCCTGGAGCCATTACCACCCATTACTGTTAATATTTTCTATTTAAGGAGAATTTTGAAATTTAAAATATATACTTATTTTCAATTGTTATGTAGTATATTTGACCACTGGGCAAATTGTTGAGAAAATTTGAAAATTTATTTTATGGAATCATTGATGTTACTTTTAGGTAAAAAAATTATATAGGACATTCTACATTACTTCAACACTAATTGAACAGAGCATTATTTTGAATTTTTTTGAAAATCGTTGGAAAAAAATCGAATGCCCCTTATAACTTTTTTTTTTACCTAAAAGTAGCATCGATGACTGTTAATTCCATAAAATCAATTTTCAAATTTTTTCTCAACAATTTGTCCTAGTTGTCAAATATATACATAAGAATTGAAAAAAGCGTGTATTTTAAATGGGAAATTTCTCCTTGTTACAGCGAATGATTAGAATATAGATAAGAAGTTCATATTGGTCCTAAAATTCTTAGTTTTTTTTTTAGTCAAATGGCCACCTTAGTGTACTTGGATATTTAAAAAAGGACTGCAGGTTTGCATTTATGATCTTCAAAAAAATCCAGTAAAATCCAGTGAAATACATGATAACAGTGAGAGCAATTATGCTCTTAAAAAAGAATTACAAAGCTGATAAATTCCAATAAACGCCTTTCTTTAAAAACATGTGTATATTAATTAATATGATGATAACAATTCAGAAGTTATATTAAGTTCTATTTTGTTGTAATTAATTACTTAAAAAATACACCGCAAGACAAAAATTTATAGTGATTATGACAATAATAATCTGTTTATAGTGTGTATTTTTCTTTACGATCCTTCATCCTGTCGGTATTCGTCAATACAGGGAATAATTTGCCAGGGTGTTGGTTATCCAGTTGGAAAGGAAAAATCTATTATACATTTATTATTTCTACTTTCATGGGGGTGTTTATTATTCAAATATGTCACATTAAAATCAACTAGATTTGAATAAAGTTATCCATACTTTTGTAAAACAAAACAGAATACAACTATAGAAGACAACCGTGGTTTTCCCACAGACACAAAACTTAAACAAATAAACAAGATCAAATTAACAATGTTATTAACTTCACTAACAAACTGGTCATTAAGGAAGTAAGCGACCAAACACCCCCTAGTAATTATGAAAAACTAAATATTGAACTATAAATGTAAAAACAGTTCTTTCAGAAGCGAGAATGATAGAACTAGAAGAAGCACTAACAAAAATAAAATCAAAAGTACTGTGTTTCAAAGGATGTTTAGAAAGACTAGCTGTATTAGAACTAGAGTCAACATAAACAAACGAAATAATAATATTATATAGGTATATGGAAAACTCAACAGAAGAAGAAAAAGAAAATTTCTATGATTTATTATATAATGTATTATCTGAATACAAACGAATGATATGATATAAAAATGGTCATAGGCGACTATATAATGCACAGGTGGGGAAAGAGACTATGTACAGACCAGTTATTGGGAAATTTAATCTATACATAATGAATCCAATGAGAATGGAAGATTATTAATACAATTTTTACAGCACAAAAATCTGCGGATTTGTGAAACATTTTTCAACCATAAACAGATACATCCGGGACATGGATGACACCAGATAAAAAAAATACTAATCAAATCAATCACATCCTAATAGTTAAAGATAGAAGAAGCTATGAAGGACTGGATGCTGATCACTTTATGGTGGCTGGCAAGTTAAAACAAATTATCTTATTTAATAGTAAGACAAAATGGACAGTAAAGAAGCATATAAACGTGTACTTTGAAAACAAAGAAATACAGGAAAAATATATGAACACAATAGAAAATATAAGCGAATGCTGAACAGGGGATAGAAGAAATGAATGCAACTCTATTAACGGCTATAAAAAGAGCGATAGAAAAAATACAATTAAAGTACTGGAAGAAATATACTAGGATGGTTAGATAATAAGTGTAGAAAGAAATTGAGAAAACAAATAAAACATCATACAAACAGTAGATCAGTAACAAGCAAAATAAGATACGAAGAGCAAAGGAAAATATAACAAATAACAAAGAAGTAAAAAAATTTTACACAGAAATCAAAGGAGTTAAAAAGAGTTACACCACAAAAACCACATTTTGTAAAGATAAGAAAGGAAAATTAATTAGAGGAGAAGAAGTGTTACAAAGTGACCAGAATCTTCATAGAATTGTTGAATAGAGAAGAGAAAAAAGACGAAGTAGCACCAACAGTCAATGTAAGAGGTATGAATGAAGAAGAAGTGGAAGAGCCAGAAATACTAGAAATAATTTTTAAAATAAAAAACAATAGTCTACTATCCATTTTTTTTTCTAGAGTCCTCTGACTTTGAAAGCGTATTACTCGGGAACTACTGAACCAAATTAAATATTTTAAAAACGAGCAAATAGTAAATTTATTTCTACATACAACAGTATAATATTATATTTCTAACTGGTATACTTATGTTTTTATCGGACGATACGCAATAAAAGGTACCCATTTTTAGGGACAATTTCATTGAAAGTAAGTTAACTAATTTTTTTCTCAGAAAGTATATGTCATATACATATCTATGCGATTTACGTAGGGGTTAGAAAGAAACCTTGTGGTTGTTATCCTATTAATTCTCGGACGAAAAAGTGTTTTATTTAAGATTTATATAAAAAAATAGCGAACTATGCGTTCTTGTTTATTAATGGAGATAGCGTCAAATTTTTTTCGCTAAATTAACACTTTTCATATGTAGACATTATTTTCTTTAAAGCAATGTTCCGAATTTTAACAATAAAAGTGCAATAACAAAAAAACCGTTTTTTGTCGGAACCGCTTGTCATCAAAAATCGTTTTTTTGTTTCCGCATTTTTATTATTAAAATTAGGAATATTTTTTTGAAAAAAATAGTGTCTATACACGAAAAGTGTTGATTTAGCGTAAAAAATTTGACGCTATCTCTATTAATAAATAAGAACGCATAGTTCGCTATTTTTTCGCATAAATCTTAAATAAAAAACTTTTTTGTTTGAACATTAATAACATAAGAACCGCAAGGTTTCTTTCTAACCCATACAAAGATTTCATAAATATATAACATATACTTTCTGAGAAAAAAATTAGTTAACTTACTTTCAATAAAATTATCCCTAAAAATGGGTACCCTTTATTGCGTATCGTCCGATAAAAACAAAAGTATACGAGTTAGAAATATAATATTATACTGCTGTATGTAGAAATAAATTTACTATTTGCTCATTTTTAAAATATTTAATTTGGTTCAGTAGTTCCTGAGGAATACTCTTTCAAAGTCAGAGGACTCTAGAAAAAAAATGGATAGTAGGGGAGGAAATGCTAAAATGAGGTGGAGACAAATTAAGGACTTAAGAGATTTGCAGAATGGAAGAAATGCCAAAGAGTTGGGATAAGGCTATAATATGCTCTCTGCATAAAAAAGGAGATAAGTTGATATGTGGCAACTTTACAGGGATTGCATTATTAAATATCTTGTACAAGATATTGACTATATGCATATAAAATAGAATGCTAATATACAATGAAGCATTAATAGGTAAATATTAGTGTGGCTTCAGGCCAGTTAGATCAACGTAGACCAGATATTTACCACAAAATAGATCCAAAGGACGAGTCATGAATTTAAAATACAGACCCACTTGCTTTTCATCGATTATAAACAAGCATACGATATAAAAGACAGAGCAGCTGCACCAAACTTTAATATCATCAAACATACTGTGAAAGCTGGTGAAACTTATTACGTTGACACTAAGAAGGACAGAGAATAGAGTGAGAATAAATGGGAAACTCAAAAGACAATTTGAAACAACTTCAAGCAAGGAGATCCGTTATACGATACCCCTTGCAATTTAATCTAATACTTGGGAAAGTGATCAGGAATGTCAAAGTTAATAGACAGGGATTAATTTATTACAAATATCACACCGTATCATCATTAAATCATAACACTGAATACAGTTTCCAAGAAGTAGAGGATAAAACCTACCTGGGTGCAGTTATAAAAAGAATATAATTATATAAAGGCACGAATAGCAACTAGGGAATAGGTCTTTATTTCTACTAAAAAACATAATGACAAATAAAGCATCATCGAGAGCAATGAAGGTAAAAGTATACCAAACTATATTAAAGCCAATAGTGTTATATGCTTGTGAAGTGTGGACAATGACTAAACAAGACCAAAATCATTGAGAATATGGGGAAGAAAAGTTCTGAGGATGATATTCGGGGTAAGCTAGTTAACGGAAGATAGGAAAGAAGGACAAATAAAGAAATATGCACACTGTATGGAAAGGAGACGATAGTAGGGGTAGTAAAAGCACAATGGATTGGATGACTGGGATACCTAATTAGAATGGGAGGAGCCAGGATATTAAAGAGGGTATTATGGGAAGCAGAAGTTGGAGGAGGCAGACGAAGATTCGGACCAATATCGGTGTGGATGAAAGAAGTACTGCAAGATCTGGAAACACTGAAAATACAGAGATGGGAAGAAGATGCAAGAGACAAAAAGAAATGGAAAGAAGTAGCACAGGGAGCCAAAAGCCTGTAGAGCTAGTTATATCCCCTCCCTCCCGCACAAGCTTATAGCTTCTGGTGCCTGGTTTCCAGGCTATGGGTTGTAGCAATTATTATTATTATATATATAAAAGTAAAAAATACTTGCTGTACTACCGAGCAAAGGACCCGGGGGTATATCACCATATTATTAAAAATCGTATCTCCCTCAGAAGGCAATGGTAAACCACAGAGATATACTTTGCCTAGGAAATTTACCAAAAATTCATAAAAAACCCAAGTACTATGTACTTGGAGTGGTTTGCAGTACTTGTAATCACTGAACACACACAACATAAGAGGGAAATGAAATACTCTGCAACAGAGTACTGCACTTGAAGAAAAAAAAATAATCCTTTAACATTACTTAATGATTTGCAGTTTTTCATAAATCGATAGTTCACAAGTTATGTATTTGCAAAAAAAAACAAAAATATAGCTAATTTTCCAAGATGGAAGCAATTCTTTATTTCTGATTTTACACGACTTTTTATATGTTCATTAGTACATATCAATCAACCTTTTTGCCAAGTTTCAAAACTTTTCTAGATATTATTTTTCTAATATCGAATAAATTAATGTAGATATATTTTGTACAGAATAATCTTAGTAAACATATTTTTGTAACAGATAGAACTTTTACAGATTTACTGATACGTGATTACTGTATAAGGAATTGAAAAAGAATTGAAACAAAGAATATCAAACAATTAGTAAAGGACAAGGAATCACTATTACTAATAGATCTACCACAAAATTTCTTCATGCTCCCTATAACACTTAACATGTTATATTGATTATTAATATCCCTTTTTAATAATTGTCTTTTTATTTTAGAGCAAAATGGGAAAAAACTTAGATAAATTTCTATTGTTGCTGTGGAAAAACTTCTTACTGCAATGGAGACGACCAAAACAAACCATCATAGAAATGTTAACTCCTGTGCTTTTTTCACTGTTGTTAGTTGCAGTTAGAAGTTTAGTGCATCCAGAACCACATCCTGTTACGTTATACACTCCATTTAACACAACTTTGCCAGCTAATAAAAACCTTTCAAAGTAAGATACTACCATATTTTTTTGTTTTACTTTAAATGAACCAATTTAAATAGATCAATAAATTATTTACATATTTTTTAAGGATCGCAGTTGTATGGTCTCCGAAAAACCCAATATTGGAAAAGATCATGAAAATGACTGTTAAAAGTATTTCTAAAAAGGGTGGAATTCAGATGACAGAAATAGGCTGCAATAACAGTCAAGAACTTGAAAAGGTTTTAAACAGTGAAATAAGTGTGTTTACAACCATTGGTGGAATTGAATTTGATGATTCTTTAGCTGGACCCATCGATTTGCCTTCCAATATGGATATCACTTTCAGGTAATGACATCTTACTTAATTTGTTTTTAATGTCTATTAGTTTACTTTTTGTAATTTCATGTAAGGTTTCCTTCGGAACTAAGAAATACCTCAATGAATTTAACAGCTCGTAATTGGAAAACTAATCGAATATTTCCAATATATCAAGTTCCTGGACCTCGTGACTGGACAGTAAATGATGGAGCATTTCCAAGTTTGTACTAAGTGTTTGTTTATAATTTCTTATATTAATATAAGATATTTTCTAGATTATCACCGTGAAGGTTTCCTAATGTTACAACAAGAACTAGGGTTTTCAATTATAGATCTTTTCAAACAACATGTTCGCAAAAAATCATTTGACCGTAATTCTGTGTCCATACACATGCAAAGGTTTCCATACCCTAAATGGATTCAAGATGATCTTCTAACAGCTTTGCAAACATTTGTAGGACTCATTATAATGTTGAGTTTTATATATACATGTACTAGTACAGTTAAAGTTATTACTATGGAGAAAGAAAAGCAATTAAAGGTTTGTTTTTATTTATTCAATCAAGAATTATTTTCAAAATGCTTAATAATAGGAAGCTATGAAGATTATGGGTTTACCAAATTGGCTTCACTGGAGTGCATGGTTTGTGAAATCTTTCACGATTCTCATTATAACTGTAATCCTCTTGGTTGTATTGATGAAAGCTAAGTGGTATCCAGGTTCTAATTATACTGTGTTCACATATTCGGATCCATCTGTAATATTTTTATTCTTGATATTTTATGTTTGTGCAACAATTACATTTTGTTTTTGCATTAGTGTATTTTTCTCAAAAGGTTTGTAATATAGATCTTGAAATGTTTTTAGTAAATATTTAAAAAAATATATTTTTATAGCTAATACGGCAGCTATGGTTGCTGGATTGATGTGGTTTCTAACACGGTTTCCTTATACATTGTTACTACCAAATTATGCCAACCTACGTTTACCTCAGAAATTATCAGCTAGTCTTTTATTAAATACTGCCATGGCATATGGGTTTCAATTAATGATGATGTATGAAGGTATCGAAGAAGGTAAGTTCAAAAACTCTTGCCTAATAGCATTTATTTTTGTAAATAAGCTACAATCTGTAGGTATATTGTCACTCATCGTTAAACTCTACTGTTGTCATCTTCCTATGAATTGTTTAAGAGTTTTATTATGTTTCTATAAATTATTCGTTTAGATAAATTATTATTTATTTATTTTAAATTTTTAGTTACCAACATTTACAATTTGCTTGTTTTGCTTTTATGTTTCTTTTTAGTATTATTTTTTATATTATGTTTTCACATCATTTTGTATCAGTCTCTTTTAGGTATGAGGAAGTGCCATAAATTCTCAGCCTGATATAGAAAAAATATACTTGGTAAAATATAATAATTTTTATTTTTCAATATAATCTCCCCTAATGTCAATACACTTATTACAACGTGGAATTAATAATTCAATGCTCTTGTAAAAATAATCTGAAGTTTTTCCTTCAAAATGTTCAAATACACAGCTGCTTGCCACTCGTTCTCGTCCTTAAAACGACGTCCCCTAAGGTCTTCTTTAAATTGGAAAATAAATAATAGTCACTAGGAGCCATATCCAGACTGTACGGTGGATGATCCAATGCTTTAAAGCTGCATTCGTGAATGGCAGCTTGTGAAATTGGGGCAGTATGAACGGGTGCATTGTTGTGTAATAATCGAACACTTCTTGTCAATCTTCCTTGACGTTTCTCACGAATATTGTTTCTCAATTTATGCTATAAACACCCATATAAGTACCTACTGTTAACAGTTGAATTGCGTTCTTTAAAACCAATCAGTAAAATGCCGTCACAATCCCAGAATATAGTTGCCATTACTTTTTTTGCTCTTTCATTTCCAGTGACAATAGACTCCAAAATTGGCTTTGGGTCATCGACACACTAGTTTAAAAACGAGCGCGCACATTCGACGCGACGCACAGTGATCGAAACGGCGTATTTAGACGAAACCTAGCATTCCAGATAGAGAGCATGTGTTAATTTCTATTTAAGAAAACTGCAAATTTTATAAAATGATTTTCAAATTAACATATAATAATATATTATTAATTAAATATTACACAAAATATAATAACATCTGAAATATAAAAATTATAATAATAAATTTAAAAGATACAATAACTCATTAAACTAGAAGCGAAACAACTTCGAAACTAATATTAGAAACACTGTTAACTGTTTAAAAAGACATCAAATTAAAGTCAAATTCCAAATCAAAATTTACGACTAAACGAATCACTGTCTGAATCTGCCAGTTTCGAATCAACTACTAAAGTACTTCCGGTAATAAAATCTAATAAATCAATTACTTCTTTTGATAATGATGCTTTGGGCTTATCAGGAAGTTTTCTATATGAATTAATTAAGAGATCTGGTGTAATTAATAGCATGTGTATTAAATCTTACATAGGTACCTTTCTAGAAATTATTCTAGTTTGTGACACTCTGAAACGTTTGGAGTCTTTTGCCTGGCTGCTATAGCTTCTTCCAACAATTGTGCGATTGGAGCTACACATACTTTGATGATCTCACTGCCATGAATAAGAATTTTGTTCATTGTTATGGGCATATAGTACCAGTTATACCTCTCTACATATAACTTAGCAGTATCTAAGGCGTATTGCTTAAATCTATCAGGATGTATCTTAAATTTACAAGGAATAGTTTTTAGAATTACAGCAAGTCTGGTTATTACCTCATCATCAACACCATCAATTTCGAAAGCTAATTTTGGATCTGGAAAAAATCTACGAGCAGTGTTACCATCATTCGCCAACCCAAATCCGAGTTTTGGATTTTCAGCCAACAAGCCGATTGAGCCGCAAAAAGTTTTTCAGTACCGTATTCCAGTAAATGCTGTTACACGTCTCCTTTTCTTTGGTTCAGAACATTCTTTAAATGGTTTCTTATGCGAACGTCTGTAGTACTAGCTGAAGCTTCATCATATTCAGTGATGAAGATCCACTATCATGCGTTTCTAAAATATCTTGGCTATAGTTAAAATGACCACCCTCATGCTGAATGTTTTTGAAATTTCTAATGCAATAATGGATTTTTTCCATTGATCAAGAAACTGTTTAGCTATAGTATCAATTGTTTGCATTAATTTATCGGTGATATTTTCTTTACACTCTTGTAAACCAAGTATGTTTAGTAAAATCGTATAAAGCATTGTTTTTTTCGTTGTTTTATCTGTTTCAGTTCGACATATTTCAAACAATTCTCTCCTGGTGACCGGACCCGCTCTTACTGAAATAAGATATTCTCACCGATATGGTTCTTTATGGTTATAAATTGTATATATTCAGAAAGCTTATTAAATACCCTATTTATTTATTTATTTATTTATTTATTTAATATCACCCAAACAAAACGGGCAATGCCCAATTACATTGTCGGGGAATCCCGAGATTTTAAATTAAAATACATTAAATTCAATTACATATAGTTCAAACATAAGAGAAAAACAAAAACATCTAAAGCTTAAATAATAATTATAAACAACAAAGCAATAACATACTGTTTCAGTATATTAAGACGAAACCTACAGTTATTACCTATCCAAGTGCATTTAGTCAGAAGAATAATAATCTAAACAGTGATCGTTTATCTAAAGTGATATAATCTATTTCGTGCATTCGTGTGCTAAACAATATAACTATCTAAAGAACAAGATAATTAAAATATTGTTTTTCTAACAAGAGATCGAATGATTTTCCAAATACACTTAGGTTATAATTTATATATGTGTGTTTTTTATTTCTTATATTGTCTACATATCTTCAAACTCAATATCTATTATTAATTTTTAAATTATAATAACCAGTGGCTGAACAATCACTGATAATACTAAGCCGTAAAAACAGCAACTGACAAGTAACAAGGGTCCAAGTGTTAACATATCTATCTTTTATTTGTAATATCGCTGCAACTACGTCACGTCATGTTAAGAATATAATTTGTACATAAAATGTTTATTTCAGAAATATGAATTTTTGGACAAAGTAGCGGCTAATTGTGTAATTTCGATCACTGTGCGACGTTGACGTTGAACAGCAGAAAGAAGACGGTACACATCTTGCACTAATTTTATTCATACCCAAATGGTCATGAAGATTCAGTGAACACTTGTTTCCGAAATGTCAGAAATCACTGCTAACTAACTTTCAAACGGCGATCCTCTAATCATCTTCTTCATCATCTTCAAGAGATTCTTGCCCCAAACGGAAACATTTTGATCACTTTTCTTACAGTGGAACATGGAGATAAATCACCATAAACGCCATCTAAACGTTGTTTGATTTGATTAGGTGTGCCCTTCTTTTGTTAAAAATTTAATGACCGTGCGGTACTCAATTTTCGTTAGCTGCGATATTTTCATGCACTCGTCACGATGCTTGAGTGGCTACTAAAATCTATTACACTTCTAATATAATAGTAATATATATCGAGGGCATCAGATCAGAGGGGCGTATCCGCCAAAATTTTTATCTTCAATTTTTATGTCGTATTGATTTCTGGTATCGACCTGCGTGTTGTCACAAACGGGCGAATGTTTTGTAAGGCCAGATTAATGCCTTACAAAACATACGCCCGTATGTAACAACACGCAGGTCGATACCAGAAATCAATACGACCTAATAAATTGAAGATCACACATTTGGTGGATATGCCCCTCTGATCTGATGCCCTCGATATATAGTGTAGGCCTCTTACATGCTCAACTATGACGCAACCGAGTTTGAACATGTTGGCACCTGTAAAAGTCTGCCGGGCCGGGAATTTATGGCGCTTACCTCGTATATTATGTATTCATTATTTGTATGTCTTGTTTTGTCATGCTATAATGTTTGCTGCCTGTATTTATAACAATAGGGTCGTTTCACAATTTTGAAACTTAACGTTTTTACATTCTATATAATTAGTAATAACTCTATGTAGTTTTTCAAAATTTTTAGCGCAGCCATTAGCGAGATATTCAATTTACAATTTTAAATTTTTTTGCCCTTTTCTAGTACAACAACGTCATCGTCCTCGCATGCGCTGTATTAAAACTAAATATGTAAGTTGGCAATACGGAATCATTTGACAACTGCTGTGTTTATATTTATGTGTTGATAACTGTTTAAATCAGCTGTTGTTTTATTATACATGTTCAGTAAAACAAGCAATGCGATGGCCGTATTTATTAATTAGCAGAAAAGGGAAAATGTGAATTTTATTGATATACGTAAATGATTAAACAAGTTAACATGTTTTATTCAAGGTTTATTAATATTTAATATGGATTTCAAGAAGTGTTTCGTTGTGGTTGGCCGTTGGAAGAACTAACATTTTATTATGCAATTCTGGTACAGTACAGTATATTATCTGAACACTTATATAATTTATTTCGTGCATGTTTTTGCTTGTAGTTTGATTAAAGACGGTCTTCATTATCCCTTTTTCTTTTAAGAGAAAACTTGGAACACGCACGCTTTCTTTAAACTACAGCAGCTGATTTGATCGGGTCCCGTCGCATCTCACGTTCGGTTTATCTGCTCGCTGGTCGCTGGCAAAGATTTCCAGTATTGTCAATGTTACGAATGCAAGTCGCGTTCCATCTTGAATAGTACGATGACGTCAGCGGTGTAGAAAAGGACGGAAAATATTTAAACTTTAAATTCGTATTATTAAGTTATCGTAATACATTTATCGATTTTATGTGGACCTGTTCATTAGATAACTGTTATACTAATAAAATATACAAGTTATGTCAAAATTTAAATTCCATGCAATGATCCTATTACCACATATTTTATCCAACAAGTCTTTGAATCACTAACAATAAAAAACTTGCATATAAATAATGACAATATAATTTCAGGTATACAATGGCACAATGTATGGAAGAAAATCACACCAGAAGATGATCTAGTCCTAGGACACATTATAGTTATGCTGATAGTCGACACAATATTATATTTATTAATTGCTCTGTATGTTGAGGGTGTTTTTCCTGGAGAATATGGTGTACCATTGCCATGGTATTTTCCTTTTACCAAGTCGTACTGGTGTGGTACTTATGCTGGTAATATACTTTATAATTACCATCTAAAAATTGTTAAATCAAAAAAACTTTAACTGAAATAATTCTAGCTGATATAAACGTAAGACACAGTATCATTGAAGGTGAATTTTATGAAAAAGAACCTACTCGTCTACAAGTTGGCATAAAGGTACAGCATCTTAATAAGGTGTTTTCCAAAAATAAGGTTGCTGTTAAAGATCTAACGCTTAACATGTATAAAGATCAAATTACAGTTTTATTGGGTCACAATGGTGCTGGAAAAACTACCACAATGTCTATGTTGACAGGAATGTTTCCACCTACAAGTGGAACTGCGTTTATAGGAGGTTATGATATCCGTAAAGACATGCCACAAGTTCGAGAGAGTCTTGGATTATGTCCTCAACATAATATACTTTTTGATGACTTAACAGTTAGAGAACATTTGTATTTTTACAGTCGGTTAAAAGGTTTAAATAGAGATAAAATCAACAGTGAAATAGACAATTATATTGAATTATTGGAACTTGAGCCAAAGGTAAGTGAATTATATTCAATATGTAGACATAATGATACTAAAATACTGGAAAGAATATATTTTTATTGTAAATTGAGGAAAAATTAAATTTACATATGACATACAAAAACACTTTTTTAAAAACATTACAGAATGCCTACTTGATATCTAGTTCATGTAAACTCATTTAAATTGATTCTCAACACCCCTTCCCAATTTAAATAAACCTAGACATTCTCTTAAAAACACAAATTTTTACATGACAACCCCTTCGTTAATATGTCAGCTATTTGCCTGTCTGTGGGAACATATTCAATACCAATTACTTCATCTTCAATTAATTTGCGTATGTGATGATATTTAATATCAATGTGCTTTACACGTCGATGTTCAGTAGGATGCTCTGCTATAGCAATGCATGATTGATTATCTTCTTTAATTGTAATGGGTGTCTTAATTTTAATTTGCATTTCCTGAAATAAAGCTTTTATCCATACAGATTCACAAGCTGCTGTGCTCAAAGCTATGTATTCAGCCTCTGTTGACGACAAAGAAACCGTTGGCTGCTTGTTGTCCACGAAACAGTATTTCCATATACCTTAAACAAATACCCAGAAGTAGAACGTCCATCGTTCACATCACTTCCCCAATCAGAATGGGCAAATCCAAGTAGCGCACATTTAGTTTCATCTCTACAATAAACCAGAGCGAAATCAAGAGTCCCTTTCAAATAACGAAGAATTCGCTTCAGGTGCTTCCAATGGGTGTCAGTAGCTCTATTTTGGAATTGACAACAAATTTACTACTGCACTCAAGTCCGGGCACGTTCCTAACATTAAATACATTAAAGATCCCACAAGTTCCCTAAAAGGATATTTAGTTTCTTGATTGCATTCATCATTTATCTTTAAATTTGCTTCAAGTGGTATCGAAACAGGATTACAGTTTTGCATTTTGTACTTCTTAAGAATATTTTCTGCATAATGCTGTTGACTCAATATCATGATTCCCTTTTTCAAATTATTTACCACTTTTATACCAATAAACGTATTGATTTCTCCAATATCAGACATTTTGAATTCTTCTCCAAGCTTTTGTTTGACTTCATTGATAATACTTATATTCTTACATGCTAACATGCAATCATCGACAAATAAAACTAGTTAAATTATTTCTTTATCAATTGTAGCAACATACAGGCAATAATCACTTTCACATCTTTTAAAAACAATCTTCTTTGCATATGTATCAAATCGAATATTCCAATTTCTAGGTGCCTGCTTAACTCCATACAAGGGTCGTTGAAGTTTACAAACTTTTCCTCTATCTTCTATTGCAACGGTGTATCCATCTGGTAATTGTAAATATATTTCTTCTTGCAGGTTGCCCTGTAGAAACGCTGTCTTAATATCTATTTGATGAACGTGCATTTCGTGATAATTGGCTACAGCAAGTACAGTTCTGATAGTATTCATTTTTACCACAGGAGCAAACGTTTTTTTATAATCTAAGCCTTCTTTTTGAGCGTAATCCTTTACTACAAGTCGGGCTTTATAACGCTCAATTTCCCCATCAGGATTACGCTTAATTTGAAATACCCATTTGCTTTCCAGAGCCATCTTTCCTGTAGGTAGTGGACAAAGTACCCATGTATTGTTTTCTTCCAAAGAAGAGATTTCTTTTTCAATTGCTGATTTCCATTTGTCTGAACTGGCAATTTCGTTTATATTCTTCGGTTCATCAATATCTACGTCTGCTGATAGTATATAATAAGACATGTCATAATCTTCCATCCACATAGGTTTTCTTCTTATTCTACCTTCTTTCGTATCAGACTCATCTTTTATTCTAGGAATTGTATCACCATCCTGCTTGTCATCTTTATTTTCATCTTTATCTTCCCAACTATCTAAACTTATAACTGTACTTTTGTTTTTGTAAGATGTCTCATCAAAAATTACTTCCCTTGAGCAATAAATTCTTCTTTTTCTGGATTCCATATTCTAAAACCATTTGATGAGAGTCCTACCATAATACCTTCTACAGATTTGGAATCTAACTTTCTTCGAAGTGCATCAGGCACATGCGTATAAACTTTACAACCAAACACTCTCATTCTGGATAAATCTGGTTTCTCTCTGAACCAAATTTCAGCTGGAGACTTTCCTTGCTTATCACCAAAAAGACCTCTAGTTAAACTCCTGTTTATCAGAAAAGCAGCGGTATATACTGCTTCACCCCAGAGTTCTTTATTCAGTTTTGTATCAAAAATCATTGCTCTGGATTTTTCCAAGAGCATACGGTTCATGCGTTCTGCAATTGAGTTTTGTTGAGGCGTATAAGGATTGGTATATTCCACGCGAATTCTTTCTTGACTACAAAACTTCATAAATTCTTTTGACACATATTCTCCACCATTATCACATTTTAATCTTGATACTTTTACACTAAATTGAGAGGTTACTTTGGCTACATGGTTTTTGAAACAAGTTAGTAAATCACTTTTATTACTTATTACATAAACAATGGTAAATCTAGAATAATCGTCTATAAAAGTTAAGAAGAACCTTTTACCGTCCCATGTACTTGGCGTAATTGGACCGCACACATCACATTGTATGAGTTCTAGTACCCTTCTTGATCTTTCAGCACCTGTGCTTTGAAAAGGTGCACGACACTGCTTTCCTTGTAAACACGCTACACACAAATTCTTGTGTACACCACTGAATCTAGGAATTCCTTTTACTGCATTAGATTTACTCAGCTGAAACAGAGAATCACAATTAAGATGACCCAAACGTCTATGCCACAAATTAAATAACTCTTCTTCTGTACCGTAGTTATTTGATTGACCTACATTCAAAGAGAAATTTAAAACATACAGACTTCCTTTTCCGAAACCATCAGCAACTAGATTATTTCCTTTATATATTTGAACTTTTCCATTTAAGAAAATAATCTTGAACCCTTGTTCTTCCAGCCGTTTAACTGAGAGTAAGTTGTTACTTAAAAATGGAACATACAATACATTCCTAACCGAAATAGGAATGTGACAATTATTTATACAAGATAAAATATTTATCGTTCCACTTTTAGTTGCACTAAGAACCACACCAGCCTTGGCTACATTAATTTTCTTACTTGCACCCAAGTCTTTTACAGATGAGAAGTATTCATTAGAATTGACCATATGGTCTGAAGCTCCGCTATCACCAGCCATTCAAAGGTTTCCTCTTTTCCAGTCATAGCTTACAAAGTATCCTCATCCTTATAATCTACAACAGCGAGAAATAGAACATCATCGTCTTCCTTTTCAGAATTAACCAAATTTACATTCCTATTTGGTTTAGTTTTTAAATTTACTCTGCATTCAGATCTACGATGGACATGCTTGCCACATCGGTAACATTTAAAATTAAATTGTGGTTTCACTTTATAGTTTACATTATTGGCTTTTCCAGATTTGAGATTAAAAACTGCATTTTGACTTTTAGTATAAATCTCACTTTGCTCTCCCTCCATTCCTTATCGTTTTCTTTCCTCTTCTAAAAGTCTGCCTTTTATTTTTGTAACTGTAAGTTGTTCGAGCTCAATGGTTTCAAGAGCTGTTATCAAGGCTTCAAAGGATTTTGGCAGTGACAGCAAAAGTTGACACACCAGAGTTTCTTCCTCTATTTTTGCATCAACAGACTTTAATTCCCTCACAGTCTTGTCAAATTGTAATAGAAAATTTTCCATGGACTCTCCTTCATTAAATTTTAATTGCAGAAGCTTTTTCCTTAAAAACAGTTGACTAGCAATTGATTTCCTATGAAAAACAGATTCTAACCTTAACAATATTTCCTTTTGAGTACTTATATCCTTAGCATATTCCAAATGACTGTCAGCTATTCTACTAACGATCATTGCCTTAGATTTCTTCTCTTTCTTTATAAGAATATCTATCAACTTTTCTCTTTCTTCCTCCTGACTTACATCTGCAAGTACTTTTCCTTTTCCTCGAGCATCCAATATTTCCTGAACACTCATTGTTGCATATTCCAGGAGATCATATTGATCTAAATGAACTTCCAGTCGATATCTCCAATTGCTGTAGTTAGTTCCATCAAAAAGATACAGTTTTTGTATTTCCAAATCATCCATTCCTTCTTCCAGTATTTTGCTTTCCCACAATAATTAATAGTTATTTATGGTACAAGTGAGTTAAGTAAGATATTATCCACGAACGAAAAATTTACCCTCGAGGGCTGGCAGGCCCGAGAGGGTTAATTTTTCTGAGTGGATAATATCCTTAACTCACGCGTGCCATACAAAATTTTATCCAACACCGCTTTATTTAAGTTTCAACATCGAATTTGCAATGTATAGTTAGTCTGTAGTTTTGACGGTAATAAATTCAATACTCTAGCACGATGACTGGATTTTACTAATATTAAATAACGTAAGCTGGTGATTGGTTGTTATCTTTGAAGGAGTGAGTTTTTTAAAAATAACCCACGTTGCTAGGGGCAACGTGGGTTATAATGTAACATAAGAGTAAACAATCACTTTCCTTATTTAAAATGACCATAGTAAACATGGTATTTATATAGAGGTGTTGGATAAAGTATTATGTTTGGTGTCTGGGCCTCATAACCTGTAGACATAATAATGATGCTAAAATACTGGAAAGAATATATTTTTATTGTAAATTGAGGAAAAATCAAATTTACATATGACATACAAAAACACTTTTTTAAAAACATTACAGAATGCCTACTTGATATCTAGTTCATGTAATCTTGTTTATTGTTTCCAGCCTTATTTTGTGGAACTCCATAATCATGAAATAAATAAAGATTATTAAAAACTGTGAAACTTTTAATAATCTTTATTTATTTCATAGTTCATGTAAACTCATTTAAATTGATTCTCAACACAATATAACTATATTTAATATAAGGTATGTCAGAAAAGTAATAACAACAATCTTTTTTTAAAATTGCATATTAAGTTGTTCCATGAAAAGATCTAAGCAGCATCTAAGTAGTAATAACTACTAAATTTATGACTATAGGTTTAATTACTTCAGTTCGGAATATTTTAGTAATTGTGTAGTTGTTTCTACTGTTTATTGGAACTATGTAGTTCCATTACTTCTTAGTAACTTTTAAAGTATGTGGAACGGTATTGCCTTAGTACAATTACTTTAAAGTCGTTGCAACTTCAAAGTGGTATGATGATTGTAGCAGTAATTTGTCGAAGCTGCTTTGAACTTTTTTAAAACTTTCAAGTAGTACTGAAAGTTTCTGCCACCTATCTGAAACTATTGCTTAACCCTTTAAAGTAATGTAACTTTACAGTAGTATTGAAAGTAAAACTTATGTTTTTTGCTACCTAGGAGAATCACTTTAATGTGATTTTTACTATTTGTTTTGCATCAGAATTACTTCAAAGTTCTAATTACTATTAAAAATGACAACGCAGTGACAGTAACTTCTGTTAGGTAATCCAAACGAATATGGCTGCTGTGGTCAAACATTCCCATCAATGCCATAAAATCACCATTAGACAGATTATTGGATTATCTAATAAATTGGCCTAATCAATCCAAATAATTATAGCCGCTATGAGCAAATATCTCTGTCCGCGCCACAAAAACACCATTTGGTTGGTAGTTGGATTGCCTATTAGAGGCATATCCGCTGCAGGTTAGCTTGGAATATGGTCAATTGTGTTTTTGCACTGCTAGTAGTTGAGGCCAATACAAAATACTATTTTGCTTCCATTTATAGGGAACAAGGGCGAAGTATATTTGTCATTTTTTTTGGCTACTTCAACCTTAAAATATTATTATTATCCACGCTTACAACTTAGGGTTAATTTAGGGTCTTTTCCAATCCTTTCGGTTCATTACTTTCTGTTTTCAATCTTTTATATTCTTTTCCCTTTGGTCTTCCATTATTGCCTCTTCCCATGTCTTCTTCGGTCTACCTCGTTTCTGCACCCCTCAGCCTTCTTCCATGCAATGTTTTTTACGACCCTCGTATTTTCCATTCTTTTTGAATGACCTAACCATTGCAGTCTGCGTATTCTTACGATTTCTGTAATTGGTGTTTCTTTATATATTTCGTGTAGTTCAGCGTTTGTTCTTCGTTCCCATCTCTCTTCCATCTTTTTACCACCTAGTATTTGCATTAGTATTCATCTCTCCCACACTTCTATTTTGTATTGGACACATTTCTTTAGAATCCATATTTCACTCCCGTAAAGCATAGAGGGTTTTATTACCGTGTTATATATATATCCGCCAATCTTCTTTCTATCTCCGTGGATTCTTGGCACTTGTTATTTAGTAAAACACTTAAGTAAACAAATTCTTTCACACTATTAAATTTTAGTTCTTCTCCTTGGTTTGTTTGGATTCTTAGATCTGGTTGTTTTTGGTCTTCTTGTGCTGTATCTATCTTCATGATTTTGGTTTTTTCTTGATTTATCACGAGGCCGTATTCTTTTGCTGTTTGTATTAGTCTTATAGTAATTTCTTTTAGATGTTTTTCACTTCTTGCTATGAGGGCTACGTCATCGGCATATGCTATGCATTGGTGTGAATTTGTGTGTATGGTACCTTCTCATTTTGTTTTTTCTTCTCGAATAATTTTCTCTAGGACTAGATTGAATAGCAGCAACGAGAGTGGGTCGACCTGTCTTAGTCCCGATGTTATGTTGAACTCTTCCGATAGGCTGTTCCTCCCTTTTACATGGTTATTTGTCGCTTTCATAGTCATCTTGACTAGATTTATTAATTTATTTGGTATCTTCAAGTCTGTCATAATAATAATAGTCCCCTTTTAGAGGCCATGAAGGCCCATTGGGGTATAGCAGAGTAGGCTGCTATTCTCGAACCGTTCGGTACTCAAGGGTGGTAAAGTGGGTAGCTTTATGCACCGACCGCCTATTATTACCCCCAGGAAATGATTTCCCAGGTACTCATTTTCACAGGCTGAGTCGACCTGAAAGCCTTAGATATTCTTAAAATTCCAATGTATTATTCCTGGGATTCGAACCCAGGACCTTAAGATTGGTAGTCAAGTGCGATATACCCACTGAGCTACCATGGCTTCAAGTCCGTCATAGCTTTATATAATTTGTTCCTGTTTATGCTGTCATACGCCGTCTTGAAATCTATGAATAGGATGAGTAGGGGAGTTTTGTGTTCGTAACAGCTTTGTGTTATTTGCTTTAATAGGAATATTTGGTCTGTGGTACTTCTATTCTTTCTAAAATCTCCCTGATATTCTCCTAGTTCCTTTTCTACGTACGGTTCGAGTCTACGTTTTATAAGCGCCGATGTTATTTTGTGGACCGAATCTAGTAGGGCAATGCCCCTATAGTTGAGCATATTGATTTATCCCTTTTCTTAAAGATTGGGAGAATTAGAGCTTTACTCTACTCTGGCGGCATTTGTTCCTCTTGCCAGACTTCTGTGTCAGCACTTTCCCTCCTTTTTTTATATTTTCCATCGTTATGTTATTGTGTCCAGGGCTATTGCCATTTCTCATAGTCTGGATTACTTCTACTTCTTTTATTGATAGCGGAATAGTCTCTTTGGTTTCTTCCGTACTTCTGTTCCGTTATCCCTTTCTTCTTGAGATTGGTTCAGTAATTCAGAAAAGTTCTGACTCCATATTTTTAGTTGTTCTTCTTCCTTTCCTATTAGGTTTCCTTCTTTGTTTTTGTAGCAAGCCGGGCTCGTTTTAAGTTCTCCTCTTGCTTCTCTTATGTTCTTGTATGCCTTCTTAATTTAGTTGTTTTTAAAGTTGTCTATTATTATTTTTAACAGGTTCTCCTTGTCTGTCCTTTTCATGTTTCTACATGTTTGTTTTGCTTTTCTTCACTGCTCTTGATATGCTCGGTGGTACGCCAGTTTGTCTTCTTCCGTTTGAGCGCATAGCATTTTTAATCTCAGCTCTTTTCTTTTGTTTATTTCTCCTTTACATTCCTCATTTATCCACTTTTCTCTTTCCTCGTCTTGGGGATACTCTCGGTTGTTGCTGCTTTTATGATCTCTTCTATCTGTTTCCATTTCTGTTCTGTTGTATGTTGTTGCGTATTGCTTGTCTCTTTGCATTTTTCTTTTATCACGTTTTTGTATTTTTCGCTATTTCATCCTTAAAATATACCATATCTAATTATTATTTAGTAGCAGTATAAAAAGTTTAATGTTACTTTTATGATTGTCAGGTGGTCCGGAGCAAATTTCCATAACGACTTTTACGATTAAACAAGGCCTACTATGTTACTTCAATTATTTGCATTTGTCTTTGATCATAGTAGGCTGGCGGTTTATGATACATAGAGTGTCTAATTACATGCAAACTTCTTTTAAGTAATTGTATATTTGATAAGAATCTGGAATTGATTCAATTATAAATTACAAAGGTATAAGAGTGTCAAGCTGTAAAGTGAAACACACTGCATACTTATATAGTGTTATTAGTACCCACTTATGGGTTCTTTCTTTTCTAGGTCTCGTCAAACTGACCCCTGCACTGTATTCGAATGCCTGTAGCTAACTAACTGTTTGGGGGTACGGATTTTTCGTGATGTGATATTTTTTTTAGAAAGGGGAGATTTAAACCAACTAATCCAAAGGAAGCCCACACTTCTTAAGCCAATCAGAAAATAACCGCGTGAAAACCTTCTAGAATATTTCGTTTAAATTCGCTGGACATTACCGCCTAAAATCTGCTTCTTAGGATGAAACTCGATATTTTGCAGGTGGCTTCAAGCTATGTTTATTTGTCTGCGTGCAGAAAAATCTATTCATATAAATTGAAAGTAGGCATGGCACATTCAGGAAGCAGGGCCAGCTCAAGGTAAAATTCTCACCCGGGCGAGAGGGTAATTTGGCGCGCCCCCTTAAAACCAAAAATCACCACGATGGAGAATAGATTAGGAAAAAATAACAATGAAATCATAACATTTTATTATAACGTACATACATTATTACCAAAAACAACAAACAATAAAAAAAATATCAGAAAAGCATTATCTACAAAAAAGATTTGCGAGCTTTTTTTAGCTATTACGTTTTAAGTGTCATAGGGTAATCGGTAATATAAACAAAAGTAATTAGCAAAAAATAGGGAAGATAAAATCAATTTAATAAGAATGAAAATAAATTTTATTATCATTATAGTATAAATTGATTTCATTTTATCTATTTTGTACGTATATTCGATTATAATTAAATATACATTAAGTATCACTTTAGCTCTTCTTAACTGAAATCAGTTTCTGAATCATTCCAGCTCACCTGCTGTTTCTCTTATCAGTTAAATTACTCGAGTCGATCACGTGATGCGGCGTCCAGCCGCGTGATCACTGCATGATTTGCGTTGCTTTTTACAATTTCGCTCTCGTGATTTTGGTGGCCTAGATTCTTCATTTGTTTGTTAGACTGTTAGAGTATAGGTATTTCTGGCGATGACGCGAGCACAGTGAAAATTCCCAAACAAAACAGTGACTCTTCGCACGACCACACGGTAATTAATTTCGAGCACCGTAACACTGTAACAGTACTTAATACTACGTAATAATCGTTGTACTGAGAAGATTATTTTTTCATGTTTGAACTTCCAATTTTTTCACCGACCATTTGGCGCCCCCCAGACGCGGCGCCCTGGGCAGTCGCCCGGGCCTTAAGCCGCCCCTGCGTCCAGGATCTATAAATATAAACCAAATGTCTTTTTTGACATTAAATTCCTTGGTTTTCGGGGTATTTTTATAAACTCAATCCATACACTCAATCTTTATCTGTTTTCTGTTCTAGAAGCAATTTCATCTTGTGTAAAAACATTTTAGGATGACTTTTGATATTAAAGAAAACACCCTGTTAATTCGAAATATCGTTTGCATTTTTAACCCAACTGAAGTGTGATGAACTACACAGGACCGTACTAAGATTCCTTTACTATATTAATGCATATAAAGTTGCATTATTATAAAATTGGGAATTTGAACACGTTATCAATTATACTCCTGTATTTTCATTTAAATTAACGAGTGTAGCACAACAGTCTAGAAATTGTCCGTTTAATGACGTGAACAAAAGTTCCCACCACTGGCTGAAGACCTATTACTCTAATAGATATTGATGCTGCTCATGTTTTTAAAGTATTGTCAATGTACTTTTCTGATATATTCTTAATCTTATTTTGTAATTAGATTATCCAATATTTTATTAATGCCAAATTCTTATGCAATGAAACGAAGGCACAAGTTTGAATTTCTTTATAGGAAATACGTTTTAATTCATTCTTTTTATTTTTATACAATTAGAGGAATAAAAAGTCATCAACACTGTCAGGGGGCATGAAAAGGAAATTATCTGTAGGTGTAGCATTATGTGGAGGTTCAAAAGTTGTTATGTGTGATGAGCCAACTGCTGGATTAGATCCTGCAGCTAGAAGAGCTCTGTGGGACTTGTTGGAATCTCAGAAAAAAGGCAAGTTTATTTTTAATATGCAAATTGTTGGATGCTGTAGTTTAGAAGTAAGTAATCCGTCTTAGATTCAATGGAAGATATTACAAAATCTTAATTTAAAACGAAGATATCGAACATATTTTGCAATAAGTTTTTGTGTTTCATATATAAATGTACATTGCTTTTTTTTTACAGGTCGAACAATTCTACTTTCTACACATTACATGGATGAAGCTGATATATTAGGAGACCGTATTGCGATAATGGCAGGTGGAGAACTACAGTGTTGTGGATCGAGTTTCTTCCTAAAAAAGAAATATGGTGCAGGCTACCATCTTGTTATGGACAAATCGCCGCAATGTATCGTAAATAATGTCACACAACTCTTACAGAAATATATTCCAAACATAGAGGTAATGTTTGCTACAGTAGTTGTTTTTAATATATTGTTTTTATTTTATTAAAGGCTAATAGTAATGTTGGATCTGAATTGGCTTACCTATTAACTGAAGAGCATTCATCAACATTTGAGAAAATGCTTAGTGATTTAGAAACAAACAGTAGTAGCTTAGGAATATTAAGTTATGGTATTTCTCTTACAACACTTGAGGAAGTGTTTATGAAGTAAGTTAGTTTAATATTTAAAAGCTCTTTTAATCCATAGAGGGTCTCTCTTTTTCTTGTTCTTATTTTAAAGTGTCTCGATTTTAAAAACTTATTACAGAATCTTTCAATTAACTGATAGCTTAAAACTAACCTAGTGACTAAAGACGTTATGCAATTTATTTTAATATCTATGCCAGTAGTAGTGGGTGTTTACGTCAAATCAGAGGTACTCGAAATGCAACACATGTTGATATGCTGCTTTAATGTGTGCATACAAGCATGATAGCAATATACATTCCATCGCGAGAGCCCTGGGTTTGACATATGCACCTACCACTACTGACCTATGCTATATTTTTATTTCTATATCCACAGGGTAGGTGCAGATCATGGTTTACTAGATGATCATCCAACCGAGGTTCCTCATGATAACCAAATATTGCCCAATGGATATGTAGAAGTTAATCAAAATGATCCTTATCATAGTATACAAATTAATAATGCTAGCCCACACCAGTATGCATTAGAGATGCAAAGTAAGTATTATAAACAAAACACAGTAGATATTTTTAATTTTACAAAGATATGCATTTCTCTAGCAGAAGATTTGTTAATTGGCTGTGCCTTATGGTATAATCAGTTAGTAGCTATGTTGATGAAACGAACCCTATCTATTATTCGTTCTTGGAGGCTACTTCTTATACAAAATTTTATACCAGTTTTATTATTAATATTAGCGGTTATACTCACTAAAGAGAGAGAATTAGATCTTCCTAACTTAAAAATACAATTAGATACTTATGACAATCCTGTAACAGTATTAACTAGAGATAGTAATAGTAGTCCATTTGCGGAAACTTATATAAACTTCTTAAATAAAAGCAATAAAATTTTTATTAACTGGGAAAGTGCCAACATGACAGAGAAGATGCTTGAAGTGGTAAGTAGAGTATAAATGATTTTATAAAGAGATTCAATGCCATAAAACTTTTTATAGTGTTTGCATATTTTTTAAGTATCATTTCAACTATACACGCCCAACTATCCATACCAAGCCCGCTATGTTACGCAGGCACTCAGAAGCCCGGGCTTTCCTGTAGAGTTTCAGCTGTATATTCTACCTCAATCGAACCGATAATTTCATATTATTAAGCGCAACCTGCGAGGGGTAAGTTATTTTTACATACAAATGAATATATACTGTACAGCTTTTACGAGACCGCATATATTATTGGTACTGTAGCAGTCCTGTTTGTATAAAAATAGATATTTCACGCATTATACCAAGCCACGCAGGGTTGCCGCTACTGTTACCAGCAAAACGTAAGATTATTGATCGTGTAATTTGTCTCGCCGGCTGTGAATGTCGGACAAACCACGGTTAGTCACCGAGACTTCCCGAATGCTTTCGTTCTTATGTGATGGTAATGCCGAGTTGGGAGTATCCTAGCGGAACTTTTGTTCTCGCCAACAGCCTGAGTCAACGTCGTACATCTGGTTATTATCGATTTTATTTTAGCTTTCTCGCGGCATAGTAACACAGACAATTATATACAACGAACTTTATGAAAAGAAGATGGAATTTTAGATTTCAGATCATGTTCTACATGCATAATTAACTGAATATTAAGTTACCTCGGAATTCGCCTTTTGGCCACCGATTTTGATGATTTTTTTTTAAATTGTAGGTAATCGACTATATTTCAAAGTCTAAATGTTAGATTTGTCCTGTAATGCCCTGTTTAATTGTTAATAACAAATTATTACTTTTTTCATAAGGGACTAACATTTAAATAATTTCATCAAATTTGTATTATAATTGCATAAAGTTGGGTACTTATAGGTTTTTAGGGTCGTAGATTCAAAATTTTAATAAAAATTTGATGAAATTATTTAATTATTAATTAGCCCCTTATGGAAAAAGTAATAATTTGTTAATAACAATTAAACAGTAATTTTCAAACCTTTGACAGTACAGACTTTACCAATTAAATATTTTAGTTTGAAAGAAAATGGCAAGAACAAAATTACAGTTTTCAATTAAATTAATATAAATAAAAATATTATTTCTAAAAAAAGATAAATCAATATTAGACGGTTTCCTAGAAAAAAAATACCTCGGAATTCGCCTTTTGGGCACCGATTTTGATGATTTTTTTAAAATAGTAGGTAATCGAATATATTTCAAAGTCTAAATGTTCGATTTGTCCGCTAATGCCCTGTTTAATTGTTATTAACAAATTATTATTTTTTCCATAGGGGGTTAATTAATAATTAAATCATTTCATCAAATTTTTATTATAATTGAATAAAGTTGGGTACTTATAAGTTTTTAGGGTCGTAGATTACGAATCCGGGGTCCAAATTGGTCTAAAATTCAAAATGGCCGCCGGTGTCAAAACTTTAATATATGAAATTTTGAATGAAAAATCGTACCAAGGGGTTTTTAAAGTAGCAAATTGTGCTGTTAAGCTAGAAAATGACCCAGATGTAAAATGCTTGTCACAAAATGGCCACCGAAACTAAATATGATTAAAATTCAAAATGTTTAATCTCTACTGTATGTTTGTTTAAGATGGATTAATATAGTAGTTAACACAATTTTAAGATTGTTGCAATTATTATTTATTTAAAATTCAAATTGATAGAATGGAGTTATTCCGTATGAATAGTGTTAAAATAAATTAATACTCCATAATTTAACCAGATTCCGTTTAAGTCTGAAACTTTATTTATCGTCAGATTTAAATAAAGGATATTGTATTCATTATTATTTACTTGTGTTTCATGTAAAGCATTGTTAGTTTTTCAGCTACTTCTGGCAACGTAGAAAAAGAATGTGCTCTTTACATTTTGAAAACTGATTAGTAAGCTTTTTTTTGGGAAGAATAAATTCTTTTTTACATGCTCTTACTGGTTGCGACACTTCAACAGCGTTTTTCGGCAAAGTGGTAAATAAATTTTTCAAAACTTTTGAATGCAAAATTTTATAGGTGTTTTTATAATTTTTAGAAATAGTTAGGGTTACTGAAGACAAGATAAGATATATAGAAAATAAATAAAATGGAACTTTTTTATTAGAAATTGCATGAAAATACAACTAAAAGAAATTGATTTAATTTTATTTTATTTGACAAATCCCATATTGTATAATATCATCTTCAGAGTCATTGCGTTCTGTTTCTTCTTCTTGTTATTTTGAAAAGCATTCTTCATCAGAGAAGTTTTCATCTAAACTTCTTTTTCATTAATGTTTCCTACGTTTGGACATTTCCAAAACTTTAAAAGATTTGAAGATTTGAGTTTTGTTTTCGACTATGCTTAAAAATTGGCTATAAGTGGATTCGAAGATGCCAAAAATAAGTTGAGAATTTTCTCATTAGTTTCTTCTCTGGAAGATTTGCATGGATGACCTCTTCTAAATTAACTAATCAACTTTATTTATTTCTTCTAAATAGCTTGAAATCTTTTTTCTCGCTTCTTCGCTAGCCGTTCATCTGTATCTTTTTGATGGACGAGCATGCCTCGAAGGTTAGTTAGAGTACCGTAGGTACATTTTACTAAAACATTTTCTGCAGCTTTTATGGTTGAATGGTCTTGAACTTTTCAACATTTATTTCATATCCACATACAACTGTTTGCATAATATCAAATCTATTAATAAATTATCTCTGACTTAATTTCTGTAATTTCTGCAGAAGTCGCAAGCGCTTTGAAAAAGCACATTGCTTCATATTTTCTTTGTTTTTAAAACTGTAAACCATGTGGGAAAAAATCGTGAATCTGTGTATCAAACAATAAACAAGTAACTGTGATTCACTGGCAAACATTTTAAGAAAAAATGAATGAACTGGGTGTTTTGCAAACCTTACTGAGCTGAAAACATGTGAATACATGTCTGAGATACCTATTAGAGACCGCTAGTTTAGCCGTTTAATTCTTTCGACATTTTGTCAGCTTTTGAAGCAAAATCCCGTTATATGAGACGGTGGAATAGTCTAAATTTTTGACAGTATTGCCTTTTTGTCCGTTCCAAGTTTTGATGACTTTCGGATTTAGATTAATTTATTATGATATGAGCTTTCAATCAGTAAAGGTTTCATTTTGTAAATCCGTTTCCCCAAAAAGAACGACCTAAACAAATCCACAAACTGACAGAGGAACTAAGGGAAGACTGACAGATAGGTGCCCAGTTCGTGTTATGTTATTCACTAACCATGTACAGTGCCGCCCATTTGAAAGTGCACGACTCTTTATATGTAATATTCCAAAATGACATCGTGTAAGTCAGGATTCCATGGGCTGTGTTTATAACAGCTGCAGCGGAATGAAAGGTTTATTATTATTATTTTCAAATACTTGTTTAAAATAATTTATCAGCTTAGAGTAAGTTATAGAAAACATAACCGAGGTAAATCGGGTCTATCGTGTACTTTCAAATGGGCAGTGTACCTCTAAGTTGCTATTTAATACTTCATAAAGAATTATGATATGACTTTTAAATTATTAGTCCAAGAGCAAGAGCAAAAAAGTAGGTTCATAATGCAATGAAATGTTTTCGTAGACAATAACATTATCTACAACTTTTATTACAAACTTTTTTCTGTATAGTGCATAGCTTTATATTTAAAGCGCGCCAAACATTCTCCAACATGGTTATTGCTAAATATATAGTTAACGGTTGATGATACATTAAAAATGGTAATAACCAAATTTGTAGAACACAAAATTTCTTATAGAATTTATTTTTTTTTCTATAAAATTGATACTTTAAGAGCTATAGCTTGGTAAACTATTGCACCGCGTGAATTATCAGTGGTAATGTTGGTCATAGTACACGGTAAACATTTCATAACACATAAAACGGCGAAAAGTGTTCAGAAAAATGACAGTACTGTGTAGTGTGTAGTGAATGTAATGTATTAATCTTATAAATAGTGCCAAGAAGTACTCATAATTTATACATCTTTCTTAAATTGCATGGGTAGAACGTATTATCATAAAAAACTGTCAATGTAGCAAGATATAATAGTTTGTACATCACGAACATCATAAAAAATAATAATAATCATGATGATAATAATAATCATGAGAAGGGAAAGGTGGAGAAAAGGATAACAGAGTTCAAAGAATGCAAATTAATTTTTTGAAATAAAAAACGGATTAAAACATTTATTTATACAAAAAGTGGCAAGTTATTTTACGTCATAAGTCTCATCTGTTTCGATGATGAAGGAAGTCACTCATCGTCTTCCACATCCTTGTTTTCTGCCACCGATATATCCGTAGGAGGTGAATCGAAAATTTCATTTTCATCGACTTCGTCTTCGATGGTTTCCAATGTATCTGGCACATTGTCGCATGTGCATCCACCACAATTCGAACAAATAATGGAACATTTTAAGCCAGCTTTTCGGCATACACAGGCAGCCCCGCAATTTGTTGTGCATTTGCAAGATATTATTTTCAGCAAACTTGAGGGTGCTGGAGCCATAGTAGTTCGAATTGGTTGAAGTCCATTTGTAGTCCACTTCCAATCCCATTCTTCAGGATCATGGTAAAATCCAAGCCAAGTTTGAACCTGGTGGTAGGTTCTAAAAGAATGGTAACGTGCCGTATCTTGGGTTGGAGGTAGAAGTGAGAGGTTTAGTTTGGTGTTACTCGCCAAATTTGAGAAGCATTTTTAGCGAAGAGAGTTAATGGACGCATTGAGAGGCGCATGATTTAATATATAGTGTATAATTTCGTGGCTATTGTGCGTAAACTCGGCATTTACAGCGTTATAAGTCTTAAAGTATCAATTTTATAGAAAAAAACTTCAAATAAATTTTATCGGAAATTTTGTGTTCTACAAATTTATCATCAACCGTTAACTATATATTTAGCAATAACCATATTGAAAAAAGTTTGGCGCGCTATAAATATAAACTTATGCACTAGACAGAAAAAAGTTTCAAATAAAAGTTGTAGAAAATGTTATTATCTACGAAAACGATTTTTTTACTATTTTTGTGGCACGATGCACAGTCACGAGATATTTGATAAAACGTGTTTTCCAAGATGGCTGCTAACGTTCATCTCTCCCGTCCCGCCAACTAGACGTTACATTCAGGGGACACCTACGAACATTTTCCAACAAGAAAATTAATTCTGTAGTAGATTGCAGAAATAAATTACGGTTACTGGCCGATATTATTTATTTTCCAACTTGTTTACATGCAGGTTACTAACATTATTCCATTGTTATTTCTAAACTACTACTATTTAGTAAGCATTAGTCCTACAGTTCGGACAGATTTTTTTAAGGAATTCTCTCGTGTAAAACAGCCAGCCTTCGCATTCAAATGAGACAGTGTTAAGATCTGCAGATGAGAACAACTTTGTTCTATTTCTTTCACCTAATGTAACTGCTATCACTCAACCAACGGACCAAGAATATATAAGAAACACCTAAGAGATTTTACAGACGTACCGTTTCGATTAATTTCTTGGAAACATTTGATATGATGCTATTTTGAAAGTTCTCTAATATCAAAGATGCAATTTTTGCTTTCGCTATTGCATGGATCAATGTTAAACAACTGACAATCGAGAAAACGTTTTTTACAATTATGAATAATGGAAAAGAAGTTAAAGGCGAAGATGTTACTGAAGACGTGATTTGTTCTAAAGGTATTGGTAGTTTGGCAAATCAGAGCGAGGATATGAAAGAGATAGAAGAGTCCGACATTGAAGCTTAAAAACATTGTGATCGTAAAAAACAAGGTTACCAAGTACTGACAGGAGATGCAATAATGGAGGAAGGGGAAATTCCACGCGACACCTCTCAAGTAGATCAAGAAGTTCTAAGTGATGGTGATGATGATTTAAACATGAAGAAAGTACTTTATGGACAAACTGCTAAAGCCATAGGCGTGTCATTAAATTTTTTTGAACAACATAAGGATCCTGATGTAATACATATTTTACACTGGCAAAATATAAAACAAATGATAAAAAATAACACGGTACGCACAGAAGAAATTTTCAGATTTTCATATAGCTTTTCTAGAACTTTTTGGTATGAAGATTACGAATCTGATGTTGGCTGTTTCCAATCAGGTCAAATGTTGTTTCGAATTTCATTCGTACGCCATGCAGCCAACCCATACCTGCCTCATAAATTTAACTCAAACCGGGTTTCTCAGGAATTGCTTTTTACCTTACGAATGCAAAACGCCAATAGAAGAATAGCATGCATACACTACATAAACAGGGTTGACAATTTTGGCGTTTCTTAATTCTACAGCTTTTTTGCTTTGGCGCTTGGTGCGTAAATTTTGCTATTAGTTTTTAGCTTTGCATCGTGTTTGACTACTATTGCATAATAAGTAGCGTGCCCCAACTTCACCTAACGATAGAAAAAATGTCAGGCGAGGCATCTGTGACTCGTTCAGAATTGGACTGGTCTAGTGCCCTCATGTCTCTGTGATTTGTGATTGCGCATTAAGTCTGGTTCCGTTACGGGTAAACTAGCTAGACATATGTTTCCGAACTATCGTGCTCAGATAGTTACGTCAAGGAACTTCAACGCTTTCTTGGATTAATTACTTATTTATCTAAGTTCTTTTAAGAACTTATCAGAATTATTAGCTCCACTTAGAGTGCCGTTAGAAAAAGATGATGAATGGAGATGGGAGAATGAACAAAAAGAAGCATTCTGTAAATTAAAAGAAATATTAAAAAACCCTCCAGTACTTGGTAATTTTAACCCAAATTTACCTATTTTATTATCTGTAGATGCTACTAGTACTGCATATGGTGGGGCATTAATTCAGAATGGTCACCCAATAGCTTATTACTCCAAATCTTTAACTAAAACGCAGATCAATTATAGTCAAATTGAAAAAGAAGCATTGGCCATATTACTGGCTTGCAAGAAATTTCCTGTTTATATATGGGGAAACAAAAATCTGATAGTAGAATCAGATCATAAGCCGTTAGAAACCATATTCAGGAAGCCATTGACTGAAGCGCCTCCCAGACTACAGAGAATCCTATTTGAAATACTGCCATATCCCACAATTGTGTACAAAAAAGGAACGATGTTGTACATAGCTGATATACTGAGCAGAGACTGCGCAAAAAATGTTCATGATGACGAGGATGAAAACTCATTTGAGACATGTGTAATAATACCAATGAGTAAAACGAGATTGCAGCAGTTAAAACAAGAGACAAATACAGATATAGAATTGGTGGAATTAAAACAGCAAATACTTGTAGGATGGCCCGACAGAATAAGCGAAGTTCCGGCTTCTCTAAGAAAATACTGGTCTTACAGGCACCTAGCAACTTATGAAGATATCATATTCAAAAATGATAAAATAATGATACCTCCGAGACTACAAGAAGTTGTTCTCAAATGTTGTCACTTTAGTCACAAAGGTATCACTGGTACTCTCTGATTGGCCAGAGATTTTGCGTATTTTGGCCAAGAATGTCTGTAGACATTATTAAATTGGTGCAAAACTGCAAGATTGGTACGAAGGAACAAAAAGAGAATTCTAAAGAAAAAATTTTACTTCAAGAGTATCCAGAACGGCCATGGCAAATATTCGCTTCTGATATTTATCATTTGAAGGACAAGGAATACTTGCTAATGGCAGATAGCTATTCAGGTTATTTTGACTTCGTGCAATTATCAAGCTTAACCAGCAGGTCAATAACTCGAGCATTTAGATGTTGGTTTGCTACATTTGGAATACCTGATATTCTTCGTACAGATGGAGGAAAACAATATGTATCTGAAGAATTTAAAGAATTTGCTAGAAGATGGAGGTTTGAACATAGAGTTTCCAGTCCACAGTTTCCCAGACCGAATGGTTTAGCAGAGCGATATGTACAAGAAGCAAGATCGATACTAGATAAATGTATATAAGAAGGTTCAGATATCCAGTTAGCCCTTTTACATCACAGAAACACACCAAGAGATACCCTAGGTTCTCCAATGCAAAGATTAATGGGTCGAAGAACTAAAACGTTCATTCCCATTAATACAAAGTTATTATTACCTGAAACAGTTAAAAATGTTTCTGAAAAGTTGAAAAATATTAAACTAAAAGAGAAGAAATGTGCAGATAGAGCAAAAGCAAATTTACCAGAATTTTAAAATGATGAAAAAGTATTAATTAGAAAGAGACACAAGGAATGGACTCCTGCAACAGTTGTAAAGAAGGCAGAAGAACCAAGCTCGTGGATTGTACAATAGGGTGGTCCAACAAAAAAAGCAAAGTCGGAAATCTTATGTTCTCACCCCCTAGGATTATTGTATATCGAAAAAAAAAGTACCCCTATTTTTTATTTTGAAATCGGACGATGTTTAGGGGTGCCTCAAAGCCCTTAAAGGTTCCAATGTATTTTATATGGGAAAAAAACTCTTTCATAGGATTGGTATAGAATTTTAGAAAATCAATATTTTTCAATGGGACTACTCTGTTTCTCTTCAGAAATGTTCAGAAAATGACATCCAATAATTTATTTATCAAAATATTTTATATTAAAAAATAGTAATAAATATTTTTTAACGATTTTTCTGTTTCTTTCATTTATGGGGTTTTTTGCGGGTCTGTAAAAAATAGTTAATATAAAAAATTTAACAAATAAATTATTGGATGTCATTCTCTAAACATTTCTGAAGAGAAACACAGTAGTCCGGTTGAAAAATATTGATTTTCTAGGATTCTATGCCAAATCTACGAAAACGTGTTTTTTTTCTCATATAAAATACATGGGAAACTTTAAGGGCTTTGAGGCACCCCTAAACATCCTTCGATTTCAAAATAAAAAGAAATTGCAGAAATTAAGACAGAGATAATTTATTAATAGATTTGATATTATGCAAACAGTTGCATGTTGATATGAAATAAATGTTGAAAAGCTCAAGACCATTCAACCAAGGAAACTGCAGAAAATGTTTATGGTACTCCAACTAACCTTCGAGGCATAAAATGCTGGTCCATAAAAAAGATACAGATGAACAGTTAGCGAAGAAGCGAGAAAAAAGATTTCAAGCTATTTAGAAGAAATAAATAAAGCTGATTAGTTAATTTAGAACAGGTCATCCATGCAAATCTTCCAGATAAGAAACTAATGAGAAAATTCTCAACTTATGTTTGGCATTTTCGAATCCACTTATAGCCAATTTTGAAGCATAGTCGAAAACAAAACTGAAATCTTCAAATCTTTGGAAATATCCAAACGTAGGAAACATTAATGAAAAAGAAGATTTAGATGAAAATTTCTCTGATGAAGAATGCTTTTCAAAATAATAATAAGAAGAAACAGTTTTGCATTCAAAAGGTTTTTTTTTAGGGGCAAAGAGAAAAATTTATTTTTCCCTTTGCCGAAAAACGCTGATCAAGTGTCGCAACTAGTAAGAGCACGTAAAAAAGAATTTAGTCTTCCAAAAAAAAGCTTACTAATCAGTTTTCAAAAATTAAAGAGCACATTCTTTTTTTACGTTGCCAGAAGTAGATGAAGAAACTAACAGTGCTTTACACAAGAAACACAAGTAAATAATAATACAATATTCTTTATTTAAATCTGACGATAACTAAAGTTTCAGACTTAAACGGAATCTGGTTAAATTCCATTCCATCAATTTGTCTTTTAACTAAATAATAATTGCAACAATCTTAAAATTGTAACTACTATATTAATCCATCTTAAACAAACTTGTAGTAGAGATTAAACATTTTGAATTTTATTCATATTTAGTTTCGGTGGCCATTTTGTGACAAGCATTTTGCATCTGGGTCAGTTTTTAGCTTAACAGCACAATTTGCTACTTTAAAAACCCACTGGTACGATTTTTCATACGAAATTTCAAATATTAAGCTTTGACACCGGCGGCCATTTTATAGCCACCATTTTGCACTTTGGACCACGGATTCGTAATCTACGACCCTAAAAACCTATAAGTAGCCAACTTTATTCAATTATAATAAAAAATATTTAATTATTAATTAGCCCCTTATGGAAAAAATAAAAATTTGTTAACAACAATTAAACAGGGCATTAGCGGACAAATCTAATATTTAGACTTTGAAATATAGTCGACTACCTACAATTTAAAAAAATCATCAAAATCGGTGCGCAAAAGGCGATTTCCTAGGTAACTTAATATTCATTTAATCACGCATGTAGAACATGATCTGAAATCTAAAATGTAATTAATGCGAATAAGATGTGGCAAAAGCTTTTATTTTACTATACATACATCTATTTTATTCTTAATAATTAAAAATCATAACTGTTATCTTTTATTAATAGTAAAAACACCTTACATTTTATTCACATGACCCATTATTTTGTAATCAATCTTTGAAACAAATTGCGTGTAGTTTCTTCAATTTTATTTCATAATTACCCATTTACCAATTTTCATAAATTATCAGGTATTTTTTTCAAATAAAAACATTTCAATCTTCACTTTATTATTTAAAAAGTTAATTACAGCGAAAAATCTACGTAGCTAATTATAACTAATTATTGTAGAATTCTTACAAAAAGCCTACATCACCCTATTTTATGAGAGATATTGTTCAAGAAATAAAATATGTACCTAATATCACCAAAAAATCAACGAAAATATAAAATGTATAATTAGAAATTTTAAAAATTCCCTATCTGCAACTACAAATACTATAGTGTGGGTTTTGTTTTTATAATAAATAGCTATACAAACTACCAAATTAATATAATAATAAATTAAACATTTTCATGAAGAAACGGAAACTTAGGAAATAATTTTAAAGAAAATACAAGTTTGTTACAAAAATCAATATTAAATGTGTGCAAATGTACAAATAAGCAGAAAACGAATTTGCGGGGGAACCAGTCCCCCTACATACGTTAACCACTCTTATGGTATAAAAATGTGTGAAGTTAACTAGAAAAATCAATAATCCAAACACTTGATTTTCAAGCCCCATTGCCAGATCACTGGGACTCGTATAATGCGTGTAATTTGCATCGCGCGTAAGGTCAGTTTGATGTCTACAGTATATATACAACACCGATCGTTGGCCCCCTATATTTATTTCCCTTGAACTAAACGTGTGTATTTTGAGATATATGACGGTCTTTACCCGCCATTTCGAAAATCGAGATTCCGCATCTCCTGATGATGCTTAATCAAGAAAACACTATTATACACATAAAATTTACGAAGCCCACAACCGGGCTGCGTAAGTTGGTGCCGGGCTTCGTATAGATAGGAGAACACTCTGTTTTAGGCTTGGTAATGCCGCCTAATGTGTATATATATATATATATATATATATATATATATAAATATATATATATATATGTAGCGCGTTAACTTCCATGCCATAATAAGGAATATACTGCATACTTCCAAGACCTCTGTTAACTTCCAGGACGTGACTGGAACTTACTTTCTGCTAAACGTTAAAGTCCAGGACTGTCTTGGAAATTACATGTAACTTCCAGTACAGTCTCGAAATTGGATAACTTACTTACTTTCAACAATAAAAAAATTATCTCATGTATTTTCATTAATAATATCATTAACGAATTAAAGAATAAATTCTTTAACTTAATTCAACTTTAAGAATATTTCAGGGGTCGACCCTTTTATGTCGATCGCACCGAAGGGTCTTCACCCATTTTATTCCTGTATCGGCATTCTTTTGTATCGAAATTTAGAACGCTTTAGAAAAAAATATAGTTCATTCCAGTTTATTCTCGTTTATTCCTGTTGACGTAAGTGTACTTATTTACACCTTCCGATACAAAATTAGTATAAGTTAACCTTAATGACCATTCATAAGTTTGCCTCACCAAGGTCTGTAATTTGTCATTGAAGCGTGTACAGTTCATTGTACACCATCCCGTATACTGAATATTCCTCAAATTAATTTGATTGAAGTTCTTGGAAGTAGACAATAGTTAACTAACAAATCTAAAATTAAATTGAAGTTTTGTAAGTTCTCATTAGTTAGCAAAATACATTTACATTTAGTAAATCTTTTGACAATTTTGAAATTTTTATTACAATACAAAATGCTAGTAATATATCATTAAATAAACATACGATATATACACAGTGAGTTTAATGGATATAGGGTAATGACTAGTATTTTAAACGTAAATGTCCTGGAAGTTAGCGAAAGATACAAATTTTAAAATAAAAGGCTATCTATCAGGCTATTAAGCAATATGATAAAAGTGGAATATATACGCAATACTATAAAGAATAAATCTGTCAAGCAATGACCAATCCGGTGTGGAGGTATTTACTAGACGGATCCGGTTCACTACGGAAGCTCGTGCTCCCATCGGTTCAACACGTAGAATCGAAGTTTGAAAGAAATCGAAGACAGCTCAGACTGACAGATCAGGCACACATACAGACAGTCCAGGCAGAATAGAGAAACAAACCAGACAGACAGACAGACCAGAGAGACGGTCCAGGTAGACCAGACACAGAGACAGAGCAGATAGGCGGACAAACTAGACGTACTAGACAGGCAAACGGATCAGGCAGACGGAGCAGGTAAACAGACCAGACAAGCAGACAGACCAGGTAAACAGGCAAACCAGACAGGCTGGCAGACAGACCAAATACACGAACCAAACAGACAATCCAGACAGAAGACCAAACTGACATTCCAGACAGGCCAGATACATAGACCAAACAGCAAGACTAGCCAGACAGTTAGACCAGACAGACAGACCAGATACACACACCAAACATATATAAAGACCAGAGAGACGGTCCAGACAGACTCCAGGCAGACAGATCACATCCACAGTCACATCAGACAAACATACCAGGCAGAAAACCAGACAATCAGACAGATCAGGCTGGCAGATAGACAGACCAGACAGATAGATTTGGCAGACTGAGCAAGTAGCCATTCATATTATTCACACAGATCGTCAGATAGCAAACAGACCAAACAGCCAGACGAGACAGGCTGACCAAACAGACAGATCAGACCAGACATAAGACGGACAGACCAAACCTATAGACAGACCAGATAGACAGACACACGATGTCTTTTTTTCATTTTAGCTATGTCATAGGAAATACATTGTATAAAAGTCAAAAACTTAATGGCCGTTTCTAAGTTGCCTCGCCAAGGTCTGTAGTTTGTCATTGAGTTCATTGTACACCATCCTGTATACTGAATATTCCAGAAATTAATTTTTGATTAAAGTTTTTGAAAGTAGACAACTGTCAACTAACGAATCTAAAATTAGTCTTGGAAGTTCTCATTAGTTAATAAATTACATTTAAATTTATTAAATCTTTTGACAATTTTGAAAATTTTATTACAATACAAAGTTAGTAATACGAGTATATTATTAAATAAACATACATACACAGTGAGTTTAAAGGATATAAGGTAATGGCTAGTATTTTAAACGTAAATGTCCTGGAAGTTAGCGAAAGATACAAATTCAAAAATAAAATAAAAGGCTAGTAGGCTATTAAGTTAAATATGGCAAAAGTGAATATATACACAATACTATGAAGAATGAATCCCCTCAGCAATTTCCGATTCGGTATGGAGGTACTAGAAGGATTCAGTTTACTACGGAGACTCGTGCTCCCAGCGGTTCAGCACAGAGAATCGCAGTTTGAAAGAAATCGAAGGTAGCCCAGACAGACAGATCAGGCACACAGACAGACAGTCTAGGTAGAGCAGACAACAAATCAGACAGACAGGCCAGAGAGACGGTCCAGATAATCAGACCAGACAGACCAGATAGACAGACCAAACAGCCAAACCAGGCCAGACCAGGCACACGAGCAGACCAGATAGAAAGGCAAACCAGACAGGCAGGCAGACAGACCAGCTGCATGGACCAAACGGACAGGAGACCAGACTGACAGACCCGACAGATACAAAGATCAAACAGCTAAACCAGAAAGACAGACCAGACAGATAGATAGACCAGAGAGACGGTCCAGACAGATACACCAAGCAGACAGACCACATCGACAGTCGTACGAGACAAACATACCAGGCAGAAAACCAGACAAGCAGATAGATCAGGCTTTCAGAGAGAAAGACCAAACAGATAGATTTGACATACAGACCAAGTAGACATTCATATCATTCACACAGATCGGCAGATAGACAGGCACACATATGTGTAATGGAGCATGATGAAATAAATGTATTAGAAAAAAAATAAAAAAAGACCACACAGAGATACCAAACAGACAGACGAGACAGGCTGACCAAATAGACACAACAGAGAGACAGATCAGAGAGGTAGACCATGCCGTCATATCAGACCAGACATAAGACGGACAGAGCAGACCCACATGCAGACCAGATAGACAGACAGACGTACACACGATGTCGTTTTTTTATTTTATTTGTCATAGGTAATAGATTATGTAACACTCAAAAACTTAATGGCCATTCCTAAGTTGCCTTGCCACTACTGCCACACAGTTTGATGAAATTTTTGATGAAAGTCTTGGAAGTTCTCATTAGTTAACAAATTGTATTTAAATTTAGTAAATCTTTTGACAATTTTGAAATTTTTATTACAATACAAAATGTTGGTAATATATCATTAAATAAACATACATACACAGTGAGTTTAAATGATATAAGGTAATGGCTAGTATTTTAAACGTAAATGTCCTGGAAGTTAACGAAAGATACAAATTCTAAAATAAAATAAAAGGTCAGTTAAAGATGGTAAAAGTGGAATATACTCGTATATACACAATATTATGAAAAATGAATTCGACCAGCAATACCCGATTCTGTATGGAGGTACTAGACGAATCCGATTTACTATGGAGGCTCGTGCTCTCATTCCGCACAGAGAATCGTAGTTTGAAAGAAATCGAAGACAGCCCAAACAGACAGATCAGGCACACAGACAGACAGTCCAGGCAAAACAGGCAAACAAACCAGACAAACAGGCCTGAGACGGTCCAGTTAGACAGACTATACACACAGACAAACCAGATAGTCGAATCAAACAGACGTACCAGACAGGTAAACAGATCAGACAGACGGACCAGGCAGACAGACCAGACGGATGTCTGTGTTGTGACCGACACGAAGTCACAAACGGAATTTCTTTCATAGTCCGATATTCGTTACTGTATCGGGTGCAGCTCGAGCCTTTCTACAGAACCAGATATGTCTACAAACTCCGTACTGAGCCGGAACGAGCTGAGCGCCCCATACTGAACCGGGTTGCTTCCTTTTTCAGGGTTATGTTAATTTTCTATTTTCCTTATATTCTATTTTCCATTAACATTCCATTCCTTTGACATTTGTCGATAACAGTAGGTATTACTGTCATGTTATGTAGTGTTTAAGTTACCTCACGATTTTACAGCAAGATTTTGTCAAAAAATAGTTTTTGAGTTTTACATTTAACTTTTACATGTATTACCTATGACGTAGGTAAAATGAAAAAATGCCCGTGTGTAATCTTTTTATTTTCTGTCTGGTTTGTTCCGTCTGACTGTGGGTTTGGTCTGTCCTTCTTATGTCTGGTCTGATCTGTCGGTCTGGCCTGCCTGTCTGGTCAGACTGTCTCGTTTATTTGTCTGGTATCTCTGTGTGGTGTGTCTGCCTCTCTATCTGCCGATCTGTGTAAATAGTATGAATCTCAACTATCTGTCAAATCTATCTGCCTGTCTGCCAGCCTGATTTGTCAGTTTGTCTGGTCTTCTGCCTAGTATGTTTGTCTGGTGTGACTGTCGATGTGGTCTGTATGCCTTGTGTGCCTGTCTGTCTGGATCGTCTCTCTGGTTTGGCTCTCTGGTCTGTGTATCCGGTCTGCGTATCTGGTCTGTCTGTCTGGTCCACCTGTCTGTCTGTCTGTTCTGGTTGTTTGGCCTATGTATCTGATCTGTCTGGTCTGCCTATGTCTGATTTGTCTGCCTGTCTGGTTTGCCTATCTATCTGGTCTGCTCGGGTGTCTGGTCTGGTCTGTCTGTTTGGTTTGTTTGTCTAGTCTGGCTATTTGATCTGTCTGTCTGGTCTGTCTGCCTGGTCCGTCTGACGGATCTGTTTGCCTGTTCTGCCTGTCTGACCTGTCTGGACTGTCTCTCTGGCCTGTCTATCTGTCTGGTCTGGCTCTGTGGTCTGTGTATCTGGTCTAGCATTTTGGTCTATGTATCTGGTCTGTCTATGTCTGGTTTTTCAGTCTGGTTTCCTGTCTGGTTTGCTGTTTGGTCCGTCTGCCTGTCTGGTTTGCCTGTCTATCTGGTCTGCCCGGATGTCTGGTCTGGTCTGTCTGTCCGAGGTGTCTGGTCTAGCTGTTTGATCTGTCTGTGTATCTGCCAGTCTGGTCCGTCTGTCTGATCTGTTTGCCTGTCTTGTACGTTTGTTTGGTTCGTCTATCTGGTCTGCCTGTGTATTTAGTCAGTCTATCTAGACCGTCTCTCTGGTCAGTCTATCTGGACCGTCTCTCTGGTTTTTTTGTCTGTTCTGCCTGTCTATTCTGGACTGTCTGTCCGCGCGCCTGATCTGTTTGTCTGTGCTGTCTCCAATCCAATCCACCTAAAATTGGGTTTGGAGAAAGTACGGGGTGCACCCCGTCTCCCATGGCCTATCTATTAAATAGGTGCTTTAAAAAGTTAATACTGTATCTAGCATCTTGCTTTGACTGCTCTGCATGTAAATAAACGCCTACTTCACACCTCACCATAGCAGCCTCGAAAAGCTATATCTAAAAATTATTATCATCAGAATAAAAGTAAGAATGTACCTTTTACTACCTGCCTCAGCTTGGTGGTATGATACTTGATACTATTTAGTTAGTTTCATCATAATTTGCACATTGTTTTCATTTGTACTTTGAAGTTCCAAAACCTGTGTTAATATATTCAATCAACTTTGATTCTGCTTCAAAATTATCCATTCCTACATTATCCAAAGTACTTCTAAAATAAAAAATGCATTACCATCAGTTGAAAAAAAACTGCCAAAAGGATCTCGCTCAAACTTTATGGGCTCAAGTTAACCCCAACGTAACCTTACCCTGATGTTAACCGTACCTCAACCTGACCTTAACCCGTTCTCAAATCGACATCAATTAGTGGTCTTTTCCAAAAACAACACATGTTTAAAAAATCATATTTCGGAAAATTACAAGAAGAATTGGTTTTTATGGAATTACTTACTTCAAGTTTTAATAAAAATGTTGTGGATTTTAAAGCAATATGACTTATGTATCGATGCATTTACATTTTTACTAGATTTCTAATACGAGCGTTCATATGACCTACGTGCGTTTATTTTTACGCACGTTGCAACGTATGTACCGTCCAATGCCAACGTGGTCAAACTAGACGCACGTTGAGACTTGCCAGCGCGCTGCATCTTTATTAGAATGATATGATAAACAGGCATTTTCTTCGTTTGTGCTTTTTTATGTATGGCACCATCAAATAAGAGAGTGCAAGATTTTCACCTGCAACTATCTTGAGCAAGAACGACGCACGTATTCCAAAGGTTCTTGACGCTCGCGTGGTCAGAGCAGCGTTACAACACATGTTAATTTAACGTAAATGTCTTGGAAGTTAACAAAAGATACAAATTTTAAAACAAAATAAAAGGCTATCAGGCTATTAAGTTAAATGTTGTAATCAATATTTATATACGTTGATTCTCTATATTCTTTCTTACTTTCTTGGCGTGACTATTTCGCTTATGCAACACTTTATACACATTTGTGTTTAGATTGTGGAAATTTTACACTAAACTAATTTTAGAAAAAAGTTTTGTTTTCAGAGCCTTACTCCATGTGATATTTTCAATGCTACAGAATGGCTGGGACGTTATTTTTTGCTTTTTTATTTACGTTTTTAATGGTTTCTAAAATATTCTAAAGTCATTTTTAGATGTTTCCTAAAGCTTTTTGGTACTGTATAAACAAAACTTTATACCCGCGTAGCAGGTATTATAACCTAGTAGTGGAATATATACACAATACTATGAAGAATAAATTCGCCCAGCAATGTCCGATTCGATATGAAGGTACTAGACGGGTCCAGTTCACTACGTAGTCTCGAGCTCCCATCGGTTCAGCACAGAGAATCGGAATTTGAAAGAAATAAAGAAATCCCAGACAGACAGATCAGGCACACAGTCCACGCAGACTAGAAGGCAGGCAGAATAGATCAACAAACCAGACAGATGGACCAAACAGACGTACCAGACAGACAGAACAGGCAAACATATCAGACAGACGGACCAGACTAGAAGATAGACAGACAGACCAAACAGCTAGACCACACAGGATGTCCGTGTTGTGGACGATGTCACAAACGGAATTTTTTTACAGTCCGACATTCCGTACTGAACCGGGCGCAGCTCGAGCCTTGCTACTGAACCAGACACGAGTCGGAGCGAGCTGAGCGTCCCATACTAAACCGGGTTATTTCCTTTTTGGAGATTATGTTAATTTTCCATTTTGATTATATATTTCTACTAACATTCCATTCCGTTGACATTTGTCGATGACAGTAGGTATTACTGTCATGATATGTAGTGTTTAAGTTACCTCGCGATTATTTGTCACAAGAAACAGTTTTTGACTTTTTCATAATGAATTACGTACTACATAGCTAAAATAAAAAAAATACTTCGTGAGTCTATCTGGTCTTTCTGTCTTCTGTCTGGTTTGGTCTGTCTGTCTATCTAGTCTGCCTGTGGGTCTCGTCTGTTTCTCTGTTTGGTCTGTGTATTTGGTCAGCCTATCTCGTCTGTCTACACAGAGATACCAGGCAGATAGACGAGACAGGCTGACCAAATACACAGACTAAACAGACACAACAGAGAGACAGACCAGACGGGCAGATCATACCGACAGATCAGACCAGACATAAGAAGGACAAACCAGACCCACAGGCAGACCAGATAGACCGGCAGACAGACAGACACACGATGTCGTTTTTTCATTTTAGCTATGTTAAAGGTAATACATTATGTAAAAGTCAAAAACTTAATGGCCATTCCTAAGTTGCCTCACCAAGGTCTTTTTATTCCAGGCTCAAACCATTTATTTACAGCATGTTCCATTACAAAATATTATATAACACTACATGCATAACTATGCATAGAAATTATTTGAAACATAATAAATACAAACAAATCAATACAAATTAAAAACATAAACAAATCAATACAAATGAAGAACATAAACTGCTATATACCTATATATTAATATTGAATGCGTCTTTATATTATATTAAATGAATCTTCTAATAGCTTTAAAGATACTCGAAATTTCTCATAATTTTTTAAAGTTAATCAATTTTACAAAATCCAAAAATGTTTTCAAATGTTTATCCACAAGTTCGTCTTTTGTTATCGGCCATTCATCGTCACTTAAAATTATATCATTAATAAGTTGTCTTCTTGCAGTATGTAATTTGGAACATTGGAAAATTGGTCTACTGTCTGTTCATTTTTTCTCAAACGCACGTAGGATCTTCAATGATATGAAATCTGTAAAAATAACTTCTTATTCTACCATGTCCTGTCAGTAAAGTTGTTAAGGTTTGACTAATTGGTAATTAGTTCATTGTACACCATCCTGTATACTGAATATCCCACAAATTAATTTTTTATTAATGTTCTTGAAAGAAGACAATTGTCAACCAACGAATCTAAAATTAAATTATTGTCTTGTAAGTTCACATTAGTTAACAAATTTCATTTAACTTTAGTAAATCATTTGACAATTTTGAAATTTTTTTACAACAGAAAATGTTAGTAATATATCATTAAATAAACATAAATATACAACGTGAGTTTAAAGGATATAAGGTAATGGCTAATATTTTAAACGTAAATGTCCTGGAAGTTAGCGAAAGGTACAAATTTTAAAATAAAACAAAAAGGATATCAGGCTATTAAGTTAAATATGGTAAAAGTGAAATATATACATAATACTATGAAGAACTAAATCGTGTTCAGCACAGACAACCGAAATTTGAAAGAAATCGAAGACAACCCGGGCAGATAGATCAGGCACACAGGCAGAGAGTCCATGCAGAACAGATAGACCAGAGACGGTCCAGATAGACGAACCAAAACACGTACCAGACAGTCAGACAGACCAGACAGATCAAGCTGCCAGACAGACAGACCAAGTAGATTTATATCATTTACACAGATCAGAAAGGCTGACGAAATAGACGGACTAAACAGACGTTCCAGACAGGCAGACAGATAAACAGATCAGACAGACGGGCGAGGCAGGCAGGCAGGCAGACAGAAAGGCCAAATAGTCAGACCAGACACACTGGCACACTACATACACGGATCAAATAGACAAACCAGACAAGAGACCAGACTGACAGAGCAGATAGGCCATACACATAGGTAGGCCAAACAGCAAGATTACACAGGCAGACCGGCCAGACAGGTAGTCCAGGCAGACAGGCAAGATAGACAGATCAGACAGATAGACAGACCAGAGAGACGGCCTAGACAGACACAGCAGGCAGATAGACCACATCGACAGTCACACCAGACAAACAAACCAGGCAGAAGACCAGCCAAGCAGACACATCAGGTTGGCAGAGACACAGATTAAACAGATAGATTTGACAGATAGACCAAGTAGACATTCATATCATTCACACAGATCGGCAGACACTCAGAGATACCAGGCAGATAGACGAGACAGGCTGACCAAATACACAGACTAGACAGACACAACAGAGAGACAGACCAGACGGGCAGATCATACCGACAGATCAGACCAGACATAAGACGGACAAACAGACCCACAGGCAGACCAGATAGACCGATAGACAGACAGACACACGATGTCGTTTTTCATTTTAACTATGTCATAGGTAATACATTATGTAAAAGTAAAAAACTTAATGGCCATTCCTAAGTTGCCTCACCAAGGTAGTCTGTCATTGGAGCGTGTACAGTTCATTGTACACCATCCTGTATACTGAATATCCCACAAATTAATTTTTGATTAATGTTCTTGAAAGAAGACAATTGTCAACTAACGAATGTAAAATTAAATTGATGTCTTGGAAGTTCACATTAGTTAACAAATTTCATTTAACTTTCGTAAATCATTTGACAATTTTGAAATTTTTATTACAATACAAAATGTTAGTAATATATCATTAAATAAACATATATACACAGTGAGTTTAAAGGATATAAGGTAATGGCTAGTATTTTAAACGTAAATGTCCTGGAAGTTAGCGAAAGGTACAAATTTTAAAATAAAACAAAACGGCTATAAGGCTATTAAGTTAAATATGGTAAAAGTGGAATATATACACAATACTATGAAGAACTAAATCATGTTCAGCACAGAGAATCGAAACTTGAAAGAAATCGAAGACAACCCAGGCAGATAGATCAGGCACATAGACAGAAAGTCAATGCAGAACAGATAGACCAGAGACGGTCCAGATAGTCAGACCAGACCCACAGACAGACCAGATAGACGAGCCAAAAGACGTACCAGACAGGCAGAACAGACAAACCGATAAGACAGACGGACAGATAGACCAGACACACAAGCAGACCAGATAGACAGGTAAACCAGACAGGCAGGCAGACAGACACCAAATACATGGACCAAACAGAGAAACCAGACTGACGGACCAGACAGATAGAGCAGACATCGGCAGACCAGTCAGGCCAGATACATAGGCCAACCAGCCAAACTTGACAGACAGACAGACCAGGTACACAGACCAGACAGATAGACAGACCAGAGAGACGGTGCAGACATACATACCAGGCAGGCAGACCACATTGACAGTCACACCAGGCAGAAGACCAGACAACCAAACAGATCAAGCTGGCTGACAGACAGACAAAGTAGATTTATATCATTTACACAGATCAGACAGGCTGACCAAATAGACGGACCAAACAGACGTACCAGACCGGCAGACAGACAAATACATCAGACAGACGGGCGAGGCAGGCAGGCACACAGAAAGGCCAAATCGTTAGTTCAGACAAACAAACCGGACATACCAGACCAGACACACAGGCAGACCAGATACACGGATCAAATAGACAAACCAGACAAGAGACCAGACAGGCCATATACATAGATAGGCCAAACAGGCAGACAGGTAGTCCAGACAGACAGGCAAGATAGATAGACCAAACAGATAGACAGACCAGAGAGACGGTTTAGACAGACACATCAGGCAGATAGACCACATCGACAGTCACACCAAACAAATATACCAGGCAGAAGACCAGCCAAGCAGACACATCAGGTTAGCAGAGACACAGACTAGACAGATAGATTTGACAGATAGACCAAGTAGACATTCATATCATTCACACAGATCGGCAGACACTCAGAGATACCAGGCAGATAGACGAAACAGGCTGACCAAATACACAGAACAGACAAACACTACAGAGAGACAGACCAGACAGGCAGATCATACCGACAGATCAGACCAGACATAAGACTGACAAACAGACCCACAGGCAGACCAGATAGACCGATAGACAGACAGACACACGATGTGGTTTTTCATTTTAGCTATGTCATAGGTAATACATTTTGTAAAAGTCAAAAACTTAATAGTCACTCCTAAGTTGCCTCACCAAGGTCTGTAGTCTGTCATTGGAGCGTGTACAGTTCATTGTACACCATCCTGTATACTAAATATCCCACAAATTAATTTTTGATTAATGTTCTTGAAAGAAGACAATTGTCATCTAACGAATCTAAAATTAAATTGATGTCTTGGAAGTTCACATTAGTTAACAAATTTCCTTTAATTTTAGTAAATCATTTGACAATTTTGAAATGTTTTTACAACAGAAAAGGTTAGTAATATATCATTAAATAAACATATATACACAGTGAGTTTAAAGGATATAAGGTAATGGCTAGTATTTTAAACGTAAATGTCCTGGAAGTTAGCGAAAGGTACAAACTTTAAAATAAAATAAACATGGTTTATTCTTTTTTAAAAAATCCTTTTTTAAATATAAAGTAGTGTTATATATGACCAAATTAGCATATATACAGAAGGATCAAAACTGGTCCCGGAACTTATCGATTTACATACATATATATATATATATATATATATATATATATATATATATATATATATATATATATATATATATATATATTTTAGATAGAGTTAATTTTTATCAAGTTGCATAATGATTTTACATTAAATAATATTTTGAATGCAAATTCATATAGAAAAATTTTGAATTTGCATTCAAAATATTATTTAATGTAAAATTATATATATATATATATATATATATATATATATATATATATATATATATATATATATATATATATATATATATATATATATATATATATATATATATATATATATATATATATATATATATATATATATATATATATATATATATATATATATATATATATATATATATATATATATATATATATATATATATATATATATATATATATATATATATATATATATATATATATATATATATATATATATATATATATATATATATATATATATATATATATATATATATATATATATATATATATATATATATATATATATATATATATATATATATATATATATATATATATATATATATATATATATATATATATATATATATATATATATATATATATATATATATATATATATATATATATATATATATATATATATATATATATATATATATATATATATATATATATATATATATATATATATATATATATATATATATATATATATATATATATATATATATATATATATATAAGGCTATACATTCCTGATAGGAATTGAAGCCGCCCTTTAGGGCTCTTTTGACTACATTAACTGTTAATGGTGCGTCACTCCATTACACTATATTATTTTTTTTACAAGTTTATAAATTATATACTAATATAATAATAATATATACAATAATTTAAATGAGTCTTTATAAGTTTCTGTGTCTTGTTGCTTCCTTCACAATTCCCCTCCATACCTTTCTATTTCTCATTTTCTTCCTCCATTCTGTGATTCCCATTCTCTTTATATCTTCTGTTACTTGCTCTTCCCAGCGTATCTTAGGTCTTCCTCTTGCTCGCATCTGTGGTTTCCATTTCGTCATTTTCTTCACTATTGAATCTTCGCTCATTCGATCAATGTGTCTGTACCATCTAATTCTTTTGGCTTTTATTACTCTAACTATATTTTCGTTCTCTATTAATTCTTCAATTTCACTGTTCATTAATCTTCTATATTGCTCCTGACTTATCTTCTTCCCTCCGAATATCTTTCTTATTATTTTTCTCTCAAATATTTTTAGCTTCTCCTCATCTCTTTGTGTGAGGCATATATTTTCTGCTGCATACGTTGCTATAGGTCTTATCACTGTCTTATACAATCTTAATTTTGTTCTCTTGCTTATTTTCTTGTTATTCATTATCATTTTGTGCTTATAGTACGCTTTATACCCTGACTGTATCTTCTGGTCTACCTCCTCACTCCTATTATTTTTCTTATTTATTATTGTCCCTAGGTACTTGAAACTTTCCACTTCTTCTATATTAATTTCTCCTATTCTTCTTACTCTTCCGTTGTTTCTGTCATCTTTTCTTGTAATCTTCATATATTTTGTTTTGTTTTGATTTATTTCTAACCCTCTTTCTTTTGCTTTTTTGCTGATCATTTCTACCGTCTCTTCTAAGCTCTTTCTATCCCTTGCTATCACTGTGATATCATCTGCATAAGCAACGACCTGGATAGATTTCTCTATTATTGTTCCCGTTATGTTGCATTCCCTTATTATTCCCTCCATTACAATATTAAACAATGTCGCTGATAATCCATCCCCTTGTCGTACCCCTTTGTATATATCTATTTCTTCTGTTAGTCCTTCACTTGATAGTACTGCTGCTTTCGATCCTTCCATAGACATTCTTATCATTTTTAACAATTTCTTTGGTATACCCATCTCCTTTGCATCCCTTAATATCGAACTTCTTTTTATCGTGTCAAATGCTTGTTTAAAGTCTATGAAGACCATCTCCACTTCAATATCTTGCTCATAGCATTTCTCTACTACTTGTTTTACTATATGGATTGCGTCCATTGTCGATCTCCCTTGCCTGAATCCATTCTGATAATCTCCTAATGTTTTTTCAGTGAACTTTTTTAATCTTTTTAATATCAGCGAAGTTAATATCTTATATGTTATATTTAGCAGTGTTATCTTTCTATAATTCTCACATAACATTAGGTCTCCCTTCTTTGGTATTGGTACTATAATTCCAGATCTCCACTCATCAGGCATTGTCTCGTTATTCCATATCTGTTTCATCAACTTATATATTCTTTGCTTTATTTCAACTCCTCCGTCTTTGATCATCTCATTACATATAGTATTTGGTCCTGTGGCTTTCCTTTTTTTTAAACTTTTGATTATTTCGTAGACCTCCTCTTCCGTTGGCTCCTCGACTTCTTCTTCCTCATCATTTTCCCTTATCTCCTCATTACCTTCTATCTCTTCATCTTTTTCTGTAATTTCCTGTATATGTTTTTCCCACTCTCCTTATTTCAACTTATAATCTTGTTTATTGTTTCCAGCCTTATTTTGTGGAACTCCATAATCATGAAATAAATAAAGATTATTAAAAGTTTCACAGTTTTATTAAAATACAACCTGACAATATTGTTTCAACAGCTATGCTGTCATTATCAAAGGTAATATAATTATAAACAAACACGTCGCTAAGGTAGATACAAAATAGGTAACTAGATAAAATAATAATAATAATCAGAATTAAATATCTAATACTTCCAGTAACGGAGAATTACTGAGCTCAAGTTGTTCATTCATTAAAGGTACCCTGAGTTTGTGTTTGTATATCTCAAAGGCTTCTAAAATGTCTAATTTGCGTTTGTTATTACAAAAATGTAGGAATTTAATATTAATATTACTAACTTCTCACTATTAAATCTATCGGCAGCGGATCAATCCTGAAAGAGAGAATTATATTGTTAAGTGGAAGAATCAGTGGTGAACTAAACCCATGCATGGGCGATTTTATAACAATATCTACCAACCTGCTGCTGACACAAGAACTTCCAACACTTACCTCACATTAGGATATCTATTCCCTGAAACCGAAGGAGCAATGTTAGCCATTCAAGATCAAGTGGTCCCGACGAGGTATTATAAAAAACATATAAGTAAACTCTAAGTAGAAAGTACTAAATGTAGACTCTGTAATAAAGATGAGGAATCAGTACAACATCTGATATCAGCTTGTACTTACTTAGCTGGCACGGCAACATAGGCAAGGTTGTTCATCAGATATTAGCACAGAAGACAGGGTTAATTAACGAATACCTACCACCATATAAGTACGAGCCGAAACCAGTGCTAGAAAACGGGTCCATGAAAATTTATTGGGATACATCTATCATTACGGACAGGATGGTACAGCATAATAAACCGGACCTCATACTAATCAATAAAGATACCAAAACAGGTGTTATAGATTTTTCTGTACCTTTAATTATATCAGCCAACGGTATAGTACACAAGAAGACTCCTACACACCTTAAAGAGATGCAGATCCCACTACCTGCTATAAATTGGATGCAAATAGCGGTTATCCTTGCAACCACTTCCATAATACGCAGAACCCTCCAGAGGTAAAACTCTCAAAACCTTGAGCAATCCGATCAGAGAATTTCAACTTACCACTATAAGTGTGAATAAAAAAATAATAATAAAAAATAAGCATGAATTTCCTACCCTCTAACAAACGTTAATCTCCATCAAAAGCTGAGTAAAGAGAGAAAAACATATATGATAATAATATTAAAAATTAAATAATAATAACATTAATAATATAAGTTTACAAAAGTTACAAATGTAAATTGGCATCGTGTTCAGCTAACTGGCTTTCAAAACAGCTTTAAACTGATTTAGATTCGTTGTAAATATATTACAGTTGTTAACGTACTGATTGAAAGTTTGACACATTCTGAGTAATGCTGAATTCATAAAATAATTTGTCTTGGCTGTGGTAATATGAAAAAAATTTTTAATTCTAGAATTATATGTAGGAGCTTTAAAAGATATGTACTGCAATATGCATCTGCTATCAATGAGATGACGCACAGCTTAATAAACAAAAATCAAAGTCGCTAAACTACGTCTGCTCTTTAGAGAGAGATAATTAAATTATCAATATTACGCCTAAATCTTAAATATTGTTTTTACGTTGTAATATATCATCACCTAATGTGTAAGTGTGGTTTATTATCAAGATTTTCCTTGTAAATGATATTACACAACATTTTTGAGTATTGAAAGAAAGCTTATTATCTAAAGACTAATTATATATACGATTTAAATCGTTTTGTAAATATGTGCAATCATTTTTGGTGCGTATTGCATAGTAAATTTTGAAATGACGAATAACCTTAGTTAAACTTAGACGTCTCTATTCTTGCACCATGAGTACTACCTACATAGAGTATTAATATCGACATAACCTAAATGTAAAACTTGTAAAGTATCACTAAAAAACTAATGATGTATGTATGTATAAACTTTAACCTCTTATACCTTTCAGTGTCGAGGTGTCGGACACACTGAGCCTCAGAGAGGATATGAGTGTGAGAGACAAAAGCCAATGATGTAGTTAGATTAATAATTTTGTTCTTAGATGGCTCTAACAAATCTTATTATTAAGTAGTAAAAATACTTTATAAAAACACAACATGTCTGAAACGGTTTAATATTTTATAATGCACTCTTTGGGAAATTGTTATACTTTGCAACCTCATTGAAAGTTATAGTCATTGTTTTACTTTTGCATGTGTCTTGTGACGATTTATTTTCTCCATGAAAATATAGCACTATACTACAACTAGATTACGAGAGTTTTGGCATTACACTTTACTAAGAGACACAACCACTTGCATGATCTATGCTTTGATCTTAATATCAAATTTTCATGATTTATTCACATAAAAATGTTTCTTTAAATTTTAGAATCTTTTGACAATATCTACAAATCTTTAACAAAAATGAGAATTATTTTTACTTTAAAATACTAATTTAAAAGTTGACTGTTGTTAAGTATGACAAGTAATGCTTTTCAAATTATTTCATTTAAGCGTATGACTGAACTGAATAACTATTTAAACTGTTCAATACTTTAATATGTATTGATTTAGTAGAAGTACAGCAAAATACGTAAAAGTAAAATGCACAATGTTAATTCCCTATGATTGACTTTGAGAGTGGACACCCGGTATAATTTTGTGGCTTTCTTCATATCATTTTTTTCTTAAACATATCATTATAAAGATGTGGTTCACCCTTGTCCCATATGATCATTCAAAATAAACTCTATCTCAAAAGAGATTGGTGGTAGAAAATGAAAATGATACTGAAATAATGGCCGCATTGAAAATTTGTTGACGGAATTGATAGAAACATTTATAAAGTTTAATTACTTTTATTTTAATACTGTTAGTATTTGTGTGTAAGTAATACAAATCCTTACCTATATGTTATTTTTAACATATAAAAGAAACTGTTGATAACACATTTTATGGGCAAGGTCGACTGCATTCAACAAACTTCTTTTATTTAGTGATTTTGAGTCATTTGATATAGACATATCAGATTGATAAATCTATTTAGCATTGGATCTTTTTATTACTTGCAAGCATTTTTTTAACAATTTTGAAGAATAATCTTCAATACTTATTTTAATAAAAATTTACAGAGTTCAAAGCAGATATCTACAATTCGTCAAAGATACATTACTGGAGCATCTTTTGAAGGCAAATCTATCACAGCATGGTTTAATAATCAACCTTTCCATTCGCCACCTTTGTCTTTACAATTAGTTTTAAATGCGATATTGCACAAAGAAGTATCACCTGAACACAATCTGCAGTTTAATCTCTTTCCGATGCCTTTTAAAATAGACACAAAGGTAATAATTTTCAAATAAGAATATTTGGAAGAGATGAACAACCAATTTAATATTTTGTATGTATATAACATTTCTTATGTATGTATATAATATTTCTTTTTTAGTTAGCAAAACTTACACAAATGCAGAACTCAGGATTCAATATTGCATTTAATTTAGGGTTTAGCATGGCATTTGTGTCTGCATTCTATATATTATTTTATGTAAAAGAACGGGTTAGCAAAGCAAAACATTTACAGTTTGTATCTGGAATCTCAGTTGTACCATTTTGGTTGGCATCATTCATATGTGATCTGTTGACTTTCATATTTACTGCCATTTTAGTTATTATAACATTGGTTGCTTTTCAAGTAGATGGTTTTAAGACAACTGATGAATTAGGTAAATACAATTTTAAAAATGCCGTTTTTTTAATAAGTATATACACATATAGATGTACTTTGCAGGTCGACTTTTTGTGGTTATGCTATATTTTGGATTTGCTATGTTACCCATGATGTATTTGGCTTCATATTTCTTCCACATTCCTTCTACAGGATATTCAAGAATGTCAATGATTAATATCTTTACAGGTAAGTACTGCATTTGAATGAATATTTGTATTTTAAGAAATTTGATATGCGAACTGTTCATTATATTCTTTATTCAAAACATTCACCATTGAATTATTGAGGTACTAATTGTATTACTATTAAATAGTTAAAATATAATAGCACTAAAGCTACGAGGTAAGCGCCATAAATTCTCGGCCCGGCAGGCTTCTACAGGTGCCTACATGTTCAAACTCAGTTGCGTCATAGTTGAACATGTAAGAGGCCTACACTATATATATTACGGCCAGAAGCGTAATAGATTTTCGTAGCCACTCAAGCATCGTGACGAGTGCATGAAAATGTCGCAACTAACTAAAATTGAGTACCAGGCAGTCATTAAATTTTTAACAAAAGAAGGGCACATGCCTAATCAAATCAAACAACGTTAAGACGGCGTTTATGGTGATGTATCTCCTTCATATTCCACTGTAAGAAAGTGGTCAAAATGTTTCCGTTTGGGGCAAGAATCTCTTGAAGATGATGAGCACACCGGTCGGTCAATTGAAGCGGTAATGCCTCAAAAAGTTGCAGTCATTGAAGAAATGGTATTAGAAGATCGTCGTTTGAAATTTAAGTAGTTTTTATTTTTTTAATAATAATTTAATAATAATAATAATAATGTTTATTTTAAACGCCTTAAATTACAAAGGTATGTATTTTACATTATACACTTATATGCAAATAAACTGAAACCCATAAAGTTAAAACTGTACATGGGCAAAGTAACAATATATTTATATCAAAATTAAAATTATTGTGTTATAGGCGTGCCTCCACAAAACAAGATAAATATTTAATTAGAAATAATAAGGAGTTATACGTTATTCCAAGTAATACAGATTAATAAAAAATGAATTATGACAATTATATCATGACAAATACAGGATAAGTTTAACAAAATTACTGATAAAATTAAGGAAACAAGTTTTCAATGGTTTGTATATCATTTTCAAACAAAAATATCTTAACTAATTTATTAAATTGATGTAGGTTAACAGAGGACTTAATTTCTTGAGGAAGGATATTATAAAATCTAGGCGCAAGATAACCACAACTTTTTTGTCCAATAGATTTTATTGATAAAGGCGTTCTAATTTGTAAATCTTTTTGTCGGGTTTGATAGCAATGATCAATTGAAACTACTTTATTTTTATTTTTATAGATATATGAAACTATTGTAAAAAAGTATAATTGTCGTGGATGTAATACTTTAGCATCTGCTTATAGATTTTTAGATGGATAGTTAATGTCCTTATTTAGCATTATACTTAAAAACTTTTTTGAATAATTTCTAGTTTTTTCAAATATTCATTAACTGCACTGCCCCATCCAATTATTCCATACGATATTCGTGATTCGATTAACGCTTGATACACTTTTTTATATTCAGAATAGTTTAATATATCTTTTAGTGAACGAAAACGATATAGAATAGATCTTAAGGTTTTAATTAAATGATAAATATGAAAATCTTTGATTCTGTTATAGAAGTTTCCTGATTAATAGTTAATATGTATATTAAAATCTGGTAACTTATTTTTGTAACAACAAAAAGGTAAATATTTGGTTTTATCAAAATTTATGGTCAGTAGTTTATAATCAAACCTATTCTTTAAATTTCTTAAATCCTCCTCTACGTGTGCCTTTAGATCTACCCAAGAACTATCCTGATAAAATATAGCTGTGTCATCCGCAAAACTTATTATAGTACCCAATGTATTTATTGTAAACAATTCATTAATGTAAACACAGAAAAGAAGAGTACCTAAAACAGTACCTTGAGGAACTCCACACTGCACTGTAAGTTCAGTACTTTTTGAGACTGAATCTGCACAATTTGTTTTCTGTTATTTAAATAACTTTGAATTAATTTCAGTGCAGTGCCTCGGATACCTATATCTTCAAGCGAGTCTAGTAATCGAGGATGACTTACAGTATCAAACGCCTTGGCCAGATCTAAAAACACACACAGTGAAGGCAAACCGTTTTCTAAAGAATTGTTAATCATAGAACTTCAATATGTTATTGCGTCTTGGGTAGACTTATTTTCTTGGAATCCAAATTGTCGATCTGCTAAGATGTAAAATTTTTTTCAATATTTTTTTAAAAATTTTTGCCAGGTTAGTAATGACTGAAATAGGCCTGTAATTTGTTGGAATTGTTTTATCACCGCTTTTAAATAATGGCTTCACCACAGCAACTTTAAAATTAGCTGGGCATATGCCTTTTTCTAATATTTTGTTTATTAAAAAGACTAAAGATTCAGCTATATCATGAGCAACGATCTTTAATGTTTCGGCCGTAATATTATCAAACCCAGGTGTAACATTATTTTTAAGTTTTGTTATAGTATTTAAGATTAGTTAAGTTAGCAGTGATGTCTGATATTTCGGAAACAAAAGTGTTCGCCGAATTCTTCATGACCATGCAAGATGGGTACCGTCTGCGTTCAACGTTAACGTCGCGTCGAATGTGCGCGCTCGTTTTTAAACTTGTGTGGAGATGACCAACAGCGGATTTTGGAGTCTATTGTCACTGGAGATGAAATAATGGTTCTCTATTATGATTCCCTATCCAAAAGGGAATCGATGGAATGGCGGCGACCCGATAAACTTCGTCCAAAAAGGCGAAAGTCGTTCAATCGACAAAGAAAGCTATGGCAACAATATTCTGGGATTGTGACAGCATTTTACTGATTGATTTTAAAGAACCAATACAACTGTTAGTAGTACATATTATGTGTCTTTATTGCATAAATTGAGAAACAATATTTCGTGAAAAACGTCGATGAAAATTGACAAAAGGGTGTTCGATTATTACACGACACTGCACCCGTTCATACTGCCGCAACTTCACAAGCTGCCATTTGCGAATGCGGCTTTGAAGCATCCTAGTGATTATTATTTATTTTCCATTTAAAGAAAGACCTTAGGGGACGTCGACAAGCAGCTGTAATTGAACATTTTGAAGGAAAAAGTTCAGATTATTTTTACAAGGGTAATGAATTATTAAATCCACGTTGTAATAAGAAAAATAAAAATTATTATATTTTATCAAGTTTATTTTTTCTATATCAGGCAGAGAATTTATGGCGCTTACCTTGTACATCTGCAGCACATGCATGATGAACAATGTTTATGGCTATTGCATTTTAATTTTACTTAGTAAATTCCTACACTTGATATCTAATCAATTCCTAGCTCGATATAATGCTTTAAAGTTAATTAGTGTAAGAATATTTGATATAAGGCAACTAACTTGAAAATTTGCTATAAATGCCCTTCATTACAAAAAATAATAGTTTACATGTGGGTATCAAATTCTCCTATGGATTCTACTTTAACAATATTTTCCATCATTGCAGGAGTTGCAGCTTTTGTAATTGTACAAATCATTGCCCAACCTGAACTGAATTTAAAAGGCACAGCAGATATTTTACACTTAATATTTCTTCTGGTACCTCACTACTCATTCAGCACTGGTATTAAAGATAATTATATAATATATTCTACACATAAGTTTTGTGATTATGGTATGGAAACATGTTTAAGTCTACACATACCATGGTTAACACCAGCTGTATGCAGGAAAGAACTTTGCAGAAAAATACCACAATGCTGTAGTAAGTACTTTTAAAATAATATCCATAACGCCACTGTAACATTACTTATACCTGAAATAACATTAACATAGCCCACAACACAATTACTTTCACAATCTGTATATTCTACACGGTTACCATAATTTATGATTTCACTTTATAAAAGTCATATTTTAGATACTACTACAAACTACTATGCTATGGAACCACCCGGAATAGGCAAAAATGTTATCTATTCCTGTTCTGTTGGAATAATCTTAATCATAATTATTTTCATAATCGAGTTCAGGATACTCGAGAAGATCTTATATATAATTCCCAGAAAACGTCGCCCTACTATTGATCCAAATGCCGAAATTGACAGTGATGTTTTAGAAGAAAAGATTCGAATAAAAAATTCCAGCATGAAAGATATTGAAAATATGAATCTTGTAATGTCTGGTATTACAAAATATTACAAACAACTTTTGGCTGTGGATAATATTTGTCTAGGAGTTGATAAATATGAATGCTTTGGTTTACTCGGTATTAACGGTGCTGGAAAGACGACCACTTTTAAAATATTAACTGGTGATATAAAGCCTTCTTCAGGAGATGCATGGGTGCATGGATGGAATGTAAAAACAAATATGAACAAAATTCATCAGCTAATAGGATACTGTCCTCAATTTGACGCCTTATTAGATGATTTAACTAGCAGAGAAACTCTTATAATATTTAGTTTATTACGAGGAATGACATTTAAAGATAGTAAAGTAAGAGCTACAAATTTAGCAAAAGAATTAGATTTTTATAAACATTTAGATAAAAAAGTCAAAGAGTTAAGTGGAGGAAATAAAAGAAAATTGAGTACAGCTATAGCTCTCATTGGAAATCCACAAGTCATATATCTGGATGAACCTACAGCCGGTAAGTAGGCTTATTTAAAAATAATAACCCATATGTTTAATTTAGTGTTATTGTTAAGGAATGGATCCAGCAACCAAACGCTATCTATGGAATGCTCTCTGTAAAGTACGTGATAGTGGAAAATGTATTGTGCTAACGTCACACAGTATGGAAGAATGTGAAGCTCTTTGCACAAGACTTGCCATTATGGTAAATGGTGTTTTTATGTGTTTAGGATCTACCCAACACTTAAAAAGTAAATTCTCTGAAGGTTATACATTAACTATAAAAGCTAATAGGAGTTCATCCGAATGGACCCCTATTGAAACCTTTGTGAAGAGCTCTTTTCCTGGTGCTACAATACGTGAAAGGCATCAAGAATTAATTACTTTCTATATAACCGACAAAACTCTTCCATGGTCAAAGATGTTTGGAATCATGGAGCGAGCAAAAGAAAGTTTAAATATTGAGGACTATTCGTTAGGACAATGTAGTTTAGAACAGGTACTTTTTGTATGTTATTTCTGGTAACATGTGTTAAATAAATCTTCTTTTAGGTGTTTTTAACTTTTACTAAGCATCAACGTGAAGAAAAGCTATAAACTATAAGTAGTTAAAATTTAATCTGATATGATATTGATGTGATATTTAACATAATTATTTTAATTTTATAATTTATGCTTATTAAGAATTGCATTTCTTAATTTTAAATCATTGTACATATAAGTACTTCATTTGTATACGTAGGTATTATTGTAGTATTGGTTGTTTCTGATGTTCCTTGTTTTCCCTTTGTTGATAAGTGTATGGAGATTTTGTTACTGTTGAAAAGACTAGTAAAAGATTTATTAGTAGTATATGACAAATGATATTATTTTGTTAAGGATCTTTGATGATCTATACTCACTCCTCTGTTTTTATTATTTATTTAAAAATTATTTATCTATAAATTATTATTAAATAAAGTATAATTTTAATAGTAGAACTTTTTGAGTATTACCTTTATTTAATATTCTGCTTGAGATAGGTACAAATTACTTTACCTAAATAAATAAATCTAAAACAATTAGTTGGATATGCTTCGAGAATGACCATCCACATGCAGCGCCATCTCACTTTCCAGGGTGGTAACTTTTGGAACTACTCACATTTATAAAAGTTTTCTAAGTTTGCTGCAAACCACCACTTGCATTATTAAAGTGTTTAACTTTTGATTTGTTATTAGGTTGCGTAGACAAACCTGCATAGTTGAAAACCATAGAAAACAGACGAATCGTACAAATATTAGGTGATGGCAGTAGGTTATTTATAGCTGTTTCATATTGTTTGGAGTTTTGGACAAAACATCATTGTGAGATACATTTGCAAGTTGTTATAAATGACTGGGGCGATTATTATTGTAACATGCTTGTTTTTCTTTTTTGATAATTTTTGAATAAGGCAATTTAGTTTGTATTAATTGATAAAAATTCTAAATGCGGCCCTGCATATTATTGTATATTTTTCTTGATTTAAAATTACAGTTGGTATTCTGTATAAATATGAGTCCTGTTAAATATCAAAGGTCACTTTCAAAAAATATTCCCAGACTAATAAAATTTGTTTCTAGAAAAATCTGCAGATTTCGTTTTAAAAAAGTGCCGTCTTTGCAAGTGTTTTTATTATTTCATGTTCTGATGGACAATAGGAATTGTTCTTGTGGAATAGAATGTTCTAGAACAAATTTGTTTGCAATATTGTCTTTATATAGGGCTAAAATATAATATTCGCTTTAACAAAAGTTTTCTTATGGTTAAAATGTGTTGAACGTCCAATTTACAGCTTTAAAACACATTGGGTTGAAATATTTTCTAGTAAACAAAATACTGACAAACAGAATCTTCTAGAATAAAATTTTCTAGACAGCCACCTGCAAGTATAATGTACTTTGGGTAATGTATAAATTCAAAGAGGAATTACTGAGATTCCATATCGAACATTCTGCAAGTTTTCGTACGTATTCTATTTTGATTGGCTTGTGGAAGCCGCGTTGTTCCATTATTGGCCAATTTAAAATATCCCTTTTGAAAATATTTTGTGACTATGTAGGTCTGAAGTTTTTTTAAGTCAGTCGAATAGAGGCTCTTAAAGCCAAAGCTTGGGTTTACCCCAAGATACGCGTTGGCTTCGGCCGTCGTGTGTAAGTGATATTACCGTTACATATATTTCCTGTACAGCTTCGAATAATGTCAAATTTTATTGTGGTACCGTATCGATTTTGTTATTATGTTATTAATTCAGTGAAGAGAATTATTCAGTAATTTCAGTTAGATTTACAAATTAAAATAACCACCCTCAAGCAGCATTCAAGTTAAGATAATTACCGTTCCAGTTATGATAGAATAGAATATTTATTGTGTACTAGGAACAAAAAATATTGTATGGTACAAGGCAAAACCAAAAGTAAAAATACAAACAATTCAAAAGTTAATAATTTAAATTTTTTTTGCAAATTAACAATTTAACCTTTTAATAAACAAAAAATTCCTAAGAATTTACAATAAAAAATTTATCTAAAATTTAAGTATAATTTAAAAAAGTTGTTTTAGTTATTTCCCTGATATCGTATGGCTCCACAGATATAAGGCATTTCTTTATAATTTTTTTACAACTATTGATGGATGTAATATCTCGCATTTCTTTGGGAAGTAAATTAAAAAAAGATAAGCAACTGTATAAGCAGCCTTTTTCGAGTAGACTAGTTTTATGTATGGTATAACGAAAAAAATCTTTTTGTCTAGTAATACGGTCGTGGTCAATTTTAAAATTTGAAAAATAATCTCTGTTTCTGTATATGTAGCAAAGACACTCATAAACATATAAACCTGGGACAGTTAGTAAATTTAGCGACCTAAAAACTCTTTTACTTTCAACTTTCAGCTTTCACCAGGTTTCAAATTAGCTAAAGTTCTCACTGCTCTCTTTTGCAGTATGAAGATTGTTTGACTATGTGCACTACCCCAGAACACAATTCTATAAATTAAAAGAATAGAAATGGCCATAATAAGCAGTTATTAGTGTGTTATGATTAACCACTTTTTTCAATTCTTAAGAAATAATGAATTTTACTGAGTTGACCACAGAGCCGTTGTACATGCTCCAACCATTTCATGTGTTCATCTATTATGAACCCTAAGAATTTGGTTTTTGATGTAAGTTCAATGTTGCTGTTATTTATATCAATTTTTCTTAATAAGCAGTTTCATTTCGATTGTGTCTAAATAATATACTTGAGTTTTATTTGTATTCATTACTAAAGTATTCTCCTCGAACCATTTAGTAACGGTTGAAATAGCAGACACTGTTTTATCCTTTATCTCGTTATAATCTTTTCCAACAACTAACACAGTCGTATCATCAGCATAGTTTGTTAAAGTCACTGAATGATCATTTAAAGTTGTTGACAGATCATTTATGTATAGTAAAAACAAAATTGGAGCAAGTACACTGCCCTGTGGGACTCCTAAAGTAATAGGTTTTGAATTTGAAAAATGCTCAGCTGAGTTTGCTGTAATACTACTTTTTGACAGCGGTTACTTAAATATAATGCTAATAAAGAATTATTAGTTATTGGGAATTATCGTAAATAGTATGTTGAAGTTCGTTGTTAAAATAAAATAAATGTAGTTCAGAATTCAGCAGATGGTTTCCCGTATTGGTTTTCCAGGTCAGCAGTTTTGTTGTGAAAATTAAGTGTATGTCAATATGTGTTTTAGTGTACTGTGATTGATGTATTCCGTTTGTGTAAGGAATTTTTTTTGAAATTTATTCAGGATGAAAGAAAATGTAAGGTATTAATTTCTTAATTAAGTTTTTATGTAAAGTTTATTTGGGATCCTGAAATTTAATTAACTTTTTGTATGATAACTTTTTTGATTATGATAGTTTTGTATTTTTAATGTTTTTATTATTTTAACTTTTTTTTTACGTTTCAATATACAGATTTGAAATTAATTTATCGTATGATATAGTTTGGCTCAACAAATCGCTGATGTTTTTGTCAATTAAAATTCAGTAGTATCGATTGATATGTGTTTGATTAAATTAACGTCAATTTTAAATGAAGAATCTTTTCAAATAGAGATTTTTAGATTCTATTAACATCAATTTGGTGACGCTCAACATGTTTTTTATATTTGTTCCTAATTCCATTAATTAATCAGAAGCTTTTGGGGTTAACTCTCACACCTGTATTTAAATTTGCATAATCAGAGATCTCCGCTGGTGCATGTAGTTGAGTAAGTATTGTAAAGGGTGTGCACGAAAAAATCTGGCCACAGAAACATCAAAAAAGTAGGGTCGTCAGAAATTATTTATGACTTAAAACAATTATTAACTTTTAACATATATGTTCCTTCTGAAACGTATTTACATATATTGTACATTATTACTGTCTATAACTAAAATTTTTAACTTCTCGTTTCACATCAAACATCAAAGTTTGTACAGCCGTAGTAGTAATTTTTTTGTCGCGTTATTTCACTTTTTCTAAAAGTCAACAATATCTTTAGCAGTTTCTTTTGTTTTTCAGAGTGTTTGCTTTACAATAGCCCAGTATTGTTGATCGGCCGCAGTTTGGGGTCGTTCGGTGGATTGCTATCTTTAGGTACAAAAGTGATCCCATTCTTTGCATGCCAATCAGTGAATTGTTTGACATGGTGACATATGGCCAGAACTGGCCAAAATAGAATAGAAACATTATGACTTCTTATAAATGGTAGCAGGTGCTTTTTTAAACCTTCTAAATAGATTTCAGTTTGTTGATGGTGCCTTTCGTTACAAAGCTTCTTCTTTTTTCTCGCCCGTAAGTGCAAGAGTGTAAGTCGCTTGTCAGACCAAATATATTCTAGAAGGTTCCGAAATTTTCTTTGGTCCTCATTGGTATTGGTCCTCAACTCCACAAAGTTGTTTGCAAGTAAGAAATTATTGACCGGGAAGCTGCTGAATGTCATTTTTGATGTACGTCTCGTCGTCCATTGTTACACAATCTGCTTTCATTAAAAAATTGGTGTACAGTTTTTTTGCGAGGGCCTTCGCCTTGGAATTTTGTTTTACATCCTGATCCGGAGCGTTCTGCACCTTGAATGTTTTCTTGAATGTCTACCCCTGTTTTTTACTTTTTGAACATGTAATGAAGATGCTCCAACCTTTTAGGCCACATCCCCCACTGACAAGTTTGGATTCTGCGTGAAAGCTTGCATCACCTTCCTTTCCGTTTTTTTATATATTGCACCGGATTCCCTACCGGAATCTGGCTGCCTATCTACTGTTAAGCGTTCAGAGAAATTGTTTAAAACATTTTCTATGATATTTTTGACATTTTCCGATCGTGCAATATGACATCGCAGGATTTGCACAATGTTTGCGCAATATTTTTTGACGACGTTCGTATTCTTTTGAATATATTTGAAAACTACACAACGAAAACACTTTGAAATTGTTATTTACAGTAAGATATCAATTCAAAGAAGCTATTTCTGCAATCCCACTTTAGTACCTGCAATGTAGGGGCGCCTGATGTCATATTTAAGTGGTCAGATTTTTACGTGCACACCCTTTATTATGAGCAATTATCGTAAGTATTTGAAATTTTTATTAAGATTACAATGTCGCCCATCGCGGGGCTTTGTTTTGTTATAACACTATAAATCACGTTATTTTTTTTTGTTATAATGCAACATTATAAAGATTTCATTTTTGGTAATCATACTTATTATCGTGTTCCCATTAACACTGCTTTAGATTACGAAAATTTTATGTTCTTCGATAGTGAAGACATTGGTCATATTGACCTTTATTGTATAGATTAATTTTATTATTTACTAATCTAAGTATATATCTACATCCTTTTTGTATTGAAGTTTTAACTCTGTAGATTAGTCAACACTATTTACTTTTAATTTTATTTAATTTTTATATTTTTAAAACATTTTTTTAGTCTGTGAAGTTTTAGTTTTTGTGATTTTTTAATTATTTAAATTTTTAATTTAAAAGGATTATTTGTAAGTGATGCATTTCAATAAGGCCGCCCACTTACAGCGCTTGCTTTGTCACATTTAGGAACTAAGCATTCTATACCTGCTTACTATTCCACCAACAAATCTTAATCGAGATTCATAGTATTTTCTGTGGAGCATTTTCACGAACTTCAATATCTCCATCTCTCTGTGAGTGTCTGTTTTTCGAAATTTTTAATTTTTGCAGCTTGGAATTGTTGATGAAAAAGTAAACAGGAATGTCTAAGAAGTAATATTTTATCTTCTAAGGAATATGGATAAAATGGTCAACAAGGTTTAGAAAGCTGGTATATTAAGCATATGATGTATGAATTCAATGTAGAATTTTAAGGTAAGAATGTGTGGGTAAGTCGGGGGGAGGGTAAGCCAAGAGAGAGGAGATAAGTTGAGGGGGGTAAACTTGAAAAAGGAGTAGACGGGGGTAACTACGGTAGGATAAGTCGGGGCTGGTGGGGGGGGGGTAAGTCGAAGATGTTTGTTAAATAACGCATTCAAAAGTTCGTCTGAGAATGGTAAGCTTAGTATTTTCTAGTGGCGGTCGCTGCATACGTAAACCCGGGGCACTCGCAGTGCAACACATGATGATAAACTGCTTTAATGTGTGCGTACGAACCTGATAGCGATATACCAGTTTATCGTGTGCCCCAAGTTTGACGTATGCAGCAACCGCCTCTGGTTTCAACTATTTTTGTTCGATTGTGTTTATGTAATAAATATTAATAGTAAATAATCACTCTTGAAAATCTGAAGGATTGTAATCACGCAACGAACATTGTGTATAAAGAAATACTTCAATAAATTACAGTTTTGACCGTTATGCTTTGATGGGGTTTCCCTAGTAAACTATTAAAGTTCACCTTTAAGGGAAAATTAATCATAATTCTTTAAGTGCATACTGTGTTACTATTGTTATTGTTAAGCTAAACTAGTTTATCCTAATCAGTGGTGTTGCTATAAATTTTGACCCTCTCTGCCAAAATCTTGTTGAGATTATTGTACTGTTAAGAAATTTTTTAATATTAAACAAAAGGGTTTTCAGACATCCAGATGTTATATTTCTTTTGAAATCTGGAAGTTCCACGTTCAAGTGAATCTTTTAGCATTGTTTGAAGTTTTTTTACTAAACAGATAATCTAGTACATCTGTTTTTTTGTAGAAAATACATTATTTTGTCATAAAATTTTCTGATTGTTTATAATGCAAGTATTTATATTTATTTCCTAAGTAAGTATAGTTACATAGTTACATAGAGTTTGTGCAATTTGAAATTACTAATTCCAGACTTTTTCTTTTTTTGATGAAAAGCTTGCTTGTTGTGGAAACATCTCTAAAATCAAGGAAATGAAAAAGTACAACACCAAAAATTTACACTGCACATTTGCAAAATGATTTTTTCCCTGAATGTCACATGTATCTGGATAAATACATTTTATATCCAAGATCCTGCACAATCCTACAGAGCTTCTCAACTCAAACTTTTTTATTACAACAACTAACTACAATTCTTTGAATTACTCTGAATGGAATATCCTGCAAGAAAAAGTTTATGAAGGGCTAAGAGAACTTGTCGAAAATCTACGTCAACTTCAAGATACAAGGTTGCTTTGATAAGTCAGTGACTTTTTGAATTTCCCGCGCAGTAACTTTAAATGCAACACTTCTCCCGTCAACTGCCATCTATGAATAGACTACTGTAAAATCTTGAGGAGGCTGCGCCATTTAGTTTCTGTTTGGCAGCCATTGAAAGCAAACAACCTCGTGGATTTTAACGAAAATGGAAAAAAGTGAATTTCGTGTGCTGATTAAGCATTATTTTTTGCGTAAAAAAAACATTACTGAAATCAAGGAAAGGCTTCATAAATACTATGGGGACTCTGCACCATCAATCTCAATGGTTAAGAAGTGGTTTACTGAGTTCTGTGACGCCGAACGTTCAGGTCGCCTAAAAGAGGTTGTCACGCCAGAAATCGTCGATAAAATCCATGGAATGATATTGGACGATTGGAGAATGAAAGTGCGTGAGGTGGTCGAGGCTATAGCCATCGCAACTGAGCGGGTACATCACATTTTACATGAATATTTGGACATGAAAAAGCTATCCGCGCGATGGGTGCCGCGATTGCTCACACTCGACCATAAGCGCAACCGTTTGATCACTTCAAAGGAGTGTTTGGCGATGTTCAGCCGCAATTCGAGCGAGTTTTTGCGGAGTTTCGTTACCGTAGACGAAACATGGATCCACCACACTACACCAGAGACCAAGGAACAATAAAGACAGTGGGTTTCTCTGGGTGAACGTGCACCAAAGAAGGCCAAGGTGGGTCTGTCGGCCAACAAGGTCATGGCCACAGTCTTTTGGGATGCACGTGGTGTCATTCACATCGATTACCTTGAAAAGGGTAAAACGATCACCGGCGAATATTATTCAGAGCTTTTGAACAGATTCGATATTGATTTGAAGCAGAAACGACCGCATTTGGCGAAGAAAAAAGTGCTGTTCCATCAAGACAACGCACGGGTGCACACGTGTGTAGTCACCATGGCAAAAATCCATAAATTGGGCTACGAACTGCTACCCCATCCAGCATATTCTCCAGATTTAGCCCCCTGTGACTTTTTTTCCTGTTTCCAAACCTGAAGAAATGGCTGGGCGGTAAGAGATTTGGGTCGAATGAAGAGGTCACCACTGAAACAAACGCCTATTTTGAGGGCCTTGAGAAAACCTATTATTTGGAAGGAATAAAAAAAATGGAAAAACGCTGGATCAAATGTATCGAGCTTAAAGGAGACTATGTTAAAAAATAAAACGCTTCTTTGCCGAAATAAATATCTTTTATTCAAAAAGTCACTGACTGATCAAACCACCCTCGTAGATAGCACAGGTGCAGTCAGAGATTTCTACGAATTTAAATAGAAAAAGCTATTCTGCAATTTAAGCCTAACTTGAGAACTATCAGCCTTTAAATGAATGCCTATCCAACATATTTATAGACAAAGTTTTCCAAAGTTTCTTAGTTTCAAGAAAAGCTGTTTTCTTGTTGTTCACCTTTGACATTAACGCATGTTGCTTATTACTATGTTGAGTGTAACTGACCAAACTTTGAAATCCACATCTACTACCTCACAAATCATTACTTATAACAAAGAGGACGCATATATCCTTTGCAACGCATGTTTGTTTATCTTTTTTTACATACCTTTAGTATTGTCACATTTTGTATCGAAGCAATTCTCAGGTACATTGTCATAATTGTGAAACTTTATTATTTATTTTATTTTACTTAAAAAAAAACAGTTATTTATTTTTTCTGTATCCTTCGAGAATTAAACAGTTGTTATTGTAGCAAACAAATTATTGAGATAAGGCGAAGTTAATTTTAATCTTGTGGATCTATATTTAAGGATTTTAGATTTGAGATATTTTAGCTCAGGGTGGCCAGTAAGAGTGGTACTTTGAAATTCGGGGATTTTTCCCGGTTTTCCAGGTCATAAAATATCATTTTTCTCAGTTTTTGCTTTAATAATTTGCGCATAGGTACCCACATTGATGATCAAATTATTTGTTTGAAATTAATAAGTATTATAGTTTCATAAGACGCGTTTTTAACGCACACGTCGAAGTTTAGAAAACGACCCGCTTATCGTCCAGTTTTCTAAAAGTACGTTAAAACTACTATTTTCACTATTTGTCCTTGCCCTTTAGAAAACGTCTAGTTTCTATTTAATTAACTAATTTTTATTTGCGTTAATTTGTAATCGTTTTAAAAGAAATAACTTAGTTTTAAATAAAATTTCTTAGGAATACTTTGTTAAATAGGTTTGATAGGCATCTTGGAAAATTCTAATTCTGCATTTGTCTCTCAAACAGCTGTTCAAAAATATTAACTTTAAAAATAAAATGTTACTGTTTCCAGTATTCAACGGAATCTCTTTTGGACTTGCAAATACATGTTTAAATGGCTTCATTTGGTCAAGCAAATAAAAAAAAATTATATACCAAGGCCGCGAAATCTCTTCTTAACGTATTGAGAAAAAAAACTGTCGTTGAGGCCGTTTGCGATCTAGGCAGGACAATCTCAAGAACGCTAAAGAATTTTGCAAACAAGGTATACACAACATGTGCTTTTGACAAACCAACATTTTAATTCATTGTCAATAGAAAGGTGGCTTTTATGTTGCAGCGTTTCTATGAAAATGATATAAATAAAGCAATTAGTTTTGTAAAAAATCGTAAAAATATTTGGAGATACTGGCACAAAGTTACTTCGCGGCTGTTACTAAGGGTAACGAAGTTGCCCGAAATGTGTCCACTTTGCGTACGTTTGCACAAATAAGTTGTATTAATATGCTACGTGTTCGGTAACATAAGATATTAGTCAATAACATGACTAACTGACGTTTTTCTTCATACTATCTATAAATTTATACAAGACAATTAACACATTTCTAGTTTTTTACTGTTTTTCATGAAATGCCCCAATTATGTCTTGCTGGTGAACTTTTAGGTAACCTTCACACCAGTGGTTCTTAGCTCACCTGAATAGAAAAAACTTTTGAAACATTTTCAGTATCGCCACCATGCTAATTCTCAGGTCTTGACAGCAGCTACCCGTCCACATACTTTCGTATCGTTCATGGACACGATTAAATTTCTTAATAAGTTTGTATTTTATAATCTTATTTTGTCTTGATTGTACTATTTTATGTTTTTCAGAGTTATACAATAGCTTCCGAGACATTTTTCGACTGTGTGACAAGCTTGGAATATGGATATTATGCAGATTAGCTCTAAAACCCATGTTATCAAAATGGGAATCAATCAATGTCTAATCAATATTATGAAATAAATAAAGATTATTAAAAGTTTCACAGTTTTATTAAAATATACCTGACAATATTGTTTCGACAGCTATGCTGTCATTATCAAAGGTAATATAATTATAAACAAACACGTCGCTAAGGTAGATACAAAATAGGTAACTAGATAAAATAATAATAATAATAATAAAATTAATAATAAAAATCATAATTAAACATCTAATACTTCCAGTAACGGAGAATTACTGAGCTCAAGTTGTTCATTCATTAAAGGTACCCTGAGTTTGTGTTTGTATATCTCAAAGGCTTCTAAAATGTCTAATTTGCGTTTGTTATTACAAAAATGTAGGAATTTAATATTATTTTGAGGAGTCATTGTGTGATTTTGTTCTAAAAGGTGTTTGGCGTAATTCGATTTTTCAGGATGTTTATTTTTGTAATGACGTACGTGTTCTTTATATCTTATGTCAAAATTTCGAAGTGTTTGTCCAATATATACCGAACTACAAAAAGAACATTTTATCCAAAAAACTAAACCAGATTATTAACACGATAGGTTACAAATCGAAATACTCTGTTAGAAATTCATTAGAATTAGTAGATAAGCTGCAAAACATACATCTTCCACCACATTCAAAACTTGTTAGTTTTGATATTTGTAACATGTTCTCCAGAATACCACCACAAGAATGTATTCCTTTATTAGATAGTTTCTTGATCAATAGTAATATAGAATTAGTTAAAAGGTTAGAGTTAATTCAATTATTTGACCTTTGTATAAGTCAAAATTATTTCACTTTTAATAACATAATTTATTTACAAAAGGATGGTTTACCTATGGGTAATTCTCTAAGTCCTCTATTAGCTAACATATTTATGGACAAGTTTGAAGATCGAATATTTGAATTAAACCTCTCTAAACACATTATCTTCTGGTTTCGTTATGTTGATGACATTTTAGCTTGTTTTGACAGTTCTTTTGAGGTTATCAATGAATTTTTAATTCTTATAAACAATATCCATCCTAATATAAAATTTACACTAGAAACAGAACAAAACAGGGCTATAAACTTTCTAGACTTAAATATCAAGATTAACGCAGACAATCTTTTTGAATTTTCCATATACAGAAAACCAACACAAACAGACATAACAATACCAAATGAATCTTGTCACCACAATACACATAAAATAGCAGCATACAGATCATTAGTACACAGAGCTTTAACTATTCCACTAACAAAATCAGATTTTAGCAAAGAGATATCAACCATTAAACAACTAGCACATGCAAATCATTATAATCCGAACATGATTGACACTTTAATTAAACAAAAAGATTATAGGTTAGCTATCAAAAGAATATATCCCATTGACAATCAAACAGAAGACACAAATTACATATCTATACCATATTTTGGCAAAATATCAGAAAAAATTGCACATATACTAAGAAAAACCAACAATTATAAAATAACATTTAAAACCAACACTAACACTTTTTCATTTTTATTTAATGCTAAAGACAGAACACATGATATCATGAAATCGGGCATTTACCGTTTAAATTGTTCTTTTTGTAGTTCGGTATATATTGGACAAACACTTCGAAATTTTGACATAAGATATAAAGAACACGTACGTCATTACAAAAATAAACATCCTGAAAAATCGAATTACGCCAAACACCTTTTAGAACAAAATCACACAATGACTCCTCAAAATAATATTAAATTCCTACATTTTTGTAATAACAAACGCAAATTAGACATTTTAGAAGCCTTTGAGATATACAAACACAAACTCAGGGTACCTTTAATGAATGAACAACTTGAGCTCAGTAATTCTCCGTTACTGGAAGTATTAGATGTTTAATTATGATTTTTATTATTAATTTTATTATTATTATTATTATTTTATCTAGTTACCTATTTTGTATCTACCTTAGCGACGTGTTTGTTTATAATTATATTACCTTTGATAATGACAGCATAGCTGTCGAAACAATATTGTCAGGTATATTTTAATAAAACTGTGAAACTTTTAATAATCTTTATTTATTTCATGATTATGGAGTTCCACAAAATAAGGCTGGAAACAATAAACAAAAAAATAATCAATATTAATTGAAAATTCGCAAACACCCATATTAACACGTTGATAACCGCTGTCCTGTACACTGGACATCCTGATTCCTTGTAGACTACCGCTTTCACCCAGTAAGCAGAGTGCCGTCTTATTTACGTGATTTTTTCGACATGTTTGGTCGCTGATGACGAATGCCCAATTATAACGTTATAACGCCGTCATACTAATATGACGAATGTATTATGGTTATGACGTTGACAAATTTCCTTAAAAAATGTAAGTAAGACCAGTTTTACACATACGAGAATTGTGGAAGTTTTAACCAAGATTTTGCTGAAAATTTTTCACAAAATTCTTACAATAAATTTACAATTAATAGGTATATCCAGTGAATTTAAATAAATAAAATATTACTTGATATTTAGCTTTATTATTGTTGCAGGCTCAATCATTTTTATAAACAAAATAAACAGATGTGGTAAATACATACGTCCAAAAATTCAAACTCCGAGTGTTCTAGCATCACGTGACCGGCATTGGTAAAGATCGTGGAAAACGACGCAACGAAGAATAAGAAGCCGAATACCTACAACAAGTTGGTTGATGTGGATTTTCTTTTAGTTGCATGATGTATACATATTTCATTAAAAAAATATATGTTTGTGGTATTTTATTTCTTGGCATTTCTTGCAGTTTCTGTGCCAATATTGGTAAAACAAATTAGGATGGCATTTCATATAATGCACCGAAAAGGACGGAGGAAACATGCAAGTGTTGGCTGGCACCCCGAAAACAACAGGTGTTTTATGGCCGCCATATAAGTATAATAATATAATAATAGCACGACCTTCTAGATTTCACGAGACGAAGTCTCTTATCCGGCCTGGGCACTTTTACGATTTCCCATATAAACTTTGTTTCTGAGAAAACGCAAAATTTCGCCGTTTTGGCGCTAGCTGACACGCTGATGTTTATTTGTCACTTGAAGATATATAGGTTAGATAACCCTTACAAATGTCAAGCATTGCATGTTTACGTAAATATTTTGCGAATTAATTAAATAAATTTATATAATTAAATTAATTATGTTATTAAAATTAATTTACAAGTTCAATAACATTATTGAAATTACAATTTTATAACTTCCCGTGAGCTGGATTTAGGATATAAAGATAGTGAGCAGTAAGTACATTATCTGTTCACGTTTTTGCAATATTTCTGTTTGCCGAACAAGGTTTTAGCAATTTTTAAAGAATTATATTACTAAGTTCCTGCTTGTGGTCGTGGCAAACCAAAAACTGTGAAAAAGCAATTGGAGTTAGAAATACCTAGTGATGTTAGAATATTAGACGGATTACATTCTCCAGGTAAATGTTCTACAATATGTGTATTACAAGTTCGATTATTTGGTTGATTAAAAGTGTAAATCTTCTAGTGGAGTATTTTAAGGCACCTCTGCTTTGAAGATTTACAAATCCTATCAGTAAATTTGAACACGAGGCAGCTAACAGAGAATCTAATAGGCTATTGACATTCAATCCTTTCTTCAGTTTTTTTGCAATATATCCTACCAGAAGGGCTACAGATGCTGAAAGAATTCGCAATCGAGATGCATAGATAAGGTTTGAAGTTCTTTTATTAATTCTGTTATATTTTTAGGAAGTTCGATATATTATTTCGCTGTTCAGTGTTGGTGTCCATAACCCCAACGTAAGATTTGAAACCATTTTTCTCGTAAGGTAGGTATAATTTGAAGGAAATTCATGAAATGATATTGTAGGATCAGTACTATTACACATTGCATTGCGGCAGTTATACTTTTTTCTGCTAGTGTTTGCCATTACTAAAGTGAACGAAAAAACAGCAACAAAACTACGAAAATTTAAACAAATCAGGAAATAACGTAATTATATTAAAAAATAAAGAAAACTGCCTTAAAAGATTAGGAAAATATAATTTATAGACGATGCGCGCAAAACCGACAAAAAGTATAAAAGCGCGCGAAGTTAGCGTAGTTTGAAATTGACGTTTACGTGTTATATATCCGTTTCCGCATTTTCGTGTTTGGTGGCGCCAGCGGAGAAACACTTGAACTAATGGAGTGCGCAGGCCGGATAAGAGACTTCGTCTCGTGAAATCCAGAAGGTCGTGAATAATAGTGATTATACTTATGTTTCAGAATTTTAAATAATAAATCACTTTTTCAAATTAAAGTGTTTTATTTACAGAAGTAGAAATAAATAGGTCCTTAAGACATCAATAAAATTTATCATTTATCATCATTTAAATCATATGGCATTTTATTTACGTCATAAAACAACGTCTTTTTTACGTCGTAAAATGACGTCTTTGGGCTGTGACATTTACCCGTCTTATTAACATCATTATAACTGCATTTTTGCCAATCCTAATGGGTTCGGTTATGGAAATAAATTGGATACATTTGATTGGTCAGCAGTATTGGCGCAATTGTAATTATTCAAATTTGAAATTCGTTATCTTTATTTTTTACACTTATTTAGGTACTTCAAATTATGAAACAAAACGTTAAGGTTCAGCTAAATAATATAAAATAATTAAAATAGAGTAAACACTGAACGACCATACATAATCGGTGCGATTCTGTTTTAAAAGATAGCAATATTGTTATCAAGCATAATTTGCATAGTTATTGATACGTACTTCTGCACGTTTATTTAAATAAACAGCTGTCTGTAAATTATGAGGTGCTTTCTTTTGCACTGGTAATGAATTAAATTTTGTGTAATGGTGATCTCGTAGATTTACATTTATTTTTATATCTTATATTAAGCCAAGCCTGTTATGGAATTTATAACAAACGTTATTAAAAAGGAGTACAAACATGGGAAATAATGGGTAAGCATAGATATCAATAATAATCATAGCTAATTTGCATAGTTATTGATACGTACTTCTGCACGTTTATTTAAATAAACAGCTGTCTGTAAATTATGAGGTGCTTTCTTTTGCACTGGTAATGAATTAAATTTTGTGTAATGGTGATCTCGTAGATTTACATTTATTTTTATATCTTATATTAAGCCAAGCCTGTTATGGAATTTATAACAAACGTTATTAAAAAGGAGTACAAACATGGGAAATAATGGGTAAGCATAGATATCAATAATAATCATAGCTAATTTGCATAGTTATTGATACGTACTTCTGCACGTTTATTTAAATAAACAGCTGTCTGTAAATTATGAGGTGCTTTCTTTTGCACTGGTAATGAATTAAATTTTGTGTAATGGTGATCTCGTAGATTTACATTTATTTTTATATCTTGTATTAAGCCAAGCCTGTTATGGAATTTATAACAAACGTTATTAAAAAGGAGTACAAACATGGGAAATAATGGGTAAGCATAGATATCAATAATAATCATAGCTAATTTGCATAGTTATTGATACGTACTTCTGCACGTTTATTTAAATAAACAGCTGTCTGTAAATTATGAGGTGCTTTCTTTTGCACTGGTAATGAATTAAATTTTGTGTAATGGTGATCTCGTAGATTTACATTTATTTTTATATCTTGTATTAAGCCAAGCCTGTTATGGAATTTATAACAAACGTTATTAAAAAGGAGTACAAACATGGGAAATAATGGGTAAGCATAGATATCAATAATAATCATAGCTAATTTGCATAGTTATTGATACGTACTTCTGCAGAATGCTGATCAGTTACTTCTTTTATGCGAAATATATTTTCATCTGAACCAAACAAGTATGTGTACCCAGGAGGCAGAATATGTTTACACCTATTTTCTATTTCCATATTATTGCACCAAATTGTCTAACAACACAGTTATTCACATTAATTTAATTACTGTCACCTGTCATGTTTAACTGTTTACAATACAAAACAACTCATCGTGCACATCACGTGAGCACCCCCAACCAATCAAAAGTCATACATTTATTTCCATAACCGAACCCATTAGGATTGGCAAAAATGCATTATAACTTTACTTCAAATGTGAAAATGACGTAATGACTGACCAATAATCGACGTTAAAATGACGCCAGTCTGCTTACTGGGCAGTTTACTGGACGGTCTTTCCCATGGCTTTAAATGCTATTTTTTTAAATGGATAATATAAAATAGATCAACTTTGATCTTTATGAAGAAAATTACAGAATGATGCCTAATTCTTAACATTGTATTACTTATCGTATAAGTGATTTTCACTGGTAGGTTGACAGAGTGTTGAAATTGACAGAAAACCAACAAGCTAATTACTGCATTTGGTATCTCGGTTCTATTTGCTTTCGAAGCTCTATTACTATAGTTACAACAATAGCAACTATAGAAACTAAGCTCTTCGAGTTAGATCTGAAATACCGAATACGGCTAATAATTGTCTGGATTCAGACGAGGTTAGTTTGCTTACTTCCTAACTCAAGTGCAATATAAGTAAATACAATCAGGACTAGGGAGCATGCTAGATGACAGTCGTTGCAGATCTCCTGAATGATATGTGTTACTGATGTTTTAACTGGGCGGAAACATTGAAAACGTTCAGTGAGCAGAAATAACAGCCACTATGCAATATGGACGGTGTTAAACGACCAAATACTGAAATCACATAATTTCTTTTTATTTATTTATGTATTAAATAATAATACTAGACAGAAAAAATAAAATAAAAAGCCAAATCCCCTTTGCAAGTAAAAAAAATAAGAAAAGGAATCCACAAAGGATTTTATAAATCAATTTTAAGTCTATCGGAGACACTTTTTACCATAGACATTAATGAAGAATTAGTCTGCACATCACTTTTGCGCTATTTCTACCCCTCATATTTTAATATTAGGTTAGTTAGGTTAGGTTAAACTAAGTTAAGTTAGGTCGGGTTAGGTTAGGTAAAAAATTGTAAACTGATGGCAACTGAAATGGAATAGAAATACGGGCAAGGCAACATGAACGAAGCTACTAATAAATAACATACTGAAGCGGCTTATAAGCATGGTCGGATTGACTACTATATATGACCCAATTCTTGAACAGACATGGGTACTACAAATCCTATTTAAAAAGATTTAAATTACTAAGAAGACAGATGTACTCACTGAGAACCCATATTTTTTACTTGTGACAAATGGGTAAGAGAAAGAGAACGGCTGCGGACCGAGCAGGAGACGGCCAATTGGGCAATACACCCAATAACATGATAACTAAGAACTTATGCTAGAAGGAGAGATGATCTGGAATAAAGTAGCTTTATAAGGAAGATCTTATAGAAATATAAGAGGCTGAGAAAAGCAGAGAAAAGCAGCAGAGAACGGTAAAAAACAAGGAAAGCAAAAGGATACTGAAGTAATGCGCAGCAATAAGGTTCTCAGTAGTGATTGGGGGCGGGGTTTTAGTTGGTAGGTCCTTCTTGAGAAAGAAGGGAATCCAACATAGGAAGTATCTATGAAGATTTCCTAGCTCCCTCGAAAAAAAAGGTGAAGTTAGGTTAGGCTAGTTTAGGTAAAGCGTGGAGAGGTTTTGACGTTTGCGAAATTTTTTGGGAAATATGTTGTTTTGGTATAAATAATTGATTTTTAAAAACTTCAACACTCTATATCTCGAAAACTAATTTGAACTTTTTTTCTTTCGTTTGGTTAATAGAATACGTTTGTGAAGTTTTCCGAAAAAAATGAATCACCCTTCAAGAGTAAAGAGGGTCGAGATACCAAACAATACCAAATGCAGCAATTAATACTGTGTTCGGTATATCAACTATTTTTGCTCTGAAAGCTCTATTGCTATAGTTACAATTATTTTACAACGATGGATACCACAGTAACCGAGCTCTTCGAGTAAGCGGATCTGGGGTAAGTTCGGCATTCAGGTCTATTTAACTCGAAGAGCTCGGTTTCCATAGTATCCATTATTGCAGATAATTGTAACTATGACAATAGAGCTTTTGGAGCAAAAAGAGTTACAATGCCGAACTTCCCCCTGAAAAACCATACGCGGGTTAGATTGTTGGTTTTCTGTCAATAATTTTGACAGTTTGCCAACCTAGCAGTGAAAGTATTGTCGCTTACATGATAACTAATACAATAGTTAAGAATTAGACATCAATCTGTAATTTTCTTCATAAAGACCAAAGTTGATCTATTTTATATTATCCATTATAAAAAATGGTATGTATAATACAACAAAATTACAAAGATTGTAGATGAAAAAAGCATTAGTGTTACTTATATTAGAAAAATTAATGTAGATATGTTTTTATCTTTCTCTAGTTTATAAGTTAGATAAATGATTTGTTTCTATGTAAAAAACGTTCACTTTATATTATTCAGTTACAGAAATTTAATACATGTGACCTGCTGGAAGACAAGGCATGTAAAGTGTGGTCACAGATAATAAGTTGTGCGAGTTTAAATTGCTTGACGGTCAATTTATTATACAAAATTATTTTAATCAGAATCTTTATAATAATGCACTTGGTACAATCTTGAGCTAACTTTGCATGTTTTCTTAACCTGTGGGTATTGTTGGAGATTTGCAAGTAATATTTTTGCATAGTAATGTCTCTATATGTCTCTAAGTATGGCAGTATGTATATTTCCAATTCCCCACTACTTTGTGTACAATTCTCCCAACGGGTCACACATAGATTTTATAGTAGATAAAGTTAGACAAACTATTACATATTTACTCAAGTGTGACTGCTATATAAGGAACTAAATAAATTTAGTAATTACTTAGTTTCTATTTTAGATCAAAAATGGGAAAGAACTTGGATAAATTTTTATTGTTGCTGTGGAAAGACTTTTTACTGCAATGGAGACGACCCAAACAAACCATCATAGAAATATTAGCTCCTGTACTTTTTTCACTCTTGTTAGTTGTAGTTCGAAGCTTAGTGAATCCAGAACCACATTCAGTTACATTATACACTCCGTTTAACACAACTTTGCCAGTTAATAAAAACCTTACAAAGTAATAATCTTAGTTATAACGAACTGATTTAAACAATAAATAAATTAATTATTCACATACCTACTGTTAAGGGTTGCAGTTGTATGGTCTCCAAAAAAACCCAACCTTGGATAAAATCATGAAAATGACTGTTACAAGTATTTTTAAAAAGGGTGGAATTTATATGACAGAAATAGGCTGTAATAACAGTCAAGAACTTGAAAAGATTTTAAACAGTGAAATAAGTGTGTTTACAACCTTTGGTGGAGTTGAGTTTGGTGATTCTTTGGCTGGACCTATTGATCTGCCTTCCAGTATGGATATCACTTTTAGGTAAAGATTTGTTTACTTAATTTTGTATTAGCATTTATTATTTATAACATCATGTATTTACACTTATCCTAATTTATTTTAAAATAATCGTAATAGGTTTCCTTCTGAACTAAGAAATACTAAGAAATTAGCAGCTCGAAATTGGAGAACTAATCGAATATTTCCAATATATCAAGTTTCAGGTCCCCGTGAGTGGACAGAAAATGATGGGGCATTTCCAAGTTCGTACCAAGTGCTCGTTTATGATTTCGTATACTACTATAAGATATTTTCTAGATTATCACCGTGAAGGTTTCCTGATGTTACAAGAAGAACTAGGGTTTTCAATTATAGATATTTTCAAACAACATGTTCACAAAAAATCTTTTGACCGTAATTCTGTGTCCATACACATGCAAAGATTTCCATACCCTAAATGGATTCAAGATGATCTTCTACCAGCCTTGCAAACATTTGTAGGACTCATTATAATGTTAAGTTTTGTATATACATGTACCAGTACTGTTAAGGTTATTACTGTGGAGAAAGAAAAGCAATTAAAGGTTTGTTTTTGCTTTCTCAATGAAGAATTATTTTAAAAACGCTTAATAATAGGAAGCTATGAAAATCATGGGTTTACCAAACTGGCTTCACTGGAGTGCATGGTTTGTGAAATCTTTCACTATTCTCATAGTAACTGTAATCCTTTTGGTTGTACTGATGAAAGCTAAGTGGTATCCAGGTTCTAACCATACTGTATTCACATATTCGGATCCATCTGTAATGTTTCTATTCTTGATATCTTATGTTTGTGCAACCATTACATTTTGTTTTTGCATTAGTGTATTTTTCTCAAAAGGTTTGTAATGTAAATATTAATATGTCTTTAGTAAATATTAGAAATATATATATTTTTATAGCTAACACTGCAGCTATGGTTGCTGGATTGACGTGGTTTCTAACCCATTTTCCTTATACATTGTTACAAAAGAATTACGCTCACCTACGTTTACCTCAAAAATTATCAGCTAGTCTTTTATTAAATACTGCCATGGCATATGGATTTCAGTTAATGATGATGTATGAAGGTACTGAAGAAGGTAAGTTCAAAAGCTATGCACAATAAAATTGGTTTTTGTAATTAATCTACAATCTGTAGATGTCATCTATCTGTTGTTGAATTCTCCTGATGATTTTTTTAAGAATTTATCGTACTTCTAAATTATTTATTTAATTAAATCATATGTTGCGTAAAGCAGCACAAATCAAAAACATATACATATAACAAAAAACGAATGTGATTCATTAATTTTCCCAAAGAATTGTTTGTACTTACTTTTTTTTTGGGGTAAACTCTTCTTTGCTCTTGTTATTACGTTTTATTTCTCACACTTTGAAATCAATCCTTTAAGATATATGCAAATACGTTTCAAAAATCTTTATTATTGAAATCGCCAAACATTTTAGGCGTTGCCTGGCACATCGGACAAGTTTGCATTGATTCAGTTATTGTTAAAAAATGCACACCTCCCAAGCTGAATTAAACAGTTAAGAACTCTTGCTGCAACATAGTTAAGCAAATTGACATTTATCCTTCACTGTCTGTAAATAAGTTACTATCAGTTGTTACTTGTTCAGAAGACGTTATTGAAGAAGTTGTTCAATTATTAAAAATAAAAAATACATTTATCGATTTTATGTGGACCTGTTCATTAGATAACTGTTATACTAATAAAATATACAAGTTATGTCAAAATTTAAATTTCATGCAATGACCCTATTACCACATATTTTATCCAACAAGTCTTTGAATCATTAACAATAAAAAACTTACATATAAATAATGACAATCTTATTTCAGGTATACAATGGCACAATATATGGAAGAAAATCACAGCAGAAGATGATCTAGTCCTAGGACACATTATAGTTATGTTGATAGTCGACACAATATTACATTTATTAATTGCACTGTATGTTGAGGGTGTCTTCCCTGGAGAGTATGGTGTACCATTGCCATGGTATTTTCCTTTTACTAAGTCTTACTGGTGTGGTACTTATGCTGGTAAAAACTTTATAATTACCATCTAAAAACTGTTAAATCAACGAATTATAACTGAAATACTTCCAGCTGATATAAGCATAAGACATAGTATCATTGAAGGTGAATTCTACGAAAAAGAGCCTACTCATCTACAAGTTGGCATAAAGGTACAGCATCTTAATAAGGTGTTTTCCAAAAACAAGGTTGCTGTTAAAGATCTAACGCTTAACATGTACAAAGATCAAATTACAGTTTTATTGGGACACAATGGTGCTGGAAAAACCACCACAATGTCTATGTTGACAGGAATGTTTCCACCTACAAGTGGAACTGCATTTATAGGAGGTTATGATATCCGTAAGGATATGTCACAAGCTCGAGAGAGTCTTGGATTATGTCCTCAACATAATATACTTTTTGATGACTTAACAGTTAGAGAACATTTGTATTTTTACAGTCGGTTAAAAGGTTTAAGTAGAGATAAAATCAACAGTGAAATAGACAATTATATTGAATTATTGGAACTTGTGCCAAAAGTAAGCAAATTATATTTGCATAATGTTTAATATGAGGTACGTATATATATCAGAAAAGTAATGCAATTTATTATTTCAAAACTGCTATTGCAAGTAGGCACTTATATAAATGGCAAAGGCAGTATGTAGCGCTTGGTTGAATGCAATCAACTAGAGTATCAGATATAGTTAGGAGGGATTGAGGGATTAGATATATATCAGTTGAAGTCTATGTCTGCAGTCGATGGTGATATTCAGTTACTTGTAAATTCTAGAGCTGGAAGGTTGTAGGAGATTCAAGAGTTTATTTTGAACAAGGTTATTAGTATTCTTTAGTGGACTTTTCTATTACAATTGGTTTTTTGTCTTTGATCTTATCTTTGATGTTTTAAAATCTGCTTTTGAATTAAGAGTGCCAGAAAACTAAAAATCAGGTTACATGATTTTTTTATGAAATAAACACCTGTGTACATTTTAACTGGTGGTCCAAAAGCAATGTAATAATTGTAATGCAGCTATTAGAGCATCAATTTCCATACATTAACAATATAAATTATTGTGCTTAAGAATATATAGGAAATATTTAAAATAGGTTTAATTTGTAACACGATTGTTTCGCTACTCTAAATTACTGAATCAAAACATAACATACTGAACATACGCTGCCCGATGGACGTCACCGTAACCTCAAAAAAGTTCAAATACTTAGTACTTACTGCAAAGCTCATAAAGACGATACTTACTGTAATACTCCGACTTAAGATCTCTTAATATCAAATTATAATTCAGGCGTAGGTCTGATTTCCATGACTTGTAAATCAGTAAATTGTAAAGAAAAATAAGAGGTAATTAGACATAATAAAAAATATGGGCGCCATCTACTTGCAAGTCCTTTAACCTCTGCTATATTGATTAAATTAAATTAATAATCATGTCTAATTATGTTAGTATTAAGCTGGTTAAAATATAAAGACTTTCACAAGTTTTCATTTATTTTTAAATAAAATATTTACTTGTCCAAGGACAGTAGCAATGGTTTGGATAGTAATACCCTAATAAGAATTCTTATTAAAAGAAAATATAGACATAAATTTATATAAACCAACCAATCCAAAGGAAGCCCACAAATCTTAAGCCAATCAGAAAATAACCGCGTGAAAACCTTCTAGAATATTTTTTTAAATTCGCGGGGCATTACCGCCTAAAATCTGCTTCTTAGGGTAAAACTCGATGTTGTGCAGGTGGCTTCAAGCTGTTTATTTGTCTGCGTGCAGAAAAATCTTTTCATATAAATTAAGATTAGGCACGTCCAGGATCTATAAATATAAACTAAATGTCTTTTTTGACATTAAATTCCTTTGTTAAAAGACTATATTATTTCGGGGTATTTTTATAAACTCAATTCTTATCTGTATTTTATTCTAGAAGCAATTTCATCTTGTGTAAAAACATTTTAGGATGACCTTTGATATTAAAGAAAACACCCTGTTAATTCGAAATATTGTTTGCATTTTTAATTCAACTGAAGTACGATGAACTACACAGGACCGTACTAAGATTCCTTTACTATATTAATGCATATAAAGTTGCATTATTATAAAATTGGGAATTTGAACACATTACAAATTATTCTCCTCTATTTTCATTTAAATTAACGAGTGCAGCACAACAGTCTAGAAATTGTCCGTTTAATGACGTGAACAAAAGTTCCCACTACTGACCTATGACTCTAATAGGTATTGATGCAACTCATGTTTTTGTAGTATTGTCAATGTACTTTTCTGATATATTCTTAATCTTATTTTGTAATTAGATTATCCAATATTCCATTAATGCCAAATTCTTATGCAATGAAACAAAGGCACAAGTTAGATTTTTTTTTATAAGAAATACGTGGTTTAATTCGTGGTTTTTATTTTTATAATATTAGAGGAATAAAAAGTCATCAACACTGTCAGGGGGCATGAAAAGGAAATTATCTGTAGGTGTAGCATTATGTGGAGGTTCGAAAGTAGTAATGTGTGATGAGCCAACTGCTGGATTAGATCCTGCAGCTAGAAGAGCTCTGTGGGGCTTGTTGGAATCTCAGAAAAAAGGCAAGTTTATTTTTAATGTGCAAATTGTTGGATGCTGTAGTTTAGGAGTAAGTAACCCGTCTTAGATTCAATAGAATAATGAGATATTACAAAATCCTAATTTCAAACGAAGATTCGAACATATTTTGCATATAAGTTTTTGTGTTCCGTTATATAAATAACTATACATTACCCTTTTAACAGGCAGAACAATTCTACTTTCTACACATTACATGGATGAAGCTGATATATTAGGTGATCGTATTGCAATAATGGCAGGTGGAGAGCTACAGTGTTGTGGAACCAGTTTCTTCTTAAAAAAGAAGTATGGAGCAGGCTATCATCTTGTTATGGACAAATCACCACAGTGTGTTGTAAATAATGTTACTAAACTCTTACAAAAATATATTCCAAACATAGAGGTAATATTTGTTTGAACAAAGTTGTTTTTGTTTTAATTGTACTGTTTTTGTTTCATTAAAGGTTGAAAGCAATGTTGGATCTGAATTGACTTATCTATTAAGCGAAGAGCATTCATCACAATTTGAGAAAATGCTTAGTGATTTAGAAATAAACAGCAGCAGCTTAGGACTATTAAGTTATGGTATTTCTCTTACAACACTAGAAGAAGTGTTTATGAAGTAAGTTAGTTTAGCATTTATACACTCTTTAGATTCATAGAGGTATATCATTTTCTTGTTCTTATTCTAAAGTATCTTAATTTAAAAAATATTTACATCACTTTTCAAGGAACTGATAGCTTAAAACTGACCTTCTAGTGTCTAGAGAAATTCTTCATGCAGTATATTTTGATATATATGCCATCTTTATACCTCTAAAATCATAGGGTAGGTGCGGATCATGGTTTACAAGAAGATTACCCAAACGAGGTCTATCGACATACAGAAGTTATTCAAATTGATCCTTATCATAGTATACAAATTAATAATGCTACATCACAACAGTATGGATTGATGATGCAAAGTAAATATTATACTTAAACAAAGTAGATATTGTTTACTGTCTCCAGCCTTACTTTGTGGAACTCCATAATCATGAAATATAATATAAATACAAAGATTAGTTAAAGTTTTACAAGTTTTATTAATATCTTAACCTGACACAAACTACATATCTATACCATACTTTGGCAAGATATCAGAACAAATTGCAACTATAATAAGAAAAACCACCAGTTACAAAATAACCTATAAAACTAACGCCAAGACCTTTTCATTTTTATTCAATGCTAAAGACAAAACACAAGATATCATGAAATCCGGCATTTACCGTTTGAATTGTTCTTTTTGTAACTCGGTTTATATTGGGCAAACACTTAGAAATTTCGACATAAAATACAAAGAACACGTACGCTCTTTTAGACTTAAACATCCAGAAAAATCGAATTATGCCAAACACATTTTGGAACAGAACCACCCAATGACACCTCAAAACAACATTAAATTCTTACATTTTTGCAACAACAAACACAAATTAGACATTTTAGAAGCTTTTGAAATATACAGACATAAACGCACTGTACCTTTAATGAATGAACAAACTGAGCTTAGTAATTCTCCTTTATTAGAAGTGTTAGATATTTAGTTTTTGTTATGTATTGTATCTAGTTACCTATTTCCTGTATGTATTTATCCTTAGCAACGTGTTTGTTTATCAATCTTATCTACCTTTGATAATGACACAAAGTGTCGAAACAATATTGTCAGGTTAAGATATTAATAAAACTTGTGAAACTTTAACTAATCTTTGTATTTATATTATATTTCAAAAGTAGATATTCTTGATTTTATTAAGATATGTATCTCTACAGCAGAAGATTTTTTAACTGGCTGTTCCTTATGGTATAATCAGTTAGTAGCTATGTTTATGAAACGAACTCTATCTATCATTCGTTCTTGGAGACTACTCCTTATACAAAATGTTACTCCAGTCTTATTATTAATATTAGCAATTATACTCACTAAAGAAAGAGAATTAGATCTTCCTTACTTAAAAATACAATTAGATTCTTATTACAATCCTGTAACGGTATTGACTAGAGATTCTAATAGCTGTCCATTTGTGGAAACTTATATAAACTTCTTAAATAAAAGCAATAAAATGTTTATTAACTGGGAAAGTGCCAATATGACAGAGAAGATGCTTGAAGTGGTAAGTACTAAATACTAGAGTGTAAATGATTGTAAAACTTTTTATACTAATTCTACATATCGACAGTATTTCTGCAAAACCTCAAAAACCTCGCAAAACAGGTTTTGCAGTTTTTTGTCGATATGCGTTTGCTAGACATTATTTTTTAAGTAATTGTTTCAATTTGGAAAAAATGTTTGTTGGAAGCACTATACTATATAACTATATATGGTACTTCAACTTATTCGTAATTAATTCATAAAATTTCTATACCTCATGTTCAAAAAACTTAAAACGATGTGTATACCTCTCATGCACAAGATTGCCAAATTGTGTTTTACTAGTTTTCACTGGTGGAAGAGAAGTTGCTATCCTCCCTCTACTAGCTCTCCAGGCTAGAACCGAAGGTATTTACGTGCTTAGTCCTTAGAGTCCAATTCCGAGGGAGTCCTTTCACCCCTAGTCTAATGTAGATTTGCACTGCCCTGCCGAATCCAGCTTCAATGTGGCTGCAGTGGTCCTATGGTTTGCCTAGGAATTTGCCACTCCAGCCTATCATAATAAAGGCTTGGTGAGCCTTCAACAGGGCAGTAGTAAGTAAATGTTCCTTCAAGACTAAATCTCCCCATGTTATTCTTATGGGAGTTTCGTTTTTAAGACAGGACAATTTTGTGAGGTTATGTGTGTCAAACTTGGCGTCCTTCCCGCTAGATGTCAGCATGGGTGTGGGGTTGAGTGTTTTGGCGGGAAAATGTAAATGTGATGCTGAAAAATTTGTCGGGGGTGTTACGTGGCCGGGTATTCCAGTGCCCCGGTGGCCGTTGAAAGGGGTTAATTTATTTGGCGGTCCGAAAAATTTGTCGAGGCGTTACGTGGGCGGGTATTTCAGTGCCCCAGTGGGCCGGTGCCCCAGTGAGCCGTTGAAAGGGGTTAATTTGAAAAATTTAGCGGTTGTCTCGTTGCTGCCGATTAATAATAATAAGGTGGTGGGTTAAACATTTTATTAAAGGGGGTGGGCTGAAAAAAATAATATACAATATTAATGTACATACAATATTAACAACATAAGCGTACTGTAGATTTTTCTTTAATACAAATAATGAATAGTGACCTATAAAATACAATAATAATAATATTTAAAGGAGAATGCATCGTTTTCTTCTCTCTCTCATGAATGGTACTGCTGGATGATCTCATCACTTAATTGTTGCATAGTTTGATGTTGGGCTAAAAATAAAAACATTACATTCGGTATAAAATAACAATATCAACTTACCTGCATTTGTTTTTTCCTTTAATAAAACAGAAGCCAATAATGATATTATTTTAAAGGAGAATGCATCTTTCTGCTGGATGATGTAATTATTCGAATCATATGTGCATCTAAACATTCCTTTTCTAGAATGACGTCATCGCTTAATTATTGCATAGTTTTGAGAGCTAAAAAAACATTACATTTTATACATTAAATTAAAATAACAATATCAACTTACCTGCATTTGTTTTTTTCCTTTAATACGATAATAATATTAAAAGAAAAATGCATCTGTTTCTTCTAACAAAATATTATATATTCCGCCGGATGATGTCATCAGTGAATTATTGCACTAGCATGAAAAAATTGCACTAGCAAATAAAACATTCATTTCATGAATGTTGTTCGACCTAGAAAAACAATACATTTGGTATAAAATAACAATCTCAATTTACCTGCACTTGTTTTTTTCCTATTTTACACGTTACAACGAAATTTTTAGGAACGCAAACAAGATATCAATATACCTTCACACCTGTATATTTTTATATGTAAAAGCCTTCTTCATTTTACACTATTAAGCGGTTGGACGCGTGAATTAAAACTGCCGCGCTGTTTCTTTTCAAAATGTTTTGCGTTTCCCTCTTTGTAACGTATGTTTAGAAAAAACTGTAGAATGTCATGACATATATAATAAATTACTGCTTTTTTAAATGCAAGAATTAGCAGAGACGCAAAAGATTTATTGATAAGTCTGTGTAAAAAGGTGGATCATCTACGTTCCAATAATCTTGACTATAAAATATGTTGTTAATATAACTAATGAAAAATTTAAAAAAACGAGCATGTGCGACATTATGATATCTGGGGCCCGTTTTTTTTTTCTTTATAAATTAAATGAATATTGACATAAAAAATTGATTATATAAATGTGTCATTTCTTGTTATTTTTCACTGGATTTACTAAGCAACATTAGGGATGCACAGTCGAATTCATAAAAAAAGGAAACGATTTTCGTTGCATTTGTACTTTGAACATACATTATTAATTAAAATATTACTTTATATATTTACCGACATTTGTAGATTAAGTAAATAAAGTCTTATTAATGATTAATCTTTTGTTAAAATTGATAGTAATCGAAAAATAATATAAAATTTTTTATATTTGATACAAGAGTCGTTTTCCTTGTGAATCTGACTGTACATGTGTTTATTTCAATTATATAAATAAAACGTTTGCTTTGAGCATCCTTCGGTTTTTTATTTTAATTGATGAAATGAATGCAGTTGTTCACTTTTTCACAGTTTAGATAAACAAGCAACAAACAACAATTTTTTAATTAAAGAAGCATTCTATATCATTGACATACTGTACGGGTTAAAATTTTAATTGTTGAAATGAATGCAGTTTTCGCAGTTTTCCTCTTTAATTGTCGAGATGGAAGTACTACTAATTTCAAACACATCTTATAATAAATTAGTTTTTAATTGTGAAGATGAAAACAATTTTTCGGGGTTTAGGAATTACTAGAAATATGTTAGTATTAACACGCACGCATACATCTTATAATAAAAGAAAATTAAAAGCCTTCAGTTTAATTGTTGAAATGCAGTTCTTGTACCATTTAGATAAACAAAGAAAACAACAATTTTATATATATATATATATATATATATATATATATATATATATATATTGATAAAGGGTACCTTGTCACCTCCAAAGTAGGTACCCAGCGTACGTTGTCACTTCATATATAACGTTGTGACCTCCGTTTTCGGAGGTGACAACGTTTTGCCCCTTTTTCGACTGTATAAGCATATAGATGGTGTTAGCAGCCTAAATTCAAATTTTTGTCTGGAGGTGATAACGTCATACTTATACTCACAAATTTAATTTTTAGTTCAGCTGTAGATCGCTGGCGTTGCCGTCGCTCTTAGTTGTATAATTGCCAATACGATGTCACCTCCGCCTGTATATGTAGTTTTTTGTATCACGTACGGTACGTTACAGGCTCCACAGTTTGGCAACGTCGTGTACTAGACCTTAAGCATTCAGGTATATAGAATTCCATCGAAACTCATACATCTGGCGTGGTTTCGACCATTTCACGCTACCTAAATTTACACGTACTTTTTAGGATTAGTAGCTGCATTTAAACTAGTATTTTTAAAATACTCAGGAAATTTAAGGGATCGCTTGAATTGTACATCATTTTCAAATAGTTGTATGTTCGAAAAACGTGATCGGATAAAAGGTGCAAATATACAAGAAAAGACATTGATTATGGTTTAAAAAATAAACTAATAATTTCTATTCCATGTAAAAGGTTTTGAATTTGAACGAGTTCCTTTGAGATATGAAGAGATTAATATAGGAAATATTTTGTAGTCGTAATTATGTAAAAATAAAAAGTTATCTTTTTCCAAAATGATCATTTCGGATTTATTGGATTATTATTTTTGGAATTATCATATGATACATTCAATCTTGCATCTACAAAAGAAGATTTAACTTTAAACATTTTTACAGTATTCTAATTCATAAATTTTTAAAGAAAAAAGTGGTATTAAACAAAATGATGTAGCATTTAATATGTGGTGTGCAAATTCACTTGTGTTCACCACATCCGATTAATGAAGTTTTAATTTACATTATAAGTATGTAGTATGTATACAACTGACGAAGGAAAGAATAAAAGCGAAATGATCATTTTGTAAAAAAATATTAACTCTTTTTATATTTACATCATTATGATTAAAACATATTTCCTATTAAATCTCCATTTCTTTTCCATATTGTACCGGAAAATAAAACTACGTCATAAGCCTGACAGAAACTTTACGGTACTGAAAGGCTTCAACAATCGCAAATTTGACATAAGGTGTCGCATTTTTTTATTACAAAATGACTAAATTATTATTTTATTATTAAGCAGGGGATGATTAAACTTCTGAAACCATGATTTAAACTTGGAACAGAGTTTCTTTTTAAGAAATCCTGTTGTTAAAAAGTTTGTTAGAGAAAGAAATAGATATGAGCTCCAGATCTATGTCGCGACTGATCAGGGAAGACCTTGGTATGAGGGCTTGCCGTAGAAGTACTGGACACTTATTAATAGCTCGACTTAAAGAAATAAGAAAATCGGAACCAAGTCTCATTGGCAGAAGTACGCGAAAAATCTTCATCGCTGTATCTTGTTTACGGATGAGATAATTTTTACCATTAAAGAAAAATCTAATCGTCAAAAGGACAAATGTATGCTAAAAGCTCTAAAGAAGCTACTGCTGCAGTTGGCAATGTTCTGCGTGGTCATCATTCAGCAAGGTTGATGGTTTGGTGGGGAGTAAGTTGGCATGGTGTGATAAAAAACTTTATTTTTGCAAGCAAGTTGTTAAAACCACTGTCAAAGTGAATCGAACAGAAACTCTTGAGAAGGTGGTTTTGCCGCTTAGATCAGACTTTCATTTTAAAACCAACACTGGATTCTCCAGCAAGACGCAGCCCACACAACAGGAAGTTCACAATTGTGGCTTGCAGAGAATGTGCCTAAGTTAATTAAGAATGAAGATTGGCCTCCTGAAAGGCTAAATTTAAATCCTTTGGATTATAAGCTTTGGGTTGAATTAAAGGCAATGGTTTGCAGAAAACGACATGCATCAATGGAATCCTTGCAACGCAGTTTGTCCAAAGCGGTTTAAAACTTTCCTATTGGAAAAGTACGTGCTGCTATAGATGAATGTCCAGATAGATTTTGGATTGTAAATTTTATGATTTATAGTAATAACTTCTCCTGTAGCCATCCTTATCTTGTGCTTTAAAAAATTCTAAATTGTCTAGTAACAGTGTTCATTGACACGTTCACTAATCATTTATTCTATATCGACAATTTATGGATGGTAATGGAACAATCTACAGAGTACAACGTAAGGACTGTATCGAAAAGAAAGTTGACACAAAACAAAGTTGACACTCATATACCTTTTATAATTATCTAATACTTTTAACAATTTTATAATAAAACAACGCTTTAATGTCTAGAAAATTTAATAATTTACAGAAACATAAAAAATTATTTTATTTTGCCCGTTTTCCCACTTTCTTTTTTAGGTTAGGTATTAAGTTTTGGATGACTTCGTTCGCTTTGGTGTCCTTATTCAATTTTTTTAAATCTTCTAGGCTAGTTGCAGCTTCAACGTTTTTCTGAAGATGTCGTTTAATAATAGTCCAATATCTTCAATAGAACGTGCTTCAGGGTAGTTTAGAGGATTAGGCTCTTTCTCGTTAAAATTGATTTTATGCTGTTTATACCATTCCCTAGTGGCCGCTGTATAGTGGCATGCAGCTAGATCCGGCCAAAATAAAGTAGGCGCTGTATGCTTTTTAATCATTGGCGCCAGTCTTTCTGCAAACATACTTTTCGATATAAATTTACATTCAAATTTTCTTGAGTAAATAAGGGCCATACTAAGACCTTTCTCCCATATTTTCCTACAAAAGTCGAATTGTCCTTTTTCCTCACATAATAGTCGGGGAGCAGGCATCTCAAAAAGCGCTTATTTAAAGAGGTGGTCCGGACTCGATGACACACGCTTTTTGAAAACTGATTTGTATGTAAATTCTCCCGCTGAATCCGAATCCCAAGGGCGGCCGTCGCGTCGATTTGAAATAAGCTTGACCCTTTAAAAGTCATTTTTACGTAAAATTTTGAAAAATCAAAAACGTGCTTCTTTTCTGGTTGCAACGTCATAACTTCATCCTGGATGGAGCTAGAAAGTTAATTTTTATTTTGAAAAATTCTCCCAGAGTTGTAGACTGCAACTCTGGTTGAGATAATAATGACGCGACGTTGTAATACTTAGCCGCTATTGTTCCATCTGCATTCCTAACCTATCCAAATTCTAGTATTTCGGACAGAATCGCAGGACGATGCCGAGAACCAATAGAAAAATTCAAATTTGAATTGTATCCATGACGATCACACAATTTTCCGGAAATTTATACAGTAAAGCCTCGCTAATTCGCACTAATTAAAACAGGGCCAATCCGAATCATCGCCGTTTTCGGATTACCGCGTCTGTAGAGTTACAATGTTTTATTTGTAAGTAAATGGAATTAAAACGTTCTGCAAAAACATTTATTTAAAAATAAATAAAAATACAAAAATATTTAACTCAAAACAGTTTTAAAAACGCAAAAATAATGTTCCGCATTAATATGTAGTTAATCAAAAACGGCGGCGATTTTGTTTGTTTCGTGTTTTTTAAACTTAATACCTTACACTGAGAAAAGCGTTTAGTTTGAAGAATTAAATTTATTCAATTCAACTAAATAGATAGTTAAAATCTGTTAAATCAAATTAAATTTAGTTTATTTAACTAAATATTTAGTTGAATTAAATACATTTAATTGGTCCTACTAAATGCTTTTCTTAGTGTAGAAACGATTTTTCTTTTGAATCTTCCAGCATCACAATTGTTTCAATTTTTCTACCGTCCATTGCAAAGCCACGCTAATCGCTTTGCAACTGTTTTTAATGAACCTTGCTGCTTGCGAATCATTGAATAGCTTTTCCCCGAGATTTTTAACAGACATAAATTGTATCTTTTTAAAATTAAGTATCCAATCTTTACTTGCCCTGAAGTCAGCCTTTTTGAAAACATCTTTGATAAAGTTACAGCAGCATGCGGTGCATACGAAACAATGCAGTTGCGATACGACGTATGCGCTATCGGACTCGTACATATTGCGTGCGAGCGTGACAGCGCAAACGTCGCATCGCGATTGCTTCACTGTTTACTATGCACCACTGCACACTTCTTGATAAAGATGCTTTGCCTTTTCGGTCAAAATTTCGGGAGTTCGGATTATCAAAACCTTTAAATTCGGATTACAATAGAATCAATGTAAATAAATTGCTGATCCGGATTGTCGTGGTATTCGGATTAACGTAGATTCGGATCAACGAGGCTTCACTCTTTATATATGTTACCAAGGTGTAATTTTTTGGAAATTTTTTGGAAATTATACTTGTAACATATATAGCTACATAAAACCAATTAATCATAATGCATTTTTTTCTGTGCGTCGTGCGATTCTCTTACCGAATATAGCCTCGTGCATTGATTCTGCCTGGAAATTTTGATTTCGTGCATTTCTGCAACGTAATTGCACTCCCCTTCGTGTCGTGCAATTATGACGTTGCAGAAATGTCACTAAAAAAATTTCCGGCAATAATCAATGCACTTGGTATATTTATAAGTGAAAATAACATTAACCGAGTTATGTAGATTCTAACAGTTTTGAGAAAAGAAATCTGAGACAATTACAATTTCGTTATACTATGTCATATTTTCAGGTTGCATGTCAGATTAAGGACATTATAAAAACTAAAATAAATCTTTTAAAAGATTTACACTTGGCTAGAAGCAAATGTGTAGCAGCCATTGAAAATGCCAAAATAAACAAATTAGATAAAATTTTACCAGTAAAACTACAATTTTTTGACAACAAATGAAACTGCAAACAAATTAACTCAGTTCCATTGATGCAAAGGCTCTTGAGAGATGAAACAAGAGAGATGGATGAACAAACTAAAATCCGGGCCTTCTCGTATCCATGGACCGATTATCCGTCATCACTTTTTGAATCGGATCCATTAACACCTGGGGGATATATAATGAGAAACGGAAATAAATGTTATTTCTTCAGTGCGATAAATAAAGAAATATATTTTAATATCTCAGAATGCAACACTTTTCCGCGGGATAATTTCAATACTATCTACGTCATTGATATGATGTGTTTTGTACAACGGTTTCAAAACTATGGTTGTATCACATTCAGTGAATTATTTAAGAAATATTTTAATCGATTTTTCAAATGAAGCCTTCTAATTGCACCTATGTTATTCTTGTGGGGGACAGGTACGATTTTCCTGAAAGTACTAAGGGTGCGGAACGGAAACGATGATCCAGATTTACTGAAAATATTTACGAGGTCAGTGATACGGTAACAATACCACAATGGAAATCATTTATTGATAAATAATCAACTTAATAAGAGTAGCTTGCTTAATTTCATAGTTTGCAAAATACAAGAGATATAAAAATAGTTCTCTCTGGCATGCATGTAGAAGATAAAGCAATGGTATGCACAAATAATGAAGTGGATATTTTGAAAAATCAGCGTTTTACAGAACATGAGGAAGCAGACACCAGAATGTTTGCATTGCTTCAGTTTTTTTTAAAGAGAAAGTAGAATGGTTCTGATTTATTCCAATGATACTGATGTTTTCCTACTATCAAGGTATTATTCAGTAGCTTTGTTAATTCCCATATGGTTACATCGCAAAGAAGGCTTTGTTCCGTGTCAGCCCCACATTGAAGAACTGGCAGGCAAGATTCGGGACGATCCGAAAGATCTTGCTTGCATTCTTTTAGCGGCTTACTGCCTCTCTGGCAATGACTGTCAGCTATCCTTTTCGAAAAGGAAAAAGAACTGCCCTGAAAGTTATAATGAAAAGTATGATAAAACTGGCTTGGAGAACCTATTAGTGGAATATACTGTTTGGAAGATGGGGACGAAATGTTTTCGACATGTCGGCTATTCTTTAAGGCTTTATACAGAAGTTTAGAGTTCACTGGTTCACTAGATGCAGTCCGTGCTCATTTGTTTCCGACTTGTAAAACAGACATTTGGTAAGAATGTTGATCTACGTTTTTATAAACATCATAACATTCATAACCAATTTTACTTATATTTACCGTTATTTGCCTCCCTCAGAAGATGCTTTTTATACCACATTCAAAGGGCATATTATCAAACATCTATAAGACTGCTGTAAATGTTAATGCTAATTTCCCCGAAATATTAGAATTTGGATGGGCTATGGATGCAGATGGAACAATAGCACCTATTACGTCTTTAGTATCTCAACCAGATTTTCTTAAAATGAAGACATTTTGCAAATGCAAATCAAGTATATGAACAAGAGCATGCAGATGTTTTTAGAAAGATTTACAGTGTAGAATATCTTGTCTATGCGAAGACAAATGTCATACGATCAAATAATAAGATTTATATACCACTAGTCGCCCGCGTACAAGATATTGTAATTGCAATAGTTTCGTCTGTATTACAGACAGCGATATAATTTTTTCACCAAAAACTTTTTTGGGCTTTTTTTAATTATAGTCTCGATATATAGGCCTCTATCTCTTGTAATAAAAACGTTTTTCGATTGGTGAAAATTTTAATGCACAAATATGACATAGTATAACAAAATAGTAATTTTCTCAGATTCTTTTTTCTCAAAACTGAATTTTAAGTATTTAGTACGTTGCAATCTACAACTCTGGGAGAATTTTTCGAAATAAAAATTAACCTTCTAGTTTCATCCAGGACGAAGTTATGACGATGCAAACAATAAAGAAGCGCATTTTTGATGTTTCAAAATTTTACGTAAAATTGACATTTTAAGGGTCAAGGCCATTCCAAATCAACGGGCGCCCGGACTCGGATTCAGCAGGGAAATCTACATACACATCAGTTTTCAAAACGCGTGTGTCATCGAGTCCGGACTCAGTAGGGTCACTCATTTTCTCAGTAGTGTAAATTCGAGCATTGGCAAAGTTTTATAATCAAATTTGCAGCAAGTCTTATCGTTCATTATAACGCACTGGTTTTTCCTTGTTGTACAAGATGTCGTACAGTTTTCTTGTCTGTTTTCTTACAGCTACAGATTGTTTTTCGTTCCTTTTAGGTTTTTGAATCATTCCTATTGATGTTTCTGTTTTTTTTGCAGTATCGCGTACTGAAAACATTGATTTACTTTTAAAAATCTTCAACACTTTACCTTCTAATCCTGGATTAGAGAGTGGATTATGATGGCAATTAAGGTAATTGAAACACATAGTCGATTTGAAAAACGCGTTTGCACATCGCTGCTAGGAAAATCCAACTCTCCTAAAGTCATTCTAGATTGCTTATAGGAATCGGGCCCCATTAGGTAAAATATTTGTACTTGCCCTACACCGGAGTTGTTCACACGATAAAATGACAGATTATTAAGCTGGCGGAATTATTTATCGCTCGTAGTACAGTGTAGTAACCGTAAGCAACCGCAGAAATTGCGAGACAAACAAAGCCACTTTAAATCCGAAAAATACATACTATTTTTTTCTACTAGGTCTAAAAGTACCTCTCAATTAGTAGGATTAGCAGTTTTGCCTAGCAATACGTACAATTTTCTGTTATAAGAAAAACGTTAACTTTAATGACAAATGGTAATGTTAAAACAAAGATCTTTAAATAAGCCCCAGGGTGGCTGAATACTGAACAGTCGTTTTCTCACGACATTGATCCAAGTCTAGTATTTCAAATATCGAATCTTGGTTCTCTAATTTCTACTCAAGCGTAAATTGACGTTTACTTCAGCCTTGGTAGTGTAATGTCTGGCGTGCCGGACTTTCACCCAAGCTGCCCGAGATCGACTCCCGGCGCCGGCAGATCTGGTTAAGGTTTTCTGCAGTTTTCTTGAGCTGCGACAACACAAATGTGGGATTTGCGCTGTTCCATCTGTAAGTCGGCTGCAGCCGCACGTAGAGCCTACGTAATAATTATAATCGCCCCCTCCCTCCCGCACAAGCTTATAGCTTCTGGGGCCTGGTTTCCAGGTTATGGGTTGTAGCAATTACTATTATTATTACTTACCAGTACTCGGTTCTCTCATTTCACGCAATTTTCAAGCAATTTTTATTTCTCGAGTCTTGGCTGTTTGATTATTGTCGCTTAAGGGTTAGCCAACACCCTGGTATTAATTCTCGGCTCACTAAACTTTGTCCAAGTCCGAGCCAATGTTTAGAAACCTAATCTAAGTTCCTTACGATTTGCTTTCACGAAAATAACCATTAGACTTGAAAGATTTTTAAGTATTATTTTCGTGAAAAGTTATCACATTTGGTCCTCCATAATTCAAAAAATACTAATTTTAAATACCACATATGGGGTATTGCTGAACTTAACTGAAAAAAATATGCTTTTCATTTCAAGAATTAAGGGGTTCCATTTAAAAAACGCCGATGACGTTATAGGCCCCATAGTAGTAAACTAAAAAATTAAAATTGACGACCATAACATCCACAAGAAACAAATAAAATTGATGTGTCCGAGCTTTTATTCCAAACAGTGGTAATACAAAAAATATAAATTTTATTCCTTAGTTTATTTACACACTGTATATGCACAAGGAAAACTCTAATAAAACCATAAAAGTGTTAAGTTCGTATGGTCGCATATGTGTTGAGAGTCTATGAGAGGAATTATTGATACGAAATAGAAGCATTCGATTCCTTCATATTTTATGTATGACAATTTAATACCCACATAAAGACAAATCTTAACTAAACGAACTGCAAACAGTTCGTAAGTGTGACTTCGGCAACTTAACGAATATATTTGTTGTAAAAAATACATTATTTCATTTGTCTATATTACACTCCTATCGTGAGTTTAGTAAAAATCAAAAGAATATCTAACTTTTTCAATCGAAATAGAAACTGGAAAAAGCATATTCAAATTAAACTCTTATTTCCAAGATTAAAAGAAACTTTATAAGATTCTAAGAAACTCAATATCATATTTATACAAATATTACGTTATACGTAACTACTGGACGTCTAATAAAACTAAATTTCAAGATATGTACTATACTATCGTAACTATACACAACATTGGTACGTTGCTTTGTTATTTACCTTTAATGACAGTAGCAAATAAATCTTTACAGATTTAAATATTAGTTTTACAGGTTTCGCAAAAAGTTTTTGCGTCAGCCGGAATTATAAATACTTTTATATTAATCCCGTTATATTTAAAAAATAATTTAGTAAGAGATGACACAAGTACAGTTTAATGTTACTGGATAATCGAAACAAAATGTGATATACTGGGCATTATCCCGGTTTTAAATTATTTTTAATTAATCGCACTTCTACTTACAGGAATTGATAATTAGTTCTTCAACAATATTATATTTAAAGGATTTAATAAGTTCCCTTTGTTCATGGTTTTGTTATAGTTTCAATTCACTATAGAAAGAAACTTCTTTTTAATATATCACATATATAAGTATTTCTAATCAGACTACTAAAGTTTTTATTTAAAAAATACAATTTTATGATGTAAACGAGAAATCAATGATTATAATTAGAAAAGCCATATTTAACTAGTTAGTGCTACTCATAAAGGCGCTTTAATAATGTTGCAACGGCTTAATAATAAGTATTTAATAATAATTTATAAGAAAATCATTTCTTAAGTAAGAAATACAAAAACGCCAATTTACTATAACTCAAAAAATAAAAAATAAGTAAACCGAGAATGCTGGCTTGTTTTCTTTTGTTATTTTGCCACTAAAATGCCCCCGGCGAGCAATTTGAACCACATGATTTCAACATCTGGAGACCCAAAGCGACCCTTTTTATGAAATGTACATCTATGGAATGTGGATATATAACTGTGCATAACGCTAGTATGTTCTGACTTCCGACGACTTGGCAGCGCTGCTGGAGGTAACAGCGGACTATAAGTATCTTCTTATATATACATTTTGGAGGTCGGTTCGTATCTTCTGTAAACTCTATATATGACAAAATAAAACAAGGGAAATAATTTCCCCTTTCTTGAGATTCGGATTCTAGAGGTTCCCCTCATCACAAATATAATAAATTTTTAGCAATATATTCACGGGAATACCCGGAAGTCAGGTCGTCTCCTCTGTATGACGGAGGTGACAGCTTAACAGGCATCAATATATATATATATATATATATATATATATATATATATATATATATATATATATATATATATATATATATATATATATATATATATATATATATTGATAAAGGGTACCTTGTCACCTCCAAAGTAGATACCCAGCATACGTTGTCACCTCATATATAACGTTGTGACCTCCGTTTTCGGAGGTCACAACGTTTTGCCCTGTTTTCGACTGTATAAGCATATAGATGGTGTTAGAAGCCTAAATTCAAATTTTTGTCTGGAGGTGATAACGTCATACCTATACTCACAAATTTAATTTTTAGTTCAGCTGTAGATCGCTGGCGTTGCCGTCGCTGTTAGTTGTATAATTGCCAATACGATGTTACCTCCGCCTGTATATGTTGTTTTTTGTATCATGTACGGTACGTTGCAGGCTCCACACATTGGCAACGTTGTGTACAAGACCTAAACCACTCAGGTATATAGAATTCCATCGAAACCAGTACCCCTGGCGTAGTTTCGGCCATTTCACGCTTCCTGAATTTTTACAGACACTTTTTGGGTATAGTAGCAGCATTTAAATAAATATTTGTAAACTACTCAGAAAATTTAAGGGATCTCTTGAATTGTACGTCATTTTTGAATAGTTAATGATACTTAAGAACAATAAAATAATAATTTCTATTTCATTTAAAAAGTTTTGAATTGAAAACGACTTTCTTTGAGATATGAAAAAAATTAAATAGGAAATACGTTTTAGTCGTAATTATGTATAAATAAAAAATTCATCTTTTTACAAAATGATCATTTCGGATTTACTGGATTATTATTATTTGATTATTATTTTAGGAATTGTCATATAACATATGATATATTCATTCTCGCATCCACAAAGAAAGATTTAAAATCTTTAAAATCTTCAATATTTTTAGTATTACAATTAATATAATAATTAATATAATTTTCAAAGAAAAATAATTTTACTAAGCAAAATAATGTAACATTTGGTATGTAGTTTGCAAATTTCACCAAATTACCCGGTTAATAAAGTTTTCATTGACATTCTAACTATGTTTACATTTGATGAAGGAAAGAATAAGTCTGAAATACTCATTTTGTAATATATATTATGTAATTAGGAGATCAAGCGATATTTTAAATCCAAGACGATGTTTAACGCCGAGGCGCCAGCCGAGGCGTTATAACATCTTTGAGGATTTAAAGAAGCTTGATCTCCGTATTGCATAAGTTGTTTTATTTTATTTCGTACTTCAATCCTAATTTCTCCCTTTTAAAATCCATCTGAATTTATTGTATAAAGAAGCAAGTTGCCTTGTCTGTGTCATCATACGCGTAACTAAGGAGATAAAAAACAGCATGCATGCATGCATGTGGCTATAATGCAACATCAAATTATTTACGTTGCCAACAACAACGGAGATCAAGAACGTCTTGAACTCCGGTATTATTGACAACGGAGATCAAGATATACTTTATATTACTAATTGTGGTATATAAAGAATTGTTTGAAATACGAAATGAAATAAAAAATATTAACTGTTTATATTTTTACATAATTACGACTAAAACATATTTTCTATTAAATTCCATATTGTAGCGGAAAATAAAACCTTACGTCATAATCTTGACATGAAGCTTTACGTACTGAAAGGCTTAAACAAACGTCAGTTTAACATAAAGTGCCGTATTTTTATTATTAGTATAGTCAATTTTTGCATTAAGTTCTTATTTTTTACTATCTAAAGATAGAGACTTGAAATCTTTTCTAATGCCTTTAGTACTGGACCAATATAAAATGTAATATGTTTAATATGGGGGCACGCCCCCCTGGTGGTTGAGACCCCCATTTTGTACCCCTGATTTAATAACGAAACCAAATTGAGCAAAGTTGTGTTGGGAGTGTTCTTAGGGTCGCTGATTATGAATCCAATGAGAAAATTAAAAAATTCAAATAGCAGACCCAAAATGGCGGCTCTAAAATAACGGCCTTTGATATTGAGAATGCCATTTACGCCATTTCTATTGATTCTAGAGAGAAATTCAAAGAATCAAAAAGTGTTTATAATGTGATTTTGCAAAGGACTACGCTATTTTGGTTACCTTATTATGTAACCCCTTCGCTCTGCCCTAGTAGTAGAGTCAATTTCTGCATTAAGTTCTTATTTTTTACTATCTAAAGATAGAGACTTGAAATCTTTTGTAATGCCTTCAGTACTAGACCAATATCAAATGTAATATGTTTAAGATAGGGACACGCCCCCTCGGGGGGTTGAAATCCCCATATTAAACTCCCAATTTAACAACTCGGGAAGTTTTCAACCAACTTGAGCAAAACCTATGTTGGAGGGAGCTGTGAGGTCGTTGATTATGAATCAAATATCAAAATTCAAAATGGCGGACACAAAATGGCGGTATTTTAGATTGAAAATGCGATTTACGCCGGTCCTATTGATTTTAGAGAAAAATGAGAAAAGCCAGAAAGTCTTTAGAATGTGATTCTGCATAGGAATACATAATTCCGGTTACCTTATTATGTAACCCCTTCACTCTCCCCTACTGAGAAGCCCACTAGGGTTGATTGAAGGGGGTTACATAATAAGGTAACCAAAATAGTGTATTCCTATGCAAGATTACATTCTAAACACTTTTTGACTCTTTGGATTTTTCTCTAAAATCAATAGAAACGGGCGTAAATCGCATTTTCAATCTCAAATACCGCCATTTTGAGTTCGCCATTTTGTATTTCTTAATTTTCTCATTGGACTCATAATCAGGAACACCAAAACCCCCCCAACATGAATTTCACTCAAGTTAATGGATAACTTCCCGAGTTATTAAATTGGGAGCGTAAAATGGGGGTTTCAACCCCCCGAGGGGTAAAACCGCCATTTTAAATATATTACATTTTATATTGGTTCAGTACTGAAGGCATTAGAAAAGATCTCAAGTCTCTATCTTTAGATAGTAAAAATTAGGATATGCAAAAATTGACTTTACTACTAGGGCAGAGCAAAGGGGTTACATAATAAGGTAATCGAAATAGTGTATTCCTTTGCAAAATCACATGAATTTTTCTCTAAAATCAATAGAAACGGCGTAAATCGCATTCTGAATCTCAAAGGCCGTATTTTAGGACCGCCATTTTGAATTTTTCAATTTTCTCATTGGATTCATAATCAGTGACTCCAAGAACCCTCCCAACATAAAGTTCGCTCAATTTGTTTGCGGTATTAAATTAAGGGTACAAAATGGGGGTCTCAACCACTAGGGGGGGCGTGCCCCCATTTTAAACATAGTACATTTTATACTGGTCCAGTACTGAAGGCATTACAGAAGATTTCAAGTCTCTATCTTTAGATAGTAAAAAATAAGAACTTAGGCATGTTTTTTGCAAAAATTTATTCTACTATATAGAATGACTAGATTATTATAAAGCAGGGGATGAATGAACTTTCGTTCAAAGAGAAAAAATTGCAACACATGAAAAAAAACGTTATAAGTCCTGTAAATGATTCTCCTTAGTTATCGTTTCAAGATTTCAGACGCGACTTCTGTCTTCCTTCAGAGATCAAACTCGTTCTGTAAAGTTTCATTGCCGGATTTATAACATAAATAACTATAAATCAAAAATGTTTCTTTTTATAACATTCTATTCGTAAAAAAAATCATATACTAACATCCTATCCTATTCGTTTGTTGGCGAAGGAAATGGACATGAGCTCCAGATCTATGTCGCCACTGATCAAGGAAGACCTTAGTATGAGGACTGGACACTTGTTAACAGCTCGACATAATGAAATAAGAAGAGTTGGAGACAAGTCTCATTTGCAGAGATAGGTGAAAAATTTTCATCGCCCAATCTTGTTTCCCTGCATTTTATATTTGGATTTAGGATTGATGCATTATGATTACAATTAAAGTGTAATTGTCAAACAATTTACATAGTTGATTTGGAAAACCAGTTTGCACATCGCAGCTAGGATGCGTGAACTCTCCTAAAGTCATTCTATTTAGATTCCTTATAGGAATCGAGCCCAATTAAGTAAAATACTTGTATTTACCCTATAGCGGAGTTGTTCACATGATAAGATTATTATTTATTTATTATTTAGGCGGAGTTATTTATCGCTCGTAAATAGCAACAAACAAAGTCACTTTAAATCCAAATAAAACATACTATTTTTTTCCACTAGGGTAAAAGTGCCTCCTCTCTATGATTAGAAGTTTAGTCTAGCAATACCAACAATTTTTTATTAGAAGAAAAAAAATTAAAACAAAGGTCTTGAATAAACCCCAGCGTGGCTGAATACTGGACAGTCAAATGTCGTTTTCTCGACATTGATCCAAGTGTAGGCGAATTTTCAGATATCGAATCTTGGTTCTCTAACTCATGTTTAATATGTATTTATTTGTAAGCGTTTTATATGTATAAAATGATGATGTACTTCAAACAATATTATTGCTTGGGTGATTGTTAAATCTAAGACGGCTGTGAAAACTGCTGCAGCGCTATATTTCCAGCGGTGTGTTGGACGCACCGATTTTCACCCACGTTTCAAGCAATTTTCAGATTCTGAGTCTCGGTTGTTTAATTGTCACTCGAGGGTTAATCAACAACCTGATACTAATTTTCGGTTCACAATACGTTGTACAAGTCGGAGCCAATGTTCAGAAACCGAATCAAGGTTCCTTACAACTTGCCCAAGCTTCAGCCAATTTTCACCCGTTAGGTCAATGCCAGTTACCCATAGAATATACTTAAGTCAAATATCAGATACTATTTCGCTAATTTGCTTTAGCTAGTCTAATTAGTCAATCTCTACATATCAAGTGCCGGTTACACACTTATCACCCAAAACCTTAGCCAACTTTGAATCTTAGGTTCGCTAAACTAACTCCAGTTTTAGCAATCTTCAAAATTCAAAATCTTGGTTTCTTACCCTTCGGCTAAGGTTGGGTCAATATTCATATTATATTTTGCTAAATTTCTGTAAATGTGGTTTATTGTAAAGATGGATTAGTGGTTGCTAACCTACTGAATTTTTATGAACTTAAACTTACACTGGCAAGACTAAAGTGTAAACTATATTGACTTACCGACTGTACATATGTATTTGCACAAGAAGACGTACACTATGAAAGTGTTAGGTTTGTACGGTCTCAATATGTGTTGAGAGTCTAAGACATTAATCATTTATACGAATTTTCGATTTCTTCGTATTTATTTTGTTAATGAACATTTTATATCCAACACAAAAATCGACTTTGCATTCAGTTACGGCGAAACAGTAATGGTAGACTTCGTTGCTTGTTTGCACTAGCATTCATTAAAGGAAAAGGATTGTGTAATAGTTGCTTTGTTTCTCAATTACCAGCCTTGGTACTACATTAACATTCAAGATCGGTCCAAGACTAACTTTAGTTTTATTGCGATATCGGTGTCATTTATTGTCCAAAACATTGCATAACTTATTGGTTTTAGCCAATAACAACCAATATTGGGTAACTCTGATCTTTCCATGTCTGAGACCAAGCTTGGTATCAAATTATCATCCCTACTTTAGTCTAGCAGTGGGCCATTTTCGGATATTAAGGTTGTGCCAAGGTTGATAAACATTGTTTCAAACAAAAGCTTATAGTGGTATTTTGTTTTAAATGGAGAGCCGCGATTGTTAACATAATTAAGCGTCAAATAAACTGCCACTTTTAATTCTGATAACGCAATATACCTACTATTTATCTATGGTTTATACAATGTTAACAAAAAAGACTACATTAAGTTAAACCTGTCTTTAATGTGGACTTAAAGTACACGTTCCATAAAACGTACATGTTTTGTCGTTAGTAAGTGCTTTATTTAAAACATAAGTTAAAACATAAATTTACAAGAGGTAGGTACATGTATAACAGTGTAACATACGTATTCTGTATTTCGTTATATCAACAAATGCTGGAAAAAATGTCTTAAGCAAAAATTCTATAAAAATGTTGATTAATTTGTTGTGTTTCGATTTGTTTTAATCTTAATAAAGTTGGTAACTCTTTTTGTTAATCAAATCACGGGAAATTCAATGGTCCTACATGATACGTGCGTGACTTCGGAAACAACAAGCATTTGTTGTAAAAAACACAATATTTAATTTGTTTATATTAAACTCTTATCGAGTTTAGTAAAAATTAAAAGAGTATCTGCCTTTATTTCAATCGAAATGGAATCTGGATAAAAGCATATTCAATTTAACCGTTATTCCCGAGATTAAAAGAAACTTTGTAGAATATCATATTTATACAAATACTACGTTACATAACTGATTTATGTCTAATACATCTAAATTTCAAAAATGTGCTATACTAATTATACGCAATATTGGTACTGGTTGCGTTCTTATTGACTTTTATTGACAATAACAAAAGAATTCCCTTTTTCTGGTTTTGTTATATTTTCAATTCATTATAGAAAGAAATTTCTTTCTAATATATAACCGATCTAAGTATTTCTAATCAAATTACTAAAGTTTTCATTTAAAAAATACAACTTTATGAAGTAAACCAGAAATCAATGATTATAATTAGAAAAGCCTTATTCAACTAGTCAGTGCTACTCATAAAGACGCTTTAATAGTGTCGAAACGGCTTTTTAATATCTTTAATAACAATTCATAAGAAATACAAAAACGACAATTTTCTATAACTCAAAAAATAAGTAAATCGAGAATGCTCGCTTGTTTTCTTTTGTTATCTGGCCACTAAAATGCCCTCGGCGAGCAATTTAAACCACCCGATTTCAACATCTGGAGACCCACAAGAGAACCTTTTTATGAAATGTGCATCTATGGAATGTGGAGTCAACGCTCTGTATATATAACTGCACATAACGGTGGTATCTTCTGACCTCCTAACACTTGGCAGCGCTGCTGGAGGTAACAGCGAACTATAAGTATCTTCTTATATATAAATTTTGGAGGTCGGTTCGTATCTTCTGTATACTCTATATATGACAAAATAAAACAAGGGAAATAATTTCCCCTTTCTTGAGATTCGGATTCTAGAGGTTCCCCTCATCACAAATATAACAAATTTTTAGCAATATATCCACGGGAATACCCGGAAGTCAGGCCGTCTCCTCTGTATGACGGAGGTGACAGCTTAACAGGCATCAATATATATATATATATTTTAATTTTCAAAAAGTATTTTCGATAATGAAATCCAATGCAACCTTCTTCAATCTCTTGTTGTATTATGCAATATCTCTTTAACAAAAAACGGGATGTTAATTGAAAATACAAACCATCCTGTATATATGAGTTATTTACTAATTATTCATTCAGGTGCGTGTTCCTATGAAAAAAATTTCATTTTATACATGAATGAAACGAAAAGAAAGACGGTGTAGGTGTTTTGTTAAAAATAGAATTTTTTCGCGATTTTAAATGGATAATTAATATTTATGTTTTGAAAATGTTAAGGGGGGGGGATAAAAAAATAATTATTGTTTTTTATTTTATTAGGAATTATTACAAATGTCACTATTAACACAACTTATAATAAATTAATGTAAATGTTGCTTACGAGTTTAAAGTTTTACATATTTTTGCTCATGAAAGCAAAAGAAGGTTAAAGGAGAAGCAATAATTGCATTTAATTTTGTTCACATCTCATAAATTATTTTTCTTATTAGTAAAATACTATAATCTTAACCGCAAACATAATTTTAATTTTGTAAATCATATTTATAATTCGTATCTAAAGCAGCTAAGAAAAATGCACCGGTATGCAGAGTTGTATAAAACAATATTCTTTAAAACCCCCCTCGCCTGTAACGGTAGATAAGATAGACGGCTAGATTCATTTCACATTCACTGCTCGGGAAGATAACATGTCCGACAACGGGAGCGAGAATAGCAGCGAAGGTGTGATATACTCACCAAGTGATAGTGTGTGGCATTGGTTACGAGCAATGCGGGGGACGGAGGGAAGAACATTTAATCGCGATGACCTAGTCTACGAAGAGGAAGATGATGACGAGTCCTGGCCATCATCGATTGGAACTCCAACTCCTCCATTAAGCTTCTCCCCAAATTATTCTCCGGGGAGGTATATGGAGGAAGTGGATGAGGAGGCAATTGCGGAAGTAGACGAATTCGCAGCGGGGGCTGCTGAAGATATATTCGAGGTAATATTTTCAAATTATCTTCAAATTGTCGAATAAGATTTATACGTTTTTTTAATTCGTCAGATTGAAGATCAGGATGCCATGCCAGAAGGGGGGTTAGATGTCTTGGCAGCGGAGGTGGCTGAAAATATGTTGGGGGTAATATTTTCAAATTATCTTCAAATTATCGAATAAGATTTATACGTTTTTTTAATTCGTCAGATTGAAGATCAGGATGCCATGCCAGAAGGGGGGTTAGATGTCTTGGCAGCGGAGGTGGCTGAAAATATGTTGGGGGTAATATTTTCAAATTATCTTCAAATTATCGAATAAAATTTTTAATTTTAATTTTATTTTATAACAGATTGAAAACCATGAGGAAGGGTTGGCAGATGACATTGACGACGCTGAATGGTTGGAAGTGTTAACTGCTCCAGCCGGTTAAAGAGGGGGGGTGTGGTGGGGCTTAGGGAGGGGGGCCCGGCCCCACCCAGGGTTCGCGGTTCGAAATTTTGCCCCGTTTCATCCTATCTCTAAGCGTTTAGGAGCTACAGGCAAAAACTCTTTTCTCTTCTCTTTGTCTGTATACTTATACTTGAGTAGACACCATAATAATTCATATCAAGTGGCTCCATCTTGTTGAAACCACATATTCTCAATTTCAAGATGTAATTGGGGAGTTGAAAAGCTTTAAAAGCATTTGATGATATATGCCAGCTATAAAGATCAAGTTACAGTTCCATCATCATTTTCGAAAAAGTATGACCCAGTAGCTCTTGCACGATTCATGCCTGCATGATATGCGGTGCGATGCTTCAAACATACCGACAATTGTCATCGTAGTGTGATCTTTGCCTGTCTAACGATTTATCTTGGGTGTACGAGATTGTTCTACCTCAGTTACTGTTAGGATGACTAATATTTTGGTTAGGAAAACAATTTACTTGATAAGTGGTTTATTAAAATAAAAAAGATTGTTTGTGATTAAAATATGTTGATAAAATAACTAAAACAAGCAACCTGGTACAGATCAACGATTCGTCTTGTTATTAATATTCAATACCTGCTCGAGATAACATTGAAATACATTAAAAAGATCTTAAGTTAGTTTCAAAATTGACAAAACAGATCGAAAATGTATTTTTGATTGAAAATGGCGGTTGCATTCTGTATATCTAGTCTAAACAAATCTCCCATCTTTCTTCTTTATAATGATATAGGTGTTATCTTATTTGTCGGTAATACACAATAAGAGTTATTGCACTGTACAAGGAAATGTTGCAATGAAACCTATTACAGTTGGTATTCAATACTTCGTATTTTGCACAGATACTAGCAGTAGAAAAGAGAGGACTGGGCTATATATTATTTTGTTGAATATAAATCGGCAATCAAAGTACAAAATACTTTAAAATAAACTAATCTGCTGTCTTAAGATATATGATAGATCTTGCATTATGACTGGATGAGATCTCTTCCAGTGAAAACAACTGCTTAGCCATGTTAAAGGTCAGCTGGACATCTGCAATCAAGTATTCTTATTATATTGTTATGTAGAAGAAGAAGAAGTTCGAGTAAAGAGTTGTATAGGTTTTTAGCTTTTCGTGACGACTTCTTTACTGCGAATCGTTGTGAATCATTTCATTTGTATGATCTTATACCAATGGGTGTCAACAATTGATCTTAAAATATTTGATTGTCATCATTGTATGATTGTCACATTAGACTTGCTGATGCACCCCAGCAATTCGATGCCATATGTTCATACAGGCTTAATTATGACTGTATAGACTGTATAGAGCAGCAATTGTTGTGGCTTTTTCCTATCCAACAATACATTTCTCTTTCTTTCGTATCTATTTGTTCAGTTTACTATCTAAATGTAATCTCAGGTATTTAAAGGTGAGGAACTTCTATATTACTTAATGTATACCCACACAATAAAAGAAATAATTAGTTGATCTAAATAGAAGACGTTTAAAGCAAGCTTAACATATAATAAGTTCATATATAACCAAGTAAATCTTAACATTCTTCTAAATAATCTGTAGATTAAACTTTAAGGCAAATATATAACTGAATTAAATATAATAAATACTTAAAATTTAATTGTTTAATAAAATACATTTGATTTAAACAGTTGCGTATTGCATTTTCAGTTACACTTTTAGTAATTACACTAAGGCGTTCTATTAGTTGATATAAATTCCTGATAACTTTAAATTATCCTTCTTTAATGATTAAATGTATGTGTTGCATTGCCTGAATTTACCTTTTTAAAGAATTAATGCAACATTCTTATAATCTCCATGAAAGTTGAATAAACTTACCTTATATTGTTTATTCAAGCATTTTAAATATTTCATTTTCCTTTATGGTTATGCCATTTATAGAAAATTATATAGGAAACAGGAATTTGTATGTGAAACTGTGCAATATTAAAAATTGGATTGTCAGTTAATTAATATCCATAATGCCTTAATAAATGATTTGTAAGAGAGCAATCGTTAACGAGATCCGCAGGCAGGTTAGAATAAATTTCCCCAAACGTTCAGCAACCGTTCTAGGGTTCGATGACCTCTGGGAAAGCGATATAGCAGTCTTTAACTCTTATGCCCATTACAACAAGGGATATAAATACGTTCTGGTGGTAATAGACGCTTTTTTTAAATATGTGTGGGTAAGGCCTCTAAAATCTAAAAGCGGGAAGGAAGTTGCCGGTGCTATGCAGTTCAGCACTGAATTATTTCGCATAAGCAGGGTGCAATCAACCAGACCGACAACCTATCTGTTAGAAGATGTGAGAGGTGCCCCAATCAAAGGTTGCTTCTATGAACCGGAATTGATGAAAACTAAACACCCAAAAAGCTTTTTAATTGAACGTGTATTACGAACAAAAAATGATCAATTATATATGAAATGGCTGGGTTTTGATAACACACACACAACAGCTGGATCAAGAAAAGTGATTTATTATAAAAAATAGTCTGTTTATGTATATACTTTATTTACATTATAATAATAATAATAATAATAATTAGAAAATATGTGCATAAATAATAGTCTACTTATCTATATACTAAGATTTTATTTACAATAAATACTTACAATATAATAATAATTAGAAAATATATGTACAAATAATAGTCTACTTATCTAAATGTATAAACTAAGATTTTATTTACAATAAAAAATTATAAAATATCTTCCTCCTCTCCTTCATTTATTTTAAAATGACCCCATGGAAGGGTATCAATTTTATTTTTTAGTATAAAACGTTTATCATCACATGAATCTAGAGCTTTTTTCCTAATAAAATATGTATAAAGATTATGTTTATCAGAACGAATGCTTCTATTAACGGCATATGTAATTTCCGAATCAAATAAACTTTTGAAATAATGTTCGAAACTTAATCTATTTTTTAGAGCCTGCTGCCCTACGCCTTTGGCCTTACAAACCTCCTTACCCTCCTCCTTCCGCATGGAATACATTTTCGATTTCAAACCGACAAATTCCAATAAAAGTTTTCCGTTTAATTCGTCTTTGAATTTACCGGGAACTTTCTTATTTACTTTCTGTATTCCATAGGGGTTCTCTGGAGGATAATCGGACGTATCGAATATTCCCTCCGATCCTTTCGCGCTTTCCTCTCGTATAACGTCATAAATATCTAATCCGTCGGTACTTTTTGCACAAGCATACACCATTCCGTCCGTGTCCGTATAAAGCAAGATAGCGGGGCAGGGTTGCTCTAACATAAACTGATAATGAAAAGAGTACATTAATAATTTAGACAAGTCTAAAATCACCATCCCCAAATAAACCGGTTGGTTATATTTAACCACGGTTTTGTTTAGTTCGACGGCGACCAGATTTTCTTTAAATATCGTACAGGAACGGAACTCCGGTAACGCGATATACTTTTGGGCGCTTCTAAAAGAGTACGCTAATTTGATCTTTCGATGTTTCCGGATATTCTGCATCGTCTTGCCAAAAACCGCGTTGTTCATGAGCTTAAAGAAGTCCTTTTCGAACTCGTTTTTTGCCTTAGCCCTTAAACTCGTGTTCAAGTCTATGTAGGGTTTGAGCCATCTCCGTTGAGAGAATTTTAAAACTCTATGAACCTTGGTTAATTGCAGGCCGTATAATAAACATTGAAACAGGTTTCGAACATGTAAAACGTATTTAAATTTTGGAAACATAGTCAACATTAATTTTGGGGGAGAATTATTTGAAGCCGTAGGAGGTCGCCGATGCTCCGGACAAAAGGGAAACGCTGACGTTTTGTCTTGAATTTCCCGGGGCACGTTAAGATCTACTTCCAAAATTAATGAGGTAGGGGCTTCTTCCTCGTCAACCGCCATGTTTAGAGCGAGCATGCACGCTCGATCGGTATACATTTCCCAATCCGGTTTTTCTTCGCATTTAAAATTTTCTAATATATTTTCTATCTCGCGAACCCGATTTTCCGACAACCATTCAAAATTCCCGTACGGTAAACTTTCGGACATCGCGTAACTGTAAAGGTTATTGGCATCTACATAAAGCAAACAACTTGAAGGCTCCTTCTCGTTATAATTTTCCTTCATATATTTATTGTTTGCTTTTGCGTATCTATGCGAACATTGGGTAATCCCGCCTCTTATCGCTTTTTCAAAAAACAACACCATATCTATGTCGGTCAACAAATCTAATTTTACACGTGTACACTTTAAAGCAGCTGACCACGCTAATCCGGGCCCCGTATAAAAATGTACACTGTCTAAATCGTATATTTTCATACATAAATCGCGAAACTGTTCAAAAACATCAGCTAAAATTTTTACGTCACACTTTAAATAAAGTTCACTGTATTGCGCCAACGATTTTATGTTAAATGTTTTCCATACATTCTGAACGTGCTCGTAATCTTCGCAGCTGATATGTTCTTCGCGAAGAGCATTATAAAACGATTCTTTCGGCGGTAATTCTGTTTCATTGAGTTTCTCCCAACTATTCATATAATCGTAACAAAATATGCCTTTACGTCGTACTAAATTAAATTGTTCGGGATTTGGAAAGGCTTCGCGGACAAAATTAAACATTTCCGGGGCTAAATTATTTGCTAAAACATCCAAGCTTCTAGCTAAGAACCGATAACTGTCTATAAACCTCCATGTCAGCTTAGCACATTTTTTCGATACTGAAATGTAATTTTCCCTTGTCACGGGGAGGATATTTACCGGTTCGCGGTTGAAATTTAATTCATTAATTATGAAATGTATATCATAGCCTGACATGTTATGAAACAATATGGGAATGTAATTGCCGCATTTGTATTGCAGGTTACAATTTTGACAAAGGGCCGATAGGAATTTCCCAGTGAAATGATCATGATTTCTAACTTTGACAACCAAATCCTCATTGAATTCTTGCAAACAATGGGGGCACAGTGTGGTATTATCATACCCCTGCTGTTCCTCCAATGTAAGCGGCAGCATTGGAATGTTAATTTTTATCTTTTCCTCTATTATTGCGGTTTCTTTTATCAACTCGTTAACCAGCCATTTTTGGGGATTTGTTCCTACATAACTTTTATAATGTGATAAGGAGGGATCGAATGAACAAACGACCTGGTATGCGACAGCGAAAGGTATATGTTTTTGATATGGTATAGTACAGCTTTTGAAATGCGTAACATCATCATCATCATCATCAATTTGATTACACGGCACTGTTAAGCATTCAAAATCGGCGTATACAACGAAGGGATGACGTAAATTAAAATTTAAATTTTTAAAAGACAATGTATTTTCACCCGGTTTATCAAATTCTATGCGAACTGCATCGAACTTTTCACAATCATCCAGGTGATTGTTCAACGATTGGACACTGCTGAAGTGCCTTAAGCACCTGTCGCATATAAAAGTACGGTTCCTGTGCTTGGTGATGGAGGACCTACATAAACGAGACATATTCTTTATCCAGCAGTAGTGAGATGCTTTCCTCTTTCTCACGTACAACAAATTAATATGGTGTTGTTTTTTAGATTTTGTATGATAAAGAGGACCCGTCACTTTACTACCCTGCAAGCCGTACACGTTAACGGAAATGTTAGGATTTTGACGTTCAAATTTGGGAATGTCCGTAATTTTCACCGGAGATTTAATACCCTTAATATTAAATAATTGTTTGAAATTTTGCGGATACGAGGATGGTAATTCTTTATTTCTATTGGAGGGGTAAAGAGCGGAAACTAGAGCGTAATAGAAGCATTCGTTATCCGTATTTTTTACATTTATAATGGCGTGCTTGCTTTTAATTACAGTAGGCAACTCGATAAATTTAGAAGCTCTTAAAGGTGAATATTTGTTAATATTTATAGCTAACGAATTAATACGACTAAAAGTTCCCCCTGATCCTACTTCTTCAAAGGATTCCATCTGTAAAAAAGGAAAAAAACTAATTAAAAGTGAGTTTTTAAAAAACTTTATATACGCACCTGTGATAATAAAGAAATCTCCATGTCCCTGAATATAGAAATAAGGTCGCTGGATCTTGATATAATGAAGTTTGACGTGTTAAAGTACTTGGCCTGTACTGTATCATCTAGCTTCATTTTATAATCGGCACAAAGAACGACATTGGCTTTCATGTTAGGTATTCGCTTTTGGAGGGATGCTTCAATTTTATCCACAAAAATGGGTTGTGCTTCCTCGAGAAACTCCTTTGGATCTAGGATATTGTTATTGATCACTATACCCGTCTTAATACGCCCTTTGAACGCTGATTCCAACTAAAACATGCAAAATATAAACAATCAAAATGAGAATATTCAATAAAAAACATGAAAAACTTACGTCATAATACGTAACACTGCTTTCGTCACTCCCTCCACTAACGCCTTCGCCTGTTTTAATAAGGGATTGTTTTATCCTCGCATCCAAGTATTTACATCTGTTCAAAATCGTTTCTAGTTTCCGTTTATCAGCTATCCCCCCCGCATTTGAGTAATTCCTTATCTGTTGGATTGTTAATTCCGTAGTTTCATCAATCAGGGTTGATAACCTTCGAAAATCAGCAGGTGTTGTTGCACGTGCTAAATCATCTTCCACCAATGTAACCTGATTTTGCAAATTGGTAATATCCATTATTGTTAAGACGGATTAAATACAATTCAGCCTTTCAATTAAAAAATAATTAACACGTTAATTTCACAAACTGAATCGAACGGTTTCAAAATGAGTATGTTATCTGCATCAAACACTTGTTTCAACTAAAACAGAGGCACTTTAGAGCGAGCTTTTTATACGAGTGCAAGGTGCAATTAATTTTAATTGTTGACGTAAATCGAAAACGCAAAACACCCTCATAAAATAACTTCAAGCAATAACTCATAAAATGGCGCGCTTTCCACCCCTAACAAGGCCAACACTTCGAACAAAATACTTCATAACACAATTTTTACAAACTAAAATATCCCACTAAAGAAATAAATGAAAATGTTCTAAAGGATGTCCAAAACAACGATTCAATTATAAATGGAATAAAAGACACGTAAATAATCTTTTTATGTGAGATTTTGTACACCCCTGTTATTTTGTAAATCAAACGGGGAATATCAAGAAACGAATCCCAGATGTGGCAATGACGCACATTTTAAATTTATCGCCTATGTTAATGTTTGCACTTAAAAAGCATTAATTAATTATGACATGACATAATAAATTACTCCTTTGACATTAAGAAAATATTTTAACAGCGCTTCGTTCCAGTTTTAAAACAAGCGGTAAACTGTGCACATATGTAATGCGGTTTGAACTCGCGTCTTTTAATCAATAAAAATAACATTAAAAACAACACAACCGCTTAATATTGTTTGCGTTCCTAAAAATTTCGTTGTAACGTGCAAAATACGAAAAAACAAATGCAGGTAAGTTGATATTGTTATTTTAATTTAATGTATAAAATGTAATGTTTTTTAGCTCTCAAAACTATACAATAATTAACTGTTGACATCATTCTAGAAAAGGAATGTTTAGATGCACATATGTTTCGAATAATTACTTCATCCGGCGGAATATATAATATTTTGTTAGAAGGAAAGAAACAGATGCATTTTTCTTTTAATATTATTATCGTATTAAAGGAAAAAACAAATGCAGGTAAGTTGATATTGTTATTTTAATTTAATGTATAAAATGTAATGTTTTTATTTTTAGCCCAACATCAAATCTATGCAGCAATTAAGCGATGACGTCATTCTAGAAAAGGAATGTTTAGATGCACATATGTTTCGAATATATAATATTTTGTTAGAAGGAAAGAAACAGACGCATTTTTCTTTTAATATTATTATCGTATTAAAGGAAAAAACAAATGCAGGTAAGTTGATATTGTTATTTTAATTTAATGTATAAAATGTAATGTTTTTTTAGCTCTCAAAACTATGCAATAATTAAGCGATGACGTCATTCTAGAAAAGGAATGTTTAGATGCACATATGATTCGAATAATTACATCATCCAGCAGAAAGATGCATTCTCCTTTAAAATAATATCATTATTGGCTTCTGTTTTATTAAAGGAAAAAACAAATGCAGGTAAGTTGATATTGTTATTTTATACCGAATGTAATGTTTTTATTTTTAGCCCAACATCAAACTATGCAACAATTAAGTGATGAGATCATCCAGCAGTACCATTCATGAGAGAGAGAAGAAAACGATGCATTCTCCTTTTTGAATATTATTATTATTGTATTTTATAGGTCACTATTCATTATTTGTATTAAAGAAAAATCTACAGTACGCTTATGTTGTTAATATTGTATGTACATTAATATTGTATATTATTTTTTTCAGCCCACCCCCTTTAATAAAATGTTTAACCCACCACCTTATTATTATTAATCGGCAGCAACGAGACAACCGCTAAATTTTTCAAATTAACCCCTTTCAACGGCTCACTGGGGCACCGGCCCACTGGGGCACTGAAATACCCGCCCACGTAACGCCTCGACAAATTTTTCGGACCGCCAAATAAATTAACCCCTTTCAACGGCCAACGGGGCACTGGAATACCCGGCCACGTAACGCCCCGACAAATTTTTCGGATTAACCCGGCCCGCCCGGTCGCGTTCACGCGCACGCCGACATCTTTCACACAAGGGGGCCCTGCACCGCTGTCGATCCCAGGGGGACCCTCCAGAGTGCGGCCCCGAGGAGGGCGAAGCACCCCTAACGATCTCCCCGGGAACGCCAGAGTGGGGGCCCAGAGCGAAGCACCCTAACGATCTCCCTAGGATGCCCCAGAATGGGGGCCCAGGGCGAAGGCCCCCTTTGCGCGCGATCTAAACACACTTTCAAGTCCTGGGGAATTATCTAGTGACTTTTCATTTTTACCAAATATGAGATTTGGCAACCCCGTTTGTTTACATTCAGCTCCAAAGCGACACGTCCTGCAACCTCCTTTAGCGCCAAAACTTCGGACCAATCACGAACAGGCCTGAGATTTGATTTTTCCCGCCAAAACCACGCCCACAGAGACATCTAGCGACACATGCTGCTACCTATTTTACCGGCAATTCAGTCCGACCAATCACGAGCAAGCATCACATTTACATTTTCCCGCCAAAACACTCAACCCCACACCCATGCTGACATCTAGCGGGAAGGACGCCAAGTTTGACACACATAACCTCACAAAATTGTCCTGTCTTAAAAACGAAACTCCCATAAGAATAACATGGGGAGATTTAGTCTTGAAGGAACATTTACTTACTACTCAGGGCACCGTCCTCTCTTTCTAAAAAGTAGAGAATTGGCTTATATCAACATGAAAGTGGGGTTATCTTGGATGTGAGAGACTAAGGGTGTTTATGAATAATATCGGCTGCGTTCAGAAATCTATTTTCGATTAATAAATCTATTAAGCATTGGATCTTATTTTAGTATTAATTTGTTAACAACCTCATAATTCTCAAGACTAATTTTCAACACTTTTAATAAAATTTACAGAGTTCAAAGCAGATATCCACAATTCGTCAAAGTTACATTACTGGAGCATCTTTCAAAGGCAGATCTATTATAGCATGGTTTAATAACCAACCTCATCATTCTCCACCGTTGGCTTTACAATTGGTTTTAAATGCTATATTACATAGAGAAGTATCGACTGCACACAATCTGCAATTTAACCTCTTCCCGATGCCATTTAAAATAGAAACAAAGGTAATTTTTATCAAATAAATAACATATGTTTTTTCAAAAATATTTAGAAAAGATGATATGGCGAGCAATTTATAGTTATTTATGTATTAAGGGCATAAAGAAGCTTTTATGGCCAGAAGCGTTATTTCTAACCCGAGGCGATAGCCGAGGGTTAGGAAAAAGCTGTAGGGCCATAAAAGCAATTTATGCCCAAAATACCTACACTATTTTATTCATAGATTAAGTTTTTATCTCAAATTTATTATTGTGTAAAAAATTTAATTAAATGAGTACGTAGTTGCATCAAGCCGCTGTGCGTATACTTGTGAGCTTATACGAAGTACGTTACTATAGTTACCGTTCCAAAATACTTAATTTCAGCTTATTTTCATTGGTGATAAGTTAACAAATTATATTAAGAACCAATCAAGTTCTACAAATACAGCCCTGGCATTTAATTAACGTTTCTTTATTGCCCGTCGGATCATAAAGAGGCCCTTGGGCCATAAAGAGACGGTTATGTTTAGACGAGTCTAGCAATAATAGCTTAATTATAATGCATCTGTGCATAAATATTTTTATGTATATATATTTCCTATTTTAGTTAGCAAAACTTACACAAATGCAGAGCTCAGGCTTCAATATAGCATTCAATTTAGGATTTAGCATGGCATTTGTGTCTGCATTCTATATATTATTTTATGTAAAAGAACGAGTTAGCAAAGCAAAACATTTACAGTTTGTGTCTGGAATGTCAGTTATACCATTTTGGTTGGCAGCTTTCGTATGTGATCTTTTGACTTTCATACTTACTGCCACTTTAATTATCATAACATTGGTTGCTTTTCAAGTAGACGGTTTTAACACAATTGACGAATTAGGTAAATACAACTTTAAACATGTTGTTTTCTTACCGGTATATACACACATAGACGTACATTTCAGGTCGACTTTTTTTGGTTATGTTATATTTTGGATTTGCTATGTTACCCTCGATGTATTTGTCTTCATATTTCTTCCACATCTCTTCTACAGGATATTCAAGAATGTCAATGATTAATATCTTTACGGGTAAGTACCGGAATATGTGAGTAATAATGTATGGAGATCGCTTCAGATTACATCATGGATTATGCTGTAACGATTTTTCATCATTGCAGGAGTTGCAGCTTTTGTAATCGTACAAATAATTGCCCAACCTGAACTGAACTTGAAAAGCACAGCAGATATTTTACACTTAATATTTCTTTTGGTACCTCACTACTCATTCAGTACGGGTATTAAAGATAATTACGTAGTATATTCTACACATAAGTTTTGTGATTTTGGCATGGAAACATGTTTAAGTCTACATATACCATGGTTAACACCTGAAGTATGCAGAAGAGAACTTTGCAAAAAAATACCAGAATGCTGTAGTAAGTACTTTTATAAAACCTCCATAATGCCACTGTAATTTTACTTATACCTGTAATGTCTTTAACCTAGCCTACAACACACTTACTTTCACAATCCGTATAGTGTATATGTTACGTTAGAAGTACATACTTGGACATTTTCTAAGTTGCGGGGTATATGTAACATGTAAACCAACGCTTGTATACACTTTAACTGGTAAATGTGTACACTTACCACAGTGCTTTGCACAACGTACACATTTTCCGGTAAATGTGTACATGTTCCTATGAACACATATATGTAGAGATAAGCTCCATATATTCTCGGTCTGATATAGAAAAAATAAACTTTGTAAAATATAATAATTTTTATTTTTCAATATAATCTCTCCTAATGTCAATACACTTATTACAACGTGGAATTAATAATTCAATGCTCTTGTAAAAATAATCTGAAGTTTTCCTTCAAAATGTTTAATTACAGCTGCTTGCAACTCGTTCTTGTCCTTAAAACGAAATTGGAAAATAAATAATAGTTACTAGGAGCCATATCCGGACTGTACGGTGGATGATCCAGTCCTTCAAAGCCGCATTCGCGAATGGCAGCTTGTGAAATTGCGGCAGTATGAACGGGTGCATTCGTATAATAATCGAACACCGCTTGTCAATCTTCCTCGACGTTTTTCAGGAATATTGTTTCTCAATTTATGTAATAAAGACGCATAATATGTACTGTTAACAGTTGTATTGCGTTCTTTAAAATTAATCAGTAAAATGTCGTCACAATCCCAGAATATTGTTGCCTTAGCTTTTTTTGTCGATTGAACAACTTTCGCCTTTTTGGGACGAGGTTCATCGGGTCGCCGCCATTCCATCGATTCTTTTTTGGATAAAGGATCATAATACAGAACCATTGTTTCATCTTCAGTGACAAAATGGACTCCAAAATCGGCTTTGGGTCGTTTCCATACAAGTTTAAAAACGAGCGCGCACATTCGACGCGACGTTGACGTTGAATAGCAGAAAGAAGACGCGGTACCCATCTTGCACTAAGTTTATTCATACCCAAATGGTCATGAAGAATTCGGCAAACACTTGTTTCCTAAATGTCAGACATCACTGCTAACTCCTTAACTTTCAAACGGCGATATTCTAATACAATTTCTTCAATGATTGCAACTTTTTGAGGCGTTACCGCTTCAATTGGCCGACCGGTGTGCTAAACATCTTCAAGAGATTCTTGCCCTAAACGGAAACGTTTTGGCCACTTTTTTACAGTGGAATATGAAGGAGATACATCACCATAAACGTCGTCTAAACGTTGTTTGATTTGATTAGGCGTGTGCCCTTCTTTTGTTAAAAATTTAATGACCGCGCGGTACTCAATTTTCGTTAGTTGCGACATTTTCATGCACTCGTCACGATGCTTGTGTGGCTACTAAAATCTATTACGCTTCTAGCCGTAATATAGTTAGTGTAGGCCTCTTACATGTTCAACTATGAGGCAACCGTGTTTGAACATGTTAGCACCTGTAGAAGCCTGGCGGGCCTAGAATTTATGGCGTTTACCTCGTATAACATGGTTACCATAATTTAAGGTTTCACTTATGAAAGTCATGTTTCAGATACTACTACAAACTATTACGCTATGGAACCACCCGGAATAGGCAAAAATGTTATCTATTCCTGTTCTATTGGAATAATCTTAATCGCAATTATTTTCATAATCGAGTTCAGCATATTCGAGAAGATCTTGTATATAATTCCCAGAAAACGTCGCCCTATGATTGATCCAAATGCCGAAATTGACAGTGATGTCTTAGAAGAAAAGATTAGAATAAAGAATTCCAGCATGAAAACTATTGAAAATATGAATCTTGTAATGTCTGGTATTACGAGATATTACAAACAACTTTTGGCTGTGGATAATATTTGTCTAGGAGTTGATAAATATGAATGCTTTGGTTTACTTGGTATTAACGGAGCTGGAAAAACAACCATTTTTGAAATACTAACTGGTGATATAAAGCCTTCTTCAGGAGATGCATGGGTGCACGGATGGAATATAAAAACAGATATGAAAAAAATTCATCAACTAATAGGATATTGTCCTCAATTTGATGCCTTATTAAATGATTTAACTAGCAGAGAAACTCTTATAATATTTAGTTTAATACGAGGAATGACGTTCAAAGATAGTAAAGTAAGAGCTACAAATTTAGCAAAAGAGTTAGACTTTTACAAACATTTAGATAAAAAGGTCAAAGAGTTAAGTGGAGGAAATAAAAGAAAATTGAGTACAGCTATAGCTCTAATTGGAAATCCACAAGTCATATATCTGGATGAACCTACAGCAGGTAAGTTGCCTTATTCAAAAATAATAACCCATATGTTTAATTTAGTGTTATTGTTAAGGACTGGATCCAGCAACCAAACGCTATCTATGGAACGCTCTGTGTAAAGTACGTGATAGTGGAAAATGTATAGTGCTAACTTCACACAGTATGGAAGAATGTGAAGCACTTTGCACAAGACTTGCCATTATGGTTAATGGTGTTTTTATGTGTTTAGGATCTACTCAGCATCTAAAAAGTAAATTTTCTGAAGGTTATACATTAACTATAAAAGCTAAAAGGAGGGGTAGCATTGCTGGTGATATAAGCTCATCTGAATGGGCACCTATTGAAGCCTTTGTGAAGCGCTCTTTTCCAGGTGCTACCGTACGTGAAATGCATCAAGAAGTAGTTACTTTTTATATAACTGACAAAACTCTTCCATGGTCTAAGATGTTTGGAATCATGGAGGGAGCAAAATAAAGTTTAAATATTGAGGATTATTCCTTAGGACAATGTAGTTTAGAACAGGTATTTTTTGTATGGTTTTTGTTTAGATGTTTAAGTTAAATAAATCTCCTTTTAGGTGTTTTTAGCTTTTACTAAGCATCAACGTGAAGAAAAACTTTAAACTACGATATTGGTGTAATATTTAACATAATTATTTTGCAATGTATAACATAATAATTACTTAATTTTAATTATTGTACATACATAAGTATATATTTATCATATATTATTTATTTAAGTGTGTATATTTATTGTAGTATTTGGCAATTTTGTTACTCTTGGAAAGAGTAGTGAAGAATTTATTAGCACTAGGGAAACCTTGTCAAGACGTGACGGTCAAAAGCATTGAATGATTTCCCTATATACAACATTTGATGTGTGATTACAAACCTTCGTATTTTCGTGAGTAATTATTTAAATAAACGCAATCAAACATAACCGGTTGAAAATTCTAAGCCTAGTACTCCTCTCGCCCAGCTTACCCTTCTCTCTTCCGACATATATTCCTCTCTTTAAGAATAAAATCAAAAATCGATCTTGTTTAAAACATTCTTCAAAACGTATATTAGTACATATTTCAAAAACATGACATAAACATAGTGTTGGCAAATTTCCTGCGTTTTATACAAACAATATGAAAGTGATCTGAATAAGCAATTGCCATAAGCTATTATTTGTATAATTCGTCTGTTGTCCATAATTTTGAACTATGCGGGTTTTGTCTACGCTACTTACAATTTTTTAAACATTAACCGCTTATTAATGATGGAAGTAGACATCATAATCATATCATAATCACTGTTGCTTCGCACCCCTGAAGGGAGTGCAGGCTACTATAGGCTTCGCGCCTCTTCAGCCTTAGAGGGTTGATATGGAAGTGGACTGCTGCATCACCCTTTTATATTTATTAGCGGGAGTAGTTACGAAACTCACCACCGTGGAAAGTAAGAGGGCGCCTCAAGTGAATGTCCGACTGGTACGTTTCAAATTAAAACATTTTAGAGTTTTTCAAATTAAAAATATAAACATTCAAAAAATATAAAAATTAAGTAGTGTTGACTAATCTACACAGCGAAAGCTTTATATAAAAAAAGAATCGCTTAGATCGGCTTGGTGGAACTCTCAAACGAACTGGAACAAAAATAAGCTTTGTGTTTTAAATATATAGATTATATTATGACAATTGATATTAATTTTAAACGTATTTTATGATTCATTTGCTTATTTTTATTATTTATTTCGATATTAAATTATTACATAAATTATAAATAAATTCCTGAGTAATTCTTTTATTTAATATTCTGTTTGACATACAAATTAGGTACTTTAAAATTGAATGGGTTTCTGCAATTAGTTGCTTTTGTTAATGGCCACACTTAGCTGCATTTTCGAAGATATTGCTAGTTTCTGTATTTAATGCAGCAGTGATGGCATATGTAATATCAAATTGCAAGCAAAATAGTAAACTATCCGTTTATATTATGAGGCACCACCGAACGAACGAATTCGTTCTGCCCTGTTCGCATAAATTAAATGGAGAACAGAACACAAGCGAACGAACTCCTTCGTGCTCGGTCATGTTCTAATGCATGTCGGTAAATTGACGAATCATCAAAGAAAGTTCAACGAATGCCGAATGTTAGAATCATTCCAGATGCTAATTTTATCTTTTGACAAAAATATTAAATCAGTCAGAAAGACGACAAGAGAGAACCTCGAAGGGGACATTCAGAAAGAATGTTTACAAAAATTGGTAAGTTTTGAATTAACCTCCCTTCCCCTTTTCAGTGAACAAGCATTTCAAGCAAGTTCTGATAATATAATTTATCCGTTTTACGGAGTAGGTGTTGGTTTTTCACTGTAACTTGAGATCCTGAAGGATTTGTTCGTAGATACGGGACCGAGAATCTATCGAAAAACAACGACGACGAACTCATATAACCTGATCAGATTTTTTTAATGTCATACCACAATCGGTCAGTCTCCTCGTTCCTTGTAATGCGCTGCTGTAAGCAAGACAAATTGTCGGGACGATTTCCTAACTTCTCATGGTAGGTAAATAAATTTATATATCGCTATTTGAAAATAATAGTAATGATTCTCGTTGATAAAATGCCACGTACTAGAAATTCTATCACACTTATGGTAGCGAACAGATCGTGGTTCCAAACTGATACATGACTGGATATTTTTATTCTCGCTGAGGACTAGGGGACTCAGAATTTACTTAAGCATATCCTTGGTACTTATGAAATCATAATGAAATACTGAACTTGGGCGACTTATTTTTAATGGCAATGACCGCTATGATCAACTTATATGGCATTATTATTTGTGACTGTAAGTTATCGTACCTTTCTATATTTTCTTTGCAGCATTCTTTAAACTATGCCAGAAAAGGTGATGCATTTTCTTCTTCAAAACTCTGGACGGTCTTCCTATTGATGAAAATAATTTCAGAAGTATTTGTAATATACTGTAACGATCTTTTTAAATAATACTAAAGGTGCTGTTTAATTGTTTATTATAAAGAGAAATATTAACACCAACACTAATTACAAACACAATTATAAACTATCAACGAACTTAAACTAAATTGTTTACAAGCTATTTATTTATTTAATTACAGTATTTATTTCGAACATTTATGTAGACCAGGCGTCGACAACCTTTTTTGGCTGCGGATCAAAATCAACCAAAATGTGACTATTAAGAAGACGTTTCGGGTCAATAGCCCAGGTAAATTAAATAATTTTCAGCAATATAAAGGTAAAATTGTGGAAAAGTTGAAAATTGGTATATAGGAGTAGTGTTGCTGAGAAACATATCAAAAGTTCCCATGCGTGGGTGATAATCCGGCTGCGCCATCGTGGAAAAATAGCGGACACAATTACTATTTCGCAAATATTTCAGAAATTATTAATTTTACGGGCATCAACAAACGACAGTTGCTAAAAAAAATCAGAAAATTCTCAGAAACTATTGGACGTACGAAGTTCAATAAAAAAATGAAATTGTGGGGAATTTTGTCAGATAAATTTTCATTTTGATCTTTGATTCCCGTAAAATTAATACTTTCTGAAATGTTAGAGAAAAAGCAATTGTGTCCTTAATTTTTCCAAGATGGCGCAGCCGGTTCATGACCCACGCATGGGGAGTTTTTATATGTTTCTCAAAACACTTTTCATGCCTACCAATTTTCAGCTTTTCCCAATTTTTTCCTTTTTATAACATTGTTTATCTGGGCTACAGTGGGTATTTTCATTTTCATCTTAAAGTGTTCGATTCATGTTTATATTTTATAATTTATCTTTATATATTATACTTTATTTGCATTCAAGTGGGTCACTTGAAATTATTAAATGTCGCGGTTCATAGGTTGCCGACGCCTGATATAGACTATCACAAGTTGCCCGTATTTGGTTAACTGGCTGACTAACTCCCTTCTTACGTGGTGGCGTTTATATATCCCCCCTATAAAAGGTTTCACAACGTACTGGAGTATTTTCGCGGGAGCATTGTGCTGCTGTATTGTGTTGTATGTTGCCGCCCCTAGTAGCCTCTAGATGCACCGAATACTTTCTATCGGTTCGCCGTCAGTCTACATGTGGTATTTTCCCGTTCATTACAATACAATGGAATTCAATTCAATTCCTCCAGCGTACGCGTACAAAGCTACAGCTTGACTCTTGTTATAAACCGTTATTTGTTATACTGAACACCGCCTCGTGGTGTGATACCCCAATAACCCAATGTTGTTGCTATTTTCCTTATATTTCTGGTGCCATGTTGTCATTCATATTGGGGTGAAGAGTTGGTGATTCTTCTTCAAGTTCATCATAGTGACACTCTGGATTGGCTGAGTATAGTGATAGGATAAAAGTAATACTTGCTGTGATGCTAGCATCACAACAAGTATTACTTGCAACCTTACTTCCTACCAAGCCTCTAGACCAAATTAGATTTGGTCTAGAGGCTTGGTAGTTTCTGCTGAATTAAGAAACATAGTGTTCTTTGGAACTTTTCAAACTTTTTTCGAAGGAAGTAGACGCGGTAGTAGGAGATTGTTTTTGCTTTCTTGTTCGTGGAAGAGACGGCTGAGATAGGCTTGTGTGAGAAAGAGAGTCCCAGAATTTCTGTAATATCGTTTCACGCAGCACCATCGACTTTAGTTCTGGTATATTTATTTTAAGATCGCTTCGTACAGAGGCATTCTCTTTGAATGGCTGTTACTCCTTATAGCAATTTGACAATTTTGTTATATTCAAAAACTGTTTTATAGAAATTCAATAGCTAACGGTGCAAAGTTGATGAGTTTTTGACGCTGCCTAGTTTATATGCAAAACCGCTTATAGGCAAGTTTCGGCAAACGGTCATAATAGGTCCCTAGCTCCAACAGCACTTTATAGGGATTTTAAGTTGTCAACAACTGTCAATTTTGAAAGTTAACCAATCTAAAAGTCAAAGTTTGAGTTTTCTTATTTTTTCTTATATTAAGATACTATTCTATATTTTTTACTGAAACCAAATTCAATCTGATTGTGTAAGTATATTGAATTTACCTTAAGAAATAATGAAAACGACAAAAGAATTAATTTACAGATATTGCAAATAAAATGAATGTAAAGATGATTTATTAAGAAAATGGGCTAGAAAAAGCCGAGAAAAACAAAAATAGTTTTAAAAAGATTTCCTTTTTATAAAAAAAATGGGGAAAAAGCTTGACAAACTTCTACTGCTGTTGTGGAAAAACTTCTTATTACAATGGAGACGCCCCATACAAGCCATAGTCGAAATCCTAGTTCCTCTGCTTTTTTCAATGCTACTAGTTATACTGCGAAGCTTAGTGGTTCCAGAAGCACACCCAGTTACGTCATACATCCCATTTAACACTACTTTGTTAGCTGATCTAGACCTTACAAAGTAAGTTACTGTAAACTAAAATAAATTATAAATCAAGTTTTTACATAAATTTAAGAACAACAGTTGCTTGGTCTCCAAAAAATCCTGCATTGGAAAAAATTATGAAAATGACCGTGAAAAATATTTATAAAAAGAGTGGAATTAAAACTGAAACAATGAGCTTCAATAATGGGCAACAGTTACAGAACTATTTAAATAGTGTAATTAGTGGATACACTGCCTTTGCAGGAATTGAGTTTGGTGATTCTTTGGCTGGGCTTGTTGATTTGCCTCCAAATATGGACATTACTTTTAGGTAGAAATGTAGCTCAATTTTAACGTTTCCAAAATTCCATATTTCCATCTTCTAAATCTTAGATTTATCTAAAGAGGATGTAAAAGGTCTTTTGGCTTAAGGCCAAATTTCTGAAAATATTTAGAAGCATTGTAACTTATTCTTAACCTCCTAAAAGGTTCTCTTCTGAACTAAGGAAATCTCATGCACGTGTCTGGAGAACTGAACGGGTATTTCCAATATATCAACCTGTGGGACCTCGTGACTGGTTAGATAATGAAGGAGCAATTCCAAGTTTCTACTATATATGTACTGTATTATAATTTTATATCTAAAATAATATATTTTCTAGGCTACTACCTTGAAGGTTTTCTAATGCTACAGCAAGAATTGGCATTTTCAATTATAGATCATTTCAAACAAGATGTTCACAAAAAATCATTTGATCACAATTCGGTATCTATTAACATGCAAAGGTTTCCATATCCCGAATGGATCCAAGATGATCTTCTAACGATTTTGCCCACATTTGTAGGACTAATTATTATGTTGAGTTTTGTGTATACATGCATTAGCACAGTTAAGATTATCACCACAGAAAAAGAAAAGCAATTAAAGGTTTGTTGTTACTTGTCCATTCAAGAAAATCTTATTTTTAAAATACTTTAAAATAGGAAGCCATGAAGATTATGGGCTTACCAAACTGGCTCCACTGGACTGCATGGTTTGTTAGATCTTTCACATTCCTCATTGTAACGATAATTTTGTTGGTTGTACTGATCAAAGCTAATTGGTATTCTAATTCTAATCACACTGTATTTACATATTCAGATCCATTTGTAATGTTCGTATTTTTGGTACTTTACATGTGTGCAACGATTACTTTTTGTTTTTGTGTTAGTGCATTTTTCTCAAAAGGTTTGTTACATAGATTTTATTGATATATTTTTTTGTAAATATTACAAATTTTTGTAGCTAATACTGCAGCTATGGTTTCTGGAATGGTATGGTTTCTAACGCATTTTCCTTATATACTGCTACAAAAAAAATATGCTACCCTAACTTTATGTCAAAAATTATCAGCTAGTCTTTTATTAAATACTGCTATGGCATATGGATTTCAGTTAATAATGATGTATGAAGGTATTGAAGAAGGTAAGCCCAAAGTATTTGGCTTATAGGCGGGCTTAATAGACCTGCAATACATATGAAGTGTAACTGAATACATTTTACAAACTTCAAGGGCTTGTAGGAGATTAATTGCTGTTATTTTGTTAGAATTATCAAGATTCAGTTTACAAATGCTGAGTACATCGACTTATCCAGCCAGCACACTGAGGTTATAATGACGTTATTTTTAAGTCATTATTGGTTCGACGACGTCATATGACTAATAGATGATGTCCATAAGACGTCATATAATGGGACATACGTAGACGTCTTCAAAACGACATCTTTTGGACGTACAATACAATACGTACAAGTTTCATTAAAAAGATATTATTTTAGCAGGGCTCAAGGAATACTGGTCATATTAAGCAGGTGGTCACAATATAGAGATGTTTTGACTGTAGTATATAATAAATGTTATTTCCAATATTCAACTATTTATTTATAATTCCTGCCTTAGTTCTAGTATAGGACGTTTTAATTACGTCTTATATTGACGTCTTTGGGCTGTGACATAATGATGTCAGTTTTACAACAATCTGACGTCGTTACTGCCGAGAAAACGACGACATTATGACGTCAGTGTGCTGGCTGGGTACTAGCTCGTGTGTAGCTAGCGCGCTTAATTTCTTGAAACAAAAAATTGTTAGACTTCTGAATAAATAAAGTAGAGTTCCTTAAATATTAACAATAGTTCTGGTACTTTAAGCATGGAAATCGAAAAAATGAATTTACAGTGCTAACTTCACGAAGCACTCTTATTTTCGCATAAAAAAAGATTTAATTGTTATAAACAATTTAAAATTTGTAATTAAGAAAAGCGTGATTTATTAAACTCCAACAATAGTTTTGAGCAAAACTCTGAGTAGCTCTCGAAGAGTTCCGTACAGAACTGTTAAGAGAACTCCACAATTAACAATATTTTTAATTGTAATAAACAATTTAGAATTCTTAATTCAAAAAAACGCGATTTATTAAACTTGAACAATAGTTCTGAGCAGAGTTCTGAGTAGCCCTCGAAGAATTCTGTACCGAACTGTCGACAAAACTCCATATTAAACAACATTTTAAATTGTTATAAACAATTTAAGATTCGTAATTAAGAAACACGTAATTTATTGAACTCGAAGAATAGTTCTGAGTAGCCCCCGAATAGTTCTGTACAGAACTGTTTAATAAATCACATTTCTTTTAATTACAAATTTTATATGGCTTATAACAATTAAAAATATTGTTTAATATTGAGTTCTGTTGACAGTTCTGTACAGAACTCTTCGAGGGCTATTCAGAACTTTGCTCAGAACTATTATTCGAGTTCAATAAATCACGTGTTTCTTAGTTACGAATTTTAAAGTGTTTATAACAATTAAAAATATTGTTTAATATAGAGTTCTGTTGACAGTTCTGTACAGAACTCTTCGAGGGCTACTCAAGAGTCTGCTCAGAACTATTGTTCGAATTCAATTAATCACGTGTTTCTTAATTACGAATTTGGAATTGCTTATAACAAATACAAATTTTGTTAATTATGGAGTTCGCTTAACAGTTCTGCACAGAACTCTTCGATGGCTACTCAAATCTCTGCTCAGAACTATTGTTCGAGTTCAATAAATCACGTGTTTCTTAGTTACAAATTTTAAATTGTTTATAACAATTAAAAATATTGTTTAATATAGAGTTCTGTGGACAGTTCTGTACAGAACTCTTCGAGGGCTACTCAGAAGTCTGCTGAGAACTATTGTTCGAATTCAATTAATCACGTGTTTCTTAGTTACGAATTTTAAATTGTTTATAACAATTAAAAATATTGTTTAATATAGAGTTCTCGTAACAGTTCTGTACAGAACTCTTCGGAGGCTACTCAGAACCGTCATTTTCATAAATTTGATTTCATGTTTTATTAGAAACTCTAGAACTTTTACAGTTATTCCGAAAAATGCCATCAGAACTCTTTTTTGCGAAAATATGGGTTTCGCGTGAAGTTAGCACCCTAAAATATTTTTTTTTGCTTATGCTTCAAATACCAGAACTATTGTTAATATTGTAAAAAACTCCAGAACTCTACTTTATTTATTCAGAACTCTAACAATTTTTAGGTTTCAAGAAATTAAGGAAGCTAACTATACACGAGTGACATACTAATTAGAATTTACAGCAAAGCTTAGAATAATATCAGAGCTGCTGATGGCTACATCTCACCACGTTTCTCCAGAACCGATCAACGGTTAAGTGTGGTTAAGAGTTAACGCATCGTTTTAAACCACGAATTAAATTCTGTCGCTAGTACCTACAATGTTGGCTAGAAGAACCTCAGAGTCTGTGAGAAATTGTTCACTGATTAAGCTCCATTTACAAAGATGGTGTTTTAAAACTATCGAAAACAGCTATTTATGGGTTTAAAACACTTTCTAAAAAAGTACTGCCAGATCTATTCGACGATGTACCTTTACACATCCATTCTCAAATATAGCACACTTCTCAGTCGATCAACAATTGAAATAAGATGGATTGGCCGAGATAACCCAATTACTTGGCCTCCATGCTTACCTGATTTGACCCAATTTGACTGTTATTGTGGGGTTACATGAAGAGTTTTGTTTACGGTACCCCTGGTTGCACGAATTCTAGTCGCGGCGCACGTTATTCACCTTTGAGAGCACCTATCAAAATATGAAGTTTTTACTTCAGAGTTTCTTGTTAGCATTGCATGTTTAAATCATATTTGTAGGGTCATATCATCGAAACAGTGCGGTTCCTTATCACATAGTAATTCATCCTGGTTCCACTACAAGCTCTAGAAGCTTGTAATATGTGTAACAAGCTAAAATCTTGCTAAATAAATACAATGTAACCTACTAAATTTCTCTTACGAAACTATTAGTAATAAACACACAAAATTCTCACGATGAGCGCAAATTATAACATCCTTTGTCTCAACAAATAAATAAAACACAATAATATACTGATACTTATGTTAACGTATCTCCCGGCAGAGATGTCTTATTAATTCAAACTATGCTCAGGTATTGCGAGTGTTAATTGTAAAGACTTTCTAATTAGGAATAGAACATTTAAAAAGATTAGAGGGCGCCACTCAAATTGTTTGATGTTATCTAATAGCAAAAAGTAGAGAATCTACAATACGGAAAAAGGTTGCACATTAATTTATTTTGACTAATCTTTCTTTTACTTTTTGAATGGCACACCAATAAGTTTCATGCCAACTTATGGCATTGATTATTAATTTTGAAGCTTATGTATTAAAATAAATTCAAAAATATACCATTACAACAGCTCGAAATATATAAACAATTAAAAATTATATGACCTATTCGTAGCATAAATCTTTTACATATTAGCTAAATTTGGGATCCCATTCTAAATACATCTTTAATTAAATTTTTTATCTAAAAACCAATCTAAACGTTCGTTATCAGCAAAATGATTTTTCGACAAGAACGGTTACAAGTAACTACATAACATATGACGATAATCTTTTTTATACCAGCACTTCTAGCAATTCTTTATTTCACTTTAATCTCACAAATAGATGTTTAACTTACTCAGACAAGAACCAATAGTATATAATCACTTTCCAACAAGTATTTCGATTTTTACATTTTCAAGAATATAATTTTTGAAGATTCAAAGCAAATTCTTAAGGTTAGGTTTTTACGTATTTACCATATCTATTAATAATTTTTTAAAAATGTACTTTTCAATAATCGGTACAACCAACCAGGACATTCTTTAATTCCTCGAAGTGCACTAGGTCGTATGATTCATTCATTTGCTAAATTGAACTTATGAAACAAGGAAAATCCGCAGAAGATTATCAAACAGAATCTCTTCACAAAAACGGTCTCTAACTAGACCCACGATACGAAATTTTTAAAAATTATTTTTACAAACAATCAAACTAATTTGGCAATCGCATTTAAACTCTTTTAACAGTGAGGCATCCTTCTATGGGCAAAGTTAGTTCTTGAAGTTTTCCTAAGAATGGTAAATTAACTATTCTTTTCTTAAAGTTTTAAGGGGGGGTTATATGAATCTAACCACTCAAGTATAAATATGACAACATGCATAGCCAATAATAAAATTAGACAAATTTCTCTCTTTTACTTTATTAAAAGGTCCACAGATCTAATAAATCCAACATTCGGAGCAATAAAAACTGCGTTTGTTATTTCAAAAGTGTTCGAATTTGATGTTATTTTGAGGTGTCATTGCGTGATTCTGTTCTAAATGTGTTTGGCGTTATTTAATTTTTTCTGTATATTTATCTGTAACAGCGCACATGTTTTTATATGTTATGTCAAAATTTTAAAGTTTTTGTCAAAAATATACCGAACTGGTCAGCCTCGGTGGTTTGTATGTTTGCTTCATAATTTTTCGAACATATTTGACGTTCAATAGTGCCTTTACCAAGCACTTTGTGATAGAGTTAAGTTTAGTTAAATCGTCCTATTTTGGTTTCAGGAATATGTGGCAGCATCTTGTACAGACCTAATTATTAGAGACACTCTGTATCTATAATACATATATGTAATTATAAGTAAGACATAATTTATTATTACATAATTATTTTATCAGATGTTGACTCTCTTTATTAAAAGGCACCGCCGGTTCTTATAGTATTTTTTTCAAAAACTCTTTAAATCATTTAAAAATCTGAATATTATAATGGCAATCGAATTCTAGGTATACAATGGCATAACATATGGAAGAAAGTCACACCAGAAGACAATCTAGTCCTAGGTCATCTTATGGTTATGCTAATAGCAGACACATTAATATACTTATTAATAGCACTTTACGTTGAAGCTGTGTTTCCTGGAGAGTATGGTGTGCCATTACCGTATCATTTTCCTTTTACAACTTCTTACTGGTGTGGAGGTCATGCTGGTAATAGGCTTTATAATGACTACTGTAAATTACTAAATAGAATAATTGTTTTAGATGATATAAACATTAGATATAGCATTATTGAAGGTGAATTTTACGAAAGAGAACCCTCAGATTTGAAAGCAGGTATAAAGGTACAAAATCTTCATAAGAAGTTTTCCAAAAATAAGATTGCTGTTAAGGATCTAACACTTAACATATACCAAGATCAAATTACAGTTTTATTGGGACATAACGGTGCTGGAAAAACTACTACAATGTCGATGTTAATAGGAATGTTTCCACCTACGAGTGGAACTGCATTTATAGAAGGTTATGATATCCGTAAAGATATGTCACATGTTCGAGAGAATCTTGGATTATGTCCACAACATAATATTCTTTTTGACGATTTAACTGTTAGTGAACATTTGTATTTTTACAGTCGTCTAAAAGGATTACGTAAAGATAAAATCGAGGATGATATCAACAAATACATTGCATCATTAGAACTTGAACCAAAGGTAAGATATAATCTGCACAATATTTACTGTTCATTGAAGCTTATAATGTTTATATTCTTAGAGAAACCAAAAATCATCAACGTTGTCAGGAGGTATGAAAAGAAAACTATCTGTAGGAATAGCGTTATGTGGAGATTCAAAAGTTGTTATGTGTGATGAGCCCACTGCTGGAATGGATCCTGCAGCCCGAAGAGCTTTATGGGACTTGCTGATAGCTCAGAAAAAAGGTAAACTGTCTCCTAACCTAATGTTCTTGCCTGAATATTGACGAGTAAGGATGTATTTTCCAAACCGCTTGCAGAATTTAAAAAAAGTGTTTTATTTAAGCGACCTAGGTGTATATTGTTTTTGGCGCCTCGAACGATAGTGGTTACAAGATTTTTCAACAAATTCATTAGGCTTATTTATATAATTAAACATTTAATTATATAAATGAACGGAGCTCGGCTACCAGCCATCGCACCAACAGAACTATGATACAGCAAAACAAAGCTAATCAAACTACAATCCAGTATATTTAACACTTTCCGATTTGGCCGCAAAATCATTGTTCGATGAGCTAAAAAACTGAACTGACTGTCGGCTTGTGGCAAACATGTGTAAATATGATTTCTTTTAGATAAAGCTAGTTTTTATTAAGTTGATTAATGATTTACATTAAATTATATTTTGAATGCAAATTCATATAGAAAAATGTATCGCCTCGGCTGGGAATCGAACACGGCACCCTCCACTACACACCACCTAGGCAGTGGAGGGTCCTGGGTTCGATTCCCAGCCGAGGCGATAAATTTTTTTATACAAATTTGCATTCAAAATATAAATATGATTTCCATATCTGCAGTAAGTTGACATAAGCAGTTTGTAGACATGTGGTAAGATTGCTTGAATAAGCAACTTGAGTAACAAATAGGCGAGTGTAAAAGTTACAGAGTCACGATTCAGCTACACGTGGCGAGCTCGTGCATGTCTAGATAACACTGTACAACAAAATTGGACTTTGCAAAAATTTGAGGTTCTAATATACTTTTTCTAGAGGTTTTTAAGATACAGATCAAGAATCTGCTATGGATTTTTTCGGGTCAGGTCAAATTTTAGTTATATTCCAATTTGTTTTCAAATAGAACTCGTTTTTAAATGCACGAGAAGGGTAGGCAAACTTTTACGTTTAACAACACCCTGTATAGCCCTCTATCTGCAGGTACAGATACAACATCATACTTGTCTTAGTAGATACGATTTGAAGGTTGATGTACAAATATATACTAAATACCTGATACAATACTCTTGTTTGAACTTCCAGACTCATGTTTTGTGTTAAAAGTGTGTAACTACCATACTTAACAATTTTTTTACTTCTGTTCCCAAAGGCTTCCCAAAATGAAACTGACACCAAAAGAGTCTACATCTAGTTGTATAACATACTGTATTTCTAAACAAATTGAAAGTACACTTTCTTAGATATTCAAGGTCAAAGGCCACATCATGTGTCCCTGGAATAAAGAATTCAATATTTTTTTATAAAACAAATTCTTGTGAAAACTATGCTCTTTTAGCTTAAAAACAAGCCTAAGATAAAAGTTCTACTATGATTAGACGCAAAGTTATGAATTGTTTTTGTTTACCTTGTAAGCATAAATTTTACATTTTTTATCATATTTGCAACCCTGCTGTATGAATACCGTGTGTCACTGAGAGCTATAATTTTACATACGTTAAGTTACTTGATGTCCTCTACCATCCTACTAAATTTAACGAAAATCTGAGATGGTCGAGTTGAAAAGTTTATTTTTCTTGTGATGATTTGGCATGGAATGACCCGAATGACATTGAAACAACAGTATTTGACCTGACCCGAAAAAACCAATAGCAAATTCGTGATCTTTATACTAAAAAGCTGTAGAAAAACTATATGAAAACCTGGAAATTCTTTTGTGTTGTGCAGTGTAATGATTCTCTACCTATTTAGTACCATACATCGAGTATGTGGACATGCACCTCTTTGCTGAATAGTGTCTTGATCTTACCTCGGCTGAAACAGTAGGTGAAAAGGCGGTTGTTTAACCGTCTCTCTATGGACGTCTAGTATAGTACTAGCGAGGTTTAAGCAAACAATTTAAAACTTGAAAGATCTAGAAATATTAAATAATGACAAAAATCAAGCAATTCTGGAATATTTGGACTAAAAATAACTCCGACAGAGGCTACCAAGACGGACAATGAGCAAAGACAGGTAAAGAAAAGCTTGAGACATTCGCCAAACATTTAACTAATATCTTTCAACCTTATCCATCGGAAACACATCAGGAAGAGTGTTTTATATATATGTAAGTTGGTAGTATTGTAGTATGGTATGTCAAAATAAAGAATACGCTGTATTGTTCACAAATTATTAATAGCTTCAAAAATTATTATTATTATTATTTAAGCAATAAAAATAAGTACAAAAAAGAGGAAAAATATATTACTTCATTCGTCGAATCACCATATCAAATGACACTTCCCTAAAAGTCTCTAAACTCAAAAAAATCGGAGAACCGTAGAGTTCGTAGAGTCCTAGGTTTGACATTATAACTGGACAGTGGAATTGCCATAAAACGATTATCCAAGAAAGCCTTAACTATTCTAACTCAAATTCTCTCAAATACAATACTTGGTGTTCAAAATTTCCCATCTCAATGGAGAGTTACCTTGGACAAATTATTTTGATTCCCAAGCCTGGATATCTGGTAGAAGACGTGTCATCGGTAGACCTATCAGCTTACTAAAGCTTTTTGATGAACTTAACATCGGGCCAGAACTTCAGTCTGAATTTCGAAAAAAAAAATACGCGACCACCGACCAGGTACATATGATAGAGGAAATAATGCATAAAACATTTAGAGGCAAAAAGTACTGTTCGGTTGCCTTTGTGGACACTACTTAGACGTTTGATTAAAGTATGGCAACAAGGCCTGCTATATAAACTAAGAGTTAAATTGTCAGCATTCTTCTACTAGGTTCTTATCACACCAACAGAATTTTCTTTACGAAATGTCAAAGAGATATCCCAAATCTAAACCAGATACATGATTTACATGAATGTTTTACATTGAGTTCCCGTGTTAACATACCCCCACGTTCCTTCCCTTAGGAGGAAGTAATTGAGATACGCTCAATCAGCGTGCAATTGCATAGCAATTGCCCCCAGCTACTCACTGGTCGGAGCGAGGTTGCCTATCCACCCTCTACTAGCTATCCAGATTAGTACCGGAGCGATTAACTTAATACGTGCTCACCCGACGGCACCCCCCGTCCTCTTTCATACTGAAAGACAGCGGGATACTTAGCTCCATAAAAGACCCTGACGTCAGGTGAAATTCAATCCACCCACACCCTCTTGTTAACAGAGTTCCCTCCGCAATGTTTTAGAGTCATCGTCGAGAAACACTTCGGTGAAACACCTAGGTGTAACTCTACCACACAACTTTTTCTGATCGCGTCATCCGTTGTCCAGACAGGCCTGGGATAGGGTAGACAACGACCAGTTCTAAGGTTGAAGGCCGTGTGGTCTGCCTACAAGCTAGTCTCGAATCCTAGTCACCTCTAACGACTGCCCTCCCTGCGTCTTCGTACTAGTCTCGGATACTAGTGAAGTCCGATATTTACAACGACTGCTTGTCTGTTCACTCTGTAAACCAGATACAGCCAGGCGTTCCTCAGTGCAGTATCTTTGTACCAATTTTGTACTTACTGTACAGTGCAGGTACATTCATATATGAATGTACCAACTACACTTAACAAAAACTTGGTTACATTTGCCTATGGCGTGACAATAGTGGCAACAAGTTCCTAGATTCGCATCAGAGAAGGAATGGTTTAAGACTATGAAGAGAGCGCATAAAAGTCTATGATGTAAAATCTCAACATGTTACAGTCTCATTAGAAAAAGAAACATGCTCCAACGAGCAGCAACTCACCCAGAGAGATTTTAGAAAATATTTAAGAATGTACCTACGTAGACGATTAGACTATAAGCATCACCTATTCACCAATTGAACAATCGGAGCCTACATTATCGAAACTACTGGTTATTGGAAGCAAAGCGATCGATTAGATACAGGCGCGTGCTGGGTCAAATTTAAGGCCCGGGAAAATATTTCCTAAGAGGGGCCCACACCCAACTTTGGTTAATCTTTTAAGGATAATTTATTTATTTAGATTAATTATTAGATCATCTATTATATGGGATTCATTAGTAACTGTCAGTAGAATTTTTACGTTCTTCTTGCTGAAAGAAACTTGCAGAGAATGAAGGTTGTTGTGGCCCCGAGTCTAGTAGATGAGAGAGCCATGGTGGTACCTTCTACCACAAGCTATGATTTAGCAATTGTGACGGCAAAAGTCTGCGTGAGGCACTATCAACCAAATTATCTGCTGACGCAATGTAATACCATGACGAAGTAGCGATGATATCTTGAATGAAAGCTACTCGGTTAGCCACAAATGTCTTGGTGTCTGGGAGTCTTGCAAGCGATCTTATCGTCAAACGTGATTTGCTTCTTCAAAGCATCAACGATACTTTACACCAATTCTGCTACCAACACCGTAACGTGTTAAAATTCCAGATTCAATATTTATGCAATTTTAAATGCATTAATTGTAAATAATCTTAGGACGGCCCTGTACATTTAAGTACATTTTAGTTGGTTTAAAATTGCAGCTTTGATCTTAAATCAAATGGTGTTTTAGTTAATGTGAAAGGTCATCCTAAAGTGTTCTCACGCAGATGAAATTTGTTTTTGTAAGAAAAATACGAGATAAAATTGACTTCTTAACAAAATGATGTCTAAAAAACACATTTAATTCAAATTTATGTATTCGGTACGTGCCTATTTTCGTTTTTAATGAATAGATTTTTCGAAAATAACATAAAAAACAGTCAGGAATATTCTGTAAATATCTGGTTTCATGCTACGAAGCAAGTTTTTTGACCCTGTCCTGTCCTGCCGGTAGAAGGTTGTAGAACAATTTTTCTATTGGTGTGATATGTGTGTCTAGTTTTCGATGGTGATTTTCGATGTGATGATGTTGGACCTTTCACTTGTGGAAGTTATTGAAATACATTAATGGCCTAACGTTAATTTGACTAATTACAATTAGTTATTGAATTCAATCAATATAAACAGAATCTTTTTTGTTTGCGGATTTTGTGAATGTATTAATTACTTCCAAGCAAATGGCGCCCATAATCCTTATTATTTTTAACCAATGCTAATTTTTCTTTACGATCTATAAGTTATAGAGACTAGTACCTACGCCTGAGTATTAATCTGTGATCAAACCTTTTTACAAAGAGAGCCACTGGGGTTAAAAATCTTAAAAGGATAGTAAATTCTCGCTACTTCCGATAAGATATTCTCTTTTTGTGCAAAGGCGATTTATACTGTGACAGACAGCTACGTGTCAAAAAACACTTCGGCCATGGGGCCCCAATGAAGACTTAAAACCTTAATAAAGATAGGTTTCTCTAGGCCTTTGTTGAATGGAACTGGCATTTGAACATCAGTCGATAGTACAGCCGCTAGAAATTCCGGACAGTTACTTGCCAAGTTCCGCAACTCGAATTCAGCGAATCGCATAACCTGTATTAACTCCAATTGAAGTTTCTTGGCAGAACCTACAAAATATCCCTAAATTATGTCATCAATATAAATATGATACGCAACGCATCCGCAACATTAGAATATTTCGATTCTTCTAAATTAGCGAGTTCTTGAATGGTTCGCAAGACTAAAAATGGGGAAGAAAATTAGATCCAATCGTCGCTGTTCGTCAGGTGCGGTCGAGTTGAACAGCAGCGAGGTATATTGTTTCTACTTTAAATATAATTTAATTGTTGGTAATTTAAATTCAGTCGTGGCGTAGGGCCCTTCGAGGCATTTTTATAAAGGTCCACCGGGAAACTCCCGGTATCCCGGTGGGCCAGCACGCGCCTGATTAGATATAAGTCATAGATTTATAATTATGTCATTACTAACCTTACTACTATAACAAAGTATAGGTAGTTTATTTATGTAATTGTTAGGCCTCTAAACCTTTAATGTAAGAGTACTAACTCCCGATTGCTTGGCATGTACTTGCCTAACAAATTATTTATAACATTTGCTTTGTTGCTTTTGTACAAATTGCGAATATAGTACGAGTTATATTTAAAAAAACGTTCTTGAATTGGGTAACATTAGCAAAATGCCGATTTTGAACAGTTATTGTAGTAGACTCTCGTCTTAATTTAAATCATTATTATTAAAATCAATTTTTTTCCAGTCAATGTAAGATATTTATTTATAACCTTTTATGATAGAACGTTGTAGGCTAATGAAACTTCCTGAATATTCTGCTTAACTATTTATGTTCTTTAGCTAACTAAATTTTCGTAGGTAGAACAATTCTACTATCTACACATTACATGGACGAAGCTGATATATTAGGAGATCGCATTGCGATAATGGCAGGTGGAATGCTACAGTGTTATGGATCTAGTTTCTTTTTAAAAAAGAAATATGGTGCAGGTTATCATCTTGTTATGGACAAATCACCTCAATGTAATGTAGCAAAAGTCACAGAGCTCTTACAGAAATACATTCCAATAGTAAAGGTTGGTAGATATTCCAAACAGGAGATTGCACGTAAATGCATGTAAAAAAAAATAAAAGCTAACTCCTGGTAGTTAAGTAGTCATTTTTAGCTTAGGGTAAAGACTATGGCCCTATGATGTAAATAAAATCTTACTACAGATTTTTCAATTCATGAAACTAACTGTTGGATTGAATTTTATATCAGATCAAATATTTACTCTATCTTTACTTTTCTTCCAATTTTGAAAGGCTTATGTGTGTTTAATTTTGCACTTTAAACCCTCATTTCAGTATATTATAGTGTTATAAAACTATATAGTGCTATAAAAGTTCTATAGTACAGTACTACAAAATACAGCACTAGTAGCATTAAAATTCATTTGGTTGACCTGTGTTTTGGGGTTAGCTTCGGGTTTAACTTTTTCAGAAATTGGCTGTAGGTGGTCACAACCTGGCTTTATTTTTAAAAGAATAGGCTGTCATGCTTAACTATGTTGAAACGCGATCGGTCTTTTAATTGCTTTGCGCTCTCTTCCGCGGTCTTCATGTTCTCTTTAAAAATGGTATTATCACAAATATTACTATAGGATTTGGGACGCTGGAAGCTTTAATTTATTATCTGACATGACCAAATAGGTCGTAAATTGCAAGAGGTAATTAGCGTGGATTAATTAAGAATTACCTAATTAAGATGGGACGACGAAACTTACCGAGAAGGTGCGTAATAAAGATAAAAATGTATCCTGCAAGTTTAAAATGCCACGAGGATTAAATTATTAATAGGTCGACGGGGCTAGAGTGATTAGTTTGTAATATATAAAAAATGAAAGTATTTATAAAAAAAAATTTACGAGGTCTGATAACAATCGACCGAAAACAAAATAGAAAAGACACCAATAAATTTGTAATTAAAATTAAAATCTAATTAACAGCATCTAATTGTTATAATTCGGCTTTCGGTGAGGCGATCGTATCGAAGACCATACCAAACTTTGCTAATGATGACTCCAGGAAGATGATGATAATGATACGCACTCTAGGACAGTTGTTTCGAGGTTTTGGCTCTTTTCAGCTGGAGGCAGTTGCTTGTGCATTACACACGCATCATCCCGGCTTGTATACATAGCCAAAAATATAGATTAATAACGTCATTTTTAGATTTATTTGCAGAAGCTTATTACAATAATAGGCAAATAATTATAGGTACATGCATATATTTTATAATAGTAACTAATTGTAACATTTAAGTGTCGACCACGAGGTTTAGTGCGCTAATTAGCATACGATAACAAAACAGCGGTTTCATGTAGCTTAATTATTTTGGAATAAGTAAAAATATATTTTTTTTCAATTTTAATTTAAACAAACACGTGTTGTTGTATGTCAGACCAAAGATTTTAGAAATAGAAGAATAAATAAAGAGTAAGTATTGGAAGGAATGGTTTTACTGAATAGTGTGAGATATTCAGCTAATACGGTTCGCATTTTCATTCAATGTTTACTTTATTTTTAATCAAGGATGAACAATTTTATCTTTTTTAAAAATATTATTTAGGAAATAATTAGTTAATTTTTTTAATTTAAAGGTTGACAGGAATGTAGGATCTGAATTATCCTATATACTAAGTGAAGAGTATTCAATACATTTTGAAAAAATGCTCGAGGATTTAGAGAAAAACAGTGGAAATTTGGGAATATTAAGTTATGGTATTTCTGTTACAACATTAGAAGAAGTATTTATGAAGTAAGTTTAAATTTCCAGTACTTTACAATCTCATATTGAATTGTTAACGGTGAATGGTGAACAGGCTATGTAAGCCGTCTTTTTCTCAACAAGGCAAACAAAAGAGTTCCTACAAGCATAGTCTAATAGTTAAGTAAAATACAAGTATATTTACGTCGTGTGAGCAAGCGGACCATGATTAAAAACCATCACAGCCAATTAAATCGATCAGGAAATGCTTTATACAAAAACTGCAGTTAAAATGGGTACAATATTTGGTACCATTGAACTATTTGATTTATGCCAAAGCCTTAACAATTTTTGGTAGTTTTTAATTTTTTGGCGAACGTTAATTATTAGTTTTGAAAAAGTAAGGGATTTCATTAAGAGATTATACTTGGCTTATTAAATTTAGGTACCGGATTTAAAACTATCCGTTCTTTTTAAACATTTGAACAACCTCACGAATGTTTTTTCAACAGTAATATACTAATAAAGAAGGTGTCCTACAGAAACACCGCCGATTGTTAAAATTCTTCAAGTAGGATTTTTTTTGGAAATTACATTTTTGAGTGTAAATGGTATTGATATGAGACCGCGGCTCGAGGTAGTAGGTATACCCGTACTTGACTTTGATCTCTTATGCTACTTTTTAGGCAACGCCCACTGCTCTGTAATTGATCATTGCCCACCCCGCCTCTTCTGTCTGATTGCTCAACCATCTTAAATTATGCCCCGGCCTTTCTCTCTGATTGATTACCTCCACTCCACCCAGCTGCTCTCGTACAGCTCTCTGACTGGTTACCTCCCACCCGGTATTCCCACCCTCTGGTTGATTAGTCAATCCAGTTGTTACGTCATTGGTTCGCCCGTATAATGTTCTCTGATTGGTTACCTACGATCAACCTCTTATGCTGTTACGTCATTGGTCCTTTTACTGTTTGCTTATTGTGTCGAAACCAAATTAGAGAAAAGGGGCGGGGCAGACTTCAAAATGGGCGACTAATCAGAAAGGCCGACTAATCTCCTACTACACTAGGTGCGTTCGGTTTTACGTTTCAAGAGCAGAGTAAAAAGAGTAGATCATGTAGTCACGTGACCAGCAAGTATATGGAGTGCAAAATATTATCTAGAACCATTCTAGAACGATATAGAGCATAAAAATCGTGAAGCGTAAAAGTTATGGATAACCTTAAAGAGCGACTAATCTCATTATTTATTATTATTATCTCATCATTTGCTTGAGAAATTGTGTACGTTTGCACAGATTGAAAATCTGACAAGAAGCTATAATTAGATAATTACATATATCCATATATGTAAATGTATTAAATTTCCATATTTATACTAACTATAAAGAATTATAATTATATTAACCTACCTTTAACGTGATGTTGCGTTTGTATATGCCTAGTAATTTTATCTTTATTAAAACTTTGTACTTTACATTCGGAACATTTAAATAATATTCACAAAAAATGATTTCCACAAAAATTGCAATTATAAATTTTAGGTTATGTTGTCATTTGCTCTCTTTACACCACCATCTCTGCTGGAGTTAAAGGAGTATACTCTCTATGCTCCTCGCTATAATAAACGAACGTATGAGTTCATGCTCTGTTTGCTCCAATTCTAATAAAGGAACGGTTTGGCGTTAAAAGTGTTGCTGGAACGTAAAACCGAACGCAGCTTCTATGACCCATCATAGCGTAGTAGGCGAGGCCTAAAAAAAAGTAGAAGAGGGGATTGACTTAAGTACGGGTATACCTACTCGAGGTATAAGCCGCGTTTGGTATTTCAGATCTATTTACTCGAAGAGCTCGATTCTCATAGTATCAATTGTTGTAAATAATTATGGCAATAAAGCTTTCAAAGCAAACGGAGTTGAAATACCAAACGCAACACTTATTGGATAATTTTCCAAACATACTTATATGGGGTAACTTTGGCATTCAGATCTATTTAACTCGAAGAGCTCGGTTTGCATGGTATCTATTATTGGAAATAATCGTAACTATGACAATAGAGCTTTTGAAGCAAAAAGCTCCAACATGCCATGTTTTTATAAAAAAAGATTTGTGAATGATTTGTAAAGTATTGTCGATGCAAATTTATTGTAAAAACCCTCCAATTGCAAATCATACTTTTTATCCAAAAAAGTAAATAAATAAATACACAGTTTTATCATGGATTGCACAGAGCAAGATGGATTTTGATAGAAGTCCTCAAATTTAAGGCTTCAATAATTCCAGCTTTTAGCTTTAAAAGTCAATATCTGGATGCATCTTTATTCTAGCTTAATATGCACATTGTCATAAAGGTTCAGTATTGTATACTTTTGTTACCTTCGAATCTACCATTCCATTTTGCGCCTATTAACGAGAGTCCAAAGGAATTTAGATTTTGTGGTTTGGTGATCCCTAAAGGTCAGCATTAATACAAAAGAAAATACAGATGCTAGAGTTACAGTCGTTATAGGTACTGATCAGAAGTACCTGTGTGTCAAGTTTTATCAAAATCCATCATGTTTCATTTGGTTCATGAAAAACCTGCGTACAGCATATCTTCATCTTTATCGCCATAGGGTAGGAGCAGATTATGGTTTACAAAAAGATACTGGTAATCAAGTATTGCCAAATATATATCAACAAGCTAATCATAAGGATCTTCATACTGTAGAAGTGAATAATACAACATCACAGCAAAATGCATTACAGAGTAAACGTAAATATTATACATCATACATTAAATATTCCCATTTTTACAGAAATTGTGTACTTGCTTTAGCTCAACGTTTCCTCTCTGGATGTGCTTTATGGCGCAATCAGTTATTTGCTATGCTTATAAAACGAATCTTGTCAACTGTTCGTGCTTGGATATTACTTCTGATACAAAACATGATACCAGTTGTATGTTTAATATTGGCGATTATAATCACTAAAGTAATAGACTCAGAACTTCCTAAATTTAAATATCATTTGGACTCCTTTGAAAATCCTGTAACAGTATTGACTAGAGATGCTAATAACAATCCATATTCAGAAAGTTACATCAACTTTTTAAATAAAAGCAACAAAATTGTGATCAATTGGGAAACTGCCAGCTTAACAGAAAAGATGCTTGAAGTAGTAAGTATCAACATAACACAATTAATTTTATAAAGAGATCCAATGCTATGGTATTTTATTTTACTCACTTTTTACAGAATTCTTCTTCCTTACTTACCTTTCGTAATCATAAGGTTGAGGCATACTGTAGATGATTGCACGCTATTTAAAACAGGCCACTTTCTCAAACAAATCTAGCTAAATGTATTAAAGATTGGATCTCTTTATTGTTTGGTAGCAATCTGTTTAATTCTGAGAATTAACCTTAAAGACGCTTTGAAAAATTTACAGGGTAGAAAACAAGTAGCTACATTTCGCCAGAGATACATTACTGGAGCATCTTTTGAAAGCAAGTCTATTACAGCATGGTTCAACAATCAACCTTTCCATTCTCCACCTTTGGCTTTGCAATTGGTTCTAAACGCTGTATTGCATAAAGAAGTGTCGGCTGAACACAACTTGCAGTTTAATCTTTTCCCATTACCTTATAGAATAGATACCAAGGTAATAAAAACTATATTTTAATATTACGCCTACACTCTAGAGGAGCTACAGCTAAGGTTGTATGTCCTTCATCTAACATACAAACACAATCACACAGATTCGTAGTTAAGGTGGACGAATTCTCCATTTTAGAAGAATCCTGCAGACCCAGATGGGCTTTGAACCTACGACATTTAGAATTGCTCGCATACTATAGATACTAACTGAATCTTCAGTAAAGATACTATTTTCGTAATTAAAGATGTTTTCTTTTTTAGTTAGCAAGGCTTACACTAGGAATGAACTCAGGCTTCAATATAGCATTCAATTTAGGATTTAGCATGGCATTTGTGTCTGCGTTCTATACATTGTTTTACGTAAAAGAACGGGTCAGCAAAGCAAAGCATTTACAGTTTGTATCTGGAATCTCAGTGACGTCATTTTGGTTGGCGGCATTTATATGTGACCTGTTGACTTTTGCATTTACAACCTTTTTAATTATTATTGTATTTGTTTATTTTCAAGTAGATGGTTTTAGAACAGCTGTCGAACTACGTAAGTATTACTTTAAAAGTATAACTTCTCTTTTAATACGTCTATGGATACATTTCAGGCCGACTTTTCATCATTATGCTGTATTTTGGATTTGCTATGCTAGTCATGATGTCCTTGGCTTCATATTTCTTTTATATTCCTTCTACAGGATATGCAAGGATGTCGATGGTTAATGTATTTACAGGTTGGTATTACATGTAATAATATAATTTGTTTACAAAAAAGTTTATGTGAATAAAATGGTATGTATTGATATTTTAAAAAAGTACATCAGCACAACGAGTTAACATTCGAACTGTATGCAGTCATATACGACGATGTATCAACCACATGCTTTGCCTTTTAGATAACGCTTCTCATATTATGCTCATTTACATAATTTATTCTAATTTACATAATGTATGCAAACGGATTCTAATCTGCATAATTATTCTTCTCATTTACATAATGTATTCGAACGTACTTAGAAATCTTATCTTAATTTAAATAATGTATGCAAGATACTCAGAATCTTTATTTTAATTGTTGAAGCCTAATGTGGTTCTCTTTTTTTTAAATTTATTTATTGCCAGATCAACAAACATTTTTGTTATGCATAGCATGGTTAATAGAAACAATAATATAATGACTTAGACTACAACACTGTGTGACAAAGTAATGGTCACAGTAAGGTTACGTTGTTGATAATGTGGTTCTATAAGAACTTCAATTTAATATATGCTAAGTAGGCGAATTTTATGACCTTAGCATGTTATATAATTACCGAACGTCGATGAGATCCTTCAGTCCGAGTTACCACGGGCTTGGGGATAGAAACTGATGGTCAGGGTCATTGTTTACCTTCCTTCAAGCCATACTCACCTAGAAAGCCGTAGAAACTGGTAGCCAGGTTTACTGTTTACTTCGGTCTTTCTGAACATCATTATTACCAGTTTCAAGTTGAAATTGTATAATAGTATTTAAGTGATTATCCAAATGCATATTGTGTAATTTCACGACGAGTAAATATCTTATCGTACTTAACAGTAAACTGTGTTCATTTTTGTGACTTGGACTCTGTCTTTTGCATTTTTGAATAATAAAGTATTATTTTAAAAACGCTTTTCCACGTCAAGAAAAGTTAATTAACGTTATGGTGTTTATGTGATTAAAGGGTAAATAAAAACAAAGTACACAATGACCATTAAGTATATGGCTAGTAAATCTAACTAATACAAAATAAACCATGTCAGAGGTGAAACGCTTCTAAACTAAAATTTATCAAGATTGCCTGGAGATGTATAGTAATGCTTCGAGACCCAAAGTAAGTCTGTCGAGGTCCGGTTAGCCGGAGCACGTAGAATTGTGTGGATAGTGAAATTGGCAACCTTCGCTATTTATACATACATTTTATTAGCTCTACTCTAAGTAGAGAACCAGTTTAGGTTTTATAGGTTGCAAACTAACGGTTTCACTGATTTTATACAGTTAGTAGTCTCGTAGTACGTGTCGCATGACCATCAAAAAAACAACGACTTCTGATTTATTGTTTATTGAATGATGCTGTCAAACAAAACGTATCATATTCCTTACCTCTCAATGGCAAGGTTATCTACAACAAAATATTAGTTAGATAATCACAGAAAAGGGTTCCAAATCCAATTTAAATTTAAAATTTATTTTTTCAGAAACTATTCGATTTTCTTACACTTCTTAATAAAAAGTTCTATTCCTTTCCTCTACCATCTAATCGATAATCTTATACTTGAATCAACCTGTATATGTATATTAGTGATCATGTATGTTTTTCTAAACAATATAAATGTTGAAACTTTTATAAAATAGCCTAAAGGATAAAAATGGTATATTTTTTTTATAACTTTCAACAATTTGTCGTAACTTTTCCATTACAAGAGAAATAAGTCAAGATCAAACATAAGTAAAAGTTTAAACACAAATACTCAACAATAATAATAACAAAATTCTAATAATAACAATAGTACATGTCAGTTTATTTAAAATACATTTAATTTTAATTTTTATAAAGGTCTTCCCTGCGATTTGTTTAAATAATTCATAAAAGTTACAACCTGTATGTTGTAGTGAGCTAGAAGAAATAACGAGGGCAAATCACGTACACACATAGTTTGTCTTAAATCATTAAATTTTATTTTACCTTAACAAACTTAATAATTTCTGAACTTCAAAAAAAAACGACAAAAACCATTTGAGCGCGAGGTTCATTCCCGTTACCTCTTGTAACGAGCTCATTATTACGAATAATGAATTCGCCCTGTTTTAATGTTAAATTCGGTTATTGCATAAAATAGAAAATAATTCGCCATTAGTACGTGCAGCAAAGTTTAAATTGTAGATAATTTTAGTTGGTTTACAACCCTTAAATAGTTAAATAAAATGTTCTATTTCAAACTACACTTCAAAACAAGATTTATTTATTGCTATCAGTAAAACGAGTTTTTTTGTATATGTATCACTCTTTACTCTTTTGTTCAGGTATTGAGATCACTTCGTTGATTGCAATAGTTAACAGAATTATTTTAAACACAAGTTCTTCCCTTGTAATACATTAATAATTCTTTCATTATCAAAAATATATAATAATTTTAAGTATCTTTTTAGACAAATAGTATGTTTATTTTAAGCCAAACCTTTGTAAATATCAAATTTTACATAAGAATATTTCGTCTTCGAAACCATAAGTTATATTTTATAAAACTTAATTTTGGGTTTCATTTGGTTAAACCCAGTCTTTTTGACGCATTCCGCACTTGCCTGCGTTTTTCAAAAAAATATGAAAAGTAGTTTGGCTTAATTCTTGTTATTGGTTATAATGTTAGCAGGCCTTACTTCTGGTTGAATAGATCCTTCTGGAATATAATCGCCCTTCTATAAATTTTTAAGATACGAGATTTATTCCGTTATGGGCCTTCACCCTAATAGCTCGGCGGTTAAGTCTCGTAGCTCTACGCCAAGATGGGCTTACATTGTCTGGGAAGTGTGATTTCAGAAATGAAAATTCGAAGTAGATTTCGGTTTTTGTGTTCCGGTAGTTATGTAGCTATACCGTATCGTCGTGCTTATGGCCCAAACTTTAAGTGGAAGTTAAGTATTTCTGCATTCTGTCTGGAATTTGCACGTTAATTATTTCTGCTAGCAAAATAAAGATCTAGTGGTAAAATCTATTTGAATGTGAAAAATTCTTAAATTTGTCTTGTAAAGAATGATTTACCGTGTTAATATTCACTGATAATGTAATAATGAGTTCGTGTAACAATATAGTTCAGAGTTTAAGATTAACTGTCTTTTGCTCTTCAAGTAGCAATGTTAAGGCGTGAAAGTTTTTAGTAAGATTCAAAAAAGGCAATTAACTATTTGGTGTTGCTTTAGATTAATCTGGATAACTAATGTACTGTAAGTTATTTTGTTAAATGACTATTATGAAATTTCCAAAAAATATTGGCGTCTTTGCCCATGTTCCCTAGTAAAGTAATAATAAAACTTGTTAATTAACCACCCGTGAATAACACCCACGATACCTAAAAGTAATTTGAATAAATAAGTAGTCTCATCCGGTGCTTTGACCTTGTTACGTAAGTATAAGTTTTTTGTCTGTGTAAGTTTTTAATGTTATAAGTTGGCTAGCCTAATCGTAGGGCTTTTATGTTCAGATATTTAGTGCTACAGTCTTTCGACTCACCACCTACGGATTGTGACTTAGGGGTTTATTTAACAAACCACAAGGAAGCTTATGCCAAAATTCAAGAATCTAACTCAGCTAGATCATTATGAAACCAATAACAGTACATATTGAGATGATATCATATCATCTAATTAAAAATTTGTTTAGTTTGTAACACATTAAGAACATTTAATAGGCTACGATAGGCTCCAGAAGTTTTCAAATAATCAAATAGCACTTATACGTAATATTTATGCAATAAAAAAAAATAGATACTCATGCTAGGATATTAGTTTTATTCATGGATAAGGATACATGCTTGGTTACAGATAATTTTATCAAGTTAAAGTAGGACAATAGGAGTACGATTGTCTTAATACACATTTAACCTCACTTTATAAAAGGTTTATAAATATAAAAAAGCATATCAATTAGGTAGATTGTTTTTGTAGTAGAACATGGTTTATGTATCCCACGTTACACATTCAGGATAGTTTATTCACTTTTTTAGAGGATTTTATATTTTTTCTTTATATGGGGTTTGATGATAATTAACGTAGAAGAGAATTTTCTTGATCCTACTAAGCTGAACCAGTCTTGGGAAAATATTTCACTGGAAATATGTAAAACGGTTATTATTGTAATGTCTATAACAGTACATTTAACTTACAAACTCCTGTATTTGAAAAATTTGTGTTAATCTTTGTGAACCTATTGGCTTTGCTGATATGCTTCAATTTTTCCAAATATTGATTTTATTATAATATTATACACCATTGTATGAATGCAGGCACTTGGAGTACTGTATTCTGGACAAGAGTGAGTATATTCTGATTTCATTTATGTTGTCATTTGTATGGGAACTTGCAAAGCATCGTTTGACCTTTAAAACGTGTAAACAGATTTTTTATTTAAGTTTTTCTTTTATTGTAACTATTTTTCTATGTAAACTGCATATGTATGAGTTACGTTGGGTAGATATGTATTCATTCCTTGTATAGGCATAGCTGGAGTTAATGAGTTTTCATTTTAATTAAGTTTTAATGAGATTTTTGATCGTTGGTAGTTTTCGTTGATTCTCTCAGTTATCGTTTATTTTAGATTATAAGTGAGATATATTGTTTTAATTGTCTTTTCGCCAGCTACATTTCTGTCTTTTTAGATTTAAGATTAGTGCTAATTATTAACACATGTTTTTCACATGTTAGTGACGTCATGATAAAATTCTGATGTGCGATTGTTTTGAAAAGGACCCCGCATCAACCTAATGGAAAATTGGGTTTCGGTGGAATTGGCTAAATTTTTGATATGTAGTAGCTAGTGGCTTTGCGATTAAAAGTCTCCATGGGCTCAACCCTCAGAAATTAACCGTTTTACCTCCACGAGATCAAATTGGGAGACTACGTCGTGTCGTATGCAGGGTGTATCTCGCATGCAAGGTGCAGTTTATTATTTTGCCGTGTATGTTCACTATAAACGGAAAATGTATTAAAAGTATTATCAATATGAAAAATTGTTTGTATATAGTTCTAGTAGTTTATAATAAAAGTTTAATTTTTAAAATAACAGTTTAAAACTATAATGCAATATTTTCTTTTTAGTGTTTTTAAAACTCATTTGACTTTACTGTGAAACGTTTAAAATACTCCGTTCTGTAAGTCTTAAAGCTCCTAACGCACGTGAAAATCATGTTTCATTTAAGATATTAAATATTACATATTTAATATAATGGCCAACATAAATCGAATGCAGCGTTTTATTTGTAATCACTATTTTCGTGTGAATGAATTAATTCGACTAAATGGTGACAGTGATGCAATAAAACGAGAAATATTTGTTAGGCGTCGATTTCGACAGGCCACAATATATCATACATGGATTGCTTACAACACTGAAAATGATGAGGACGACCCGCCAATTACTGGACACTGTTGTACGTGCGGTGCAAAAACTGTGGGATGTTGGACGTATATCGCTAGCGTGTTGAGGTATTTAGGTTATGCAAGGAATGAAAATAACGTCAAATATCCGTCAACAATACTACTTGATAACATACTCGATGCTGCAAAACAGAATGCCACAAGAAATTACTAACCACGCAATTGAAATAATTCCCGAATATTAGCACCCCGACATGAAGAGGCAAGGGGACTCACGATATAATCAAGCATGTTGACGTGAGAGGCAAGGAGACTCACGATATAATCAAGCACCCCGACGTGAGAGGCAAGTGGACTCGCGATATTATCTAGCACCCCGATCATGCGCCTTGCGTAAGCTATTATATACCCTTCATACGGCGTATTTTCCCAATTTGTCATCGTGGAGGTCAAACGGTTAATCTTTAAGGGTTATGCCCATAGAGACTTTTGATCAGAAAGCAGCTAGCTACAACATATCAAAAATTCAGCCAATTCCACCGAAATTCAGTTTCAATCAGGTTTGTGCGGTATTTTCCCAATTTGTCATCGTGGAGGTCAAACGGTTAATCTTTAAGGGTTATGCCCATAGAGACTTTTGATCGCAAAGCCACTAGCTACAACATATCAAAAATTCAGCCAATTCCACCGAAATCCAATTTCTATCAGGTTTGTGCAGCATTTTCTCAATTTGTTGACCTCGTGGAAGTCAAACGGTTATTTTTTGACGGTTGTGCCCATGGAGACTTTTGATCAAAAAGCCACTAGCTACAACATATCAAAAATTCAGCCAATTCCACCGAAATTCAGCTTCCATCAGGTTTGTGCAGTATTTTCTCAATTTGACCTCGTGGAGGTCAAACGGTTATTTTTGGAGAGTTGTGCCCATGAAACCTTTTGATCACAAAGCCACTAGCTACAGCATATCAAAAATTCAGCCAATTCCACAGAAACCCAATTTTCCATTAAGTTGGTGCGGGGTCCTTTGTGTTGTTTTCGATTGTTTTGATGAAACCTATATAAACTCCGGGGAAAAAGAACAATTTCAGTCGATAAACCGCATTGGGAGTGTCCATGCTCGACTCCAAACCAAAAACCTGCAAAATAAAGTAAGGTTAAGTGATAACCATATGTTTTTTTGTAAACAAACGACAATTTTTAACAAAGTGTTTATGGAATTGAATAGTTACCTGAATATTTAAATCAAAGAAGATTTATTTTCGTTTTTCAACAATTATATGGAATTGTGAATAATTTATTTAAATCAAAACTTTTTAACGAAGATTTTTATTTATCATCAATTTGGATAATTCGACATTATATTGCGGTGATATCAAATCACCGTATTGAAAATTTTAGCAACATCGGAATGGAAACGTTAAAAATAAATGTTTCACACATATCAGATTTAAATTAAAAGAGAGACATGCTATGTCATGGGCATAATTAATATAAAGGTTCTAGATAGGACCACAGTTAGATTCAGTAATGTTTAAATTAAAAACTTAAGAATAAAGACTTCATGCAAACATAACCTAGCTTTCTCATGCATAATAATAATAGGTTTCATTTTAGAAAAAGGATATCAATTAGTTAGATTGCTTGATCATAGATACGTTTATGCAACCAAATGTTACTTTGGGACGATTTCCCAATTTGTTAGGAAGAAGTTATTTATATATTAAAATTTACATATTACGATGTTTAACGTTAGATAGATTTTTCTATATTCCAGGAGACCAGCTCAGTTTCATGTTGTTAATTAGCTGAAAATAGATTAATTAGGTCAATCTTATTATGACTGAGACAATACTTATAATTAATTTTTGAATTTGTTTATAAGATTTCTGGTCACTTCAATTAATGAAGGTATTGAATCCTGTCGTTCGTGTTGATATGACTCTTACAGACTCTTATCCTGTTTTTTCTCACCATTGTTTTGATGTAAGTGTTTAGAGTACTGTATGCTGGACATTTTGAGCATAATTTGATTAATGTTGATTTTATATTTAATTTTTATATTTATAATAAATTTGGAATTTGTATATGCATCAATTGGCTTATTCATTGTATTGCGTCTGTAAAAATCATGTTTATATTAAATTGTAAAGATGTTTATATGGATAAACCAATTGGATTACCTGTGTCATGTATTGATGTAACTAGTTTGTAAAAGATGAACCTTGATTTGTTGAACTTTATATGTAATTAGATCGTAACGAGATTTGTACATTGTCAAACGTTTTTCTGGAATATCTTCGTTACGATACATTTTGGGATAATGAATGTATTATACTTTCTTGGTCTTTGTTTCAAGGGCTACAATCCTATAATAACAGAATTAAGATTAGTGATAAGAAATATCAGCTGTGCCTGATTAGTGACGTCACGAGCTTACTCGTGAATACTTAAGGAAAGTATACAGTAATATACAAGGTTGGTTATAATAAATGATTCTTGTTAAGTTCATAAACAATAATTAACTTGTAAAGTTCATCCTCAAATATAAAATTATTTGGTTTAGTTTATTAAGTTCTTTTCAGAATTTATTTGATTTGAAGTAAATAAAACAACTAAATTTCTTTATATAAAATTTATTTTCATTTGACAAATATTTTTATTTTTAAACAAATTTTATTTGTGTTGGTTTGTTCAAACGAATGACCGTATTGATCCTATGTAAGGTCACTACAATTATTTCTAACGTTTGAGCAAACCTGAGAATTTATTTCTCAATTACCAATTGTATTATCTTGAATAACATTTTTTTATTTTGACGTTCCTTTTGGATATTTATTTTGTTCATTAAATAAAGTTTATGTGTTTTCAATTTTACATATGTGTTTAATTGATGTTAATACAAGCATCCAGCGTTCTTTTCTTTTGAATTCAGAATTTAGTAGCAGTTGTCCAGCTTGCAGGAGCTTTAGTGCTTACGATATAAGTTTTTCTTTCTTTCCAGGCATAAAAGTAAATAAGAGTCTCGTAATTCAAATATTTTATGCTTTACTGAGCAAACCTGAGCTAGCTGAGAGGAATAAAGCAAAATATCTGTGGTGTATTCTCATTTCAATCCACCGTATATAATTTATGTTTATATTTGGAACGGTGGACATATTGTATTTTATTTTATATTCAAAGATCACCGCAATATAGATCAGCTGTTGAATTGAAGTTGTCTGTATTACCAATAATTCAATAGAAAATACATTTGAGTGGATTCGTTGACGTTTACATACAAGGTAAATCGAAAATAAAAGGATTTGGTTCACATTAGGAACAACAAAATCATAAAGACAATTTTTTAATAAATTCAGAATTTATTTTTCTTATTTGAGAGTGTTTTCAATAACAAAGTTGTAATATTTAAACAATTTCAATTTGTTTATTCACAAAAATAATTAATTTTTCGTTAAATAAATTTATTTAGCAATTGTAAATATTTTTCTTATCTGATAAACTTATTTGATGTCAGCTTGTTTAAAGAGAGACCAGTTACAACTCCCATGTCTGTCAGGTTGGTAACTAATATTTAACACATTTGAGCAAGCTCAAGGAAGATTTTCCATTTTTTTTAACTTTTCTGTTTAAGTGTTTTTTTATTTTCTCTTTTGAAATAGATTTTCTATTTATCATAATAAAAATAAAGATCTGTGTTTCAATTGATCTATGTGTTTATTAATTTGATGTTTATGCAAGCATCCATTTATTTTCTTCACATACAGAATTTAAGTTTGCTGTTTGTCAAGTTGCAGAAGTCCAAGTGCATTGGTAGTAAGTTTCTTTTTCCAGGTACAGGAATTAATAAGATCAATGTAAATTTTTATCTCATGATCTATCGAATTAAACCTGAGTCAGCCTATTTGGGTAAAGGAAAATTTGAGTGTTATTTAAAAACTTATTATTATTATTATTTAAATTTAATTATTTAAAAGCTAACCAAAATAATTTTAACATCATTGATTATTTAATTTTTTTATTTAAATAATAACATCTCAATATCAAATAAAAAAATCTATGTATCCTAAATACAGGCCAATAGAGACAACATGCAAAAAAAGCAATTATCGCAAGACTTAAAAAGTATACACTTGCAGAAAATATTGTATACGCAACACACATGTAAAATGTTCTTACTGGAATGTAAGTTATTTACTTGTCTCTTTGTCTTTTGAAGTATTGTCCAAAAACCTTCAATCTCCCACTCAAAACGTCTGAAAGAAAAGCAGAAGACGTCCTGAGAACAATGAAACTTCAGATCCGGCAACACGCAACTCAGAACATATAAAAGAAGACAAAGCTTCTGACAAGCAGAGTCTTGACGTCGTCGAAGCAACATGTTGTCGAATCATCAAGACATCAGATGCCAGAAGTGAAGTGTAGTATAGTGAATTTTGTAGTAGGTACCATAGAATTCAATTTGTCGATTAAGAATAGTTTTGGCAGATTTGTATTTTTAACTAAAATCTTATCCCGGTTTTTTGAAAATACTCGATGGAAAAATTCTAAAACCGAATTGATTGTTAAATACGTAAACGAAACTGGATGACTGAAACCATGTACGTGGCAAGGTCTTAAGGTGATAGATCTTGCTGCAACGATAAATCTAGCAAGGAATCAAACGCAGGTACCCAATCAATGGACGTATATAAATATATAAATCATACTAAAGTAGGCTCGTCATAAACCGACATGGTGTCTGTTGTCTTGAATGTTATATTTACTTGTAGTACACTTTAGGGTAGTCTTACCTCTGATGTGGCGGGCATGAGGAGTTGCTGTGTTCACCTAAAAATTTTGTATTACTTTTAGTTTAGTTTATGCAATGTTAACTCAACTTTTTATTTACTTTCTACTACCCTTAGCTTATAATGTGATAGTATCAGTTTTCGTCATTGTTACGTAATATACATACTTATATATTGTAGGAATTGCGGCATTTGTGATTGTACAAATCCTTTCTCAACCTGAACTGAAATTAAAAAAGACAGCAGATACTTTACATCAGATGTTTCTTCTTGTACCACACTACTCATTTACCACCAGTATTCAAGATAACTACAAAGTATCTTCTACACACAAGTTATGTGAATATGGAATGGAAACATGTTTAGATTTAGGTTTACCAGGTCTAACGCCAGAGCTATGTCGTCTGAGACTTTGCAAAAAAATACCTGGATGCTGCGGTTAGTATTTTTTAAAAACCTTTTTTTACATAATCTGTAAAGTGCCATGCAATTGTTAGAATATATTCTCTATCACTTATCACTTAAAAAATTTAATTGAAAGTTGTATGATCCTTTTAAGTTGAATTTGTGAAAATTATTTTTCAGATCTTATCTCAAACTTTTACGATATGAAACCACCTGGAATAGGAAAAAACATTCTCTACTCTTGTGCTGTTGGAGTAGCTTTAATCAAGATTATTCTGATAATTGAGTTCAAGATACTCGAGAAGATTCTACATAAACTTCCAAAAAAACGTATTCATCCTACTACTGATTTAACTGAGATTGAAATTGACAATGATGTCTTAGACGAAAAGATTAAAATAAAAACTGCCTGCACGAAAGACATTCAAAACACGAATCTCGTAATGTTTGACATTACAAAATATTACAAACAAGTTTTGGCTGTGGATAAGATTTGTTTAGGAGTTGATAAATATGAATGTTTTGGTTTACTTGGTATTAATGGAGCTGGAAAGACGACCACTTTTAAAATATTAACTGGTGATATTAAGCCTTCTTCAGGTGACGCATGGGTGAATGGGTGGAACGTGAAGACACACTTGAGCAAAATTAATAAGTTAATAGGATATTGTCCTCAATTTGACGCCTTATTGGAAGATTTAACTAGTAGAGAAACTCTTGTAATATTTAGTTTATTACGAGGAATGCCATTCAAAGATAGCAAAGATGTTGTCCAAGATTTAGCCAAAGAGTTAGACTTTTATAAATATTTGGATAAAAAAGTTAAAGAATTAAGTGGAGGAAACAAAAGAAAATTGAGTACTGCTGTAGCTTTAATTGGAGATCCTCAAATTATATATTTAGATGAACCTTCAGCAGGTAAATTATTTGTTAAAACAGAGTAACCTGTATTTAATTTAGTGTTATTGCTATAAGGAATGGATCCAGCGACAAAACGCTACCTGTGGAATGCTCTTTGTAAAATACGCGATAGTGGAAAATGTATTCTATTAACATCACACAGTATGGAAGAATGTGAAGCACTCTGCACACGACTTGCCATAATGGTCAATGGTGTTTTTATGTGTTTGGGATCTACTCAACATCTAAAAAGTAAATTCTCAAAAGGTTATACGTTAGCTATAAAGATTAGGAAAAAGGATAGTTCAGTTTTTGAGATAAGTTCATCGGAATGGGCACCTATTGAAGCTTTTGTACGGAAATCTTTTCCTGGCGCTACAATACGTGAAAGGCATCAAGAATTAGTTACTTTTTATATAGCTGACAAAACTCTTCCGTGGTCAAAGATGTTTGGAATTATGGAACGAGGAAAACAAAGTTTGAACATTGAGGATTATTCATTGGGACAATGTAGTTTAGAACAGGTATCTACAGTTGTTGAATAATTGAATTATATAATGAGAGCTCTAAATAAAATTTCTTGTTTCAGGTGTTTTTAACTTTTACTAAGCAACAACGCGAGGAACTGGATTTAAACCATAAGTAAGGAGAATTTGACGTGAGATTTATTGCTATATTTAACACAATAATGTTAATCTTATCCCTATTAAGAAAATCTGTTTTTCTATTTTAATAAATTATTGTGATACACTTTATCCACATATATGATTGTCTGTTTGGCTTCTAAAGTTCCACATTTCTTCTTTTCTTTTAAAGATAAATATTTCAGAATCGTAGTACTATTGAGTTGAGTTATTATTAAACAATACAAGTCAATATATATCCTGCTTTGATGACTTGAGTCGATAGTATATAGTTTAATATATCATCACATGGATAAATGAACAATTTTTGCAATCCCTAGTCTTAAACCCACTACCCACTATGGTCCGCAAATCGGATAATGGCACAATGTTTAAATTTGCTGTAATGTATTGCATAAATAAGTTGAGCTTTGAGATGGTTTGTATAATAAAATTACAAGTATCGTATTTAGTTAAAACGTTTTTATCACAATGAAAGACATTATGATTGCATAATACTAAATACTTCTAATTAAAGACAGAGATTTCAATAAACATTTTATGATGAACTCAATAATGATTGCTTTCATTTCAATACACACGTTTTAAATAAATAAGCTACTTATAATTTTATTAAACAAACCTTTTCAAAGCCCAACTTGTTTATGCAATAAATTACAGCAAATCTAAACATTCCGTCATTATCCGGTTCACGTCCCGGACGGGATCTTAGGTTCTTACCACGGACGGACGTTACGAAAATAAACAATTTTTTATATTTTGCTCAAAGACCCCCAACTTTCCATCTGACGAGTCGTCATAGCCCACCCTTCTTGGCTGTGCGAGTTAAAGAATGCAAAAGATACATTTTAGGATAGGACTAAATCGACGTGCTACTATTCTCGGGAAGTGCGTTGTTGAAATTTACTATTGTGTTTGTCGAAGTTGTGATTTGTAAAAATTGTATGATAAATAAAACTATTAAAGTATGTTATTTATTCAACCACTAAGTACAGTGTTACGTGCTAATTTCGTAGCACCCTGTATAGCTATGCTTTTGTGTTAAATTGTATAGCGTTTAGGGATTTTTGCATTCTCTCTCCTTTTAGTTGCCATTTTGTTTGGAACTAACGTCTGGTTGTTTTCGATAAGACTTTACTTGGTTCGATCCGTTCGTGAGTCAACTTCTTTTTAAAGAATATTTTAGTGGACATCGCCGTTTAATTAATCACTTCCTTTGTATTGTGAATTGGGAATTGCATTGGTGTAGATCTGTGATTAATTTGTGACGTGGTTTTTCCAATTGCTAGATTGAAACCTTAATGGGATTTTTTCCACAGTTCTTTTTAGAGGTTATAGGAACACGTTCTCGTTTCGATATATAATCGTCGTTAGCCGCATATGGAGGCGATATAATTATCTCTTAAGCTCACATTTCACCGAACACCTTTTTTTTGTTTTCTTTACTAAATCTTACGTTAACTTCATACACTACGTTGTATATTTGGGTTGTTAAAAGACCATTATGCAGACTTGGTTGCTGTTGTCTCATTGAATCACGCTACGTTCGACCTGGTTGGTGACGTTCCTCTTCAGTTCGAAGAACACGCACTTGTATCGTGAGTCAGTTATTTTGTAGCAGATATTTACAACAACAATAACGTTTGACAACCCTTATTGTATATAAAATACTACTGCATATTTGTACATCATAATTTTATGTGTTAAATGGTTTTCCCAGTGTGCGTGTAGCACTTATATCTAGGTATATATAATTTTATCACATATTATTTATTTTATTACATTGTTAGGAATATTTGCGAGTGAATACGTATGACTTTGTTCCGTAATGTATTGGTTAAACAATTAAAATCTGACGAATATTGATCTACATCACAGGTATTCGAGTTAATTTACCGCGCCAGTTACGTTTTTGAGACTTGAAGTCAAATCAGATTTAGAGTAAATAAATCGCTCGCATCAATCCTCACCCAGATAAAATTTGTAATTAGTAATCAATAACTTGCATTTAATTCTTGCCAAAGCTATTTGTCCTTGATTAAAATATAACCATACTTGATTGATTTATGTTAATTGACTTGCCTGATAATTTGTTTAGTTGTTAATAAAGCACTGTACATCCCTTACTTGACGACTTATTATTTATATGTTTGGTATTTGGGGTTTATATTTTCAGCCTTCGAGGATTCAATATTGGGAAAAGTGGACCACATTGGTAGTAGTCGCAAATGTGTTGTTCTTTTCAGATTTTGTCAGCCAATACTGTAGCTATTTTAGACGATTCTTGGCGCCCATTACAGAAGACCTTAGTGAGACCCACGACCTCACACTAGTTAGCTGGCAGCCGACAGATTTAACTGCGGTTAAAGGTTGTTACCTGAAAGATGATTTCAGATAATTGTAATTGTTGATCTGCCAAAATAAGGAAAAGCGAATGAAAAAACAGCAATAAAACTACAAAACTTTAAATAACAAATAACAATAAATAACGTTATCAGCCGTATACGGCAAAGCAAAAATACTGCCGTATACGGAGCCATTCTAACCGCAACCTAATTATAATAAGTAGGGACAGTCACTTAATTTACACGGACAAATTTAGAGCGTGTGCGCGAGTCGAGCGTCTGTTTATTAGGTTTCGATCCAATGGTGTGCAACGAGGAACAAAAATGGGACATGTTTTGAATCACCTTGTAGAAACCGGAGGAGGTAGGAAGCGAACAGAAACACTTTTGGATAGAGTCACTGCATCTAGTCACCTAGGTCAGCTGGTCGATCAGAGTAACGCAAACCGCCGCCATATTGGGACAGAGAAGGGTGATTTTTAATAATGGACAAATTAAAACCACGTTTTACGTATTTGACATATTAGCGGTTTGATCTTACAGAATAAGAAAAAACAGAATAAGAGTAAAAGTGGATTTGATTAAATTCAATACAGAACAAATAATGAACAATTTCGTGCTTCGTTTGCCCCAATATGGCGGCGGTTTCCCCTCTTGTTCCCTTCTCTCTCCGGCACTCTTTAGCATCTACGTGAGGGACATCCCTAGAACGCCAAACACCCAGATTGCGCTATACGCCGACGACACGGCTGTAATGGCCTCTTCACGTCACCCACATCTCATAGTGAAAGACCTACGCAGCCAAATCACACGTAAACATGCTTCAGGTGATCCAAAACAAGGCCCTCCGGGCGGTCTTTGACGCTCCTTGGTTTGTCCGCAATCTGGAATTGCACCAGGACGCCAATTTACCATCCATCCAAGACTTTATTAAACAGTCTGCCGTGCGGTTCTACGACTCGCTTGCGGGTCATCCAAACCCACTTATCAATGCGTTAGGAGCCTACGACGCTGGCGAACGCCGCCTTCATAAGCGACCGAAAATGATCCTGCTCGGTGATTGATAGAACGAGTAGCAGGTCCCTAGGAGCTTGCAACACAGAAATCACTTGAGATCAGAATATTTTTCAGTCAGATGGCGGAGGTGAAAGACAATGTCTAGGTACTCCATGTAGCCACGATGTTCAAAGTTCAAAACGAGCAGTACTGTGCTTGGTGTCCGTGGTGTGAATATGTGCGATTAGTATCTCGAATTACGCTGTTAGTAGAGATGCTGTCTAAGCATTTCGCACCACGGCCGGCAAGGGTGCTCAGTGGTCATGTGTAGTGTTAACCGGTGAGTCGACTTTTCCTCCCAAAAATCAACCCCCTTCACTCCTTAAGCGTCTGGTGTGGAAATCACTATTCGCTGCGGCATGGATTGTCGACATTCCGCGCCCGTTCCTCGGAATGGGGGTAGCAGTCCCTAGGGAAGAATGTCACCATCCTTCTTTCCAAGGCACTTGCCAGCTGCTGAAAGGTAACTTCGGCGGGTTTATACGCTGGGGGCTCACCGGGGTCCCTGGAAATAGCTGGCAATTGTCTGTCCTCCTTCCTGTGTCCCTAAACCCGGGTGGCCGATCCCTCAAGGGGGTTCCTTGGAGGAAGGTTAAGTCGACTTGTTGCTTGATGCTACACATCCCCCGAAAGCCATATATTTCGGGGGTGGAACTGAAAAGAGCCGGGATTTGTTGTTTTCCTTACCGCAATTAACACCGTCGCAATATCGAAAAACAACAGCTTCCATCATCGATTCGACTGCATTCCATCGTTGTCGCCCATGTCAACATGTTCCACATGTTGGTATGGCCGATAACAAGTGCATATGTGGCCATGAATGAGAATTATTAAAGAGGACAACAACTACGGAGCGATTGTGGTTATCATTACCAATATTGTTATCAATACTGCTAATAATAACCACAAAGTCGAGTCAATGCCGTTGCCGGGCTGGCTATTATTAAATTTATTTAATAATAACTGGTCTGCCAACGGCTGGCTGAAGAGGGTTATCTTTATTAACCCTATAACAGCCTCACCCCGCTTGCGGGGTAATTAAAATAACATTGAGCAGTCAGTCAGCGCGAGTGTCAGATTACGCATCGAACATTTCGAAGTATCATGATCGAGAAGCCCTGCAGAAAAAGAACAGTAACGAGTATGGATAGAACCACGAAGACTCAGTTGACCGCATCAGTCGCCTCTCCAGACCAACACTCCTATTCCTATCCACGCACCTCTACGCTTACCTCCATTCCTACTTTACCTTCACCTAACCAACAACAATCCGATTCTTCCAAGTACGACACCTTCACTTCCGGCTTGAGAGGAGGTCTAGTGGAAAACAGAATTCGTGGAGACAGAGAAGATTTTAACGGCAGCATCCTTACCGGGATGATACTGGATAAGGCCGTGACGTTGCCGTATGTCTACGTCTACAGAAGAAATGACGACTTCTGCATAGTGCCGAAGCAGTGGATCGAAGCCAACCGACACGCCGGCCCTAATTAAGAAGACGACCTGTTGTGGCAACAGTAAATGCTTTATGACGTCGTAGCAATACGTTACGAGATTAATCTGGGAATTAGGGACAACAGAAACGACCTACGCCTACGGCCAGGGAAGTGCGTCAAGGGGATTCGTTGCCGGTAACATTTAACATTCGAGCACGATCAACTTGGCGTAATTTTCTGTAGCCTTAATTCATCGTTGTCGTCGTTATAAATCCGACAGGTGTGGGTGTGTCTGTGTATGTGTGTGGGGCGGAAGATAGAAAGACGCAGCTAGCAGAAAAAGATAGCAACAGCACTCGTAAATATTAACAGGTGACTTGTCGCATAGAGATATATTAACAAGGTTAAAGTATGGTGAAAAGGTATTTTTAAATTTGTTACTTGATACTAAAGTTTTTGTAAATATCTTGTATATTAATTTTAGTTAGTGTTAGCATGTTCTTAACATGGTGCAATAAATTATTTACTTGCCTAAATTAAATAACGCGCATTTGCAAATTATAAAATATTAAAGGGCATTTTCTAATTCATGAAGTATGCATTAATTATGCATCATACAAGTAATTAGCCATTACAAAAGTAGGCACAAAAGGACGGCAGAGAAACGAGCTTGCGATTGGCTACCGAAGCTAAGCTCGTACACGCCCCTTCAAACTAGGCTATATACATCGGGGAAGTTCAGCGCGAGTGTCAGATTACGCATCGAACCAACGCGAACATTTCGAAGTATCACGATCGAGAAGCCTTGCCGAGAAAGAACAGTAACGAGTATGGATAGAACCACGAAGACTCAGTTGACCGCATCATCCGCCTCTCCAGACCAGCATTCCTATTCCTATCCACGCACCTCTACGCTTACCTCCATTCCTACTTTACCTTCACCTAACCAACAACAATCCGATTCTTCCAAGTACGACTTCTTCACTTCCGGCTTGAGAGGAGGCCTAGTGGAAAACAGAATTCGTGGAGACAGAGAAGATTTTAACGGCAGCATCCTTACCGGGATGATACTGGATAAGGCCGTGACGTTGCCGTACGTCTACGTCTACAGAGGAAATGACGACTTCTGCATAGTGCCGAAGCAGTGGATCGAAACCAACCGACACGCCGGCCCTAATTAAGAAGACGACCTGTTGTGGCAACAGTAAATGCTTTATGACGTCGTAGCAATACGTTACGAGATTAATCTGGGAATTAGGGACAACAGAAACGACCTGCGCCTACGGCCAGGGAAGTGCGTCAAGGGGATTCGCTGCCGGTAACATTTAACATTCGAGCACGATCAACTTGGCGTAATTTTCTGTAGCCTTAATTCATCGTTGTCGTCGTTATAAATCCGACAGGTGTGGGTGTGTCTGTGTGTGTGTGTGTGGGGCGGAAGATAGAAAGACGCAGCTAGCAGAAAAAGATAGCAACAGCACTCGTAAATATTAACAGGTGACTTGTCGCATAGAGATATATTAACAAGGTTAAAGTATGGTGAAAAGGTATTTTTAAATTTGTTACTTGATACTAAAGTTTTTGTAAATATCTTGTATATTAATTTTAGTTAGTGTTAGCATTTTCTTAACATGGTGCAATAAATTATTTACTTGCCTAAATTAAATAACGCGCATTTGCAAATTATAAAATATTAAAGGGCATTTTCTAATTCATGAAGTATGCATTAACTATGCATCATACAAGTAATTAGCCATTACAAAAGTAGGCAAAAAAGGACGGCAGAGAAACGAGCTTGCGATTGGCTACCGAAGCTAAGCTAGTAGGTATACCCGCCGTTGGCCAGTCCCCCACTCTTTTTATGCAAATGACCCGCGATCTAATTAATCGTCAAATGAGGCGTGGTCTAATTAAATACGCGAATTAAATGCGCGAATTAAATTAATTGATCAAATTAAATTAATTCACGGTATCATTTACATATCTCCTCTCTCATTTACATATGCATGCGCGAATTAAATTAATTGATCTAATTAAATTAATTCACTGTATCATTTACATATCTCATCTTACATTTACATATATGATTTCTCATATGCATGGGCGAATTAAATTAATTCACGGTATCATTTACATATCTCCTCTCTCATTTACATATGCATGCGCGAATTAAATTAATTGATCTAATTAAATTAATTCACTGTATCATTTACATATCTCATCTTACATTTACATATATGATTTCTCATATGCATGCGCGAATTAAATTAATTCACTGTATCATTTACATATCTCCTCTCTCATTCCTCATATGCATGCGCGAATTAAATTAATTCACTGTATCATTTACATATCTCCTCTCTCATTCCTCATATGCATGCGCGAATTAAATTAATTCACGGTATCATTTACATATCTCCTCTCTCATTTACATATATGATTTCTCATATGCATGCGCGAATTAAATTAATTCACGGTATCATTTACATATCTCCCATCTCTCTCTCATAAATTTATTTCAAAATAAATCTTATGTTGTCATTCCTGTTTGATATTTAAATATAGATCTACACGTCATCAAGTAATTATGCGAAAACAATTTAACATGTAGAAACTTGTCGTTTCTCGATATTGTTTTTACCTCAGTTCCCAGAATCTGTTTTACAGGGATTAACTCTGAGTCATAGGGTTGTTTGTTATGATTCAACTTGATTGAAGATGTGTATTCATGCGCATGTGTAGAAATCGCTATAAAATGTATTTCGGCGAAAGGCTATTAGTCATTAGAGTGCAGCAGTTGATCGTGTAACAGTACCATGATGAGTTTAGGCAGTCCTGATTATTATTATCATTGCTATGGAGACACGTTTACAAGTAGTGCTGAAATGGGTAAGAAAGAAAACGGTTTGTTTATGTATACATTTGAATAATTTATTTCATTTTAGATCAACAGCATGATGAACCGGATCAATCTGCAAACTTATCAATTCCGGAACCAAGCAGTTATTTCCAGGGTCAAGACTACGAAGTGATGCACGAAGAAATAGGTATGTTTTAAAAGAACGAAATCCTTTGAATGTTACTGAATAATTATTTCTTGTTTAGGTCCGAACGAACCATACTATGCAGACGATGCATCAAGCTTACATGTACAAGGTACAGATAATGTAGCAACACCAGAATCGTCGTTGATTACCGTCTATCCGGGTGAACACATGCAGTTGTTAGGATCTGTACAATACCCTCTATTTGTCATGAGACCAAGAGAAGACTCTATTCATTTACATGATATCCTAGTAGGAATTATCCCGCCTGAACAACCTAATGAATTTGACGTGACTGTTAAATTGGAATGTATCAACAACATATGTGAGCATGGTGAAATTATGTTAACGGAAAGTATATGGTCCGAATTGTATGATGTCCGAGTCGAATCTTCCGTTATCTTCCGCTGGTCATAACATATCATCACCGTGTTGCCATAAAAAACACTATGATTAAACTCAACGTAAAGATTCGTACATAGATGGAATTTCAGCTTTTTATCGTTCCATATTTTCGTGGAAAAGAAGTCTTTGAACATTGCTTCGACTCGGACATCATACAATTCGGACCATATACTTTCCGTTAACATAATTTCACCATGCTCACATATGTTGTTGATACATTCCAATTTAACAGTCACGTCAAATTCATTAGGTTGTTCAGGCGGGATAATTCCTACTAGTATATCATGTAAATGAATAGAGTCTTCTCTTGGTCTCATGACAAATAGAGGGTATTGTACAGATCCTAACAACTGCATGTGTTCACCCGGATAGACGGTAATCAACGACGATTCTGGTGTTGCTACATTATCTGTACCTTGTACATGTAAGCTTGATGCATCGTCTGCATAGTATGGTTCGTTCGGACCTAAACAAGAAATAATTATTCAGTAACATTCAAAGGATTTCGTTCTTTTAAAACATACCTATTTCTTCATGCATCACTTCGTAGTCTTGACCCTGGAAATAACTGCTTGGTTCCGGAATTGATAACTTTGCAGATTGATCCGGTTCATCATGCTGTTGATCTAAAATGAAATAAATTATTCAAATGTATACATAAACAAACCGTTTTCTTTCTTACCCATTTCAGCACTACTTGTAAACGTGTCTCCATAGCGATGATAATAATAATCAGGACTGCCTAAACTCATCATGGTACTGTTACACGATCAACTGCTGCACTCTAATGACTAATAGCCTTTCGCCGAAATACATTTTATAGCGATTTCTACACATGCGCATGAATACACATCTTCAATCAAGTTGAATCATAACAAACAACCCTATGACTCAGAGTTAATCCCTGTAAAACAGATTCTGGGAACTGAGGTAAAAACAATATCGAGAAACGACAAGTTTCTACATGTTAAATTGTTTTCGCATAATTACTTGATGACGTGTAGATCTATATTTAAATATCAAACAGGAATGACAACATAAGATTTATTTTGAAATAAATTTATGAGAGAGAGATGGGAGATATGTAAATGATACCGTGAATTAATTTAATTCGAGCATCAATATGAGTAATGATAAATGTAAATGAGAGATGAGATATGCAAACGATACCGTGAATTAATTTAATTCGAGCATCAATATAAGTAATGATAAATGTAAATGAGAGATGAGATATGCAAACGATACCGTGAATTAATTTAATTCGCGCATGCATATGAGAAATCATATATGTAAATGAGAGAGGAGATATGTAAATGATACCGTGAATTAATTTAATTCGAGCATACATATGAGAAATCATATATGTAAATGAGAGAGGAGATATGTAAATGATACCGTGAATTAATTTAATTCGCGCATGCATATGAGGAATGAGAGAGGAGATATGTAAATGATACAGTGAATTAATTTAATTCGCGCATGCATATGAGAAATCATATATGTAAATGTAAGATGAGATATGTAAATGATACAGTGAATTAATTTAATTAGATCAATTAATTTAATTCGCGCATGCATATGTAAATGAGAGAGGAGATATGTAAATGATACCGTGAATTAATTTAATTCGCCCATGCATATGAGAAATCATATATGTAAATGTAAGATGAGATATGTAAATGATACAGTGAATTAATTTAATTAGATCAATTAATTTAATTCGCGCATGCATATGTAAATGAGAGAGGAGATATGTAAATGATACCGTGAATTAATTTAATTTGATCAATTAATTTAATTCGCGCATTTAATTCGCGTATTTAATTAGACCACGCCTCATTTGATTATTAATTAGATCGCGGGTCATTTGCATAAAAAGAGTGGGGGACTGGCCAACGGCGGGTATACCTACTAGCTTAGCTTCGGTAGCCAATCGCAAGCTCGTTTCTCTGCCGTCCTTTTGTGCCTACTTTTGTAATGGCTAATTACTTGTATGATGCATAGTTAATGCATACTTCATGAATTAGAAAATGCCCTTTAATATTTTATAATTTGCAAATGCGCGTTATTTAATTTAGGCAAGTAAATAATTTATTGCACCATGTTAAGAAAATGCTAACACTAACTAAAATTAATATACAAGATATTTACAAAAACTTTAGTATCAAGTAACAAATTTAAAAATACCTTTTCACCATACTTTAACCTTGTTAATATATCTCTATGCGACAAGTCACCTGTTAATATTTACGAGTGCTGTTGCTATCTTTTTCTGCTAGCTGCGTCTTTCTATCTTCCGCCCCACACACACACACACACAGACACACCCACACCTGTCGGATTTATAACGACGACAACGATGAATTAAGGCTACAGAAAATTACGCCAAGTTGATCGTGCTCGAATGTTAAATGTTACCGGCAGCGAATCCCCTTGACGCACTTCCCTGGCCGTAGGCGCAGGTCGTTTCTGTTGTCCCTAATTCCCAGATTAATCTCGTAACGTATTGCTACGACGTCATAAAGCATTTACTGTTGCCACAACAGGTCGTCTTCTTAATTAGGGCCGGCGTGTCGGTTGGTTTCGATCCACTGCTTCGGCACTATGCAGAAGTCGTCATTTCCTCTGTAGACGTAGACGTACGGCAACGTCACGGCCTTATCCAGTATCATCCCGGTAAGGATGCTGCCGTTAAAATCTTCTCTGTCTCCACGAATTCTGTTTTCCACTAGGCCTCCTCTCAAGCCGGAAGTGAAGAAGTCGTACTTGGAAGAATCGGATTGTTGTTGGTTAGGTGAAGGTAAAGTAGGAATGGAGGTAAGCGTAGAGGTGCGTGGATAGGAATAGGAATGCTGGTCTGGAGAGGCGGATGATGCGGTCAACTGAGTCTTCGTGGTTCTATCCATACTCGTTACTATTCTTTCTCGGCAAGGCTTCTCGATCGTGATACTTCGAAATGTTCGCGTTGGTTCGATGCGTAATCTGACACTCGCGCTGAACTTCCCCGATGTATATAGCCTAGTTTGAAGGGGCGTGTACGAGCTTAGCTTCGGTAGCCAATCGCAAGCTCGTTTCTCTGCCGTCCTTTTGTGCCTACTTTTGTAATGGCTAATTACTTGTATGATGCATAGTTAATGCATACTTCATGAATTAGAAAATGCCCTTTAATATTTTATAATTTGCAAATGCGCGTTATTTAATTTAGGCAAGTAAATAATTTATTGCACCATGTTAAGAACATGCTAACACTAACTAAAATTAATATACAAGATATTTACAAAAACTTTAGTATCAAGTAACAAATTTAAAAATACCTTTTCACCATACTTTAACCTTGTTAATATATCTCTATGCGACAAGTCACCTGTTAATATTTACGAGTGCTGTTGCTATCTTTTTCTGCTAGCTGCGTCTTTCTATCTTCCGCCCCACACACATACACAGACACACCCACACCTGTCGGATTTATAACGACGACAACGATGAATTAAGGCTACAGAAAATTACGCCAAGTTGATCGTGCTCGAATGTTAAATGTTACCAGCAACGAATCTCCTTGACGCACTTCCCTGGCCGTAGGCGCAGGTCGTTTCTGTTGTCCCTATTTCCCAGAATAATCTCGTAACGTACTGCTACGACGTCATAAAGCATTTACTGTTGCCACAACAGGTCGTCTTCTTAATTAGGGCCGGCGTGTCGGTTGGCTTCGATCCACTGCTTCGGCACTATGCAGAAGTCGTCTTTCCTCTGTAGACGTAGACGTACGGCAACGTCACGGCCTTATCCAGTATCATCCCGGTAAGGATGCTGCCGTTAAAATCTTCTATGTCACCACGAATTCTGTTTTCCACTAGGCCTCCTCTCAAGCCGGAAGTGAAGGAGTCGTACCTGGAAGAATCGGATTGTTGTTGGTTAGGTGAAGGTAAAGTAGGAATGGAGGTAAGCGTAGAGGTGCGTGGATAGGAATAGGAGTGCTGGTCTGGAGAGACGACTGATGCGGTCAACTGAGTCTTCGTGGTTCTATCCATACTAGTTACTATTCTTTATCGGCAGGGCTTCTCGATCGTGATACTTCGAAATGTTCGCGTTGGTTCGATGCGTAATCTGACACTCGCGCTGAACTTCCCCGATGTATACAGCCTAGTTTGAAGGGGCTTGTACGAGCTTAGCTTCGGTAGCCAATCGCAAGCTCGTTTCTCTGCCGTCCTTATGTGCCTACTTTTGTAATGGCTAATTACTTGTATGATGCATAGTTAATGCATACTTCATGAATTAGAAAATGCCCTTTAATATTTTATAATTTGCAAATGCGCGTTATTTAATTTAGGCAAGTAAATAATTTATTGCACCATGTTAAGAAAATGCTAACACTAACTAAAATTAATATACAAGATATTTACAAAAACTTTAGTATCAAGTAACAAATTTAAAAATACCTTTTCACCATACTTTAACCTTGTTAATATATTTCTATGCGACACGTCACCTAGTAATATTTACGAATGCTGTTGCTATCTTTTTCTGCTAGCTGCGTCTTTCTATCTTACGCCCCACACACACACAGACACACCCACACCTGTCGGATTTATAACGACGACAACGATGAATTAAGGCTACAGAAAATTACGCCAAGTTGATCGTGCTCGAATGTTAAATGTTACCGGCAGCGAATCCCCTTGACGCACTTCCCTGGCCGTAGGCGCAGGTCGTTTCTGTTGTCCCTATTTCCCAGAATAATCTCGTAACGTATTGCCTCGACGTCATAAAGCATTTACTGTTGCCACAACAGGTCGTCTTCTTAATTAGGGCCGGCGTGTCGGTTGGCTTCGATCCACTGCTTCGGCACTATGCAGAAGTCGTCATTTCCTCTGTAGACGTAGACGTACGGCAACGTCTCGGCCTTATCCAGTATTATCCCGGTAAGGATGCTGCCGTTAAAATCTTCTCTGTCGCCACGAGTTCTGTTTTCCACTAGGCCTCCTCTCAAGCCGGAAGTGAAGGAGTCGTACCTGGAAGAATCGGATTGTTGTTGGTTAGGTGAAGGTAAAGTAGGAATGGAGGTAAGCGTAGAGGTGCGTGGATAGGAATAGGAGTGCTGGTCTGGAGAGGCGACTGATGCGGTCAACTGAGTCTTCGTGGTTCTATCCATACTCGTTACTGTTCTTTCTCGGCAAGGCTTCTCGATCGTGATACTTCGAAATGTTCGCGTTGGTTCGATGCGTAATCTGACACTCGCGCTGAACTTCCCCGATGTATATAGCCTAGTTTGAAGGGGCGTGTACGAGCTTAGCTTCGGTAGCCAATCGCAAGCTCGTTTCTTCTTTTCCATCTTTTTCCATAAAAAGGTTTTCATCGTGTATAATCTCCCTAGACTTAATTCGGAAATGTAAAGTTCAAAACTTTGATTATTTTTTGACCGATTGTACCTATTCTTTTCTCTCCGTTTGTATAATATAAAATATATATTCCGCGTCAGACTGATTAGTATCGTTATATGTACCGATTGTTATATTTCCGTGAATATTTGAGTTTTCACCAAGACACAGGATAAATCTTTATCTCTAATTTAGATATGGCGTTTTATATAGAGCGGGAGTCTCACGATAATTTATACATATATTGTATTTGAATATTCTAAAACAGATAAAGAACTCTGAACCCTTGTTAGGAATTTTAAAAATAACGAAATTTTTATTGAATCAGCTAAATAGATAGTGTACTTATAAGTGAATCTCTAAATAACGATTGCGTTAACAGAACTCCTGCATTAATATACATAACGTTTCATCGTGTTTTTCCAAAACACATTTTATTGTAAAAGAATAAGAATAATTTCAATTTTATTTATCAGGCGATATGCATTATATTATTTTCATATATTAGTATGCAAAGTTGTCGTTTCAATAAAAGTAAAATATTTATCTGATTTATTTTTCTGGGTTAAGTCTTCAGGGTTCTCATAACTGTAGATATTGCAAGAGGTAACTACCCTGTGTTTCAAAGTTATAAAGACGTATTACAAACATATGTTATAGACTTATATTTCGAAGGTATCGAAAATGGTTACAGATTATTATTAATCATACGAGTTTACTATAGATACGATGAATATCCTACAAGAGTATATAGTATATTATTACATATCTGCGTATTTCGAAGCTATTGAAAATGTATGATATATTGTAAAATAACGTTTAAATATGGCGACGAATATCTATATGATGTATAAACAATAAGAACATATGTAGAAACAGTTTACAAGGTAGTAGATATAACGAAAGAGGCTAAAATCTGTTCAAAACTACATTATGTCTAGAAACTAGAAAATTAGAGAATTGTAGCATACGCTTGTTAAAGAGCCTGTAACAACTCATGCGACTTCGATGTAGCTGTTGTTGATACAGTAGTTGTAAGTTAATATATTAATTTATGATATTTAGTTAATGATAAATGTTGATTCAAGTTAATAGATTGAATGTAATCTTCTTATCCTCAAAGATACTATAAAAGCCTTATGCTTCATAATTATTATTTCCTAATGTGTAGTTTAGTATAAGATAAAGTTAGTCATAAAACTCTGTATTTTAATTATAATTAAGTAAATATATTTAGTTTAATGTTTCTATGTTAATGATCGAATATAATATTCTTTGCCTGTAAGATATTACTAAAAGTCCTTACTTAGTCTTGATAATTAGTATTTCTTAATAGGTAGTTTACATCTAACTTATACAGGTTAACACAAGGGTGAGTAATTGTCATTTAAAACAATAATTTATGCCGCTTTTAAGATGACGATCTCTTAACAAATTGTACCTATTCTTTTCTCTCCGTTTGTATAATATGAAATATATATATTCCGCGTCAGACTGATTAGTATCGTCATATGTACCGATTGTTATCTTTCCGTGAATATTTGAGTTTTCACCAATACACAGGATAAATTTTTATCTCTAATTTTATATATGGCGTTTTATATAGAACACGAGTCTAACGATAATTTATACATATTGTAACGTTCTTTTTAAAAATAATAATACAAGTGCTGTTTAAATCGTCTATTCACAAACAAATATTTATTTCTATACACTAATGAATACACTACAAATTAACGCTATGATTATAAACCATTAAAACTATTATTTACAGACTATGAGTTTCTAATACAACATTTATATTCACTATTTATTTTGTAATACACAGTTAATGACTTGCTGTTGACTGCCCCTTTTTATCCGCAAAGTCGCTTTTATACCACCATACAAATCTTCTAGAAATCGCTCGAACATACCGGTATATTGCTAGAATAAACTAGAAGGTTGAGTGCATTGCGCTGCCGCTCCGGAATGTTCCACGACCCATTGACGGCCGGACCAGACGATGCGTTGCACTCGTTACACTGCCCCCCTCTTCAAGTCTGTTCTGTCCCAGAACAGGTTTTATGCTCTGGTTCCTGTAAAATGGGTCATGACGATATCGACAGTCTTCACCTCGACTACACGTTCCATTACGGTAGAAATAACAGTCTACACTCTTCGTTGGCCTTAATGCGGGCTGTGGGTCAAAACTGCAGACGAAGATCTTGACGTCAGTACCTCTAAAGACAACTTCCAGCATGTTTCTAACGATTCTCCAATCCAGCTGGTCCCGCCCACAGCCGAGTTTGAGAACTGCCAATTTGTTAATTCCCCTGGTAAGCAACTCGATCCTCAAATTCCATAGTGCCCTCCACAAGTCGGCGTAACTCGGTTTCTGGTAGTAAAACTGCTTGGTTACCAAGTAGTAAATGGATCGGTCATGATCAGACAAGCGTAAGGATTTACCAACAGAGGGATTTTGTTCTCGAAGTTCATTCAGCCGTCCAAATTTATTTCTAAACACTACTGCGATCCCCCTGGACATACGGAGATCCGCGGAGACACAGTGGGCAATGGAATAATTACCAGGGACCCGGAAGAGATCTTGTTGCATCTCAGTCGTGACTCCGAATCGCGCTTTTCTAGTTCCAGAGAACGCAGCCATAAATCCTCTAAAGGTTCGCTGATCATCTTCACGCCTTACAGTATTGATAGTCACCTCAGCCTCATCTTTCCGATCCGGGACTGCGTCATTATTTCCCTCATAGTGCGCCAGACGATTGGAGTGTACCACCTTTGGTTTCCCCCTTGGCAATTTCTGGATGCGATAAATCAAGTCATTTATTCGTTTCTTCACCTGGTATGGACCCTCCCAATTTCGCTGTAACTTTGGAGAATAGCCACGACGCCTTTGCGGGTTGTATAACCAGACAAGCTCTCCAGGTTGAAACCCTCCTTCTTGGGCTCTCACATCGTACGTAGCCTTCATCCGGTCACTCGCGATTCGACTATTATTTCGGGTTTGGTCGTGAATATCCTCCAACTTCTTCTTTAAGTTGATGACATAATCATTCCCGGCTACCTCCTGCTCTATAGGTGGAGACCCAAATTCCAGATCACACGGTAACCGTAACTCGCGTCCAAACATTACAGACGCTGGTGACTGACCGGTTGTTTCGTGGACCGATGCACGATAAGCCATCAGGAACAGATGCAGGTATTGGTCCCAGTCTCGTTGATGATCGGAGACGACCTTGGCCAAATATTTGCCCATTGTCCGATTCATGCGTTCTACCATTCCATCGGACTGCGGATGTAACGGTGTGGTCCGAGTCTTGCGAATGCCCAACAATCGACAGACTTCTCCAAAGAGTACAGACTCGAAATTGCGGCCTTGATCCGAATGCAGCTCCATGGGCACTCCGAAGCGACTGAAAAACTCTTTGACTAGTACGTCAGCAACAGTCGCAGCTTCCTGGTTTGGTAGGGCATATGCTTCTGGCCATTTGGTAAAATAGTCCATTGCCACTAATATGTATTTATTCCCATCGTCGGTTTCGGGAAATGGTCCGGCAATATCTATGGCTATTCTCTCCAGAGGACTACCCACATTGTACTGCCTCATAGGTGCTCTTCGCTTCCCCAAGGGTCCGTTGCCAGTGGCACATAATTCACATTTCCGGCACCACTCCTTCACGTCTTCTTTACAATTGATCCAATAAAAACGCTCCCTAACTTTCTCCAAAGTCTTTTTCACACCGAAGTGTCCTCCTGAGGCACCGTCATGGAGATGTCGCAATACTGTAGCCACTCGGCTTCTTGGAACCACGAACTGAGACCTAATGGTGGTGCCATCTTCACTCTCCAGTACTCGCTTCAGGAGATCGTCTTCCACCTTCAAGGACTCCCATTGGGCCCAATATGCTTTGAGCGTTCTGTTGAAAGGGCTGACGGCCTCCCAGGCAGGCCTTTCTCCCACGCGCTTCCATTCCAGTACCATTTTTAGTTCGGGATCAGCCTCCTGCTGTCGTTGCAATTCTTCCGGCAACCAATTGTCGTTGACGATGGTAGTCCTTAATACTTGGCAAACCCTCTCCTCCAAACGAGAGCAATGACGGCAATCCGTTGGACAGGGTCTTCTTGAAAGAGCATCGGCATTTCGATGACTAGTGCCCGCTCGATGTTCGGTGTCAAAGTCGTATCCTTGTAATCGTTCGATCCACCTTGCGACCTGGCCTTCAGGATTACGGAATTGTAGAAGCCATTTCAACGCTGCATGGTCCGTCCTCAATAAAAACTTCCGTCCGTACAAGTATTTGTAGAAGTGCTCAACGGACTTCACGACGGCCAATAGTTCTTTTCTGGTCACACAATAATTCCTTTCGGCTTTCGACAAAACCTTACTAAAATAGCCGATGACCTTTTCTTGTCCATCCTGTATCTGAGAAAGTACCCCCCCAATGGCCAGATTACTTGCATCTGTGTCAAGTATGAATTGCCCTTCTGTCCGTGGATAGCTCAATATTGGTGCTTTTGTCAGGGCACGCTTCAGCTGTTGGAAAGCTATTTCACACTCTCCGCTCCAAACATACTCGCGCCCATCTTCAGTTAACCTTGTCAGAGGTTTCGCTATATTGGCAAACCCAAGAACGAAACGCCTGTAGTAGGTACATAACCCAAGAAAACTACGAACTTGGTGTTTATCTTTCGGTGTTGGCCACTCTTGAACTGCACGAATCTTATCGGGATCGGCTGCCACTCCATTTTGTGATACGACGTGCCCGAGATATTTCACTTCCTTTCTGAATATGTGGCACTTTTTCGGACTCAGTTTCAGATTGGCTCCACGTAGTCTTCGGAACACTTCCTCTAGGTTTTTCAAATGTTCGTTGAATGATTTTCCGACTACAATCACATCATCTAGGTATACCAGGCAGGTCTTCCACGACAGCCCTCTCAGGATGGTCTCCATTAAACGCTCAAAGGTGGCCGGAGCGTTACATAAACCAAAAGGCATAACCGTAAACTGCCATAGTCCGGAACCAATAGTGAACGCGGTCTTCTCCCGGTCTTCAGGTTCCATTTCAACTTGCCAATAACCACTCTTCAAGTCCAAAGTCGAAAACCATCGTGAACCAGACAGGATATCTAACGTGTCGTCGATGCGTGGTAAGGGATAGCTGTCTTTCTTGGTCACGTCGTTAAGCTGCCGATAGTCCACACAAAATCTCGTTGACCCGTCCTTCTTACTGACCAGGACCACCGGTGATGCCCATGGACTGCTGGATGGCTCGATGACCCCTTGTTCTTCCATATCAGTAATAATCTTTTCGGCTTCTGCTCGCCTTGCTAGAGGTAGACGCCTCGGCTGCTGACGGACAGGCATAGAGTTGCCTGTATTGATTTTATGTTTTACTATATTTGTTCGTCCCTTCTGGCTATCGTCAAGAGCGAAGATATCTTGGTATCGGTGAACCAAACCCTGTACCTCTTTCACTTCCGTTCTGTTAAGGTCTTCGCACGAACTAGTAACCATACCCACTAATTTTCCACCATGGTCTTTGGGCACTGGTTTTGGAACATCAGCCATACACCTGGCTACTCGGAATACTGGCACACACTGTCCCACAAGGGTACTCTTCTTCAATGTCACCGGATCCACATTAACGTTCATAAGCCTCACCGGTACAGTCTTTCCAACCTTGATCAGCGCTTTTCCCACCAATATGCCACTATGGATCTTCTTATCACAAACAGGCTCCATCATTCTCACACATCCTACCCGAAGATTTCCATCCAAACCTGCCTCGACAACCATCTCGCTTTGACCAGGCAATATCACATCTTCTGTCAGCAAAACCCTTACGACAGGATCTTCTCGTGGGTGCAACGGAAGTTCTTCGTTACCAACCTTCAAAACACCCTCCTTCAAGTCCAATGTAAAACCAAATTTTCTCAGGAGGTCCATTCCCAAGACGAATTCGTCAATGATGTCGGCTACCAGCACCTCATGATCACGTTCTTCACTTCCAATACCAATCTTCATCTTCACCACTCCGCGTGTTGGTATCACTTCACCTGTTGCTGTACGGAGTTGAGTAGTTGTGGGTAACAACTTAATACTTGATCGTAGAACATCAGGGCGTACGATGGATTTTGTCGCCCCCGTATCAATAAGTAGTGGAACAGTTCGGTTAGCAATCTTCCCATCTACGAACAAACTGCTGGTACTGTTCTTCGATGTTACAGCATGGATGGTAATCTCCGGGGCATCTCCACTCAAGGTCAACGTTCGCCCCCTCTCGTCGACCCCCTTTAGTTTTCCGACGGCTGAACTTGTTTTGGTTTAGGGCAACGACGTCGTATGTGACCTTGTTCGCCGCAATTCCAACAACGAGGCCCTCGAACTTCTTGATGATTCTTCTTACGGCTTTCTTCCTTCCGAAGAACTCTCAGTACTAACTCTTCTAGGTGATCTTTAGAACCTTCTTCTTCCTCCACAACGGCCCGAACACGCCTGTGACCTCGGGACGCTTGTTTTGCAGCTTCAAATTCTAAAGCGTGAGCAAGCGCATCATCAGTTGTTCTTGGTCGTGCTAGCCTCAATGATTGTTGTGTTTCCCCGTCTCTTAACCCATCAATGAAGGTCTGCACAGCCAGTTGTCCCAGAAATGAATCGGGTGCCGTAGGGTACGCCAATCGGACAAGCCGCGCAACATCGGCTTCAAACTCCTGCAGGCTTTCTCCATTCTTCTGGATACGATTCTTCACTTGCGCGTGATACACTTGTTGAAGATGCGCGTCTCCATATCTCATCTCCAATCTAGACACTAACAATTGATAATCATTTTCCTGTCCTACTGGGATTGTTTGCAGGACGTTCAACGCGTCTCCACGCAAAGCCACAGTTAAAGAAACGGCCTTTTCCTTGCCTGTCCATCCGTTGGCCCCAGCGGCCGCCTCAAATTGTTTGTAGTAGGTGGACCAAGGTATCTTTCCATCGAACGTGGGTGGTTTTACTTTTATCCCTACGGCAGGAACCTTTTCTTCTTTAAATTGTTTCTTTACTTCATTAAACGGCCACTCAGAAGTTGAGGGAAACCGTAGTTGCCTCATTCTATCTTCCAACATTTCGATCATATCGTCTTTCTTAGTTGTTGGTGGTAATTGCATTTGGGCTATTTTCTCTTCTACCATCTTTATTACCCTATCTTGTTCCGCCAATCTACCTTCCAATAGTCCTAACGCACTGGCATTCTCCAAAAATTCTTCGAAAACTTTATCTTCCAACGCTTTGACATTTTCCAACAATTCTCCTTTCAGCATTTTAACATTTTCTTCCAGTGCTTTAGTATTTTCAAGTAATTCTTGTTTAAGCATTCTAACATTTTCTTCGGACTTTCTAGAATTCTCTTCGGACTTTTGCAGTAATTCTTCTTTTAAAATTCTAGAATTCTCTTCGGACTTTTCTAGTATTTCTTCTTTTAGCATTCTAACATTATCTTCGGACTTTCTAGAACTTTCCAGTAACTCTTCTTTTAATATTCTAGCATTTTCTTCAGACTTTCTAGAATTCTCTTCCATTTTACTTAACAACACGTTAGTATTAATTGCGGGTCCAGGTATTTCGAAGCGGTAATTTTCAGGATCTTCTTTCTGTTCTAAAAGCCATTCTCTTAGCCGATTTATCAAAACTTCTTTCTTTCCATTACTATCCAAGTCCCTCTCGTCCAATTCCCGTTTTAAATCTATTACTAAGAGATCTTTCAATAGTTTCATCACCATTTCAATTGTTTGTTGAAATTAATTTTAACACTAAAAATTTATTCTCACAGCACTTTATTTAATTATTACGCGATTTTATTTATTTTAAGACACCACACCTGACAACACTGTAACGTTCTTTTTAAAAATAATAATACAAGTGCTGTTTAAATCGTCTATTCACAAACAAATATTTATTTCTATACACTAATGAATACACTACAAATTAACGCTATGATTATAAACCATTAAAACTATTATTTACAGACTATGAGTTTCTAATACAACATTTATATTCACTATTTATTTTGTAATACACAGTTAATGACTTGCTGTTGACTGCCCCTTTTTATCCGCAAAGTCGCTTTTATACCACCATACAAATCTTCTAGAAATCGCTCGAACATACCGGTATATTGCTAGAATACACTAGAAGGTTGAGTGCATTGCGCTGCCGCTCCGGAATGTTCCACGACCCATTGACGGCCGGACTAGACGATGCGTTGCACTCGTTACAATGTATTGTCTTTGAATGCGTTAACAGAACTCCTGCATTAATATACATAACGTTTCATCGTGTTTTTCAAAACACATTTCATTGTAAAAGAATAAGAATAATTTCTCCAGGTTAAATCTTCCGGGTTCTCATAACTGTAGATATTGCAAGAGGTAACTACCCTGTGTTTCAAAGTTATAAAGACGTATTACAATCATATGTTATAGACTTATATTTTGAAGGTATCGAAAATGGTTACAGATTATTATTAATCATATGAGTTTACTATAGATACGATGAATATCCTACAAGAGTATATAGTATATTATTACATATCTTCGTATTTCGAAGCTATTGAAAATGTATGATATATTGTAAAATAACGTTTAAATATGGCGACGAATGTCTATATGATGCATAAACAATAAGAACACATATGTAGAAACAGTTTACAAGGTAGTAGATATAACGAAAAGGCTAAAATCTGTTCAAAACTACATTATGTCTAGAAACTAGAAAATTAGAGAATTGTAGCATACGCTTGTTAACAACTCATGCCACTTCGATGTAGCTACGGTCTATGTACATTAATAATAATAAAAAAATGCTTTTAAATCCTAAAATTTATTTAAATAAAACTTAAAGAATAAAATTTAGAAAAATTCTATTGCTATATTATAAGGTATATAATCTCAGTAAACCTTTATTGTCTAGTTAGAGTACTTGTACAGGATTTAGTTGATAGTTATGTATGACATTCTGAGTTAGATGCTAACTCTATCAAGTTTTTCAGTTTGCTGATCTGAAGTTGTTGAAGCCTTTCACTTCTGCGGGGTAGGAGCATTCTAGATCTTGCTACCGTACGTGCTTTCATATACGATGAATATGTTTAACATAGAAATAGCTAAAAAACTATAATTTTGTTTTATCGTTTTATTTATAAAATTTTAATAATAACATGGAATGTTTGTATTGTACGATATGATGATGATAGGGTAAGTGAATTGTGAGCATTTAGCAGGCTTGAGTTTCTAACTGCAGATCTATAGGTTTCTAAAATCATAAAAGTATTAGCAATGTTCATTGAATAGACTCCCTTCTTCATTTCATAACTTATTTGTTTTAATAAATAGACATTAGTCAAACGATGGATATCCTCATGTCTTTACTCTACCTTCGATATATAATCTATTTATTTAAGATATCTAGTTAATGATATATGTTGTGATCCTGATAGAATGTAATCTTTTTTTCCTGTAAGATGCTATAAAAGCCGTAATTAATATTTCTTAATATATAGTTTAGTTTAATCCATGTATGATAGCAATTAGATATTAACCGTTTCTTGTAAAACGCTAGACTTGATATTAATTTCAATATGGCTACTATCTTTTAATAGCTTACACTAACAACGCGTTTATAATATATAAAGCAATAAAAGTTACACCTTGCTATAATGGTATCAGTGTAAAACATTAATCCCTACTTATATATTTCCTGTTAGTGATTCGTAGATAATCGAACTTTGTCTAATTAGGGGAAATCTACTAGCTATATAATAATATAAAATTTTTATATTACATATCGGGTTTCAATATGGAATATGTTTGTAACCGTATAAAGTTTTCATTAGATCAATTAAACAATCGCATATAAATATTTATAAACACTTTTTACATTATTATTCCAGTACACGTATCAAGCTAGCAATGTTTTAAGAAATCTGCTGCTTAAAATTCCTTTGCTGTAAATTTTAAATAAATTATTAACTAAACATGTGACTATATTGAAAGTAATTATATTTGCTTTCATAGTGATCATGTCGGGTTAATAGCTTCTCGAGAATTAATATAGATGCTTAAATAATTCACTATAGATTTTTTTATACCGCATCATCCTACTACATATAACCATATAAGGTTTTCATTAAATCAATTAAACAATCGCGTATAAATATTCATAATCACTTTTACACTATTATTCCAGTACACGTATCAAGCTAGCGAATACGTTTTTAATTTAAACATTAATGATAAATATATGTTTTCGTCCAAGTTGAAACTGACTCAGGGTTAATCCGTGTAGAACCTAACGATGCAGAATAATTGTTATCGTAATAAACGTGAAACGCCAGACAATTTTAAAATATCAATATTTAAACGTTATAATTCTATAAAACCGAAGTTAGATGTTGACTCTATCAAGTTAATAATAATAGATATTTATAATTGATAAGAACGTAATTCAAACATTAATAATAATACTGAGGGTTGAAGTAAACTGTTTAATGTATCTATAGGGTCATTCCATGCGAAATCGATCACCAAAATGGGTCGATCTCACGGATTTCAATGAAAATCATTTATGAGGTAGCAATCAACTAAAGAACATAACTTTCATTCATCAATTTGCTAAATTACGCAGAACTTCGGAAATATTCAAACTGAAAAAATTATCGAAACTGCTTGCACGCCTTTAAAGAAATATAAATATCTCGAAAAGTATTTACCCTAGAACAAATATTTTGTTTGTATATTGCTCACTAGAAGACGGGCTTTTTGGACAGCCTAATAATTTTTTGTTATCAAACGTATTTTTATTTTCTTCTAAACGAAATGTTTTAAAAATGCAGAAAAATCGGTGTGGTCGCATTTTTAAAAATCTGAAGAAAATTGTACAGATTCTTTGAACATTTCTGTATTTAAATGCAAAATGGCAAGCTGGACGTTTTAATAGCTTTGGCAGGGCAAATTTTTAAAGATCGCGTTGCAGACAGGCGGCGCACCATAGATCACGGTCAACCGGCACAAACCGCATTCGCTACCTTCTAGATAGTAATAATACGGTCCATATTACCAGCTTAACTCTTAACCTTAACCTCTCAACTAATGTACATAAGATAAATGTATATTTGTGTGGATATGATTATACCTATTAATTAGTTAATTACTTAAGTATTTAAATCGATTACTTCGGGTGTGTTACATAAAGTACTTTTCTTGCGGCTGTCCAAGACCATAAAATATAATGCAACAGCTTTTTTAATTTAAGTTTTAAAGTCAGTTGGGGTAATTGGTCCATAGATATACAATTCTTTTGCTTCAAACTCTTTATCTCATATTTTATCGTGAAGTATAAGTTTAGGACCTTGTTTTATAGTAACTTTAATAGATTTCCAAAAGAAAATGTAAAAATAAAGCAGCTCTAATGCCAACTATTGCATTTAAAAATATTTTTTTAAAAACGTCCGGTGGTTCCAGTTACCAAATAGATTGGGGTAAATGGAATCATCGTCTATATTTTATATCCACATTACTTTATAATATGTCCTGGGTAACTGGGACGCCCTAAGGATATTAATTAAAATGTCTATAAAAAATTAGGGCTGCAGTAGGAATAGTTCAGGAATTATCGCAATCGGAAGAGTGTATAGGGTAAAGTCGATAAAACTAAAAATTCACGTATTTCTCATAGACGTTTAACGATAGTTTTAGTTTTTAAGCATAGTTTCAGTTACCCAATTGCTCCAATTACCGCAGCTGACCTTATTAAACATCAGAACCTACAATAGAGATCGGTAATAGTTATTTATGGTACAAGCGAGTTAAGTAAGTTATTATGATAATTTTTGCAGTGGATAATATCATTAACTCACCTGTGCCACAAGTTCAAATATTGAATTTGCAATGATCCTATAGCTCAGTCTATAGTTTTTAACGTTAATAAATTTGACACTCTAGCTCGATGACTGGATTTTAATAATATAATACAACGTAAGCTGGTGATTGGTTGCTACCTTCAGCCTTGGTAGTGTAATGTCTGGCGTGCCGGACTTTCACCCAAGCGGCCCGGGTTCGACTCCCGGCGCTGGCAGATCTGGTTAAGGTTTTCTGCAGTTTCCCTTAGCTGTAACACAAATGTGGGATTTGCGCTGTTCCATCTATAAGTCGGCTGCAGCCGCACATTGGGCCTACATAATAATAATAATCGCCCCCTCCCTCCCGCACAAGCTTATAGCTTCTGGGGCCTTGGTTAAGGTTATGGGTTGTAGTAATTATTATTATTATTATTATTACCTACAATAGCACCCAGTCTAACCCAGTGAAAATCCATTTTATAAATTTAGGGTCAAAAACAACTCATCTTCTGTAAACAAAAATGGTATCTAAGCTATTGCATTATAATATTTTAGGGTCTTTGATGGCCGCAAGAAAAATGCTTTATGTAACACACTCGAAGAAATCGATTTAAATACATACGTAATTAACTAATCAGGAGGTATAATCATATCCACACATATATACATTTATCTTATGTACATTAGTTAAGACCGACCGCTGGAAATATAGACGGTATTATTACTAACTATAAGGTAGCGAATGCGGGTAGCGCCGGTTAACCGTGATCTATGGTGCGCCGGCTGTCTGCAGCGCGGTCTTTGAAAATTTACCCTGCCAAAACTATTAAAACGTCCAGCTTGCCATTTGGCATTGAAATACAGAAATGTTCAAAGAATCTGTACAATTTTTTTCAGATTTTTAAAAATGTGACCACACCAATTTTTCTGCATTTTTAAAATATTGCGTTTAGAAAAAAATAAAAATACGTTTGATAACAAAAAGTTATTAGGCTGTCAAAAAAGCCCGTCTTCTAGTGAGCAATATACAAAAAAGATATTTGTTCTAGGGTAAATAATTTCCGAGATATTTATATTTCTTTAAAGGAGTGCAAGCAGTTTTGATAATTTTTTCAGTTTGAATATTTCCGAAGTTCTGCGTAATCCAGCAAATTGATGAATGAAAGTTATGTTCTTTAGTTGATTGCTACCTCATAAGTGATTTTCATTGAAATTCGTGAGATCGACCCATTTTAGTGATCGATTTCGCATGGAATGACCCTATAGCAATTATAAATATTTACTGAAATATGTTTTGAATTTACAAAAGCATTACGCAATATTCCTTTTTCTATAAATAAATAAATTATAGTTGTTTTAAACATAATGGGCACCTTTCAAGAAATTTCAAAAGGAAGCTAATCGGTTAATAAATGTTTGTCGGTCGTTGTATGAAACAATACATTTGAGAGATGTCTAATTAGGGAAAATCTGCAAGCTGAATAATAAGATAGGATTTTTATATTACATAACAGGTTTCAATATGGAATATATTCATTTATGATATTTAGTTAACAGTTTAATATGTTGTGTTAAAGAGATAATGAGATAAGGATGTAATCCGCATTCATTCCGAAGAAATATGTAATACTAAACAAGTGACTATATTGAAAGTAATTATATTTGCATTGTTTTGAACATAATGGTATGTTATGATAAGAAATATTTGACGGGCTTGATTGATGAAACAATACATTTTACTCGAGGTTTCTTGTTGGCGTATAGATAATCCTTATAGATCCGCTTCTGAGAACTGAGGTGAAATCAATAATGAGAAATGACAAGTTTTTACATATTAATTATGTTACACATTTTAAATGTTATGACTAATAGATTTATATTTTAGAAATGTCTGTAGTTGAGAGATATTACAAAAGTTAGAGTGTACGACATGTAGTTAAACCTAAAAAGAGAAAAAATAGCGGTTAAATGCGGGCCTTGTTAGTCGTATTCTATTTAGAGTGTTTTCAGGAATTTATTCGAATTCATTATCAATATAAATGTTAATTAATTATTATTGGGATGAGATATGCATATGATACCGTGAATTAATTTAATTAGCAAAAATGATATGTACAAATGAGAGATGAGTTATGTAAACAATCATAATATGTAGAGTTGATCTGTATATGTGGTAATATCGCATGCTGATCCGCGCTAATCCGACAGGTGATTGACAGTAACCTTTCGATGAAATCACGTTTAACGATGTCTGAGGCATCCTTGAAAGCATACATCATTTAAGAAGGATCTTAGTATGAGAGTGAGATATGCAAATGATACCGTGAATTAAATTAATTTAATTAATTAGATCAATATAAAATCGTTATGATCCCCCGGATGACTGCATCAATCATAATGTGATATGTAGAGTTGACCTGTATTCGTGGTATACGCTGGTCCGCGTATGTTAATCAAAAGTAATATGTTAATAATAAAGAAAGGGAATATAAGCTATGGTCAATTATAATGAAATAAATGTCAGGTTATGAAACATTTCACATTTGCCAAGTAAACATAACCAATAATTCTTGCAACGTATATTTTTGGATCCATAATGGCGGTTTGACATTCGCGTTGGCTCAACTCTTATAAGTAATATAGAGTGACTCTAGAACGAAATAGAGTCACTGCATCTAGTTACCTAGGCCAACTGATCGACCAAAGTACCGCAAACCGCCGCCATATTGGGGCAAACGAAACACGAAATTGTTCATTATTTGTTCAGTATTGAATTTAATCAAATCTACGTTTACTTTAAAAGCTTTTTCTTATTCTGAAAGATCAAACCTCTAATATGTCAAACACGTAAAACGTTGTTTTAATTTATCCATTATTAAAAATCACCCTTCTCTGCCCCAATATGGAGGCGGTTTGCGGTACTCTGATCGACCAGCTAGAACGAAATATTTAAGTGACTTTCTTATCTATAAGTATATTTTATCGACTGTAATTACACGAGAGGTCTTTTTTTGTCCGGATAAAATTGATTTTTTTAACGATAATTTGGTTGCTTGGTAAATTGACGATACAAACCACCTACGATAAAAAAACGAGTCCGAAGGACGAGTTTTTTTATCTGGTGGTTTGTAGAGTCAGTTTACCAAAAAGAAACCAAATTAGAGTTTAAAAAATCAATTTTATCCCGGAGAAAAAAACCTCGAGCGTAATTCGATGAGATAATTTAATGAATAATAAAAAGGAATAACTAGGTAATTATGAAGAAGTCAAGAACACATTTATTAACTTGAAAATGACAATTATTAAAAACAATAATCAGGTTCGAGAAAGTGTGCCATGGAAGTTTAAACACATTTTATCCAGATGCAAAGTTAGGGCTAACTTTATCCGATGTCAAAGTGACAAATGTATCGCGGCTTATGGGATTTTTTATACATGAATTAAATTATCTATGGCAAATAACAAATATATAACAAATTGACAGTTGCCTTTTTGTATCAACAAGCATGAAGTGTCGCCAACATCAGGGTCGCGCGCTATGTTTAAAAACTCTAAATTTAAATTTCCCGCTGACGCAAAATAGCGCCCATTACCAGACTTGTACTACACAGACAATGGAACGTACTCCTTATTAATTTGTTTAACCTGTGGTGGTCTGGTGGTCACTACTGCTTATAAAAGGTATACTGTGGTAGGTATTATATTTTCCTATAAGAAACCTTTATAACAGTCTGCAATGTACTTTCACCTCATTTATTTACGTTGAAGTTATTCATCACTGCAACAAGATTTCAAACCCAGCAATAAAAAAGTTGTTTCGTTGCACCTATAGGTTAGGTTTTGTGATTTGTCAGAGTTGTGATCCAAAGGCTCCATTGGAAAATTATTATTTTGTGCTATGAACTGGTCTGATCTGTAAAACTGGATCAGTAGTAGATCAGTTCATTGGAAAGCACCTACGGTCACACCTTTAATTAATATATGCTCTTTCCATATGTTTTATACTTACAAGGACCTGATAATATTAAAAAAGTATTAACCTTACGTGTAACCTCAAATACTATCAGAGATTTGTTACAAAAATATATAGTAGAATAAGGTAAATAAACATAAAACAGATACTTAACAGTGTTTCAGATTGTTTGTGTTTTCCAGCTTCTCTGCGAAATTACCTGTTCTGGATAAGCCTACCATACAATGGATAGTGATGAGATAAATATAATTAAACATGAAATAGATATCAAATTGGAAGTAACGGAAGGCAACACCAGAAATAACACTGAAACGTACTCTCCGAATGAGGAAAAACTATCGTCCAACCCATTTGCATGTAATTCTTGTGATTATAATTGTTCTCTAAAAGGTGATTTCAAACGACACATGCTCACCCATCGAAGCGAGAAACCAATTGAATGTAATCTATGTGATTATAAATGTTCTGAAAAGTATAGACTCAAACGACACATGTTTACTCATAGTGGCGAGAAACCATTTCAATGTAATACATGTAATTATAAATGTTCAGCAAAGTGTTATCTGAGGATTCACATTCGCACTCATAGTGGTGAGAAACCATATGAATGTAATTTATGTGATTATAAATGTTCTCAAAAAGGTAGACTCAAAAAACACATGCTCACTCATAGAACTGAGCAGTCAATTGAATGTAATGTATGTGATTATAACTGTTCTGAAAAGGATAGACTCAAACGACACATGCTAACTCATAGTGGTGAGAAACCATTTGAATGTAATTTATGTGGTTATAAATGTTCTCATAAAGGTAATTTCAAACAACACATGCTCACCCATACAGGTCAGAAACCATTTGAATGTAATATATGCGATTATAAATGTTCTCAAAGTGGTACGTTCAAACGACACATGCGCACTCATAGCGGTGAAAAACCATTTGAATGTAATTTATGTTATTATAATTGTTCTCAAAAAAGTAATCTCAAACAACACATGTTCACCCATACAGGTGAGAAACCATTTGAATGTAATATGTGCGATTATAAATGTCCTCAAAAAGGTAGACTCACACAACACATGCTCACCCATAGAGGTGAGAAACCATTTGAATGTTTTTTATGTCATTATCAATGTTCTCGAAAAAGTAGTCTCAAACAACACATGCTCATTCATAGTGGTGAGAAACCATTTGAATTTAATTTATGTGATTATAAATGTTCTGAAAAAGGCAGTCTCAAATGATACATGCTCATTCATAGTGGTGAAAAATCAATTTGATATGATTTTTATAATGGGAATAGCAGGTTAGTAAGGACTAATAATTAGAGTTTGAAATATTACAGATTAGAAATATTATTGTTTAAAGAGTGTTATTATACACAGGTATGCCACTCGTAATTTGGAAAATAAATAGACATTATTAAAGAAAGGAAATTTAATTTGCAACAGTTTTATTGAAAACAAATAATATACCATAAAAATTCACTTAATCTATGATAAATATTGATAATAATCAAAGAACGCCTGCTGTAATTTACAATGATACGAAGAAAAATGTTAGGGATGCAACTACCCATCACACCTCACCTAAAATGCACTCCCTATTATAATGTTAAACATTCTGAATTAGCAACTGTTATTCTAAAATCCTTATGACATATTGTACCGAAAATTTAGAGAAAATGAATATACGTTCTCACAGAGGAGTACTACGAGAAATTTCATTATAAAGGAGGATGCTGAAGTAAACATTTTAGCTTTTTTCAAAGCAAATCCTGAATATTCAATTAGAGATTCTTCAATAGAATTTGAAATCGGTTTGAGTACTATACACAAAACTCTAAAAACGCATAAATACAAGCATTCAAATTTACACGGTGCATACTCAGATGAAGGGGATTCTCAACGAAGATTAGCATTTTGTCAATGGTTTATTAATTGCTACAATCATAATCCCAACTTTCACAGACTAATCTTATGGAGTGATGGTCCAATTTTTTTAATTCTGGTATGTTTAACCTTTTCTTGGTCTACCAATAATCTTTTTGCAATACATCCAAGAAATCCACAATGCCGCTTTACTTTAAATGTTTTGTGTAGTTTATTTGGATCAAGCGTTACTGGCGCATATTTTTATGAGGTCACTTTAACTGGCCCGCAATACATTCAGTTCATAACACCAATATTAGATTATTTCCTGGACAACCTTGATATTCATTACAGGAATGAATCTACATTCCACAGGACAGAGCCCCTGCGCACAATTCCAATGTAGCACGGAACTTGCGTATAGAATTCTTCGATGTCCAATGGATAGGAATGCAAAGACCCCCAGTGGCCCCCACGTTCTCGTGATATAACGTCTCTTGATTTTTATTTTTGGGGGTATCTTAAAGATGAACTTTACAAGCAAGCATACGAGAATGTAAATTAGTTGCAAAACAGAATTGCCCGTATTATTAATAATATTAATGCTATGACAATTTTAATAGCGGTGCGTCATGTTAAAATCTGAATTAGAAGATGTATCGAACAAGAAGGAGGAGTTTTCAAACATCTAGTTCGTATCCGAGAGTAAAATAGAATTAACAAAATTTATATGGAGCACACATTTAGTGAATTCTCAAGTGTGTGTTTTACTTTAAATGAAGAGTGGCCACAAGACTAAAAATTTAATATTTTCAAAATTAGTTTATTTAAACCCTGAGATATATAATTTTTTATAAAGAGGATTAAAATATTACATTCAAATAAGAGTTTATATTCACTTACTTGTGTTGATTAGAAGAGATATAAGGCAAAGCAGTTTAAAAAGCTTAAAATAATCACTTATAATACCATTAGTAGTCAAAGTTATGTCGACTATTTTTGTGGTGGTTTCACGAATGTCTATCATGCTTGCATTTAAATACCACGAGTGCGCAGCACGAGTGGTATTCGCAAGCATGATAGACATGAGTGTTAAGCACCACAAAAATAGTCTACTTAACTTTGACTACTTATGGTATTCGAGAGACTATTCAACGAACACTCTTTAAAAAATCAAATTGTTTTTCATAAATGTAGCAATGTTACATTTAATAATTGTACGTTCAATACTCAAAAATAAATGTTGTTAAATATTTGTTTTATTAAAATTGTCGATTGTTATCACTAGTGAAAATTGTCGACAATTTTCACTAGTGAGAATTGTGGATACAATTCATTTTCATTGGATTAAAAATATCAAATGCTGCATTTTAATTGGCCAATTTTTAATAAATGACATGTGAGTTGAATAGTCACCACAATGGTATGTTATCTTATAGTAGGCTGAACTGTATGTTTTAAAAATTATGACTAACGTCAAATAATGTGTTATGTGGTATTGATAGTGTATTAAAATGAAATATATCAGACTTATAAAAGACTTGGTTTATTGACAAAGACTGTAACATGACATTATTTTTATAATTATATTATTAACCATGACTACTACATAATAATAAGAACAATTAAACAATTAGTTATATACATTACATCTTCCCTTTTTTAACAAAGTTGATTGAGACAACATTATGGGTATTAATAGTTAAAATGAATAATGAAAGAATTTTAGAGTTTATATATTTAAACGATGAGGTGGCTTTACAATTCTGCCGAATCTTGTTTTATAATTTTGTTGGACCATTTCATTATCAATATTACAACTTTCATTGTTACTGTTGTTTAAGATAATTCCCTTATCTGTTGAAGCAGATTTGATATGTTCTCTATTACGCCTATATGTGCTATCTTGACTTCGAACTATGTACGACCTAGGAGAAGGACCAAACTCTATTATTTGTCCAGAAATCCATGGTGCACTTGGGAACTTTTTAAACACTACTTCATCCCCTTTTTAATGGTTTAAGATTCTGAGCATTTCTGTTATAATAATGTGACATTTTCTTTTGCATATCAGTTGTGACAGACTTATAACGAGTGGTATTTACGAGTTGAGGATTTAAAGCTTTATGGGCAATCGGTATTTTAGATCTCAATCGCCTGGACATCAATAATTGAGAAGGCGATGCTAAATTACCTTTGGGTGTGTTCCTGAAATGTAGTAAAGCAATATATGGATCTTTCCCAGAATGAAGAGATTTATTAAGAAATTTCTTTAGGGAACCAATAGTACGTTCAACTAGACCATTTGAACGAGGATAGTATGGACTAGATGTGATGTGTTCAATATCCCAATCTTGGGACAGATCTCAAGACATTGGGGAATTTTATACAATGGTTTTTGAAAAATACTGACAAGAGGCTTATTTATTTATTTTATTTATTTATTTATTTACAAATTATGAGTCATTCAACAGGATGATTCAACTCCCTTTAACAGAAAAACCCTTAACATTGATCTTTACAATGTACTCCACATAATTACAAAATAAATATTACACTTAAATAATGAAATGGAAAAGTATCAGTCACAGAATTATAACATAAATAGATTAAAACTAAACAATGCAAATTATTTATTGTTATATAACAAAATTAATTATAATTTAAAAGGAAAAAAATGTAACTTTAATATTTATGAAAGGTAGTTATTAGTAGAAACAAAAAAAAATTATCTTAAGTGTCGTCCACATAATTACATATATATATTTTACATATTAGTAATGAAATTATGAAATGAAAATGTAGGTATCATCAATAGATTATAATTTTTTAAGTAGGTTAGATTAGACTGTTCAATTTATGTAATATCATGTAACAAACAGATCAGTACCCACACAGCACCATAATATCTGCTGGATGTCCTACGGATATCCTGGAGCAGCTTTACGAATATCCGAAGGATGTCCTACGAAAAGCAGTTAGATATCCTACGGACATCCGTGGGATGGTAAAATGAGACTAAAATAGACATCTTCAGGATATCCGATGAAGGATATTCCTCGGATATACTATTATTAATATCCGTTGGATATCCTATACAATATATCCTCGGCACATTCATTACAAGATATCTTTGGTATATAATATGCAAAATATCCCTTGGATATCCTGTACAAGATATCCACAGGAGGTCTAAACAAAATATCTTTGGAATATCTTATATTCATTATAAATAATATAAAAACAGATTGTTTCTTTAAATTTTCACTTTTAATTATTGTAGTTAACAATTGTTTCGCCACACAGTGGCTTCTTCAAACGCCTAAAAAACCTGCTAAGCTAATATAACTTCTGTAAAAATTGGCAATTATATACCTGCAATAAACATTATATTTCTTGAACGTGCTTAGATGTGGGTAATGGGAGCGGACACTATTATTATACAAATAAATTTAACAACGGTGAATTGTTCAGCTCTGTTAGGTCGTTTATAAAGTGAATATTTAAAAAACAATCTGTTTTTATATTATTTAAGATGGATATAAATGTTTATCAAGTAAATGCCGAATCAATTCATTAATTGATTATAGAATTACTATTAGAGGATTTGCTAATTACATATCGGTATCAAATAAATAGTATATGAATATAATAAAAGAAATGATAAATGATGAATATAATAAAAGAGGTATATGCTTATAAAATAAAAAAATTTATTATAATTGAGGTAACTACAAACAAAAATTATATTTAACATATTATTAACATAAAGACCTCTTCTGTTGGACCTCTCATCTGCCGCCCCTTTCAGAAATTGCTGAATTGGTTTTTCGGCATCCTTTTCTGTCTAATCTAGATCTCTGTTTAGAACTTCTGTAATAATATATAAATGTTAATACTCTTAGCGTAAATGCAATTCTAGTTATTTTACTTAACAAAAATGCTGCAGTTTTCAGTGTGGAATTTGTTTTGTTTTCCCCAACCAATTAAATTTAAAGGTGTCGTCTCCAACAAATCATGGTAGAGCCCTTTTGATCACTTCATAAGGAGTGCTGCCACCAAATCTTGCAACTTGATTGATTTGATTTGATATTTTTTTGTGCTATCTGAAAAACAGTAGAATTTAATAGATCACAATGCGGATATGGCAAATTTTACCCTTCAAACGTCGTGCCTGTTATGTCCAAGTTTAATAGAGATGAGGCTGTAAATAAATGTTGCTTTAAATGATAATTATTGTAGTATTATAGTATTTGTCAAAAGTAAATAAACTATAGAGTTTTTACCTTTTTATTAAAGTACCTACATAATTATTAAAACGAATTCTTTTTTTTTATTTATTTACTTTAATCAGCAATCAGAATACATATTCTATAAGCTAATAGTATGTTATAGTAGTAGGGTGGCATGATGAGATTTCGTCCATTGACGAAATCACAAGTACTTCAGACTAAGTTCATTGGCCAGTGTCTTTTGAGTCTTCTGTTGTCTTCTCTAGTTAACAGCGGTTGAAGTAAGGGGTTGTTGTGTGTTTCAAGTCTTGAGTGATGAGTAGTACTTTTATGTTGGATGATGTCCTGTACAAAATTTATTTTGAGGTCAGTATGTAGTGTTGCGTTGGTAACAAACCATGGTGCATTTGCAATTGATCTCAGGATTTTTGATTGGCATCTTTGGACTATATTGATATTAGATTTACTGGAGCATCCCCATAGTTCTATACCATAAGTCCAAATGGGGATAATAACCGTTTTATAGATTAGAATTTTGTTTTCTATAGCCAATTTTGATCTTCTTCCGATTAACCAGTGTAATTGTTTGGCTACTAAGTCTATTTGTTTTCTTTTCTTTAGGATGTGATTTTTCCAAGTTAATTTGCTGTCCATATTCATTCCAAGATATTTTACTTCGGTTGTTTTGGGTATTACTTCGTTATTAATGTATAGGTCAGGAGTTGGGGATTTACGAAGTGTGAAAGTAATGTGACTGGATTTATGTTCATTTATTTTGATTCTCCACTTTTCAAACCAGTTGTGTAGTGAGTTAAGATGTTCTTGTAGGTCTGAGACTGAGCTATCGGGGTTTTCGTTTATTGATAGTATGGCAGTGTCATCGGCAAATGTTCCAAGTGTTGTATTTCTGGAGGTTGGTATGTCCGATGTATAGATAACATACAACAGCGGACCGAGAACACTGCCCTGCGGTACACCTGCTCTTATTGGGTGGAAATCTGATTTATCATTGCCTACTTTTATTTGAAATTTCCGGTCACTGAGATATGATTTAAGTATACTAAAGTAGGATGGAAGAATTTGTTTAATTTTAAATAAGAGCCCAGTGTGCCAGACTCGGTCAAATGCTTGACTAACATCCAAGAATACTGCGGAACAGTAGCATTTGTCTTCAAGTGCTTTATTTATTTTATCTGTTAGTCTATGAACCTGCTGGATAGTCGAGTGACCTCTGCGAAAACCAAATTGATGATGTGGGATCTGTTCTTCTGGGATGTCAGTGTGAATTCGACTAAGGATAAGTTTTTCAAAGACTTTAGAAATGACTGAAATAAGGCTTATTGGTCGATAGGAATTAACGTCTGTGGGATCTTTCCCTGGTTTGGCTATAGTTATTATTTGAGATAGTTTGAGCTGCCGTGGCCAGTACTGTAGCCTTATTATTCCATTAAATATATAGGTTAATAACACTAGTGCTTTTCGAGGAAGTTCTTTTAGCATTTTAGGCGTTATTTTGTCAACTCCCGGTGCGAGTCCCAGGAATTTGATCTCATTTTGAATTTCACCCGGAGTGGTAAGTTTCAGTTGTTGTTGAGTCTCAATTGGTCTTGCTATGTTTGACTCCATTTCAATATCTGGATCGTCTTTGTGGGGGGTAAAGGTATTTGAAAAATGAAAAATTTTCACAAACGCTTTCAAAATAATGCACGTAATTGTACGGGAAATTGTTCATACCAAACCAAAAAACTGACTTCGCACTCTCCTGGCCTCCAGGGAGGGCCATGCAGGGTTAATTCAATCCCTCCAAATTCTAATTTAATATTTTTACAGGACTTAACCTACAAAATTGATTTTGTGGTTGACAGTGGTGCAGGTTTTTCCATTTTACCAACCCACGTTGCAGTTTCCTGTAATCAAAATATCACGCGTGCCAACCTTTCATTTATGGCAGTAAACCATACGTCAATTCCTGTGACAGGTATTGTAACTTTGAGGTTACATTTCCCAATTCCTGGCCTACCGACATGCCCCTGGAAATTCTATGTTGCTGACATATCTACAGCCATTCTAGGCCTGGATTTTTTACAGCAGCACAACCTAACTATTGACTGTTTTTCTCGACGAGTCATTTGCACGGCAGATGTCAAGCTCGCCCGAAACCGCAGCCAAGGTTGTCAATTTCCAACCCCCCCAGTTAAGACTGACTGCTCTTCTCAACGGGTCATTTGCACAGCAGATGTCCAGCCCGCTCGAACTCGCAGTCAAGGTTCCTCAACCCAACAAGTTAAGACTGGCACTAAACGAAAAATATTTTCCGCACAGGCTAATGTTTTAAATCCTCCTTCCGAGTCAATCATTACTCCTACGATTTCTTCCCCTCTTTTTCCCTTACCTTCAAACATTAACGTACACTCTTCAGGTACTGTTAACAACATGTCTAGCAATCTTGATGTTTATAGCAAGATGCTAAACACACACTTCCCAGAACTTTTACGTAAGTTCGACTACCATCAGCCAGTAAAACATACTGTAGTCCATCACATTGACACGACCGGACCTCCAGTTAAAGCACGCTGTCGAAAAACTGAACCCTAATCATCTTTCTTTTCTAGAAGATCATCTTAATGAGCTCTTGGACGCTGACGTAGTACAGCGGTCATCGTCTAGCTACGCCACGCCAATTCACATCGTCGGAAAGCGAGCAGTAGGCGCAGCAGAGGCACTACCTCCTGGTGACGACCAAGACATCTCAGCCCGCATCGCCCCAACAGACAGTTATCGCTTGGTTGGCAATTATAGAAAACTTAATGCAGTGACAGTACCAGACTGTTATCCAATTCCTTTTTTAACGGACTTTACAAGAAAACTTGCTGGTGCAACCATATTCTCAAAGCTAGATCTCAAAAAGGCCTATTTCGCAATACCAATAGCGGCAGAGGACATTCACAAGACTGCTATTATCACACCTCTGGGACTCTTTGAGTTCAAACGGATGTATTTCGGACTACGGAATGCAGCCAGCACTTGGAGTCGTTTCATGGACACTGTGTTATCAGGGCTCCCATTTTGTTTTTCTTATCTAGATGATATATTAGTCTTTAGTGCTGATTCGCAGCAACATATTGAACATTTACACCAAGTGTTTTCCCGATTAAAAGACAATGGCCTAATTATCAACCTACCAAAGTGTCTCTTTGGAGTCAATGAGCTCGATTTTTTAGGACATCACGTTAATACACGCGGTATCAAACCAATGGCTTCCAAAGTCCAAGCTATAATTGATTACCCATTGCCTTCAAGTCAGAAAGCACTCCGCAATTTCATTGGTTTAATTTCGTATTACCATAAATTTGTACCAAACTGTGCGAAAATTCTGGCACCGTTAAACTCTATTGTTATTCCTGGTAAAGCTTCGCTAAAGCCTGTCCAGTTAAATCATGAGCAAATAGAAGCCTTTAGGCACGCGAAGAATGCTTTGATTACCGCTACTTTATTGGTACATCCGCGAATTAATAACCCTATCAGTATAGCTGCAGACAGTTCGTCTTCCACTATAGCTGGAATATTGCAACAGTTTGAAGATGGCATGTGGAAACCACTAGCTTTCTGTTCCCGGAAGTTAACCACCACAGAGCAAAAGTACAGTATTTTTTCTCGAGAACTTCTCGCAATATACTTCACTTTGAAGAAATTTCGTTACTACGTAGAGTGCAGAGACTTCCAAATCTTTACGGATCACAAACCTTTGTGTACAGCGATCAAAAATAATGGTGATCAATATTTACCACGTGAGTTTCGACAACTCGAGTTTATTTCTCAATTCACAACTGACCTCCAATATATCAAAGGTCAAGAGAATATTCCGGCGGACGCTCTGACAAGAGTTAATCTTATTAACGTCTCTGGATCTGATCTTAATTACGACGAAGTCGCTCTATCTCAAGAACAAGATCCCGAGTTAAACCAGCTCCGATCTCGTAGTAATTTTCAATTCATTTTACTTCAAACTGCCAACAAATCAAACCTCTGGGTGGATGTTAGTACAGGGCAACCACGACCCTATATCCCGCTCAAATTCAGGTATTCCTTATTCCAACAATTACACAATATCGCACATCCTGGCATCCGTGCTACTAAAAGATTGATTACTCAAAGATATCTGTGGCCATCTATGCACCACGATATTCAGAAGTGGGTCATATCTTGTGCTGAATGTCAGAAACATAAAGTTCGGCGTCATATGAAAACCCCTCTACAACCTATTGTAGAACCAGATGAACGTTTTACTAAGGTCCATCTCGACCTAGTACACCTTCCTTCTTCGGGAGGTTATAAATTCCTCCTTACCATTATTGACCGCTACAGCCGGTGGCCGGAAGCCATTCCTCTGAAGGATTCTTCCGTGGAGTCAGTAATCACTGCATTTGTCGACACGTGGGTGTCCCGCTTTGGAATTCCCAAGTACCTCACCACGGACAATGCAAGAATATTCCTTTCGCATGCATGGATCAACTTCATGGCCATGTTAGGAATTAAACACGTCAAATGCACGGCCTTCCATCCGATTAGTCAAGGCGTTATCGAACGTTTTAATCGGACACTCAAGCAATCCATTCAAACCACGGGAACTTCCTCCTGGTTAACAAATCTCCCTTGGATTCTCTTGAGCTTACGTGCAACCCTGAAATCACAAGTTAATGTTTCTCCTGCAGAAATCCTGTATGCTACCCCTTTACGACTACCTGGTGATTTCTTCGAAGAAGAACAACTGGCTAACGACATGAACCTCCCTAATTTCATAGCCAATCTCAAACTTCGTATGAGGAAGCAGAAGTATTTTTTTACAAAAACGTATTCCAGTCAGTCCTTCGTCCCCAGAGACTTGACCAACTGCACACACGTATACGTTCGTAATGACACGCACACCCTGGGCATGAAAGACAGTTATTTAGGCCCCTATAAAGTGTTAGAACGGACAGTTAAACACGCCACTCTAGAAAATCACACTGGCCCTATCTCTTTAGATAGGCTAAAGCCTGCATATTTTTTAGATTAGTTACCATTTAATGTTAAGCCAACAATAAACTGATTTCAAATGCTACGCGAGGGCATCTTTTGAAAACCTTTTACCTGTTGACTTTAAAAATTTGAACACTTTTCTGTTTTTTTCTTTCTGTTTACAGGTTCCAAGAGTTGCCGTTGCAAGTTCCGTAGTGTTATTTAGCTTAAGTTTTTTATTGTAACTACCTATACTGCCTAGTAGAGTTTTTGTAGCTGGAGAATTTTACAACTTTGTTCAAGTTCCCTTAAAATACTCCATTTTTTCTCTAAAATACCATTCCGTATTTTTTCTTTTTCATGTGTATAATACCCACGTTTCAGATCGGGCGGGGTAATGTTGTGAACGACTCACAACTCATATATTTTTGCATAGATACGAAATGGTACTATAGTCTCGCTGGCAAATGAAGGATTTTAATGAACGCGTGCACATCAGCTGTGAGAACATTACGATAAGCTAAGAATGTAAGCACAGTATCGTGTTACTAGAGACGTTTTAAAAAGGTCAGTAGCGTACGTTCGGATAGTACTTTTTAACATTATGTAAATTTATCATCGTTGAAGTATCTATTCAACCTTAATAACGATTTATAATTAAAAATCTCATTGCGTTTTAAATGGCATAGGGTAATGAATACATTTAAAGAAAAGTAATTGCAAAACTTTTAACTATAAATCGTTAAAAGTAAAAAATAGGGAATCAATCAATAATCATAACTACACAAAATCATAACTGGTGTTAATTTACATTTTTAAGTGCATAAAACTGATACTAAATGATGGCAATCCTTTTTATATATTAGGAATCGTACTGTATAATAATTTACCAATTTCAATAAAACAATTAATGTATAAACAATTTGTTACTGTTTTAAAGGAATTACTTAACTATTATAGTAGTTCTTAAGAATTTTTGTTTATAACAATATTTCTGCTTTCATATGTTTAATTTAATCTATATTTTTTGCCGTTTACTTGCATACATGTTACATGGAAAACAAAAATATGCCTAACTGTGAGTCAAATAGTATTTTATAGGTGGAATGAAATAATTAAACTTGGACGTTAATAATAATTGCTCTTCTAGTATAAATTAATTTCATTTTCCCTATTTTGTACGTGTATTTGATTATAATCGAATACAACATTAAGCATCAATGTTAGCCTTCGTAAAGGACATTTTGTGACGCTACTGAATCATTCCAGTTTATCAGTTATTTCTGTTATCAGATACATTTCTCGAGTCGACCACGTGATCATGAGGTGGACACTGCGTGATTTGAAATGCTTTTTACAATTCTGCCCTCGTGATATCGGTAATTTTAAATCCTTCATTTAAATGTTAGGGTATAGGCAACGCGTATCAATAAACTAGTAGAGTCAAATAAATAATTCATAGAAGTAAACTTGTGTTTTATTATCCTTCTACAAGAATTAATAAATATAGCCCTAACACTTCTCCCCACAGTGTTAAACCCGCTATAGTACCGTGATGGACCTTATCGAATGCTTTGGAGAAGTCAGTGTAAACTGCATCGACTTGAGTCTTCTCCTCCATTGCTCCAACTACCACCTGAACAAACGGCATGAGATTGGTAAGAGTTTTTTTCTCTATGTTTTTTCTTTGGTTCTTGAGTTCAATAAATGAAACGAGTAAGTTTTTTATTAAAAAATTACGTTTCGAGGGTAGATTTCCTTCTTTATCAAATTTTATTATATCTAAAACAATTTAAAAATATATATTATAAAATTTTAACAATATGTGGTAAATAACAAAAACAAAAACAAAAAGGACATTACAGACTAACGAGAAGTATGTACCTTATACGGCTAATTATTGTAATGTTATTAATTAAACCATATCTGTTTTATCACATAAAAATAATGTTTAATGTTGTCATTTTGACAAGTAAGAAAGGAATAAATCAGTTTTATTTTGTGAGAAATGTAATGAATTTTACAAATTCAACGTAGAAGGAAATGAGTATTGATGGCCAGAAGTAAAGGTTATTTCGTGGCTAGTGCCAAAAAGGAAGCAAAATAGGGTAAAGAATTGGGGTAGATATTATTCGAATGTTAGCAGGTTAGTGTAAATGTGACTTAAGTATTGGGTATCAGTTCGGTAGTTGATGTTATTTTTATCTTTTTGTATATAAATCATTTCTCTTATAGTTCTTTTTTGGTAATTTTTTTCTGCAGTGAGGATTTTTGTACTATTGTAATTAAATGTGTGATTTTTTTTGTATTATGTGTTTAGTTAAGGCAGTTTGTTGTGTTTGATTTATGTTTGATTTGTGACTTCTTAAACGGTTCTCTAGGTATTTTTGGTAATTCCTAAGTAGTTACCTGGGCAATTATTACAGTATATAACCTGAGACTTCTTTCTTAGTGGAGTCTTACTTTTTAACTGAGTGAAAAGGTTATTTAGGCTGTTGTATGATTTATGGCAGATTTTTATATTGAATTTGGAGCAGGTTTTTTGAGTTTTTTCGGATAAGTTGTGTATGTACGGTATTGATATAAAGGTGTTTGTGGTGGTTTGTTTATTTGAGTTTTCTTTTGGTTTACTATTATTGTATAAATTATGAATTCTTTGTTTTATAAGGGGTGTTGTGAATTGTTTCGGATAGTTATTAGTCATTAAAATGTTTTTAACTTTTTTTAGGATTTCAGGTCTGTGTTTTTGATCTGTGAGTTTCATAGCACGGTCTGTTAGGCTTATAACTACATTTTTTTTGTAACAAAATAAAATGTAGTTATAAAAAATGTAGTTACAATGTAATAACAAACTAAAATGTAGTTATAAGCCTAACAGACAGTGCTATGAAACTCACAGATCCAAAAATCTTAAAAACATTTTAATGACTAATAACTACCCGAAGCAATTCACAACACCACTTATAAAACAAAGAATTCATAATTTATACAATAATAGTAAACCAAAAGAAAACTCAAATAAACAAACCACCACAAACACCTTTATATCAATACCGTACATACACAATTTATCCGAAAACATTCAAAAAACCTGCTCCAAATTCAATATAAAAATCTGCCATAAATCATACAACTGCCTAAATAACCTTTTCACTCAGTTAAAAAGTAAAACTCCGCTAAAAAGAAGTCTCACGTTATATACTCAATACCTTGTAATAATTGCCCAGGTAACTACTTAGGACCAAACAATACCTAGAGAACAGTTTAAGAAGTCACAAATCAAACATAAATCAAACACAACAAACTGCCTTAACTAAACACATAATAGAAAAAAATCACACATTTAATTACAATAGTACAAAAATCCTCACTGCAGAAAAAAATTACCAAAAAAGAACTATAAAAGAAATGATTTATATACAAAAAGATAAAAATAACATCAACTACCGAACTGATACCCAATACTTAAGTCACATGTACACTAACCTGTTAGTAGGTATTGCGTCCATTGAGTCCAGCCCCACTCTTTTTATGCAAATGACCCGCGATCTAATTAATATTCAAATGAGGCGTGGTCTAATTAAATGCGCGAATTAAATTAATTGATCAAATTAAATTAATTCACGGTATCATTTACATATCTCCTCTCTCATTCCTCATATGCATGCGCGAATTAAATTAATTCACGGTATCATTTACATATCTCCTCTCTCATTCCTCATATGCATGCGCGAATTAAATTAATTCACGGTATCATTTACATATCTCCTCTCTCATTCCTCATATGCATGCGCGAATTAAATTAATTCACGGTATCATTTACATATCTCCTCTCTCATTCCTCATATGCATGCGCGAATTAAATTAATTCACGGTATCATTTACATATCTCCTCTCTCATTTACATATATGATTTCTCATATGCATGCGCGAATTAAATTAATTCACGGTATCATTTACATATCTCCTCTCTCATTTACATATATGATTTCTCATATGCATGGGCGAATTAAATTAATTCACGGTATCATTTACATATCTCCTCTCTCATTTACATATATGATTTCTCATATGCATGCGCGAATTAAATGCGCGAATTAAATTAATTGATCTAATTGATTTAATTCACGGTATCATTTACATATCTCCTCTCTCATTTACATATATGATTTCTCATATGCATGCGCGAATTAAATTAATTCACGGTATCATTTACATATCTCCTCTCTCATTTACATATATGATTTCTCATATGTATGCGCGAATTAAATTAATTCACGGTATCATTTACATATCTCCTCTCTCATTTCTCATATGCATGCGCGAATTAAATTAATTCACGGTATCATTAGCGTATCTCCTCTCTCATTTTCTCATATGCATGCGCGAATTAAATTAATTCACGGTATTATTTACATATCTCCTCTCTCATTTACATATATGATTTCTCATATGCATGCGCGAATTAAATTAATTCACGGTATCATTTACATATCTCCTCTCTCATTTACATATATGATTTCTCATATGCATGCTCGAATTAAATTAATTCACGGTATCATTAGCGTATCTCCTCTCTCATTTACATAACTGATATCTCATTCTGTACATCTCATTTTTATATATTATTTGCCATCTCTCTCTCTCTTAAATTTATTTTAAAATAAATCAGTCCTATTTGATATTTATCTTCAGGTCATCATGTAATTCTGTGAAAACAATTTAATATGAAACGTAATAATAAAAATTTATTTTCAACTATACAAAAGTAACTCTAAAGCTACTGTCAATCAACTGTCGGATTAGCTCTGGTGCATTAGACCTGTTTAAATATACCGCATAAACATTTAGTTTGAAAGGAAACAATTAGGGTCGTTATGATTTCATAAAATTTTATTCAAGTGAATCTTCTTAAGAATATAGAACACTGTAAAGCATTATTTTTAAAATTCAAAAACATTATCTATAGCTAAAACTGTTTAAGAAATAACTTTCAAACTAAATGTTTTTTGCATGAAAATACACACAAACTAATTAGCCATGTTGTTTTCAACATTCTTTAAAACTGCTTTCAACTATAAATAAACAAACGTTCTTACGAATGACTGAAAGGAATTTAGAATTTCTAACCATAAAAGCAATTATCAAGTTGAAATATTTGTAGGTGCATTAATCATTTTCGTCTTTTAAAACGACATCTTTACAAGAATAATAAAAATTTATTTTCAACTATACAAAGTAACTCTAAAAGCTACTGTCAATCACTTGTCGGATTATTACAATTATCTAGTAAAAATGTATTGTTTCAATTTGAAAGCAGAAATACTAAACAAGTGACTATATTTCTTCTAAGTTTCTTTATAATTAGCTCATGCAGAATAACACAAAGGATGAGTCATATTTCTTGGTTAAAAAGTTAATGAAGCGTGCATCAAATCTGTCTACATTGACAATCAATATAGTCACTTGTTTAGTTAAAAATTTATATAAAAATTTATCCTATGTATTGGTGAAAACTCAAATATTCATGGAAATATAACAATAGGTACATATAACGATACTAATCAGTCTAACGCGGAATATATATTTTATATTATACAAACGGCTAGAAAAGAATAGGTACAATCGGATTATGTTCATACTAAGCTCACCATGATTATTATAAACATCTTAACAGAATAAAAAGGGCGATATGAATATAACTTATAGGATTTAATCAAACTAGAATCTCTGTTACATTAGACCTGTTTAAATATACGTCATAAACATTTAAAATACGGTTTACAAGTAAAGCAAATTCCAATTTGAAAGAAAACACTTAGGGTCGTTATGATTTCTTAAAAATTTATTTAAATAATTCCGACAAATATTTATAAATAAAACTTAGAAAAAAGGAATATTGTGTAGTACCACTTTAAAGTCAAAAAGCTTATACCTGTTTCTTTAAATATTCTAATATTCAGGGCTATATGAACCAAAACGATTAAAAAATAAACATTCTTTCCCTGTTATGCGAATAGTATAATAGACAGGCATCGTAATCCCTAAAAGCAATCAAGCTTAAGCTATTTCGACGAAAACAATAGAATTTTAAAAATAATTACAATCACTTTAGTACGAACAATAACATTTAGCATTCTAGTGTATTAAAATCTAGAAATTGCAGAAAAACTGGTTTAAAATAAATTGTATGTAGTTATACATTGTGAAATAAAAATGTAAGAATAAAATACATACACGGATTAAACTAAACTATATATATTAAGAAATATTAATTACGGCTTTTATAGCTATTCTTAGACTAAGGCCTAATTTAGGTAGTCAAATTGTAGGTAATCGAATTGTAGGTACCTATCATGATGTGATATCATACAATTATATTCTAGTAAGAATTGTAATAAAGTCACTGCTATAAATAACAACATTCTTTATCACGATCATCTATCATTATCATAATCATCTAATGTCATACAGAGTCAGCAGCTAGCTCCTAAGTTCGTATATGCGAGAATCGGTATTATATAACACACACACCAGTCTACATTCATTGCTCTAATATTGATAGGAACTTTCTAGAATCTATAAAGTTGTACTACATATATTCAACTAATTTGAATATACGATAACTGATACTCATTATACTTCTATGCACACAATCGAGGTATCAGTACACTCCAACCGCGTGATCAAGATTGTAGTATTCAAATCAAGCTTCCTAGACCCTATACAAGTATTCTACAACACAGAATATTCATCACTAAACGTATTCTTCATATATGAAATCATAAAATTCGAGTCTAACTACTGACAAGGTGAAAGAATGGGTGCAATCGGTTTATGCCCATACCAGGCTCCCTATGATTATTATAAATGTCTTAACAGAATAAAAAGGGTGAAATGAATATAACTTATAGGATTTAATCAAACTATAAAAATATCGATATATCCTACGTTGAGAAAATAATTATACTATGTAAGCATCAATACGCTACATACGATTAAGAGCCTAAGTATAAGTATGAGCCTATACTTTAAGCGTTGACGAATACTATGCATATTTCGAATAGAATATGCGGAAACATCATCAGTGAGGGATATAGGAATCTACAGACCGTATCAAACAGGATCCAACGAGTTGAGACAGGCAGAAACCTGTTAGTAGGAGAACAGTTGTATTAAATGTTTAGGTATAGGGGAAATGTAAACGTTTTAGTGATTCCTCCCTTCCTCTTTAGACGATTATAAATAGCAGAAGCAGCAGACCTACTCATTTAGTCACGATTTATCGGTGTTGCTGTTTATTCATAGTTAAAATGTAATTCTACAAAGCTGAGCGCATTCAACATAATAGTAGATGTGAACCGTATAGTGTGCCTAGTAAGTGTGATTCACCTCAATTTCAACCGAATAGCGATGACATCAAAACTTTTAAAAAGTTTGCAAAAGAAACATACGATATACAAGTTCAGGATGATGATGAAAAAATTCTAAACTACGAAAAATCAAGACTTCTTTGTGAAATACAGCTGCCGTTAAACAACAGTGGTTCGAAATATTTACATCTTGGACTGGATCCTTTCAAGAATTTTGATGTGTGTATAAGAATCTTGAAGAAAGGCACTGATCTAGGTGTGCAGTTTAACGAAGACTCATTTAAAGATTTTATAGAGGATGCTTCGTACATATTAGGATGTCTGAAACACAACGAACTTGATGGATACGTATTGACCAATTATACGCTTCATAGTGTAGGAAACAAGTGTCTCAAATTTGTTCCGAAAACTAAAGGTTTTGAACTTTACATTTCCGAATTAAGTCTAGGGAGATTATACATGATGAAAACCTTTTTATGAAAAAAGATTGATAGTATTAAAACTATGCATCGTAATTACGAATGTTTTGCCGAAGAAGTCCTGGACACGGCTATAAAAGTTAGAACAACGTTTGTAGACAATAATATTTTATTAAAAGTGTTAAATTCTTCTTGTAGATATAAGGATGATTTATTTTTGAATGAATTAGTTTATAAGTTTAATAGGAAAACTATTGTAGATTTGCAGAACGATCTTGATTTAGATGATAGACTTAAATTTATTACATCTGGATATAATGTATAATAAATATAATATAATAAATGTCTTTAAAACTTATTGTTTTTAATTGTACCTACATCTACTTATTCCAGGTAGTTTGATTGTATGCATATGTAAGACTAACCTAAAATCATGTGTCCTAACCTAATGCTGAACGGCGTCTAGACCTGTTTAATTAAGGGTTACGATCTAAGCTATTGTCATACAAAACATGCAAAAGTTTGATAAAATACATGACATAATGCTCATTTAAGTCAACACTTAATAAAAATAATTGTAGTACATTTGTATATATTCTTTTACTCTGCAGGAAGTCTTTTTAAATATAACGTAGGGAGCAGAGTAAGTACAAAACAACATACTTTCATACAAGAACGTTTATTGATACAAGTAGTTTCGACTCTGCTTAAAACATAATACATAACTTATATATAATATCTATTAAAATAGTACATTTCGTATACACTAATAATGGTACTACATACCCGACTATAAAGTAAACATGGTAAGTATAACAACAGTTTAAAAGAATAGATAGTAAATATAACTATATCTAATTATTTTGTACTGATATAAAAAAGTCTCGGATCGACTGTTTCGACTAATGAAAAAAAACGGGAACACTACCCCGCCTATTTATACTGATCGACCAGCGCAATCGGTTGTTCTCGGTTATAATCGTAAGCGCTCGGAGCAATATGTATGCTCGAGAATGAATCGTAGGTTCTATCCTAAGTGTATGTAACCCGGAACCGATGTCCGTACATTTTAAATTATCAAACTTACCATATAAACATGAATATTTACTACATTTGCTTTAATTCTTGTTCCCTCCCTACCTACCTACCTACCGTAAACAATATGACCAAATTATACTTGATCTGATCAAATATTGCTTACAAATCGGAGCTCTAATCTAATGTCTACAGTAGAATCCTTAAAACTCTCTATGAAGTTTTAGAATTGTCGATTACTAAGACACCCGTTTCTTCTACCTCCTTCTTTAGTAAATTCATATTGTTAGCTTCTACTTTGTCAACTGTTACTAGAATGCTGTTCTTTAGATCCTTTACCTCGCTCTATGTATCTGTAGTCATTACAATGAAAGTTTGTACTGTTGTGTCGAATTGACGATTTGATTTGAAAATTTAATAATGTAATTTATCGTTTAAACTAACCCTTGTTTACTTCTATATATGTTTAATTAATATGTAATTAGTACATCAAAATATGTTCTTAATATGTTTTTCAATTTCCTTATAAAATATAACTATATATCATTGAAATAAAACATTATTAAAATATTAAAAAATAATTTTATTTTATCACGTCCTAAATATTTACACGACTGATCACGTTTCTCGTCAGCTTCTTTTCAAACAATTGCAGTCGTTTATCATAAACCTAATGGTGAGCCTGTATTATTCGTATTACGATATGGATATATTATTCAATTTTCATGTCTTTTGCTAACCCTACATAACCTAAGCTTTACATAGCTTTAGACATGTTTTATATTTCGTATTTAAACACATAACACGACATATCTGAATGATATATTAAATAAAAATAAATTGCTACTAAACGTAAGCTAGACTTGAATGATATCGATCGATATGCTATAATATGTATAGCTTAAATGCTAGATTAGTGAAGGAACATACAGTGAAGAGTGTTTTGGGAAAACCTTAATGTAGCTGCTGAGCTCTGCTAATCAGCTTCACTTATAGGTACACTATCTATTTAGCTGATTCAATAAAAATTTCGTTATTTAAAAATTCCTAACATTTATCTGTTTTAGAATATTCAAAGGCAGTATATGACAATAAATTATCGTGAGACTCCTGATCTATACAAAACGTCTTATATAAAATTAGAGATAAAAAATTAATCCTATGACATATGGTGAAAATGCAAATATTCAATAATTCTAACCCCAATTTTTCTACTTTTCTAGACGTAATGTAATTTTGAACTGATTTTTAACCTTTTTTCGTTATATCTACTACCCTTGTAAATGATTTCTACAGTTTTGTAATACGTCTTTATAACTTTGAAACTCTACGTGATTTTCTCTTACAATATCTATAGTTATGAGAACCTTGAAGACTTAACCTGGAGAAATAAAACAGATAAATATTTTACTTTTTATTGAAACTAGTTAACTTATATTCTAACATACAAATATACAACAACAAAATAGAAAAGTATACTTGAGGGTAACAAAGAAGTCCTGGACGCTGTTATAAAAGTTAGAACAACGTTTGTAGACAATAATATTTTATTAAGTGTGTTAAATTCTTCCTGTAGATATAAGGATGATTTATTTTTGAATGAATTAGTTTATAAGTTTAATAGGAAAACTATTGTAGATTTGCAGAACGATCTTGATTTAGATGATAGACTTAAATTTATTCCATCTGGATATAATGTATAATAAATATAATATAATAAATATCTTTAAAACTTATTGTTTTAATTGTACCTACATCTACTTATTTCAGGTAGTTTGATTGTATGCATATGTAAGACGTTCGACTCTACTTAAAACATAATACATAACTTATATATAATATCTATTAAAATAGTACATTTCGTATACACTAATAATGGTACTACATACCCGACTATAGAGTAAACATGGTAAGTATAACAACAGTTTAAAAGAATAGATAGTAAATATAACTATATCTAATTATTTTATAAAATACTATGTTAACTAAGAGGTAATATACAGAATATATACGCCTGTATTCAGCCTCTAGAGGGTGCATACGCTAATATAAGGTTAGTGAGAGATTAACGATCACTGACCGAAGGGTTAAGGTTGAAGGGTGAAGGGTGAAGGTAGAAGGGTGAAGGGAGAAGGGAGAAGGGTGAAGGGAGAAGGGAGAAGGGTGAAGGGTGAAGGGTGAAGGGTGAAGGGTGACTAGCCAGGGTTAATTAAGTTAAACGGAACGTGATATATAAATAGAAGTTCATGTATCATTAGTCAAAATGGAACGGCGACGTGAGTGTGATGTGTGTCATACGAGCGTTTTACGATCAGGGTTTGCACGTCATATGAATATACACCGTGGACACAAAGTTCAGTGTTCTATTTGTTTAAAGTATTTTACACGTCTCGATAACTACAGAAATCATTTGAAACTTGTTCATAGTACCCTAGATGATGATAATAAGACTTCACCTAGCAATAATGTAATATTTAAAGACGTGAATCTGAAACGTCGACACAGTGACACCACCGTTCATGAAACCGCTATGACAACTACAAAAGTCAATAAAGGAGAAAATAATAATAAAATACTAAACGCCCGTAATTCTATACGTAAGAAATTAGCCTACTTTCACAAAGATAAAGCAGAACCTCAGGATATTCCATATATACCTCGACCAGGGACCGTTAATCTCTCACCGAAACTTGAACACACATCTCCAGTTACATCTGTTGAAGATGAAGAAGAAGAAGAAGAAGAAGGAGAAGAATGCGGTTCTGACTTAAAGATTTATCAGGGATTCTCCAACTATTATAGAGCATTATTAGCTAGCGGAGAAAACAAAAACGTAGACAAAACTAGGTACGCTCTATATAACGACATCGATGAGTGGCGGTTTGGTCGTTCGCTAGTACAGTTTCATGGAAAAGATATTTTAATTAAAAACAAACTTTTCAATGGAACATCCGGCTTGTTTAATTTACTAACGCTTAAACGAATAAGCTCTCCTAGTCCAACAGAGGAAGATATTGACAACTATATGAAACTAATCTCACTTACTAATGCTCATAAGAAAGACTATAGGCGCAACGGTCGACTAATAAGCGTTAAACATTGGAAATACGAAAATGTAATTAGGCCAAATTTATACAGAATAACAGACTTTGGGATTAGTCTAACCCAAAAAGTTAAACAAGATGAAACCGGATTGTATACGTCAGAGTACGCCTGATCAACTAGTGGACCGACTTTGTCTGTTGTATACTGTAAAGAAAGCTCTTAGCAGCAGTCTCGAAAACGAAAATGAAATAATTTCAGTCATCGCAGAGCTTAAAGCGAGAAAAATCATAAAATAAGTAAATATTTAATTTGTACTATGTAAGATGATCTTATGTATTGCTATTTATATGTAATATGATCAAATAAACGATATACATTCTATATATGTTTCTTATTTCTTTACCTCTCTCGCGTAGTAAACGTTCTAGTAGATGATCATTTTGAGTTCCTGCATCATCTTGATACGTTTTATTTCATAGCATTACCAGAGGCAGCAGTATCAGGAGTTTTCCCACGTCTTACATATGCATACAATCCAACTACCTGAAATAAGTAGATGTAGGTACAATTAAAACAATAAGTTTTAAAGATATTTATTATATTATATTTATTATACATTATATCCAGATGGAATAAATTTAAGTCTATCATCTAAATCAAGATCGTTCTGCAAATCTACAATAGTTTTCCTATTAAACTTATAAACTAATTCATTCAAAAATAAATCATCCTTATATCTACAGGAAGAATTTAACACACTTAATAAAATATTATTGTCTACAAACGTTGTTCTAACTTTTATAACAGCGTCCAGGACTTCTTTGTTACCCTCAAGTATACTTTTCTATTTTGTTGTTGTATATTTGTATGTTAGAATATAAGTTAACTAGTTTCAATAAAAAGTAAAATATTTATCTGTTTTATTTCTCCAGGTTAAGTCTTCAAGGTTCTCATAACTATAGATATTGTAAGAGAAAATCACGTAGAGTTTCAAAGTTATAAAGACGTATTACAAAACTGTAGAAATCATTTACAAGGGTAGTAGATATAACGAAAAAAGGTTAAAAATCAGTTCAAAATTACATTACGTCTAGAAAAGTAGAAAAATTGGGGTTAGAATTATTGAATATTTGCATTTTCACCATATGTCATAGGATTAATTTTTTATCTCTAATTTTATATAAGACGTTTTGTATAGATCAGGAGTCTCACGATAATTTATTGTCATATACTGCCTTTGAATATTCTAAAACAGATAAATGTTAGGAATTTTTAAATAACGAAATTTTTATTGAATCAGCTAAATAGATAGTGTACCTATAAGTGAAGCTGATTAGCAGAGCTCAGCAGCTACATTAAGGTTTTCCCAAAACACTCTTCACTGTATGTTCCTTCACTAATCTAGCATTTAAGCTATACATATTATAGCATATCGATCGATATCATTCAAGTCTAGCTTACGTTTAGTAGCAATTTATTTTTATTTAATATATCATTCAGATATGTCGTGTTATGTGTTTAAATACGAAATATAAAACATGTCTAAAGCTATGTAAAGCTTAGGTTATGTAAGGTTAGCAAAAGACATGAAAATTGAATAATATATCCATATCGTAATACGAATAATACAGGCTCACCATTAGGTTTATGATAAACGACTGCAATTGTTTGAAAAGAAGCTGACGAGAAACGTGATCAGTCGTGTAAATATTTAGGACGTGATAAAATAAAATTATTTTTTAATATTTTAATAATGTTTTATTTCAATGATATATAGTTATATTTTATAAGGAAATTGAAAAACATATTAAGAACATATTTTGATGTACTAATTACATATTAATTAAACATATATAGAAGTAAACAAGGGTTAGTTTAAACGATAAATTACATTATTAAATTTTCAAATCAAATCGTCAATTCGACACAACAGTACAAACTTTCATTGTAATGACTACAGATACATAGAGCGAGGTAAAGGATCTAAAGAACAGCATTCTAGTAACAGTTGACAAAGTAGAAGCTAACAATATGAATTTACTAAAGAAGGAGGTAGAAGAAACGGGTGTCTTAGTAATCGACAATTCTAAAACTTCATAGAGAGTTTTAAGGATTCTACTGTAGACATTAGATTAGAGCTCCGATTTGTAAGCAATATTTGATCAGATCAAGTATAATTTGGTCATATTGTTTACGGTAGGTAGGTAGGTAGGGAGGGAACAAGAATTAAAGCAAATGTAGTAAATATTCATGTTTATATGGTAAGTTTGATAATTTAAAATGTACGGACATCGGTTCCGGGTTACATACACTTAGGATAGAACCTACGATTCATTCTCGAGCATACATATTGCTCCGAGCGCTTACGATTATAACCGAGAACAACCGATTGCGCTGGTCGATCAGTATAAATAGGCGGGGTAGTGTTCCCGTTTTTTTTCATTAGTCGAAACAGTCGATCCGAGACTTTTTTATATCAGTACAAAATAATTAGATATAGTTATATTTACTATCTATTCTTTTAAACTGTTGTTATACTTACCATGTTTACTTTATAGTCGGGTATGTAGTACCATTATTAGTGTATACGAAATGTACTATTTTAATAGATATTATATATAAGTTATGTATTATGTTTTAAGCAGAGTCGAAACTACTTGTATCAATAAACGTTCTTGTATGAAAGTATGTTGTTTTGTACTTACTCTGCTCCCTACGTTATATTTAAAAAGACTTCCTGCAGAGTGAAAGAATATATACAAATGTATTACAATTATTTTTATTAAGTGTTGACTTAAATGAGCATTATGTCATGTATTTTATCAAACTTTTGCATGTTTTGTATGACAATAGCTTAGATCGTAACCCTTAATTAAACAGGTCTAGACGCCGTTCAGCATTAGGTTAGGACACATGATTTTAGGTTAGTCTTACATATGCATACAATCAAACTACCTGGAATAAGTAGATGTAGGTACAATTAAAAACAATAAGTTTTAAAGACATTTATTATATTATATTTATTATACATTATATCCAGATGTAATAAATTTAAGTCTATCATCTAAATCAAGATCGTTCTGCAAATCTACAATAGTTTTCCTATTAAACTTATAAACTAATTCATTCAAAAATAAATCATCCTTATATCTACAAGAAGAATTTAACACTTTTAATAAAATATTATTGTCTACAAACGTTGTTCTAACTTTTATAGCCGTGTCCAGGACTTCTTCGGCAAAACATTCGTAATTACGATGCATAGTTTTAATACTATCAATCTTTTTTCATAAAAAGGTTTTCATCATGTATAATCTCCCTAGACTTAATTCGGAAATGTAAAGTTCAAAACCTTTAGTTTTCGGAACAAATTTGAGACACTTGTTTCCTACACTATGAAGCGTATAATTGGTCAATACGTATCCATCAAGTTCGTTGTGTTTCAGACATCCTAATATGTACGAAGCATCCTCTATAAAATCTTTAAATGAGTCTTCGTTAAACTGCACACCTAGATCAGTGCCTTTCTTCAAGATTCTTATACACACATCAAAATTCTTGAAAGGATCCAGTCCAAGATGTAAATATTTCGAACCACTGTTGTTTAACGGCAGCTGTATTTCACAAAGAAGTCTTGATTTTTCGTAGTTTAGAATTTTTTCATCATCATCCTGAACTTGTATATCGTATGTTTCTTTTGCAAACTTTTTAAAAGTTTTGATGTCATCGCTATTCGGTTGAAATTGAGGTGAATCACACTTACTAGGCACACTATACGGTTCACATCTACTATTATGTTGAATGCGCTCAGCTTTGTAGAATTACATTTTAACTATGAATAAACAGCAACACCGATAAATCGTGACTAAATGAGTAGGTCTGCTGCTTCTGCTATTTATAATCGTCTAAAGAGGAAGGGAGGAATCACTAAAACGTTTACATTTCCCCTATACCTAAACATTTAATACAACTGTTCTCCTACTAACAGGTTTCTGCCTGTCTCAACTCGTTGGATCCTGTTTGATACGGTCTGTAGATTCCTATATCCCTCACTGATGATGTTTCCGCATATTCTATTCGAAATATGCATAGTATTCGTCAACGCTTAAAGTATAGGCTCATACTTATACTTAGGCTCTTAATCGTATGTAGCGTATTGATGCTTACATAGTATAATTATTTTCTCAACGTAGGATATATCGATATTTTTATAGTTTGATTAAATCCTATAAGTTATATTCATTTCACCCTTTTTATTCTGTTAAGACATTTATAATAATCATAGGGAGCCTGGTATGGGCATAAACCGATTGCACCCATTCTTTCACCTTGTCAGTAGTTAGACTCGAATTTTATGATTTCATATATGAAGAATACGTTTAGTGATGAATATTCTGTGTTGTAGAATACTTGTATAGGGTCTAGGAAGCTTGATTTGAATACTACAATCTTGATCACGCGGTTGGAGTGTACTGATACCTCGATTGTGTGCATAGAAGTATAATGAGTATCAGTTATCGTATATTCAAATTAGTTGAATATATGTAGTACAACTTTATAGATTCTAGAAAGTTCCTATCAATATTAGAGCAATGAATGTAGACTGGTGTGTGTGTTATATAATACCGATTCTCGCATATACGAACTTAGGAGCTAGCTGCTGACTCTGTATGACATTAGATGATTATGATAATGATAGATGATCGTGATAAAGAATGTTGTTATTTATAGCAGTGACTTTATTACAATTCTTACTAGAATATAATTGTATGATATCACATCATGATAGGTACCTACAATTCGATTACCTACAATTTGACTACCTAAATTAGGCCTTAGTCTAAGAATAGCTATAAAAGCCGTAATTAATATTTCTTAATATATATAGTTTAGTTTAATCCGTGTATGTATTTTATTCTTACATTTTTATTTCACAATGTATAACTACATACAATTTATTTTAAACCAGTTTTTCTGCAATTTCTAGATTTTAATACACTAGAATGCTAAATGTTATTGTTCGTACTAAAGTGATTGTAATTATTTTTAAAATTCTATTGTTTTCGTCGAAATAGCTTAAGCTTGATTGCTTTTAGGGATTACGATGCCTGTCTATTATACTATTCGCATAACAGGGAAAGAATGTTTATTTTTTAATCGTTTTGGTTCATATAGCCCTGAATATTAGAATATTTAAAGAAACAGGTATAAGCTTTTTGACTTTAAAGTGGTACTACACAATATTCCTTTTTTCTAAGTTTTATTTATAAATATTTGTCGGAATTATTTAAATAAATTTTTAAGAAATCATAACGACCCTAAGTGTTTTCTTTCAAATTGGAATTTGCTTTACTTGTAAACCGTATTTTAAATGTTTATGACGTATATTTAAACAGGTCTAATGTAACAGAGATTCTAGTTTGATTAAATCCTATAAGTTATATTCATATCGCCCTTTTTATTCTGTTAAGATGTTTATAATAATCATGGTGAGCTTAGTATGAACATAATCCGATTGTACCTATTCTTTTCTAGCCGTTTGTATAATATAAAATATATATTCCGCGTTAGACTGATTAGTATCGTTATATGTACCTATTGTTATATTTCCATGAATATTTGAGTTTTCACCAATACATAGGATAAATTTTTATATAAATTTTTAACTAAACAAGTGACTATATTGATTGTCAATGTAGACAGATTTGATGCACGCTTCATTAACTTTTTAACCAAGAAATATGACTCATCCTTTGTGTTATTCTGCATGAGCTAATTATAAAGAAACTTAGAAGAAATATAGTCACTTGTTTAGTATTTCTGCTTTCAAATTGAAACAATACATTTTTACTAGATAATTGTAATAATCCGACAAGTGATTGACAGTAGCTTTTAGAGTTACTTTGTATAGTTGAAAATAAATTTTTATTATTCTTGTAAAGATGTCGTTTTAAAAGACGAAAATGATTAATGCACCTACAAATATTTCAACTTGATAATTGCTTTTATGGTTAGAAATTCTAAATTCCTTTCAGTCATTCGTAAGAACGTTTGTTTATTTATAGTTGAAAGCAGTTTTAAAGAATGTTGAAAACAACATGGCTAATTAGTTTGTGTGTATTTTCATGCAAAAAACATTTAGTTTGAAAGTTATTTCTTAACCAGTTTTAGCTATAGATAATGTTTTTGAATTTTAAAAATAATGCTTTACAGTGTTCTATATTCTTAAGAAGATTCACTTGAATAAAATTTTATGAAATCATAACGACCCTAATTGTTTCCTTTCAAACTAAATGTTTATGCGGTATATTTAAACAGGTCTAATGCACCAGAGCTAATCCGACAGTTGATTGACAGTAGCTTTAGAGTTACTTTTGTATAGTTGAAAATAAATTTTTATTATTACGTTTCATATTAAATTGTTTTCACAGAATTACATGATGACCTGAAGATAAATATCAAATAGGACTGATTTATTTTAAAATAAATTTATGAGAAAGAGAGATGGCAAATAATATATAAAAATGAGATGTACAGAATGAGATATCAGTTATGTAAATGAGAGAGGAGATACGCTAATGATACCGTGAATTGATTTAATTGAAGCATGCATATGAGAAATCATATATGTAAATGAGAGAGGAGATATGTAAATGATACCGTGAATTAATTTAATTCGCGCATGCATATGAGAAATCATATATGTAAATGAGAGAGGAGATATGTAAATGATACCGTGAATTAATTTAATTCGCGCATGCATATGAGAAAATGAGAGAGGAGATACGCTAATGATACCGTGAATTATTTTAATTCGCGCATGCATATGAGAAATGAGAGAGGAGATATGTAAATGATACCGTGAATTAATTTAATTCGCGCATACATATGAGAAATCATATATGTAAATGAGAGAGGAGATATGTAAATGATACCGTGAATTAATTTAATTCGCGCATGCATATGAGAAATCTGAGAGAGGAGATATGTAAATGATACCGTGAATTAAATTAATTAGATCAATTAATTTAATTCGCGCATTTAATTCGCGCATTTAATTAGACCACGCCTCATTTGAATATTAATTAGATCGCGGGTCATTTGCATAAAAAGAGAGGGGCAGGGCTCAAGTGTCGCCATACCTACTCCTGTTAACATTCGAATAATATCGACCCCAATTTTTTACCCTATTTTGCTTCCATTTTGGCACTACCCACGAAATAACCTTTACTTCTCACCATCAATACTCATTTCCTTCTATCTTGAATTTGTAAAATTGATAACATTTCTCACAAAATGAAACTGATTTATTCCTTTCTTACTTGTCAAAATGACAACTTTAAACATTATTTTCATGTGATAAAACAGATATGGTTTAATTAATAACATTACAATAATTAGCCGTATAAGGTACATACTTCTCGTTAGTCTGTAATGTCCTTTTTGTTTTTATTTTTGTTATTTACCACATATTGTTAAGATTTTATAATATATATTTTTAATTTGTTTTAGATATAATAAAATCTGATAAAGAGGGAAATCTACCCTCAAAACGTAATTTTTTAATAAAAAAACTTACTCATATCATTTATTGAACTCAAGAACCAAAGAAAAGAACATAGAAAAAAATCAACATAGTTCAAGAAAAAACAAGAAATTGGTAAGAGTAGAACGATTCTGAAAAAAACCATGTTGATTAGGAATTAATTTATGCTTTACTAGAAAAAATAATTCTTTTGTTATTATAGCTTCAAAGATTTTATTGAAAATGCACAACATGGATATACCTCTGTAGTTTTCAATATCATCCTTTTTACCTTTCTTAAATACCGGAACAATATTGGCTTTCTTCCACTTATCTGGGAAAATTCCCTCTGATAATGACTTATTATAAACTAGCTGACCCGGCGAACTTTGTTCCGCCTTATTAAGTTCAATTTTTTATTAGGATAATAAATATAAATAAAAAAAATCAAGTATTTTAATGATTCTTTATTGGCCATGTATTTTAGTGCATGGGTTGCACTCTTCAGTGAAGCACCTTGTGATAGACGACATTTTTCGTTTTATTATCAGGCGCAAGAACAATTAACGCAGATGGTCTTCCGACCCGTGAACATGCCACATATAATTGACCATGGGAAAAACATGGATTTTCTAAATTCAGACCACAAACTTTCAAGGATTGGCCTTGTGATTTGTTAATGGTCGTGGCGAATGCAAGGCGAATTCAATCGGAAATTGAAGTCTTTTAAACTCAAACGGCATATCGGTTGGAATCATCGGGATCCTCGGAATGAGAACTTCCTCACCTTCGAATTTTCCTTTGAGTATCGTCGCGTAATTCACATTGTTCATCAATTTACTTACCACCAAACGCGTTCCGTTGCACAGCTTTGGTTGGTTTATGTTTCTAAGCATGATTACTACGGAGCCAACCTTTAGTCGTAAATTGTGCGGTGGTAAGCCAGGCACATCCAAGGAGTTTAAAAATTCAATTTCCGTGCAAGTAGGGAAAAAATGGGCGTTCTGGGACCACCCCCCACTCCTGACCTTGACCTTGAACTATCTCTCTCTAACACATGGTGACCTTGAATCTATTTCTGTCACCTAGACGTGGCAACACCGCATTCTCAAGGTCAACAATATGGCAACAATGCTCTGACCTTGAACTCAAGGTCACTTTTCAAGGCCAGCAAGATGGCAACACCGCATTCTCAAGGCCCTCAGTATGGCAACAATGTCTTGACCTTGAACTCAAGACCACTCTTCAAGGTCATCAAACACCATTCAAGGTCAAGCTTTAGATATATATATATATATAGCAGGTCGCATGTATTGAAAATGCAAAATGTGTGTAGAAGCGAGCTTGCAGAATACGTGCCTGACAGAACGAGTGTTATCATTTCGTAATTGGAAGGGTATACAAACCCCAAAATCTTTAGCTGAGGCCGGATTTGTGTATACGGGGCGTGAAGATAGAGTAGAATGTTTTTATTGCCGAGTGAACATTTTCAAATGGGAACCGTCGGATGGTCCAATCGTAGAACACCTGAAATGGTCACCACATTGCGTGTTTGCAAACGTGTTAGCACCCATAAACGTTGAAAGCGGTAGAGACGTTTGCGGTTAAAAGAAGATACAACATAGAATATAACACTAAGGAAGATGTTACCAATCAAGGCGGTAATATTATTAGCAACCTTGTACGAGGGTGTAGTGTACGTTGCAAAACTTCCAGACACAACAGCAGCGTTTATTTCATACAACTTCAATACGAGTGTGTGGTATGGAATGCAACCGGTGACGTTGCAACACATGGGAATGTTTAAACACGAGGTCGGCAATAGAACGCAAGAAGTACGATTCAGGGTCAAATTTGTGTACCCAACATATACCATGGATAGTGAGTGGCAAACCCTCGGGAATAGTCCGGTAGAACAATGTAAAGTCAGCAGCGAAACGTGTTACGCTTCAGTGGCGACCTTGGGCACCCTGTTAATCGCAGTAGTTGGTGTAAGCATGGGAACATATTGTATCGCTCGTTATCGTTACCACTAAAGACTATGACCTTGGCTCCCACCCGCCAACTGAAACCATGACCTTGGATCCCACCCCTCGACTCAGACCATGACCTTGAATCCCACCCGTCAACTCAGTGTATATAAACGCATACGTAAGAACACTTCAGTAGTACAGCATCTACACAAGAACAATTCAGCAGTACAGCATCATGAACGTGGTAGAGGCAACCGTTTTAGTAACATTCGATTTCGAGGACGACGAGGATGAAATGCGAGACGAAGAATTATATGGTGGGAACGTCGAGAAAACTTTAGACCACCACAAAGAGGCATTCATTAAACGCGTCAAAGAGAAGAGTGTTCTTGAAGCTGGTTATCTGGTGTTTGCGCTAGTGACGTTTGCATATTCCATGGACTTAAATGGGGAAAGGATATGGTTTGACGGAAAAAGTGGGACAGCGCCGAAACAATTGGAAGAACCGTTAGACGAATGGTACGATACAAATATAAAAATTCCCATCATGAGACGTATAGAGGAGTATAATTCGGATAAGTTGCGAACGGAACATTTGTGTCGTTTCACCATGCTAATAGCGGAGAGTTAAAGTGCTGTTTATAGACTAGTATAAGCCGGATAAGTTTCGAACGGAACATTGGCGTCGTTTCACCATCTTAATAGCGGAGAGTTAAAGTGTTGTTTATAGACTAGTATAAGCCGGATAACTTTCGAACGGAACATTGGCGTCGTTTCACCATCTTAATGGCGGAGAGTTAAAGTGTTGTGTTGTTTATGTAAAGTCACAGAAACAGCCAGCGCATTATTTAGTGAAAAGTAGGCCGAGGCTTAACTAATGTATTATTGAAATAATTGTACTCTGTAAACAAATACAAGGTTGTAAATTGTAAAAGATAAATGTACTCTGTAAACAAATACAAGGTGGTAAATTGCATATGTATTTAGTTAAATAAACCACGTATTTATCTCATTATATCGTTTCATTTAAGACCGATCTCCGTCTCTTCTAGAGATTAATTTAACGATTAAATCAAAAGTGAAACTAAGATTTAAAAATGTCATACCATTTTAATTTCAATTAGATTCTTACTTAACTATGAAAGTATGCAGGGGAAAGATCAACACAACCTCAAGGTAAGAACGACACCAGACAGTCAGGAATGTGCAAACAAAGAAATTCCACAGACATCGTTGAGAACAGATGAAACAAGGCCAAGGAGATTGTATTTACACAGAAAGGAGTGGCCAGACAGTCAGGAATGTGCAGACGAGAACAAAGAAATTCCACAGACATTGTTGAGAACAGACGAAACAAGGTCAAGGAGATTGTATTTACACAGAAAGGAGTGGCCAGACAGTTAGGAATGTGCAGACGAGAACAAAGAAATTCCGCAGTCGTTGTTGAGAACAGTCGAAACAAGGCAAGGCCAACGAGATTGTATTTACACAGAACGGAGTGGGGGCACAGATATATCTATACCTTCCAAGCTGCAGCACTCAGTTACAGTGAAAATGAATAACGAGTCAAGTGCAGCTGCAGCAGAAAGTTCGTCACCGGAGGTTGACCGACCGGCTTCGAGAAACTCGTCAATATGGAGCGAGGATACGGAGATCCTCGTTGTGAACGACGTTGCGCAGGTAGAGGACCTGGAGGAGACGGAGGAGATGGAGGCGATGGAGGAGATGGAGGAGGAGGCACACCAGGAGGAACACCAGGAGGTAGACATGCCCCAGTACCAAGAGCTGGTACGTAACTAAATAATTTAACAAAATTACTTTTAACAAAATTACTTTTAACAAAATTACTTTTAAATAAAATGATGGAAGTGCTGGTAACTAACTAAATAATTTAACAAAATTACTTTTAAATAAAATGATGGAAGTGCTGGTAACTAACTAAATGATTTAACAAAACTACTTTTGAATAAAACACAGATATGAACCATATATATTTTTATTTTAATGTTTATAGCCACACATTATCCTCTTTGCGAGGTCTCGGCCCGTTTTGGTACGGGGCAGATTTAGCACGGAGGTGCTATGTTGTGAGTGCCGCGAGCGGTACATAACAGTCCCTCGGGACTATGACGCAGTGCGGCACGCAGCCACACACCAAAAGTGTGAGGCATGCACATAAGTGAGTTAGAATTAGTTTATTGTAATAAAAATATGTTTTAATTTACCCCGTGTTTTGCAGGTGCAGCGCGAGTGTATAAAATCCCCAAAAAATCCCCCAAAAAAATTCCCAAAAAAAAATCCCAAAAAAAATCCCAAAAAACACCAAAAAAAAAAAGTTAAGTTAAGTTAAGTTAAGTTAAGGTAGGTTAGGTTAGTTGAAAACTAGATGATACTACAAAGAAAAAAAGCTGATACTATAGTAACCCCCTTAAATGAATTTTAAGGGGTGTCAAGGTATAAAGGTGAGGTAAAGTACAAGAGGGGGGGAGGAGGCATGGGGAGGGGTGGAAGGTGGGCCTCAGGGGGGGTGTGGGGGCCGGGGGGGGTAAGAAAATTAAAAAATCAGCGCTCTAGCTCTCAAGGTTAACGAAGGGCAAGAATTCGATTGCTCGATTTGCTAGGTAGAGATAAATGAAGGTCGTCACGGGTATGCTGTTGACCACAATTGAATGGTCATAGAGTATTTCCGGGTTACTACAAACTTTTGGATTTTGGTTTTTGGGATTTTTTTTTTCTTTTTCTTTTTTTAAATTTTGGATATTTTTCAGAGAGTATTGTCTGGTTGCTACAAACTGTTGAATTAAAACAACATAGTGAGTAATGGGTCAGACGGTTTTAGTGACTTTTTGTTTAAGGTTATAATATCTACAATTTCTCATATTGTATACAATCAAATCATCAATTGTAAAGGAAAAAGAATTATTTCATGCTATTTTTATTTAAAATGTGCTGGTCCTAACTAAATAATATTAACAAAATTACTAACTATAATGTCTATAATGTCTACAATTACACATCACTGCTGATCCATCTCCATCTCCAACCGTGCATTCAATATTTGAAACAGTGGGCTTCCGTGACCATTATCATCGCAGGTACACTGATCCGCATCGTTGCCTCCAAACTGGGATACCGGACCGAGGATATGCAACCGTTCGGAACACGCAATTGGGTCGAAGGTGTTGTACAGCATCCGTTTCATGCAGCCATCACACCAATGAGATGGTACGTGGGAAATCGATCTCGACACCGTGGTGTGGTATTGCTGTGGTAGGGTGGCCGTACTACACACACTGCGTATGCAGCTCTTGCATAGACGCTTCTCTTTCCACGTGTAGTATGACCACCACAGACAGTACGGAACATCTGCCACGGTAAAGCACCCCTGCAATACCGTAGCCACCTGTTGAAACCGTAGGGTTCGGTTTGCACAATCAAGGTCCTCCAGGTCACCGAAACGGTCTTCATCATAATGTCTTTCGGAGTTAGCGGTTGTATACCAATACCATTTCCACATCACCCATAGTTCGAACACTAGGCGTTCAATTCCTATACCTATGGATGATTGTGGATTCATCAGCTCTCGATGGTGGCGGGCGATGCCTACATGTGGACCCAACGAGGCAGCGATGCAGCGTAACGATTGAGCCCGTAGGCTGAGCCAGCGATCCCATTGCTGCGCATCTGGCGCGGTATCTCCTTCAGCAGAATGTGGTATGCGAGGAGCGATGATGGACATTGTGATGTGTTACCTGGTATGGCAAACACTCCCTATTATATCGAAGTAGCAACACCCACGGAGGGAGTGGGGGGTGGAAGACCTTGAGGTACCTATACACCGACCTATACACCAATGCCCTTGAGGAAATGCAAGGTTTCTGTCTAGAAACCGACTTATACACCAATCTTGTTTATTGTTTCCAGCCTTATTTTGTGGAACTCCATAATCATGAAATAAATAAAGATTATTAAAAGTTTCACAGTTTTATTAAAATATACCTGACAATATTGTTTCGACAGCTATGCTGTCATTATCAAAGGTAATATAATTATAAACAAACACGTCGCTAAGGTAGATACAAAATAGGTAACTAGATAAAATAATAATAATAATAATAAAAATTAATAATAAAAATCATAATTAAACATCTAATACTTCCAGTAACGGAGAATTACTGAGCTCAAGTTGTTCATTCATTAAAGGTACCCTGAGTTTGTGTTTGTATATCTCAAAGGCTTCTAAAATGTCTAATTTGCGTTTGTTATTACAAAAATGTAGGAATTTAATATTATTTTGAGGAGTCATTGTGTGATTTTGTTCTAAAAGGTGTTTGGCGTAATTCGATTTTTCAGGATGTTTATTTTTGTAATGACGTACGTGTTCTTTATATCTTATGTCAAAATTTCGAAGTGTTTGTCCAATATATACCGAACTACAAAAAGAACAATTTAAACGGTAAATGCCCGATTTCATGATATCATGTGTTCTGTCTTTAGCATTAAATAAAAATGAAAAAGTGTTAGTGTTGGTTTTAAATGTTATTTTATAATTGTTGGTTTTTCTTAGTATATGTGCAATTTTTTCTGATATTTTGCCAAAATATGGTATAGATATGTAATTTGTGTCTTCTGTTTGAATGTCAATGGGATATATTCTTTTGATAGCTAACCTATAATCTTTTTGTTTAATTAAAGTGTCAATCATGTTCGGATTATAATGATTTGCATGTGCTAGTTGTTTAATGGTTGATATCTCTTTGCTAAAATCTGATTTTGTTAGTGGAATAGTTAAAGCTCTGTGTACTAATGATCTGTATGCTGCTATTTTATGTGTATTGTGGTGACAAGATTCATTTGGTATTGTTATGTCTGTTTGTGTTGGTTTTCTGTATATGGAAAATTCAAAAAGATTGTCTGCGTTAATCTTGATATTTAAGTCTAGAAAGTTTATAGCCCTGTTTTGTTCTGTTTCTAGTGTATATTTTATATTAGGATGGATATTGTTTATAAGAATTAAAAATTCATTGATAACCTCAAAAGAACTGTCAAAACAAGCTAAAATGTCATCAACATAACGAAACCAGAAGATAATGTGTTTAGAGAGGTTTAATTCAAATATTCGATCTTCAAACTTGTCCATAAATATGTTAGCTAATAGAGGACTTAGAGAATTACCCATAGGTAAACCATCCTTTTGTAAATAAATTATGTTATTAAAAGTGAAATAATTTTGACTTATACAAAGGTCAAATAATTGAATTAACTCTAACCTTTTAACTAATTCTATATTACTATTGATCAAGAAACTATCTAATAAAGGAATACATTCTTGTGGTGGTATTCTGGAGAACATGTTCAGTAATTCTCCGTTACTGGAAGTATTAGATGTTTAATTATGATTTTTATTATTAATTTTTATTATTATTATTATTATTTTATCTAGTTACCTATTTTGTATCTACCTTAGCGACGTGTTTGTTTATAATTATATTACCTTTGATAATGACAGCATAGCTGTCGAAACAATATTGTCAGGTATATTTTAATAAAACTGTGAAACTTTTAATAATCTTTATTTATTTCATGATTATGGAGTTCCACAAAATAAGGCTGGAAACAATAAACAAGATTATTTCGTCTTCGTTAGAAGAACAAGCCAAGTTATACAAGAAACTTATGATCAAACACGGAATCGCAAGTCAGAATGTTTGGTTTAACCAAGAATGTCTGAAACGTCAGGTTATTCCTAACTACATAAACATCACTACCAGAACCAAGAATTCGATTACTGAAAAAGTGATTAGGAATGCCAAAAGAAGATGGCTCAAAGAAGAATCGAAGAAATGGTTTAGTATAAGAGACAATATGCACGTTTATATAAAGGTACTCTATACAGAACTTACTCATAAATTACACAATATCCAATTTGACATCTTAGATTTTGACATTAGAGAAACCGTCAGTCACATTAAATTTAAAAAATACACCACACAGAAAAATAAACTTCATCGACTTGTACAACAAAAACGTACACTACAAAATAACCATAATTGTCAGAACACTGCAAACTTTTATCCTCGTTTCATAAACTTGTCGAATATAACATTCAATGACAGAGAAACACGATTTCTTAACAAAGGTTTCAAATTTTGTCCTTTTCCAAAATTTACCAACAAAATTAAAGAAATTTTGGCCGTTGAATGCGAAACTATACTTAAGAAAGATCATAATAACTATGCAAAATTCCAAATTTCGAATTTGTTAAAAGAGATGTCTTTGAAACAGGACAAAATGTACAACACATCTAACATATCACTTCTTCAATCTATAAAACAGAAAATCACAGAGAACAATCTAATTTCTGTTAAAGCAGATAAGGGTAGCACTTTGGTAATTCTTTCTAAAGATATTTACATACAAAAAGTTAATGAATTTATTAATAAAGAAAATTTTGAAACGTTAAACAAAAACCCAACCACAAAATTCCAAAAAGAAATAAAACAAGGTTTAGAAAACTGCAATATCTGCTTTTCAGAATTAGAGCAACAAATCATTAATAAAAACCCACAAATACCTAAACTGTATGGATTAGTGAAGACCCACAAACAGAATATGCCAATAAGACCAGTTGTATCATACATCAATGCACCTAATCACATTTTATCCAAAAAACTGAACACGATAGGTTACAAATCGAAATACTCTGTTAGAAATTCATTAGAATTAGTAGATAAGCTGCAAAACATACATCTTCCACCACATTCAAAACTTGTTAGTTTTGATATTTGCAACATGTTCTCCAGAATACCACCACAAGAATGTATTCCTTTATTAGATAGTTTCTTGATCAATAGTAATATAGAATTAGTTAAAAGGTTAGAGTTAATTCAATTATTTGACCTTTGTATAAGTCAAAATTATTTCACTTTTAATAACATAATTTATTTACAAAAGGATGGTTTACCTATGGGTAATTCTCTAAGTCCTCTATTAGCTAACATATTTATGGACAAGTTTGAAGATCGAATATTTGAATTAAACCTCTCTAAACACATTATCTTCTGGTTTCGTTATGTTGATGACATTTTAGCTTGTTTTGACAGTTCTTTTGAGGTTATCAATGAATTTTTAATTCTTATAAACAATATCCATCCTAATATAAAATATACACTAGAAACAGAACAAAACAGGGCTATAAACTTTCTAGACTTAAATATCAAGATTAACGCAGACAATCTTTTTGAATTTTCCATATACAGAAAACCAACACAAACAGACATAACAATACCAAATGAATCTTGTCACCACAATACACATAAAATAGCAGCATACAGATCATTAGTACACAGAGCTTTAACTATTCCACTAACAAAATCAGATTTTAGCAAAGAGATATCAACCATTAAACAACTAGCACATGCAGATCATTATAATCCGAACATGATTGACACTTTAATTAAACAAAAAGATTATAGGTTAGCTATCAAAAGAATATATCCCATTGACATTCAAACAGAAGACACAAATTACATATCTATACCATATTTTGGCAAAATATCAGAAAAAATTGCACATATACTAAGAAAAACCAACAATTATAAAATAACATTTAAAACCAACACTAACACTTTTTCATTTTTATTTAATGCTAAAGACAGAACACATGATATCATGAAATCGGGCATTTACCGTTTAAATTGTTCTTTTTGTAGTTCGGTATATATTGGACAAACACTTCGAAATTTTGACATAAGATATAAAGAACACGTACGTCATTACAAAAATAAACATCCTGAAAAATCGAATTACGCCAAACACCTTTTAGAACAAAATCACACAATGACTCCTCAAAATAATATTAAATTCCTACATTTTTGTAATAACAAACGCAAATTAGACATTTTAGAAGCCTTTGAGATATACAAACACAAACTCAGGGTACCTTTAATGAATGAACAACTTGAGCTCAGTAATTCTCCGTTACTGGAAGTATTAGATGTTTAATTATGATTTTTATTATTAATTTTTATTATTATTATTATTATTTTATCTAGTTACCTATTTTGTATCTACCTTAGCGACGTGTTTGTTTATAATTATATTACCTTTGATAATGACAGCATAGCTGTCGAAACAATATTGTCAGGTATATTTTAATAAAACTGTGAAACTTTTAATAATCTTTATTTATTTCATGATTATACACCAATGACCGTGAGAAAATGCAAGGTTTCTGTCTATACACCAATGACCGTGAGGAAATGTAAGTATTTGCGCGAATGCAAGGTAAAGTGGTGGGGGTGATGGAGGGGTTCAAGGTGAAGGAGTGGGGGTGAAAGTGGGGTTCGAGGTTAGGGAGTGGGGGGTGGTTCGACAAAACCGGAGGGCGACGCAGCGGAGCGTCAGTCTGTCTTCGTTCATCATGGATACATCATCTAGTAGTGTTACCAGTGTTGGTGAAGTGAATAAGTGTCGTTGTGTGACATTGTCCTTCTGGTCGAAATTATCAATGAAGAAAGCGTGCCCGGTACATGTGCCGCGTACACCATCTCCAGTTGCTGCGTGCCCGGTACTTGTACCAACTATCGAGCGTGCACCATCTCTAGTTGCAGCGTGCTCGGTACATGTGCGGCGTACACCATCTCCAGTTGCTGCGTGCCCGGTACTGCCGCAAAGAAGATCATAGTACTACAAAATGTGGTAGTAAAGGCGGTAGCCGTTAATGTGGAGAAGCCGAAGTACGACATGCTTTCCGGGCGTTCACAACCTTTACTGCGAGAGCTGTTGACTTCGACAAATGTGTTTTACGCTGCTGGAAGTTTGCACATGAGAGGAATCCCCATCGTGACGGTCCAGGAAGCACCTGCGGCATCACCATGTTCGGGTGAGTGGGACTCCCAATTGTTGAATAGCCCATCGGGCAGCAAGTATGATATCTCAATTCGGGGGTCCCTTTTGGGGGATGCATCACCATCTGCAACCGATGAAGTGAACCTGCCCATGGAGATTGCCGCAAGTGCAAATGTAATTGTTTATGAAACGGAGTCGGACTGTTCCACATCAATTGCAAGCGCTCCTGACGATGACGATGGGGAGTTAATCATTCCGGGTACCCCCTGTGATGACTGGGTGCATGACCATTTGGACATTTTAGACACAGCGACACTTATGGAGGTTTCTGATGACACAGCGTCTATACAGTTGTCCGGCAGCATCAGAGACTTCACAACTTCAGCGATTGTCTTCATAGATGGTGTACCATGCGAGAAGCAGTCTTTACCGCTTGCTGTCGTTGATGACGCACCGCAGACAAGGATTACACGACGGTTAAGAGAAGTGGCGTCCGGTTTGCAAGGGTGTGAGAGTGAACGCATCGCTCTCCTTCAACGCAAAGCGGAACTCTTAGCTGCTGTGGAAAGATATGAGATCAAAATCAAGAGTATCAAGACGCAGCAGCTACGACAAGTGATGGAGGAGTTGGGGTCCTGTGAGAGCGAACGCCTCGCACTTTTAACCGAAGCGGAAAACTTGTCTGCTTTGCGTCATTAACGACGTTAACGGTTGTTATAACTGTGACCTCCCACTAACAATAACCCAGTCCTCTTCCTATCCCGGTCGGGTTTGCATAACACGTCCTCGTCGTCCCGACTGGAAATCAGTATCGCGAACGTTAGTGGTAAAAGTTGATGTAAAAGCTTTATCGTTTGCCAGTGCGTTCCCGTTTACTGATTACAAAGAATATGCATGTGTGTAGCTGTGGCGCGTCCTTCACCCGACGGGATGCCTTAGCCCGTCACCGAAGAGAAAGCTGCCGTGGACCGCTGGACTACCCATCCACGAGCGGTAAGTAACCATTCCTGTGAGGTTGTATGATGTGATATGAGTATTTTGTTGATTACAGCTGGGGGAGCTTCGGATGCTGCAGGTAATACCGGTGAAGGACCTGCATCTAAGAAAGCGAAAACAACCTCCCCGCAAGGTACGTGCACACATTGTTAACGGCTTTAGTGTTAGTGATCTGTGCAATTGTTTCAGGAAATACCTCCGCGACGGTGTATTGTGATGTGTGCGAGCTGGATGTTCCACGACGTGGCTACGCTGGACATCTACGAAGCAACCGCCACAATAATCGTAATGCCGCGTCAGTGCAGTCTGAGGAAGTGGTGGTCCTGGAGACGGCGTTCAAGTCTCGTATAGCCAGTTATCGAGTCTCGGTGAGAAATCATCACATAAATCTCAGAGAGTTTACTGATGAGACCCGCGAAAATGTGTTAACACTATTAGAACGAAACGTTCAGCGCTTTCGTAGTGTGAAAGTCAACCTAGAAGTATTCGGAATGTACTTTTTGGAAAGTCAAAATTTGCATGAAATTAAATCGTTTAATACGCAAAATGAGATTGTGACCGGGACTTCGAATCTGACCGATTTGTATGATGATTTCGTTGAGGTGCTGGATACGAAGATGTCGGACTTTAATGAGCGGAACTCAGGCAATTAATAGTTACGGGTTACGATTCGATTGCTAATTGTATGGTCCTTACAGGTTGGGTATTGGAGCAGCTGTTATTTATAGAAGTCAACGTCAATAAATACAACCCGCTCCGTGCTTCCTCATATGTTCCACTTCCGCCGTCGATACAACATAAAAAGGCTGTAATCAACGTGCAAAATAACGATCAGTGCTGTTTTGGTTGGGCCTTAGCGTCCGCTTTGTATCCGCCGAGGGGACGTGCCAACAGGACGACTTCGTATCCAAATTTTGCGCAACTGTTTGATTTTGAAGGTATCACCTTTCCTGTCAAACTGGATGCTATTTCGAAATTTGAAGCGCGTAATCCACGCTTATCTATTAACGTGTATGGTTTGGAAGCTGTATTTAAAGACGGAGAAATGAAACAAGAAGTTGTAGGGCCTCTGCATTACTCTAAGCAAAAGAAAGAAGTACATGTAAATTTATTATTAATTTCCGATATGGAGGGTAATAGTCATTACTGTTGGATAAAAAACTTTTCGCGTTTGGTGTCGTCACAATTATCGAATCACCATGCAACAAAATACTTTTGTGACGGCTGCTTGCAGTATTTTAAAAGTGAAAGTAGATTAGAGCAACATTCCCGTTTTGATTGTAATTATGTTTACACCAAGTTACCAACTATCGAACCCGTATGCGATAAATGGGGGCATGACCGGCCGGGTAATCTATTGAAGTTTGAAAATTTCAAAAGCAACTTACAGTACCTTTTGTCGTTTACGCGGATTTTGAAACTGTATTGAAACCTTTGGACACGGTTGAGCCGGATCCTAGTGGAAAATTTACCATGACATCGTACGAACACGAACCACATTCGTTTGCATATTACATTAAGTGTTCATACGATGACGCGTTATCTAAATTTGAATTGTATCGTGGTCCGAATGCAGCAAGTGAGTTTATGACGCGTTTAGAAGGAGATGTTAGAAGGTTGTATAAGGATCATTTAAAACATGTTCAAGACATGCGACTTTTATCGTGCCGACAAACTTTCAACTATGATAATGCAACCGTGTGTCATATTTGTGACAAACCCTTTGGTGAAAACGACGTTAAGGTGAAAGATCACTGTCACCTCAGCGGCGAGTACCGCGGTGCGGCTCACTCCGGGTGCAATCTAATGTATCAAATCCCCGACTTCATACCGATATTTTTCCATAATTTGACAGGATATGATTCACATCTATTCATAAAGCAATTGGCATTAGAAAAAGAAGCAATCGATGTGATTGCGCTCAAACAAGAGAAATATGTTTCGTTTTCGAAACAGCTTTTGGTAGATGAAATTAGGAACGGGTCCCAACGACAACCGATATGTCTTAAAATGCGCTTTCTGGACAGTTTACGATTTCTAAATTCTAGTTTGGATAAGTTGTCTCAAAATCTAACTTCCGACCAGTGTTTGAGTATTAAAAAGTATTTTGGAGATGGGGTTAGCTTCGACTTACTGCGACAGAAAGGTGTGTTTCCCTATTCGTACGTCGACAGCTTCTCCAAACTCGAACAGGACACGTTGCCGACGTATGAGGACTTTTTCGATCGTTTGACAGGGGAACACGTCTCTCGATCGCGGTATGCTCGCGCTGTGGAGGTGTGGAATACGTTTGGATGCACGACTTTGGGCGACTATTCGGATCTCTATTTGAAAACCGATGTCTTACTTTTGGTTGATGTCTTTGAAAACTTTAGACGTGTATGTCTTGAAAATTCTAAGTTAGATCCGGCGCAGTATTTTACTGCACCGGGTTTAAGTTGGGATGCTATGTTGAAACGCACGTCTGTAGAACTGGAGCTGCTCACGGATCTGGACATGCTCTATTTCTTTAAGAAAGGCATTCGGGGAGGTGTCAGTACCTGTGTTGGCAGGAAGTGTTTCGCGAATAATACTTTTCTTCCAAATTATGACGCGTCCAAGCCCCATTCTTTTATTATGTATCTCGATGCTACCAATCTCTACGGTTACAGTATGCGACAGTATCTGCCGCAGCGCGACTTTGAATGGCTTAGTCCGTACGAAATTGAACAGTTCGATCTAAATTCCGTGGCGGAAGACGCCGATATGGGCTACGTGCTGGAAGTAGATCTACACTACCCAACGCGGTTGCATGATTTACATAATGACTTTCTTTTCTGTCCCAAACCTCTGGTGCCACCTACGGGCAACGAGCGTCACCCAAAATTAATTTCAAACTTATTCGATAAAACGCGTTACGTTATCCACTATAGAAATTTACAACAGTGTCTTAAGCACGGTTTAGAATTAACCAAAATTCATCGCGTATTAAAATTTCATCAGGCACCCTGGTTGCGTTCCTATATTGATTTGAACACCACGTTACGTAATCAGGCGACTAACGAAGTGGACAGGGACTTCTTCAAATTAATGGTGAACAGTTTATTTGGCAAGACAATGGAAAATGTCGATAAAAGGGTGGACGTTCGTTTGGTTAGTCATTGGGAACGTCATGGTAAAAAGCATGGGGCTGAGACGTTAGTAGCAAAGCCTCAATTCAAAAGCGTTGCTGTCTTTTCGGAAAATTTGGTCGCTATAGAGTTACAAAAAGTGTCGGTTACATACAATAAACCGGTGTACGTGGGTTTTACTATTTTGGATCTTTCTAAAACGATAATGTATGAATTTTTTTATGATTTTGTCAAACCTTTATATGGTGATAACGTGCGCTTGCTGTACACAGATACTGACTCTTTCATTATAGAAATTCGTACTGAAAATTTTTATGCTGATATGAAGCAACACTTAGATAAATTTGACACCTCAAAATTCCCACCTGACAATATTCACGGTATACCGCGCACGGCCTAGGTGGTTGGTAAAATGAAAGATGAATATTGTGGAGTGCCCCTCTGCAGTTTCTTCGGTGCAGGTGCTAAAACGTATTGTGTAAACGTGCTTGACCGCGACGGTGAAATGGCGATTAAAAAGGCTAAAGGGGTAAAAAGGGCGGTAATTCAGCGCGATCTCACCGTTGAGGACTACCGTCAGGTTGTGGAGGATGGTGTTGTGCTCTTCCGCAAAATGTTTATATTCAAATCACGTTTACATGCTATGTACACAGAACTTCGGAATAAAGTAGCGTTATCACCAGCCGATAACAAGCGTTATATTATTCCCGGGTCGCACAACACTTTAGCATGGGGACACAGCGATATTCATCCGGGGCGTGATAGTTACCAGAATTTGGATCGTATGTTAGAATTACTGCAAGCCGAAATGTAATTTTGGAACTCTTTTGTTGGTAGAACCGACGGTACTGATTAGTAATACTGATAATATATATATTAGATAATACTGATTAGTATTATCGCAGAGGCCCCGGCTACGTTGACAACAGCCTTTTCTTTGTTATGAATTATTGTAAATACTATTTATGCTTTGTAGTTTATAACCGTATATATTTCATGTATTTATTATGATATTGAGTAATGTGAATAAATTATATATATCATACTCTGTGTTTCTGTAAAGGTAGAAGAAATAAAACACACTATTGATATCAAAAAGTAATTTATTATTGTTTACTGCTTACATAAAATGATAGTTATATATTAACATTGCAACACACTGCATGCACTATACTACTTAATGCACTATATCACGTGCTGCTATATACGAGTTGTGGGTATTATCAAAGCCCAACCACTTGACTAAAACTTGATCTCCCTTTTTTTTAACACCTTCTCTACTAGAAATACTTCAGGATGTTTAACCATCTGTAATTCCTCCGTGTAGAAGCCTCCACGTATCTCTTCCCCGTTCGTGTCTTCCAAGATATACGATATGGGATTGGTTCGATTAACCTTTTTAATTTGAAAGATTTCGGTACTCCATGTGGGAGTATAGCCTTTCGCAAACGCTTCCCGATGCTTGCTGATTCGCACGTGATCACCGACTGTGAATTTAGCACTTCGCAGGTCGGTGGTTTTCTGGAAATCGTAAACTGTTTGTAAAAGAATCTTGGCGTTGCTGTGGTTCACATCGATGGGTTTGTAGCCGGTGGTGCGGTGTACGGTATCGTTGTACTGGTTAACAACCTTTGGTAATAACTGCAACCACTTATATGACCCTTGCATTGAAAATTCCTTCCACATCTTGTTTTTAAGAGTTCGGTTTACACGTTCTACCGGACTTGCTTTCATACTAGAAAAGGTGCTGTAATGGTTGATGTTGAAAGTTTGCATTAGCTTACGAAAATGCTGGTTGTAGAATTCCTTCCCCATATCCGTTTGTAAATTGTCGGGAGTACCTCCTGTTGATGTTAATAATTTTTTCATTGCTTTCGTGACGTCTTCACCGGTTTTTCGTTTAAGTGGACACGCCCAAACACGCTTGCTAAACATATTCAACAATACTAAAATATATCGAAAACCTTTATTTATTTTAGCATAGGGAATCATTTCCACAAGATCGGCCATGTACAAATCGTTCAAGCCTTTTACGATTACGCGTCTTCTTCGAAATCGTTTACGAGCAGGTTTATGCAATTCTTCAATTATTTGACGTTTGATACTCATTTAGAAAATGCTGGAACACTAATAACAGCTTCAAAAATAAATATATCCCTTGTTCCAGGTCTCTTCGTAATGTCGTTCCTCTAACAAAAGGTATCATTAAACAAATCAAATACCAATTTGATTTGTTTAATGATACCTTTTGTTAGAGGAACGACATACTCGAAGTTGGTGGAGTTCAAAAGTGCATAACCGTTTTCATGATTGTATATTCCCAGCATATACAACATTGTCTCGTAATGCACATTAGACACGTCTTCTAAAAGGAATACTTTTGTACGAGCATCGAGTTTAACTTGGGTAGGGGTTTTGTGAAGATGTTTACCGAATTTATCGAGTGTCATGATTGCACTAACGTTAGCAATATTATGAAACGGATCGATACGCGTGTGATGATTTATTCGATAATTTTAGCAGCTCTCAATTCATCGATAATATATCGTATATGATTTCATTAGTGTGACCGGTGTGACCAGCCGATTTTGAACTTAAAAGGAGTCTCAATCTGTCCACTAATTTATTAGGATCTTTCCAAGGTATAAATTCCACCTGTTTATTATTATAGTTGAGAACGCGCATATCACTACCGCCACGTTTTGGTAATGTGCGAGTTTACGATCGCGTGACCGGTGTAGTAGGTGTAGACTCGCTTCGAAATCTTGCTCCAGGAGTAGTTAAAAGGGCTCTAATTATAGTTGAATATTTCTTTCCGGTTCCGTGTAGCTGTGCACCCTCAATGTAACCTCTTCTGGTAGCATTGGTACGTGTAAGAAGGTCCTTATACTTCTGCAAGTCTGATTGGGTGTATCCAATAGGTGCTTTTTTAAATACTAATTCGTAAAAACCAGGAGTGCCTGTACATTTAAAAATTGTGCCTGAGGGTTTTTTAATAATAAAGTCGTTCTCGTCAAAAGTGAGTACGGCGTCTCCGATTAGGTACTGGTGAGATTCCGGATGGAATCGTACTCCATAATGATGATCGAACTCGTTCTTAGTATCCTTGAACATGTTTTCCATATACATTTTAGCTCTACCAGAAAAGGTCTGGTCCATGAATTCCGGACTGAATCCAACAGCAGCAAGTTGTTCTTTCAATTGATCCAATGTTGGGATCCCAGATTCTTCCAGGACTTCTGTTTAAAAAACTGAGATATCAGGTGAGGGAACGCTAGTAGTGCGCATTCTTTGGGCGATAGGTGATGGTTCGTGAGGTATTCGTCTTGCGGGTGGAAGTCGTTTATAAAATTTTTTTGGGGTCGAGGTAGGTATGGGAGAAGACACTTCCGTTTTTAAGGGTTCTTCTTTCGGAGTTAATAATTCCGTTTTAACTCCGGTTATAAACTCACGCAATGGTTGAGTGATAGGTTGATAGCGGCGTTGTAGTTCCACTTCTGACCGTGCAATTTCAGACTTGAGACTTTTGTATTTCTGTTTAACATGACGTCGTGCTTTAACCAAGTCTTCTGCTACACGCTTGTCCATGTTTACTAAAACGTTTAGTTAGTGTCTTCGGTATTTATGGTGAAGTAACAGTCGAAACCTTTTCGATAACGTCCCCCATTAAGTGGATAATCTTTGTCGATTACTAAAAAGCCGTATTTCTCCTTCCAACAGTGTAAACACAAGTGTTTAAACGCTTCGAAAGTCATTTCCCCGCTAACATGATCGTTAAATATGTGTTTTAAGTTAGTATTATCCTGCTTAAACACGACAATGAGATTTGAATTATCTCTTACGAGTTGTTTAGGTATCGCAGAATATGTCTGACATAAATAAAAACAATCGATGTGTTTATGTCTCCCGAAGCAGAAGTAATCACGTATGGTGCTTTGACTATCGCAAACTACATCATCGAAGATAATAACCGAGTTTTGGTTTGCATCCTTAGGCGGTAATATAGTTTCAGAAGAATCGTATTCGAAATAACCGATGGGTAATGATCGAAACAGGTCGCGCAGATATGCGTATTTTGGTTGATAAAGAGATTTACTATAGACATATACGTTTTGGAAGCGTAAACCGTTTGGATGTTCTAGTAAACTTATCATTAGGTTGGTTTTACTACATCCGGAACTGCCTACTGTTATACCGCGTTTGCATCCTGCACCCAACAATACGCTATGTTTAAAAACTTGTGGCGTCGGTGAACAATTATCCCGATTTACAACCGGTAATCTGTGCCTCTGATGCACCAACTTTAGCTGCTCCATGTAGGACACGTTGTGAGGGAGGAGCACACGTGTGTGATATATATAAATATATGTAGACGGGTCACTTACAGTCACTCTTCACCTGTGATAGGAGGAGTAATGTGTTATGAAACGTACTCTGCGAAAAGCGGATAATCGTCAATCAACTCGTAAGGGGAAGGGAGTGATCAACACTCTCATTAATAAGTTACCGTTAGAATTACATTTACCAGGGTATAACTACTGCGGACCTGGCACCCGTTTACATCAAAGGCTTGCTCGTGGAGACAAAGGAATAAATCCGTTGGATGAAGCTTGTAAAGAGCACGACATAGTCTATTCAAAAACTAACGATCTTGGTGAACGTCATAAAGCCAATAGTATATTAGGACATAAGGCGTGGACTAGGTTTCGTTCTAAGGACGCTCGTTTTGGAGAGAGAGCGGCTGCACTTACTGTGGCCGGCATTATGTCTGGAAAAAGAAAATTGGGTATGGGTGTTCGACGACGACGATCTAAGGTGAAAAGAAGGGGTACTTTAACGTTCAACAACGCCATCAAATTAGCTAGAAAACGTATTGGTGGTAAAGTAAAAAAGTTATCTTTAAAACAGTCTGCTCGTCTTGCCCTAGCGGCCTTGAAGCGTAAACGTATCATTGCTCCCAAAGATCGGATTATACCTATCCCCAAACAAGGTGGTTTCCTACCGCTGATTCCTTTATTTGCCGCTCTCGGAGCTATAGGCTCGTTAGGCACTGGAGCAGCTGCGGTTGCCAAAGCAGTAAATGAAGCAAAAGCAGCGAAATCAGCGCTCGAAGAAACGAAACGACACAATATAGCGATGGAGCAAGCTCCTGTAGGAAAAGGATTATATTTGAAACCGTACAAAAAAGGATTAGGATTGTATTTACGACCTCCAAAAAACTACCCTTAAAGCTACCACACCGACCACTGACCAATATCGATCTGTCAAAGTACGTAAACGAGTTAAAAATTCCATACTTCAGAGGTATTTTTATGCGAAACGGGTTACCGAAACGTATCCGTAAAAACGAATGTGGAATTGTGAATTTGGATGATACAGATGGGGAAGGTACGCATTGGACATCGTATGTTAAACGTGGTCGACATATATTATACTTTGATAGTATTGGACAGTTCAAACCCCCACTAGAACTCGTTCATTACTTTAAAAGTGATGGTAGCTTAAACGTTATTAGTTACAACTATGATGCTTTTCAGAAGCTAAATTCGTACAATTGTGGACATTTAGCGCTGAACTTTTTATATGAAAACACTCCTTAACATTTCCTCAGTCTTACTGGGAATGTTGAGATGTCTAAAACATTCATCTTCTCCGCTAAAACGTCTGTTTTAACTTCTCCTTTTAACCCTCCCATATATTTGGATCCTACAAAACAATGGGTTATGCGTTTGACAAATTTCGAAACGTTCAATACTATTCCAAACGTAACGGATAAAAACAACGTGTTTAAAATGGGAGAAAGAATAATAAAGATACCTACTGGATCATATGAGCTTACTGATATAGCTCAATACATTAATTCTCAAGTAAACGGTGAGTCTGTTAACATCGATCCGAATCATAATACCCTAAGATCGATTATAAAAGCCGATCACGACATTGACTTTACAGTTGAACACTCTATCGGAACATTGTTAGGGTTTAAGAATAGAATCTTAAAAGCTAAGGAACGTCACATATCTGATTTTCCAGTTAAAATTATCAAGGTTAACTCGCTAATGATAGAATGTAATATAATAACAGGAAATTATATTAATGGTACACCTGCCCATGTGATACATCAGTTCTTCCCCAGTGTTCCTCCTGGATTCAAAATAATAGAAGCACCTGAGACTGCACCCTATTTACCAATTAATGTCAATACTATTTCAAACATTACCCTTAAAATATTGGATCAAGACGGGGATTTGGTTAATTTCCAAGGGGAAATCGTGACGATAGGACTTCATTTGAAGAGCGTGGATGATGGTGTTCAAATATAACACTCCTCGATGTTGCACTGATCGCTCTGGCTATAAAAGATCGTGTTGGAAGCGGAAAATGGTTAGTCAGGCATCGGTCGCTACTCAATTGACAAGGGGTAACCGCTTATTCTTGCAAACCTTAGGCTTTGTTATCCCAAAATGAATGTGCTAAATGTAAACGAAAAAGTGCTCGTCGATAACTCGATTGTTGGAGCTGAATTTCACACTCACCAACCTTATACCACTCGTTTTGAGAATGATGATGAAATTCGAATACCTATTCAAGAGGATATGTCCACTTTGCCTTCGCGTAGTTATCTATATGTAGAAGGTACTGTACTGAAAGAAGATGGTAAACCATCAGCGAGTGGTAAATTTATAAACAATGGTATTGCATATCTTTTTAGTGAGATTCGGTACGAAATGAATGGAGTTGTGGTGGATTCGGTAACAAAAGTTGGTCTAACAACCACCATGAAAGCTTACCTTTCCCACAATTCGAATGAAAGCGTTAAGTTACAAAACGCTGGTTGGTTTCCGGATGGTACCAGCACCTTGCTAGATAGTAAAGGGATTTGTGATGAGTGTTTGGTAAAAAAGCTCATTGCGCAACATCTAAGGGACTTTGCATATGACTTAATAGAGGACGGATTAAATGGGTGGTTTAGTGACATTTGATGAAAGTAAAAACAAAATGCATTACATGTTAACATGGGAGTATGGACATCGTCAAGCACGCAGAAGTCAATGGGAGATAATAGCAAGGGATAGGGTACGATTTCAGAGACGAATAAGCTACGTGGAAAATGTAATCGCTCCAGTTTTGAAAGAAGAGTATAGAGAGGGTATCTATAATACACGTTTTAAAAGTAGTGGGGGTATAGTTTAAATAGTCACATCAGTCGCTTACCGTCAGTTACAAAAATGGGTTCAATCAAAGTGGGTTGGCAACATTACTGGGTTCTTGAAACAACAGATAAGGGTGAAATTAAATTTTCGCGTTATAAAACGCACAATACCGGGTTGTTAATCGAAAGAGCTAAACTATCGAACACTGTGGTTGTACGTAGTGAAAACGATTATCGACACACTTCGTGTGCAGGTGTAGAAGTCCATTATTTGCTAAAAAATGGTAAACTTATAAATATACAAAATTCCACATGTACAGAACAGGGGTTGCTCATACATCGTCATACTATTAACTTGTTGCCTGATAAATGTGATTTCATTCTTATCAAATGTAAATGTGTTACACCGTATAGTGAATGGATTGCTGCAACTGAACGTGCACGTGACAACCTTGCTGCTGTCGGTTTTCCTTCGGGTTTGGTGCGTTATCTGGATTGGGAATTAAAGGGTAGTAATTGTTATATATTCAATTGTGAATAGTTATATAAGTTTGTAATAGACAATGAATAGTTGTAATCATATGATGTTATCTGGATTGGGTATTAAAGTTTAGTAATTGTTATATTTAATCGTGAATAGTTATATAAGTTTGTAATAGACAATGAATAAATAGTTGTAATCTTATTATGTTGTTTTAATAAAACCATTATGGATATTTAAAAACTTTATTCTGAAAAATCCATTACATGAGTTTTATATAAGTAGTATACATTACTTAATGCACAATAGCACAGTGAAGGATGATGATAAAAGCATGATGGAAGCATAGCCTGTAGAGCTGGTTCCTCTGGTAACTCCACCACCGGTTGTGATACGAAACGTCGAATGTAGTTGCTCTTTTCAGATCCCTTCACGTAAATGGTATCCGCCTGCTGAGTTAAGCGTTGCAGAATTACAGGGAGCATAAAGGGAGGAGTGAATCCTTCATTCCAATCCAGACAATGATGATTATGCATTAACCAAGTAGCTTGTTGACGAAACTTGGGTGGTAAGTTGCGAAAGGCAAATGGAGGTTTGAAAACGTAGTGAGACACACGATGTCCATCAAACACGACTAATTCCTTGGGTGCAAAGTCTTTTTCTGAAGTCTTGAAACCTTGCACATCGATAACTAGCATGATCGAAGCGTGCGACTATACTAATAAAGGTAACAGGTCCTTGGACGTATATAACGATTTCCTTTACAGTTGACGTACTTGCTTTGTCAATCCATTATACGTAAATACACGATCGTGCAAAATGAGACAGTAAGCAGTAGTGTTCGCTGGAATGCTTTTGTGAGTTTCGAAAGTAACTCGAAGAACGACAGCTTTCCCTAGCAAGGAATCTTTCTGTCGCGAACAGTCGATGACGATTAGAGGTGTAAGTGCCTTAAATCTATCAGGAGTCAGTAGAGGTTCGTTGGGTTTATCATAGTAGGATCGTTGAAAGTTAGCATACATTTCGTATAAAGTAGCATGTCGATTTTCACCATAATTAATATTTAATTGATCGTAAGGATATCTTTCCGTATTTAAAAATACCGTCACGTTTTGAATATCACAGGCGTCGAATGTGCTCATATCTTTCTGCAACTGACCATCACGATCGGTTTGAAACCCTATGATAACGTAACGGGGAGTTTCCAGAGTGGTCGATGTTTTAATAGACCAACTGTGCTTATCCGTTTGCGGTACAGCGGGATAAATATGTTTCCCAGCTTCTAAATGCCACTTGAGTGTCAATATTTTTCCCAATATATTTTGTTAATGATAATTCTTCCGCCAATCCCGGTTGAATATGTGGAACTTTCCAATGTATTTTTTGCAAGTTAACCTTAAGCTTTTCATTAGCATCGGTGGATATTAGGGCATCGACATCGGAATTGCTTCTAATTAATACCAATTCTTGACGAATATTCATAATAATCTTTCCATAGTCTTCAAAAATCCCCAACAGTGTTGATAAAGGTATGCAGGCGCAAAAATTACCTTTACTATCTAGCAAGGTGCTGGTACCATCCGGAAACCAACCAGCGTTTTGTAACTTAACGCTTTCATTCGAATTGTGGGAAAGGTAAGCTTTCATGGTGGTTGTTAGACCAACTTTTGTTACCGAATCCACCACAACTCCATTCATTTCGTACCGAATCTCACTAAAAAGATATGCAATACCATTGTTTATAAATTTACCACTCGCTGATGGTTTACCATCTTCTTTCAGTACAGTACCTTCTACATATAGATAACTACGCGAAGGCAAAGTGGACATATCCTCTTGAATAGGTATTCGAATTTCATCATCATTCTCAAAACGAGTGGTATAAGGTTGGTGAGTGTGAAATTCAGCTCCAACAATCGAGTTATCGACGAGCACTTTTTCGTTTACATTTAGCACATTCATTTTGGGATAACAAAGCCTAAGGTTTGCAAGAATAAGCGGTTACCCCTTGTCAATTGAGTAGCGACCGATGCCTGACTAACCATTTTCCGCTTCCAACACGATCTTTTATAGCCAGAGCGATCAGTGCAACATCGAGGAGTGTTATATTTGAACACCATCATCCACGCTCTTCAAATGAAGTCCTATCGTCACGATTTCCCCTTGGAAATTAACCAAATCCCCGTCTTGATCCAATATTTTAAGGGTAATGTTTGAAATAGTATTGACATTAATTGGTAAATAGGGTGCAGTCTCAGGTGCTTCTATTATTTTGAATCCAGGAGGAACACTGGGGAAGAACTGATGTATCACATGGGCAGGTGTACCATTAATATAATTTCCTGTTATTATATTACATTCTATCATTAGCGAGTTAACCTTGATAATTTTAACTGGAAAATCAGATATGTGACGTTCCTTAGCTTTTAAGATTCTATTCTTAAACCCTAACAATGTTCCGATAGAGTGTTCAACTGTAAAGTCAATGTCGTGATCGGCTTTTATAATCGATCTTAGGGTATTATGATTCGGATCGATGTTAACAGACTCACCGTTTACTTGAGAATTAATGTATTGAGCTATATCAGTAAGCTCATATGATCCAGTAGGTATCTTTATTATTCTTTCTCCCATTTTAAACACGTTGTTTTTATCCGTTACGTTTGGAATAGTATTGAACGTTTCGAAATTTGTCAAACGCATAACCCATTGTTTTGTAGGATCCAAATATATGGGAGGGTTAAAAGGAGAAGTTAAAACAGACGTTGTAGCGGAGAAGATGAATGTTTGAGACATCTCAACATTCCCAGTAAGACTGAGGAAATGTTAAGGAGTGTTTTCATATAAAAAGTTCAGCGCTAAATGTCCACAATTGTACGAATTTAGCTTCTGAAAAGCATCATAGTTGTAACTAATAACGTTTAAGCTACCATCACTTTTAAAGTAATGAACGAGTTCTAGTGGGGGTTTGAACTGTCCAATACTATCAAAGTATAATATATGTCGACCACGTTTAACATACGATGTCCAATGCGTACCTTCCCCATCTGTATCATCCAAATTCACAATTCCACATTCGTTTTTACGGATACGTTTCGGTAACCCGTTTCGCATAAAAATACCTCTGAAGTATGGAATTTTTAACTCGTTTACGTACTTTGACAGATCGATATTGGTCAGTGGTCGGTGTGGTAGCTTTAAGGGTAGTTTTTTGGAGGTCGTAAATACAATCCTAATCCTTTTTTGTACGGTTTCAAATATAATCCTTTTCCTACAGGAGCTTGCTCCATCGCTATATTGTGTCGTTTCGTTTCTTCCAGCGCTGATTTCGCTGCTTTTGCTTCATTTACTGCTTTGGCAACCGCAGCTGCTCCAGTGCCTAACGAGCCTATAGCTCCGAGAGCGGCAAATAAAGGAATCAGCGGTAGGAAACCACCTTGTTTGGGGATAGGTATAATCCGACCTTTGGGAGCAATGATACGTTTACGCTTCAAGGCCGCTAGGGCAAGACGAGCAGACTGTTTTAAAGATAACTTTTTTACTTTACCACCAATACGTTTTCTAGCTAATTTGATGGCGTTGTTGAACGTTAAAGTACCCCTTCTTTTCACCTTAGATCGTCGTCGTCGAACACCCATACCCAATTTTCTTTTTCCAGACATAATGCCGGCCACAGTAAGTGCAGCCGCTCTCTCTCCAAAACGAGCGTCCTTAGAACGAAACCTAGTCCACACCTTATGTCCTAATATACTATTGGCTTTATGACGTTCACCAAGATCGTTAGTTTTTGAATAGACTATGTCGTGCTCTTTACAAGTTTCATCACCCGGGTTTATTCCTTTGTCTCCACGAGCAAGCCTTTGATGTAAACGGGTGCCAGGTCCGCAGTAGTTATACCCTGGTAAATGTAATTCTAACGGTAACTTATTAATGAGAGTGTTGATCACTCCCTTCCCCTTACGAGTTGATTGACGATTATCCGCTTTTCGCAGAGTACGTTTCATAACACATTACTCCTCCTATCACAGGTGAAGAGTGACTGTAAGTGACCCGTCTACATATATTTATATATATCACACACGTGTGCTCCTTCCTCACAACGTGTTCTACATGGAGCAGCTAAAGTTGGTGCATCAGAGGCACAGATTACCGGTTGTAAATCGGGATAATTGTTCACCGACGCCACAAGTTTTTAAACATAGCGTATTGTTGGGTGCAAGATGCAAACGCGGTATAACAGTAGGCAGTTCCGGATGTGGTAAAACCAACCTAATGATAAGTTTACTAGAACATCCAAACGGTTTACGCTTCCAAAACGTATATGTCTATAGTAAATCTCTTTATCAACCAAAATACGCATATCTGCGCGACCTGTTTCGATCATTACCCATCGGTTATTTCGAATACGATTCTTCTTCGAAAATCAAGAGTATCAAGACGCAGCAGCTACGACAAGTGATGGAGGAGTTGGGGTCCTGTGAGAACGAACGCCTCGCACTTTTAACCGAAGCGGAAAACTTGTCTGCTTTGCGTCATCAACGACGTTAACGGTTGGTATAACTGTGACCTCCCACTAACAATAACCCAGTCCTCTTCCTATCCCGGTCGGGTTTGCATAACACGTCCTCGTCGTCCCGACTGGAAATCAGTATCGCGAACGTTAGTGGTAAAAGTTGACGTAAAAGCTTTATCGTTTGCCAGTGCGTTCCCGTTTACTGATTACAAAGAATATGCATGTGTGTAGCTGTGGCGCGTCCTTCACCCGACGGGATGCCTTAGCCCGTCACCGAAGAGAAAGCTGCCGTGGACCGCTGGACTACCCATCCACGAGCGGTAAGTAACCATTTCTGTGAGGTTGTATGATGTGATATGAGTATTTTGTTGATTACAGCTGGGGGAGCTTCGGATGCTGCAGGTAATACCGGTGAAGGACCTGCATCTAAGAAAGCGAAAACAACCTCCCCGCAAGGTACGTGCACACATTGTTAACGGCTTTAGTGTTAGTGATCTGTGCAATTGTTTCAGGAAATACCTCCGCGACGGTGTATTGTGATGTGTGCGAGCTGGATGTTCCACGACGTGGCTACGCTGGACATCTACGAAGCAACCGCCACAATAATCGTAATGCCGCGTCAGTGCAGTCTGAGGAAGTGGTGGTCCTGGAGACGGCGTTCAAGTCTCGTATAGCCAGTTATCGAGTCTCGGTGAGAAATCATCACATAAATCTCAGAGAGTTTACTGATGAGACCCGCGAAAATGTGTTAACACTATTAGAACGAAACGTTCAGCGCTTTCGTAGTGTGAAAGTCAATCTAGAAGTATTCGGAATGTACTTTTTGGAAAGTCAAAATTTGCATGAAATTAAATCGTTTAATACGCAAAATGAGATTGTGACCGGGACTTCGAATCTGACCGATTTGTATGATGATTTCGTTGAGGTGCTGGATACGAAGATGTCGGACTTTAATGAGCGGAACTCAGGTAATTAATAGTTACGGGTTACGATTCGATTGCTAATTGTATGGTCCTTACAGGTTGGGTACTGGAGCAGCTGTTATTTATAGAAGTCAACGTCAATAAATACAACCCGCTCCGTGCTTCCTCATATGTTCCACTTCCGCCGTCGATACAACATAAAAAGGCTGTAATCAACGTGCAAAATAACGATCAGTGCTGTTTTGGTTGGGCCTTAGCGTCCGCTTTGTATCCGCCGAGGGGACGTGCCAACAGGACGACTTCGTATCCAAATTTTGCGAAACTGTTTGATTTTGAAGGTATCACCTTTCCTGTCAAACTGGATGCTATTTCGAAATTTGAAGCGCGTAATCCACGCTTATCTATTAACGTGTATGGTTTGGAAGCTGTATTTAAAGACGGAGAAATGAAACAAGAAGTTGTAGGGCCTCTGCATTACTCTAAGCAAAAGAAAGAAGTACATGTAAATTTATTATTAATTTCCGATATGGAGGGTAATAGTCATTACTGTTGGATAAAAAACTTTTCGCGTTTGGTGTCGTCACAATTATCGAATCACCATGCAACAAAATACTTTTGTGACGGCTGCTTGCAGTATTTTAAAAGTGAAAGTAGATTAGAGCAACATTCCCGTTTTGATTGTAATCATGTTTACACCAAGTTACCAACTATCGAACCCGTATGCGATAAATGGGGGCATGACCGGCCGGGTAATCTATTGAAGTTTGAAAATTTCAAAAGCAACTTACAGTACCTTTTGTCGTTTACGCGGATTTTGAAAGTGTATTGAAACCTTTGGACACGGTTGAGCCGGATCCTAGTGGAAAATTTACCATGACATCGTACGAACACGAACCACATTCGTTTGCATATTACATTAAGTGTTCATACGATGACGCGAACACTTGTCGACCAGTTTTTTGTTGTTCTTTACTAGAGGTGTTTCTTTTTCTACAAAATCCAACCCTTAAGCCAAAGTTCCCGCTAGCCGCTAGATGGGCTTTTTTAACCGCTAAAACGATTTCTATTCCACGAGATCTGGTGGAAAGTCCGTTAAATTGGCAATACTAGATAACTAAGGTCTCCATTTTGCATATGTTAAAGTATGTATATAAGGAGTTCTCGGTATTAATAATAATACATATGATATATTAGAATAGTTTAGTTTAGTTTAATCTAAATGTTGCTATTCTTACAGGTATCAAGTGGAATAATAATATTAAAAAAAAGTACCTATTAACCTTACGTGTAACCTCAAGTGCTATCATAGATTGCTCTATTTGTTACATAAAATATATGATAAAAAAGTGAAAATTGAATGTTTAAATTAAATTTTGTGTTTTTAATTGTTTTTCTAATAATTATTGTGTTTAAAAAAATACAGTGTTTCAAACTATTTGTGTGTTTTCCATCAGCCACTCTGTAAAATAACCCTTCTGGATAAGCCAATTTGCACAATGGATAGTGATGAGATAAATGTAATAAAAAATGAAATAGATCTCAAATTAGAAGTGGAAGTAATGGAAAACAACACCAGAAGTAATAATGAGACATATTCTCAGAGTGAAGAGAAACTATCAATGGCATCAGTTGATGATCACTTACCAATTTATAAACAAGAGAAACAGTTAGAAAGAAATCTATGTAATTATAAATGTACAGTAAAATCAAGTGTCAAAAGGCACATGCTAACTTATAGAAGTGAGAAACAATTTGAATGTAATGTATGTAATTATAAATGTACACGAAAGGGTCATCTTGTAATCCACATTCGCACTCACAGTGGTGAGAAACCATTTAAATGTAATATTTGTGATTATAGATGTTCTCGAAAAAGTAGTCTCAAACTACACATGCTCATTCATAATAGTGAAAAACAATTTGAATGTACTTTATGCTCTTATAAATGTTCTCGAAAAAGTAGTATCCAACAACACATGCTCATTCATAGTGGTGAGAAACCATTTGAATGTAATCTATGTGCGTATAAGTGCTTTGAAAAGAATAGTCTCAAAAACCACATGCTCACCCATACCGGTGAGAAGCCATTTGAATGTAATTTATGCAATTATAAATGTTCTCGAAAAAGCAGTCTCAAACAACACATGTTCATTCATAGTGGTGTGAAATCATTTAAATGTAATTTGTGTGATTATAAATGTTCTCGAAAAAGTAGTCTCAATAAACACATGCTTACTCATAGTGTTAACAAGTCATCCTTATGTTATCTATGTGATTATAAATGTTTACAAAAAGGTAATCTTAAAAAGCACATGCTCGCTCATAGAAATGAGAAAGCATTTGAATGTAAAATATGTAATTATAAATGTTTACGAAAGGGCCATCTCATGATCCACATTCGCACTCATACTGGCGAGAAGCCATTTAAATGCAATATTTGTGATTATAAATGTTCTCGAAAAGATGGTCTTAAAGTACACATGCTTACTCATAGTGGTGAGAAACCATTTGAATGTAATTTGTGTGATTATAAATATTCTCTAAAATGTAGTCTCAAAAAACACATGCTCACTCATAAGGCAAATTTTAGCGACAAACACGGTCCAAGTGGTTATGGAATTACACATTTTCGCGATGAACCCATGACGTCATTGTTGTGAATTAAGAACGTGGTTCGAGAAACCATTGGACGATGGTCGAGAGGAGCGTCCATCATGTTCATTCGTGGTTCGTAATTATTCGAGTACATCGTGTATTTACGCACTTTATTACTTCAACAAATTTGTAGGTTACAATTATTGTTTGCTTGCCAAATAAACGTTTGCTTGTTTATTTTGTTAGAAATTATTTAATTATTTGAAAATCAACTAACAATGGAAGAAAAGCATAATATAAAGGATGCATCGATTGTCTATTATTTCGTTAGGTAATAATTACTACATCATATTATGATGCCCATGATATATTTTTGTTTCAAAAGTTGTGTAAATCCTTTTTAAAAGTTTTTACAAACATTACGTGACATTCTAAACATTCTATAAAAGTTATCAGTATTAAGATAGTGCGGTAGCCACTCGTCCTGGTAATTATATGGCCGGACATGTATTTCGCGTGTAAGTGTACTTGCACACAACAGCATCTTCCTTGTTGTGTTGAAACTTTTTGTACATACTTTCTGCATTATTTTGTATATAACACTGTTGTCATCATCTAGAAATTCATTAGCAGCTAATACTTAATATTAAAAGCCCTTCAGAATCCATTACGTACGCTGCGACAGTTTGAATTATAGAACCGCGCAATTATAAACCGTAGTCATGGAAAACTCCGTTTTCGCGAGCTTCAGTTTTCATGGCGTCACATCACGAACCGTGTTCCAACAACTAAACAACCTGATCCATCGCTAAAATATGCCTATAGTGGTGAGGAGCCATTCGAATGTTATCTATGTGATTATAAATGTTTACAAAAAGGTAATCTAAAAAAGCACATGCTCACTCATACAAGTGAAAAAGCATTTGAATGTAATGTATGTAATTATAAATGTTCACGAAAGAGTCATCTCAAAAGTCACATGCTCACTCATAGTGGTGAGAAACCATTTAAATGCAATATTTGTGATTATAAATGTTCTCGAAAAGATGGTCTCAAACTACACGTGCTCATTCATAGTGGTGAGAAGCAATTTAAATGTATTTTATGTGATTATCAATGTTTTCGAAAAGGTAGTATCAAACAACACATGCTTATTCATAGTAGTGAGAAATCATATGAATGTAATTTGTGTGATTATAAATGTTCTAGAAAAGGTAGTCTCAAGCAACACATGCTCACTCATAGTGGCGAGAAGCCATTTAAATGTAGTTTATGTGACTATAAGTGTTCACAAAAGGTTTGTCTCGAAAGCCACATGCTTACACATAGACACGAGAAAACCGTTTTAATGTAATTTGTGTGATTAAAAACATTTTGAAAACAGTAATGGGTTATTCATATCAAGTGGATCAGGTGTTGCTACTCGACCATTAGTGATCTTGCATCTTCCTTGATGTGTCAAAGTATTTAAGATGTCTCAAGTTTTAGACGAATATACGCAATTGCAGAGGAGCTGAACTCATTAAACTAGTGGTGCATAGAATCTTGACATAAAGTTAAGAATAAAAATGCAAAGTTTTATTAATGGATGACTTGATAACTCACTGAACCTGTATGTTTCTTGATGAAATAGGTCAATTTTCATGAAAGCTTAGCAGCTAGCTAAATTTCCGGTATAATCTAACATCTGATTGGCTGGTAATTTATTATTTGAAGTTTCCCAGGTTTTCTATTTTCACGACCTTCTAGATTTTGCGAGACGAATTCTCTTGTCTCGCGAAATCTAGAAGGTCGTGTCTATTTTAATTGCTTTTGTACCATCAATTTCAGAACCTGCTCTGGGGACCAGTGGCATGCGGTGAGAATCTAAACAAGGGAAGCAACAATGATTTTGATTTTACTATTGCTTAGGGCAATATATATATATATATATATATATATATATATATATATATATATTGCCCTAAGCAATAGTAAAATTAAAATCATTGTTGCTTCCCTTGTTTAGATTCTCACCGCATGCCACTGGTCCCCACAGCAGGTTCTGAAATTGATGGTCGTCGTCAACCATTGTCTGGTTCCTCTAGGAGCCGAATAGTGAATACGCGGAGTGAAACCAGGAAAAGTAGTGAATATATATATATATATATATATATATATATATATATATATATATATATATATATATATATAAATGATTAGAAGTAATAATACGCGTAGAGATATACAAGAAAGTGTTATAATAATGGGATATCGCGCAACAGAGAAGAAAGAAATCATAAGTTGCAGCCGTCTACACACCTTGTGTTGTTACATCTTTCTGAGTTAGTTGCTTTTATATTTATTCCATCTGCTATGCTGTCCTGATGATCACTAATAAGTGTGAAACACGTGTAGACGGCTGCAACTTATGATTTCTTTCTTCTCTGTTGCATGATATCCCATTATTATAACACTTTCTTGTATATATATATATATATATATATATATATATATATATATATATATATATATATATATATATATATATATATATATATATATATATATATATATATATATATATATATATATATATTGCTGTGGATTTTAGTGTCAAAATTTTGGTAATTTTGGAAATTATTGTAAAATTTTAAAATCTTCGTTGAAAACTAACACTTTAGGAATATTTCATTAACTTTTCCTGTTAAAAATATTTTTAAGTTAGTTAATGGTGTGTCATTGATTATACAATCAAAGTGTATACTTTTTAATAAGGTGAAATAATACATGTTTCTTTATTTATTATCAAATAGCTTACTCACCGATTACTTAAGTGTACGTAACATCCAGTTGTTCGCAAGTTATTGTTATTATATAATTGTTATGATTAATTTTCAAATGTGTTTATCGACGGGTTATGTGATTCTTTTAAGGTTTTTTGTTCATGTAAATAGTTCATTGTTATTGCAAATGTTGTGTAATAATGTGTAATAGATGTGTCACTTTTATAAAGAATATTAATCTGCTATTATGTATTATATGAGTATACAGTTTGTATTAGTTCGTAAGGTGACGTCAAATTGTGTAATATAATTATGTAAATAAGAAATAGTATATAAGCTTAGAAAATTATAATTTTGGGACTTCATGGTAAACAACGACAGAGTAAAGTCGATATAAGAAATATAAATAAAAATGTAAATAGCACTTCTGAATATAAACCGACGCAGTAAAGTCGTGTTAAAGACAATAGTACTAATGTAAAGAGACTTCCTGACATAAAGCGACGCAGTAAAGTCGTGTAAGAAATACAGTACAAATGTAAATAGATAGTTAAGTTAATTGAATACGGCGAAAGTGTAAAAAGTATAAATTGTAAAAGTGTGTATAAGTTTATAAAGAACCACACCCTTTTAAAAGTAAATTTACTTGCTAAGTAAGCAAGATAATAAATCTTCGATTAAAACTATTGATTGGTGTTTTATTTATTTAAACACAAAAACAAATACAAGTTCTTCGAAAAAGGGAAAAAAATACCCGCAATTAACAAACAAAAGTGAGTTACCAAAATCAAGTTTTGGATAATATATGGGAAATCCAGGAAAAAGGAAGAAAGTCAACCAGAATTGGAGACCAGCCCTGGGTCAACATCAAGTGACCTACTCTGCTAATGGTTTTGGAAAGAGGACATCTATAGCAAAAGGAAGAAGCATCGCTATATAAGAAGGTAGGAAGTTATTAAAACTTATTGGTTATTTATAACGACTAATAATTGATTTTATTAAATAATGAAATATATTGATTTTTGATTGACTTGTTAATTTTTATTGGGAACGCATTTTAATTTCAATACCTAATTAAAAATATCGGATTCGTTGTTTTATTTCTTATTGACATTCTGTAGTACATTTTCTCGTTCTATATTTTATAGAGCCGAGCGATTTAATGTGTTAATTAGAGCTTCCAGTTTTTTAAGTTCTTCCAGTGGTTTAAATCGTTATATCTCCAAACATATTTGAGCTAGAAAGCTGATTCTTTTTTTAAATTAAACCTTAAAAATGAGCGCATGCAACAATATTATCAAATATTGCCTAAAGAGAAATTTGACAAAAAAAGTTTGGGTAGTGATAAAGGTAGTTTAGAAGGGAATTTCAAGGTCCAGCGGTCAGTGCAGATGTATTTCTATGTAATTTAAAAATATTTAAATAAAGATGCAACAAAAATATTATTGACTAGCAATCTCTTAAAATGACGTTTTTGTTTTCGTTATTAGTGCTTACTTTATTTTAATCAATTACTGATTTTTTATAAATTGAAACCATTATTAGTTTCAGAAGAAAACAGCTGTGCATTCATAATACGTAGTAAATAATATCATATCTAAAATGTAAGATCATGCTAATCTATTCACCTATTTTTGGTATTAAACACATTTCTTGTAACCTTGTTATATATAATTGTTTATTTCGGATCATTTTCATTTGTGTTTGGAATAATATTTTGAGAAAGAAATTTTTATTACTTGCAAATTTTAGTTTCATGAGCAACCTTTATTTATTTTATTTACCTTTTAAATATACATTCTGGTATTAAGTTATCGATGTTCCTCTGTGAAATTTACAAAACATGTACGAGCCCTAACAACTAAATATGTATTTGGACAGTTTCATGAATTCTGTGTTTATTTTTCCTACTAGTGTTCCAAATTACACCATTTTCAAACAATAACCATTAACTTCTGTAAAAAAAGATCTGCAGAAAACAATTTTCAAAAATTCAATAAAACTCGCTGACAACTAAATATTCAGATAGCAGTTTATAAATACAATTCAATAAGATTTAACATCTCGCTTTGCTTTATTCGCCTCTTAAATTTTGGCTGACATACTTCTAACTTGGGGATTACAATTATCTAAATTGGATAATGCCCCACTTGCTGATAATTTCAAATTCAATAACACTAAAGATCCGAACTGCTTGAGGATCATTCAACAACTTTGAAATTATGATTTTCAAACCATTTTTTGGTCGTTTTTGATGTGTGGTAAGAAGCACCATCTTGTTGAAAGATTAAATCGCGGTCAAGATCGATTTTTAACGATTGGTAACAAGTTTGCGTTAAGAATTTGCTGATACTTTTCAACATTAACTGTGCCGTCTATGGACTGAAATCATTCTAACCCTCCAGCTGACATATAGCTCTAAACTATTGCACCTTGAGGAAACCTAACCGTACGTTTTAAGCAGTACTTATGGAATGCTTCATGTTTAGCTCCGATCAGTCTTTTGCGAGAGTAACCAACGAAAACACCAGACTTTGACTAGTCGCTGAATATGACCTTATACCAGTCATTCTCTGGAACATTGTCTAGGACAACTACATATTTAGTCCATGTCACTCGTCGTTGTTCTTGTTTCTCGGTTAGAAGTTTTACTTTGACTAAATACAAAAACCGTTTATGTTACAAAGATAGTTAAGGAATACTCAATGCATCAAAGTTTAAAGATAACTAACTACCTTATTAAAGAATGGAGAGTCTATCTGAAAACAAATAAACTGTTTGGATTCTTGGCAATTGTTGCGACAGAAAGGTAAAGACAGGATTAAGTGTGCCCAAATAGCTGCAGGACATGATCTGGACTTGCAGAAATACATAGAACAAAATTAAATAGCTTATCGGTATGTCCAACGTAAATGACTGCTTCTTCACGGCTTGCTCCAAAATGATGAGTCTGGATTTCTTCAGCTAGTTTGCAAGGATAATTTTCAGAGAAGACTATATGGAGTAACCCTTCACTCTTACTAAGACTCTTTTTCAGTGTGTTGTATGCAGCATTTTTATTTCTAATGTTAAATTTATATTTATTTTTAAAGTTTTCATTTCTTCTTGAACCTCTCCCTGCAACTCTTGAACTTCTGCTGAGCCATACCTAAGACTGATAATGGAGGGCAAGATTGAGGGTAGAAGAGAACTGGCAGGAGACAAGGCTCATGGTTGAGAAATGTGAGAGACTGCACTGGCCTAAACTCACAGTTATTACTAAGAATAGCAAAAGATAGTGAACGATTTGCCGAAGTTGTTGTTAACCTTCTATAAGAAGACAGCACCTTAAGAAAAAGAAGATGTAAAAAAGGCCGCAAAGTTAGAAAATGTAACAGTTTTATCGAGCTTACTGAATATTTCTGAATTTGTTTCTCGTCATGCAGTTTTATGCAATATCGACTCCTTTGCCTTCTTCAACATACCAACACAAATTAGCTTGGGGCAACGTATGATAGCCTAATAAAAACAGGATGCCAATAAAACTGAAAAGTTTTTCCCTTGTAAATATAAAATCGTGTGTATTATTTGAGCCCACTAAATACAAAACTCTGCGTTTACATTGTTAGTGAACTTGAGTCTTGCACCTAACAATCTCACATTTCCCGTGAGTTTTGCATCTGATGATGACTTTTACATGATTATATTTTATAAGCGTGAAGTTTTACATTTATAAAACACCAAAGTTTGCATCTCATACATTTATCAGTACTGTCCATAAGTCCATAAAACAAGACAACCAATAATATCGATATCTAAATTGTTATAATTATTTTTGTAAATAATTACAAAGTTTTGCATTTAGCGAGTTCATTTATCATGAGCCTACTTTACAAAAAATCGCAATACTATATCTTGAACTTCATCATCAAAAAGTTTTAGAAAAATATCCAGCGGTGATTGACCTGCCAAATGATTTTTTAGCTGTTCAATTTTTTTGTGTTCTCTTCGTCGGGCAAGTTCAGATACAAAAAGAAACCTCTCTGCACTTGGGTTTCTGGCTATTTGTTTTGAGCAAACTTGAGAATGTGAAAAGAAGAAGAAAGCATTTAAGTAGAAAAAAACTGAAAACAATACAGTTATGAAAACACCTGAAGAAAAACTAATGCCCATCTCTGAATAAAAAAAAAACTGCAGGGAAACGTTTTGTTGGACTTGGACCTGGAAAAGGAAAAAGCAATGAGGAATAAGCAATCCGTACTCTAGTTTTGCATGACTCGCTGGTGAAACCTTGGAGAGTTGCTGGAGGTCAAAAAAACCAACGGAAAATATTTTTAAATGCTTTGTTGATGTACATTGATATAGGACACTACCGTCTTTATAGTTTAGCAAATAAAACAATTGGCCTTGCACACAAAACAAAAATATCCTACAGTACATTCTCTCGATGCCATCCCTATGTTATTACCGTCTATATTATGTATGCAAACCTAATGAAATAAACAGAGCTACCTGCTTGTACAAACAACGTGCAAACATAAGCTTCAAACCACAAAAACTAAAGCCACTAAAACTTGTAGATAATGAAAATTCATATGAACTCCTGTAACATGTAGTAAGGCTTCCGCATTGCATATGTATGGCAGGCCTCTGAAATGTCAAAATAAAATGAAGAAAAGGTTCAATTTAATGTTAAGATTGCAGCTAAAATCAATGTTACTAAACCTGTCCGAGAGTTGCAGGGAGAGGTTCAAGAAGAAATGAAAACTTTAAAAATAAATATAAATTTAACATTAAAAATGAAAATGCTGCTTAGAACACACTGAAAAACAGTCTTAGTAAGAATGAAGGGTTACTACATATAGACTTCTCTGAAAATTATGCTTGCAAACTAGCTGAAGAAATCCAGACTTATAATTTTGGAGCAAGCCGTGAGGAAGCAACATTGTACGCAGGAGTCACTTACACTGGAGATACCGATAAGCTATTTAATTTTGTTTTATGTATTTCTGCTAGTCCTAGGACCTTGAACTGCTTCTCTAGTTCCAATGCCTAAGCGAAAACCAAATTGTTCTTCTACATATTGTCCGCATTTTGTGTGTACTCGTTGATGCATGTTCTTAGCATTATCTACAGTACATGGCTCATCAGGCTAATCAATCGGTACTGTGAGCACTGTTTTACTCCGCTCTTTTTAGGTATCGGAATAAAAATAGGTTGGGTCCAGTCGTGTGGTACGATTCCTGTATAGTATATTCTATTTAAGAGAGATGTTAAGATGTTGAGGCTTTCATCGTCTAATACTTTACGCATCTCAGTATAGATGTTATCTTCACCTGGGACTCTACGTGTTTTGATAGTTTTATTGCGTGTTTCACTTCTGCTATAATAATTTTCAATGGCTAATCTTCTTGATCTTTTTCTCTTGGTTCTGGTTACATTCTGATATCATCAAAAAGCTCTTGTATATAGCTTGTCAAAATCTCTTCTATCTCGTTTGGGTCTATTGTTTTTTTGTTACTATCTGTGACTAAGATATCGTGTTGATGGGTTTTATTTCCAGTTATTTCTTTTATCTTCTTTTTTGTGTGTTAAAGAAATCGTGCTTTCTTGGCAGCTCTTCGAGTACTTGACAACGTTTCTCCATCCAGGTCTCCTTTGCCTCTCTTATAAGCCTTGTAATCTTTTTATGGATTTCTTTATATTTATTATAGTCTTTATGTTTGTACTTCCTTCTTTCGTTCATCAATAAAAGGATTTCTTCCGTCATCCATCTCTGTTTTGCTCTCTGCTCTTGGTTTTCCAATTCATTTTCTTGTACTTCATGTTTACATTTTTAACAGACTGCCAAAAGTTTTCCATTGTTTCTATTTCCAATTATACCGTTTCCCTAAACTTACTATTCAAAACTCGTGTTATTTCCTCTTTTATTTGTGGTTCCCCCAGTTTCTCAAAGTTAGGTCTTGTTTTATTTCTCTTCCGGATTTTCTTCAATTTAATCTCACGTTTTTCAGCTACGGGGTTCTGATCAGATCATATGTCTGATCCAGGATAAGTTCTTACAACTTTAATTCCGTTTCTATATCGTTTATCATTCAGTATATAATCTATTTGATTTTTTATGATATTTCCTTCATTGTCTCCTGGTCCTAAGTACACTTCTAAGTGTACAATCGCCTTTCTGGAAGTTGGAACCAGGTGTTTGCTACCATTAAGTTTTCTTCATTACAGAACTGTACCAGATATCCACCCTATCGTTTCGTTTGCAAATACCATGGTCTTCAACAATATATTGCACTCTTCCTTTACCTATCTTTCCGTTGAAGTCACCCATGATTATATTCACTTCATTCTTTTTGGTAAATCTTAGTAGGTAATTTTTACATCATGAATGAAAAACTCATGCAGTATGGAGTATTCTCGTGCAACTTATATTACTAGATGAACAGATAGTTCCATATTTTGAACGGCACTCGCAACAAAATGCTTCTAAAAGTGAAACCGGTAAGATTCGGTTTCAAATTATGGTATATCTGTTCAGATGAAGGGTACTTATACAAGTTATCCTCCAAATAATAAAAAATCCAGACTTGGGTTGGGAGGTGACTTTGTTTTTTATCTACTATCTATTGTAGAGAATAACCCTAATCATAATATTTTCCTTGACAACTTCTTTTCTTCATATAAATTATTCGACAATAACACACTATGGTGTTGGAAAATTGAAAACTGCAAAAAATTATGACACAAAGGAAAAGAAAAAACTACTGTACTGCTCAAAAGCTACTGTACTATCAAAACAAAAGGAAATAGTGACGTTAACGAAGAAAATGAAGTAAAAACCTTCCCAAGGATCTTGTATGGTTTCTCTATTTCTTAGAAAATCAAATGTAACTGAACTAAAGGGTTCATTGTGATGCAATGAAGAAGTACATCACATGCTCAAATAAATTCAGTGTGTCTAACAAAAATCCCAACCTATTGCTTGGTCTTGGAGGGATTCATCTCCTAAAAGTGGTACTCTCATGCATTGGGCTATACCTCAAAGACAGTGGAGCTTCGAAAATCCTTGTTGAGACAGTATAATTGGAATGCTGTTTTCCATTTTGAAACGCTTACGGTGTTATACCAGTGTACGAAGATCAACGCTTGTTGGACAAATTTAAATTGCTATAAACTACACATAGTGACATAAAAAAATATTTTGAGAAACTCATAGAAAATGACAGGCAGAAAAAAACTGGGGCCTGCGTGCATGCAGTATAAGAGAGTGTTTGCCACTTTCCTTCTTCTTTGATAGAAAAAATTATTCACGATGGTACATTTTATACTACAATGATTGCTTGAAGCTGGACGAAGGTCCTATAATTTATAATTCCATGTCAGTCTTTTAAACAAAAAATAATAATCTTAATTCAATCCTATTAACGCATTTAAAACAATAATTATTCAAGACTTTTTAACCAAAATTTGTTTTGGTGGTTTCAAGTGTAAACATTTAAAATATTTTCAAAAAATTTCAGATTCAAGAATATAAAGAAAAATTTAAAATCTGGCAGCATAAATAATTAAGATTTTGCAATGGGCAACTAAAATCTTCAGTAACATGATATTTGATACGATGTTTGATGACGCGACGTCAAATTGTTCATCATACAATTCTGAGAACCTAAAATGTTTACTTTAATTCTTAAATGCTCCGAATGAATGCTGCATAAATGAATTGTTTTTTACATTTACTTATATGTACAGCTGTAACCGTTATCAAATTCATAATTGCAAAAGAGAACCTCTACTCCTTGGAAAATCCCCGAAAAACGAGTGTTAAAAGGAACACGATTAAAAATTTGTAAACACAACTGACCGAAAAAAGTTATATACAAGAATACACAGGTTGGGTCTATTAGCAGACAATTTTAAGTTCTTTTTCCAGCTTCAAGCAATCATTCTAGTATATAAAATGTACCATCGTGCATAATTTGAAAAAAATGGAATTTCTGGCAATAGCCCAATATCAGAATCTATTCGCTAACTAGAATTCGAATTAAGTGTCATTTTACACAATAATTAGCTTTTGTTTTTTACGTGTGCTGAGCATATGCGTTATAGCATACACAAAATTACGTCATTTTATAGACTTGCACACCTGCAATGAAATTTAATCCATGCTTACAAGGAAATATTCTCTTGCTAACAACATTAAATTTTTATAAGGACGTCTTTCAAACTATAATATTGAGTTATATTCCTGATTATCTAACATCCATTTTTTTCTCGAGTCCTCTGACTTTAATAAAGCTTAACTTTAGTAAAATATTATATTTCTAAATGCTATAGCTACTTTTGTTTTTATCAGACAATAGGTAATAAAAGTTACCCATTTTTAGGGACAATTTTATTAAAAACAAATTAGTTTTTATCTCAGAAAGTACATGCCATATATCTATGAAATTTTTGTAGGGGTTATAGAAAGAAACCTTGGGTTCTAATTTTCAGACCAAAACGCAATTCATTTAAGATTTATATAAAAAATAGGGAATTATGTTTTCTTGTTTATTAATTTTTTGATTTCGTTTTGGTTAAATGAACACTTTTCATGTAGGCATTATTTTTCTCAAAGAAATGTTCCTAATTTTAACAATAACAGTGCAATAACATAAAAACCAATTTTTTGTCCAAACCGCTTGTCACTAAATTAATTTTTCTGCGATTCAGAGGAAGATATTGAAGACTATACAGGGTGTCCTGTTTAACAGTCTACACTGAATCATTCCAACAAGCTTGTGACTATAGCAGTGGAATTAAAAGAACTTTGTATACTTTGACCTCTAGTTTACGAAATCAGAACACATCTTAGAACTTGTGCTGGTGCTGGATATCATCATCAGGATTTTTTTAAATGGAACGATTAGATTTGAAGTATGGAAATCGATAGCAAGTGGGATTCTGAATAAAAAAGTAATAAGGTACTACAGGTTTAAAGTGAATGATAATGAAATAATAAAGTGAATGTATTCTAATACTGTTTTCGTAAACAAGAAGCCGAAATCTACGAAGTTCTTTTAATTCCATTACTATAACCAAAAGCTTGTCCGGATGATTGAGTGTAGACTGTTAAATAGGCCAGAACCCGTTAAGTGGCTAAGTGTTTACTATTTTTTTCACATTTAAACATTTGAAGTGGTGACTCGTACACCTTTGAAATCTGAATTTTGCAAAATCTAAAAAGTATCTTGTATATTATTAACCATAAAATATGCGACTTCTTATGTTTTTTCATGATAACCATGAAAATGAAGCGCAACAAAAATCGTTGCTATTTTTTCACATTTAGAAATTCTAAGGGATGGCTGGCTACCCCTTAGACCCTTAATGTCGCAAAATCCGTAAAGTATGTAACTTTTTATGTTCTTTCACGTCACCCATTCAAATATGAACCGCAACAAAGATTATTTACTATTTTTCCCGTATTTCAAAATTCTAAGGATTGGTTGCTACCCCCTTAGACCCTCAACTTCGCAAAATCTATAAAATAGGTGACTTTTTATGTTCTTTCACGGCACCCGTTCGAAAATGAAACGCAAAGATTGTTTACTATTCTTCCCGTGTGTAGAAATTCTAAGAGGTGGCTGCTACCCAAAACAGAACAAAATTTTGAAAATATAAATATGGGTTTTTTTAACGTTTTTTTAATTTTTCGCTAGACGAGAATCCGAAACTCTGTAAATATACCAAATTTCAAGTTTGTATGTACTCTAGAAATTCGGAGGTTATAAAGACTATTTAATTTCATTACTTAAATACATAAAGTGAAGTCCCGTTTTACAACCCCTAAAGGGGTAGCGGAGGGTTAACATAATAACAATTTTTTATATTTTTCTTTACGAGAACTCTAAACCCTATAACTAAACCAAATTCTAAGTTTTTATGTCATCTAGAAGTTTTACAACCCCCAAATGGAATACGGGGGTTGATTTAATAATTTTTTTAAATTTTTCTTTAGGAGAGTCCTAAATTCTATCGCTATACCAAGTTTCAAGTTTGTATGTCATCTAGAAGTTTTGCAACCCCCAAATGGAATATGGGGGTTGATTTAATAATTTTTTTAAATTTTTCTTTAGGAGAGTCCTAAATTCCATCGCTATACTAAATTTCAAGTTTGTATGTCATCTAGAACTTTCACAACCCCCAAATGGAATATGGGGGTTGATTTAATAATTTTTTTAAAATTTTTATTTAGGAGAGTCCTAAATTCCATCGCTATACCAAATTTCAAGTTTGTATGTCATCTAGAAGTTTTGCAACCCCAGAACGGGGTGCAGGGGTTGACATCATAACATTTTTTTTATATTTTTCTGTATAATAATCTTAAATCCTATAATTACACCAAATTTCAAGTTTCTAAGTCATCTAGAAGTTTTACAACTCCTAACAGGGGGTGCGAGGGTTGACATAAATATATTTTTTTATTTTCCTACTTACAAGAATCCCAATTCCTATAATTGTGCCAAATCTCAAGTTTGTATGTCATCTAACAAATTAGAAGTTGTAAAAGTTATTTAATTTCAATATTTTAATGCATAAGAAGTCCCGTTTGAAATGATGTCACTGTCTGCCTCACAAACATATGAGTTTTAAAAATTTTAAAATATAATATGGGATAAGATTAAACAGCCAGATTTATTACTAGCTAACAGCATCAGTGATTGATTAAATACTGAATGATAATATAATAATGGTTACGTTTGTTTCACTTAAATCAATAGAGCTTTGAATTAAATCTTACGATTTTATTAAAATTATCGCCCATTTGTAGGAGCAATTAAAACCGGTTTAAACGAAATTTACATGACGCATAAATGAAACGTATTAAAAGTGTTTCTTAAATAGCTTTAACAAAATATAATATGTACGAATTTTTGTCACCTTAAATGACGCAATCTTTACTAAGAAATACAATGCATAAAGTGAAGTCCCGTTGAAATGACGTCACTGTCTAGCCACAAAGGAATCAGTGTTACCAACACAATTCTTGTTAAATATGCGGACGCAGGGTAAACCTATGCCATAAATTTGTATACAAATGTATACAAATCCCGCGCTATTAGCGCTGCGTGTGGCAAACGCTCGAACTACGATTTTATACACGAATCAGGAATGGGTGTCAAACTGCGCACAGCTAATTTTTACATTTTCGCCATCTAGACACTTTAAGCTTCATATGGTGCAATTTTGAGGCACTAGTCACCCAGCGTCCGTATATCCGGACGCCGAGTGACTTCGGACGCTGCTTGAACCTAAGATTTTACATGGGGGGACGCATAGTGGTGCCCTATAGATATATATATATATATATATATATATATATATATATATATATATATATATATATATATATATATATATATATAGTGTGTTTTTTGTAAACGATAATATAGGAAATCCAATGGAATTTTATCATTTTCCTGGTAAGTTTGTACCCTTGCAAATGTAAGTAGAAATTTTGGTATCAATCGAAAGAAGAATTCATTTTACGTCAAAAAAATATTAAACTTTATGAAGAAAACTAAAATGGATTTAGAAAAAGACTTAAAAAGCTTATGGATTTATTGTTTTTTGTAATAAGCTATTTAAAAAAAGCTGGAAGCTGAATGCCGATTGGTGAAGCGGTTAACGCTTCAGATTCCTAATCAAGAATCGCGAGTTCAAACCCCATCATCGTATACTTTTTTTTTTAATTGTATTGCTTACTAATTATTATTTTTAGTACTTTATTACAACGATTATTAGTTTTATGCCCTTTTTTCATTTGCCTTTTTGATGGGTAGTTAAAATTGTACAAAAAATAACGGTAAACCCCCGTAGCAAAAATATCTAACAATAAAAAAAAATCAATAATCGTTGTAATAAAGTTCTAAAAATAATAATTAGTAAGCAATACAATTAAAAAAAAAAGTATACGATAATGGGGTTTGAACTCGCGATTCTTGATTAGGAATCTGAAGCGTTAACCGCTACACCAATCGGCGTTCAGCTTCCAGCTTTTTTTTAATAACTTATTACCAAAAGCAGTAAATCAATAAGCTTTTTAAGTCTTTTTCTAAATCGATTTGGGTTTTCTTCATAAAGTTTAAAATTTTTTTGACGTAAAATGAATTCTTCTTTCGATTGATACCAAAATTTCTACTTACATTTGCAAGGGTACAAACTTACGAGGAAAATGATAAAATTCCATTGGATTTCCTATATTATCGTTTACAAAAAACACACTGTATATATATATATATATATATATATATATATATATATATATATATATATATATATATATATATATATCTATAGGGCACCACTAAGCGTCTCCCCATGTAAAATCTTAGGTTCAAGCAGCGTCCGAAGTCACTCGGCGTCCGGATATACGGACGCTGAGTGACTTGTGCCTCAAAATTGCACCACATGAAGCTTAAAGTGTCTAGATGACGAAAATGTAAAAATTAGCTGTGCGCAGTTTGACACCCATTCCTGATTCGTGTATAAAATCGTAGTTTGAGCGTTTGCAACACGCAGCGCTAATAGCGCGCGATTTTTATACACTTGTATACAAATCGGCAACGGTTTACCCTGCGTCCCCACACTTAACAGTAATTTTGTTGGTAACACTGATGGCTTTATGGCTAGACAGTGACGTCATTTCAAAGGGACTTCACTTTATGCATTGTATTTCTGAGTAAAGATTGCGTCATTTAAGGTGATAAAAATTCTTTCATATTATATTTTGTTAAAGCTAATAAACACTTTTAATACATTTCATTTATGCGTTATTTAAATTTCGTTGTTAAAACGAATTTGCTTGCTACTACAAATGGGCGATAATTTTAATAAAATTGTAAGATTTAATAAGATGGATAGAATTTAAGAATATTCTTTCGTTCTCGAAATATGTGTGGGATATTTACACGTAATTGAAAGCTTTCATTCAGTAATTAATCAATCACTGATGCTGTTAGATAATAATAAATCAAAATATACAATTAAAATATAATTTTATGGCATTTATTATATTACGTTAATTTGAACAAACTTTAAAATAAATATGTAGAATGTCGATTTTTAAAATCTTCACAATTCTTATCTATCAGATTGTTGACTTTACAACATTTTTTTAAGTTGCCGTGTAAAACAAAACAAAAACGTCAATTTTGCACCCCTAGTGTTTTATATAAATAAATAAGCAATACAGTCCACTCAATCTGTCATTTGACAACCTAAGATATGTACAAAAATAAATTAGGCAATTTCTGTTAGATGATTCTTACATATTATATTTTGTTAAAGCTATTTAAGAAACACTTTTAATACATTTCATTTATGCGTCATTTAAATTTCGTTATTAAAACGGATTTGCTTGCTACTACAAATGGGAGATAATTTTAATAAAATTGTAAAATATATTAAGATGGATAAGAATTTAAGGAGATTCTTTCGTTCTCAAAATATGTGAAGGAAATTTACACGTAACTAAAAGCTTCATTTATTTAAATTAAACAAACATGACGCATTATTATATTATCATTCAGTATTTAATCAATCACTGATGCTGTTAGATAATAATAAATCAAAAAATACAATTAAAATATAATTTTATGGCATTTATTATATTACGTTAATTTGAACAAACTTTAAAATAAATACGTAGAATATCGATTTTTATAAATCTTCACATTTCTTATCTATCAGATTGTTGACTTTACCACATTTTTTAAGTTGCCGTGTAAAACAAAAACATCCATTTTGCACCTCTTGTTTTTTATGTAAATCAATAAGAAATACAGTCCACTCAATCTGTCATTTGACAAAAAAAGATATGTAAAAAAATAAATAAAGCAATTTCTGCTGATAGATTAAGTTATTGAAGTATATATTGTAATTTGGAATAAACAACATTTTAGATTTACTGTCATAGTTTGAAAATTCTTAAGGGTTAAACAAATATGCCGTCCATAATTAATAAAGTATGGTTTATTTGCATGAAACCTGGCATCTGAGGGTTTTTGAAGTATTTGATTTTAGTCTTTCTACCAAAGTTTGAAGAATTCTAAAGAGTGAAACAAATAAGACGTTCATAATGACTAAAGTATTGTTTATTTTCATGAGACCTGACATCTGAGAGTTTTTGATGGAACTGATTTTAGATTTACTGTAAAAGTTTGAAAATTCTAAATAGTGAAAATAATAGGGCCTCCATAATGACTAAAGTATGGTTTATTTTCATGAGACCTGGGATCTGAGAGTTTTTGAAATAGTTTATTTTAGATTTGCTGTAAAAGTTTTAAAATTCTAAAGAGTGAAACTAATATGGCGTCCATAAAGACTAAAGTATGGTTTATTTTCATGAGACTTGACACCTGAGGGTTTTTGAAGTATTTGATTTTAGTCTTGCTGCCAAAGGTAGAAAATTCTAAAGACTTAAACAAATCTGACGTCCATAATGACTAAAGTATTGTTTATTTGCATGAGACCTGGTACCTGAGAGTTTTAGAAGCAGCTGATTTAAAATTTGCTGTAAAAGTTTGAAAATTCTAAAGAGTGAAGCTAATATGGCGTCCATAATGACTAAAGTATGGTTTATTTTCATGAGACTTGACACCTGAGGGTTTTTGAAGTAATTGATTTTAGATTTGCTGCCAAAGTTTAAAAATTCTAAAGAGTGAAACAAATAAGACGTCCATAATGGCTAAAGTATTGTTTATTTGCATGAGACCTGACATCTGAGGGTTTATGAAGTATTTAATTTTAGATTTGCTGCCAAAGTTAGAAATTTCTAAAGAGTTAAACAAATAAGACGTCCATAATGACGAAAGTATTGTTTATTTTCATGAGACTTGGCACCTAAGGGTTTTTGAAGTATTTGATTTTAGATTTGCTGCCTAAGTTAGAAAACTCTAAAGAGTGAAACAAATAAGACGTCCATAATGACTAAAGTATGGTTTATTTTCATGAGACTTGACACCTGAGGGTTTTTGAAGTAATTGATTTTAGATTTGCTGCCAAAGTTTAAAAATTCTAAAGAGTGAAACAAATCTGACGTCCATAATGACTAAAGTATTGTTTATTTGCATGAGACCTGGTACCTGAGAGTTTTAGAAGCAGCTGATTTAAAATTTGCTGTAAAAGTTTGAAAATTCTAAAGAGTGAAGCTAATATGGCGTCCATAATGACTAAAGTATGGTTTATTTTCATGAGACTTGACACCTGAGGGTTTTTGAAGTAATTGATTTTAGATTTGCTGCCAAAGTTTAAAAATTCTAAAGAGTGAAACAAATAAGACGTCCATAATGACCAATGTATTGTTTATTTGCATGAGACCTGGCATCTGAGAGTTTTTGAAGGAGCTGACTTTAGACTTGCTGTAAAAGTTTAAAAATTCTAAAGACTGAAACTAATATGGCGTCCATAATGACTAAAGTATTGTTTATGTTCGTGAGATTTAACATCTGAAGGTTTTTGAAACATTTGATTGTAGATTTGCTGCCAAAGTTAGAAAATTCTAAAGAGTTAAACAAATATGACGTCCATAATGACTAAAGTATTGTTTATTTGCATGAGACATGGTGTATGAAGTTTTATGAAGTAGCTGATATTAGATTTGCTGCCAAAGTTTGAAAATTCTAAAGAGTGAAACAAATAAGACGTCCATAATGACTAAAGTATTGTTTATTTGCATGAGACCTGACATCTGAGGGTTTATGAAGTATTTAATTTTAGATTTGCTACCAAAATTAGAAAATTCTAAAGAGTTAAACAAATAAGACGTCCATAATCACTAAAGTATCGTTTATTTACATGAGACTTGGCACCTAAGGGTTTTTGAAGTATTTATATTTTAGATTTGCTGCCAAAGTTTGAAAATTCTAGAGTGAAACAAATAAAACGTCCATAATGACTAAAGTATTGTTTATTTGCATGAGACCTGGCATCTGAGAGTTTATGAAGTATTTAATTTTAGATTTGCTGCCAAAGTTAGAAATTTCTAAAGAGTTAAACAAATAAGACGTCCATAATGACGAAAGTATTGTTTATTTTCATGAGACTTGGCACCTAAGGGTTTTTGAAGTATTTGATTTTAGATTTGCTGCCAAAGTTTAAAAATTCTAAAGAGTGAAACAAATCTGACGTCCATAATGACTAAAGTATTGTTTATTTGCATGAGACCTGGTACCTGAGAGTTTTAGAAGCAGCTGATTTAAAATTTGCTGTAAAAGTTTGAAAATTCTAAAGAGTGAAGCTAATATGGCGTCCATAATGACTAAAGTATGGTTTATTTTCATGAGACTTGACACCTGAGGGTTTTTGAAGTAATTGATTTTAGATTTGCTGCCAAAGTTTAAAAATTCTAAAGAGTGAAACAAATAAGACGTCCATAATGACTAATGTATTGTTTATTTGCATGAGACCTGGCATCTGAGAGTTTTTGAAGAAGCTGACTTTAGACTTGCTGTAAAAGTTTAAAAATTCTAAAGACTGAAACTAATATGGCGTCCATAATGACTAAAGTATTGTTTATGTTCGTGAGAGTTAACATCTGAAGGTTTTTGAAACATTTGATTGTAGATTTGCTGCCAAAGTTAGAAAATTCTAAAGAGTTAAACAAATATGACGTCCATAATGACTAAAGTATTGTTTATTTGCATGAGACATGGTGTATGAAGTTTTATGAAGTAGCTGATATTAGATTTGCTGCCAAAGTTTGAAAATTCTAAAGAGTGAAACAAATAAGACGTCCATAATGACTAAAGTATTGTTTATTTGCATGAGACCTGACATCTGAGGGTTTATGAAGTATTTAATTTTAGATTTGCTACCAAAATTAGAAAATTCTAAAGAGTTAAACAAATAAGACGTCCATAATCACTAAAGTATCGTTTATTTACATGAGACTTGGCACCTAAGGGTTTTTGAAGTATTTATATTTTAGATTTGCTGCCAAAGTTTGAAAATTCTAGAGTGAAACAAATAAAACGTCCATAATGACTAAAGTATTGTTTATTTGCATGAGACCTGGCATCTGAGAGTTTATGAAGTATTTAATTTTAGATTTGCTGCCAAAGTTAGAAATTTCTAAAGAGTTAAACAAATAAGACGTCCATAATGACTAAAGTATTGTTTATTTGCATGAGACTTTGCATCTGAGAGTTTCTGAAGGAGCTGATTTTAGATTTGCTGTCAAAGTTTGAAAATTCTAAAGAGTGAAACAAATAAGACGTCCATAATGACTAAAGTATTGTTTATTTGCATGAGACCTGGCATCTAAGAGTTTATGAAGTATTTAATTTTAGATTTGCTGCCAAAGTTAGAAATTTCTAAAGAGTTAAACAAATAAGACGTCCATAATGACTAAAGTATTGTTTATTTGCATGAGAAGTGGCATCTGAGAGTTTTTGATGGAGCTGACTTTAAACTTGCTGTAAAAGTTTAAAAATTCTAGAGAGTTAAACTAATATGGCGTCCATAATGACTAAAGTATGTTTTATTTTCATGAGACTTGGCACCTGAGGATTTTTGAAGTATTTGATTTTAGATTTGCTGCCAAAGTTAGAATATTCTAAAGAGTTAAACAAATATGACGTCCACAATGACTAAAGTATTGTTTATTTGCATGAGACCTGGCATCTGAGAGTTTCTGAAGGAGCTGATTTTAGATTTGCTGTCAAAGTTTGAAAATTCTAAAGAGTGAAACAAATAAGACGTCCATAATGACTAAAGTATTGTTTATTTGCATGAGACGTGGAATCTGAGAGTTTTTGATGGAGCTGACTTTAGACTTGCTGTAAAGGTTTAAAAATTCTAGAGAGTGAAATTAATATGGTGTCCATATAGACTAAAGTATGGTTTATTTTCATGAGACTTGGCACCTGAGGGTTTTTGAAGTATTTGATTTTAGATTTGCTGCCAAAGTTAGAAAATTCTAAAGGGTGAAACAAATAATACGCCCATAATGACTAAAGTATGGTTTATTTTCATGTGACTTGGCACCTGAGGGTTTTTGAAGTATTTCATTTTAGATTTGTTGCCAAAGTTGATTAGATTAGATGCCAGACCTGGCATCTGAGAGTTTCTGAAGGAGCTGAGTTTAGATTTGCTGTAAAAGTTCGAAAATTCTAAAGAGTCAAACAAATAAGACGTCCATAATGACTAAAGTATGGTTTATTTTCATGAGACTTGGCACCTGAGGGTTTTTGAAGGAGCTGACTTTAGACTTGCTGTAAAGGTTTAAAAATTGTAGCGAGTGAAATTAATATGGTGTCCATATAGACTAAAGTATGGTTTATTTTCATGAGACTTGGCACCTGAGGGTTTTTGAAATATTTGATTTTAGATTTGCTGCCAAAGTTAGAAAATTCTAAAGAGTAAAACAAATAATACGTCCATAATGACTAAAGTATTGTTTATTTGCATGAGACCTGGCATCTGAGAGTTTATGAAGTATTTAATTTTAGATTTGCTGCCAAAGTTAGAAATTTCTAAAGAGTTAAACAAATAAGACGTCCATAATGACTAAAGTATTGTTTATTTGCATGAGACTTTGCATTTGAGAGTTTCTGAAGGAGCTGATTTTAGAATTGCTGTCAAAGTTTTAAAATTCTAAAGAGTGAAACAAATAATAAGTCCATAATGACTAAAGTATTGTTTATTTGCATGAGACGTGGAATCTGAGAGTTTTTGATGGAGCTAACTTGAGACTTGCTGTAAAGGTTTAAAAATTCTAGAGAGTGAAATGAATATGGTGTCCATATAGACTAAAGTATGGTTTACTTTCATGAGACTTGGCACCTGAGGGTTTTTGAAGTATTTGATTTTAGATTTGCTGCCAAAGTTAGAAAATTCTAAAGAGTGAAACAAATAAGAAGTCCATAATGACTAAAGTATTGTTTATTTGCATGAAACCTGGTATCCGAGAGTTTCTGAAGGAGCTGATTTTAGATTTGCTGTCAAAGTTTGAAAATCATAAAGAGTGAAACAAATAAGACGTCCATAATGACTAAAGTATGGTTTATTTTCATGAGACTTGGCACCTGAGTGTTTTTGAAGTATTTCATTTTAGATTTGCTGCCAAAGTTGATTAGATTTGATGCCAGACCTGGCATCTGAGAGTTTTGAAGGAGCTGAGTTTAGATTTGTGGTCAAAGTTTGTAAATTCTAAAGAGTGAAACAAATAAGAAGTCCATAATGACTAAAGTATTGTTTATTTGCATGAGACCTGGCATCTGAGAGTTTCTGAAGGAGCTGATTTTAGTTTAGTTGTCAAAGTTTGAAAATTCTAAAGAGTGAAACAAATAAGACGTCCATAATAACTAAAGTATTGTTTATTAGCATGAGACCTGGCATCTGAGAGTTTCTAAAGGAGCTGATTTTAGATTTCCTGTCATAGTTTGAAAATTCTAAAGAGTGAAACAAATAAGACGTCCATAATGACTAAAGTAATGTTTATTTGCATGAGACCTGGCATCTGAGAGTTTCTGAAGGAGCTGATTTTAGATTTGCTGTCAAAGTTTGAAAATTCTAAAAAGTGAAACAAATAAGACGTCCATAATGACTAAAGTATGGTCTATTTTCATGAGACTTGGCACCTGAGGGTTTTTGAAGTATTTGATTTTAGATTTGCTGCCAAAGTTAGGAAACTCTAAAGAGTAAAACAAATAAGACGTCCATAATGACTAAAGTATTGCTTATTTGCATGATACCTGGCATCTGAGAGTTTCTGAAGGTGCTGATTTTAGGTTTGTAGCCAAAGTTTGAAAATTCTAAAGAGTGAAAGAAATAAGACGCCCATAATTACTAAAGTATTGTTTACTTGCATGAGACCTGGCATCTGAGAGTTTCTGAAGCTGTTGATTTTAGATTTGTAGCCAAAGTTTGTAAATTCTAAAGTGTGAAACAAATAATACGTCCATAATGACTAAAGTATTGTTTATTTGCATGAGATCTGGCATCTGAGAGTTTCTCATGGTGCTGATTTTAGATTTGTGGTCAAAGTTTGTAAATTCTAAAGAGTTGAACAAATAAGACGTCCATAATGACTAAAGTGTTGTTTATTTTCATGAGACTTGGCACCTGAGTGTTTTTGAAGTATTTCATTTTAGTTTTGCTGTCAAAGTTGATTAGATTTGATGCCAGACCTGGCATCTGAGAATTTTGAATGAGCTGAGTTTAGATTTGTGGTCAAAGTTTGTAAATTCTAAAGAGTGAAACAAATAAGACGTCCATAATGACTAAAGTATTGTTTATTTGCATGAAACCTTGTATCCGAGAGTTTCTGAAGGAGCTAATTTTAGTTTTGCTGTCAAAGTTCGCAAATTCTATAGAGTGAAACTAATAAGACGTCCATAATGACTAAAGTATGGTTTATTTTTATGAGACTTGGCACCTGAGGGTTTTTGAAGTATTTCATTTTAGATTTGCTGCCAAAGTTGATTAGATTTGATGCCAGACCTGGCATCTGAGAGTTTCTGAAGGAGCTGAGTTTAGATCTGCTGTAAAAGTTTGTAAATTCTAAAGAATGGAACATATAAGACGTCCATAATGACTAAAGTATTGTTTATTTGCATGAAACCTGGTATCCGAGAGTTTCTGAAGGAGCTGATTTTAGTTTTGCTGTCAAAGTTCGAAAATTCTAAAGAGTCAAACAAATAAGACGTCCATAATGACTAAAGTATGGTTTATTTTCATGAGACTTGGCACCTGAGGGTTTTTGAAGTATTTGATTTTAGATTTGCTACCATAGTTAGAAAATTCTAAAGAGTCAAACAAATAAGACGTCCATAATGACTAAAGAATTGTTTATTTGCATGAAACCTGGCATCTGAGAGTTTCTGAAGGAGCTGATTTTAGATTTGTAGCCAAAGTTTGAAAATTCTAAAGCGTGAAACAAATAATACGTCCATAATGACTAAAGTATGGTTTATTTTCATGAGACTTGGCACCTGAGGGTTTTTGAAGTATTTGATTTTAGATTTGCTACCATAGTTAGAAAATTCTAAAGAGTCCAACAAATAAGACGTCCATAATGACTAAAGTATTGTTTATTTGCATGAGACCTGGCATCTGAGAGTTTCTGAAGGAGCTGATTTTAGATTTGTAGCCAAAGTTTGAAAATTCTAAAGCGTGAAACAAATAATACGTCCATAAAGACTAAAGTATGGTTTATTTTCATGAGACTTGGCACCTAAGGGTTTTTGAAGTATTTCATTTTAGATTTGCTGCCAAAGTTGATTAGATTTGATGCCAGACCTGGCATCTGAGAGTTTCTGAAGGAGCTGAGTTTAGATTTGCTGTAAAAGTTTGTAAATTCTAAAGAATGAAACAAATAAGACGTCCATAATGACTAAAGTATTGTTTATTTGTATGAAACCTGGTATCCGAGAGTTTCTGAAGGAGCTGATTTTAGTTTTTCTGTCAAAGATCGAAAATTCTAAAGAGTGAAACAAATAAGACGTCCATAATGACTAAAGTATGGTTTATTTTCATGAGACTTGGCACCTGAGGGTTTTTGAAGTATTTTATTTTAGATTTGCTGCCAAAGTTGATTAGATTTGATGCCAGACCTGGCATCTGAGAGTTTCTGAAGGAGCTGAGTTTAGATTTGCTGTAAAAGTTTGTAAATTCTAAAGAATGAAACAAATAAGACGTCCATAATGACTAAAGTATTGTTTATTTGTATGAAACCTGGTATCCGAGAGTTTCTGAAGGAGCTGATTTTAGTTTTGCTGTCAAAGATCGAAAATTCTAAAGAGTGAAACAAATAAGACGTCCATAATGACTAAAGTATGGTTTATTTTGATGAGACTTGGCACCTAAGGGTTTTTGAAGTATTTCATTTTAGATTTGCTGCCAAAGTTGATTAGATTTGATGCCAGACCTGGCATCTGAGAGTTTCTGAAGGAGCTGAGTTTAGATTTGCTGTAAAAGTTTGTAAATTCTAAAGAATGAAACAAATAAGACGTCCATAATGACTAAAGTATTGTTTATTTGTATGAAACCTGGTATCCGAGAGTTTCTGAAGGAGCTGATTTTAGTTTTGCTGTCAAAGATCGAAAATTCTAAAGAGTGAAACAAATAAGACGTCCATAATGACTAAAGTATGGTTTATTTTCATGAGACTTGGCACCTGAGGGTTTTTGAAGTATTTTATTTTAGATTTGCTGCCAAAGTTGATTAGATTTGATGCCAGACCTGGCATCTGAGAGTTTCTGAAGGAGCTGAGTTTAGATTTGCTGTAAAAGTTTGTAAATTCTAAAGAATGAAACAAATAAGACGTCCATAATGACTAAAGTATTGTTTATTTGCATGAAACCTGGTATCCGAGAGTTTCTGAAGGAGCTGATTTTAGTTTTGCTGTCAAAGTTCGAAAATTCTAAAGAGTGAAACAAATAAGACGTCCATAATGACTAAAGTATGGTTTATTTTTATGAGACTTGGCACCTGAGGGTTTTTGAAGTATTTTATTTTAGATTTGCTGCCAAAGTTGATTAGATTTGATGCCAGACCTGGCATCTGAGAGTTTCTGAAGGAGCTGAGTTTAGATTTGCTGTAAAAGTTTGTAAATTCTAAAGAATGAAACAAATAAGACGTCCATAATGACTAAAGTATTGTTTATTTGCATGAAACCTGGTATCCGAGAGTTTCTGAAGGAGCTGATTTTAGTTTTGCTGTCAAAGTTCGAAAATTCTAAAGAGTGAAACAAATAAGACGTCCATAATGACTAAAGTATGGTTTATTTTCATGAGACTTGGCACCTGAGGGTTTTTGAAGTATTTCATTTTAGATTTGCTGCCAAAGTTGATTAGATTTGATGCCAGACCTGGCATCTGAGAATTTCTGAAGGAGCTGAGTTTAGATTTGCTGTAAGAGTTTGTAAATTCTAAAGAATGAAACAAATAAGACGTCCATAATGACTAAAGTATTGTTTATTTGCATGAAACCTGGTATCCGAGAGTTTCTGAAGGAGCTGATTTTAGTTTTGCTGTCAAAGTTCGAAAATTCTAAAGAGTGAAACAAATAAGACGTCCATAATGACTAAAGTATGGTTTATTTTCATGAGACTTGGCACCTGAGGGTTTTTGAAGTATTTCATTTTAGATTTGCTGCCAAAGTTGATTAGATTTGATGCCAGACCTGGCATCTGAGAATTTCTGAAGGAGCTGAGTTTAGATTTGCTGTAAAAGTTTGTAAATTCTAAAGAATGAAACAAATAAGACGTCCATAATGACTAAAGTATTGTTTATTTGTATGAAACCTGGTATCCGAGAGTTTCTGAAGGAGCTGATTTTAGTTTTGCTGTCAAAGATCGAAAATTCTAAAGAGTGAAACAAATAAGACGTCCATAATGACTAAAGTATGGTTTATTTTGATGAGACTTGGCACCTAAGGGTTTTTGAAGTATTTCATTTTAGATTTGCTGCCAAAGTTGATTAGATTTGATGCCAGACCTGGCATCTGAGAGTTTCTGAAGGAGCTGAGTTTAGATTTGCTGTAAAAGTTTGTAAATTCTAAAGAATGAAACAAATAAGACGTCCATAATGACTAAAGTATTGTTTATTTGTATGAAACCTGGTATCCGAGAGTTTCTGAAGGAGCTGATTTTAGTTTTGCTGTCAAAGATCGAAAATTCTAAAGAGTGAAACAAATAAGACGTCCATAATGACTAAAGTATGGTTTATTTTCATGAGACTTGGCACCTGAGGGTTTTTGAAGTATTTTATTTTAGATTTGCTGCCAAAGTTGATTAGATTTGATGCCAGACCTGGCATCTGAGAGTTTCTGAAGGAGCTGAGTTTAGATTTGCTGTAAAAGTTTGTAAATTCTAAAGAATGAAACAAATAAGACGTCCATAATGACTAAAGTATTGTTTATTTGCATGAAACCTGGTATCCGAGAGTTTCTGAAGGAGCTGATTTTAGTTTTGCTGTCAAAGTTCGAAAATTCTAAAGAGTGAAACAAATAAGACGTCCATAATGACTAAAGTATGGTTTATTTTTATGAGACTTGGCACCTGAGGGTTTTTGAAGTATTTTATTTTAGATTTGCTGCCAAAGTTGATTAGATTTGATGCCAGACCTGGCATCTGAGAGTTTCTGAAGGAGCTGAGTTTAGATTTGCTGTAAAAGTTTGTAAATTCTAAAGAATGAAACAAATAAGACGTCCATAATGACTAAAGTATTGTTTATTTGCATGAAACCTGGTATCCGAGAGTTTCTGAAGGAGCTGATTTTAGTTTTGCTGTCAAAGTTCGAAAATTCTAAATAGTCATACAAATAAGACGTCCATAATGATTATAGTATGGTTTATTTTCATGAGACTTGGCACCTGAGGGTTTTTGAAGTATTTGATTTTAGATTTGCTACCATAGTGTAACGTTCTTTTTCAAATAATAACACAAGTGCTGTTTAAATAGTCTATTCACAAACAAATATTTATTTCTATACACTAATGAATACACTATAAATTAACGCTATAATTATAAACCATTAAAAACTATTATTTACAGACTATGAATTTCTAATAAAACATTTATATCCACTATTTATTTTGTAATACACAGTTAATGACTTGCTGTTGACTGCCTCTCTTTTATCCGCAATCCGCTTTTATATCCTCATATAAACGCACCAGAAATCGCTGGAACCTTCTATGTATTCTAGAAAGCGCTAGAATAAACCGCGTTTGGTTTACATGCTTGTGCGATGCGTCATTCTCTCGAATGCAGTAGAACACACCATTTGTTGCTCGAAAAGAGGTTCTTTCTTTTTCTCTCTTGTTACACTGCCCCCCTCTTCAAGTCTGTTCTGTCCCAGAACAGGTTTTATGCTCTGGTTCCTGTAGAACGGGTCATGACGATATCGACAGTCTTCACCTCGACTACACGTTCCATTACGGTAGAAATAACAGTCTACACTCTTCGTTGGCCTTAATGCGGGTTGTGGGTCAAAATTGCAGACGAAGATCTTGACGTCCGTACCTCTAAAGACAACTTCCAGCATGTTTCTAACGATTCTCCAATCCAGCTGGTCCCGCCCACAGCCGAGTTTGGGAACTGCCAATTTGTTAATTCCCCTGGTAAGCAACTCGATCCTCAAATTCCATAGTGCCCTCCACAAGTCGGCGTAACTCGGTTTCTGGTAGTAAAACTGCTTGGTTACCAAGTAGTAAATGGATCGGTCATGATCAGGCAAGCGTAAGGATTTACCAACAGAGGGATTTTGTTCTCGAAGTTCATTCAGCCGTCCAAATTTATTTCTAAACACTACTGCGATCCCCCTGGACATACGGAGATCCGCGGAGACACAGTGGGCAATGGAATAATTACCAGGGACCCGGAAGAGATCTTGTTGCATCTCAGTCGTGACTCCGAATCGCGCTTTTCTAGTTCCAGAGAACGCAGCCATAAATTCTCTAAAGGTTGGTTGATCATCTTCAGGCCTTACGGTATTGATAGTCACCTCAGCCTCATCTTTCCGATCCGGGACTGCGTCATTATTTCCCTCATAGTGCGCCAGACGATTGGAGTGTACCACCTTTGGTTTCCCCCTTGGCAACTTCTGGATGCGATAAATCAAGTCATTTATTCGTTTCTTCACCTGGTATGGACCCTCCCAATTTCGCTGTAACTTTGGAGAATAGCCACGACGCCTTTGCGGGTTGTATAACCAGACAAGCTCTCCAGGTTGAAACCCTCCTTCTTGGGTTCTCACATCGTACGTAGCCTTCATCCGGTCACTCGCGATTCGACTATTATTTCGGGTTCGGTCGTGAATATCCTCCAACTGCTTCTTTAAGTTGATGACATAATCATTCCCGGCTACCTCCTGCTCTATAGGTGGAGACCCAAATTCCAGATCACACGGTAACCGTAACTCGCGTCCAAACATTACAGACGCTGGTGACTGACCGGTTGTTTCGTGGACCGATGCACGATAAGCCATCAGGAACAGATGCAGGTATTGGTCCCAGTCTCGTTGATGATCGGAGACGACCTTGGCCAAATATTTGCCCATTGTCCGATTCATGCGTTCTACCATTCCATCGGACTGCGGATGTAACGGTGTGGTCCGAGTCTTGCGAATGCCCAACAATCGACAGACTTCTCCAAAGAGTACAGACTCGAAATTGCGGCCTTGATCCGAATGCAGCTCCATGGGCACTCCGAAGCGACTGAAAAACTCTTTGACTAGTACGTCAGCAACAGTCGCAGCTTCCTGGTTTGGTAGGGCATATGCTTCTGGCCATTTGGTAAAATAGTCCATTGCCACTAATATGTATTTATTCCCATCGTCGGTTTCGGGAAATGGTCCGGCAATATCTATGGCTATTCTTTCCAGAGGACTACCCACATTGTACTGCCTCATAGGTGCTCTTCGTTTCCCCAAGGGTCCGTTACCAGTGGCACATAGTTCACATTTCCGGCACCACTCCTTCACGTCTTCTTTACAGTTGACCCAATAAAAACGCTCCCTAACTTTCTCCAAAGTCTTTTTCACACCGAAGTGTCCTCCTGAGGCACCGTCATGGAGATGTCGCAATACTGTAGCCACTCGGCTTCTTGGAACCACGAACTGAGACCTAATGGTGGTGCCATCTTCACTCTCCAGTACTCGCTTCAGGAGATTGTCTTCCACCTTCAAGGACTCCCATTGGGCCCAATATGCTTTGAGCGTTCTGTTGAAAGGGCTGACAGCCTCCCAGGCAGGCCTTTCTCCCACGCGCTTCCATTCCAGTACCATTTTTAGTTCGGGATCATCCTTCTGCTGTCGTTGCAATTCTTCCGGCAACCAATTGTCGTTGACGATGGTAGTTCTTAATACTTGGCAAACCCTCTCTTCCAAGCGAGAGCAATGACGGCAATCCGTTGGACAGGGTCTTCTTGAAAGAGCATCGGCATTTCGATGACTAGTGCCCGCTCGATGTTCGGTGTCAAAGTCGTATCCTTGTAATCGTTCGATCCACCTTGCGACCTGGCCTTCAGGATTACGGAATTGTAGAAGCCATTTCAACGCTGCATGGTCCGTCCTCAATAAAAACTTCCGTCCGTACAAGTATTTGTAGAAGTGCTCAACGGACTTCACGACGGCCAATAGTTCTTTTCTGGTCACACAATAATTCCTTTCGGCTTTCGACAAAACCTTACTAAAATAGCCGATGACCTTTTCTTGTCCATCCTGTATCTGAGAAAGTACCCCCCCAATGGCCAGATTACTTGCATCTGTGTCAAGTATGAATTTCCCTTCTGTCCGTGGATAGCTCAATATTGGTGCTGTTGTCAGGGCACGCTTCAACTGTTGGAAAGCTGTTTCACACTCTCCGCTCCAAACATACTCGCGCCCATCTTCAGTTAACCTTGTCAGAGGTTTCGCTATATTGGCAAACCCAGGAACGAAACGCCTGTAGTAGGTACATAACCCAAGAAAACTACGAACTTGGTGTTTATCTTTCGGTGTTGGCCACTCTTGAACTGCACGAATCTTATCGGGGTCGGCTGCCACTCCATTTTGTGATACGACGTGCCCGAGATATTTCACTTCCTTTCTGAATATGTGGCACTTTTTCGGACTCAATTTCAGATTGGCTCCACGTAGTCTTCGGAACACTTCCTCTAGATTTTTCAAATGTTCGTTGAATGATTTTCCGACTACAATCACATCATCTAGGTATACCAGGCAGGTCTTCCACGACAACCCTCTCAGGATGGTCTCCATTAGACGCTCAAAGGTGGCCGGAGCGTTACATAGACCAAAAGGCATAACTGTAAACTGCCATAGTCCAGAACCAATAGTGAACGCGGTCTTCTCCCGGTCTTCAGGTTCCATTTCAACTTGCCAATAACCGCTCTTCAAGTCCAAAGTCGAAAACCATCGTGAACCAGACAGGGTATCTAACGTGTCGTCGATGCGTGGTAAGGGATAGCTGTCTTTCTTGGTCACGTCATTAAGCTGCCGATAGTCCACACAAAATCTCGTTGACCCGTCCTTCTTACTGACCAGGACCACCGGTGATGCCCATGGACTGCTGGATGGCTCGATAACCCCTTGTTCTTCCATATCAGTAATAATCTTTTCGGCTTCTGCTCGCCTTGCTAGAGGTAGACGCCTCGGCTGCTGACGGACAGGCATAGAGTTGCCTGTATTAATTTTATGTTTTACTATATTTGTTCGTCCCTTCTGGCTATCGTCAAGAGCGAAGATATCTTGGTATCGGTGAACCAAACCCTGTACCTCTTTCACTTCCGTTCTGTTAAGATCTTCGCACGAGCTAGTAACCATACCCACTAATTTTCCACCATGGTCTTTGGGCACTGGTCTTGGAACATCAGCCATACACCTGGCTACTCGAAATACTGGCACACACTGTCCCACAAGGGTACTCTTCTTCAATGTCACCGGATCCACATTAACGTTCATAATTCTCACCGGTACTCTCTTTCCAACCTTGATCAGCGCTTTTCCCACCAGTATGCCACTATGGATCTTCTTATCACAAACAGGCTCCATCATTCGCACACATCCTACCCGAAGATCTCCATCCAAACCTGCTTCGACAACCATCTCGCTTTGACCAGGCAATATCACATCTTCTGTCAGCAAAACCCTTACGACAGGATCTTCTCGTGGGTGCAACGGAAGTTCTTCGTTACCAACCTTCAAAACACCCTCCTTCAAGTCCAATGTAAAACCAAATTTTCTCAGGAGGTCCATTCCCAAGATGAATTCGTCAATGATGTCGGCTACCAGCACCTCATGATCACGTTCTTCACTGCCAATGCCAATCTTCATCTTCACCACTCCGCGTGTTGGTATTACTTCTCCCGTCGCTGTACGGAGTTGAGTAGTTGTCTGTAACAGCTTCATACTTGTTCGTAGAACGTTAGGGCGTATGATGGATTTTGTCGCCCCCGTATCAATGAGCAGTGGAACAATTCGATTCGCAATTTTCCCATCTATGAACAAACTGCTGGTACTATTCCCTGATGTTACGGCATGGACGATGATCTCTGGGGCATCTTTACTAACAGTCAACGTTCGCCCTCTCTTGCCAACCCCTTTTAACTTTTCCGACGGTTGTACTTTTGTTATTTTGGGACAACGCCGTTCTACATGTCCTTGTTCGCCGCAGTTCCAGCAACGGGGCCCTCGAACTTCTTGATGATTCTTCTTACGGCTTTCTTCCTTCCGAAGAACTCTCAGTACTAACTCCTCTAGGTGATCTTTAGAACCTTCTTCTTCCTCCACAACGGCCCGAACACGCCCATGACCTCGGGACGCTTGCTTTGCAGCTTCAAATTCTAAGGCGTGAGCAAGCGCATCATCAGTTGTTCTTGGTCGTGCTAGCCTCAATGATTGTTGTGTTTCCCCGTCTCTTAACCCATCAATGAAGGTCTGCACAGCGAGCTGTCCCAAAAATGAATCGGGTGCCGTAGGGTACGCCAATCGGACAAGCCCCGCAACATCGGCTTCAAACTCCTGCAGGCTTTCTCCATTCTTCTGGATACGATTCTTCACTTGCGCGTGATACACTTGTTGAAGATGTGCGTCTCCATATCTCATCTCCAATCTAGACACTAACAATTGATAATCATTTTCCTGTCCTGCTGGGATTGTTTGCAGGACGTTCAACGCGTCTCCACGCAAAGCCACAGTTAAAGAAACGGCCTTTTCCTTGCCTGTCCATCCGTTGGCCCCAGCGGCCGACTCAAATTGTTTGTAGTAGGTGGACCAAGGTATCTTTCCATCGAACGTGGGTGGTTTTACTTTTATCCCTACGGCAGGACCCCTTTCTTCTTTAATTTGCTTCTTTACTTCATTAAACTCAGAAGTTGAGGGAAACCGTAGTTGCCTCATTCTATCTTCCAACATATCGGTTATGTCGTCTTTCTTAGCGGTTGATGGTAATTGCATTTGGGCTATTTTCTCTTCTACCATTTTTATTACCCTATCTTGTTCCGCCAATCTGCCTTCCAATAGCCCTAGCGCGCTGGCATTCTCCAAAAATTCTTCGAAAACTTTTTCTTCTAACACCTTGACATTGTCCAGCAATTCTTCTTTAAGCCTTCTAGAACTTTCTTCGGACTTTTCTAGTAATTCTTCCTTAAGCAATCTTGTGTTTTCTAGTAAATCTTCTTTAAGCCTTCTAGAATTTTCAAAAACTTTTTGTTCCATCTTTCTAGCATTTTCTTAGGACTTTTCCAGTAGTTCTTCTTTTAGCATTCTAACATTTTCTTCGGACTTTCTAGAATTTTCTTCGGACTTTTCCAGTAATTCCTCTTTTAACATTCTAGAATTCTCTTCCGACTTTCTAGAACTCTCTTCGTGCTTTTCCAATAGTTCTTCTTTTAGCATTCTAACATTATCTTCGGACTTTCTAGAACTTTCCAGTAACTCTTCTTTCATTTTACTTAACAACAAACTAGTATCAATTGCGGGTCCAGGTATTTCGAAGCGGTAATTTTCAGGATCTTCCTTCTGTTCTAAAAGCCATTCTCTTAGCCGATTTATCAAAACTTCTTTCTTTCCATTACTATCCAAATCCCTCTCGTCCAATTCCCGTTTCAAATCTATTACTAAGAGATCCTTTAATAGTTTCATCACCATTTTAATTGTTTGTTGAAATTATGTTTTAACACCAAAAATTTTATTCTCACAGCACTTTAATTAATTATTACGCGATTTTATTTATTTTAAAACACCACACCTGACTCCACTGTAACGTTCTTTTTCAAATAATAACACAAGTGCTGTTTAAATCGTCTATTCACAAACAAATATTTATTTCTATACACTAATGAATACACTATAAATTAACGCTATAATTATAAACCATTAAAAACTATTATTTACAGACTATGAATTTCTAATAAAACATTTATATCCACTATTTATTTTGTAATACACAGTTAATGACTTGCTGTTGACTGCCTCTCTTTTATCCGCAATCCGCTTTTATATCCTCATATAAACGCACCAGAAATCGCTGGAACCTTCTATGTATTCTAGAAAGCGCTAGAATAAACCGCGTTTGGTTTACATGCTTGTGCGATGCGTCATTCTCTCGAATGCAGTAGAACACACCATTTGTTGCTCGAAAAGAGGTTCTTTCTTTTTCTCTCTTGTTACAATAGTTAGAAAATTCTAAAGAGTCACACAAATAAGACGTCCATAATGACTAAAGAATTGTTTAGTTGCATGAGACCTGGCATCTGAGAGTCTCTGAAGAGGCTGATTTTAGATTTGCTGCCAAAGTTAGAAAATTCTAAAGAGTCAAACAAATAAGACGTCCATAATGACTAAAGAATTGTTTAGTTGCATGATACCTGGCATCTGAGAGTCTCTGAAGGAGCTGATTTTAGATTTGCTGCCAAAGTTAGAAAATTCTAAAGAGTCCAACAAATAAAACGTCCATAATGACTAAAGTATTGTTTATTTGCATGAGACCTGGCATCTGAGAGTTTCTGAAGGAGCTGATTTTAGATTTGTAGCCAAAGTTTGAAAATTCTAAAGCGTGAAACAAATAATACGTCCATAATGACTAAAGTATTGTTTATTTGCATGAGATCTGGCATCTGAGAGTTTCTCATGGTGCTGATTTTAGATTTTCTGTCAAAGTTTGAAAATTCTAAAGAGTGAAACAAATAAGACGTCCATAATGACTAAAGTATGGTTTATTTTCATGAGACTTGGTACCTAAGGGTTTTTGAAGTATTTCATTTTAGATTTGCTGCCAAAGTTGATTAAATTTGATGCCAGACCTGGCATCTGAGAGTTTCTGAAGGAGCTGAGTTTAGATTTGCTGTAAAAGTTTGTAAATTCTAAAGAATGAAACAAATAAGACGTCCATAATGACTAAAGTATTGTTTATTTGTATGAAACCTGGTATCCGAGAGTTTCTGAAGGAGCTGATTTTAGTTTTGCTGTCAAAGATCGAAAATTCTAAAGAGTGAAACAAATAAGACGTCCATAATGACTAAAGTATGGTTTATTTTCATGAGACTTGGCACCTGAGGGTTTTTGAAGTATTTCATTTTAGATTTGCTGCCAAAGTTGATTAGATTTGATGCCAGACCTGGCATCTGAGAGTTTCTGAAGGAGCTGAGTTTAGATTTGCTGTAAAAGTTTGTAAATTCTAAAGAATGAAACAAATAAGACGTCCATAATGACTAAAGTATTGTTTATTTGCATGAAACCTGGTATCCGAGAGTTTCTGAAGGAGCTGATTTTAGTTTTGCTGTCAAAGTTCGAAAATTCTAAAGAGTGAAACAAATAAGACGTCCATAATGACTAAAGTATGGTTTATTTTCATGAGACTTGGCACCTGAGGGTTTTTGAAGTATTTTATTTTAGATTTGCTGCCAAAGTTGATTAGATTTGATGCCAGACCTGGCATCTGAGAGTTTCTGAAGGAGCTGAGTTTAGATTTGCTGTAAAAGTTTGTAAATTCTAAAGAATGAAACAAATAAGACGTCCATAATGACTAAAGTATTGTTTATTTGCATGAAACCTGGTATCCGAGAGTTTCTGAAGGAGCTGATTTTAGTTTTGCTGTCAAAGTTCGTAAATTCTAAATAGTCATACAAATAAGACGTCCATAATGACTATAGTATGGTTTATTTTCATGAGACTTGGCACCTGAGGGTTTTTGAAGTATTTGATTTTAGATTTGCTACCATAGTTAGAAAATTCTAAAGAGTCAAACAAATAAGACGTCCATAATGACTAAAGAATTGTTTAGTTGCATGAGACCTGGCATCTGAGAGTCTCTGAAGGGGCTGATTTTAGATTTGCTGCCAAAGTTAGAAAATTCTAAAGAGTCCAACAAATAAAACGTCCATAATGACTAAAGTATTGTTTATTTGCATGAGACCTGGCATCTGAGAGTTTCTGAAGGAGCTGATTTTAGATTTGTAGCCAAAGTTTGAAAATTCTAAAGCGTGAAACAAATAATACGTCCATAATGACTAAAGTATTGTTTATTTGCATGAGATCTGGCATCTGAGAGTTTCTCATGGTGCTGATTTTAGATTTTCTGTCAAAGTTTGAAAATTCTAAAGAGTGAAACAAATAAGACGTCCATAATGACTAAAGTATGGTTTATTTTCATGAGACTTGGTACCTAAGGGTTTTTGAAGTATTTCATTTTAGATTTGCTGCCAAAGTTGATTAAATTTGATGCCAGACCTGGCATCTGAGAGTTTCTGAAGGAGCTGAGTTTAGATTTGCTTTAAAAGTTTGTAAATTCTAAAGAATGAAACAAATAAGACGTCCATAATGACTAAAGTATTGTTTATTTGCATGAAACCTGGTATCCGAGAGTTTCTGAAGGAGCTGATTTTAGTTTTGCTGTCAAAGTTCGAAAATTCTAAAGAGTGAAACAAATAAGACGTCCATAATGACTAAAGTATGGTTTATTTTCATGAGACTTGGCACCTGAGGGTTTTTGAAGTATTTTATTTTAGATTTGCTGCCAAAGTTGATTAGATTTGATGCCAGACCTGGCATCTGAGAGTTTCTGAAGGAGCTGAGTTTAGATTTGCTGTAAAAGTTTGTAAATTCTAAAGAATGAAACAAATAAGACGTCCATAATGACTAAAGTATTGTTTATTTGCATGAAACCTGGTATCCGAGAGTTTCTGAAGGAGCTGATTTTAGTTTTGCTGTCAAAGTTCGAAAATTCTAAATAGTCATACAAATAAGACGTCCATAATGACTATAGTATGGTTTATTTTCATGAGACTTGGCACCTGAGGGTTTTTGAAGTATTTGATTTTAGATTTGCTACCATAGTTAGAAAATTCTAAAGAGTCAAACAAATAAGACGTCCATAATGACTAAAGAATTGTTTAGTTGCATGAGACCTGGCATCTGAGAGTCTCTGAAGGGGCTGATTTTAGATTTGCTGCCAAAGTTAGAAAATTCTAAAGAGTCAAACAAATAAGACGTCCATAATGACTAAAGAATTGTTTAGTTGCATGATACCTGGCATCTGAGAGTCTCTGAAGGAGCTGATTTTAGATTTGCTGCCAAAGTTAGAAAATTCTAAAGAGTCCAACAAATAACACGTCCATAATGACTAAAGTATTGTTTATTTGCATGAGACCTGGCATCTGAGAGTTTCTGAAGGAGCTGATTTTAGATTTGTAGCCAAAGCTTGAAAATTCTAAAGCGTGAAACAAATAATACGTCCATAATGACTAAAGTATTGTTTATTTGCATGAGATCTGGCATCTGAGAGTTTCTCATGGTGCTGATTTTAGATTTTCTGTCAAAGTTTGAAAATTCTAAAGAGTGAAACAAATAAGACGTCCATAATGACTAAAGTATGGTTTATTTTCATGAGACTTGGTACCTAAGGGTTTTTGAAGTATTTCATTTTAGATTTGCTGCCAAAGTTGATTAAATTTGATGCCAGACCTGGCATCTGAGAGTTTCTGAAGGAGCTGAGTTTAGATTTGCTGTAAAAGTTTGTAAATTCTAAAGAATGAAACAAATAAGACGTCCATAATGACTAAAGTATTGTTTATTTGTATGAAACCTGGTATCCGAGAGTTTCTGAAGGAGCTGATTTTAGTTTTGCTGTCAAAGATCGAAAATTCTAAAGAGTGAAACAAATAAGACGTCCATAATGACTAAAGTATGGTTTATTTTCATGAGACTTGGCACCTGAGGGTTTTTGAAGTATTTCATTTTAGATTTGCTGCCAAAGTTGATTAGATTTGATGCCAGACCTGGCATCTGAGAGTTTCTGAAGGAGCTGAGTTTAGATTTGCTGTAAAAGTTTGTAAATTCTAAAGAATGAAACAAATAAGACGTCCATAATGACTAAAGTATTGTTTATTTGCATGAAACCTGGTATCCGAGAGTTTCTGAAGGAGCTGAGTTTAGATTTGCTGTAAAAGTTTGAAAATTCTAAAGAGTGAAACAAATAAGACGTCCATAATGACTAAAGTATGGTTTATTTTCATGAGACTTGGTACCTAAGGGTTTTTGAAGTATTTCATTTTAGATTTGCTGCCAAAGTTGATTAAATTTGATGCCAGACCTGGCATCTGAGAGTTTCTGAAGGAGCTGAGTTTAGATTTGCTGTAAAAGTTAGTAAATTCTAAAGAATGAAACAAATAAGACGTCCATAATGACTAAAGTATTGTTTATTTGTATGAAACCTGGTATCCGAGAGTTTCTGAAGGAGCTGATTTTAGTTTTGCTGTCAAAGATCGAAAATTCTAAAGAGTGAAACAAATAAGACGTCCATAATGACTAAAGTATGGTTTATTTTCATGAGACTTGGCACCTGAGGGTTTTTGAAGTATTTCATTTTAGATTTGCTGCCAAAGTTGATTAGATTTGATGCCAGACTTGGCATCTGAGAGTTTCTGAAGGAGCTGAGTTTAGATTTGCTGTAAAAGTTTGTAAATTCTAAAGAATGAAACAAATAAGACGTCCATAATGACTAAAGTATTGTTTATTTGCATGAAACCTGGTATCCGAGAGTTTCTGAAGGAGCTGATTTTAGTTTTGCTGTCAAAGTTCGAAAATTCTAAAGAGTGAAACAAATAAGACGTCCATAATGACTAAAGTATGGTTTATTTTCATGAGACTTGGCACCTGAGGGTTTTTGAAGTATTTTATTTTAGATTTGCTGCCAAAGTTGATTAGATTTGATGCCAGACCTGGCATCTGAGAGTTTCTGAAGGAGCTGAGTTTAGATTTGCTGTAAAAGTTTGTAAATTCTAAAGAATGAAACAAATAAGACGTCCATAATGACTAAAGTATTGTTTATTTGCATGAAACCTGGTATCCGAGAGTTTCTGAAGGAGCTGATTTTAGTTTTGCTGTCAAAGTTCGAAAATTCTAAATAGTCATACAAATAAGACGTCCATAATGACTATAGTATGGTTTATTTTCATGAGACTTGGCACCTGAGGGTTTTTGAAGTATTTGATTTTAGATTTGCTACCATAGTTAGAAAATTCTAAAGAGTCAAACAAATAAGACGTCCATAATGACTAAAGAATTGTTTAGTTGCATGAGACCTGGCATCTGAGAGTCTCTGAAGGGGCTGATTTTAGATTTGCTGCCAAAGTTAGAAAATTCTAAAGAGTCAAACAAATAAGACGTCCATAATGACTAAAGAATTGTTTAGTTGCATGATACCTGGCATCTGAGAGTCTCTGAAGGAGCTGATTTTAGATTTGCTGCCAAAGTTAGAAAATTCTAAAGAGTCCAACAAATAAAACGTCCATAATGACTAAAGTATTGTTTATTTGCATGAGACCTGGCATCTGAGAGTTTCTCATGGTGCTGATTTTAGATTTTCTGTCAAAGTTTGAAAATTCTAAAGAGTGAAACAAATAAGACGTCCATAATGACTAAAGTATTGTTTATTTTCATGAGACTTGGTACCTAAGGGTTTTTGAAGTATTTCATTTTAGATTTGCTGCCAAAGTTGATTAAATTTGATGCCAGACCTGGCATCTGAGAGTTTCTGAAGGAGCTGAGTTTAGATTTGCTGTAAAAGTTTGTAAATTCTAAAGAATGAAACAAATAAGACGTCCATAATGACTAAAGTATTGTTTATTTGTATGAAACCTGGTATCCGAGAGTTTCTGAAGGAGCTGATTTTAGTTTTGCTGTCAAAGATCGAAAATTCTAAAGAGTGAAACAAATAAGACGTCCATAATGACTAAAGTATGGTTTATTTTCATGAGACTTGGCACCTGAGGGTTTTTGAAGTATTTCATTTTAGATTTGCTGCCAAAGTTGATTAGATTTGATGCCAGACCTGGCATCTGAGAGTTTCTGAAGGAGCTGAGTTTAGATTTGCTGTAAAAGTTTGTAAATTCTAAAGAATGAAACAAATAAGACGTCCATAATGACTAAAGTATTGTTTATTTGCATGAAACCTGGTATCCGGTAGTTTCTGAAGGAGCTGATTTCAGTTTTGCTGTCAAAGTTCGAAAATTCTAAAGAGTGAAACAAATAAGACGTCCATAATGACTAAAGTATGGTTTATTTTCATGAGACTTGGCACCTGAGGGTTTTTGAAGTATTTTATTTTAGATTTGCTGCCAAAGTTGATTAAATTTGATGCCAGACCTGGCATCTGAGAGTTTCTGAAGGAGCTGAGTTTAGATTTGCTGTAAAAGTTTGTAAATTCTAAAGAATGAAACAAATAAGACGTCCATAATGACTAAAGTATTGTTTATTTGTATGAAACCTGGTATCCGAGAGTTTCTGAAGGAGCTGATTTTAGTTTTGCTGTCAAAGATCGAAAATTCTAAAGAGTGAAACAAATAAGACGTCCATAATGACTAAAGTATGGTTTATTTTCATGAGACTTGGCACCTGAGGGTTTTTGAAGTATTTTATTTTAGATTTGCTGCCAAAGTTGATTAAATTTGATGCCAGACCTGGCATCTGAGAGTTTCTGAAGGAGCTGAGTTTAGATTTGCTGTAAAAGTTTGTAAATTCTAAAGAATGAAACAAATAAGACGTCCATAATGACTAAAGTATTGTTTATTTGTATGAAACCTGGTATCCGAGAGTTTCTGAAGGAGCTGATTTTAGATTTGCTGTCAAAGATCGAAAATTCTAAAGAGTGAAACAAATAAGACGTCCATAATGACTAAAGTATGGTTTATTTTCATGAGACTTGGCACCTGAGGGTTTTTGAAGTATTTCATTTTAGATTTGCTGCCAAAGTTGATTAGATTTGATGCCAGACCTGGCATCTGAGAGTTTCTGAAGGAGCTGAGTTTAGATTTGCTGTAAAAACTTGTAAATTCTAAAGAATGAAACAAATAAGACGTCCATAATGACTAAAGTATTGTTCATTTGCATGAAACCTGGTATCCGAGAGTTTCTGAAGGAGCTGATTTTAGTTTTGCTGTCAAAGTTCGAAAATTCTAAATAGTCATACAAATAAGACGTCCATAATGACTATAGTATGGTTTATTTTCATGAGAATTGGCACCTGAGGGTTTTTGAAGTATTTGATTTTAGATTTGCTACCATAGTTAGAAAATTCTAAAGAGTCAAACAAATAAGACGTCCATAATGACTAAAGAATTGTTTAGTTGCATGAGACCTGGCATCTGAGAGTCTCTGAAGGAGCTGATTTTAGTTTTGCTGTCAAAGTTAGAAAATTCTAAAGAGTCCAACAAATAAGACGTCCATAATGACTAAAGTATTGTTTAGTTGCATGAGACCTGGCATCTGAGAGTTTCTGAAGGAGCTGATTTTATATTTACTGTCAAAGTTTGAAAATTCTAAAGATTGAAACAAATAAGACGTCCATAATGACTAAAGTATGGTTTATTTTCATGAGACTTGGCATCTGAGGGTTTTTGAAGTATTTGATTTTAGATTTGCTGCCAAAGTTAGAAAATTCTAAAGAGTGAAACAAATAAGACGTCCATAATGACTAAAGTATTGTTTATTTGCATGAGACCTGGCATCTGAGATTTTCTGAAGGAGCTGATTTTAGATTTGTAGCCAAAGTTTGAAAATTCTAAAGCGTGAAAGAAATAAGACGTCCATAATGACTAAAGAATTGTTTATTTGCATGAGACCTGGCATCCGAGAGTTTCTGAAGGAGCTGATTTTAGATTTGTAGCCAAAGTTAGAAAATTCTAAAGAGTGAAACAAATAAGACGTCCATAATGACTAAAGTATTGTTTATTTGCATGAGACCTGGCATCTGAGAGTTTCTGAAGGAGCTGATTTTATATTTACTTTCAAAGTTTGAAAATTCTAAAGAGTGAAACAAATAAGACGTCCATAATGACTAAAGTATGGTTTATTTTCATGAGACTTGGCATCTGAGGGTTTTTGAAGTATTTGATTTTAGATTTGCTGCCAAAGTTAGAAAATTCTAAAGAGTGAAACAAATAAGACGTCCATAATGACTAAGGTATTGTTTATTTGCATGATACCTGGCATCTGAGAGTTTCTGAAGGAGCTGATTTTAGTTTTGCTGTCAAAGTTCGAAAATTCTAAAGAGTGAAACAAATAAGACGTCCATAATGACTAAAGTATGGTTTATTTTCATGAGACTTGGCACCTGAGGGTTTTTGAAGTATTTTATTTTAGATTTGCTGCCAAAGTTGATTAGATTTGATGCCAGACCTGGCATCTGAGAGTTTCTGAAGGGGCTGAGTTTAGATTTGCTGTAAAAGTTTGTAAATTCTAAAGAATGAAACAAATAAGACGTCCATAATGACTAAAGTATTGTTTATTTGCATGAAACCTGGTATCCGAGAGTTTCTGAAGGAGCTGATTTTAGTTTTGCTGTCAAAGTTCGAAAATTCTAAATAGTCATACAAATAAGACGTCCATAATGACTATAGTATGGTTTATTTTCATGAGACTTGGCACCTGAGGGTTTTTGAAGTATTTGATTTTAGATTTGCTACCATAGTTAGAAAATTCTAAAGAGTCAAACAAATAAGACGTCCATAATGACTAAAGAATTGTTTAGTTGCATGAGACCTGGCATCTGAGAGTCTCTGAAGGAGCTGATTTTAGTTTTGCTGTCAAAGTTCGAAAATTCTAAATAGTCATACAAATAAGACGTCCATAATGACTATAGTATGGTTTATTTTCATGAGACTTGGCACCTGAGGGTTTTTGAAGTATTTGATTTTAGATTTGCTACCATAGTTAGAAAGTTCTAAAGAGTCAAACAAATAAGACGTCCATAATGAATAAAGAATTGTTTAGTTGCATGATACATGGCATCTGAGAGTCTCTGAAGGAGCTGATTTTAGATTTGCTGCCAAAGTTAGAAAATTCTAAAGAGTCCAACAAATAAGACGTCCATAATGACTAAAGTATTGTTTATTTGCATGAGACCTGGCATCTGAGAGTTTCTGAAGGAGCTGATTTTAGATTTGTAGCCAAAGTTTGAAAATTCTAAAGCGTGAAACAAATAATACGTCCATAATGACTAAAGTATTGTTTATTTGCATGAGATCTGGCATCTGAGAGTTTCTCATGGTGCTGATTTTAGATTTTCTGTCAAAGTTTGAAAATTCTAAAGAGTGAAACAAATAAGACGTCCATAATGACTAAAGTATGGTTTATTTTCATGAGACTTGGCGCCTAAGGGTTTTTGAAGTATTTCATTTTAGATTTGCTGCCAAAGTTGATTAGATTTGATGCCAGACCTGGCATCTGAGAGTTTCTGAAGGAGCTGAGTTTAGATTTGCTGTAAAAGTTTGTAAATTCTAAAGAATGAAACAAATAAGACGTCCATAATGACTAAAGTATTGTTTATTTGTATGAAACCTGGTATCCGAGAGTTTCTGAAGGAGCTGATTTTAGTTTTGCTGTCAAAGTTCGAAAATTCTAAAGAGTGAAACAAATAAGACGTCCATAATGACTAAAGTATGGTTTATTTTCATGAGACTTGGCACCTGAGGGTTTTTGAAGTATTTCATTTTAGATTTGCTGCCAAAGTTGATTAGATTTGATGCCAGACCTGGCATCTGAGAGTTTCTGAAGGAGCTGAGTTTAGATTTGCTGTAAAAGTTTGTAAATTCTAAAGAATGAAACAAATAAGACGTCCATAATGACTAAAGTATTGTTTATTTGCATGAAACCTGGTATCCGAGAGTTTCTGAAGGAGCTGATTTTAGTTTTGCTGTCAAAGTTCGAAAATTCTAAAGAGTGAAACAAATAAGACGTCCATAATGACTAAAGTATGGTTTATTTTCATGAGACTTGGCACCTGAGGGTTTTTGAAGTATTTCATTTTAGATTTGCTGCCAAAGTTGATTAGATTTGATGCCAGACCTGGCATCTGAGAGTTTCTGAAGGAGCTGAGTTTAGATTTGCTGTAAAAGTTTGTAAATTCTAAAGAATGAAACAAATAAGACGTCCATAATGACTAAAGTATTGTTTATTTGCATGAAACCTGGTATCCGAGAGTTTCTGAAGGAGCTGATTTTAGTTTTGCTGTCAAAGTTCGAAAATTCTAAAGAGTGAAACAAATAAGACGTCCATAATGACTAAAGTATTGTTTATTTGCATGAAACCTGGTATCCGAGAGTTTCTGAAGGAGCTGATTTTAGTTTTGCTGTCAAAGTTCGAAAATTCTAAAGAGTGAAACAAATAAGACGTCCATAATGACTAAAGTATGGTTTATTTTCATGAGACTTGGCACCTGAGGGTTTTTGAAGTATTTCATTTTAGATTTGCTGCCAAAGTTGATTAGATTTGATGCCAGACCTGGCATCTGAGAGTTTCTGAAGGAGCTGAGTTTAGATTTGCTGTAAAAGTTTGTAAATTCTAAAGAATGAAACAAATAAGACGTCCATAATGACTAAAGTATTGTTTATTTGCATGAAACCTGGTATCCGAGAGTTTCTGAAGGAGCTGATTTTAGTTTTGCTGTCAAAGTTCGAAAATTCTAAAGAGTGAAACAAATAAGACGTCCATAATGACTAAAGTATTGTTTATTTGCATGAAACCTGGTATCCGAGAGTTTCTGAAGGAGCTGATTTTAGTTTTGCTGTCAAAGTTCGAAAATTCTAAATAGTCATACAAATAAGACGTCCATAATGACTATAGTATGGTTTATTTTCATGAGACTTGGCACCTGAGGGTTTTTGAAGTATTTGATTTTAGATTTGCTACCATAGTTAGAAAATTCTAAAGAGTCAAACAAATAAGACGTCCATAATGACTAAAGAATTGTTTAGTTGCATGAGACCTGGCATCTGAGAGTCTCTGAAGGAGCTGATTTTAGATTTGCTGCCAAAGTTAGAAAATTCTAAATAGTCCAACAAATAAGACGTCCATAATGACTAAAGAATTGTTTAGTTGCATGAGACCTGGCATCTGAGAGTCTCTGAAGGAGCTGATTTTAGATTTTCTGTCAAAGTTTGAAAATTCTAAAGAGTGAAACAAATAAGACGTCCATAATGACTATAGTATGGTTTATTTTCATGAGACTTGGCACCTGAGGGTTTCTGAAGTATTTGATTTTAGATTTGCTACCATAGTTAGAAAATTCTAAAGAGTCAAACAAATAAGACGTCCATAATGACTAAAGAATTGTTTAGTTGCATGAGACCTGGCATCTGAGAGTCTCTGAAGGAGCTGATTTTAGATTTGCTGCCAAAGTTAGAAAATTCTAAAGAGTCCAACAAATAAGACGTCCATAATGACTAAAGTATTGTTTATTTGCATGAGACCTGGCATCTGAGAGTTTCTGAAGGAGCTGATTTTAGATTTGTAGCCAAAGTTTGAAAATTCTAAAGCGTGAAAAAAATAATACGTCCATAATGACTAAAGTATTGTTTATTTGCATGAGATCTGGCATCTGAGAGTTTCTCATGGTGCTGATTTTAGATTTTCTGTCAAAGTTTGAAAATTCTAAAGAGTGAAACAAATAAGACGTCTATAATGACTAAAGTATGGTTTATTTTCATGAGACTTGGCACCTGAGTGTTTTTGAAGTATTTCATTTTAGATTTGCTGCCAAAGTTGATTAGATTTGATGCCAGACGTGGCAGCTGAGAGTTTTGAAGGAGCTGAGTTTAGATTTGTGGTCAAAGTTTGTAAATTCTAAAGAGTGAAACAAATAAGACGTCCATAATGACTAAAGTATTGTTTATTTACATGAAACCTGGTATCCGAGAGTTTCTGAAGGAGCTGATTTTAGTTTTGCTGTCAAAGTTCGAAAATTCTAAAGAGTGAAACAAATAAGACGTCCAATATGACTAAAGTATGGTTTATTTTCATGAGACTTGGCACCTAAGGGTTTTTGAAGTATTTCATTTTAGATTTGCTGCCAAAGTTGATTAGATTTGATGCCAGACCTGGCATCTGAGAGTTTCTGAAGGAGCTGAGTTTAGATTTGCTGTAAAAGTTTGTAAATTCTAAAGAATGAAACAAATAAGACGTCCATAATGACTAAAGTATTGTTTATTTGTATGAAACCTGGTATCCGAGAGTTTCTGAAGGAGCTGATTTTAGTTTTGCTGTCAAAGTTCGAAAATTCTAAAGAGTGAAACAAATAAGACGTCCATAATGACTAAAGTATGGTTTATTTTCATGAGACTTGGCACCTGAGGGTTTTTGAAGTATTTTATTTTAGATTTGCTGCCAAAGTTGATTAGATTTGATGCCAGATCTGGCATCTGAGAGTTTCTGAAGGAGCTGAGTTTAGATTTGCTGTAAAAGTTTGTAAATTCTAAAGAATGAAACAAATAAGACGTCCATAATGACTAAAGTATTGTTTATTTGCATGAAACCTGGTATCCGAGAGTTTCTGAAGGAGCTGATTTTAGTTTTGCTGTCAAAGATCGAAAATTCTAAAGAGTGAAACAAATAAGACGTCCATAATGACTAAAGTATGGTTTATTTTCATGAGACTTGGCACCTGAGGGTTTTTGAAGTATTTGATTTTAGATTTGCTACCATAGTTAGAAAATTCTAAAGAGTCAAACAAATAAGACGTCCATAATGACTAAAGAATTGTTTAGTTGCATGAGACCTGGCATCTGAGAGTCTCTGAAGGAGCTGATTTTAGATTTGCTGCCAAAGTTAGAAAATTCTAAATAGTCCAACAAATAAGACGTCCATAATGACTAAAGAATTGTTTAGTTGCATGAGACCTGGCATCTGAGAGTCTCTGAAGGAGCTGATTTTAGATTTTCTGTCAAAGTTTGAAAATTCTAAAGAGTGAAACAAATAAGACGTCCATAATGACTATAGTATGGTTTATTTTCATGAGACTTGGCACCTGGGGTTTTTGAAGTATTTGATTTTAGATTTGCTACCATAGTTAGAAAATTCTAAAGAGTCAAACAAATAAGACGTCCATAATGACTAAAGAATTGTTTAGTTGCATGAGACCTGGCATCTGAGAGTCTCTGAAGGAGCTGATTTTAGATTTGCTGCCAAAGTTAGAAAATTCTAAATAGTCCAACAAATAAGACGTCCATAATGACTAAAGAATTGTTTAGTTGCATGAGACCTGGCATCTGAGAGTCTCTGAAGGAGCTGATTTTAGATTTTCTGTCAAAGTTTGAAAATTCTAAAGAGTGAAACAAATAAGACGTCCATAATGACTATAGTATGGTTTATTTTCATGAGACTTGGCACCTGAGGGTTTTTGAAGTATTTGATTTTAGATTTGCTACCATAGTTAGAAAATTCTAAAGAGTCAAACAAATAAGACGTCCATAATGACTAAAGAATTGTTTAGTTGCATGAGACCTGGCATCTGAGAGTCTCTGAAGGAGCTGATTTTAGATTTGCTGCCAAAGTTAGAAAATTCTAAAGAGTCCAACAAATAAGACGTCCATAATGACTAAAGTATTGTTTATTTGCATGAGACCTGGCATCTGAGAGTTTCTGAAGGAGCTGATTTTAGATTTGTAGCCAAAGTTTGAAAATTCTAAAGCGTGAAAAAAATAATACGTCCATAATGACTAAAGTATTGTTTATTTGCATGAGATCTGGCATCTGAGAGTTTCTCATGGTGCTGATTTTAGATTTTCTGTCAAAGTTTGAAAATTCTAAAGAGTGAAACAAATAAGACGTCTATAATGACTAAAGTAAGGTTTATTTTCATGAGACTTGGCACCTGAGTGTTTTTGAAGTATTTCATTTTAGATTTGCTGCCAAAGTTGATTAGATTTGATGCCAGACCTGGCAGCTGAGAGTTTTGAAGGAGCTGAGTTTAGATTTGTGGTCAAAGTTTGTAAATTCTAAAGAGTGAAACAAATAAGACGTCCATAATGACTAAAGTATTGTTTATTTACATGAAACCTGGTATCCGAGAGTTTCTGAAGGAGCTGATTTTAGTTTTGCTGTCAAAGTTCGAAAATTCTAAAGAGTGAAACAAATAAGACGTCCAATATGACTAAAGTATGGTTTATTTTCATGAGACTTGGCACCTAAGGGTTTTTGAAGTATTTCATTTTAGATTTGCTGCCAAAGTTGATTAGATTTGATGCCAGACCTGGCATCTGAGAGTTTCTGAAGGAGCTGAGTTTAGATTTGCTGTAAAAGTTTGTAAATTCTAAAGAATGAAACAAATAAGACGTCCATAATGACTAAAGTATTGTTTATTTGTATGAAACCTGGTATCCGAGAGTTTCTGAAGGAGCTGATTTTAGTTTTGCTGTCAAAGATCGAAAATTCTAAAGAGTGAAACAAATAAGACGTCCATAATGACTAAAGTATGGTTTATTTTCATGAGACTTGGCACCTGAGGGTTTTTGAAGTATTTCATTTTAGATTTGCTGCCAAAGTTGATTAGATTTGATGCCAGACCTGGCAGCTGAGAGTTTTGAAGGAGCTGAGTTTAGATTTGTGGTCAAAGTTTGTAAATTCTAAAGAGTGAAACAAATAAGACGTCCATAATGACTAAAGTATTGTTTATTTACATGAAACCTGGTATCCGAGAGTTTCTGAAGGAGCTGATTTTAGTTTTGCTATCAAAGTTCGAAAATTCTAAAGAGTGAAACAAATAAGACGTCCATAATGACTAAAGTATGGTTTATTTTCATGAGACTTGGCACCTAAGGGTTTTTGAAGTATTTCATTTTAGATTTGCTGCTAAAGTTGATTAGATTTGATGCCAGACCTGGCATCTGAGAGTTTCTGAAGGAGCTGAGTTTAGATTTGCTGTAAAAGTTTGTAAATTCTAAAGAATGAAACAAATAAGACGTCCATAATGACTAAAGTATTGTTTATTTGTATGAAACCTGGTATCCGAGAGTTTCTGAAGGAGCTGATTTTAGTTTTGCTGTCAAAGATCGAAAATTCTAAAGAGTGAAACAAATAAGACGTCCATAATGACTAAAGTATGGTTTATTTTCATGAGACTTGGCACCTGAGGGTTTTTGAAGTATTTCATTTTAGATTTGCTGCCAAAGTTGATTAGATTTGATGCTAGACCTGGCATCTGAGAGTTTCTGAAGGAGCTGAGTTTAGTTTTGCTGTCAAAGTTCGAAAATTCTAAATAGTCATACAAATAAGACGTCCATAATGACTATAGTATGGTTTATTTTCATGAGACTTGGCACCTGAGGGTTTTTGAAGTATTTGATTTTAGATTTGCTACCATAGTTAGAAAATTCTAAAGAGTCAAACAAATAAGACGTCCATAATGACTAAAGAATTGTTTAGTTGCATGAGACCTGGCATCTGAGAGCCTCTGAAGGAGCTGATTTTAGATTTGCTGCCAAAGTTAGAAAATTCTAAAGAGTCCAACAAATAAGACGTCCATAATGACTAAAGTATTGTTTATTTGCATGAGACCTGGCATCTGAGAGTTTCTCATGGTGCTGATTTTAGATTTTCTGTCAAAGTTTGAAAATTCTAAAGAGTGAAACAAATAAGACGTCCATAATGACTAAAGTATGGTTTATTTTCATGAGACTTGGCACCTGAGGGTTTTTGAAGTATTTCATTTTAGATTTGCTGCCAAAGTTGATTAGATTTGATGCCAGACCTGGCATCTGAGAGTTTCTGAAGGAGCTGAGTTTAGATTTGCTGTAAAAGTTTGTAAATTCTAAAGAATGAAACAAATAAGACGTCCATAATGACTAAAGTATTGTTTATTTGCATGAAACCTGGTATCCGAGAGTTTCTGAAGGAGCTGATTTTAGTTTTGCTTTCAAAGTTCGAAAATTCTAAATAGTCATACAAATAAGACGTCCATAATGACTATAGTATGGTTTATTTTCATGAGACTTGGCACCTGAGGGTTTTTGAAGTATTTGATTTTAGATTTGCTACCATAGTTAGAAAATTCTAAAGAGTCAAACAAATAAGACGTCCATAATGACTAAAGAATTGTTTAGTTGCATGAGACCTGGCATCTGAGAGTCTCTGAAGGAGCTGATTTTAGTTTTGCTGTCAAAGTTCGAAAATTCTAAATAGTCATACAAATAAGACGTCCATAATGACTATAGTATGGTTTATTTTCATGAGACTTGGCACCTGAGGGTTTTTGAAGTATTTGATTTTAGATTTACTACCATAGTTAGAAAATTCTAAAGAGTCAAACAAATAAGACGTCCATAATGACTAAAGAATTGTTTAGTTGCATGATACCTGGCATCTGAGAGTCTCTGAAGGAGCTGATTTTAGATTTGCTGCCAAAGTTAGAAAATTTTAAAGAGTCCAACAAATAAGACGTCCATAATGACTAAAGAATTGTTTAGTTGCATGAGACCTGGCATCTGAGAGTCTCTGAATGAGCTGATTTTAGTTTTGCTGTCAAAGTTCGAAAATTCTAAATAGTCATACAAATAAGACGTCCATAATGACTATAGTATGGTTTATTTTCATGAGACTTGGCACCTGAGGGTTTTTGAAGTATTTGATTTTAGATTTGCTACCATAGTTAGAAAATTCTAAAGAGTCAAACAAATAAGACGTCCATAATGACTAAAGAATTGTTTAGTTGCATGATACCTGGCATCTGAGAGTCTCTGAAGGAGCTGATTTTAGATTTGCTGCCAAAGTTACAAAATTCTAAAGAGTCCAACAAATAAGACGTCCATAATGACTAAAGAATTGTTTAGTTGCATGAGACCTGGCATCTGAGAGTCTCTGAAGGAGCTGATTTTAGTTTTGCTGTCAAAGTTCGAAAATTCTAAATAGTCATACAAATAAGACGTCCATAATGACTATAGTATGGTTTATTTTCATGAGACTTGGCACCTTAGGGTTTTTGAAGTATTTGATTTTAGATTTGCTACCATAGTTAGAAAATTCTAAAGAGTCAAACAAATAAGACGTCCATAATGACTAAAGAATTGTTTAGTTGCATGATACCTGGCATCTGAGAGTCTCTGAAGGAGCTGATTTTAGATTTGCTGCCAAAGTTAGAAAATTCTAAAGAGTCCAACAAATAAGACGTCCATAATGACTAAAGAATTGTTTAGTTGCATGAGACCTGGCATCTGAGAGTCTCTGAAGGAGCTGATTTTAGTTTTGCTGTCAAAGTTCGAAAATTCTAAATAGTCATACAAATAAGACGTCCATAATGACTATAGTATGGTTTATTTTCATGAGACTTGGCACCTGAGGGTTTTTGAAGTATTTGATTTTAGATTTGCTACCATAGTTAGAAAATTCTAAAGAGTCAAACAAATAAGACGTCCATAATGACTAAAGAATTGTTTAGTTGCATGATACCTGGCATCTGAGAGTCTCTGAAGGAGCTGATTTTAGATTTGCTGCCAAAGTTAGAAAATTCTAAAGAGTCCAACAAATAAGACGTCCATAATGACTAAAGAATTGTTTAGTTGCATGATACCTGGCATCTGAGAGTCTCTGAAGGAGCTGATTTTAGATTTGCTGCCAAAGTTAGAAAATTCTAAAGAGTCCAACAAATAAGACGTCCATAATGACTAAAGAATTGTTTAGTTGCATGAGACCTGGCATCTGAGAGTCTCTGAAGGAGCTGATTTTAGTTTTGCTGTCAAAGTTCGAAAATTCTAAATAGTCATACAAATAAGACGTCCATAATGACTATAGTATGGTTTATTTTCATGAGACTTGGCACCTGAGGGTTTTTGAAGTATTTGATTTTAGATTTGCTACCATAGTTAGAAAATTCTAAAGAGTCAAACAAATAAGACGTCCATAATGACTAAAGAATTGTTTAGTTGCATGTTACCTGGCATCTGAGAGTCTCTGAAGGAGCTGATTTTAGATTTGCTGCCAAAGTTAGAAAATTCTAAAGAGTCCAACAAATAAGACGTCCATAATGACTAAAGAATTGTTTAGTTGCATGATACCTGGCATCTGAGAGTCTCTGAAGGAGCTGATTTTAGATTTGCTGCCAAAGTTAGAAAATTCTAAAGAGTCAAACAAATAAAATGTCCATAATGACTAAAGAATTGTTTAGTTGCATGATACCTGGCATCTGAGAGTCTCTGAAGGAGCTGATTTTAGATTTGCTGCCAAAGTTAGAAAATTCTAAAGAGTCCAACAAATAAGACGTCCATAATGACTAAAGAATTGTTTAGTTGCATGAGACCTGGCATCTGAGAGTTTCTGAAGGAGCTGATTTTATATTTACTGTCAAAGTTTGAAAATTCTAAAGAGTGAAACAAATAAGACGTCCATAATGACTAAAGTATGGTTTATTTTCATGAGACTTGGCATCTGAGGGTTTTTGAAGTATTTGATTTTAGATTTGCTGCCAAAGTTAGAAAATTCTAAAGAGTGAAACAAATAAGACGTCCATAATGACTAAAGTATTGTTTATTTGCATGAGACCTGGCATCTGAGATTTTCTGAAGGAGCTGATTTTAGATTTGTAGCCAAAGTTTGAAAATTCTAAAGCGTGAAAGAAATAAGACGTCCATAATGACTAAAGAATTGTTTAGTTGCATGAGACCTGGCATCTGAGAGTCTCTGAAGGAGCTGATTTTAGATTTGCTGCCAAAGTTAGAAAATTCTAAAGAGTGAAACAAATAAGACGTCCATAATGACTAAAGTATTGTTTATTTGCATGAGACCTGGCATCTGAGAGTTTCTGAAGGAGCTGATTTTATATTTACTTTCAAAGTTTGAAAATTCTAAAGAGTGAAACAAATAAGACGTCCATAATGACTAAAGTATGGTTTATTTTCATGAGACTTGGCATATGAGGGTTTTTGAAGTATTTGATTTTAGATTTGCTGCCAAAGTTAGAAAATTCTAAAGAGTGAAACAAATAAGACGTCCATAATGACTAAGGTATTGTTTATTTGCATGATACCTGGCATCTGAGAGTTTCTGAAGGAGCTGATTTTAGTTTTGCTGTCAAAGTTCGAAAATTCTAAAGAGTGAAACAAATAAGACGTCCATAATGACTAAAGTATGGTTTATTTTCATGAGACTTGGCACCTGAGGGTTTTTGAAGTATTTTATTTTAGATTTGCTGCCAAAGTTGATTAGATTTGATGCCAGACCTGGCATCTGAGAGTTTCTGAAGGGGCTGAGTTTAGATTTGCTGTAAAAGTTTGTAAATTCTAAAGAATGAAACAAATAAGACGTCCATAATGACTAAAGTATTGTTTATTTGCATGAAACCTGGTATCCGAGAGTTTCTGAAGGAGCTGATTTTAGTTTTGCTGTCAAAGTTCGAAAATTCTAAATAGTCATACAAATAAGACGTCCATAATGACTATAGTATGGTTTATTTTCATGAGACTTGGCACCTGAGGGTTTTTGAAGTATTTGATTTTAGATTTGCTACCATAGTTAGAAAATTCTAAAGAGTCAAACAAATAAGACGTCCATAATGACTAAAGAATTGTTTAGTTGCATGATACCTGGCATCTGAGAGTTTCTGAAGGAGCTGATTTTAGTTTTGCTGTCAAAGTTCGAAAATTCTAAATAGTCATACAAATAAGACGTCCATAATGACTATAGTATGGTTTATTTTCATGAGACTTGGCACCTGAGGGTTTTTGAAGTATTTGATTTTAGATTTGCTACCATAGTTAGAAAATTCTAAAGAGTCAAACAAATAAGACGTCCATAATGACTAAAGAATTGTTTAGTTGCATGAGACCTGGCATCTGAGAGTCTCTGAAGGAGCTGATTTTAGATTTGCTGCCAAAGTTAGAAAATTCTAAATAGTCCATCAAATAAGACGTCCATAATGACTAAAGAATTGTTTAGTTGCATGAGACCTGGCATCTGAGAGTCTCTGAAGGAGCTGATTTTAGATTTTCTGTCAAAGTTTGAAAATTCTAAAGAGTGAAACAAATAAGACGTCCATAATGACTATAGTATGGTTTATTTTCATGAGACTTGGCACCTGAGGGTTTTTGAAGTATTTGATTTTAGATTTGCTACCATAGTTAGAAAATTCTAAAGAGTCAAACAAATAAGACGTCCATAATGACTAAAGAATTGTTTAGTTGCATGAGACCTGGCATCTGAGAGTCTCTGAAGGAGCTGATTTTAGATTTGCTGCCAAAGTTAGAAAATTCTAAAGAGTCCAACAAATAAGACGTCCATAATGACTAAAGTATTGTTTATTTGCATGAGACCTGGCATCTGAGAGTTTCTGAAGGAGCTGATTTTAGATTTGTAGCCAAAGTTTGAAAATTCTAAAGCGTGAAAAAAATAATACGTCCATAATGACTAAAGTATTGTTTATTTGCATGAGATCTGGCATCTGAGAGTTTCTCATGGTGCTGATTTTAGATTTTCTGTCAAAGTTTGAAAATTCTAAAGAGTGAAACAAATAAGACGTCTATAATGTCTAAAGTATGGTTTATTTTCATGAGACTTGGCACCTGAGTGTTTTTGAAGTATTTCATTTTAGATTTGCTGCCAAAGTTGATTAGATTTGATGCCAGACCTGGCAGCTGAGAGTTTTGAAGGAGCTGAGTTTAGATTTGTGGTCAAAGTTTGTAAATTCTAAAGAGTGAAACAAATAAGACGTCCATAATGACTAAAGTATTGTTTATTTACATGAAACCTGGTATCCGAGAGTTTCTGAAGGAGCTGATTTTAGTTTTGCTGTCAAAGTTCGAAAATTCTAAAGAGTGAAACAAATAAGACGTCCAATATGACTAAAGTATGGTTTATTTTCATGAGACTTGGCACCTAAGGGTTTTTGAAGTATTTCATTTTAGATTTGCTGCCAAAGTTGATTAGATTTGATGCCAGACCTGGCGTCTGAGAGTTTCTGAAGGAGCTGAGTTTAGATTTGCTGTAAAAGTTTGTAAATTCTAAAGAATGAAACAAATAAGACGTCCATAATGACTAAAGTATTGTTTATTTGCATGAAACCTGGTATCCGAGAGTTTCTGAAGGAGCTGATTTTAGTTTTGCTGTCAAAGTTCGAAAATTCTAAAGAGTGAAACAAATAAGACGTCCATAATGACTAAAGTATGGTTTATTTTCATGAGACTTGGCACCTGAGGGTTTTTGAAGTATTTTATTTTAGATTTGCTGCCAAAGTTGATTAGATTTGATGCCAGACCTGGCATCTGAGAGTTTCTGAAGGAGCTGAGTTTAGATTTGCTGTAAAAGTTTGTAAATTCTAAAGAATGAAACAAATAAGACGTCCATAATGACTAAAGTATTGTTTATTTGCATGAAACCTGGTATCCGATAGTTTCTGAAGGAGCTGATTTTAGTTTTGCTGTCAAAGTTCGAAAATTCTAAATAGTCATACAAATAAGACGTCCATAATGACTATAGTATGGTTTATTTTCATGAGACTTGGCACCTGAGGGTTTTGAAGTATTTGATTTTAGATTTGCTACCATAGTTAGAAAATTCTAAAGAGTCAAACAAATAAGACGTCCATAATGACTAAAGAATTGTTTAGTTGCATGAGACCTGGCATCTGAGAGTCTCTGAAGGAGCTGATTTTAGATTTGCTGCCAAAGTTAGAAAATTCTAAAGAGTGAAACAAATAAGACGTCCATAATGACTAAAGTATTGTTTATTTGCATGAGACCTGGCATCTGAGAGTTTCTGAAGGAGCTGATTTTATATTTACTGTCAAAGTTTGAAAATTCTAAAGAGTGAAACAAATAAGACGTCCATAATGACTAAAGTATGGTTTATTTTCATGAGACTTGGCATATGAGGGTTTTTGAAGTATTTGATTTTAGATTTGCTGCCAAAGTTAGAAAATTCTAAAGAGTGAAACAAATAAGACGTCCATAATGACTACGGTATTGTTTATTTGCATGATACCTGGCATCTGAGAGTTTCTGTAGGAGCTGATTTTAGATTTGTAGCCAAAGTTTGAAAATTCTAAAGCGTGAAAGAAATAAGACGTCCATAATGACTAAAGAATTGTTTAGTTGCATGAGACCTGGCATCTGAGAGTCTCTGAAGGAGCTGATTTTATATTTACTGTCAAAGTTAGAAAATTCTAAAGAGTGAAACAAATAAGACGTCCATAATGACTAAGGTATTGTTTATTAGCATGATACCTGGCATCTGAGAGTTTCTGAAGGAGCTGATTTTAGATTTGTATCCAAAGTTTGAAAATGCTAAAGCGTGAAAGAAATAAGACGTCCATAATGACTAAAGAATTGTTTAGTTGCATGAGACCTGGCATCTGAGAGTTTCTGAAGGAGCTGATTTTATATTTACTGTCAAAGTTTGAAAATTCTAAAGAGTGAAACAAATAAGACGTCCATAATGACTAAAGTATGGTTTATTTTCATGAGACTTGGCATCTGAGGGTTTTTGAAGTATTTGATTTTAGATTTGCTGCCAAAGTTAGAAAATTCTAAAGAGTGAAACAAATAAGACGTCCATAATGACTAAAGTATTGTTTATTTGCATGAGACCTGGCATCTGAGATTTTCTGAAGGAGCTGATTTTAGATTTGTAGCCAAAGTTTGAAAATTCTAAAGAGTGAAACAAATAAGACGTCCATAATGACTAAAGTATTGTTTATTTGCATGAGACCTGGCATCTGAGAGTTTCTGAAGGAGCTGATTTTATATTTACTTTCAAAGTTTGAAAATTCTAAAGAGTGAAACAAATAAGACGTCCATAATGACTAAAGTATGGTTTATTTTCATGAGACTTGGCATCTGAGGGTTTTTGAAGTATTTGATTTTAGATTTGCTGCCAAAGTTAGAAAATTCTAAAGAGTGAAACAAATAAGACGTCCATAATGACTAAGGTATTGTTTATTTGCATGATACCTGGCATCTGAGAATTTCTGAAGGAGCTGATTTTAGTTTTGCTGTCAAAGTTCGATAATTCTAAAGAGTGAAACAAATAAGACGTCCATAATGACTAAAGTATGGTTTATTTTCATTAGACTTGGCACCTGAGGGTTTTTGAAGTATTTTATTTTAGATTTGCTGCCAAAGTTGATTAGATTTGATGCCAGACCTGGCATCTGAGAGTTTCTGAAGGGGCTGAGTTTAGATTTGCTGTAAAAGTTTGTAAATTCTAAAGAATGAAACAAATAAGACGTCCATAATGACTAAAGTATTGTTTATTTGCATGAAACCTGGTATCCGAGAGTTTCTGAAGGAGCTGATTTTAGTTTTGCTGTCAAAGTTCGAAAATTCTAAATAGTCATACAAATAAGACGTCCATAATGACTATAGTATGGTTTATTTTCATGAGACTTGGCACCTGAGGGTTTTTGAAGTATTTGATTTTAGATTTGCTACCATAGTTAGAAAATTCTAAAGAGTCAAACAAATAAGACGTCCATAATGACTAAAGAATTGTTTAGTTGCATGAGACCTGGCATCTGAGAGTCTCTGAAGGAGCTGATTTTAGTTTTGCTGTCAAAGTTCGAAAATTCTAAATAGTCATACAAATAAGACTTCCATAATGACTATAGTATGGTTTATTTTCATGAGACTTGGCACCTGAGGGTTTTTGAAGTATTTGATTTTAGATTTGCTACCATAGTTAGAAAATTCTAAAGAGTCAAACAAATAAGACGTCCATAATGACTAAAGAATTGTTTAGTTGCATGATACCTGGCATCTGAGAGTCTCTGAAGGAGCTGATTTTAGTTTTGCTGCCAAAGTTAGAAAATTCTAAAGAGTCCAACAAATAAGACGTCCATAATGACTAAAATATTGTTTATTTGCATGAGACCTGGCATCTGAGAGTTTCTGAAGGAGCTGATTTTAGATTTGTAGCCAAAGTTTGAAAATTCTAAAGCGTGAAACAAATAATACGTCCATAATGACTAAAGTATTGTTTATTTGCATGAGATCTGGCATCTGAGAGTTTCTCATGGTGCTGATTTTAGATTTTCTGTCAAAGTTTGAAAATTCTAAAGAGTGAAACAAATAAGACGTCCATAATGACTAAAGTATGGTTTATTTTCATGAGACTTGGCACCTAAGGATTTTTGAAGTATTTCATTTTAGATTTGCTGCCAAAGTTGATTAGATTTGATGCCAGACCTGGCATCTGAGAGTTTCTGAAGGAGCTGAGTTTAGATTTGCTGTAAAAGTTTGTAAATTCTAAAGAATGAAACAAATAAGACGTCCATAATGACTAAAGTATTGTTTATTTGTATGAAACCTGGTATCCGAGAGTTTCTGAAGGAGCTGATTTTAGTTTTGCTGTCAAAGTTCGAAAATTCTAAAGAGTGAAACAAATAAGACGTCCATAATGACTAAAGTATGGTTTATTTTCATGAGACTTGGCACCTGAGGGTTTTTGAAGTATTTCATTTTAGATTTGCTGCCAAAGTTGATTAGATTTGATGCCAGACCTGGCATCTGAGAGTTTCTGAAGGAGCTGAGTTTAGATTTGCTGTAAAAGTTTGTAAATTCTAAAGAATGAAACAAATAAGACGTCCATAATGACTAAAGTATTGTTTATTTGCATGAAACCTGGTATCCGAGAGTTTCTGAAGGAGCTGATTTTAGTTTTGCTGTCAAAGTTCGAAAATTCTAAATAGTCATACAAATAAGACGTCCATAATGACTATAGTATGGTTTATTTTCATGAGACTTGGCACCTGAGGGTTTTTGAAGTATTTGATTTTAGATTTGCTGCCAAAGTTAGAAAATTCTAAAGAGTGAAACAAATAAGACGTCCATAATGACTAAAGTATGGTTTATTTGCATGAAACCTGGTATCTGAGAGTTTCTGAAGGAGCTGATTTTATATTTCCTGTCAAAGTTCGAAAATTCTAAAGAGTGAAACAAATAAGACGTCCATAATGACTAAAGTATGGTTTATTTTCATGAGACTTGGCACCTGAGGGTTTTTGAAGTATTTTATTTTAGATTTGCTGCCAAAGTTGATTAGATTTGATGCCAGACCTGGCATCTGAGAGTTTCTGAAGGAGCTGAGTTTAGATTTGCTGTAAAAGTTTGTAAATTCTAAAGAATGAAACAAATAAGACGTCCATAATGACTAAAGTATTGTTTATTTGCATGAGACCTGGCATCTGAGAGTTTCTGAAGGAGCTGATTTTATATTTACTGTCATAGTTTGAAAATTCTAAAGAGTGAAACAAATAAGACGTCCATAATGACTAAAGTATGGTTTATTTTCATGAGACTTGGCATCTGAGGGTTTTTGAAGTATTTGATTTTAGATTTGCTGCCAAAGTTAGAAAATTCTAAAGAGTGAAACAAATAAGACGTCCATAATGACTAAGGTATTGTTTATTTGCATGATACCTGGCATCTGAGAGTTTCTGAAGGAGCTGATTTTAGATTTGTAGCCAAAGTTTGAAAATTCTAAAGCGTGAAAGAAATAAGACGTCCATAATGACTAAAGAATTGTTTAGTTGCATGAGACCTGGCATCTGAGAGTCTCTGAAGGAGCTGATTTTATATTTACTGTCAAAGTTAGAAAATTCTAAAGAGTGAAACAAATAACACGTCCATAATGACTAAGGTATTGTTTATTTGCATGATACCTGACATCTGAGAGTTTCTGAAGGAGCTGATTTTAGATTTGTATCCAAAGTTTGAAAATTCTAAAGCGTGAAAGAAATAAGACGTCCATAATGACTAAAGAATTGTTTAGTTGCATGAGACCTGGCATCTGAGAGTTTCTGAAGGAGCTGATTTTATATTTACTGTCAAAGTTTGAAAATTCTAAAGAGTGAAACAAATAAGACGTCCATAATGACTAAAGTATGGTTTATTTTCATGAGACTTGGCATCTGAGGGTTTTTGAAGTATTTGATTTTAGATTTGCTGCCAAAGTTAGAAAATTCTAAAGAGTGAAACAAATAAGACTTCCATAATGACTAAAGTATTGTTTATTTGCATGAGACCTGGCATCTGAGATTTTCTGAAGGAGCTGATTTTAGATTTGTAGCCAAAGTTTGAAAATTCTAAAGCGTGAAAGAAATAAGACGTCCATAATGACTAAAGAATTGTTTAGTTGCATGAGACCTGGCATCTGAGAGTCTCTGAAGGAGCTGATTTTAGATTTGCTGCCAAAGTTAGAAAATTCTATAGAGTGAAACAAATAAGACGTCCATAATGACTAAAGTATTGTTTATTTGCATGAGACCTGGCATCTGAGAGTTTCTGAAGGAGCTGATTTTATATTTACTTTCAAAGTTTGAAAATTCTAAAGAGTGAAACAAATAAGACGTCCATAATGACTAAAGTATGGTTTATTTTCATGAGACTTGGCATCTGAGGGTTTTTGAAGTATTTGATTTTAGATTTGCTGCCAAAGTTAGAAAATTCTAAAGAGTGAAACAAATAAGACGTCCATAATGACTAAGGTATTGTTTATTTGCATGATACCTGGCATCTGAGAGTTTCTGAAGGAGCTGATTTTAGGTTTGCTGTAAAAGTTTGAAAACTCTAAAGAGTGAAACAAATAAGACGTCCATAATTACTTAAGTATGGTTTATTTTCATTAGACCTGGCATCTGAGAGTTTTTGAAGTAGCTGATTTTAGACTTGCTGTCAAAGTTTCAAAATTGTAAAGGGTTAAACTAATGTGGCGTCCATAATGACGAAAGTATGGTTTAGTTGCGTGAGACTTTGCATCTGAAGGTTTTTGATGTAGCTGATTTTAGATTTGCTGTCAAAGTATGAATATTCTAAACGTTGAAGCTAATGTGGCGTCCATAATATCTAAAGTATGGTTTATTTGCATGAGACTTAAAACACAATTTCCTATTTTTTCATAAATAAATTTACTATTTGCTCGTTTAAAATAATTAATTTGGTTATTATTAGTATAAGTGTAATGCGCTTTCAAAGGACTCGTAAGAAATGGATAGTAAATAAATTACTCAAGTATCTTTTAAATACAACTAAAATAATAACTTATTTTCGCTTCTAATAAGTAATAATAAGGAAAAAAAAATTTTTATGAGGTAATTATTAGTAAATTAGAAGAACGTAATTCATGTATAAAAAATAATCGTAACTGGAATAATTCAATATAGTATAAAAGACGTTCCTATAAAAATGCTGTTGTTTATTAATAGCAAGTCTTAGCAAAACAAAAAACCTTTGCACTACGCCATTTCCGTTAAAGCGATATTATGTAGGTGACAAGCATAATCATGGATTAAATTTCTCAAAATTTCTGTCTTTGTTTATTTTAACATAAAATGACGTAATCGTGTATATGCTATTACTTTAACAGACTTGTTCCACGGTCATTCTACTTTTTTAATGTCCCTAAAAATAAACGTTTTAAAATATTTCTTATTAAGAACTTGTATTATTATTATTACTTGTTTATGATAAATCTAATTTTGTCTCTATTAACTACAATTATCAAAATAATAAACAGTAGTCGGATTATTGTGTCAAATGACACTTAATTCGAATTCTGAGTTAGCGAACAGATCCAGAATTGGGAAACTGCCAAAAATTCCATATTTTTATCATTTTTAAAGAATTTTGAAAACATTTACATTTTCTCGGCAAAGAACAAAGCTAAAAATCTAATTTTGTACCGTATATCTAGTTATGTAATCTTAGTTATGTAAATCTAGTACGTCATGGTGTTGAAATTCCAAAAACGTGTAGATTTTATTTAAAAAAATAATTTTTCGAATGATGAATATTTGCGTAATGGACAATGGCTAGAATTTCAGACTGTTTGAATGCATGTAAAAACTGTAATAATTACTATAATTTTTGTTTGATGACCGTGTTTATATATTAAAAATTAGTGGGATTCGGTCATATTAATAATAAAAACGACGATAATTTTTATTAACGTTTCGGTATATTTTTATTAATCAATACCATCTTCAGAATCTAAAAATACAAGAAAACAATAACAAATGTGTATATATATATATATATATATATATATATATATATATATATATATATATATATATATATATATATATATATATATATATATATTGCTGTGGATGGTAGTTTCAAAATTTTGGAAAATTTTGAAAATTTTGTGAAAATCTAAAATCTTTGCTAAATACTAACACTTTTGAAATATTTTTATCAACTTTTCCAGTTAAAAATAATTTTAAGTTATTTAATGGAGTGTCATTGATTATACAATCAATGTGTATACTTTTTAATAAGATTAAATAATACATGTTTGTTTATTTATTATCAAATAGCTTACTCACCGATTACTTAAGTGTACGTAACATCCAGTTGTTCGCAAGTTTTTGTTATGATGTAATTCAATTATGTATAATTTCAAATATGTATATCGACGGGTTATGTGATTCTTTAAGGTTAGTTAATGTAAATAGATCGTTATTATTGCGTAAAAGTATTGTGTAATTAATCTGTAATAGATGTGTCACTTTTATAAAGAATATTAATCTGCTATTATGTATTATATGAGTGTACAGTTTGTTTTAGATCATAAGGTGACGTCAAATTGTGTAATATAATTATGTAAATAGCAAATAGTATATAAGCTTAGAAAATCATAGTTTTAAGGCACTTCACTAAATAAAGCGACGAAGTAAAGTCGTATTAAAGACTATAGTAAAATGTAAAATAGACTTACTGATAGAAGCGACGGTGTAAAGTCGTGTAAGATAAAAGACACTTACTGTTAAACGACGAAAGAGTAAAGATATTATAATAAATCAAGCGACAAAGTAAATTCGTGGCTGATAATATTGTAAAAATTTAAATAGTCTAGAATTAAATAGACAAGTTAAGTTAGTTGGTGATTTGAATACGGCGAAGGTGTAATAAGTATAAATTGTAAAAGTGTATATGATTATAAAGAACCACCTTTAAGATAAATTACTTGCTAAAGTTAGGCAAGATAATAAATCAACGTTAAAACCATAAACGGGTGTTTTATTTAATTAAACACAAAAAAACAACTAGAAGTATCTTACGAAAAAGGGAAATTGAACCCGCAGTTAATAAACAAAAGTGAGTTCCAAAGTCAAGTGTGTGGATGATATTATATGGAAAATCCATGCAAAAGGAAGAAAGTCAACCCTGAATTGGAAACCAGCCCTGGGTCAACATAAAGTGATCTACTCTGCCTATGGTTTGGGAAAGAGGACATCTATACTAAAAGAAAAAAAAGGAAGTATTATAAAAAGGTAGGAAGTTATTTCCTTTTTGTATTGGCATTTGCTGAAGAAAAGACTATCGTTTGTAAAGTGTAGTAAAGTGATTTGAACAATTTAGTAATAGTTAAAATTAATTAAGATTTCAATTTTAAAAGTGATTTCAAACTTCAATTTGTATATTTTTAATACCACAAGAAACCACATTCACCCTGAGATGAGTCTTTATTAAATATAATTCTGTTAATTTAAGTTATTTAACTGGCGCCCAACTCTCTTACGTAAACTTGAGTTAGTCAAGAACTAACGTAACATTAATTTTATATAACCATTGCAATATTAAATTTATTAAAAGGTATTTTCAAATCATATTAGAATTTATAAAAGAGGGAAGTTGAAAAGCATATCCAAAGTTCAGTCATTTTAAAAATCAATTTATTATAAAGTAATTATCTACGATCAAACGGCAATTATTCACAGTTTCAAAATATATTATAATTTTTTTTAAAAATAATTTTTATTTTTAATTAGCCAATATCACTGCAATATATATATATATATATATATATATATATATATATATATATATATATATATATATATATATATATATAAGCAATCAACTTACAGGTTAATAATTAATAATATACATCACATTGTGTTTGGATCAAGTCAAATTATTTATGAAAGTGAAAAGTAAAATTTTTAAAAGGTTAAAACATGGATAAGATAACAAAACACAACATATTTGTAAATAACACTAAAGTATGAATATATACAGTAATGTGAAAGGTTGGTTAGATGCAGAAAGAACAATGGTAAAAATCTGCTGATTTTGGTATCGGAGAGGTCAACGGACAAATTATACATCATTTTGTTCGTCTTAATGTGAGGATTCTAATGGTATCAAAATCAAACACAGATTCCTGAGGGAACAAAAGTTATTAACACATTTGAGAGTTTACACGAAAAGGAACCTTATGGAAGTAATCCATAGGCCTTCTTTTCCCTTCACATCTTTTAAATGGTGCAATATCAATTATCGAACGATTAAATTAATCCAAATAATATGCTGATTCTAGTAAAATAAATATTTTGCCACATTTTTACAGACCGTTTAATAAATTGAACGGAATTTAGTGTAAACTGATTCTTAATTAAATTACAAATCATATTTACAATATGGGTCATAACTTCATAACCTTGGAAGATAATGATTATATAATCTGTAGTGTCACCTGAAACTTGATGCCACTATTTTCTTTTTAATAGGAAAATAAATATTGAGAATTGTATATTGTCTGAAAAAATAATTTTATTTATTGAAAATATATTTTATAAATGTTGAAACTACAGTTCAAATTATTAAACGGCCTTATTTAATAGATGTGACAAATTGTTTATTTTACCAGAATCAGCATAATGAGCCATATGAATAAAATGTAGCAAATACTTTTGTGTTTTTACTACTGTTAATAAAAGATAACAGATATGATTTCTAATTAATAAGAATGAGAGAGATGCATAGTAAAACTATTTACGTACTACATTTTATACACATGACGTATTATTTTGATTAACTTGATACTTGATATCGGCTATTTAAAAGATGTGACGGAAAAAGGAATCCTATGGTTTACTTCCGTAAGGGCCCTTTTCGTGTAAACCCACAAATGTTTTAATAACTCCCGTTCCCTCGGGAACCTGTGACAAAATGACGTATAATTTGTCCGTTGACCTCTCCGATACCAAAATCAGCAGATTTTACCATTGTTCTTTATTTAAGTAAGTTGTTATAAATGTTACTTAGATTGTTTATATTTGAACGGAAATTAATTGAATTGGGTTCTTTTTTAATATGTATCATTTATTTTATTGATCTTTTATTATATTGATTTTCTGTAGTATCTGAACATTTTTAAAATTGAATTGGTGGTGATTTTCAAGAGCGTGTTTAGATAATGCAGTACAGTCTTTATTATTTTTTATAGTATATTGGTGTTGACTCATTCTCTTTTTTAAATATTGACTAGATTGAACTATGTATGTAGCTTCACAGTTTGAACAATTAATTTTATATATAGAATTAATTCTACTTTCTTTTGCAGTTTGCGGTTTTAATTTTGAAAACAGTTTTTTTCCGTGATATTATTAGGTTTTTCAGCTATTTGTATGTTGAATGGTGACAAACATTTTTGTATTTTTTTGTTAATTTGTGGAATGTATGGTAAGGCAATGTATTTAGGTTGGTTAGAAATTGGTTCCTGATTAGTATTGCTGGAAATGCTATTAATTCTTTATTTTATTATGGGTTCATAAAATTGTTTTGGGTAGTTATTTTTTAAAAGAGTATTTGTTATTTTTTCTAAGTTTGCTTGCTTTTGGTCAGGTTCTGATAATTTTATTGCTCTATCTGTTAGGCTAGTGACAACACTTCTTTTATATTTCTTTGGAGCATATGAGTTGTAGTTTAAATATCTTTGGGACCATACATTTTTTGTGTACCAATTTGCAGTTATAAGTCCATCGGTGTTATATTTAATAGTAATATCTAGAAAATTAATTGATTTATTATTGTCCGTTTCAACAGTAAATTGCAGTTTTGGATGAAAATTGTTAAATTTATTTAAGATATATTGAATTTGATTTGTTGGTATACAAAGAATGCAGTCGTCGACATATCGTTTGAAAATTATAGGTTTTATATTTAATGTGTCAATTATAGATTGTTCTAAGTGTTCTAAGACCAAGTTGGCAATGGGCGCTGATATTGGTGAACCCATGGCAGTGCCGAAAACTTGTGTGTAAAATTCGTCCTCGAATTGAAAATAGGTAGATTCAGGCATAATTCAACAGCCTCACAGAAAGCCTCGAATGTGAAAGGTGTAAATTGTTTAATTGAATTCCATTTGTTTTTATGCATGTGATAGCTAGATCAGTAGGTATATTGGTATATAGTGAGAGAAATAGACAACATTTCTTGGTAAGATGCAGAAACCTCAATATAATTCCCAATTTTCTAATTATCAAAGAAAAGAACCTTAACTTAATTAACAACAAATATAAACGAAAAATAAATATTGCATTAAATACATTTTATCTGTAATGCATCAATATTTTGATAAGCGATTCTTTCACAAACATAAATTTATTGGAAAAAATCTTAAATCAACGAAAGACTACATCATTAATTATTTTAATAGCCCACACGTTGAACAATTTTTTATTACTCAAAAAAACAGATACGATTTTATTTTTAACAAAATCAAAAATAAACACATTAAAAAATACAAAACCTAATGCTCAAAGAAAATAAAAATGATATGAATATTAAGTATTTTAACAATGATTGGTTATGCAATTTAACACAAATAAATATACCTGATAATATAAAATACATATTGAGTTTAGTACCTAAATTTAGTATCCCTACTAAGTTTTTTCCCGTTGAAGATATTATTGCAAGCATTTTTTTTTTTTTTTTTTTTTTTTTTTTTTTTTTTTTTTTTTTTTTTTGGTTTGTAAGGTGTCTATTTACAATCTGTAAAAGTTACAATAAGTAAATCTTATAATATCGTACATGAATGACATGATATAAATGACATGCGTTGAATCCAATGATTACAACGTGGAAGCATCTACAATATTATGTTTGAGTTACATTTTGAGTATAATAACTACAATGTTACAGGTAAGTTCACTTAAAATCTATATGGCAAGTCCAAAGGTGTATGTCTGTTTAATCTTTGAGTTTGAGTACTATTGTCTAATAAATTTAGGGCCAATGCATTCGAGTGAGATTCCAATTTACTTAAGTATTTTGCACTGTATTTAGTAATCACACTTTTCACCGATTCTACTTTTAAGTCATTTAGTATATCCACGTTTCTCACGAAATAGGGAGCGTTGCACATGACTCGTAGGACCTTAGATTGAAATCTTTCAATTATCTGTATATTTGAATTTGCTGCTGCACCCCATAGTTGAGCACCATAGGACCACACTGGTTTAAACACTGTGTTATAAACTAATAGTTTGTTGGAGAGGGATAAATTTGATGATCTACCAAGTAGCCAATAATGTTTTCTAAACATTTCGCCGAGTTGTTTGCGCTTTTTCCAAATGTGTGTCTGCCACGTCAGGTTCTTATCAAGGTGAATGCCCAGGTATTTTATCTCTGTTACTCGTGTTAGCGGGATGTTATCAATAAATACTGACGGGGTAGTACCCCTGCACTTAGTAAAAGTTATGTGGAAAGACTTTGTTTCATTAAGTTTTACGCGCCATTTTTTTGCCCATTGCACAACGGAGTCTAGGCATTGTTGAAGCCGGATTGCCGCTACCACAGGGTCTTTATCCGTTACCATAAGAACTTTGTCATCGGCAAAAGTTGCAGTAAGGAATTGTTGATTGGTGGGCATATCAGCTGTATAGATTAAATAGAGGAGAGGACCGAGAACGCTGCCCTGTGGTACTCCTGCTTTACATGAATAAAGAGCTGTTGAATGTTGGCCAAATTTCACTTGGAAATATCTTTCCGACAGGTAGGATTCGAGGACGATGTATACACTGTGAGGCATGCAGTTTTTTAGTTTGAAAAGCAGGCCTAAATGCCACACTTTGTCAAATGCCATTGCAAGCATTGAAAGCGGAATTCATTTACTAAATGATAATGATAAAACCACTTTAAGAAATAAAATCTGCAACATTTTAACAAATTATAAAAACAAATTTAATAATACTAAGAAAACATCTAAAAGTAGAATTAATTTCTATATTAAAGAAGCAGATACATTTCTTAAAAAGCACCCAGACTTGTTAGTGTTGAATGCTGATAAATGTAATAAAACCATAATCATGAAAAAAGATGAATACCGCATTAAAATGAAAAAACTCCTAAATGACACAACAACTTACAAGAAAATTAATCACGACCCAACAAACAAAATACAGACAACAATCAGCAATCTTGCAAATAAATGGTTAAAAAATAAAATGATAGACTTCCATACTAAAACAAATGTAACATGCGATAATGGCCTTTCTCCTTTTATTTACGGTTTACCTAAACTTCACAAAACCAATATACCATTAAGACCAATTGTAAGCAATATAAATGCTCCTACATATAAGCTTTCAAAATTTTTATGCAAAACTCTATCTCAAGTCGTTGGTAAAACTGAACACCACTTCAAAGACTCATGGGACTTTATTAATTTTATCAAACAACAAATAATCCCGCCCAACCATTGCCTTATTTCATTAGACATCATCTCACTATATACCAATATACCTACTGATCTAGCTATCACATGCATAAAAAACAAATGGAATTCAATTAAGCAATTTACACCTTTGACCCTCGAGGCTTTCTGTGAGGCTGTTGAATTATGCCTGAAATCTATCTATTTTCAATACGACAACGAATTTTACACACACGTTTTCGGCACTGCCATGGGTCACCAACATCAGCGCCCATTGCCAACTTGGTCTTAGAACACTTAGAACAATCTATAATTGACACATTAAATATAAAACCTATAATTTTCAAACGATATGTCGACGACTGCATTCTTTGTATACCAACAAATCAAATTCAATATATCTTAAATAAATTTAACAATTTTCATCCAAAACTGCAATTTACTGTTGAAACGGACAATAATAAATCAATTAATTTTCTAGATATTACTATTAAATATAACACCGATGGACTTATAACTGCAAATTGGTATACAAAAAATGTATGGTCCCAAAGATATTTAAACTACAACTCATATGCTCCAAAGAAATATAAAAGAAGTGTTGTCACTAGCCTAACAGATAGAGCAATAAAATTATCAGAACCTGACCAAAAGCAAGCAAACTTAGAAAAAATAACAAATACTCTTTTAAAAAATAACTACCCAAAACAATTTTATGAACCCATAATAAAACAAAGAATTAATTGCATTTCCAGCAATACTAATCAGGAACCAATTTCTAACCAACCTAAATACATTGCCTTACCATACATTCCACAAATTAACAAAAAAATACAAAAATGTTTGTCACCATTCAACATACAAATAGCTGAAAAACCTAATAATATCACGGGAAAAAACTGTTTTCAAAATTAAAACCGCAAACTGCAAAAGAAAGTAGAATTAATTCTATATATAAAATTAATTGTTCAAACTGTGAAGCTACATACATAGTTCAATCTAGTCAATATTTAAAAAAGAGAATGAGTCAACATCAATATACTATAAAAAATAATAAAGACTGTACTGCATTATCTAAACACGCTCTTGAAAATCACCACCAATTCAATTTTAAAAATGTTCAGATACTTACTACAGAAAATCAATATAATAAAAGATCAATAAAAGAAATGATACATATTAAAAAAGAACCCAATTCAATTAATTTCCGTTCAAATACAAACAATCTAAGTAACATTTATAACAACTTACTTAAATAAATTTCTGCATCTAACCAATTTGTCTCATTACTGTATATATTCATACTTTAATATTATTTACAAATATGTTGTGTTTTGTTATCTTATCCATGTTTTAACTTTTTAAAAATTTTACTTTTCACTTTCATAAATAATTTGAGATTCTGAAGATGGTATTGATTAAAAATAAATATACCGAAACGTTAATAAAAACTATCGTCGTTTTTATTATTAATATGACCGAATCCCACTAATTTTTAATGTAATAATTACTTTCTACTATTCACTGTACTTATTACTAATTACTAAAGATGATAGCTTAAATATGTAAACCCATTTCTACAGCAACAATTGTTGGAAATCGTCGATGGAAAACTTTAAATATAAACGGAAACAAAATGTTTTAAAATACTTTAGTATTTTAGATTTTAATTATTATAGACGCCATATTTCATACGTCCTTTAAAATTTGCAAACGTTGACATCAAATTTGAAATCAGCGACCTCAAAAACCCTTTTGTATAAAATTTCATACAAATCTAATAATATTTCGAGTTTTATGATGTTTTTAGAGTATGATAGAGTATTTTAAATCTGAAAGCTTTTTAAATAAAATGCACACACATAAAGAAACGGAACTAAAAAAATTTATTAAGTAGCTTTAATCAAATAGAAATGTTTTTGTCAGTTTAAATGACGCAATCTTCTCAGAAATACAGCGAGTAACATGACACCGCAGACAGGCAAGCAAGCTGCTAAACTTTAGAAAAAATAAATGGACGCTGAATAAACCTATAGTTTGCTAAAGCTGACGCTGACTGATGCCATCATTTATATACACTTTATATACGCAGGACGCTGGGCGCTACTACTAGGGTCTGTAAAAAGTTTTATACAACCGTAGTTCATCACAATGAACTATAGGGGGCGTCGCGCCTTTCTCAAGTGTATATCGTATATTTTTATACAAGACGCTATCAAACCCGCTATGTTCTACAGACTTCCTAAGCCCTGGATCTGGCAACATTGCCATGACGCATATGTTAAGCTTTGTTTTATAAACGTTTGGTTATAATAGCTCGCATTTAATATTTGATGGAGAAAAGTGACGTAAGAATTACATCAGCTCGTATGCGAGTTCTTTTCACATGTGTAAATAAATCTCTGGCTTTGAAAAATTGAAGGTTTTAATATTTATTAATAATAATAATATACTTTATTTATAGCATATAACTAGATAAATTCCATATAATACATTATAACTTCTTAAATATTAATGTAATTTATTACATATTTTTTACACTGTTTCTTAAATAATGTTAAAGATGTACAGTTTTTTACATTAGCTGTAAGTGAATTATATTTTTAACTAAACCTTTATAAAACAGATTATTTTGTCCTATATTTGTTGTTACTGTATGAACATAAAATTATTTCTACTTCTAGTATTATGATCATAAACATCTTCTACGAATAGTAATTCATTTAAAATGTGCTCTGGATATACTCGGTTTCTTATGTTAAATATTATTAAATGTTTAAAAAAGAATATATAAAAATCTCTGTCCTATTACATTGAAAGCTAATTTAAGAATCTTTACTGTAATACCATCGACACTACTATTCTTATTAGGTAAATTGTTTATAATTCTTTTTAACTCCAAAAACTCTATTGGTAAAAATTTTTCGAACTTGCATTGATGTACATTAATGTGGCTTAAATCAGTTTCAATTTGGGTTAAATTTATTAATGTAATAATTTGTTGTATGCTGTTAATAAAGTAAATATTGAATTTTTCTGCAATTTGAATTTCCTTTTTTTCTAACTCATTGTCAAAAATAATACCTTCCTTTTTTTGTCTGTTATGGCCTACTTTAATTAATTCTTTAACTGTTTTACACATTTCTGTCATCTATTTTTTCTTGATAATAATTTCTCTTGTGGTTCCTGATCAAACTAACAATTCCATTTCTTTGTTGTCTATACTTATTCATATCACTTTCTTCTTGTGTAAAGATTGCTCTTTTATATAATCTGTCCCTTTCTTCAATTTCCAAGGCTATTTCTGGGGTCCACCAACGCTTACAACTCCATTGACATTTAATGGTTTTTTAACAGTTGGAGCATGCCTGTTTAGTGTGTCCATTATGGTTTTAACTAATGTTTCTGCTAGTTGATTGGTGTTTGTACAGTCCGGATTCCATGGTTGATCCATTAGATCTAATTAAAATTGCATTTCATTGAAGTTGCTCATGTCTCTGTGTTGTATTGTATATTCTTCATATTTTTCTTTCACTTTTGCATTTACAGTTATTATTGAGTGATCGGTTATTTTTGGAACATGGTGTACCTGGGCATCAATGTTTTTTCGTTAGATACAAGAAGATCTATGAGTGTAGCACTGTCCTTAGTGATTCTTGTAGGTTGGTCGATAATCTGATGTAGTCCATTATTTTTAATGAAAGTTCTCAGCCTATTTTCATAATATGAATCCTTTAATAGGTCAATATTAAAGTCTACGAAAATTAGTAAGGTCTCTGATCTACTAGCATATACATCAAACAAATTTTCAAGTTTGATTAGAAATTGAGCATCACTGGAGTTTGGAGAGTGATATAAATCTATAAAGTTATATTTGTATGATTGAAAGCATATATTAATACCTACAATCCATGTGTTTATATCAATGGTATCTTTAAGTAGGACTTTATAACTGAATTCATTTTTTATATAAATGATTAGAGTAAGGTTAACAGGATTTTCGAACAAGTGAGACAACGCAACATAATACGGAAAAGTTAATTTCTGGAGAAAGTGGATGGTTTCCAAATAAGGTGGAAAAGTACATATGTCATTTTCCGTAGTAATCAAACGATAAATTTCAAGAACTTGATTAAACTTTTTAGTATAAAAGTACTGTAATATCTTCTTTGTATGTTTGTTTAAAGGATTGTTTGTGGTTAATGAATGCTTTATTCTTTTACTGTTAAGATGAGAGAATGAATGCTTGAACTATTTAGTTTCTGAATTATTTTCTGATCCCTCGTTTACATTCGTTTCCTTGGATACTACAAAGTATCCAAGGCAACGGTGATCATCACATTTATTGCTCCCTTGTTTTTTAGAATTTTTCCAGCAGAAAAAGTCTCCATCAGTTTGCTTGAGGACAGGATTGGAAAGAACTAGTGAATGTACGCATAAGATGCGGTTGTGATTGTAAAGCAACTTGATAGATACGTAAAAAACCGCGTTTTTTTCTTTGGCTGGTTTTACAATTGATTAAAGTTAGTACAGGGCTCTTAATGTTAATGTTCGTTACAATGATAAGAACTTAACCTATAGAAATGAGCTAATAAGAATAACGTGAGAATCGAATGAGATAATTGAAAACGGTTAAAATTAAGACAGCAGGTTCTAGATTTTAGGGCTCGTTGCAAAATGTAAATAACTAAAAACTACAAAACTTAACCTAAGAGGAACGTATGAGGATTCTGTTGGACTTGTAGGTTGTTGGTTGGATCATAATCGTATATGCAACATAAAAGGAAAATAGTAAATGTATGTACACAAATATGTCTAACAGGTAACAAAAAGTAATTGCGAACGTTCTATACATAAACGGCACAAAAAAAGATAAGAAGGATTTGCAATGGGCTGCATCCGAGTTTATCTGCGATGTATTCCCTGTGTTCCCGATCACACGAAATAACGAATTTTTGGTACGACCGTTTATTGAAGTTCACAACAACCGATTTGTAATTATACGTTTTGCGACACACTGTTGTGTGGATTTCTTGTAGGGTTCTGAAACTTTTTCTGGAATAAATAGGTTTAGCTCAGGTTTAAATCGACAATCTATGCCAACGAAATGGCATAATTCTTGTTGCATTCTAAGGATTGGAAAGTTATGAATAGCTTCTCCTTTTGAAATTTGCGGCGTAACTCCATCACTGTTGACTGTGTGGTCGAGACAAGTTAGTTCTTTGGCTTCAAAGATTGTTTTTTTTTATTTGATAGTAAACCGTAATGATATAGGCGTTGAAATACTTTCTTTAAATGCTGTAGATAATCTGCTTTGATGGCAGAAAATCTAGAACAGAAAAAAACTTTATACAACCGTGACTTCAGATAGATTATGACTTCAGCGATGGAACTGCTCCATGTACTGGTAGTGGTGGTGCTGAGAGAGTATTGATCCTCTAATGGAATTGTGCTAATTGATTTCGCGACATCTGCTTCATAAAAGTAAAAATAGAAACTGCTATTTTTTTAATCTAGGTTAAACTAATCAAATGTAGTGTATTTTGGTCAGCTAAACTTGAAAATGACTTTATGCTTGATTTGTTCATGTTTACGAGTAGATAATATCCTGAACTTTGTAAAATATCAATATTAAACTGTTAGGTTTATGGACTGGTTGTTAAGTGGGTTAGATAAAATAAAGCTTATTTAATTGGCGCATGAATATATATCATACAGGATGTTTCACTAAGATTCGTATCCTCTGAATAGGTGGTAGTACACATAAAATGCAACAAAAAAGCTGAAAATCATTAGTGTCTATCTTTCATAATAACCGAAAAAAGAATGGTTTTTGAAAAGTGGGTAGCAGGTCACTGGTCTAAGAATCACACTTGGAGCTGGATGTGCCTATCTGATACATTGACGCAGCTGCTGCTAGGTGATGTCGCAGTTTGTTTTGACTATAATTTCCAGCAGTTCCCAAAAGTTGACATTTTTAGCAAATTTTTGTCGATTTGCGTAAAAACAAAAAGAGTTTTTTGTTCCTATTGATGAATACTATCACACATGAAATTTATACGAAAGTTGAGTAAAACACCCTGTATGTAGACCAACAATTTCTACCAATACATTTGACGGAGCAACTTTAGAACATAACTTATTGCGATCTTGTATTCGTCATCAAGTACTTAGCTAAGAAAAAAAATGTTGAGTTCGCAGTGCAACCTTAGCATCACTTCTGCAAAATTCATGAAGCGATGTTGTTGTTATTGTTGGTTGTAGTATTATGATAATTGTGCAGTAAAAAGAATATCTTTAGGAGAATACCCTGTACTGGACAATTATTTTATAGAAACCAAAATGTATAGGGCATTTCACCTTGTTTTGAAATCTTTCTTACTTCGTTTGTACGTCATACTGCGTGACGTTTTACCTTTATTTTCTTTCTGCATTTTATAGAGCATTATTTGACTTGTCACTATTCGACTTGGGTCAAGTATACCTGTTTTGTGAAGAATTAAATTTTGCATTCAGTGGTGTATTCATTAAACATATCACTAGCACAGAATTCAGTATCTAGCAGTAGCGGGTACGCTACAGCTACCATAAGCACAAAATAACACTAATGTATGTTCTAATAACAACTGTCCTTGAACACAAAATTTTATCTAAATTGCATTTTTGACTTTTTTATTTTGACGGTCTATAGATTTGTAACATTTCATTTTTGAACATAGATATGTTGTACTTAATGGCCTATTTTGATCAAAGGCATTGACCCTCAGGAATTGGCATCATCTGCTCGAGATATCCTACATGTAAAATGGGTGAAGTCCCATTTAATGTTAAATATCTAGCTACATTTTAAAGCAGGCGTGAAATTAAGTCGTGAACTTAGAATTACAAAACAAAAAGCACTCAAAAAAAATTACTCGATACGAATATCAATATAAAGAACGAAGTAAGAAAGATTCAAAAACCCTGAGTACCCTGTACGTTTTAGGTTCACTAAAAAGATTGATTAGTACAGGGTATACCCCTAAAATGTATCTTGCCAATACGAGAATTACCATATGACTAGCCCCAATAATAATGATAGTATCGCCTCGTAGATTTTGCTGGAGATGCTGAGATAGAAGAAGACTGAACCAGTTTCGTTCGATGCTCAACGAGATTTCCATAGCTATTTCATGATAAACATCAATCACACAAGGTTATGCTCGAAGCTTCTCGTATAATATGTACCGATACAAATTATTTGTCTGTGTGACATATGATCGTTTTTCGATTACACAGAAACAAGACAACATGCACAAAGTTTTCTTAGCTTTTTGGTATGAAAGTTAAATAAAATCCTATTTTACCTAACTGGCTCCATTTTGATAAACCTAATAGTTTCTGAAAAAACAGTAAAAATCATCTGGGGGCATAGCTTACCCTCATCAGCTTCTCTGGTTCACCACTTTTGAGTAGTAACTTTTAAGGGGTTATTTAACATATCACAAAGAAGGCCTATCAAAAATCCAAGGATCTACCTCAATTCCCCTCTATTTTTACTAATATGACTGAACTGTTACCGTGGCATTAAAATATACATATCTTAGAAACTGTTCATTTGTGCTAAAAACATAACAGTAAAATGTTCAGGAGGTCAAAAGATTTGGTTATAACATTTATTTTTTCAAAACACATATACATGACGTGTCTTCGAAACTTTTAATTGTATTCTTGTAAACAAAAATAATCATGTTAAAATAAATGATTTAAAAACAAATTATTAAAAAACAATTATTTGCATAAACCTTACGTATTTTAGAACAAAAGAGGCTCAATGCTATTTTCTCATGTTAATAATAATTTTCAGAGTTATATCGTTTTACGGAAAACGTTAATTTTTCTGCGTTTAAGGTTATTTATGGAATTTACGAACAAATCAACAAGAATAAAGATCACTTATGTGCTTAGCATCCCGAAATCATTACGTCAATCGTAATTTTATCTCTGATACATTCGGCAACGTTGCTGGGTTCGGTAGGGTAGGTAGGCTTGCTTAAAATTATACAAATGGGTCTGTAAACACTGTAATATGTATCGGGTTCAAGAACGACTGTCAGATATCACCAATATTTTTTTCATACGAGGGTAGATTGAAAAGTTTCCGGAATGGGCAAGAAAACGCAGTAATTGAACAGGTTTTTGTTTTTATTTTTCAACATAATATCCTTGCAGGGCGATACACTTTTCCCAGCGGTGCTCCAACTTTTTTAAGCCTTCAGAAAAATATGATTTCGGGAACTCTGCAAAATAAGCTTTAGTGGCGGCGATGACCTCCTCATTTGACGTAAAGCGCTTGCCTCCGAGCCAAGTCTTCATGTTTGTGAACAAAAAGAAGTCGCACGGGGCCAGGTCTGGAGAGTACGGGGGATGCGGCACCACCTCGTAGCCCAATTCAACCAATTTAGCATTGGCGATTCGGGATGAATGGGCCGGCGCGTTGTCGTGATGGAAGAGCACTTTTTTTCGCTGCAAATGAGGCCGTTTCTCCTTCAACATGCCGTTGAATTGATCCAATAAATCGCTGTAGTATTGTCCCGTGATAGTTCTTCCCTTCTGCAAAAAGTCGATGTGTATCACACCTTGCGAATCCCAAAAAACGGTGGCCATGACCTTTCCAGCAGATGGGACAGTCTTTGCCTTCTTCGGAGCAGATTCGCCTGGAGAAATCCACTGTTTCGACTGCTGCTTGGTTTCTGGTGTGTAGTGGTGGATCCATGTTTCGTCCACGGTCACGAATCGGCGAAAAAAATCCGTTGGATTACGATTTAACAAGGCCAAACACTCTTTCGAAGTGGTCACACGATTTCGCTTGTTGTCCATAGTCAGCAAACGCGGCACCCATCGCGCCGAGAGCTTCCTCATGCCCAAATGTTCGTGCACGATATTTTGCACACGTTCATATGAGATGCCCGTGGTCTCTACTATTTCGCGCAACTTCACTCGTCGATCGGCTAACACGAGATCATGGACTTTATCGACCATTTCTTCATTTGTGGCCGTTTTTGGACGTCCACTGCGTGGTTCATCCTTGGTGCTCGTACGGCCACGTTTGAACTCGCTCACCCAGAAACTAATAGTCGAAAATGAAGGTGTGGATGTGCCATGAACTTTCTGCAAAATATCTCGTATCTCCGTCGCCGTTTTCCCGTCCATCCAGAAATGTTTGATGACTGCACGAAATTCGTTTTTATCCATTTTTGCAAAAGTGCCTGAATTGCTTCACAAGATATCCTAGTAAACATAAACGGAACGACGCACGTGTCTGAAAATTTGACAGCTTTCCTAAAATAGGTTAGCCTTGACAACCATCATAACAATTTCACGATACGCGCGCCATCTCTTGCCCATTCCGGAAACTTTTCAATCTACCCTCGTATATTTTTACCCCTCGAGGATCTTAAATATTGCTTATCAGAAATAGATCAATATTATGTAAAATATACACATTTTAAAAATCAAAAAATGCGGGTCTACTAACGACCCTACCATATAGCGGGTCCGACAACGTCGATTAAACCAATATATATATATATATATATATATATATATATATATATATATATATATATATATCTATAGGGCACCACTATGCGTCCCCCCATGTAAAATCTTAGGTTCAAGCAGCGTCCGAAGTCACTCGGCGTCCGGATATACGGACGCTGGGTGACTAGTGCCTCAAAATTGCACCATATGAAGCTTAAAGTGTCTAGATGGCGAAAATGTAAAAATTAGCTGTGCGCAGTTTGACACCCATTCCTGATTCGTGTATAAAATCGTAGTTCGAGCGTTTGCCACACGCAGCGCTAATAGCGCGGGATTTGTATACATTTGTATACAAATTTATGGCATAGGTTTACCCTGCGTCCGCATATTTAACAAGAATTGTGTTGGTAACACTGATTCCTTTGTGGCTAGACAGTGACGTCATTTCAACGGGACTTCACTTTATGCATTGTATTTCTTAGTAAAGATTGCGTCATTTAAGGTGACAAAAATTCGTACATATTATATTTTGTTAAAGCTATTTAAGAAACACTTTTAATACGTTTCATTTATGCGTCATGTAAATTTCGTTTAAACCGGTTTTAATTGCTCCTACAAATGGGCGATAATTTTAATAAAATCGTAAGATTTAATTCAAAGCTCTATTGATTTAAGTGAAACAAACGTAACCATTATTATATTATCATTCAGTATTTAATCAATCACTGATGCTGTTAGCTAGTAATAAATCTGGCTGTTTAATCTTATCCCATATTATATTTTAAAATTTTTAAAACTCATATGTTTGTGAGGCAGACAGTGACATCATTTCAAACGGGACTTCTTATGCATTAAAATATTGAAATTAAATAACTTTTACAACTTCTAATTTGTTAGATGACATACAAACTTGAGATTTGGCACAATTATAGGAATTGGGATTCTTGTAAGTAGGAAAATAAAAAAATATATTTATGCAACCCTCGCACCCCCTGTTAGGAGTTGTAAAACTTCTAGATGACTTAGAAACTTGAAATTTGGTGTAATTATAGGATTTAAGATTATTATAAAGAAAAATATAAAAAAAATGTTATGATGTCAACCCCTGCACCCCGTTCTGGGGTTGCAAAACTTCTAGATGACATACAAACTTGAAATTTGGTATAGCGATGGAATTTAGGACTCTCCTAAAGAAAAATTTTAAAAAAATTATTAAATCAACCCCCATCTTCCATTTGGGGGTTGTAAAAGTTCTAGATGACATACAAACTTGAAATTTAGTATAGCGATGGAATTTAGGACTCTCCTAAAGAAAAATTTAAAAAAATTATTAAATCAACCCCCATATTCCATTTGGGGGTTGCAAAACTTCTAGATGACATACAAACTTGAAATTTGGTATAGTGATAGGGTTTAAGACTCTCGTAAAGAAAAACATAAAAAATTTTATTAAGTCAACCCCCGCACTTTATTTGGGGGTTGTAATACTTCTAGATCACATACAAACTTGAAATTTGGTATAGCGATGGAATTTAGGACTCTCCTAAAAAAAAATTTAAAAAAAATTATTAAATCAACCCCCATATTCCATTTGGGGGTTGTAAAACTTCTAGATCACATACAAACTTGAAATTTGGTATAGCGATGGAATTTAGGACTCTCCTAAAGAAAAATTTAAAAAAATTATTAAATCAACCCCCATATTCCATTTGGGGGTTGTAAAACTTCTAGATCACATACAAACTTGAAATTTGGTATAGCGATGGAATTTAGGACTCTCCTAAATAAAAATTTTAAAAAAATTATTAAATCAACCCCCATATTCCATTTGGGGGTTGTAAAACTTCTAGATGACATACAAACTTGAAATTTGGTATAGTGATAGGGTTTAAGACTCTCGTAAAGAAAAACATAAAAAATCTTATTAAGTCAACCCCTGCAATTTATTTGGGGGTTGTAATACTTCTAGATCACACACAAACTTGAAATTTGGTATATTTATAGGGTTTAGGATTCTAGTAAATAAAAATTAAAAAAAATGTTATTATGTCAACCCCGCATCCCCTTTTAGGGTTGTAAAACTTCTAGATGACATACAAACTTGAAACTTGGTATAGCGATAGAATTTAGGACTCTCCTAAAGAAAAATTTATGTATTTAAGTAATGAAATTAAATAGTCTTTATAACTTCCGAATTTCTAGAGTACATACAAACTTGAAATTTGGTATATTTACAGAGTTTCGGATTCTCGTCTAGCGAAAAATTAAAAAAACGTTAAAAAAACCCATATTTATATTTTCAAAATTTTGTTCTGTTTTGGGTAGCAGCCACCTCTTAGAATTTCTACACACGGGAAGAATAGTAAACAATCTTTGCGTTTGATTTTCGAACGGGTGCCGTGAAAGAACATAAAAAGTCACCTATTTTATAGATTTTGCGAAGTTGAGGGTCTAAGGGGGTAGCAACCAACCCTTAGAATTTTGAAATACGGGAAAAATAGTAAATAATCTTTGTTGCGGTTCATATTTGAATGGGTGACGTGAAAGAACATAAAAAGTTACATACTTTACGGATTTTGCGACATTAAGGGTCTAAGGGGTAGCCAGCCATCCCTTAGAATTTGCAAATGTGGAGAAAATAGTAAAGCAGTTTATTTGCGTTTCATTGTTGAATGGGTTGCGTGAAAGAACATAAAAACGCACATGCTTCACCGATTTTGCGAAATTCAGGATATAAGGGGGTAGCAGCCAACCCTTAGAATTTCTAAATGTGAAAAAATAGCAACGATTTTTGTTGCGTTTCATTTTCATGGTTATCATGAAAAAACATAAGAAGTCGCATATTTTATGGTTAATAATATACAAGATACTTTTTAGATTTTGCAAAATTCAGATTTCAAAGGTGTACGAGTCACCACTTCAAATGTTTAAATGTGAAAAAAATAGTAAACACTTAGCCACTTAACGGGTTCTGGCCTATTTAACAGTCTACACTCAATCATCCGGACAAGCTTTTGGTTATAGTAATGGAATTAAAAGAACTTTGTAGATTTCGGCTTCTTGTTTACGAAAACAGTATTAGAATACATTCACTTTATTATTTCATTATCATTCACTTTAAACCTGTAGTACCTTATTACTTTTGTATTGAGAATCTCACTTGTTATCGATTTCCATACTTCAAATCTAATCGTTCCATTTAAAAAAATCCAGCACCAGCACAAGTTCTAAGATGTGTTCTGATTTCGTAAACTAGAGGTCAAGGTTTTTTTGTTATTGCACTGTTATTGTTAAAATTAGGAACATTTCTTTGGAAAAAATAATGCCTACATGAAAAGTGTTCATTTAACCAAAACGAAATCAAAAAATTAATAAACAAGAAAACATAATTCCCTATTTTTTATATAAATCTTAAATGAATTGCTTTTTGGTCTGAAAATTAGAACCCAAGGTTTCTTTCTATAACCCCTACAAAAATTTCATAGATATATGGCATGTACTTTCTGAGATAAAAACTAATTTTTTTTAATAAAATTGTCCCTAAAAATGGGTACCTTTTATTACCTATTGTCTGATAAAAACAAAAGTAGCTATAGCATTTAGAAATATAATATGCTTTATTAAAGTCAGAGGACTCGAGAAAAAAATGGATATTAGATAATCAGGAATATAACTCAATATTATAGTTTGAAAGACGTCCTTATAAAAAGTTAATGTTGTTAGCAAGAGAATATTTCCTTGTAAGCATGGATTAAATTTCATTGCAGGTGTGCAAGTCTATAAAGTGACGTAATTTTGTGTATGCTATAACGCACACGTAAAAAACAAAAGCTAATTATTGTGTAAAATGACACTTAATTCGAATTCTAGTTAGCGAATAGATTCTGATATTGGGCTATTGCCAGAAATTCCATATTTTTCAAATTATGCACGATGGTACATTTTATATACTAGAATGATTGCTTGAAGCTGGAAAAAGAACTTAAAATTGTCTGCTAATAGACCCAACCTGTGTATTCTTGTATATAACTTTTTTCGGTCAGTTGTGTTTACAAATTTTTAATCGTGTTCCTTTTAACACTCGTTTTTCGGGGATTTTCCAAGGAGTAGAGGTTCTCTTTTGCAATTATGAATTTGATAACGGTTACAGCTGTACATATAAGTAAATGTAAAAAACAATTCATTTATGCAGCATTCATTCGGAGCATTTAAGAATTAAAGTAAACATTTTAGGTTCTCAGAATTGTATGATGAACAATTTGACGTCGCGTCATCAAACATCGTATCAAATATCATGTTACTGAAGATTTTAGTTGCCCATTGCAAAATCTTAATTATTTATGCTGCCAGATTTTAAATTTTTCTTTATATTCTTGAATCTGAAATTTTTTGAAAATATTTTAAATGTTTACACTTGAAACCACCAAAACAAATTTTGGTTAAAAAGTCTTGAATAATTATTGTTTTAAATGCGTTAATAGGATTGAATTAAGATTATTATTTTTTGTTTAAAAGACTGACATGGAATTATAAATTATAGGACCTTCGTCCAGCTTCAAGCAATCATTGTAGTATAAAATGTACCATCGTGAATAATTTTTTCTATCAAAGAAGAAGGAAAGTGGCAAACACTCTCTTATACTGCATGCACGCAGGCCCCAGTTTTTTTCTGCCTGTCATTTTCTACGAGTTTCTCAAAATATTTTTTATGTCACTATGTGTAGTTTATAGCAATTTAAATTTGTCCAACAAGCGTTGATCTTCGTACACTGGTATAACACCGTAAGCGTTTCAAAATGGAAAACAGCATTCCAATTATACTGTCTCAACAAGGATTTTCGAAGCTCCACTGTCTTTGAGGTATAGCCCAATGCATGAGAGTACTACTTTTAGGAGATGAATCCCTCCAAGACCAAGCAATAGGTTGGGATTTTTGTTAGACACACTGAATTTATTTGAGCATGTGATGTACTTCTTCATTGCATCACAATGAACCCTTTAGTTCAGTTACATTTGATTTTCTAAGAAATAGAGAAACCATACAAGATCCTTGGGAAGGTTTTTACTTCATTTTCTTCGTTAACGTCACTATTTCCTTTTGTTTTGATAGTACAGTAGCTTTTGAGCAGTACGGTAGTTTTTTCTTTTCCTTTGTGTCATAATTTTTTGCAGTTTTCAATTTTCCAACACCATAGTGTGTTATTGTCGAATAATTTATATGAAGAAAAGAAGTTGTCAAGGAAAATATTATGATTAGGGTTATTCTCTACAATAGATAGTAGATAAAAAACAAAGTCACCTCCCAACCCAAGTCTGGATTTTTTATTATTTGGAGGATAACTTGTATAAGTACCCTTCATCTGAACAGATATACCATAATTTGAAACCGAATCTTACCGGTTTCACTTTTAGAAGCATTTTGTTGCGAGTGCCGTTCAAAATATGGAACTATCTGTTCATCTAGTAATATAAGTTGCACGAGAATACTCCATACTGCATGAGTTTTTTATTCATGATGTAAAAATTACCTACTAAGATTTACCAAAAAGAATGAAGTGAATATAATCATGGGTGACTTCAACGGAAAGATAGGTAAAGGAAGAGTGCAATATATTGTTGAAGACCATGGTATTTGCAAACGAAACGATAGGGGGGATATCTGGTACAGTTCTGTAATGAAGAAAACTTAATGGTAGCAAACACCTGGTTCCAACTTCCAGAAAGGCGATTGTACACTTAGAAGTGTACTTAGGACCAGGAGACAATGAAGGAAATATCATAAAAAATCAAATAGATTATATACTGATTGATAAACGATATAGAAACGGAATTAAAGTTGTAAGAACTTATCCTGGATCAGACATATGATCTGATCAGAACCCCGTAGCTGAAAAACGTGAGATTAAATTGAAGAAAATCCGGAAGAGAAATAAAACAAGACCTAACTTTGAGAAACTGGGGGAACCACAAATAAAAGAGGAAATAACACGAGTTTTGAATAGTAAGTTTAGGGAAACGGTATAATTGGAAACAGAAACAATGGAAAACTTTTGGCAGTCTGTTAAAAATGTAAACATGAAGTACAAGAAAATGAATTGGAAAGCCAAGAGCAGAGAGCAAAACAGAGATGGATGACGGAAGAAATCCTTTTATTGATGAACGAAAGAAGGAAGTACAAACATAAAGACTATAATAAATATAAAGAAATCCATAAAAAGATTACAAGGCTTATAAGAGAGGCAAAGGAGACCTGGATGGAGAAACGTTGTCAAGTACTCGAAGAGCTGCCAAGAAAGCATGATTTCTTTAACACACAAAAAAGAAGATAAAAGAAATAACTGGAAATAAAACCCATCAACACGATATCTTAGTCACAGATAGTAACAAAAAAACAATAGACCCAAACGAGATAGAAGAGATTTTGACAAGCTATATACAAGAGCTTTTTGATGATATCAGAATGTAACCAGAACCAAGAGAAATAGATCAAGAAGATTAGCCATTGAGAATTATTATAGCAGAAGTGAAACGCGCAATAAAACTATCAAACCACGTAGAGTCTCAGGTGAAGATAACATCTATACTGAGATGCGTAAAGTATTAGACGATGAAAGCCTCAACATCTTAACATCTTTCTTAAATAGAATATACTATACAGGAATCGTACCACACGACTGGACCCAACTTACTTTTATTCCGATACCTAAAAAGAGCGGAGTAAAACAGTGCTCACAGTACCGATTGATTAGCCTGATGAGCCATGTACAGTAGATAATGCTAAGAACATGCATCAACGAGTACACACAAAATGCGGACAATATGTAGGAGAAGAACAATTTGGTTTTCGCTTAGGCATTGGAACTAGAGAAGCAGTTCAAGGTCCTAGGACTAGCAGAAATACATAAAACAAAATTAAATAGCTTATCGGTATCTCCAGTGTAAGTGACTCCTGCGTACAATGTTGCTTCCTCACGGCTTGCTCCAAAATTATAAGTCTGGATTTCTTCAGCTAGTTTGCAAGCATAATTTTCAGAGAAGTCTATATGTAGTAACCCTTCATTCTTACTAAGACTGTTTTTCAGTGTGTTCTTAGCAGCATTTTCATTTTTAATGTTAAATTTATATTTATTTTTAAAGTTTTCATTTCTTCTTGAACCTCTCCCTCCAACTCTCGGACAGGTTTAGTAACATTGATTTTAGCTGCAATCTTAACATTAAATTGAACCTTTTCTTCATTTTATTTTGACATTTCAGAGGCCTGCCATACATATGCAATGCGGAAGCCTTACTACATGTTACAGGAGTTCATATGAATTTTCATTATCTACAAGTTTTAGTGGCTTTAGTTTTTGTGGTTTGAAGCTTATGTTTGCACGTTGTTTGTACAAGCAGGTAGCTCTGTTTATTTCATTAGGTTTGCATACATAATATAGACGGTAATAACATAGGGATGGCATCGAGAGAATGTACTGTAGGATATTTTTGTTTTGTGTGCAAGGCCAATTGTTTTATTTGCTAAACTATAAAGACGGTAGTGTCCTATATCAATGTACATCAACAAAGCATTTAAAAATATTTTCCGTTGGTTTTTTTGACCTCCAGCAACTCTCCAAGGTTTCACCAGCGAGTCATGCAAAACTAGAGTACGGATTGCTTATTCCTCATTGCTTTTTCCTTTTCCAGGTCCAAGTCCAACAAAACGTTTCCCTGCAGTTTTTTTTTATTCAGAGATGGGCATTAGTTTTTCTTCAGGTGTTTTCATAACTGTATTGTTTTCAGTTTTTTTCTACTTAAATGCTTTCTTCTTCTTTTCACATTCTCAAGTTTGCTCAAAACAAATAGCCAGAAACCCAAGTGCAGAGAGGTTTCTTTTTGTATCTGAACTTGCCCGACGAAGAGAACACAAAAAAATTGAACAGCTAAAAAATCATTTGGCAGGTCAATCACCGCTGGATATTTTTCTAAAACTGTTTGATGATGAAGTTCAAGATATAGTATTGCGATTTTTTGTAAAGTAGGCTCATGATAAATGAACTCGCTAAATGCAAAACTTTGTAATTATTTACAAAAATAATTATAACAATTTAGATATCGATATTATTGGTTGTCTTGTTTTATGGACTTGCAGTACTGATAAATGTATGAGATGCAAACTTTGGTGTTTTATAAATGTAAAACTTCACGCTTATAAAATATAATCATGTAAAAGTCATCATCAGATGCAAAACTCACGGGAAATGTGAGATTGTTAGGTGCAAGACTCAAGTTCACTAACAATGTAAACGCAGAGTTTTGTATTTAGTGGGCTCAAATAATACACACGATTTTATATTTACAAGGGAAAAACTTTTCAGTTTTATTGGCATCCTGTTTTTATTAGGCTATCATACGTTGCCCCAAGCTAATTTGTGTTGGTATGTTGAAGAAGGCAAAGGAGTCGATATTGCATAAAACTGCATGACGAGAAACAAATTCAGAAATATTCAGTAAGCTCGATAAAACTGTTACATTTTCTAACTTTGCGGCCTTTTTTACATCTTCTTTTTCTTAAGGTGCTGTCTTCTTATAGAAGGTTAACAACAACTTCGGCAAATCGTTCACTATCTTTTGCTATTCTTAGTAATAACTGTGAGTTTAGGCCAGTGCAGTCTCTCACATTTCTCAACCATGAGCCTTGTCTCCTGCCAGTTCTCTTCTACCCTCAATCTTGCCCTCCATTATCAGTCTTAGGTATGGCTCAGCAGAAGTTCAAGAGTTGCAGGGAGAGGTTCAAGAAGAAATGAAAACTTTAAAAGTAAATATAAATTTAACATTAGAAATAAAAATGCTGCTTACAACACACTGAAAAAGAGTCTTAGTAAGAGTGAAGGGTTACTCCATATAGTCTTCTCTGAAAATTATCCTTGCAAACTAGCTGAAGAAATCCAGACTCATCATTTTGGAGCAAGCCGTGAAGAAGCAGTCATTTACGTTGGACATACCGATAAGCTATTTAATTTTGTTCTATGTATTTCTGCAAGTCAAGATCATGTCCTGCAGCTATTTGGGCACACTTAATCCTGTCTTTACCTTTCTGTCGCAACAATTGCCAAGAATCCAAACAGTTTATTTGTTTTCAGATAGACTCTCCATTCTTTAATAAGGTAGTTAGTTATCTTTAAACTTTGATGCATTGAGTATTCCTTAACTATCTTTGTAACATAAACGGTTTTTGTATTTAGTCAAAGTAAAACTTCTAACCGAGAAACAAGAACAACGACGAGTGACATGGACTAAATATGTAGTTGTCCTAGACAATGTTCCAGAGAATGACTGGTATAAGGTCATATTCAGCGACTAGTCAAAGTCTGGTGTTTTCGTTGGTTACTCTCACAAAAGACTGATCGGAGCTAAACATGAAGCATTCCATAAGTACTGCTTAAAACGTACGGTTAGGTTTCCTCAAGGTGCAATAGTTTAGAGCTATATGTCAGCTGGAGGGTTAGAATGATTTCAGTCCATAGACGGCACAGTTAATGTTGAAAAGTATCAGCAAATTCTTAACGCAAACTTGTTACCAATCGTTAAAAATCGATCTTGACCGCGATTTAATCTTTCAACAAGATGGTGCTTCTTACCACACATCAAAAACGACCAAAAAATGGTTTGAAAATCATAATTTCAAAGTTGTTGAATGATCCTCAAGCAGTTCGGATCTTTAGTGTTATTGAATTTGAAATTATCAGCAAGTGGGGCATTATCCAATTTAGATAATTGTAATCCCCAAGTTAGAAGTATGTCAGCCAAAATTTAAGAGGCGAATAAAGCAAAGCGAGATGTTAAATCTTATTGAATTGTATTTATAAACTGCTATCTGAATATTTAGTTGTCAGCGAGTTTTATTGAATTTTTGAAAATTGTTTTCTGCAGATCTTTTTTTACAGAAGTTAATGGTTATTGTTTGAAAATGGTGTAATTTGGAACACTAGTAGGAAAAATAAACACAGAATTCATGAAACTGTCCAAATACATATTTAGTTGTTAGGGCTCGTACATGTTTTGTAAATTTCACAGAGGAACATCGATAACTTAATACCAGAATGTATATTTAAAAGGTAAATAAAATAAATAAAGGTTGCTCATGAAACTAAAATTTGCAAGTAATAAAAATTTCTTTCTCAAAATATTATTCCAAACACAAATGAAAATGATCCGAAATAAACAATTATATATAACAAGGTTACAAGAAATGTGTTTAATAGCAAAAATAGGTGAATAGATTAGCATGATCTTACATTTTAGATATGATATTATTTACTACGTATTATGAATGCACAGCTGTTTTCTTCTGAAACTAATAATGGTTTCAATTTATAAAAAATCAGTAATTGATTAAAATAAAGTAAGCACTAATAACGAAAACAAAAACGTCATTTTAAGAGATTGCTAGTCAATAATATTTTTGTTGCATCTTTATTTAAATATTTTTAAATTACATAAAAATACATCTGCACTGACCGCTGGACCTTGAAATTCCCTTCTAAACTACCTTTATCACTACCCAAACTTTTTTTGTCAAATTTCTCTTTAGGCAATATTTGATAATATTGTTGCATGCGCTCATTTTTAAGGTTTAATTTAAAAAAAGAATCAGCTTTCTAGCTCAAATATGTTTGGAGATATAACGATTTAAACCACTGGAAGAACTTAAAAAACTGAAAGCTCTAATTAACACATTAAATCGCTCGGCTCTATAAAATATAGAACGAGAAAATGTACTACAGAATGTCAATAAGAAATAAAACAACGAATCTGATATTTTTAATTAGGTATTGAAATTAAAATGCGTTCCCAATAAAAATTAACAAGTCAATCAAAAATCAATATATTTCATTATTTCATAAAATCAATTATTAGTCGTTATAAATAACCAATAAGTTTTACCTTGTGCGATCGAATAGTAACTGTTTTGTAAAACAGTGACAGAAAGAAGATAATTTAAGAAGAACTACAAATTCCTTTTTATAGTTTGCTTTAATAGACATGTAAAACGTAGTTTCTAGTACATAAACAAACATAAATACAAAACAATACATCTGCACTGACCGCTGGACCTTGAAATTCCCATCTAAACTATCTTTATCACTACCCAAACTTTTTTTGCCAAATTTCTCTTTAGGCAATATTTGATAATATTGTTGCATGCGCTCATTTTTAAGGTTTAATTTAAAAAAAAAATCAGCTTTCTAGCTCAAATATGTTTGGAGATATAACGATTTAAACCACTGGAAGAACTTAAAAAACTGAAAGCTCTAATTAACACATTAAATCGCTCGGCTCTATAAAATATAGAACGAGAAAATGTACTACAGAATGTCAATAAGAAATAAAACAACGAATCTGATATTTTTAATTAGGTATTGAAATTAAAATGCGTTCCCAATAAAAATTAACAAGTCAATCAAAAATCAATATATTTCATTATTTCATAAAATCAATTATTAGTCGTTATAAATAACCAATAAGTTTTACCTTGTGCGATCGAATAGTAACTGTTTTGTAAAACAGTGACAGAAAGAAGATAATTTAAGAAGAACTACAAATTCCTTTTTATAGTTTGCTTTAATAGACATGTAAAACGTAGTTTCTAGTACATAAACAAACATAAATACAAAACAATACATCTGCACTGACCGCTGGACCTTGAAATTCCCATCTAAACTATCTTTATCACTACCCAAACTTTTTTTGCCAAATTTCTCTTTAGGCAATATTTGATAATATTGTTGCATGCGCTCATTTTTAAGGTTTAATTTAAAAAATGAATCAGCTTTCTAGCTCAAATATGTTTAGAGATATAACGATTTAAACCACTGGAAGAACTTAAAAAACTGGAAGCTCTAATTAACACATTAAATCGCTTGGCTCTTTAAAATATAGAACTAGGTATTAGTAGCAATAAGTATCATCACAATTTTTTATATGCATTTAACCTATAATAATAAATTAACCTACACAATTTAAATAGTTTTCATCTAGAAAATACATATTAAAATCAACTAAATTCAACTGAATTAAATAAAATTCAGACACAATTGAATGGAAGTGAAAGATTTATTAAGTAGCTTTAATAAAATTATTTTTGTCACTTTAAATGACGCAATCCTTACTGAGAAACACACATAGTATTTTGGCAACGCAGAGAGTTTCGAATATACTCCCAGATGTTAAGTTTTATGCAAATAAATCAAATTTTAATTATTATGGCCGCCATATTTCATCCGCGCTTTAAATTTGCAAACGTTGACATCAAATTTGAAATCAGCGACCTGAAAAACCCCTTTGTAGAAAATTTCATACAAATCCAATAATATTTCGAGTTTTATGATGTTTTTATGCATAAATCTGAAAGCCTTTTAAATAAAATTCATACACATACAGAAACGAAACTAAAAGTATTTATTACATAGCGTTAATAAAATAGAATTATTTTTGCCAGTTGAGATGACGCAATCTTTACTCAGAAATGCAGAGAGTAACTCGACACCGCAGACAGGCAAAGGAATTCAAGCAGGCTGGCCAATACTGAAAAAATAAATGGACGCTGTATAAACCTATAGGTTGCATAAAATAAACAGACGCTGAATAAACCTATAGCTTGCAAAAGACGCTGACTGATACCATCATTTATATACACTTATATACGCCGGACGCTGGGCGCTACGCTTTTGGTCCGGACGCATGGTAGGCCTCTATAGATATATATATATATATATATATATATATATATATATATATATATATCAATGATTAGAAATAATAATGCGCGTAGAGATATACAAGAAAGTGTCTTCAGGCCGATACTGCAAATGTGCGGTTGGCTGCTATCAGTGAAACCTTGTGTTGTTACATCTTTCTGAGTTAGTTGCTTTTATATTTATAATAAGTGTGAAACACGTGTAGACGGCTGCAACTTATGTTTTCTTTCTTCTCTGTTGCGCGATATCCCATTATTATAGCACTTTCTTGTATATATATATATATATATATATATATATATATATATATATATATATATATATATATATATATATATATATATATATATATTTACGGCCACTTATCAAAGTGAGGACATATCATGAACCATAGTTAATGAGGACCACCCTTATAAATGGTCACAGCTTTGCAAATTTTTTTGTCATCACTTGTTTACTTGTTCTAGTTATGTATCTCGCAAATATACACAGATTTCTTTGAATTTAAAAAAGTTTTATTTGCTGTGTATAATAATACCAAGTGAGGCTACACTATACTACTGACGACGTGAGGACCATATAATTAGATACGATTTAATCGCAAAGTGAGCCCCAATATCAAATTATACACAGGTTTTAAGTATAACATGAGGACCGGCGCTGTTGCCATCATTTGCTTTCATTATCATCAGCAAAAAGGCATGCTATTCTATTATTGGAATTTGTTAGTTGGTCGGTCGTCAGTATAAAACTAATTTGATGTGGCGGAGACGGGTATGCTTCCGTAGCCATTTTAACAAACCCGTTTTTGAAAATTATCTATCTTTTTTATTAAAACAATTTTTTAATTGCTTGCAAATTAATGTTTTAAGAGTTATTACACAGCAAAGTTTTCACTTTTTAGTTTTGCTAAATAATTCGCAAACGGCTAACATCTCACTGAAACAGGAAAACATTGCAGTGTAATAACTCTTAAAATATTAATTTAACAAAAAAATTGTTTAAATAAAATAGATAGATAATTAATTTTTCTATAAAAAATGTCTGTTCTGTTTTCTTCGTAAGACTATTTCTCCAGACTATTTGGATTATTTACTGGCTCCCTAACTTAACTATTTCCTGTTGGCTGTTCCATTGCCTTCTAGAATGTTTAAACGAATGCTTGACCGCTTAGATCAATTAAATTTAGACGAAAAATTAGATTTAACTATTGATTAAGATTCTGGTGTTTCTCATCATTTTAATGGTAATTGTGCTAGTAATATTAACAGCCTGCTATTAGTGGGACAGATTAGTGAATTGATAGCTAAGTACCACATACTTTACTTTAAAATCTAAATGTATTACTCCTAATAATTAATTATTATTAATAGTTAGATTAGTTTCACTAATAATTATAGATGTAAATCTGTATAATATGTTAATTATTCTGAAAATGCTAGTAAAATCAGTAAATATTGTCGCCTAATTTAAAATGCTGAGTTTGTTCCATCTCATTTTTAATTAAATTTAAAAATTTGTCTGTAATTTCCTTACGGTACGTGTTAAAAAGAATATATGTATTTATCTTCCTACCTAAACCGATCTTGGCTTGTAGCAAAGAAAAGTGGTTATTCTATATTTAGGGTATTTATTAGGCCAAAAAGAATGCATATAAAATCTATATTTCCGTGTAAAAAGATATAAGATTAATATCGCTCTTGGTATTTTTAATATTTAATTCTAGTTATTTTTTAAATGCTTGTAATGAACCGTATGTGAATCTGCCATTTAAATTTAACCAACCAATAATTAAGATAATATTGGTTGATAATAATAATAAGATAGTAAAAACTAAGAACGTAATGCAAAAATTTACTCTACTACTAGGGCAGAGAGAAAGGATTACATAATAAGGTAACCAAAATGGTGTATTACTTTGCAAAATCACATATTAAACACTTTTTGACTCTTTGAGCTTTTCTCTAAAATCAATAGAAACGGCGTAAATCGCATTCTCAATCTCAAATGCCGTTATTTTAGGACCGCCATTTTGGTGTCCGCCACTTTGAATTTTTCAATTTTCTCATTGGATTCATAATCAGCGACTCCAAGAACCCTCCCAACATAAATTTCACTCAATTTGGTACATATAACATTTTATATTGGTCCAGTACTGAAGGCATTACAAAAGATTTCAAGTCTCTATCTTTAGATAGTAAAAAATAAGAACTTAATGCAAAAATTGACTCTACTACTAGGGCAGAGAGAAAGGATTACATAATAAGGTAACCAAAATGGTGTATTACTTTGCAAAATCACATTTTAAACACTTTTTGACTCTTTGAGCTTTTCTCTAAAATTAATAGAAACGGCGTAAATCGCATTCTCAATCTCAAATGCCGTTATTTTAGGACCGCCATTTTGGTGTCCGCCACTTTGAATTTTTCAATTTTCTCATTGGATTCATAATCAGCGACTCCAAGAACCCTCCCAACATAAATTTCACTCAATTTGGTTGCGTTATTAAATTAGGGGTACTAAATGGGGATTTCAACCCCCCGAGGGGGCGTGCCCCCATTTTAAACATATAACATTTTATATTGGTTCAATACTGAAGGCATTACAAAAGATTTCAAGTCTATAAGACTATAAAGTTGGGAACGACCTCATCATCCATCATCACATAGTGAATAATAAATATAATTGATATTCTAAATCTGTTCTAATAAATTATTCTTATTGTTAGTTTTATTAAATATTAATTTAAAAAGAGACGTTTTGATTGTAATATTTGGTACTTATAGTTATCAATTTTTATAAGCCTGCCTTGAGAAGTAAGAATTAAATTCATTGCGAGCTTTTATAATACAATGAAAGTTGAGAACATTTAGTAGTTGTGTAGGAAAGCCCTCATCTGATCGTCACCCGGTGATCAGTTTGAGGTTACAACTTATAACAGAATTCCACTTAATATACTATTTTGGGTTACCTACCGTTATTTATTTGTTCATAATGATTACTATTTCCATTTAAAGATTAAATCTGAAATGAAATTTTTTTTCAATGAATTTAATAAATGACTTATTTAATTATTGGGTGTATTAAATGCAGAAAAATAGTCTGCAGAGTATGTTGCGTCTAACTTTTCTTTCTAAAAGCAATAATACAAACAAACTTGCCAGCCTCGGTGTGGTCATAACCACAACGGTCTCCGTGACCATAACGGCCAACAGCCACAACGGCCAATTTGACCATATCGCCCAACTCGAAACTTGACCATAACGGCCACCATGACCACAACGGCCAACTAGAAACTCCACCCCATCCGCCATTTTGACCACAACGGCCACCGACGCTTATGTATTGGCGTCGCTGGTGACGATGACAACAACGGCCAAAATGACCACAACGGCCAACTAGAGTGAGTGACCACAACGGCCAAAATGACCACAACGGCCAACTATGGAGCGTGACCACAACAGCCAAAATGACCATAACGGCCAACTGTGGCGAGTGACCACAACGGCCAAAATGACCACAACGGCCAACTAGGGTGAGTGATCACAACGGCCAAAATGACCACAACGGCCAACTATGGAGCGTGACCACAACAGCCAAAATGACCATAACGGCCCACTGTGGCGAGTGACCACAACGGCCAACTGTTTTTCATACTGTTACTTTGGTTTAGTTAAAGCTCATTTCTCTCTTTTAACTTAGCCTGTATTTCAATAAGGTACGTCTAGAATTTAACAGCGAGGTCTGATGTCAAAGTAGCGCCGATTTAACGTGACTTACCTATATTGAAAAATGCTTTTTCTATATATGTTACAACTGCAGCCCTATGCAGTTGACGACATTTTTCTTTCTTATTTTCTCGGCAAGTATCCCAGGCAGATTAAATTCTGAAAATTTGATACAGGTACACTATAACTATTTACAGAATCATGATACTTTAGTTCACAGGGTAGTTTATCTTTAACGACAAAAGAAGTTTTTTTTCTATTACTTGTTTACCTACAGCAATCTTTTCATTTTGGGGACGTTTAAAAAAGTACGAAATAGAACTATAAAACAACACGTTTGACGTTTTATTTATAGATTTCCATTGCATTGAATTTGAAGTACGTAATTAGCTGTTTTTATCAGTTTTAAAATTTAAACTAAATGTAAATCTTCTCCTAAAAAATAAACACGATATCTACGAATCTGCCCAGTACTTAATAAAATCAATCTAGGGAGCAGCATGGGACGTAACCCCAGAAACAAACCGCAATAATCCAAAACAGTATTGCTCCATACGTATCCGAGAAAAAATACAAGAAAACGAGCTCTTAGAAAGTAATGACAGATTACTTACTCGCGTACCGGGCGATAAAACGTAGTTTAATAGGGCCGTCAAAGAGTTTAAGAAATTATTAGATGAGCAGAGAAATCAAGATTTCCAGAACTATTTCCACTGCCTAACATCAACTAAAGCAACTGGCTGCATTATAGAACGTCATAAATATCGTGTTTACGCCTCTCTTACCATTGAAGAAGAAAAATTCATACGGGACTTCCTTCAAGCGCGAAGTAAGGTCATCGAAACTGAAATAAATTCGAAGAAGTCCCCAGGTTTCGACGTAATAACTGGAAAACTCCTAAAGGAACTTTCATATGAGGGATTTCGCATGATAACTGTAATCTATAAAGGGATATTAAGGACGGGATACTTCTCTGGCCAATGGAAGGTGGCCCAAATAGCAATGGTCCCAAAACCGGAGAAACCGCCATCAGATGTGCCCTCATACAGACCTATTAGTCGTTACCCGTCAATGGTTTGTAAAAAATTGTTCGCCATGCGAATGTCACCGCTAATTGGCGAAAATCAGCGAAAGCCCAACTAACAGTTTGGATTTCGTCGACAATACGCTACAATCGAACAAGTACTTGCATCAAAAATCAGGTTTGACCTGGAGACCAAAACATTCTGTTCAGCGGTATTCATAGACACAAGCCAAGCATTTGACAGGGCGTGGTATGTATCAATTATTTTTTGACCATGTAAGACGTCTGTCTAGGTGGAACCCTAGATATTTGACCTAATCTTCTTGAGTAGTGAGTTTCCGTTAAGGTGAACTAGAGGGCAATTAGTTTTTTTAGTAGTATAAGTGGCCTGTGTTGGTTTTTGTATATTTGCTTTAATGCGTCGTGTTCCATCATCTTTCAAAAAGGCTTAGGTGGTTTGTAAGTTTCTGAAAACTATATCTGCATTAGTATGGGAAGCCAGTATTGCCATGTAGTCCAAGAAGGTTGCTATTGTCGTGTTTCTAGTTGAAGATTAGGTATAATGTCGGACCAGTCGCGCGACACCAGATGTTGTGGATAGAAGGGCTGAAGTGGAGTCTGAATATTTCACGAAAAAGTATCTTTTAGTGAGGTATGACGTGAGGATTTGAAAGAAGGTATACGGTAAATGTCACTTGAGGTTGTAGAGTAGATCTACATACGTACATACCACGCCCTGTCAAATGCTTGGCTTGTGTCTATGAATACCGCTGAACAGAATGTTTTGGTCTCCAGGTCAAACCTGATGTTTGATGCAAGTATATGTACTTGTTCGATTGTAGCGTATTGTCGACGAAATCCAAACTGTTAGTTGGGCTTTCGCTGATTTTCGTCAATTAGCGGCGACATTCGCATGGCGAACAATTTTTTACAAACCATTGACGGGTAACGACTAATAGGTCTGTATGAGGCCACATCTGATGGCGGTTTCTCCAGTTTTGGGACCATTGCTATTTGGGGCACCATCCATTGGCCAGAGAAGTATCCCGTCCTTAATATTCCTTTATAGATTACAGTTATCTTGCGAAATCTTCAAATTCAATGCAATGGAAATATATAAATAAAACATCAAACGTGTTGTTTTATAGTTCTATTTCGTACTTTTTTAAACGTCCCCAAAATGAAAAGATTGCTGTAGGTAAACAAGTAATAGAAAAAAAACTTCTTTTGACGTTAAAGATAAACTACCCTGTGAACTAAAGTATCATGATTCTGTAAATAGTTATAGTGTACCTGTATCAAATTTTCAGAATTTAATCTGCCTGGGATACTTGCCGAGAAACTAAGAAAGAAAAATGTCGTCAACTGCATAGGGCAGCAGTTGTATATAGAGAAAGCATTTTTCAATATATCGTTCAGTAACCTGAAATGGGGTATGAGGTATCAGTTGCATGAAATGGGGTAGTAGACTTTTTTATATTGTATGTGATAGTACCAAGATGCCAAATCCAATTTTTCGACCTCCGCGACCTTCCGGATCACCGCCAAAAAGAGGTAAAACCGCCGAAATTTTGCACTTTTTTTAGGTTTGGCCAATTTTGACCATGAAGGAGCACTTTTTCAAAGAAGACAATTCTATTCATTTCAAAAGTACATTAAGTTTGTTACAATCTAAGACCAAAATGATTACTATAGGGCTAATAGTTTCCGAGATATAGCTCCTCAGAGTTCATCGAAAAAGCGGTAAGACCCCCGAAAATATGCTTTTTTTTAGATTTGGCCAATTTTGACTATGAAGGAACACTTTTCCAAAAAAGATAATTATATTCATTTTGAAAGCACATTAAATTTGCTACAATTTAAGACCAAAATGGTTACTTAAGGTCTAATAGTTTCCGAAATATCGCTCCTCAGAATTAGTCTAAATTTACACCCATGCTATTTTTCAAGTATTAACCTATAGAACTGAGTTCAAAGGTTCAAAATAAGAATAGAATAGAATTGAATAGAATAGAAAACCTTTAGTCTTATTCAAACAAATTCATTTTTTACATTGGAATCTTAAAAATAATCCCTCGTAAATGGTTCATGTTGTCAAGTGGGTATTACCAGAAATATGAAAAGGCGACAGGGAAAACGCGTTTCAATTTTGTCTAAACCCCTTGGAAGGTCCAGGTACAAGATACTCTTCAGCCTCTGTGTCCATGTTCTTTTGTTCTTCTTCAGCCTGGTCAATTCATTTTAAGAGTACATTAAATTTGCTACAATTTAAGACCAAAATGGTTACTAATGGTCTAATAGTTTTCGAGATATCGCACCCCAAAGTTGGTCAAAACTTCAACCCATGCTATTTTTCAAGTATTAACTTATAGAATTGGCATCAAACCTTTAATAATACCTCTCAAATAGTTCAATAATGTATAAATTTAGTATATGAAACATTCGGTTCGGGTTACATTAACATGCAAACGCATTTTGCGACTGGTTGCTGCATCACCCTCCATTCCCTAATACGAATGTCGTCATGTCTATAAGCAGTGGACTTGTTGGAGTGGAAGAGGTCAACTGTCACATGGCTAGAGATATGGGTAAGGAAGCGATGTTGAAGGTTGTAGGGGAAAACTACGAAAATTTCAAATTCAAAAGGAAGAATAAAGTGGTATCACTTTCTTCTGTGAATACTGTGACTGTTGGCAAGTGACAGGTGACGGTTGACCCCCTAACACTGTGTCACAGCCGGATGAAGAACTGAAGAACTTCACACACGAGCTTTCACCATATCCTCTGTCCCTACTAACACAGTAACATCTACTTTCAGAAGTGCGGAAGAGGTAAAATACCAGATGTCCTCTATTCAACCACCTCGATATCTTCTTACCGTCACCTCAAGCCCTTCACCCATGCCTTTAGTGGATGTGATTCTACGTCATGCTTCTTTGGTCAGGGATAAAACAAGTTGTTATCAATTGTTAACAATGGGGGTGGGTTCTTACAGCTCACGGCCTTTATGATATCGAGGGATGCGGCCCCTTCCCACCTCATGCAAATGATCTCCTGCAACTGCAAGAAAGGATGTGACAATGCATGCTGTTGCAGAAAAGCAGGCTTGAAGTGCTCTATTGTATGTAGCCAATGTAGTGAACAGTCCTGCGAGAATCGGCCAGATATCATCGTTGACATGGATACTGCCAAGCTCGATGACCTACTACATGACGATGAGCTAGATGGACTGCTTGTATATCCTAACAGCCCTCCAGATAAGGAAATTGACCAGGCTGAAGAAGTACAGGAGAACATGGACACAGAGGCTGAAGAGTATCTTGAACCTGGACCTTCCAAGAGGTTTAAACCAAATTGAAAGGCGTTTTCCCTGTCGCCTTTTCATATTTCTGGTAATACCCACTCGACAACATGAGCCATTTACGAGGGATTATTTTTAAGATTCCATTGTAAAAAATGATTTTGTTTGAATAAGACTAAAGATTTTCTATTCTATTCAATTTTATTCTATTCTTATTTTGAACCTTTGAACTCAATTCTATAGGTTAATACTTGAAAAATAGCATGGGTGTAAATTTCAACCAATTTTGAGGAGCGATATTTCGGAAACTATTAGACCTTAAGGAACCATTTTAGTCTTAAATTGTAGAAAATTTAATGTGCTTTCAAAATGAATAGAATTGTCTTTTTCGGAAAAGTGTTCCTTCATGGTCAAAATTGGCCAAATCTAAAAAAAGTGCTTTTTTTCTTCGGTTTTACCTCTTTTTGGCGGTGATCCGGAAGGTCGCGGAGGTCGAAAAATTGGATTTGGCATCTCGGCACTATCACATACAATATAAAAAAAGAAATCTACTACCCCATTTCATGCAAGGTAAAATGTACTAGGTTACTGGGCTAATAGGTAAGTCACGTTAAATCGGCGCTACTTTGACATCAGACCTCGCTGTTAAATTCTGGACGTACCTTATTGAAATACAGGCTAAGTTAAAAGAGAGAAATGAGCTTTAACAAAACCAAAATAACAGTATGAAAAAAGTTGGCCGTTGTGGTCGCTCGCCATAGTTGGCCGTTATGGTCATTTTGGCTGTTGTGGTCACACTCCATAGTTGGCCGTTGTGGTCACTCACCCTAGTTGGCCGTTGTGGTCATTTTGGCCGTTGTGGTCACTCGCCACAGTTGGCCGTTATGGTCATTTTGGCTGTTGTGGTCACGCTCCATAGTTGGCCGTTGTGGTCACTCACTCTAGTTGGCCGTTGTGGTCATCGTCACCAGCGACGCCAATACATAAGCGTCGGTGGACGTTGTGGTCAAAACGGCGGATGGGGTGGAGTTTCTAGTTGGCCGTTGTGGTCATGGTGGCCGTTATGGTCAAGTTTCGAGTTGGGCGATATGGTCAAATTGGCCGTTGTGGCTGTTGGCCGTTATGGTCACGGAGACCGTTGTGGTTATGACCACAACGGCCAAAATAGCGATTGGCCGTTGTGGTCAGGCCCCGCAGATTCGATCCCCGGCTGAGCTGGTAATGTTTAATAGCGGAGAAAAATTAAAAACATGCCTTCTTCTCGGATAGGAAGTAAAACTGTAGGTCCCGTGTCAATGCGATGTTTGGCACGTTAAAAATCCCTACTTGCGGTGGAATTCCCTGAGGGAGTAAAGTGTTTCCTTGACAACAACAACAAGTAAACAACAAAAAAAAGTAATCGCGGTACATGTTAGGATTTATTATCCTGAAACTATGTGATTTTGGCAATTGTCCGAATGACATGTAACGAAATTTTGAATTTTTGCGATTAACTCCTTTAGACGTGCAAAAAATAGCGTATATACCACTGGACTAAAAGTGTTTTTTAAGTGTTAATTAATAATTTAAAAAATGCATTTTAGTCCCTGAATATATAATATACATTATGTCCGCTCGGGTGATTATGACATGATTATGACCTATTTTGCGGACTGTTTCTAGAGCGTAAATCGCTAAATTAGAGCACCCCCTTTTACTACTCTTGTTTACGACGTCTCCATAGTAATAAGAATAATTATTTATTTATTTATTTATTTAAATCGAAACAGGCAAATCTGCCTAATTACATGAATTCAGTACAATGTGTTAGGATACATATATACAGATCAATTCAATACATTATTATTATATAATATGTTATAGACACACCAAGGGCTCAACCAGATTAAGATGATTCATTCATTCATTTTATAATAGTCGATCACACTGCATCTAAATTTAACATATGTAATATGAAAAATGTCAATTCTTAAATGCAAATGTACATAATTAAGTAATTTTAACATTTTAATCAACGGTTTACTATGGGTTATTACTTTAAAAGGTATATGAAATAAGCTAGTTGTTCTGACACTTCTTCTGGGTACTTTCAAAGGACACATTGCTAAAAGTTCGTTACAGTCGATGGCATTATTGACAATCTTAAATCCAAAGGACAGCATAGAACACTCGCGTCTGTCATGTAGTGACGGTAAATTGAAATTATTCCGTAAGTCCACTGTTCTTATTGTTCTGTAGTCAGGGTAATAACCAAACTTTTTAAAGTATAGGAAGCGTAGGAATCTATTTTGAATTTTTTTTTTTTATTATTATAGACCAATTATAGACCATAGCACCTACCTACTTGAAGTTTAGGACTTTTTAAATTATTTTTATTTTAAATTAAACTTAATTTAATCTTAGACCGCACATTTAAAGTACGCATTTCGGGCTTAATTAGTGTTTTAGAGCTCTTTATCGTCTTAGCGCCTTCGGTTTTCGCTTCAGGCGCTAACTGACTGCACGGGCTGTAAGACACTCAATTAAGCCCTTAATATACTATTAAAGACTAGAAAAAGCCTAATCTTGATTAGGCGAAATGTCATTCGAAAAAAAATTATTTTATTCTTAATTAATACAAAAAAATAAAAAGGCTGCAAGTCCTCGAAGATTTATTAATCTCTTTTACAATGTATTTTAGTTTTATTGCCTAATTACAAATAATCAGACGTCGATGAAATTAAATCTAAAAATTTCCCTATCGAAATTTTGTAACAGCACAATAATACAACTTTTCTAAACCGATTTCCGCTCGTAAGAAATAAAATCGGCTATTTAGGGTATTTCCGTTCTCTTCTGTAATAGAATTAAAATCAATATTGTATAACTTTCATTTCCATCGTTGCCACTTGTTCGGATCTCACTTTGCGCATCATTCATACAAGCTTCACACAAGAAATTATACGTCTGAAAAATATACATCTGGCGCAGCGACTCCAGGCGTCAACTCCTTGAACTAATCTGTATAATTCTAGCCGTTTTGGCAACATCTGAGGTCCAGCCCATTTTTTCAGTATCGCCAACTTATACCTTCGAAAAGCTCTACACGAAATATTATCGAATTTCAAAGTGAGGTCCGTATATTTGTCCTCACTTTGTTTGTGGACCTCACTTGAAACGTGAACTTTGTTCATACGGACCTCACTTTATACACTGGCCGTAAATATATATATATATATATATATATATATATATATATATATATATATATATATATATATATATATATATATATATATATATATATATATATATATATATATATATATATATATATATATATATATATATATATATATATAGTTTGTTTGCTTTATGACCTTTATTTATTTATTATAATTAATTAATTAATGGGTGAAGGTCTGTTTTCAGTAATCGATTTATTTCTTTGCTAATATTTCACTGAATAGTTTTCAGCATTGTCAAAGCCTATTTAAAACATATGTAAATGATAAATGAACAAAATTTTCTTAAAATATATACAAACTTACTTAGAAATGGAGATTACTATTAACAAATAACTACCAAAATAACAACAACGTTAACACTACACAACATTTATGTTTTTTGAATTCCGGAGGGAAATGTCAATTGTTTTATTTTGCTCCAAATATTAATACGTGGCTACCTTTTTTTTAACTTACCGAGAATTGTTTTTATTTTTGTATTTTTAATCCAGGTTTGAATTTTATTAATAAAGTGTATATAGTACTTAAGTTGTTTATGTCATTTCTATTATTCATTGCATTATTATCATTTAATATGTAACACATTTCCAAAAAGGCACGTTTACTTTTATTTACGTCTCTGTCAAGAATTTTTGCGTCGTTATAGCCAATGATATGGTCCAGGTTGTTTACGTGAGTACTAAGTGCAGTGGCGTTCGGTTTAAGTCTATTGTCACTCTTATGTTGTATGAGTCTCTGTTTTAGTTTTTGTCCAGTCTGTCCTATATATGTTTGTGAACAATTTGTACATTTTAGTTAATTAATTAATAATTAGATAGTTGACCTATCTAATGTCGTATACGAACTAAAATGTACAAATTGTTCACAAACATATATAGGACAGACTGGACAAAAACTAAAACAGAGACTCATACAACATAAGAGTGACAATAGACTTAAACCGAACGCCACTGCACTTAGTACTCACGTAAACAACCTGGACCATATCATTGGCTATAACGACGCAAAAATTCTTGACAGAGACGTAAATAAAAGTAAACGTGCCTTTTTGGAAATGTGTTACATATTAAATGATAATAATGCAATGAATAATAGAAATGACATAAACAACTTAAGTACTATATACACTTTATTAATAAAATTCAAACCTGGATTAAAAATACAAAAATAAAAACAATTCTCGGTAAGTTAAAAAAAAGGTAGCCACGTATTAATATTTGGAGCAAAATAAAACAATTGACATTTCCCTCCGGAATTCAAAAAACATAAATGTTGTGTAGTGTTAACGTTGTTGTTATTTTGGTAGTTATTTGTTAATAGTAATCTCCATTTCTAAGTAAGTTTGTATATATTTTAAGAAAATTTTGTTCATTTATCATTTACATATGTTTTAAATAGGCTTTGACAATGCTGAAAACTATTCAGTGAAATATTAGCAAAGAAATAAATCGATTACTGAAAACAGACCTTCACCCATTAATTAATTAATTATAATATATATATATATATATATATATATATATATATATATATATATATATATATATATATATATATATATATATATATATATATATATATATATATATATATATATATATCTATAAAGGCCTACCATGCGTCCGGACCAAAAGCGTAGCGCCCAGCGTCCTGCGTATATAAAGTGTATATAAATGATGGTATCAGTCAGCGTCAGCGTCAGCTTTAGCAAACTATAGGTTTATTCAGCGTCCATTTATTTTTTCTAAAGTTTAGCAGCTTGCTTGCCTGTCTGCGGTGTCATGTTACTCGCTGTATTTCTGAGAAGATTACGTCATTTAAACTGACAAAAACATTTCTATTTGATTAAAGCTACTTAATAAATTCTTTTAGTTCCGTTTCTTTATGTGTATGCATTTTATTTAAAAGGCTTTCAGATTTAAAATACTTTATGCATAAAAACATCATAAAACTCGAAATATTATTGAATTTGTATGAAATTTTCTACAAAGGGGTTTTTCAGGTCGCTAATTTCAAATTTATTGTCAACGTTTGCAAATTTTAAAGGACGGAAGAAATATGGCGGCCATAATAATTAAAATTTGATTTATTTGCTTAAAACTTAACATCTGGGGGTAATTTGAAATAGCAGATATGATATAGCTCTCTGCGTTGTCAAAGTACTATGTGTGTTTCTCAGTAAGGATTGCGTCATTTAAAGTGACAACAATAATTATGTTTTATTAAAGCTACTTAATAAATCTTTTACATCCATTCGTTTGTGTCTGAATTTTATTTAAAATGTTTTAAATAAGTTTTAAGGTACCATAAATATAAAAATGTCGTAAAATTTGAAATTTTATTGGATTTCTATGAGATTTTGTACTGAAAGGTGTCAGATTTAAAATACTATATGCATAAAAACATCATAAAACTCGAAATGTTATTGAATTTGTATGAAATTTTATACAAAAGGGCTTTTGAGATCGCTGATTTCAAATTTGATATAAAGGTTTGCAAATTTTAAAGGACGTATGAAATATGGCGTCCATAATAATTAAAATATGACTCATTTGCATAAACTTGATGTCTGGGACTATTTTAGGTCGCTGATTTTGAATTTTATGATGTAATTTCGTTTTTAAAACAGTTTATCAATTTTGTCTGTCGGCGTTATCAACTTACTCTATTTAAGTAATGAAATTAAATAATCTTTATAACTGCTGAATTTCTAGATTACATACAAACTTGATATTTGGCACAATTATAAAAATTATGATTCTTGTAAAATGAAAAGTAAAAAAATTTTATTATGTCAAACCACAATCTTCTGGAGTTGTAAACCTTTTGAATGACTTTACATACTTAAAATTTGGTACAGTTTTAACTGATGGCCAGGGTTAGAAATAAGTTACGAAAACTTTAAGAAGAGGGGCAATTTTCGATCTTGTAAATTTAACAATGTGTTTATAAAATGTTCTTCAACTAGTTTAACTAATAAATAAAAAGCCATTCTACATAATTTATGTTTTAATAAGATACAGCAAAAAATATTACTGACTAATAATAACAATTTCTTAAAAGGACTGGTATTTATTTCTTTATTAATGTATAATTTATTTTTAAGGTATGCAATTATTATAAATTACGTATTGCCAAAACTTTCCTGAATTAAAGTTATTTATCATATTTTATAATAAAAAATTTGAATTGTTTAATTATGCAATGTAGTATTTTTTATATTTTTATTAAGCTAATAAAAATTCTGTTGTCAGTACAAAGCGAACAACTGATAACAAGCTATGAAAAAAAATCATTAATACTCATTGCTACATGATAAAAGTAAATTCAAACATGCTTACAAGGTATTTCTTAAATTAAAACAGGACGTGACCAAGAGCAAATTTCTACATACGTGTTGCGTTTTAACGTTTATTTTTTAATTACATCTACTAGACGAAAATAGTACTAAGAATTCACTTCATTTTTTGGCCAATATTAACCGTACTTGACAGATTACATATTAAGCAAATTGTGTTAAATATATGTGGTTAATATATTAAAAATAATATAATTTATGGCAATACGGGAATTTATTAATTGAAAACACAATTCCATAATGAATTAGCTAATTGAAAAATAAAGCATAAGATTAGACCAGTAATTAAATTTATGTAAGAAATAATAGTCAGGAACTTGCACTGGCTTATATTTAAACATTTCCATCGACGATTTTTAACAATTATTGCTGAAGAAATGGGTTTCAGCTATCATCTACAGTGTAAAAACTAAGATCATCGATTATCAAAGAACAAAAAGCCAATCTAAATAATTTATGCTTTACTAAAGATACAACAAAAATACTGGAATAGAAAATAATAAAATAATGAATATTGGATTAGTCCTTTACAATTTATAAACTTATAGACAGCAAATCTAAAAGCAGCAACCTTAAAAACCCACAGATGTCAAGTTTCAAACATTTAATTCAAAGTTAAGCAATTATTGACGAAGTATTGAAGCCGTCCTTTTGAAATTCCAAATTTTGAAATCAGATTTGAAATCAGCGACTTCAAAACTCTCAGATTCAAGGTTTCAGCATTTCGATTATACCTTAGTGATCATTTACGAAGTATTGAAGCCGTCCTATTGAAATTCCAAATTTTGATATCAGATTTGAAATCAGCGACTTCAAAACTCTCAGATTAAAGGTTTCAGCCTTTCGATTATACCTTAGTTAGCATTTGCGAAGTATTGAAGCCGTCCTTTTGAAATTCCAAATTTTGAAATCAGATTTTAAATCAGCGACAACAAAACTATCAGATCAATGGTTTCTGCCGTTCGATTACACCTTAGTCAGTATTTACGAAGTATTGAAGCCGTCCTTTCGGAATTCCAAATTTTAAAATCAGATTTGAAATCAGCGACTTTAAAACTCTCAGATTAAAGGTTTCAGCATTTCGATTATACCTTAGTTAGCATTTACGAAGTATTGAAGCCGTCCTTTTGAAATTCCAAATTTTGAAATCAGATTTGAAATCAGCGACTTCAAAACTCGCAGATTAATGGTTTCTGCCGTTCGATTACACCTTAGTTAGTATTTACGAAGTATTGAAGCCGTCCTTATCAAATTCCAAATTTTGAAATCAGATTTGAAATCAGCGACTTCAAAACTCTCAGATTAAAGGTTTCAGCATTTCGATTATACCTTAGTTAGCATTTGCGAAGTATTGAAGCCGTCCTTTTGAAATTCCAAATTTTGAAATCAGATTTTAAATCAGCGACATCAAAACTATCAGATCAATGGTTTCTGCCGTTCGGTTACACCTTAGTCAGTATTTACGAAGTATTGAAGCCGTCCTTTCGAAATTCCAAATTTTGAAATCAGTTTTGAAATCAGCGACTTCAAAACTCTCAGATTAAAGGTTTCGGCCTTTCGATTATACCTTAGTTAGCATTTGCGAAGTATTGAAGCCGTCCTTTTGAAATTCCGAATTTTGAAATCATATTTGAAATCAGCGACTTCAAAACTCTCAGAATAAAGATTTCAGCATTTCGATTATACCTTAGTTAGCATTTACGAAGTATTGAAGCCGTCCTTTTGAAATTCCAAATTTTGAAATCAGATTTGAAATCAGCGACTTCAAAACTCGCAGATTAATGGTTTCTGCCGTTCGATTACACCTTAGTTAGTATTTACGAAGTATTGAAGCCGTCCTTATCAAATTCCAAATTTTGAAATCAGATTTGAAATCAGCGACTTCAAAACTCTCAGATTAAAGGTTTCAGCATTTCGATTATACCTTAGTTAGCATTTGCGAAGTATTGAAGCCGTCCTTTTGAAATTCCAAATTTTGAAATCAGATTTTAAATCAGCGACATCAAAACTATCAGATCAATGGTTTCTGCAGTTCGGTTACACCTTAGTCAGTATTTACGAAGTATTGAAGCCGTCCTTTCGAAATTCCAAATTTTGAAATCAGTTTTGAAATCAGCGACTTCAAAACTCTCAGATTAAAGGTTTCGGCCTTTCGATTATACCTTAGTTAGCATTTGCGAAGTATTGAAGCCGTCCTATTGAAATTCCAAATTTTGATAACATATTTGAAATCAGCGACTTCAAAACTCTCAGATTAAAGGTTTCAGCCTTTCGATTATACCTTAGTTAGCATTTGCGAAGTATTGAAGCCGTCGTTTTGAAATTCCAAATTTTGAAATCAGATTTTAAATCAGCGACAACAAAACTATCAGATCAATGGTTTCTGCCGTTCGATTACACCTTAGTCAGTATTTACGAAGTATTGAAGCCGTCCTTTCGGAATTCCAAATTTTAAAATCAGATTTGAAATTAGCGACTTTAAAACTCTCAGATTAAAGGTTTCAGCATTTCGATTATACCTTAGTTAGCATTTACGAAGTATTGAAGCCGTCCTTTTGAAATTCCAAATTTTGAAATCAGATTTGAAATCAGCGACTTCAAAACTCGCAGATTAATGGTTTCTGCCGTTCGATTACACCTTAGTTAGTATTTACGAAGTATTGAAGCCGTCCTTATCAAATTCCAAATTTTGAAATCAGATTTGAAATCAGCGACTTCAAAACTCTCAGATTAAAGGTTTCAGCATTTCGATTATACCTTAGTTAGCATTTGCGAAGTATTGAAGCCGTCCTTTTGAAATTCCAAATTTTGAAATCAGATTTTAAATCAGCGACATCAACACTATCAGATCAATGGTTTCTGCCGTTCGGTTACACCTTAGTCAGTATTTACGAAGTATTGAAGCCGTCCTTTCGAAATTCCAAATTTTGAAATCAGTTTTGAAATCAGCGACTTCAAAACTCTCAGATTAAAGGTTTCGGCCTTTCGATTATACCTTAGTTAGCATTTGCGAAGTACTGAAGCCGTCCTTTTGAAATTCCAAATTTTGAAATCAGATTTGAAATCAGCGACTTTAAAACTCTCATATTAATGGTTTCAGTTTTTCGATTACACCTTAGTTAGCATTTAGGAGGTATTGAAGCCGCCCTTTTGAAATTCCAAATTTTGACATCAGATTTGAAATTAGCGACTTCAAAACTCAGATTAAAGGTTTCAGCCTTTCTATTATACCTTAGTTAGCATTTACGAAGTATTGAAGCCGTCCTTTTCAAATTCCAAATTTTGAAATCAGATTTGAAATCAGCGACTTCAAAACTCTCAGATTAAAGGTTTCAGCCTTTTGATTATACCTTAGTTTGCATTTACGAAGTATTGAAGCCGTCCTTTTGAAATTCTAAATTTTGAAATCAGATTCGAAATCAGCGACTTCAAAACTCTCAGATTAAAGTTTTCAGCCTTTCGATTATACCTTCGTTAGCATTTGCGAAGTATTGAAGCAGTCCTTTTGAAATTCCAAATTTTGAAATCAGATTTGAAATAACCGCCTTCAAAACTCTCAGAATAAAGGTTTCAGCCTTTCGATGATACCTTAGTCAGTATTTACGAAGTACTGAAGCCGTCCTTTTGAAATTCCAAATTTTGAAATCAGATTTGAAATCAGCTACTTCAGAAAACCACAGATTATAGGTTTTGGTAATTTAATTATACTTTAGTTAGTATTGACGGAATATTGAAGCCTTGCTTTTGAAGTTCCAAATTTTGAAATCAGATTTGAAATCAGCGACTTCAAAACTTTCAGATTAAAGGTTTTAGCCTTTCGATTATACCTTAGTTTGCATTTACGAAGTATTCAAGCCGTCCTTTTGAAATTCCTAATTTTGAAATCAGATTTGAAATCAGCGACTTCAAAACTCTCAGATTAAAGGTTTCAGCATTTCGATTATACCTTAGTTATCATTTACGAATATTGAAGCCGTCCTTTTGAAATTCCAAATTTTGAAATCAGATTCGAAATCAGCGACTTCAAAACTCTCAGATTAAATGTTTCAGCCTTTCGATTATACCTTAGTTAGCATTTGCGAAGTACTGAAGCCGGCCTTTTGAAATTCCAAATTTTGAAATCAGATTTGAAATCAGCGACTTCAAAACTGTAAGATTAAAGGTTTCTGCCGTTCGATTACATCTTAGTCAGTATTTACGAAGTATTGAAGCCGTCCTTTGGAAATTCCAAATTTTGAAATCAGATTTGAAATCAGCGACTTCAAAACTATGGGATTAAAGGTTTCTGCCGTTCGATTACATCTTAGTCAGTATTTACGAAGTACTGAAGCCGTCCTTTTGAAATTCCAAATTTTGAAATCAGATTTGAAATCACCTACTTCAGAAAACCACAGATTATAGGTTTTGGTAATTTAATTATTCTTTAGTTAGTATTGACGGAATATTGAAGCCGTCCTTTTGAAATTCCAAATTTTGAAATCAGATTCGAAATCAGCGACTTCAAAACTCTCAGATTAAATGTTTCAGCCTTTCGATTATACCTTAGTTAGCATTTCCGAAGTATTGAAGCCGTCCTTTTGAAATTCCAAATTTTGAAATCAGATTTGAAATCAGCGACTTCAAAACTCTCAGATTAAAGGTTTCGGCCTTTCGATTATACCTTAGTTAGCATTTGCGAAGTATTGAAGCCGTCCTTTTGAAATTCCAAATTTTGAAATCAGATTCGAAATCAGCGACTTCAAAACTCTCAGATTAAATGTTTCAGCCTTTCGATTATACCTTAGTTAGCATTTCCAAAGTATTGAAGCCGTCCTTTCGAAATTCCAAATTTTGAAATCAGTTTTGAAATCAGCGACTTCAAAACTCTCAGATTAAAGGTTTCGATTATACCTTAGTTAGCATTAAGAAGTATTGAAGCCGTCCTTTTGAAATTCCAAATTTTGAAATCAGATTTGAAATCAGCGACTTTAAAACTCTCATATTAAAGGTTTCAGTTTTTCGATTACACCTTAGTTAGCATTTAGGAGGTATTGAAGCCGTCCTTTTGAAATTCCAAATTTTGAAATCAGATTTGAAATTAGCGACTTCAAAACTCAGATTAAAGGTTTCAGCCTTTCTATTATACCTTAGTTAGCATTTACGAAGTATTGAAGCCGTCCTTTTCAAATTCCAAATTTTGAAATCAGATTTGAAATCAGCGACTTTAAAACTCTCATATTAAAGGTTTCAGTTTTTCGATTACACCTTAGTTAGCATTTAGGAGGTATTGAAGCCGTCCTTTTGAAATTCCAAATTTTGAAATCAGATTTGAAATTAGCGACTTCAAAACTCAGATTAAAGGTTTCAGCCTTTCTATTATTCCTTAGTTAGCATTTACGAAGTATTGAAGCCGTCCTTTTCAAATTCCAAATTTTGAAATCAGATTTGAAATCAGCGACTTCAAAACTCTCAGATTAAAGGTTTCAGCCTTTTGATTATACCTTAGTTTGCATTTGCGAAGTATTGAAGCCGTCCTTTTCAAATTCCAAATTTTGAAATCAGATTTGAAATCAGCGACTTCAAAACTCTCAGATTAAAGGTTTCAGCCTTTTGATTATACCTTAGTTTGCATTTACGAAGTATTGAAGCCGTTCTTTTGAAATTCCAAATTTTGAAATCAGATTCGAAATCAGCGACTTCAAAACTCTCAGATTAAAGTTTTCAGCCTTTCGATTATACCTTCGTTAGCATTTGCGAAGTATTGAAGCAGTCCTTTTGAAATTCCAAATTTTGAAATCAGATTTGAAATAACCGCCTTCAAAACTCTCAGAATAAAGGTTTCAGCCTTTCGATTATACCTTAGTCAGTATTTACGAAGTACTGAAGCCGTCCTTTTGAAATTCCAAATTTTGAAATCAGATTTGAAATCAGCTACTTCAGAAAACCACAGATTATAGGTTTTGGTAATTTAATTATACTTTAGTTAGTATTGACGGAATATTGAAGCCTTGCTTTTGAAGTTCCAAATTTTGAAATCAGATTTGAAATCAGCGACTTCAAAACTTTCAGATTAAAGGTTTTAGCCTTTCGATTATACCTTAGTTTGCATTTACGAAGTATTCAAGCCGTCCTTTTGAAATTCCTAATTTTGAAATCAGATTTGAAATCAGCGACTTCAAAACTCTCAGATTAAAGGTTTCAGCATTTCGATTATACCTTAGTTATCATTTACGAATATTGAAGCCGTCCTTTTGAAATTCCAAATTTTGAAATCAGATTCGAAATCAGCGACTTCAAAACTCTCAGATTAAATGTTTCAGCCTTTCGATTATACCTTAGTTAGCATTTGCGAAGTACTGAAGCCGGCCTTTTGAAATTCCAAATTTTGAAATCAGATTTGAAATCAGCGACTTCAAAACTGTAAGATTAAAGGTTTCTGCCGTTCGATTACATCTTAGTCAGTATTTACGAAGTATTGAAGCCGTCCTTTCGAAATTCCAAATTTTGAAATCAGATTTGAAATCAGCGACTTCAAAACTATCAGATTAAAGGTTTCGGCCTTTCGATTATACCTTAGTTAGCATTTGCGAAGTATTGAAGCCGTCCTTTTGAAATTCCAAATTTTGAAATCAGATTTGAAATCAGCGACTTCAAAACTATGGGATTAAAGGTTTCTGCCGTTCGATTACATCTTAGTCAGTATTTACGAAGTACTGAAGCCGTCCTTTTGAAATTCCAAATTTTGAAATCAGATTTAAAATCAGCGACTTCAAACTCTCAGATTAAAGGTTTCAGCCTTTCGATTATACCTTAGTTTGCATTTACGAAGTATTGAAGCCGTCCTTTTGAAATTCCAAATTTTGAAATCAGATTCGAAATCAGCGACTTCAAAACTCTCAGATTAAATGTTTCAGCCTTTCGATTATACCTTAGTTAGCATTTCCGAAGTATTGAAGCCGTCCTTTTGAAATTCCAAATTTTGAAATCAGATTTGAAATCAGCGACTTCAAAACTCTCAGATTAAAGGTTTCGGCCTTTCGATTATACCTTAGTTAGCATTTGCGAAGTATTGAAGCCGTCCTTTTGAAATTCCAAATTTTGAAATCAGATTCGAAATCAGCGACTTCAAAACTCTCAGATTAAATGTTTCAGCCTTTCGATTATACCTTAGTTAGCATTTCCGAAGTATTGAAGCCGTCCTTTCGAAATTCCAAATTTTGAAATCAGTTTTGAAATCAGCGACTTCAAAACTCTCAGATTAAAGGTTTCGGCCTTTCGATTATACCTTAGTTAGCATTTGCGAAGTATTGAAGCCGTCCTTTTGAAATTCCAAATTTTGAAATCATATTTGAAATCAGCGACTTCAAAACTCTCAGAATAAAGATTTCAGCATTTCGATTATACCTTAGTTAGCATTTACGAAGTACTGAAGCCGTCCTTTTGAAATTCCAAATTTTGAAATCAGATTTGAAATCAGCGACTTTAAAACTCTCATATTAAAGGTTTCAGTTTTTCGATTACACCTTAGTTAGCATTTACGAAGTACTGAAGCCGTCCTTTTGAAATTCCAGATTTTGAAATCAGATTTGAAATTAGCGACTTCAAAACTCAGATTAAAGGTTTCAGCCTTTCTATTATACCTTAGTTAGCATTTACGAAGTATTGAAGACGTCCTTTTCAAATTCCAAATTTTGAAATCAGATTTGAAATCAGCGACTTCAAAACTCTCAGATTAAAGGTTTCAGCCTTTTGATTATACCTTAGTTTGCATTTACGAAGTATTGAAGCCGTCCTTTTGAAATTCCAAATTTTGAAATCAGATTCGAAATCAGCGACTTCAAAACTCTCAGATTAAAGTTTTCAGCCTTTCGATTATACCTTCGTTAGCATTTGCGAAGTATTGAAGCAGTCCTTTTGAAATTCCAAATTTTGAAATCAGATTTGAAATCAGCGACTTTAAAACTCTCATATTAAAGGTTTCAGTTTTTCGATTACACCTTAGTTAGCATTTAGGAGGTATTGAAGCCGTCCTTTTGAAATTCCAAATTTTGAAATCAGATTTGAAATTAGCGACTTCAAAACTCAGATTAAAGGTTTCAGCCTTTCTATTATACCTTAGTTAGCATTTACGAAGTATTGAAGCCGTCCTTTTCAAATTCCAAATTTTGAAATCAGATTTGAAATCAGCGACTTCAAAACTCTCAGATTAAAGGTTTCAGCCTTTTGATTATACCTTAGTTTGCATTTACGAAGTATTGAAGCCGTCCTTTTGAAATTCCAAATTTTGAAATCAGATTCGAAATCAGCGACTTCAAAACTCTCAGATTAAAGTTTTCAGCCTTTCGATTATACCTTCGTTAGCATTTGCGAAGTATTGAAGCAGTCCTTTTGAAATTCCAAATTTTGAAATCAGATTTGAAATAACCGCCTTCAAAACTCTCAGAATAAAGGTTTCAGCCTTTCGATTATACCTTAGTCAGTATTTACGAAGTACTGAAGCCGTCCTTTTGAAATTCCAAATTTTGAAATCAGATTTGAAATCAGCTACTTCAGAAAACCACAGATTATAGGTTTTGGTAATTTAATTATACTTTAGTTAGTATTGACGGAATATTGAAGCCTTGCTTTTGAAGTTCCAAATTTTGAAATCAGATTTGAAATCAGCGACTTCAAAACTTTCAGATTAAAGGTTTTAGCCTTTCGATTATACCTTAGTTTGCATTTACGAAGTATTCAAGCCGTCCTTTTGAAATTCCTAATTTTGAAATCAGATTTGAAATCAGCGACTTCAAAACTCTCAGATTAAAGGTTTCAGCATTTCGATTATACCTTAGTTATCATTTACGAATATTGAAGCCGTCCTTTTGAAATTCCAAATTTTGAAATCAGATTCGAAATCAGCGACTTCAAAACTCTCAGATTAAATGTTTCAGCCTTTCGATTATACCTTAGTTAGCATTTGCGAAGTACTGAAGCCGGCCTTTTGAAATTCCAAATTTTGAAATCAGATTTGAAATCAGCGACTTCAAAACTGTAAGATTAAAGGTTTCTGCCGTTCGATTACATCTTAGTCAGTATTTACGAAGTATTGAAGCCGTCCTTTCGAAATTCCAAATTTTGAAATCAGATTTGAAATCAGCGACTTCAAAACTATCAGATTAAAGGTTTCGGCCTTTCGATTATACCTTAGTTAGCATTTGCGAAGTATTGAAGCCGTCCTTTTGAAATTCCAAATTTTGAAATCAAATTTGAAATCAGCGACTTCAAAACTATGGGATTAAAGGTTTCTGCCGTTCGATTACATCTTAGTCAGTATTTACGAAGTACTGAAGCCGTCCTTTTGAAATTCCAAATTTTGAAATCAGATTTGAAATCACCTACTTCAGAAAACCACAGATTATAGGTTTTGGTAATTTAATTATACTTTAGTTAGTATTGACGGAATATTGAAGCCTTGCTTTTGAAGCTCCAAATTTTGAAATCAGATTTAAAATCAGCGACTTCAAACTCTCAGATTAAAGGTTTCAGCCTTTCGATTATACCTTAGTTTGCATTTACGAAGTATTGAAGCCGTCCTTTTGAAATTCCAAATTTTGAAATCAGATTCGAAATCAGCGACTTCAAAACTCTCAGATTAAATGTTTCAGCCTTTCGATTATACCTTAGTTAGCATTTTCGAAGTATTGAAGCCGTCCTTTTGAAATTCCAAATTTTGAAATCAGATTTGAAATCAGCGACTTCAAAACTATAAGATTAAAGGTTTCTGCCGTTCGACTACATCTTAGTCAGTATTTGCGAAGTACTGAAGCCGTCCTTTTGAAATTCCAAATTTTGAAATCAGATTTGAAATCAGCGACTTCAAAACTCAGATTAAAGGTTTCAGCCTTTCTATTATACCTTAGTTAGCATTTACGAAGTATTGAAGCCGTCCTTTTCAAATTCCAAATTTTGAAATCAGATTTGAAATCAGCGACTTCAAAACTCTCAGATTAAAGGTTTCAGCCTTTTGATTATACCTTAGTTTGCATTTACGATGTATTGAAGCCGTCCTTTTGAAATTCTAAATTTTGAAATCAGATTCGAAATCAGCGACTTCAAAACTCTCAGATTAAAGTTTTCAGCCTTTCGATTATACCTTCGTTAGCATTTGCGAAGTATTGAAGCAGTCCTTTTGAAATTCCAAATTTTGAAAACAGATTTGAAATAACCGCCTTCAAAACTCTCAGAATAAAGGTTTCAGCCTTTCGATGATACCTTAGTCAGTATTTACGAAGTACTGAAGCCGTCCTTTTGAAATTCCAAATTTTGAAATCAGATTTGAAATCAGCTACTTCAGAAAACCACAGATTATAGGTTTTGGTAATTTAATTATACTTTAGTTAGTATTGACGGAATATTGAAGCCTTGCTTTTGAAGTTCCAAATTTTGAAATCAGATTTGAAATCAGCGACTTCAAAACTTTCAGATTAAAGGTTTTAGCCTTTCGATTATACCTTAGTTTGCATTTACGAAGTATTCAAGCCGTCCTTTTGAAATTCCTAATTTTGAAATCAGATTTGAAATCAGCGACTTCAAAACTCTCAGATTAAAGGTTTCAGCATTTCGATTATACCTTAGTTATCATTTACGAATATTGAAGCCGTCCTTTTGAAATTCCAAATTTTGAAATCAGATTCGAAATCAGCGACTTCAAAACTCTCAGATTAAATGTTTCAGCCTTTCGATTATACCTTAGTTAGCATTTGCGAAGTACTGAAGCCGGCCTTTTGAAATTCCAAATTTTGAAATCAGATTTGAAATCAGCGACTTCAAAACTGTAAGATTAAAGGTTTCTGCCGTTCGATTACATCTTAGTCAGTATTTTCGAAGTATTGAAGCCGTCCTTTGGAAATTCCAAATTTTGAAATCAGATTTGAAATCAGCGACTTCAAAACTATGGGATTAAAGGTTTCTGCCGTTCGATTACATCTTAGTCAGTATTTACGAAGTACTGAAGCCGTCCTTTTGAAATTCCAAATTTTGAAATCAAATTTGAAATCAGCGAATTCAGAAAACCTCAGATTATAGGTTTTGGCAATTTAATTATACTTTAGTTAGTATTGACGGAATATTGAAGCCTTCATTTTGAAGTTCCAAATTTTGAAATCATATTTGAAATCAGCGACTTCAGAAAACCTCAGATTAATGGTTTTGGCAATTTAATTATACTTTAGTTAGTATTGACGAAATATTGAAGCCATTCTTTTGAAGTTCCAAATTTTGAAATCAGAGACTTTAAAAACCCCCAGACTACAGGTTTTAGCAATTTAGTTATACTTAAGTTAGTATTGACGAAATATTGAAGAAGTCCTTTTGAAGTTCCAAATTTTGAAATCAGATTTAAAATCAGCGACTTGAAACATCCTCAGGTTAAAGGTTTCAGCAATTAAATTATACTTTAGTCAGTATGGACTCCATCTTAGTTTCACCCTTTAGAATTTTCAAAGTTTGACAGCAAATGTAAAATGTTGTTTATTCCAAATTCCGATATATACTTCAATAACTTAATCCATCAACAGAAATTGCTTAATTTATTTTTCTACATGTCATGTGTTGTCAAATGACAGAGTGAGTGGACTGTATTGCTTATTTCTTTACATAAAAACAAGGGCTGCTAAATTGACGTTCTTGTTTTACAGGGCAACTTAAAAAATGTTGTAAAGTCAATACTCTGATACATAAGAAATGTGAAGATTTATAAAAATCGACATCCTACATATTTATTTTAAAGTTTGTTCAAATTAGGGCCTGTATTATAAAACTTTTTACTTCCTAGATAAAATTTACTTTGAGAGTAAAATCATTTGTTCTGTCAATTTAATATGCAAATTGTCAGAATAAATTAATTTACTCTCAAAGTAAATTTTATCTAGGAAGTAAAAAGTTTTATACTACCGGCCCTTAACGTAATGTAATAAATGCCATAAAATTATATTTTAATTGTATATTTTGATTTATTATTATCTAACAGCATCAGTGATTGATTAAATACTCAAGGATAATATAATAATGCGTAATGTTTGCTTAATTTAAATAAATAAAGCTTTTAATTACGTGTAAATATCCCACACATATTTTGAGAACGAAAGAATCTCCTTAAATCCTTATCCATCTTATTAAATCTTATAATTTTATTAAAATTATAGCCCATTTGTAGTAGCAAGCAAATCCGTTTTAATAACGATATTTAATTGACGCATAAATGAAATGTATTAAAAGTGTTTATTAGCTTTAACAAAATATAATATGAAAGAATTTTTGTCACCTTAAATGACGCAATCTTTACTCAGAAATACAATGCATAAAGTGAAGTCCCGTTGAAATGACGTCACTGTCTAGCGATAAAGCCATCAGTGTTACCAACAAAATTACTGTTAAGTGTGGGGACGCAGGGTAAACCGTTGCCGATTTGTATACAAGTGTATACAAATCGCGCGCTATTAGCGCTGCATGTTGCAAACGCTCGAACTACGATTTTATACACGAATCAGGAATGGGTGTCAAACTGCGCAGAGCTAATTTTTACATTTTCGTCATCTAGACACTTTAAGCTTCATGTGGTGCAATTTTGAGGCTCAAGTCACTCAGCGTCCGTATATCCAGACGCCGAGTGACTTCGGACGCTGCTTGAACCTAAGATTTTACATGGGGGGACGCTTAGTGGTGCCCTATAGATATATATATATATATATATATATATATATATATATATATATATATATATATATATATATAATAGAATTGGAATTATCGGGTAATGCGGTCTGTAGTAAAAATCTTTTTATTTTTACTACAGACCGCATTACCCGATAATTCCAATTCTATTATATAGTACGGTCGAAAACAGTCCATTATTTATATATATATATATATATATATATATATATATATATATATATATATATATATATATATATATATATATATATATTCACTACTTTTTCGGGTTTCACTCCGCGTATTCACTATTCGGCTCCTAGAGGAACCAGACAATGGTTGACGACGTTTCGGCAAGATCACACTTGCCATCTTCAGGTCACTGCTAACTTCCTTCTGCTTCGCCTGGTTACACGATGTAGACTGACGTCTTGCTGCACCGGTTGGTCTTTATATACGGTTACGGTGTTGCGCATGGTTGCGGTCGGCTGGTTTTTGGCGCAGCTGCGTGTCATTGGTCTCGCTTGATCCGGTGGCTTTCTCTCGCTTTCCCTTTTATCGTTCTGCTGTGCTGGTTTTCGCTTCTTGACGGTGATGCTGGTTATAGCTGGTTTCCAAGCTGATGGTAGTCGCTGTGTATCGTCCCTGGTATTAAGATTGTTCGGACGTTTCTCGATCTCAATGTCTTCTCTTATGGTTCGTCTGGTCTTATGTTGTATATTCGCTAAAACTTTTGTATTTTCGAAATCTATGTTATGAGATGTACCACTTACATGTTGTGCTAGTGAAGACGTTCTCTCATTTTTGTTGACTGCATTTCGGTGTTCTTCTCTTCTTACTTGAATTCTTCTGTTGGTCTGCCCTATGTAGGATTCCCCGCAGTCTTTACATGGGATCTCGTATACTCCTTGGCTTTCTAGTGGTATTTTTGTTTTTGCGGATGATAGCATGTTTCCAATCTTTTTGTCGGTGTTGAAGATGGTGTCGATGTTGTGTTTTCTCAGCACTCTACTTATTTTGTCCGTGGTCCCTTTGATGTACGGTAAGTGCGCTTTGGATACCGATGTTTCTTCTTCCTTTGACTTTGGGTCCCTTGGTGTTAACGATTGACTGATGACGATAATAAACATCAAGAACTAGAACAGGTGAAGTTGGCATTAAAACAAAATGGTTTCTCGTCCAGAAATATCAAGAAAGCGTTAACACCAAGGGACCCAAAGCCAGGGTCCACAGAAGAACTCAAGTAAGAAGAGAAGAACACCGAAATGCAGTCAACAAAAATGAGAGAACGTCATCACTAGCACAACATGTAAGTGGTACATCTCATAACATAGATTTCGAAAATACAAAAGTTTTAGCGAATATACAACATAAGACCCGACGAACCATAAGAGAAGCCATCGAGATCGAGAAACGTCCGAACAATCTTAATACCAGGGACGATACACAGCGACTACCATCAGCTTGGAAACCAGCTATAACCAGCATCACCGTCAAGAAGCGAAAACCAGCACAGCAGAACGATAAAAGGGAAAGCGAGAGAAAGCCACCGGAACAAGCGAGACCAATGACACGCAGCCGCGCCAAAACCAGCCGACCGCAACCATGCGCAACACCGTAACCGTATATAAAGACCCACCGGTGCAGCAAGACGTCAGTCTACATCGTGTAACCACGCGAAGCAGAAGGAAGTTAGAAGTGACCTGAAGATGGCAAGTGTGATCTTGCCGAAACGTCGTCAACCATTGTCTGGTTCGTCTAGGAGCCGAATAGTGAATACGCGGAGTGAAACCAGGAAAAGTAGTGAATATATATATATATATATATATATATATATATATATATATATATATATATATATATATATATATATATATATATATATATATATATATTGCTGTAATATCTCATTTAAAAAAAATATAGTATTTTGCCCGACATTAACAAATACCCCGCGTTGACCGCGACATAAATAAATGCAGTGATATTGGTTAATAAAAAAATAATAAATTATTTTAAAAAAATTTATAATATATTTTAAAACTGTGAATAATTGCCGTTTGATCGTAGATAATTGATTTATAAATAAATTAAATTTTACAAAGACTGTGTACTTTGGAAATGCTTTTTAACTTCCTTCTTTATAATATCTAATATGATTTGAAAATACCTTTTAATAGATTTAATAATGCAATGGTTATATAAATTAGTGTTACGTTAGTTCTTGACTAACTCAAGTTTAAGTAAGAGAGTTGGGCGCCAGTTAATAACTTAAATTAACAGAATTATATTTAATAAAGACTCATCTCAGGGTGAATGTGGATTCTTGTGGTATATAAAAAAATATACAAATTGAAATTTTTAAAATTACTTTTATAATTGAAATCTTAATTAATTTTTAACTACTACTAAATTGTTCAAATCACTTTACTACACTTCACAAACGATAGTCTTTTCTTCAGCAAATGCCAATATAGACGGAAATAACTTCCTACCTTTTTTATAATATTTCTTCTTTCCTTTAACTATAGATGTCTTATTTCCCAAACCATTGGCAGAGTAGATCACTTTATGTTGACCCAGGGCTGGTTTCCAATTCAGGGTTGACTGTCTTCCTTTTGGATAGATTTTCCATATATCATCCAGACACTTGATTTTGGAACTCACTTTTGTTTATTAACTGCGGGTACAATTTCCCTTTTTCGTAGAATACTTATAGTTGTTTTTTTTGTGTTTAATTAAATAAAACACCCGTTTATGGTTTTAACGTAGATTTATTATCTTGCTTAACTTTAGCAAGTAATTTATCTTAAAGGTGGTTCTTTATAATCTTACACCTTTACAATTTATACTTTTTACACTTTCGCCGTATTCAAATCACCAACTAACTTAACTTGTCTATATTAAGACTAAACTATTTACAATTTTATAATATTATCAACCACGACTTTACTCTGTCGCTTTATATTGGTAAGTGTTCTTTACTCTTTCGTCGTTTAACAGTAAGTGTCTTTTATCTTACACGACTTTACACCGTCGCTTTCTATCAGTAAGTGTCTTTACTCTTTCGTCGTTTAACAGTAAGTGTTCTAAAATTTATGATTTTCTAAGCTTATATACAATTGACTATTTACATAATTATATTACACAATCTGACGTCACCTTACGAACTAATACAAACTGTACACTCATATAATACATAATAACAGATTAATATTCTTTATAAAAGTAACACATCTCTTACAGATTAATTACACAATACTTTTACGCAATAATAGCGATCTATTTACATAAACTAAAAACCTTAAAGAATCACATAACCCGTCGATATACACATTTGAAATTATACATAATTGAATTACATCACAACAAAAACTTTCGAACAACTGGATGTTACGTACACTTAAGTAATCGGTGAGTAAGCTGTGTGATAATAAATAAAGAAACATGTATTATTTAACCTTATTAAAAAGTATACACATTGATTTCAAAATCAATGACACACCATAAAATACCTCAAATTTATTTTTAACTGGAAAAGTTGATAAAAATATTCCAAAAGTGTTAGTATTTAACAAAGATTTTATATTTACACAAAATTTTCAAAATTTTCCAAAATTTTGAAACTACCATCCACAGCAATATATATATATATATATATATATATATATATATATATATATATATATATATATATATATATATATATATATATATATATGCTTTTAGTACTTATACACCTCCGAACGCTATATACAGCGTACGAGTCGGACTCAAAATCCGGAGGCAACTCGTCGGTATCGGAGTCGACTAACCATGTTATTCGGCATCAGGACACCTCCAGGATCATTTTCCACCTATTTTCAGCCGGAGTCAAACGGGACCTATTTACGTATACTTATATACATTTTAGTTCCAGCGATTGCCGCAGAGTCGCTGCGACATATACATGTATACGCCACGCGGTTGTGTTTACCTCCGCATGTATAAAAGCATCTAAAGGATGTTTTTGCCTCCGAATTCGCGGCAACACTGCCTAGCATATTTTTAGTTTATATTCGTTATTTGTTTTGCTGAAGCCCGTTTAAAAACGCGTCATTTCCTTATCTAAGGTATCACGTTTCTGTCTGTATTTCTTAGTAAATATAATTACATCTTTTTAAATGGAAAGAATGATTATATTATATTAAAACTGTTTATTTGAAATTGTTGCAAATTATTACGAAATTATGACTTATTACAGTAATAAGAATTTATTTTTAATGCATAAATCTTAGATTTGTACCCCTCTAGATTAGCATAAATCTTAGATTTGTACCTCCTTATCTGTACAGCGAATTTCTTGTTTACAATATTCATGCTATTGGTTGATTTATGGAATTGTCAAAAAGTTGTACCGGTTTATAAGAGTAACAAACCTTTTAGTAGGTATTTGATTGTAATTTGGTATATATTTTGGAGTTGCTAATGACAAACCTTACCAAACATGTACATCTAGTAGGGTACAAGAATATTTTTTCTAAGTGTGTGGGGAGAAAGAATCTGCACAAATTTGAAATATGAATAATTCCTTTACTATTGAGTTTAGATAAGCTACGATTTTTAAACAGATAACGAGATGTTCATACAACAGAATCAGCACCTTAGAAACTTTCGGTTATCTTCTATTTGACAACCTATAGAGACCGTAATTTTATAGGTGTCGCATCGGTTAGCATTTGGTACTAATATTAGTCATTAGCTTGTATATAAGCCAGGATGCTGTGTGTGGGTTTCACAAGTGATTAGTTCCAGCTGATGAGAGTGCAACAAACTCAAAACAGTCATTTCATTATTTTTCTGGGTTAATAGTCTAAATAGTCTTAGTAAATCTTTTATATTTTAAATTGTCAATTCCTATACGATGTTTTGTCTTTGCTGATTCACTATTACAAATGGCAAATTTGGAGTTTGCCGGAGTTTTTAGTTACTTTTTCTTTTTAACAATCCCTGTCTTGTGGTCTCCTAATCTTTACTGCCAATTTCCCGTTTACAGTATTCATGCTATTGGTTGATTTCTGGAATTGTCAAAAAGTTGTACCGGTTTATAAGAGTATTTTTACAAACCTTTTAGTAGGTGTTTGATTGTAATTTGGTATATATTTTGGAGTAGCTAATGACAAACCTTTCTTGTTGTAAATCCTACCATGCTTTATTGAAATACTGAATCTTTGACCGAGGATTTGTATTGTTTGAGCAAGCTTTCCAGAAGCTGCATGTTGTTTCCAGAATTTCAATTTCAGAAAAGTTTACAGCAGAAAAGTTTTTCAAAATTCCATGCCAAGTATAAAATTTGTCAATTTTATCTTCGAGTTAATTCTTGTTTAAATTCTTGATTATTTATGCATTAGAAATTAATTCTACTAGCTAAGTAAACTACACTTTAAAAAAAACAGAAAGTATCATAGCATTCTAGATGAATGCAAGCACATTAGAGTTGCAACCAAATTTTGCAGATTTTTCCCCACAACCTTATGTATGGATATCTTGTATACCTTTGAGATTTATATTCACATGCAGTCATCCAGTAGGTACCTGTCAGAGATTCTGTTGAATTTAATTATTTTCTAAAGCACCTTTTTGTCTTGAATAATCGTGTCATTGTCATAGAAATATCCGACTTGGGCGTTACAGAATTTATGTAGAATGGTGTAATCAACAAACAAAATTTTAGTCATTGGACAGGTGAAAATATTGGCAAGCGTTAACAAAAAACCTGCATAGCCCGAAAGTCATTGTTTGGTACAGTGTAGGATCGTTTGGAATTATAGGTCAATACTTTTTCAAACACGAAAATGACATTCCGTTACAGTAACCTTCCAACTCTACTCACATATGTTAAAAACCTATGCTGTTCCCAGATTAAGATGCCGGGGATTACTAAATAATGGCCTGTTGTTCCAGCAGAATGTGACAACTCATACAGCTGGAAATTCAATGAAGATCCTCAGGCAATATTTTAATGGCCAAATCAATTCACCTTTTGAATATTTACCGTGGCACGTGTGGTCAATCGATCTAATTAGAATCTAATCTATTTGAAAACGAAAGTGTCGTCTTAGAACCATTGAGGAACTAACAGCATGCATTTATAGAGAAGTCGCTGTAATAAATGAAGGTTCACTCCACTGGGTAACGAATGTTGGTGAGGGTCACTTAGATGATCTAATCTTTAGAGATTAGGCAAATATCCACCCTGAATGCTAAGTTTCAAAGAATAGGCTTAATTCCATCCAATAAATTTTAAGAAAACTTATGGGTATAAGCTAATCGCCAGGTATGTGGAAGCTACCGTTTCTCTTCTTTCTTGTCCGACATCGGCCCAGAAATCCCTGCTTCGGATATCGCACACCACACCAACATTTTATCCGGAATAGCTTTTGCCTTATAGTTTACATTATCTGGTAGTTCATTGATGTTATCAGATGTTATCAAAGAAACCTTAATTTCCTTTTATTCAGGAATTACCAAGAGTAAAAAATGTCTCATCATTCTTAATAATGAAATTTTCCGAAAAGTAGTTTCTGCTCAATGAACAATAACATACAGGTATCCGTTGCAGCTGGATTTGGATGTACTTATTTGGACATTTTTCCCTTTTCTGTATTTCTGACCATTTCTGGACATCTGGACAAATTGTTGATCTTGAAACGTTGAATTGGTGAAATCATTTACGACTTGAGATGACGATCCTGCCTTTGGCTCTATTCATCATTCTGTTTACCACAGGTTCTTCGTAATATATTAATTCGCAGAGAGTAGTATAGTTTGAGGTTTGGGCATCCGTCCAACAAGATTATAGATAAAACTTCTATCTTATAAAATCACAGTTATAAAATTTAATGACAAATTTAAACCCCAAAACTGAAATGACGTAACAACAAGCTTGTTTCGTTTCCGATAACAACCTGTTAAAAATAAATTACAAAGCCCTAAACATTGTGCCAAAACTTTTCAGACATTCGTAAATTACCTCTTTTTTGTAGATCTAGGGCTTCCTATACCGTCAATGCAATTTAAAATTTAACGCTAAAGCATAATATTAAAAGTCTACATAATTACAATACACATTTAATTAATAGCAATTCTAATACAATGTTGGGCTGAAATAAAATTATGATAATCTTCTAGTAAAATAATTTTGAGATAATTTGAGTTTGTAAAGACGATGCGATGAATTGCCGTCCAAAAGCTAAAATAAGATTTATCTGCATGCATGATTTGCATGTGTTTTACGTGGGGTTCCCATATCAACATATCCCCACGTTCCTTCCAAAGGAGGAAGCAATTGAGATACGCTCAATCAGCGCGCAATCGCACAGCAATTGCTTCCAGTTACTCGCTGGTCAGAGCGAGGTTGCCTATTCACCCTCTATTAGCTAACCAGGCTAGTACCGGAGCGATTAACATATACGTGCTCATGCGCCGGCATCTTCCCGTCCTCTTTCATACGGGGCTAAGTACCTAGTCCAGCAATAGGACTATTCCCCCAACTTAAGTCAGTTCAGTACAACCGAGCCAGAGTTGGGGCCACTGCCAGATCGAATCCAACCTCAAGTGTGGCATGACTTGGTTTTTAAATGGGTTTGCCACCCCGATCTCCCAGTTATAGGCCTGGTATGCCCCCGATAGAGCTTCGTTTCGAGGCTACTTTATAGGGCCCATCAAAGTAGCATCCCGGTGTGTGCCCGTTAAGGTGAAGTTGTCTTGAACGTGAGAGGCTATGTATCTTCGCATCAGCATCCTTTAAGTGTAGGTCTCTAGACCATTTCTCATCTTCAGTTTCTCATGGGTTAGCGAGCGAACTCCCTAACCGAGATAAACCTCACTTGAGTCTCCTCCATTCGTCTAGGCCAGACATGAAATGTCAAGGTTGTTTTACGTGGGGTACCTGTGTGAACTTACCCCCACGTTCCTTCCAGAAGGAAGTGATTGGGATACGCCCAATCACCGCGCAAGTTGCATAACCGGCAGTCGTGCAATTGCTACCAGATTGACTCACTGGTAGGAGCGAGGTTGCCTATCCACCCTCTACTAGCTAAGTCGCGCATAGTGACCGAGCAGTTGACTTAACACGCTGCTCACCCGCCAGCACCCTCCCGTCCTCTTTCATGCAGGGTGAAGTACCTCGTCCAGCAATAGGACTATTCCCCAACTTGACGCTGTTATCAAGAGGGACCACTGCCCGATCGAATCCAACCTCAAATGTGGCAGGACTTGGTTTTTAAGAGGTTTTGCCACCCCGATCTACTAATTTTAGGCTTGGTGGGCCCTAGACAGAGCTTCTTTTAAGTCTACACGTTATAGACTCCCGGTGCGTACCCGAATTTGGTGAAGTTGTCTTGATAGTGAGAGGCTATGTATTCGCATCAACTATTCTTAAGTGTAATGGCTTTGAGAGCTTCTCCCAATCACTGTACCCGGCTGCAGTCCGGATCATAGGGTGGTCAGGATAGCTCCTAAGCACATTTACCTGGCGGCTTGCAGTTTCCCATTGCCCAAAAGCGGGATAACCTCACTTCTAGTCACCGCACTAGAGATTCAGTCAAACAGCGGGTTCCTTTGGTGACCATACATGACCTCGGTCATGCAGCGGGTTCCTTGGTGACCATAAATGACCTCGGTCAAACAGCGGGTTCCATTGGTGACCATAAATGACCTTGTCCCTTAAGCGAGATTCGAATTCGCCCACACCGGTCTCATCTACCAGGGCTCCCCCTGATCGGTCAGAGTTACCGTCGAATATTCTCACGAATTTCTTTACCACACACTTTATTCTGACAGCTTCATCCGTTTCCCGTCAGAAGGATAGGGTAGAAGACAGCCAGTTCTAATGGTGAACGTCGTGTGGTCTCCCGTCCACCCAATAGGCCAACGTCTAGGCCAGACATAGATCCAAGATTGTTTTACGTGGGGTACCCGTGTTAACATACCCCCACGTTCCTTCCAAGAGGAAGTGATTGGGATACGCCCAATCAGCGCGCAAGTTGCACAACCGGCAATCGTGCAATTGCTCCCAGATTAACTCACTGGTAGGAGCGAGGTTGCCTATCCACCCTCTACTAGCTAAGCGTTCACTAGTGACCGAGCAGTTGACTTAACACGCTGCTCACCCGCCGGCACCGTAGTACCTCGTCCCGTTGTCTAGGCCAGACAGCGGGATACTTAGCTCCTTAAAAGACCCTGACGTCAGGTAAGATTCAATCCACCCACACCGGACCCCCTTGTTAACAGAGCTCCCCCTGCAACGTTTTAGGGTCATCGTCGAGAAACATTCCGGTGAAATGTAAACGCAACACCTCGGCATAACTCTACCACACATTTGATTCTGATCGCGTCATCCGTTACCCAGACAAGCCTGGGATGGGGTAGACAACGACCAGTTCTAAGGGTGAACGCCGTGTGGTCTGCCCTCAAGCTAGTCTCGAATCCTAGTGCTTCCCGACACCTCTAACAACTGCCCTCCCTCTGTCTTCGGGCTAGTCTCGGATACTAGGAATGAAGTCCGACATCTCAAACGACTGCTTGACCGTTCACCCAGATTTATCTGGATGCAGTCGAAACAAAGCATATACCGCATTTTAAAAGAAAATCTGGATCTTTGTCTGTACTAGTGTAGTGAGGAGACGTTACTTTTTAAACCTCGACTGTTTATCTGATTCTATCATTTTGCCAATTCGCGGGGGCATGCAATGTAAAATCTATTCTGTTTTGAAAACGCATTCGTTTGACATCATCATTCAGCATAGATTCGTTAAAGATATGACTATAAATATATTTCTATTGTCGATACATTTAGCAGGGTACAAGAATATTTTTTCATATTGTGTGTGGAGAGAAAGAAATCTGCACAAATTTGAAAGATAACTAATTTCTTTACTATTGAGTTTAGATAAGTTGAAATTTTTAAACTGATGAGATGTTCATACAACAGAATGAACATCTTAGAAACTTTCGGTTATCGTCTTTTTCACAACCAAAAGAGACTGTAATTTTACTGCATGGTGCGGTTGGCTTTTTATTTATAGGTGTCGCATCGGGTACCATTTGGTGCTAATGTTAGTCATTGGTTTGTAAATAAGCCAGGATGATGTGCTTAGGTTTCACAGATGATTAGCTCCAGCTGATGAGAGTACAACAAACTTGAAACAGTCTACCCTGAAGTATCACTTGTGAATTCTAGATATTTTATTATTACTGTGGGTTAATGGTGATATAAATCTTTTATAGTTTAAATTTTCAATTTCTTTACGATGTTTTGTCTTTGCTCCCTCCTAGACTTACTAATGGCAAATTTGTTGAGTTTGTTGGAGTTTTTAGTTACTTTTTCTTTTTAAAAATCCCTGTCTTGGGGTCTTCTAATCTTTACAGCCAATTTTCGTTTGAGATTTTTATAATATTCACGCTATTGGTTGATTTATGGAATTGTCAAAAAGTTGTACCAGTTTATAAGAGTACTTTTACAAACCTTTTAGTAGGTATTTGATTGTAATTTAATATAAATCTTTAAGTTGCTAATGACAAACCTTTTTTGTAGTAAATACCACGATACTTTATTGCAATATTGAATCTTTGACCTAGGATTTGTATTGTTTGATCAAGCTTCCCAGAAGCTGCATTCGCCAATACCTCATCTTTTTTTGGAAAGAGGTTATATGTCTTTCAAAATCTCATCTTTTCTAGTACGTATCTTTTTCTAATACAATACAAATATAACATAATAAATGTTGTTTCCAGAATTTCAATTTCAGAAAAATTTACAATAGAGAAATCGCTACAATAATTGAAGGTTCACTCCACTGGATAACGAATAATTTTATATCCAGACGTAAAAAGTGTATTGAAGTTGGCGAGGGTCACTTAGATGGTCAAATCTTTAAAGATTATGCAAATATCCACCCTGTTTGCCAAGTTTCAAAGATTAGGCTTAATTTCATCCAATAAATTTTAATAGTGCTTATGGGTATAAGCTAATGCTCATGTATGTAGCATTTCGTACATTCGGAATAAATAGATGATAATGATTTATTATAGCGGAAAACAACTTGAGTTAGGTAACATTACTTGGTAGTGGCACTTCCAGAATCGCCTTTTGTTTTGATTCCTCGCGAATTATGCTTTTATCGATACCAATTTTTTCCTAAGATTTCAAAAACTTTACACAGTCTTTCAATATGTAACTTTTTGTTTGGCGTAGATTTCAAAATACCATCCCAAAACAGATAACTCAGGGAATATTAACAAATAAATGATCAATATTTCTTTGAAAGATTGAACCCTGGTATACTTTATGTGTTTGAAACGAGAATGTGTTTATCTATCTAGATTTAAAACCTTTTGGAACTTCGTCCATGTTTGTTTGTTTTTATTTTTAATATATGTATTTCAACGATAATGATTGATGTAATGGTAATGGTTGATGTAATTGTTCGGGCAAATTTGATTGTCGTTTTTAAAATTAAATTGCAACAGACTTTTTAATGCTGTAAACTCCTTAAAAAACCCTGCCGCTACACTGTTTAGATTTTGGTTATTTACGAGCTGGATCTGTATTTTCAGACCAAATAGTTTTGGTTCAAATTTGACATTGATATTTGCAATAATTTCAAAACTTAACAGGTGTACAGACAAAGACAAAAACAACAGGATTTTTTTCCTCCAGGGATGTCTGTCGTGTTATTTTGGTCATATAACGTCGAGAAATGAAAAAAGGTATTTTTTACAAAAACTCGTTCTCATTCTGTGGACTTGTACATATATTGTGAGAAAGCAAAAGCAAAGAAATGGGTTTAAAGAATAAAGTTTAATTGTTTTCAACCACTTTGTTGTTAGAAATGTAGTTCTGAAATGATTCTAGCTACTTACCACATCGCACATACCTTATACAGTAAGGAATGTCATCCTTTGTTAATTATTTAAAAATACAAAAAAATTGTAGGCGTGACATTATATTATTTAATAAAATATTAAACATATATGATTTTCTTCCATTAGAATATAAACGAAACAAATTTACATTATTATAATCTGAAAATTCGTTTGTAACAGAACTATATCTCGAAATATCTTATAGGTATAAATTTAAAGGTCCGTTTTGTTTAACGGCATACTTTCAGCAGGTGTCCTCGAACTCAGCAATTATAGCAGACATAAACACGGACTTGATAAACCGAATCTGCTGAATAGTGATAAGTACCATAGTTTTATACCTTGTAAACTTGACAACGTTGATGGAGGCGTATTCGAACGCTTGATTTGCCAAAATTATATACACGGAGGTGAATACGAGCGGTCTAGGTACGGAGGCTGACACGAATGCGCACTATACAGAAGCATGTATATCTAAAAAATTAAATAAAATTACCCCTCTTGGTGGATTTAGGAGTGTTAGTTCAAGAAAAAGTCTGTGACACTAGAATAATTAATATACAATCATTATTAATGGCGGAGTTGTGGTCGTCTGTTCAGTATACGGAGGCGAACACGATACAAAAGCACATATACAAAAGCACACACATATATATATATATTATAAATAAATATTACCCTAAATTCTTGTACAGGTTTTGAAATGTGGGTGGAGAAGGCTGGTGGCGCTCAAAATGTAACTGTGCAGCTTCTACAACATTCTTATTGCACAAAATATAATATTCAGCCATTTCTCGTTCTTCTTCATTAGAATACATATATAAACTACGTCTGAGATAACCTGTCGCAAGACGTAAACAAACTTGCAGTCAGCTTACCCTTGAAGCTTCATTATTTACGATGATGCACGTTTGCGTACCGTGTGTGCTTAACTTGCTCCTACGGTTTCAGCGTAATATGAAATGGAAAATGATACTGATGAAAATTAAATACACCACAATTAAACAGACTCGTCACTCGCTATTTAAACAACAAAGCTTAGTTTAAAAGGTGTTTGCCCTAAAAAGGGCAATGTATGAACAGCGTCCGCGGCAAATAATTATTTTATTCTGCGAACCGAAAAGATACATCAGCAAACGAAGAAGTTTTTTTAAATAATAGTTATTTACTATGATCTCCTTTTCACGTCTGAAAATTGCGACTTGTTTCCTTTTTAAAGGAGTGTTTTCTTGACTTTCTTCCATTCTTGAACACTTACACAAACACAACACTTACGAAACAAATGCAAGTGCAGAGTACAAACGTTAACGAGAACTGATTGCATACCCGTGTTTCCGCATGTAGGTAAAGTAGCTTAACCGTTAATGAGACCACCCTTTGCAAACCAAAATATTTGCAGAAAAGTTGTCTTTGCAAACATGAATATTTGCATAAAATTTTCGGAAAATATTGAAGTTTCCCCTTGACAAACTTGCAACAAATTTGTTCAGAATATTTGCAAAAAAGTTGTCCCCGCAAACTTTCAGCAAATTATGAAAATAAAATTTGTTACAAATATTTACCAAAAATTTGAATGATTTTTAATTTTTTTTTAATTTATAGAATTACGAAAACCGTAGTATTATCCATTGTTGCGAGTATGGAAGAACGCTTACGAAAAAAAAACAGAAAAAATTTATTTATAAACCGTATATTTACAGAATATATTATTATCATTTGTTGTTATCATCCGTGTGCCATCCATTGACTGTTTGCTCATCTTGTTCTCTGAAACACAAAATTGTTTTTACTTACTTTGATAATGCATAGTAATGTTTAAGGTATACTAATGTTGTGCACATGGACGAAAGAATTCAACAAGATTTATAAATATCAATTTAACAATATACACCTAATAATAATACACTTATAAGCAAAAATAATATTAACTAGGTAAGTAATAGAACATTCCGTATTTACCAAATTCATTGAAAAAGGTTGTTTCACTTGTTCAATATAGTTTTCACATTTCACGTTTCACCAGATAACGACAACCACAAACAATCGCAATGTAAAATGACGAATTAGCGAGCACTAATGCCTGTTTACAGCGTGGATAAACACTGAACTATCTTCGACGCGCGCATCTCTGCCGGGACAAGCCAAAATAAATTTGCTACAAAATTGCTAACGCAAATTTATGTTCGCAAATGAAAGTTGAGCGAAAGGCAAATTTGCTGAAAACTTTCGTGCTATCTGGGTCGCTTATGGTTTGTTTACGTCTTGCGACAGCTTATTTCAGATACAGTTTAGTTTAAATTAACTTGCAAAGAGTCCAAATTTGGCAAATTATACTTATTGTAATTGTCAGTTGGTTTTAGAATTTGTCAATTGTTTTCCATGTTTACTATACGCTAACAGTGCCGGTGTTAAAAATGTGAAAAATGGGTACAACTCCATTAGTTTTGAAAATACACATATCAAATGTCATATCGCTGTGGTATTTAATGGAAACTATGGTTTCCATTAAAAAAAAACACAAATTTGTTTCATTACAAAAGTCCCGTGTCTCGAATAATTTTCTCGGGAATCGAGACAACAAGAAAATAGAGGAATTCCGGGACTTTCTCGGAAATCCCTTGGATCAGAGACCCTAGTAAATACGGGAATTTCTTTGCAGATAAAACAATTTCTCGTGTAATCATTAAAATGCAAAAACAAATTAATTATCGTAGTAGCAATATAACAGCACAGAACAATTTCATGCAAATGAGACTTTTATCATTACTGCCCACCCGCTGCCAAGAATCTTGAGCCGCTACGTCCGTGCGTGGAAATAGTAAGGATAAGCGCTTACTATTTCAACGCACTTTCTCTGTCTATGTGTATGATGTTTTAAAAGTCATCATTTTAAAATGATCTGCCTAAAATATGATTGCAAAACATATGTGCAAATAGTTTTAAAAACATCAGGTTTACCAATTTTAGTTTTAAAGGTAAGTGAAATTTCTGAAAACCTTAAAAAACGAAAAATAAAGCTGAAATGTCCATTTACTGGTGAGTGTCCCAATACTGGTCGGTTTACCCTATAATAATATGGAATGACACAGTTTGCCTTCTGGAACCTAGAGCGTTCTTAGGCCAATATCCAAATATAAAGGTTCAGGAACATCATACTTTAACTATAGTTGGTGCTATCAACTATAGGGTTTTGCTAGATTTCACTTGATATGTGTTTTTATTATCCAAATTTGTGTTGACGCTCTCTTGGATCGCGTAATTTCTAGCAATTTTAAATTATCAAAATGAAGATGGAATACGTCTAATTAAATAAAAAAATCTAAACTTTTAAAATTTTGTTTGGGGTAAAACAAATTTAGCAATTTAATAAGAGCTGGTTGTATAAACACAGATTAACTTTAAATAGGACCAATATCCTAGGCAACGATTGTTCCAACAATCGTTACTGCGGCAACTGAAGCAAGTTTAAAGTTAAACCACATTTATACAACTCGCCCTAACATATAATAATAAAAAACCATAAAAAATTTAATTTAACTTTAATTTCTCCATCTCTATCCTTAAATATTGACGCCAAAATCTTCCATCTCTAACCTCATATCAGCTGCTTGCTTACTTAAGAAAAATAAAATGTCAATCATAATAAGAGATCTACTACAAGTGTCTACAATCACAGCGACCGGTCTACGAATAATAAGAGTTGTAAGTAAATACCTCGAGTCAATTTTTGAACGTGGTTTGATACGTGAATTTTCATTCTTGAACGACCCTGGTGTAAACTGATTTGGATCGGTTGAATTTTCGTATTTACGAAAATTCAACAGCAATTGAAGGCGTTTGCCTTCAATTGCTGTTGCTTCACTGAGATCTTGCGAAAAAATCCTTATTATTATTCAAAGGACGTGATAATTATTAAAAAAAGTATTAACCTGACGTATAACCTCAAATGCTATCGTAATATAACTAATACATAAAACAGATATTTAAAACGTTTAAAAATTACAGTGTTTCAAACTGTTTGTGTTTTCCAGTTTCTCTGTAAAATTACCTTTTCTGCATAAGCCTGCTGTACAATGGAGAGCGATGAGATAAATATAATAAAAAATGAAATAGATATCAAATTCGAATGGGAAGTAACGAAAGGCTACACCAAAAATAATACTGAAACATACTCTCAGAGTGAGGAGAAACTAACATCCAAACCATTTCAATATAATTTATATGATTATAAATGTTCTGAAAACGGTATACTCAAACAACCTCTGCTTACGCATAGTGTTGAGCAACCGTTTCAATGTAATTTGTTTGATTATAAAGTTTCTGAGGAAAATAATCTCAAAGAGCTCATGCACAGTCAAACCAGTGGGAAACCGTTTCAATGTAATATATGTAATTATAAATGTTCACAAAAGGGTCATCTCAAACGCCACATTCTCACCCATAGTGAAGAGAAACCTCTTGGATGTAATTTATGTGATTATCAATGTTCTCGAAACGGTAGCATCAAACGGCACATGCTTGTTCATAGTAGTGAGAAACCATTTGAATGTAATTTATGTAATTATAAATGTTCACAAAAAGGTAGTCTCAAGCGACACATGGACACTCATAGTGGTGAGAAACCATTTGTATGTAATATTTGTGATTATAAGTGTTCACGAAAGGGTAATCTCAAAACCCACGTACTCATCCATAGTGGTGAGAAACTATTTGAATGTAATTTATGTAGTTACAAATGTTTACAAAAGGTTCATCTCAAAAGCCACATGCTCACTCATAGTGGCGAGAAACCATTTCTATGTAATTTGTGTGATTTTCAATTTTCTGAAGAAGGTAATCTCAAAAAGCACATGTACACTCATACCGGTGAGAAACCATTTCAATGTAATATATGTAATTATAAATATTCACAAAGAGGTAGTCTCAAACGACACATGCTCATTCATAGTGGTGAGAAACCATTTGTATGTAATATTTGTGATTATAAGTGTTCACGAAAGGGTAATCTAAAAACCCACCTACTCCTCCATAGTGATGAGAAACCATTTGAATGTAATTTGTGTAGTTACAAATGTTTACAAAAGATTCATCTCAAAAGTCACATGCTCACTCATAGTGGCGAGAAACCATTTCAATGTAATTTGTGTGATTTTAAATTTTCTGAGAAAGGTAATCTCAAAAAGCACATGCACACCCATAAATTTTCTGAAAAAGGTAATCTCAAAAAGCACACTCATACTGGTGAGAAACCATTTCAATGTGATATATGTACATATAAATGTTCACAAAGAGGTAGTCTCAAACGACACATGCTCACTCATAGTGGTGAGAAACCATTTGTATGTAATTATTGTGATTATAAGTGTTCACGAAAGTGTAATCTCAAAACCCACCTACTCACCCATAGTGGTGAGAAACCATTTGAATGTAATTTATGTAGTTACAAATGTGTACAAAAGATTAACCTCAAAAGTCACATGCTCACTCATAGTAGTGACAAACCATTTCAATGTGTTATATGTCATCATACATTTTTATCTAAATGGTATTTCACAAGACATGTGTTAATCCATAGTGGTGAAAAACCAATTGAATGTAATGTATGAAACGTGAATAGCAGATTATTAAGGAATAATAATTAGAGTTAGATATATTACAGATTAGAAATATTATTGTTTAAAGAGTGTTACGAGCCCCGACGCATATTAATTCATCTACTTTCATTTATGTTAAAATTCACTCTACTACCTTTACTCTGATGTTCTCTTCTGGTCTAGAAGTGAGTCTCTCTTGTTGCCAGAAGTGGCATACTGCATCTGCATCTACACTATGCGACATTTTATAAAATTTTATCGGGGGGTTTCCTTACATCATTTTTTACAACCTCGAGACGTTCAACCTATATTTTGATCTGTTTTGGATCTTCGTCAGGGTTACATCATCTTTATCATCCGGCGGATCTTAATACAACCACTTTAAATTGTCAATTAGTAGAAGTTATTATGTTAAAGTTTATACATCCTTGACAAAAATCCAAATTGGCTCGAAATATACGTTTAAACTAAACTAACTTTAATTGAATACCCAAAAGTGGAACAACACATTAAACAAATAATAAATAAATATTAGTTTTAATTAATTTATTTCATAAAAACTAATTCAAACAAAGAACTAACTCATACTTTTACTATTGTTAATCATAAATATATAAATAGTATTATGTGCTATTCTTGGGAAGGGGGTTCTTTTTTAGGTGTTCTCCTACACCTAAAATGTGCGTTTACTCGCAATTCCTCCGAGCACAACGTATTGTTGCCTTGTGGTTTTTTGATTAGACTTTTTCCTATCCTCCATGCAATCTTCTCAACTCTCAAATCAATTCAAAACTTAGACATTTTTACAAAATTAGCGCGTTCTCTTCTGTTTGTAATTTCACATGCTATTATAGATGGGAATATTCTATTTTTTTTTAACTTATGTATAGTCTAAAGATTACAATCTCCTAAGCAGATTCAAGAAATTATAAAAAATTGTCAATGTTTAACATATTTTTAAAATTAGTATATATTCTTTGTATTATTGATTTTGTGAAGATTCTGATTGTGATAATAAATTGTATTCATCACATTGGAAAATGTAATTTTAAATTTTGCAATATTATCGTCGAATTAAAATTTGTATTATGATTGCATTAACATTTTATGATTACACAGACCCACAAAATAAAAAAAAGTTTTGTAGTTGAAAGGTGAGGTACCATATCGTATATTTTTTGGTGTGGTGGGATCAGAATTGACCAAGCACCCAAGGATTCTTTTTAGATGCATTTTTATAAATTTCTTGAGGTGTTTTTTGAGGTTATGTCGAAATCCTTCATACATATCCTCGAAACACTTCATAAGTCTGCTGTAAATGTGATAGTAAAAAACATAAATATATAGTAAATAATATTTCAAAGATTTTTGTCTGTAATATTTATGTGTTATGTAGTATTTACCTTTTTTTGTGATGGAATTTGTATTTATATGCATACGATACATATATGATAATTTAAAATCCAAACTTTGATTTCTGAGAAGAATCTTAATTACCTGTATTTATATTTGTTCTCATTTATTAATTAAATAATTATAAGTCTAGCATTAATATTTACATATGAGAGTGTAATTAATGTACCTAGCATTTTATTGTGAGATGATATTTTGTTGAATTTATTTTGAATAATCTCCTTTGTAAGAAAACTCATTACATGTAAAATTTTATTTTTACCAGAATAAATAAAGAATATATTTATTGCTAAACTGTTATTAAATTTTATTTTTTTATCAAATAACATTAAAATCATCACATTGGTTATTAGTAGTGTTATTCTTAAAGTTGTAGTTTTAAAAAAATACCTTTAGAAGAACAATTTTAATTCTACTACAACAAATACACTAGAACTGAAACATGAAATAATAAAAATAAGTTGTCTACAGAGACATTGAAGCAAAAATTGCTTGTAGTTTTAAAAAGAATCTACAGAATAGACTTACAGGAGTATAAATAATTAGCTCATAAATTAAAGCTACTGAAAAACATCACCAATCCAGAAAAAGTTCATTAACCCTTCTAAATTATTTAATATACAGGGTGGGATTAAAGTATGGAATATTAAAAAAAAAGCAAGCTCAACCGGTTTTTTATAAACGCTGAAACACGTCAATTTTGTTTGTTAAAAATACACATTAATATGTGCGATTCACCTTCCGACTTTCATTTGTTTCTAAGTTATGACGTCATCACAAAAAAGTTTAAATGACAATATAGATTTTTGGTAGTGGAATTCGATCGTGATTTTTCTTCCCTTTACGATCATGCAAATAAATCATAAGGTTGCATAACAAAAATTCTGAGAAAAATCGATTTGAACATTTAATGTTATTGATATTATGGTATCAATATATCAGATCGTTTTTTCTCAGAATTTTTGTTATGCAACCTTATGATTTATTTGCATGATCATAAAGGGAAGATAAATCACTATCGGATTCCACTATTAAAAATCTATATTGTCATTTAAATTTTTTGTGATGACGTCATATCTAACAAACATTTACAAAGTTCAACTCGATCTTTCTCAGAATTTTTGTTATGCAACCTTATGATTTATATGCATGATCATAAAGGGAAGAAAAATCACTATTGGATTCCACTATTAAAAATCTATATTGTCATTTAAATCTTTTGTGATGACGTCATACCTAACAAACATTTACAAAGTTCAACTCGATTTTTCTCAGAATTTTTGTTATGCAACCTTATGATTTATTTGCATGATCATAAAGGGAAGAGAAATCACTATCGGATTCCACTATTAAAAATCTATATTGTCATTTAAATTTTTTGTGATGACGTCATACCTAACAAACATTTACAAAGTTCAACTCGATCTTTCTCAGAATTTTTGTTATGCAACCTTATGATTTATATGCATGATCATAAAGGGAAGGAAAATCACTATTGGATTCCACTATTAAAAATCTATATTGTCATTTAAATCTTTTGTGATGACGTCATACCTAACAAACATTTACAAAGTTCAACTCGATTTTTCTCAGAATTTTTGTTATGCAATCTTATGATTTATTTGCATGATCATAAAGGGAAGAGAAATCACTATCGGATTCCACTATTAAAAATCTATATTGTCATCGAGGGGTTAATCACTGTGAAATTTTGTGTACAACAGATTCCAATTCCAAAAATTCCAAGAAAATTTCCAAAATTCCAAGACAATTTCCAAAATTCCAGAAAATTTCCAAAATTCCAGAAAAATTCCAAAATTCCAGAAAAATTCCAAAATTTAAGAAAAATTCCATAATTCCAGAAAAATTCCAAGTCTTGAATTTATAACACGCATGCGCACACATGCTCATTCATTAAAGAAAGGCGCCAAAATTGAATTTAATATTATGTATTTATAACCTTAAAACCCAGCATAGCAGTTAATTTTCCTAATTTAGTAAACAGCTAAACTAGTTTGCAAAAAATATTGTCAAGAACAGTAGACCTCTTTATAAAAGTTGTTTCCTCCTATTCGCTGATCTTAAGTGGATCACCATAAACAATTAAAATCTTTGTTATGTACTCCAGTTTCTTGTGGTCTTGTAGTCAAAGGAGAGCTCAAAATATAAAACTTCATTTATTAAAAAAAAAACAAAATTAATACATAATAAAATATACTCATAATTTCACAAACCAGTAAGTCAAATAATTAATTAATTCTTAAATCTATGTAATCTGTCTGAACTTATTCGTTTGTTGTCTCGTCGCAACAACCAAACGAGACTGCTTTTTCTTACAACAACAGGTTGCTTGTCTCCAACTTTTACAGCAATCAGGTGAGAATTTGAATCAATTGTTTCATTCTCCTCAACAACTCCAAGATGCTTTAAGTTTAGGTAATTGATACTTTCGAGCAATCTAAGGTCATCTTGATATTCTTCAATTGATTCAAAATTCTCACCTGATTGTTCTGCAGACTCTTCAAGCAGCAGATCTTCATCGAAATCAACATCTTCATTCTAAAAATAAATTATTAAGCTTATTTTATAATTATTACTCCTACTGAATTTCTTAATTATTATTGCTGTATCATATGACTCATGAGGATTAGATTTGCCTTAAAGCAAAAGGATCAGGGCTTGTAAAACGTCTTGGGTGGTTGCTTTCAAACGGAAAACAATAAATTATCGTTCAAAATTAAAGTGGAAAAATTGTTACCCAACCAAATCCAACCAAACTTCAAAGTTTAGACGATCGTGAGTCCAAATTTTGGTGCGCTTTCAAATTCAATCGTGACAAGCAGATCGAAACTAATCCTCACGATGTATACTTACTTACCTGATGATTATTTCGAAAAGCTTGATATGTAGTTTCTACAGAAAGTCCATACTCAAGTCCAGTCAGCAACGCCTCATGCTCGGCAATAACTATTGTGCTCTTAATATCCTCTTTAGTAGGCATTGAGGGATTCATAGCAACTTTTGTATGACTAACACTGAAATACTAAGTGACAAGATATCTTCATCATAAAAAAAATAATACTTACTTCTTTCCCAATCTTGGTAATTTTATAGCCTTTGATGGTAAGTCATTATTCAAATCTTCCTGTAAATTTATTCTACCCAGTCTGTATAACACATCCAAAATTGAAAAATTGACTACAGTTGATAACGTAGTACTCATAGAACGTAATGTTCGAAAGAACTGTTCACAAGGTTGCGAAGAATATAGATGAGGTAGAAAGTTCTCATTATTTACTATGCCATTATTATACAACAACAAAGTTAAAGCATGAGCATTTAGTTCTATACCAATGTAAGAATTTCTGGTTATGAAGTTCTTAGTTAAAGAACAATTTTCTGTTTGTAGAAGCCAACTACGCCACATTCTACAAATAAAAACTGCAAACCAAATCTTCTGTAAACGTTGCAGGGGTTGGAGATTTTCGTTTAGGAAAGATTCCGTTACGTATCTGATTATTTTTAAATAAAGTTGTGTTCCTCTACTGTTCACTACATACTGGTCCAATAGTTGCTGAACATTTTCTGTACAGATTCTTTCCACTCCATCATAATTCATTTTATCACTACCATCCAAATCTTGTTGTCGTATGAAATGTACATCCTTTTTTACCACTTCCATTAATTGAATTAAATGATCTCTGGATATGTTAAAGGTGCCTAGTTTCAACGAAATTTTGTTATTCAAAAGTCTATTTCTGAGTTTGCCGCCAATATGCACAGTGTCTTGCACATAGTACACTGTTGACAGCCAACGTTTCTCCTGCGCTTGCGTACAAGCTTCCTACGACATATACATACCTCCAAAATTTCAAAAATTTCCAGAAAATTCCAAAAATTCCAAAAAAATTCCACAAATTCCAAGAAAATTCCACAAATTCCAAAATTTCCAAAAAATTTCTATATTTCCAAAAAAGTTCCATGGGGTGTACAACAAATTCCAAGTGAACAACCCCTCGATTGTCATTTAAATTTTTTGTGATGACGTCATACCTAACAAACATTTACAAAGTTCAACTCGATCTTTCTCAGAATTTTTGTTATGTAACCTTATGATTTATATGCATGATCATAAAGGGAAGAAAAATCACTATTGGATTCCACTATTAAAAATCTATATTGTCATTTAAATCTTTTGTTATGACGTCATACCTAACAAACATTTAGAAAGTTCAACTCGATTTTTCTCAGAATTTTTGTTATGCAACCTTATGATTTATATGCATGATCATAAAGGGAAGAAAAATCACTATTGGATTCCGCTATTAAAAATCTATATTGTCACTTAAATCTTTTGTGATGACGTCATACCTAACAAACATTTACAAAGTTCAACTCGATCTTTCTCAGAATTTTTGTTATGCAACCTTATGATTTACTTGCATGATCATAAAGGGAAGAGAAATCACTATCGGATTCCACTATTAAAAATCTATATTGTCATTTAAATTTTTTGTGATGACGTCATACCTAACAAACATTTACAAAGTTCAACTCGATCTTTCTCAGAATTGTTGATATGTAACCTTATGATTTATATGCATGATCATAAAGGGAAGAGAAATCACTATCGGATTCCACTTAAAAATCTATATTGTCATTTAAATTTTTTGTGATGACGTCATACCTAACAAACATTTACAAAGTTCAACTCGATCTTTCTCAGAATTGTTGTTATGTAACCTTATGATTTATATGTATGATCATAAAGGGAAGAGAAATCACTATCGGATTCCACTATTAAAAATCTATATTGTCATTTAAATTTTTTGTGATGACGTCATACCTAACAAACATTTACAAAGTTCAACTCGATCTTTCTCAGAATTGTTGTTATGTAACCTTATGATTTATATGCATGATCATAAAGGGAAGAAAAATCACTATTGGATTCCACTATTAAAAATCTATATTGTCATTTATACTTTTTGTGATGACGTCATACCTAACAAACATTTACAAAGTTCAACTCGATCTTTCTCAGAATTTTTGTTATGCAACCTTATGATTTATATGCATGATCATAAAGGGAAGAAAAATCACTATTGGATTCCACTATTAAAAATCTATATTGTCATTTAAATCTTTTGTGATGACGTCATACCTAACAAACATTTACAAAGTTCAACTCGATTTTTCTCAGAATTTTTGTTATGCAACCTTATGATTTATTTGCATGATCATAAAGGGAAGAGAAATCACTATCGGATTCCACTATTAAAAATCTATATTGTCATTTAAATTTTTTGTGATGACGTCATACCTAACAAACATTTACAAAGTTCAACTCGATCTTTCTCAGAATTTTTGTCATGCAACCTTATGATTTATATGCATGATCATAAAGGGAAGAAAAATCACTATTGGATTCCGCTATTAAAAATCTATATTGTCATTTAAATCTTTTGTGATGACGTCATACCTAACAAACATTTACAAAGTTCAACTCGATTTTTCTCAGAATTTTTGTTATGCAACCTTATGATTTATTTGCATGATCATAAACGGAAGAGAAATCACTATCGGATTCCACTATTAAAAATCTATATTGTCATTTAAATTTTTTGTGATGACGTCATACCTAACAAACATTTACAAAGTTCAACTCGATCTTTCTCAGAATTTTTGTTATGCAACCTTATGATTTATATGCATGATCATAAAGGGAAGAAAAATCACTATTGGATTCCGCTATTAAAAATCTATATTGTCATTTAAATCTTTTGTGATGACGTCATACCTAACAAACATTTACAAAGTTCAACTCGATTTTTCTCAGAATTTTTGTTATGCAACCTTATGATTTATTTGCATGATCATAAAGGGAAGAGAAATCACTATCGGATTCCATTATTAAAAATCTATATTGTCATTTAAATTTTTTGTGATGACGTCATACCTAACAAACATTTACAAAGTTCAACTCGATCTTTCTCAGAATTTTTGTTATGCAACCTTATGATTTATATGCATGATCATAAAGGGAAGAAAAATCACTATCGGATTCCACTATTAAAAATCTATATTGTCATTTAAATTTTTTGTGATGACGTCATACCTAACAAACATTTACAAAGTTCAACTCGATCTTTCTCAGAATTTTTGTTATGCAACCTTATGATTTATATGCATGATCATAAAGGGAAGAAAAATCACTATTGGATTCCGCTATTAAAAATCTATATTGTCATTTAAATCTTTTGTGATGACGTCATACCTAACAAACATTTACAAAGTTCAACTCGATTTTTCTCAGAATTTTTGTTATGCAACCTTATGATTTATTTGCATGATCATAAAGGGAAGAGAAATCACTATCGGATTCCATTATTAAAAATCTATATTGTCATTTAAATTTTTTGTGATGACGTCATACCTAACAAACATTTACAAAGTTCAACTCGATCTTTCTCAGAATTTTTGTTATGCAACCTTATGATTTATATGCATGATCATAAAGGGAAGAAAAATCACTATCGGATTCCACTATTTAAAATCTATATTGTCATTTAATTTTTTTTGTGATGACGTCATAACTTAGAAACAAATGAAATTCGGAAGGTGAATCGCACATATTAATGTGTATTTCTAAAAAAACAAAATCGACGTGTCTCAGAGTTTTGAAAAAAACCGGTTGAGTTCGCTTATTTTTAATATTCCATACTTTAATCCCACACTGTATATTTACCTTTTAGTATACATATGTCTAACAACAAAAAAATGCATAACAAATTTAAATCTTAATTAACACCCAGATTATACTTATTTGATTTCTTAAAAATAGATCTCCCTATAAAGTTAATTTCTTTATGTACTTTTCTTCAGAATCAGACGCAACATTACATCAAAATTTTATCGAAACCTATGGCCCTTATAAATATGTTCTTTTAAAAAAAAGATCCAAGTTTAATACTATAAACAAATTTCTAAATATATTTATTCAAAAATAGAAACGCAGAAATTTGAGATGAATTATTATTAGGTTTATTAGTCGCTTTAATTTATGTATGCATTTTTCAAAGCTGCGCGTAAAAGTTGCGCATGCGTACATAATGTTCAGAAGCCTGTATTATTGTGTACAGAATTAACGAGTACTCGTAACCGTATCCACTTCGTAATAATAAACAGCTGATGTTTTAAAAGTTGGAGGTTACACAGTTCTTTTAAATTAGATCTTAAACCACGCGACAAAAGATTTGCTTGATTTGTTCTTCATCTGGAGGTTATTCTGGAACTTATTGTATTTATACATTGCTGTATTTGTTATATAAAATACATCGTAAGGTGAAAACTGAATGTTTAAATTACTAATACGTAGGTGTGTTGTTCAAATGCTCTGTAAAATAATCTGTTCTAGATATGCCTATTCGTATAATGGATACCTATGATATATCATAAAAAATGAAATAGATATCAAATTAGAAGGGGAAGTAATGGAAGGCAACGCAAGAAATAATACTGAAACATACTCTCAGATTGAGGAAAAACCTTCCTCATATACTATTATGGCATCAGGTGGTGATTACATACCGATTCATAAACGAGCAAACCAATTGGAAAGAAATTTATGTAATTATAATTGTACAGTAAAATCAAATGTCAAAAGACACAAGCTCGCTAATAGCGGTGAGAAACCATTTCAATGCAACGCATGTAATTTTAAATGTTCACGAAAGTATAATCTCAAAATCCACAGTTTTACTCATAGTGGTGAGAAACCTTTTCAATGTCATTTATGTGAACTTAAGTGTTCTGGAAAGAGTAGTCTCAAACAGTATATGCTCATCCATAATGGTGAGAAGCAGTTTAAATATAAATTATGTGATTATCAATGTTCTCGAAAAAGTAGTCTCAAACAACACATGCTCATTCATAGTGGCGACAAACCATTCCAATGTCAATTATGTGAACTTAAGTGTTCTGGAAAGAGTAGTCTCAAACAACACATGCTCACCCATAGAGATGAGAAACCTTTTGAATGTAATTTGTGTGATTATAAATGTTCTCAAAAATGTACTCTCAAACAACACATGCTCACTCATAGTGGTGAGAAGCAATTTAAATGTAATTTATGTGATTATCAATGTTCTCGAAAAAGTAATCTCAAACAACACATGCTCATTCATGGAGGTGAGAAACCATTTGCATGTAATTTGTGTGATTATAAAGCTTTTGAAAAAGGTAATCTGAAAAAGCACATGTACAATCATACCGGTGAGAAACCATTTCAATGTAATATATGTAATTATAAATGTTCACGAAAATGTGTGAGCTGAAAAGCCACATTTTTACCCATACTGATGAAAAATCACTTGAATGTAATTTATGTGATTATAAATGTTCTCAAAAAGGCAGTCTCAATCGGCACATACTCATTCATAGTGGTGAGAAACCATTTGTATGTAATTTTTGTGATTATAAGAGTTCACGAAAGAGTCGTCTCAAAACACACATACTCATCCATAGTGGTAAGAAACCATTTGAATGTAATTTAAGTAGCTACAATTTTACAAATGTTCACAAAAGATTCATTTCAAATTTCACATGCTCACTCATAGTGGTGAAAAATTAGAGTGAATTCACATCCTAAATCTAACATTTTAATATTTAAATTTTAATTGTTGTTTTTTATTTATGCGTTTAGTTAACTATATATATGTTCTTTTTCAGTGCTACAGCCCTTTGAAGGCTCTTGAGTTTTTACAATTTTCTTCCACTTTTTCCTTTCCATAGCTAATATTTCCCAGTCTTGAACTATATTAAACTAAATTATATATATGGTTCTGAATGCGATGCTGTCCATGTGTTCATGTGCTTCTTGCGTGCATTTGCAAGATGCAGTGCATTTTGTAAATGAATGTACTTTAGTGTTGTAAACTATTGAGCTTTTTGAAAATGTCGATGAGAGTATTGGCAAACGTTCACACATTAAAACACTGCATCTACTATTAGAGAACGTCTTCTCTTTGTAAGCATGTTCACAAATGTTCTCGTAAAAAGTTCTTGAGATTTCTAGAATAATGGTGTACAAATGAGCATAATCAGCACAAACAAAAAAATTCACAAAATTCATCAAGAATCTGCATTTATAACTGAAACTAAACGATTTTAAAGTTTTAAATCTAATATTCATAGATCATAAATATCAATCACTTCTTGATCCTCAATAAAAAGACCGACTGGGTACATACTCAGTTAGGTTTTTTGCATAGATTTCTAGTCATTTTAATCCAATATTTGCATGAATTATTCTATTTCCGTAAATTTCTAGAGTACAGCCCTCTCTGGTAATACCACTAAACCACCCACTGTGTGCTTAAGCCTCTTAGATTTTGTTAAGTATTTATAGGGTTTGTCATAATTTTTATTATACATAATAGTTATTCTAGTTTTCGATACCGTGGAAAATCGATCCGTGTTTATGGAAGAAGTAACTGGTACTACATTCCAGAATCAAAGAAAATTGAAGAACATTCGAGCATTTTCAGCACTTTGATAATATTTAGGAACTTTTGTAGTTTTCCTTATTTAGGATATATTCTCCAGTACTCACTTTACTGGATATAGTATTCTCGTTTGTGCTCCGGGAATATTCTTAAAAAATAAATTCTTGTGCATTTTACAACACTAATGAGAAACCATTTCCATGTAATATTCATCCTTATCAGAACCAGGAAAGATCAAATTGATGTTGAAAATGATGTTGAGGATTGAACCATACTACTAGATTGATTCGACAGTTACTTCCTCGCCTGAACTCAAATTAGTCTTATTATTTAATTTGCTATGTTTATGTTACAACTCATTTACCTAGCAAATGTAATGTAGGTATAGAATTGGGTAGCAAGCGATTGTTCCTACTAATATTTACTAAAGAAAAATGTTTACTACAAATTGTGTGTGATTTGTAGATCTTTTCAGCGGGCAGTGGATTTATCTTCTCGTTCTTACAAGCCTGTAGCCATATTTGAAACATCTTCAAATATTTACTGGGATTTGAGAATCTCCTTCAAATCATTAACAACCCTTAACAGCACATCTCGTCAATCTTTTTGACACATCAATTCCATTTTACTTATGTTTACAACCAAGCTAGTTTATAAAATCAGACTGCATTATGTGTCACGTTAATTATATTGTATTTTTCACTTATCTATTAATTTAAAAATGATTTAGGTAGTATTACAACAACTAATAACGCAATGAAATGAAACTATAAAATATGAAATAAATAAACAATAAACAATAATTTCAACTCTCTTTTTGGTAACCAGTAAATTTTAAATTAAGTGCAAAAAAAAAGTCAATTTGACGTTTTACAAATAACAAACAATAGAGTCACTAAGCCAGTTTCGGTGGATTCGTAGTTTGCATGTTTGCTTCATAATCCAAAGATCGCAGGTTCGATCCCCGGCTGAGCTGGTAATTTTTCATAGCGGAGAAAAATTTAAAACATGCCTTCTTTTCGGATAGGAAGTAAAACTGTAGGTCCCGTGTCAATGCGATGTTTGGCACGATAGAAATCCCTACTGGGGGTGGAATTCCCTCAGATTCGGCTAAATTCTAGTAGGGTCGAACAAATGATCATAGCAATCGGTGCCATGAGGTACGAAGGATGCTCCGCCATCCTAATTCCTCGCCCAAAAACAAACAAACAAACAATAGAGTCACTACATCTAGTCACCTAGGCCGCAATAACTGCAACCAGCGCCCCTACAATCAGATCGAAAACTTTTAGCGCAGACAAACACCTGACTCATTTACTGTCATTTAAGAGAAACGACCGATATCTATGTTGCTCTCGTTCTCCATGAAAATTCGGAGCAAATGGTGGCAACTCATTATATCAAATTTTCTTGAGAGCTTGGTAGATTTTATACGGTTTGAAGACAAATTCAAATAATAATAAACAGCTGTTTTAAAAGTTGGTGGTTATGGTAAACTAAACAGTTCTCTTATTTATTCTGGAACTTATGTATATTTATAGATTACTGTGTTTGTTACATAAAATATATGGTAAAGTGAAAACTGAATGTCTAAATTACTAATACGTAGGTGTGTTCTCCAGCTTCTCTGTAAAAGAATCTGTTCTAGATAAACCTATTTGCATAATGGATAGCGATGAGACAAATATCATAAAAAATGAAATAGATATGAAATTTGAAGTGGAAGTAATGGGAGCCATCACCAGAAATAATACTGAAACGTACTCTCAGATTGAGGAGAAACCTTCCTCATATACTCTTATGGTATCAGGTGGTGATTACATACCAATTCATGAATGAGCAAACCAATTGGAAAGAAATTTATGTAATTATAAAGGTACAGTAAAATCAAGTGTCAAAAGACACATGCTCGCTAATATCGGTGAGAAACCATTTCAATGCAACATGTGTAATTTTCAATGTTCACGAAAGTACAATCTCAAAATCCACATTCGTACTCATAGTGGCGAGAAACCATTTCAATGTAGTTTATGTGAACTCGAGTGTTCTGTAAAGAGCAGCCTCAAAAAACACATGCTCACCCATAGAGATGAGAAACATTTTGAATGTAATTTATGTGATTATAAATGTTCTCAAAAAGGTAGTCTCAAACAACACATGCTAACTCATAGTGCTGAGAAGCAATTTAAATGTAATTTATGTGATTATCAGTGTTCTCGAAAAAGTAGTCTGAAACAACACATGCTCATTCATAGTGGTGAGAAACCATTTGGATGTAATTTGTGTGATTATAAAGCCTCTGAAAGAGGTAATCTCAAAAAGCACATGTACAGTCATACTGGCGAGAAACCATTTCAATGTAATATATGTAATTATAAGTGCTCACAAAAGGGTGATCTTAAAAGTCACATTTTCACCCATACTGATGAGAAACCACTTGAATGTAATTTATGTGATTATAAATGTTCTCAAAAAGGCAGTCTCAAACGACACATGCTCGTTCATAGTGATGAGAAACAATTTGAATGTAATTTATGTGATTATCAATGTTCCCTAAAAGGTAGTCTCAAACATCACATGCTGAAACATAGTGGCGAGAAACCATTTCAATGTAATATATGTAATTATAAATGTTCACGAAAGTGTGATCTGAAAAGCCACATTTTTACCCATACTGATGAAAAATCACTTGAATGTAATTTATGTGATTATAAATATTCTCAAAAAGGCAGTCTCAATCGGCACATACTCATTCATAGTGGTGAGAAACCATTTGTATGTAACTTTTGTGATTATAAGAGTTCACGAAAGAGTCGTTTCAAAACGCACATACTCATCCATAGTGGTAAGAAACCATTTTAATGTAATTTAAGTAGTTACAGTTTACAAATGTTCACAAAAGATTCATCTCAAATTTCACATGCTCACTCATAGTGGTGAAAAACTAGAGTAAATTCACATCCTAAATCTTACAATTTAATGTTTAAATTTTAATTGTTGTTTTTTATTTTTTCAGCACTACAGGCTTTTAAGGCCCTTGGGTTTTTCTACAATTTTCTTCCACTTTTTCCTTTCCATAGCTAATCTTTCCCAGTCTTGAACTACATTAAACTAAACTATATATGGTTCTGAATGCGATGCTGTTCATGTGCTTCTTGCATGCATTTGCAAGATGCAGTGCATTTTGTAAATGAATGTACCTTAGTGGTGTAAACTATTGAGCTTTTTGAAAATGTCGATGAGACTATTGGCGAACGTTCACACATTAAAACACTGCATCTACTATTATAGAACATCTTCTCTTTGTAAGCATGTTCACGAATGTTCTCGTAAAAAGTTCTTGAGATTTCTAGAATAATGGTGTACAAATGAGTATAATCAGCACAAATGAGAAAATTCACAATCGAGAATCTGCATTTATAACTGAAACTAAACGATTTTAAAGTTTTAAATCTAATATTCATAGATCATAAATATTAATCACTTCTTGATCCTCAATAAAAAGTCTGACTGGGTACGTACTCAGTTAGATGTTTTGCATAGATTTCTACAGTCATTTTAATCCAATATTTGCATGAATTATTGTATTTCTGTAAATTTCTAGAATAAAGAAGCCCTCTCTGGTAATACCACTAAACCACCTACTATGTGCTTTAGCCTCTTAGGTTTTGTTAAGTATTTATACGATTTGTCATAATTTTTGTTATACATAATAATTATTCTAGTTTTCAATACCGTGGAAAATCGATCCGTGTTCATGGAAGAAGTAACTGGTACCAGATTCCAGAATCAAAGAAAATTGGAGAATGTTCGAGCATTTTCAGCACTTTGATAATATTTAAGAACTTTTGTAGTTTTCCTTATTTAGGATATATTCTTCAGTACTCACTTTACTGTATATATTCTCGTTTGTTCTCCGGGAATATTCTTAAAAAATAAATTCTTGTGCATCTTACAAAACTAATGAGAAACCATTTCCATGTAATATTCGTAATTATCAGAACCAGGAAAGATGAAATGATAAGAAAATGCGTCCAAAATTTTTATGGCTAATTTGTATATGTAATTCCCACACAAAATGTTTAGTTTTGTACATCCCTTGTCACAGATTGTAAATTCCAGTAAGACGTTTATGTAATATATCACCTTCGCATCTGCCCAATACAAGAAATCATTTTAACTTAACCCTAGGAAGACGAAGGGTTGGTTACTTACGTAGTGGCCGGGAAGGGGTACATTATGTTCCCTAACATAATTTTATTCACAAGTTTTATCTTATTGAATAAATAATTTCATAATATAAATCTATTTATTTTCATGTACCAAAAATTAAAAAAAAATAAAAATTAAACATTATACCAACACTAGAGTCAATTGTTGCTACCACTGCAGTTCCTTCACATAACTTCACTTATCTTCTTTTTTTTCTTTCTTATTTTTTAATTTAATTTTATTTTTTATCAAATTTGATTATTTGATTTACTAAACTGGGAATGGGTTTTCAACAATTCACTTATCTTTAGCCTATTTTTAGTTTAAATTATAAATTAAAAAATAAAATAGGTATTGTGTGCATCAAATAATGTAAGAAGCACTTCTCGACAATCTAAAAACTTAAGGCACGAAAATAATCCACAATTAAAGTTATTAACAAAAATTCAGTTTTGGGGTACAAAATGTACCTCACTACGTCTTCTAAGGGTTAATATAAATACAAAGACCAATTTATTTACTACTTAGTCCAATATGTATGAACTGTGTTATTTAAAAAAAAAACAGTTTACATGCCTGTATGGTGACAGTGGCGTAATATTGTAACAGTTGAGGAAGGTGTACCTAATTTGGCAAATTGATGAGTACTATGCCATTCATATCTACAATTGCAACTTTTTCTAACAATAAATCTAATTGTACCTTTTAAAGATGTCTGTTGTCATTATCGAACTGCAAAAATAGATTTTTCTTCAAAAAATTTTATATTTATTATACTAAAAATATAAATTACCTAGATATACATTATTTAATTTTCCAACACGACCCACACCCTCTTATACCATCATTTAAAAAGAATATGAATCACTTTTTGTTTTCATGTTCTTTTGCTTGTTTTTCTTGGTGGTTGAATAAATAATCTATGAATGTAATTTTGCACCCTCCGAAATGACTATATGGTTAATCAAATAGATCAAATTATTTACAAATAAGTGTATGTGTTGTATGATAAAAATAGGCTATGAATTTCAGTAAATTCGTTTTAATTAATTTAATCAGTTAAAATATGTCAGACGCCTATGATTTAAAGTTTTTTGACAATATTAATCCTTATCATTTCATCTTTCCTGGCTCTGGCTTATAAATTTTTATGTAATTCTGTATTTCGCTAAACATGTGTTGATCCATATAGTGCTGATATTCAGGCCTCATTACTCATTAAAATGCTTATTCATATATTATCTTTTGTGCTTTTATTTAATGCAAAGTATTATATACAGGTTGTATTGAGCATAAGTGCTATTATTAAAGTAAGTGGTAGGTGATATGGATACCAACAAAAAATTACAAACAAATTTTTCTTATCGACATTACGTAATAAAGTACTTTTCGTGTTATTTGAATAAAACGGGTGAATTAAATGGCAACAATGCACTCGATGACAATTGTTGGGTTGAACACTTCAAACCAGAAAAAACAATCCTTTGTGAAAGGAAGTATTTACTATGTTCGTTGATAAATGAAGAAGTTTGTTTACTCATTGTGGTCCTGGTAGATATTGATTATTTTGGGAGCCTAAAACATGAGTATTACCAGTTCGTTTCTCAGACAGTTTTACTACCGCTAAACAATAAAGGAACAAAAAGTGTGACAGATTCCAAAACGTATAAAACAGTTTTATCTTTTAAAAGAATTGATAATACATTAGAAATAAAAGCATCAAAAACTCCAAACTTGTTGGGTTTCCCTAGCTTAAAATAGTCTACTGTTGCAAGTTGTAAATGCTATAATAATTTATTACCTTTAGGGTATCATGATTTTTTAATCAACATGATTTTAGTTACAAATTATGCGGTCAATATCTATTCAGCGTTGTACTAATAAATGTTAAATAAATTAATGCAAAATGTCCTTACAGTGTGAAACAGGTTTCTGCCACAAAGCTCCACCCATTATATATTATTACTCTATCTGTTCGTGACATAGACTATAGTTATTTGTTGTTGGTGAAACTTGGCCTGAATTATCAAAAACTTATGAATATTTTACACATATTAGAAATGGATAGAGTTAAGAAGTGCAAACTGTTATCTAAAGGTAAAAACTATATATTACTCAAACCTTTTTAAAGCTTGAACATAAAGCAAAAATTTTACAGAAACCAATATAACCTAGATATCTTTTTCTGATAACGTTTAATAAGTTGGAGGAATTGACACTACTACTACCATTTTGCATGTTATGCTATTATTAGTACTATTACACTAGAAACATCACTAAATCTGGTTGCATTAAGTTACTCTTCCCGCAAACGAATAGATTATGCATTTAGTTAATGGCGATCAAGCGATATAGTTAATCGCCGACGATCCCAGTGTATGCCGTAATAAGACTGCTGTCTATATTTAACCCATCCGCTAAATGTGCGAACGCGTCGAATTAGAACGAACCGCTGAACGCGTCCATTTCCGCGATTAGTGTCACCAAGCGGGGTCGGCCGCAGTCTTACTGAGCCACCGTCAACCATCCACTAAAATTTAAACATGCGTTAATCAATTCCGCTGGGCCCACTAAACCACTGTTAGCCACCTACTACCATCAAACGGTGACCACCAGTTTGAAATTTCGAACTTGTTCGAATTTTGGTGGTTTGGTGGTCATCCTCACGCGTTAGTGAGGATGATGATAACTAAAAATTTGCATTTCCTGTCCACGGGTTTTTCGTGTTTAGTGATTGTTATTGTCAACGTGCGATGTTTGACGCTTTGTTTTGATAATATAACCTGAAGAAATTTTTATAATGTATGAGGACAAGTCGTGGTCCCCGTCGAAATCACGGGCGAAATCATTGGCGCGGCCAATTCGGCGTCAAACATTACTAATTTGTACTACATTGTATGTTGTCATACAAATCACTCATTATTAAGCAAGTACAATTCATTTAAATATTTATTAAAATAATAGAGGCGTGGGACGGTCATTTATTGCTATGAATATCAAAAATATATTGTATTTGCTTAAAATTAATAAATTTAATTAGTTAAATAATTTTAATTGCAAAAAACTTAATTTGTATTAATTTTAATTTGTAGAAGAAAATTGATGCATGGGAAAGGAAGATATTACGAGCAATATATGGAGGCATAAATGAAAATGGCGAGGAAAATGGCAACTGGAGAAGAAGGACAAATAAGGAGCTAAAAGAATTATACAAGGATGCACCAATAACAAATATAATAAAGCAAAACGGAATAAGATGGATAGGACATCTAACCAGACTGCCAGATGCTAGAGTGACGAAGCAAATATATAAAATAGAACCAGAAGGAAGAAATACGAGAGGACGTCATAGAAGTAATTGGAAAGACAGTGTGGAAAGAGATTTAAAAGAATTAAAAGTGTGAAATTGGGAGAAAACTGCCTCATAAAGAAAAGAGTGGAGAAAAGTAGTGGACAAAGTTATTAAATATTGCACTTACTACAAATTTATTACAACAAACATAAAATAAAATAACCAATACAAAAAACCTACCCTATTAGTAAAACCCAGAGCGTAAGTTCTTCCTAGAAAATTTTACCAACCATCTTAATATGATGATTATCTTATGCATTAGTAAAAGATGAGAGAGGGCGAGTAAATAACATACAGGATTAATATTCAGATAATGACTACCAAGAAAATCTTAACCTGATGTAAATGGAATTTGAAAAAAAGCAATTAAGCTATAAAGTAAAATTTAACAGAAATACTAACGTTACTAAGAATTTAAATTATAATTTACAAATGTCATTTTAGTTTGGATAGGTTTTTCTGGCGCCGAATTGGCACGGCGCCGAATTGTCTGCGCCGAGTCGCCCGCGCCGAATTGTCGGCGCCGAGTCGTCCCATACTGCACCCAGCGAACGCCGAAAACTAGCAAATGAACACAGACAAGCATTGAACATAGGCCAATGCACATAATTAATAATATTAATTATTGACACAGGTGATAAAGACGTCAAATATTATCGAATAGAGGAGGTCGTGATAATAATATTAATAAAGTATTAACCTTATATTCCAGTCAATAGAGATGTGTAGTGGTGTTTGTTGGTGTAGGGGAAGAGGGGGAACAGTGTTACACGTTCTACAGTGTTACACTTAATGTTTTTAGGATTGCTTTATCTTAAGAATTGCTCATATTTTCATGTTAGAAGTACTTTGGTTTTAATCAAGAATAGGTGCATTTTGGTTCATTTTCACCGATGGGTTTTCAAGAAATTAAGGTAAGTATGTTTTTTAATATCAAAACTAGTAAAATACAATTTACCTCAGGATTAAATTAATTAAAGCTAGATTATTAAAAATTTATTTATAAGTAGTTTGTAAGCTTATTTACGCCGGAGAAGCACGAACTTAACCTCAAAACTGTTTGTGCCCTTATTAACTATTCGAGTATAGATTTTTGATAATTGGGGTACAGTGTTACAGTGGATAGTGGGGTTCGGTGTAACATTATTTATATAACACTTGTGCAGACAGCGATTAGTTGCATCTAAGTGACAAAGATACATTATTCCATTCAAATCATATCGATGTTGGAAACTTTGTGGTAATACAAGAAGGGGCTAAAATAAATCTTAGAATTTTGTCAATTAGGGGAAATTACACGTAAGACGAATACAGAAGTTAATCCAACTTATAAATTCGTAGGTACAACGCAAGAATATAAAAATTTTAAGTTGTTTTATTAACATTAACATTGTTAACACTTCCTTGTAAATTTGTACCCCACTATTAGGATACAGTGTTACACAGCGCACCAAGCTGAATAAATCTTAATTTCTCTAAAAGTTGAAATAATCAAAGTGAGTTAAATGTAAAAGTTGAAAGAAGATTAGTAACTCTTAAACTAGGAAGAGAATAAATTTTAAAATTTTTATTTGGTTCTGAGTTATATCAAAAACATTTTTTGTGTAACACTGTTTCCCCTCTTCCCCTATTTACTGGAAAATATCAGCCTATAGTTTATTTTTTCCTGCTGTATGGTTGCGCGCGCATTACAAAAGCCTCATGTGCACTGCCGCATTTTCAGAAATGTGACATTACAGAGTACAGACCAATTACAGACAGCCGTTTGACACTGGCGCACGCGCCAGCAGGATACCTGCTGCCGTTGCCATCGTGTACGCGGTGTACGCCCTGGTGTACGCTGGACTTCCAGTCCCCCCAATGAAATCACTGCATTTTAAATTTTGATTCAAAATTTAAAATATGTTGCGCGCGCAACCATACAGCAGGAAAAAATGAACTATAGTTTAGTAAATACATGTTCTTTAAAATAAGTTGTGTTTCTATGATACATTTATGTTACTACCTTATAATTTTAGATGTTCATAAATGGTTGTATTTTTTAACTGTTTTGAATTTTTAGCATACTTTGCAAAAGATAAAAATTAAATTAACAGTTAAAAAATTACAATCATTTACGATCATCCGTATTACGATCAGTAATATATTCTTTTGAAGCAATGCAAATTTCGAAATTTGCGCCAAAAATTAGTTAATAGTTGATAGATGGAGTTATGGATACAAAAATTATATAGCCCCTCTATTTCAAATAGTAGCGACATCGTGGAGCAAACTTGATAGAAACTTTAATAAACAAAAAATTACTACATACATGCTGTCGCGGAATTTTAATAAAAAGTTGTTAAAAATTAGAATTACAGAAATATATGTCATATTAATATGGTCGTTTTTACCGAACGTGAATGTCCATTATCAAATTAATATTAAACTGTGAATGTTTTTGTACATGATTATTATTAAACCTAAGATTTATTGTGACAGAATGTCAAATCTGGTAATATTCAATGTCGCCAACGTGATTTTGCTCCAGCGGCGAGATCAATGATTGTCGCTACTAGAGTTCCTAAATATGAACTGAACTCTGTGTTATTTAGAAGGTTGGTAATCATCAAAATTGTTTTAATAAATTAAACTGTCAGTATGACAGTCGAAAAATTGATATATGTACTATAGTAGTTTTAGAAATTCTCTACAAACAGCAAATAAATGATAATGTGCACATTAAAAAATTTTACATGCATAAAAATTTTAGCATAAAAATAGGGAAGACGCATATGTCGTTAATTGAGGAGATTCTTGCATTTTCATAAACGTCATTACTAAATTAGTTAGAATATCAGTTATAAATGCATTAAACAATTACCAATTTTAAGTAATTAATTTTTGAAAACCTTGAAAATTTAAATAAATTTAAAATGCAATACTGGTGTCCTCTAATGGATGAAACTTTGTTACCTCTTACAGTTCCAAAGAGGACCCACTGCTGGTGCTAATGAAACAGTTAAGAGTCCTGTATTACCCGTCAGTTTGAAAAAAATTTTATTTTCAAGTTCAAATATCGTCTACTTATTAACGAGTAATTAATATAATAATGTACGTTATGCTGTTGTGTAATTAACTGCCATAATTAAAGTGGTGTTAAATATTTCTGGTAATATTAATTGAAAATTCAGTTTATTGGTTTTCATCAGCGCCATCTAACGTTGAGTAGATCGTCAATATTGCTTCTTCACATTCACAGCGGTACCTACTTTTTACATCAAATAGCTTTGAGGGAAGTTGCTCAAGGCCAAATACGGTTTTAAATGAGGAGAATTTTTAAATTTAATTTTTTCAAATCAATTGAGGGTTTTTAGAAATTCCGCTTATCTGGAAATATTTTTCTAACCAAAATGAACGAATACAAAAATTAAAAAAGATACGTGCGTCTTCCCTATTTTACATGCATATTACCATATGCAAAAAAATATCGTGTACAACACGTTAGAGAGTCTCTTTTTTCCACTCATTTGCTTGATAAACCCGGGCTTCGCCTTCCTTAATCAAAACTGTAAATTCATGAAAAAAGTATTACTTTCATAACTCGTTGTACAATATACTATTCCGTAAGCATTTATTAATTTATATACATAAAAGAGATCCATCTTCCAGGGGATTTAAAGTTGGTATTTTCTACCGGCTATCGGCAAGTAAATTTTAAAATTGGCGCCTTTATTTTGTATTCGATCTTCAGGGTCTCTAGTATGATTATGGCATCATTAACCTTATTAACTCATTAACATCATTAACTGTATAAAAGGTTGAATCCAAGAAGATGTATAACGCCGAGGCGCCAGCCGAGGCTTTATAACATCTTCGAGGATTTAAAGAAGCTTGATCTCCGTATTGCATAAGTTGTTTTATTTTATTTCGTATTTCAATCCTAATTTCTCCCTTTCAAAATCCATCCGAATTTATTGTATAAAGAAGCAAGTTGCCTTGTCTGTGTCATCATACGCGTAACTAAGGAGATAAAAAGCAGCATGCATGCATGCATGTGGCTATAATGCAACATCAAATTATTTACGTTACCAACAACAACGGAGATCAAGAACGTATTGAACTCCGGTATGATTGACAACGGAGATCAAGATATACTTTATATTACTAATTGTGGTATATAAAGAATTGTTTGAAATACGAAATGAAATAAAAAACAATATATTATTCATTTTATTAACTTTAGAGCCCTTAAATGTTATTTTCTGATGTCAAGTTGCAGCGTTCAAATTTGACGCCACACTACAAGGTTAAACTGTTTCAAAACTATGTAAGTTTTTCAGCAACCATTTGTTACCAAAGACTAACCAGAACCAAAAATGCGGTTACTTTCGGTTAAGTTCTGGAATATACTATATATTTATGTTGCTTTCGTTCTCCATGAAATTTCGGAGCAAATGGTGTCAACTCGATTACATCGGATTTTCTTGAGAGAGCTTGGCAGATTTTGTGCGGTTTTGAAGACAAATTCAAATAATAATAAACAGTTGTTTTAAAAGTTGGTGGTTATGTTAAACTAAACAGTTCTCTTATTTATTCTGGAACTTATATTTATAGATTGCTGTGTTTGTTACATTAAATATATGGTAAAGTGAAAACTGAATGTCTAAATTACTAATACGTAGGTGTGTTCTCCAACTTCTCTGTAAAAGAATCTGTTATAGATAAACCTATTTGCATAATGGATAGCGATGAGACAAATATCATAAAAAATGAAATAGATATGAAATTAGAAGTGGAAGTAATGGGAGCCATTACCAGAAATAATACTGATACGTACTCTCAGATTGAGGAGAAATCTTCCTCATATACTCTTATGGCATCAGGTGGTGATTACATACGGATTCATGAACGAGCAAACCTATTGGAAAGAAATTTATGTAATTATAAATATACAGTAAAATCAAGTGTCAAAAGACACATGCTCGCTAATATCGTTGAGAAACCATTTCAATGCAACATGTGTAATTTTCAATGTTCACGAAAGTACAATCTCAAAATCCACATTCGTACTCATAGTGGCGAGAAACCATTTCAATGTAGTTTATGTGAACTCGAGTGTTCTGTAAAGAGCAGCCTCAAAAAACACATGCTCACCCATAGAGATGAGAAACACTTTGAATGTAATTTATGTGATTATAAATGTTCTCAAAAAGGTAGTCTCAAACAACACATGCTAACTCATAGTGCTGAGAAGCACTTTAAATGTAATTTATGTGATTATCAGTGTTCTCGAAAAAGTAGTCTGAAACAACACATGCTCATTCATAGTGGTGAGAAACCATTTGGATGTAATTTGTGTGATTATAAAGCCTCTGAAAGAGGTAATCTCAAAAAGCACATGTACAGTCATACTGGCGAGAAACCATTTCAATGTAATATATGTAATTATAAGTGCTCACAAAAGGGTGATCTTAAAAGTCACATTTTCACCCATACTGATGAGAAACCACTTGAATGTAATTTATGTGATTATAAATGTTCTCAAAAAGGCAGTTTCAAACGACACATGCTCATTCATAGTGATGAGAAACAATTTGAATGTAATTTATGTGATTATCAATGTTCTCTAAAAGGTAGTCTCAAACATCACATGGTCAAACATAGTGGCGAGAAACCATTTGAATGTAATTTGTGTGATTATAAAGCTTCAGAAAAATGTAATCTTAAAAATCACATGCACAGTCATACCGGTGAGAAACCATTTCAATGTAATATATGTAATTATAAATGTTCACGAAAGGGTTATCTCAAAAGCCACATGCTCACCCATAGCAGTGAAAAACCACTTGAATGTAATTTATGTGATTATCAGTGTTCTCGAAAAGGATGTCTCAAACGACACATGTCCACTCATAGTGGTCATAAGCAATTTAAATGTAACTTATGTAATTATCAATGTTCTCAAAAATGTAGTCTTGAACAACACTTGCTGATTCATACAGGCGAGAAGCCATTTGAATGTAATTTATGTAATTATAAATGTTCACAAAAAGGTAACCTCAAATACCACATGCTCACTCATAGTGGTGAAAAACCATTTGTATGTAATTTTTGTGATTATAAGGGTTCACGAAAGAGTCATCTCAAAACACACATACTCATTCATAGTGGTGAGAAACCATTTGAATGCAATCTATGTAGTTATAAATGTTTACAAAAGATTCATCTCAAATTTCACATGCTCACTCATAGTGGTGAGAAACTAAAGTAAATTTACATTCGAAATCAATTTTAATATTTAAATTTTACTTATTGTTTCTTATTGATGTGCTAGGTGCAGTTAAATATAAAACTAAATTATATATATGGTTCTGAATACGATGCTGTGCATGTGTTCACGTGCTTCATGGGTGCATTTGTTTACATGCACTATCTTATAAATGAACCTACTTTATTGTTGTTAACGATTGAGCTATTGAAACTAAACGATTTTAAAGCTTTAAACCTAATATTTATGGATCATAAATATCTATCAGCTGTTGAGTGCTCAACAAGATCGACTGGATATGTACTCGTCTAGATTGTTTACATAGATTTCTACATTTTAATCCAATATTTGTATGAATTATTGGGTGTGTCTAACACCATCTAGCGCTAAAACCGCTGAATGTAACGTAACTTGTTAGACGGCATGATGCAATTGCAGCGCTGCTTGCGAAAGCTAGCGTAAAAATTTTGTGCTAGATTTGAAGTAGCCGCTGTATTATGGTAACACTTGTGTTTACTTTTTTCATAACCATAACCTATAACTCTGTAAGCAGTAGAAAATCTACTCTTGTAGCCTTTAGTACAAATTAAATTACTTGGTAAATATGGATTTGTGGCAAGCTGTTAGGAATGAAAATGATAATGTCCTGTTAAATGGAAATAATATTGTAGTGCAACATATAATAAGTACTAATTATAAATATAAGTTACTATTTTCGGACGATTATTAAAAGAAATACTTTTTAGGCAAAGAGGTGGGATATGTGGAAAATTCACTTGAGAATAGAAGAATAGTGTTGGGGGTAGAATGTGAAACTGACATTGCCGAAGAACAAGATTTATTATTACAGAATGATGATGAGCACTGGTCTTCTGATATGATTTTAAACCTTTTGAATATGCATTTTGAGAACTTAGAGAAATTTAGAAATGTAAAAGTAAAAAAAAAACCATTATGGGACAAAATTGCCAAACATAGAGGAAAAAGTGCAGACAGCTGCGATAAGAAATTCAGAAATCTGAAACTTACATTTCTAAGAACACTCAAAAAGAAAAAGAAATCGGGTAGAGGCGCAGTAACATGGAGATATTTTGATATTTTTGAAGAGATTTTTAAAGAGGACGTAAATGTGAATCCAGAAAATAAATTAACCATTGTCCAGACGTTGCTGCCATTAGATGAAGCAACAGGTATGTCATCTCCAGCTACACCTTCAAGTACAGATACTCAAGATGAACTCTCTAAAGAAATTCATGAAACTCCTCGTCAAAAAAGACGAAATGAAAGTGTGCGTGCTGTTATTAAGGAACGACACACCGAGGTTATTAAAAAACTCGATGAAATCAATCAATCACTAGTACATGCCAATTCGATACAAGAAGAGAGATGTGATCTTCTTCGTAAATATTTAGAAAGATTGGATTAGTTCAGAACTTAATTCCTGTCTGGTTTTTATGTGCAACAGTAATATTTAAGTTTTTATTTATTTTGTTTTAGTAAACAGTTTATTTTTCACTGTGTGTAACTAATATTATTTGATGGTTTAATGTAGTATAAACTGTCAGTATAATACAGCTCAGTACGTATTTGTTTTGTTGGCTTACATGTAAAGTGTACTAAGTCAACAATTGTGCCTCTCTGTAATTTAAATGTTGAACGTATCTTTTTTTATTGTGAGTTCATGCAGTTTTGAAAAAGTAACTTTATTTTCTAGGCCTATACTTTGCTGCCTTTTAACATCTTCATTGGGGCTACACAAGAAATGTTGTAATAAAAATATAAAAGAATAATATTAATAGGGATTAACTGTGACCCTGTTGATCTCTATACAATCTGACTTTTAAATTTTTAAAAAATTGTCTTTTTAGTAGTTATGCCTGTTTTTGCCCTAAGCCTTCGACTTGACTTGTTAGTTATGATCCAGTTCTTTCTTGCATCTTGTAGAGCATCAACAAGATTGTGTAATTAATATCAAAGTTATTATTAGCGTAGTGCCTTTTGCTTATAAGTACACAACTCGTACCTGATTTTCAAATGTGCAACAAAAGAATATGATATTTATTACAAACTTTAAATACAGTAAATATGTACTACAACATAAACATATTTATTTAATAATAAAGTATTAAGTATAATGTATAGATATTTTTATTTTATTTATATTAAACTATTACAAATATGAAGACGTTTAGTAACCGCAGCTTCATCTACACATTCCATGTTTTCATACTCTGCATCATCAATTGGTTCTACATTTTCAAGTTCAATTGTTTGTTCTTGTACTTTTTCATGTCAAAGAATAAAATCATGTAAGACACAAGCTGCACATATAACAATGGTAATATATTCTGTTTTGTTCATATCTAAATATTTCAATCTTCGAAATTTTCCTTTTAGCAGTGCAAAAGCACGTGCAATGCATGAACGAGCAGATGCCAATGTCTTGTTGTACTTTTTTGTCTGTCGTTAAGATGACCATTATCTCTAAACGGAGTTAAGAGATGTACCGTAACCTCCGAGAATAAAGAGGCCACGAACAAGGCTTGTGTCACGTGATCTGACGTCACGAATGCCGGCTGGCGACTTGTGGGGACAGGCGATGCGTACAAGTCAAACGCCATTGCAGTTTAGATTTGCTGTGTTCGTAGTCGTGTGAACTAGACTCTTTTTCGGAAGCTTTTCTTTCAAAAATTCTCATAAATAAGTTCAAATAAGTTAAAGTGTTAAATTAAAGGTGTAGAATTTCAGATTTACCTGATTTATGTGAAGACAATTTATAAAATCAGTGAAAAGAGACTGTTTCTCAATTGCCGTATCGAGTGTGGGCGTTGGCAGAAATGGCCGCTGATAAATTTTGTATTTGAAAGCTGTTTTATTACTTATAAAATAACTTTCGGTTGGTGTCGTTCATAATATGATTGTGTATTGTGTCGTTTACCTATATAAAATACAATTTCATAAATATTTTGATTAGTTAATCAAAAAAGCCAACAGTTTGACGAGATACTTGGGTGAGTCTTGTTTATTTCATTAAAAATGCCTGATAAATGTTGCGTGCCTAATTGCTCAAGCAATTACGATAGTACCCATACGTATGTGTCCGTCTTTTCTTTTCCAAAAGATGAAGAGTTGAAGAAAACGTGAATTAAATGCATTCATAGAGACTCATTTAATCCAACAAAACATTCAGTAGTATGTATTAAACATTTCTCAGAGTCATCGGTTATAACAATAATATGATAAATATGAAACTGAATTTCTAAAGACAGGTAAACAAAGGATTATTTTACGGGAATTGACAATGTTAAAATTGGAAAAATATGTACACGAAATCAATGAGAAATGTATTTTATGTAGCAAAACGTTGAAGTCGATATTGTTAAAAAATTGTCATATTCTTGCCAATATATTTCTCAATAACTATTCAAAAATAATCAACGATAAAATTAACACCCAAAACATGGATCTATCAAAGAGAAAACTGATTAAATTTAATGGTTAAGAAGTTATAAACACATTAACGCATGGAGATAGGGCTATTGGCGAGGCCTCCATAAGAGCCAACGCGTCTATCATTGGTACCTCAACGGTGACGTGGAAAACCCTATTCATTGTTTTTTATCATAATATAAGTGCTTTTTTTGAAATAATATTCAGTTTTACTCATAAATATACAAGTGTCTTTATGTTGGGTATTTTACGTTTCGCAATTGTTAGCCGGTTTTCGTGACGTCACGATTGCTTGGTAGCGGCCTCTTTATTCTCGGAGGTTACGGATGTACCTTTAAACTATATGCAAAATCACCTATAATGTGATATTTTCGATCTTTAATGAAATGTGGCATCATTATGCTCACCTAGGGGGCTTTCGCGAAAGATACGTGCATCATGTGCTCGTCCTGTATGACCTATATAAATATCCGTAAATCTCAAAGTATGATCACTCACAGTTTGTAAAACAACACTATGCGATTGTTTACGGTTATAATAATCTGTGGGATTTGCACTTGGTGCTTTGATTTCCATATGACAGCCATCTACTGCTCCAACACAGTTTAGCATTTTATGTGTATGTTCTATGGCAGCACTAATTGCAATCTGTTCAATTTCTGATGGCCACTTTATGAAGTCACAACGACACTCTGCTATGAGATTACAAATTTCCAAAAAAATGAAATTTGCTGTTGATTTATGAACATCAAATAAATTTCCCAATTCTCTAAAAGTACAACTGTTGGCCAGTGCCCACACCGTTATATAGATTTTCTTTTCAAAAGGTACCAACATCATATCAGTCCTGATTTTAGACTTTACTCGTAGGTACTCGATAAGCGTCTGTAAACAAAGAATTTTAAATGAAAGTAAGTATAAATAGAAAAGCGTATAATTAAAACTTACTTGCATCGTTGTTCGTGTCATGCGAAAATGTTCTTGAAATTTTTGATCTGACAATTCATTTATTGTGTGTTCATAAAAATATTTTGCTCTGGCACCAGTAGTATTTAATACTGTCGGTGCTACATTTATATCATCAATTTCTGCATCAAGTGCACTTATAGCGTTTGCCACTGCTGCTACAGCATTTTGTACAGCATTAATATGACTACTGTCTATAAATTCATTTAATATTAAAATTCTGTCCATAGTCGTGTAGTTAAATTTAAAATGTGTTAAAGCGTTCTCTTTCTTGACTGATTTGTTGTTTGAGGTTAGTTTAATTATCAAATATAACAGTATTTGCGGTAAAACGGCACACAAAAAGGCGTCTAACGTACGCTATGTAGCGCTTAAAAGCTGGATTCAGCGCAGCGCTAACAGCTAAATACGGTTAGACGCACCCATTGTAATTCTTTTAATTTCTAGAGAACAGACGCCCTCTCTGGTAATACCACTAAACCACCCACTGTGTGCTTAAGCATCTTAGATTTTGTTAAGTATTTATAGGATTTGTCATAATTTTTATTATACGTAATAGTCATTCTAGTTTTTGATACCGTGGAAAAACGGATTATACACTTGCTGCGATGTGTTCATGGAAGAAGTAACTGGTGCCAGATTCCAGAAAGAATACTGCACAAAAAATTGTAGTATATTCGAACATTTTCAGCACTTTTATAATATTTAAAAAGTTTTGTAATTTTCCTTATTTAAGATATATTCTCCAGTCCCCACTTTTGAGGATATATTCTCGTTTGTGCTTCGGGAATATTCTTAAAAAATAAATTCTTGAGCATTTTACAGCACTATGAAAAATCATTTCCATATAATATTATATGAGACTTTTCTGTTGTTTTTGATGCCCTCTATCACCTGTTTTAATAATGGTACTTATGTTCCTAACACCTTGTATAATACTGTCACAAACGGAATTATTTAGAATTGAATAATTTCCGATAATTTAATAATTCTCAACTTGCATTCCGTCTAGTGCAAATGCTACCACGGTTACACTCGTCTATGCAGCGGCTGCCTATGCGACAAGACCACCTGCATGATGCATCGCATGCAAGTCACCATTTATATGCTGATACATCCTACTATGATAAGATAGTCTAATATGCATTTATATATTCATTTCATTATAAGTAATATATTCAATTATGCATTAACGGCTTCCACAATATTCATGAGGGTACAGTATATAAGCAGCTTGTTTCAAGTCTTCATTCAGTCGTGAATTGACTCCCATCCGACCATGATCTTGAACCAAGCTGGTAAGTAATTTTATATTAATTAATTGTAAGGGGTTTTTAGAAGCAGGCGTCCAGGGGTGCTGCTTACCTGATTCCTCCCTACCTCTTCGTATTAGGAAGCCTAGAAGCTAGTGTCCAGGGGCACCGCTTACCTGGTTTTCCTAATAACGCTTAGTTGTAGTATGTGGTTCCGATCAGTGTAATGTTTAATGTTAGTTTTTAGGAGGACTTAATCGTCCTCGAACTTTGTGTAGTTTGTAAGTCCAATGTAATCCTTGTAACTTGTTATTTAGTATATAATTAATTTGTGACCTGTATTTACTTTCTGTCTCTACCCTGAACTACGTCCTCAGTCACGAAAACCCCACGTGACAATATAAAATAATACACTCCCACTTCAAAAATAAAAAAGATTACATTTCACCTTCTCACTTAAACTAACGTAGCAGCCTATTATATTATTATAGAATATAAATAGTAATTAGATAAACAATTAGTTTTCTAAATCAGCTTCTGAGTCGACTTTGATCGCAAATACTCTTGAAATAAAGTTCCTACTACTACTAATAAATTTTTATTTAATTTTTTTTACTTCTGTTACATTTGCAATATATGCCATAATTATATATGAAGTTTGAATAAAAATACATGTGGTGTGCATATATTTAAATACTAATTAAATAAATTATGTGATAAAATCTCAATGTTGTTTATTGTTTCTAGCCTTATTTTGTGGAACTCCATAATCATGAAATAAGTAAAGATTATTAAAAGTTTCACAGTTTTATTAAAATATACCTGACAATATTGTTTCGACAGCTATGCTGTCATTATCAAAGGTAATATATTACCTTTGATAATGACAGCATAGCTGTCGAAACAATATTGTCAGGTACACTGAGAAAAATATCACTAACTATATTATAGTAAACCGATTTTTTGTTGTTCTAACTTAATTTTAGCAGCGTTAACTAAAAATCTAGGTCAAAATAAACAAACGATTTGTAAAGTGAACTATTTGTTTATGGTCAATCGGTCTTTGGCAGATCTTACTGGGCTTCTAGTAAAATCAACCATTAGTATGGGTAAAGTCAGCTTAACAAGGATTTTACGTTAGCAGGGCTATTTCAGTCTATAACTCGGGCTAAAATAGCTTAAAAGATTGATTTAATCGACTATATAAACAGGTAAAATAAACCAAACCTTACGGTTACCATTCGAAATGGTAGTTTTCACTATGTAATAAAGTTGAATTTAGAATAATGATGTCATACATACGTACATAAAAACAAAAGTAGCTTTGTTATTTGATATCCATAACATATATCAGTCACGTACAATATGCATTTATGTTTTGATAAAACGTCTGTGTTGGGTGTATTTGTGAAGTTGCTTTTATACCATTCCTATTAAAAATATAGCTATATCAGCTTTAGCCTGCGAAAATTAAACACATTTTATATTGTGTCTTTCAAACGCGAGTTCATTTTATCGAGTGCGGTTACAAGTGAATATAAAGTTTATTAGGAGTACATAGACACCTTCAAAGGTAAGTCACTTTTTTTGTTCATGATACCAATAATTAACTGTCTTACAATGACAAGAAAAAAAATTTTAAAATTCGATATCTGACAATGAGTCGGGTCTTTAAGCATAATTTAATTATGTATTTGTGCTTTAATAAACTTGTTCCACAGTCATTAACGCGTAAAATTTGTTACTTTTCCGGTTTTCAAGTCTCAGCGAATTCATAAATTTTTAAAAAGCAAACCCATCGAATTTCTAGGTTTAAAGATTGATTCTTCTGAATTATCTAGTATTTGTTTTTAAGCATAATTTTAACGTATTTCATTCTTTATAAGTTGAACTTCTCACTACTATCCATTTTTTTTTCTAGAGTCCTCTGACTTTGATACCGTATTGCTCGAAAACTACTGAAGCAAATTAAATATTTGAAAAACGAGCGAATAGTAAATTTATTTCTACATGTAACAATAAAATATCATATTTCTAACTGATATACTTTTATTTTTATCGGACGATACATAATAAAAGGTACCCATTTTTAGGGAAAATTTCATTGAGAGTGAGTTAAATATTTTTTTTCTCAGAAAGTATATCTCATATATCTATGAGATTTTTGTAGGGGTTAGAAAGCAACCTTGCGGTTGTTATTCTATTAATTTTCGGACAAAAAAGTGTTTTATTTAAGATATATATGAAAAAATAGCGAACTATGCGTTCTTGTTTATTAATGGAGATGTAGACATTATTTTCTTTAAAGAAATGTTCCGAATTTTAACAATGAAAGTGCAATAACAAAAAACCCGTTTTTTGTCGAAATCGCTTATCATCAAAAATCGTTTTTTTGTTTCCGCATTTTTATTATTAAAATTAGGAACATTGTTTTAAAAACAATAATGTCTACGCATAAAAAGTGTTGATTAAGCTAAACAATTTTGACGCTATCTCTATATTAATAAACAAGAACGCATTGTTCGCTTTTTTTTTCACATAAATCTTAAATAAAACGCTTTTTTGTCTGAAAAACAATAGTATAAGAACCGCAAGGTTTCTTTCTAACCCCTACAAAAATCTCATAGATATATGACATATACTTTCTGAGAAAAAAATTAGTGAACTTACTTCAATGAAATTGTCCCTAAAAATGGGTACCTTTTATTGCGTATCGTCCGATAAAAACAAAAGTATACCAGTTAGAAATATAATATTCTACTGTTGTATGTAGAGATGAATTTACTACTTGCTCGTTTTTAAAATATTTAATTTGGTTCATTAGTTCCCGAGCAATATGCTTTCAAAGTCAGAAGACTCTAGAAAAAAAATGGATAGTAGTTCATTGTTATTGAAAATTAATTATGCCGTTTATTGTTACTAGAGAAATGCCTGACAGCAGTTATCTCCCGAGATTTGATACCGGTTGCAGGGGACCGCTCTGTTTTTATGTTTAACCTATAGCAGTGGAAATCTACATTCCAAGGGACTGCAGTCAATAAGGTTAGTACGCTTTAAAGTATAGTTAGTACTTTAAAATTTAATTATCTACAACGTAAAAACGTGATTTTTAATAATTTTTGGAAAATAACCTTTTAAATAAACATTTCTGGACCTGGTCTCTACAAGGGAGGGCTCTCGAAATGTTGCCATAAGAAATGTAGTATTATAGACTGAACTTCAAGAACTAATAATTACTATTTATTACAGTAACAGAATTACATTGTTCTTTTCAGTCAGCTGCTACGACTGATCTTCAGAACGTAGATATTGGAGACTTGCCATCACCAGTTGGTCAGTTCACCAGCACTACTCAAAGTCAATCTGAGGCCGCCTATAGTTCTAATCCATCCTTCAGCCAGGATAGTATTTCTTTGGATACTGCCACAGATACATACAGCATTCCTACACCATCTCCCAGGTCGAAGGGAATAATGAAAGTGTGAGTATGAATAGTTGTGATATTTCAGTAATTTAACACATTGCTTAGGGTAAAGTGTTTCACCGCTGCCTCCAGTTGGTTCAACTGTTTCATGATCACTGTATAACGATCTAAACCTCTTTAAACAGAAATACATATCTTAGAAAATTCCATACCAGTATTTTTTGACCACTAGGATAGTCTTATTTTGATTGACAGTAGGTAATTGCACTGGAAAGTTCTTGACAATTTATTTTCCTATTTGATTTTTTTGAATTTGAAGTTTGGTGTGAAATCTTCGTACCGAATCTCACACGCGCTTGAATTAGTAACCAGAAATTCTGTCTCGATCAGGAATGTTTAAAGAAAATTATTCTTCATCTGTGACTCGGGGCACTTTTCAAAATATTCCTGACCTCGAGATTGTAAGAGACACCTGTAGGTGGTGAGCTCGAAGAGATAAAGGTAAACCACGCCCCTAACGGTTTTTGTCGTTTTTCTCGAAAACTATTAGGTTTATCGAGATGAAGAAGATTAGGTAAAATAAAGCTTATTTAAATCCCTTTGCCAAAACCCATCAGGCGAGATTATCGATATTCTTGGCGCTAGTTGGCTGAAAAATTCGTTTTGGCAAGTTAATTCTTAGGAGAGTACACTGTAGGTACTAGTCAATTTTTTAATTCAACCTATTATGTAAAGGTGTTTCGTTTGTTTTGAAATCCTAATCTCCTTTATTTATAAGATCAGTAAAGTTTTCTGGAATGATTTTTGCTGTAAAACTGAAATATACAATTTAAAACGAAACTGTTGCCTTACTGTGGCGCCCGTACAATACGAGCAAATCAGGAATTAAATCGTGTATTTCAATTTCACATCAAAAATCATTCAAGAGAAAAATTTGCTCTATACCAAGGTCTTATAAAGAAAATTCGGATTTCAAAATAGGCGAAACACCCTGTACGTATTGGGTTGGATACAAAAATTAACTGGTACAGTGTACTCTCCTAAGAATTAACTTGCTAATACGAATTTTTCAGCCGACTGACACCAAGAATATCGATAACCTCGCCTGATGGGTTTTGACGAAGAGATGCTAAGGTAAAAGATGACTGGACCACGATCGCGTCCGGATCTCAACAAATTTTTCTTAGCTACTTCATGACGAATATTAGACCAAAAAAGTTACGCCCGAATGTTCCTTGAGCAAATTTACTGGTGCAAATTGCTGATCCATGTATGACATACCTTCTTTCTTCGAATACACAAAACAAAGGCGAGGTACGAAAAAGCATTTTTGGTAGGGATTTAAATAAGCATTATGTTACCTAATCTCCATCTCAATAAACCTAATAGTTTTGAGAAAAACGACAAAAACCGTTAGGGTACCTGGTTTACCCTCATTATCTCTTCGAGCTCACCACCTACAGGTGTCGACTTTGAGGGGGTGATTTAACAATCAACAAGGAAGCCCTATGCAAAAATCCACGGACTTAACTCGACTTTCCGCTATTTTTTGTAAGACCGTACTATAGTGATTTGACTATTATTTTTTACTTCAATATTTTTGACATACTTATCATTTCTGAAATTTAAATAATGTTCTCTTTTCATTGCAGGAAGTGTATGCTGTAACACTCCAACTAGCCCCACAGGGCAGAACCTTATTAGATCTTACCTTCGAGAAAGGTATCCTAGATCAGACAGCCAGAAAGAGGTTATGCCACCTTATAGTTGACGAGAGCTAAGCGAGGAACCAAGGAAAAAAGTCGCGTCTTTAGATTTACATTTTTATTGGAATTTTTAATTTGTACTTATAATTGTCACATGTTATCATAATTATAATTATTTGGATAATTATTTCCGGATGTTGACTATAATGAATACAATATAATTAATCGTTCTAATGTAAGTTTTTTAAGTAAATATCGTTTTATTTTATTTGTCTTGCCTTCATTTTTGAACAATAACAGTTTTTTTTATTGAATTTGTTTCTTTTCGACTTTTTTTGTGTAAGTATGATATTGGTGATTTGGACTCACTATTATTGCTAGTTGGCCATATTTGCTCTTCAGAATTACTAGATTTCCATCAGTTTCTGAAAATATTTTCAGCTATCTCTGTGAGAAAACCTTATATAGCAGATGAAGGTAATACACATTGAAATGAGGCATAAAAATTGAAAACATTCATATTTTCAATGGGCATTTTCCTCCCATATCATTACAGGGTTTCTCCTAGAATTAGCTTAAAATAAGACTTAAAATTAGGGAGTGGGGGAAATTTGGAGATTATGAAGAGAAAATTAGGCAAACTACCAAAAATAGTGAGTTTAAATCACCAATGTCATCTGGTAGAAACAACCAGAAAATATAGTAATGTGAACTTGAATCGATGGGTAAAATCAACTAAGCAGAATGGTATTTTAGTTATATGCAATGGTCATGACTGCTATCATATGTAGCTGATTCCACCTTAGAAAGATGCTGAATTAACTTGACATATAGGTATTTTTACTATCCAATATTATTACATCAGCCAGAAAAGCCAAGCTAATGCAACTACATCGTGAGTTACTTTTACTAGTCTACTAGGTTGATTTAACTATATGAGCTTCATTTCTAACTGTTTCATTTCGTATATCTAATTATACTATTAAGACTATTTTAACTATATGCAAGGCTGAAACAACCTAACACGGTATGGTAAATTTAACTATTTACCGGTTGCTTCTACCATATGGGAGTGTGATTGATTTAACCTTATTGGGTAAATTTAACCAAACACATTTTACTAAAATCGTATAGTTCGTGTTACCCATAAGTATTGTTGTCACTTTTTGTACCATATTTTCGGGTTGCTGCAACTCATTTTTGGTTAATTTAACCTGAATATTTTTTTCAGTGTATATTTTAATAAAACTGTGAAACTTTTAATAATCTTTATTTATTTCATAAAAATCTCAATGGAATATAAAAAAGTAGATAATATTAAAAATATCTTTTAAAATAAGCAATGGAAAAGTGGCTTCATAATACAATATATTTCACATACTTATATACAAATGCATACTTAGGACAATAATAGTACAAACATAACTGAACTGATGTGACTATACAGTTACTTTGAGATTATGTACTGGTTCTTTTTGGAGTTCATGTGGATTATAATGACCCTCACTATTTAAGTTATGTTTTTAACTGGCACAAGAGGTGTGCACATGAAGCCTCAGGTGTGCACAACTTGTCAAGTTTTAAATTTGGCTGTCAAACGCTGCGATAAAAATTTTATTTGTTAAAAACTAAATTAAAAACAAATAAAAACGCCGAGATACTCGATTAGATGGTGTAGAAGTGATATTAGATATCACAAAAAACAAAAACCTGGAATAATAATGCATGGTAGTAACGTACGTAGAATCGCACTATAGATAAGATCATGTTACATGAGAATTGCTTAAGATAATAAAACTCACGATATCAAATTACAGTTTTTCTGCTAAGTCTATGTTATCTCTATGAGAACTTCTTTGGCATTTATTCTCTCATGACCATGAGAACTGTGTAGGCAGATAAGGTATAAATACCTCTGTTTTAATCTTTAGTCTTTAATCTTTATTAAATATTCATTCAACACACAAGTCTTTATTAAATATTCATTCAACACACAAGTCTTTATTAAGTATTCATTCAACACACAAGTCTCTTCAACAAGTATTTATCTAGAGTGAGTATTAAAACTAGATGTGGATTTTAAAATTGTCTTGCTAGTAAAAACATAAAGGCTCATGTGAGTTTTAATTAATTATTTTGCTTAATGTCATTTAAATGTGAATTCTAAAATTGTTCTGTTGAGTGTGTTAATTCAAATTTAAACTCGTCTTAAACTCGTTAAATAATTACAGACAAAGTAATATTAATATTTGTATTCTAAATGTTAAAAGAGATAAAGTTTTCTCTTGATTAAAAATAATAAAATATATTCTACGACTGCAAACGAAATATATAAATGTGTTTTATTATATTCAATAAATAAAGTTTTAAAAAAAGCTTCGGCCACAAAATATAATCAAAACTGGCGCAGTCGGTAGGATTTTGGAAAATCGACGATAAATATCGATTTTGTGTTTTAACACTTGATCCAAAGGAAAACCGTTCCCAACAACGTGTCGACGTCAAGAGAATTGAAGTTTTCACCGCTTTTAAAATTGGCACGAAAGCTTCGAGAATCAAGGCGCGACATCCCAGCAGCACGTCGACCGACGCAGGCTTCCAACGCTTCGAACATTGGCCCGGAGGTCTCCCGTTCGACTAGATACAGCTGTAGCGTGATTATTGCAATCAAGTTTAATTCTACGCAACAACGTAAGTGTTTTTTTTTCTTTCAAAGTGAAAAGTGTTTCAAGAAGAAACCAGCGAATTTATTAAATCATTTTTTAAAAACCATACTAACTTAGTTTTAACATTTTTAATTAATTTCATTAATTATTGCATTACGTACAGTTAGATTGACGCTTTATTGATCGGTTTTTGCTGATTAACAGCATTGTAAAAACAAATCCCTTCATACTGGTCACTGTATGGGTAGGAACCCCGAAACTGTTTACTAACAATAAAAATCATTTTAAAAATAATTGTGTTATTCTAATTATTCTTTTCTTTTAACACATTAATTTTTAAAGTAAAGATTATACAATTTTTGTTTAATTTTAAATGCTTAGAAATCGATCTCGATCTCCGAGACGTTGTAGAAGTGCTGAACGCACAGTAAACCCAAGCTCAAATTCAAATACACCCCCTTTAATCAATAATAACAACAATAATATGGCAGTTTTCACTTTGGCACTTTTAAATGAAATTCCCATTTATGATGGCAACACAGCCACTTTATCAGAATTTGTTAGAGCTACAGAAATTATTACCACACAATTTTGTACAGCAAACCCCGAAGAATTCATAAATAAATTAATTATTTCTTCAATTAGAAATAGATTAAAAGGATAAGCCCTTGAAATTATAACAGGATATAACTACAATACCTGGAATGAAATAAAAACTGTTTTAATAGAAAATTTTGGCGATCAAAGATCAGAAACAAATTTATTCATTGACTTAACAAGAATTCGACAAGGAAAAGATAACCCTATTGAATTTTACAATAAAATTAGGACGCATTTAGCGACCCTAAATGCAAAAGTTTCATTAGGACCGGATCCACTAGTAATTAAAACCCACAAATTAGAAGAAAATTCAAAATTAGCTTTACGAACATTTGTCAGTGGACTAAACGAAAATTTAGGAACATTCGTCAGATCTAGAAATCCAGATTCTTTAGAATCAGCTCTAAAAATTATTAAAGAAGAACTATTTATTCGTTATTCGCAAAACCAAAATTTTAAAATGAACCAAAATTTTACAAAAAATAATCAAATACATTTAACATCTAAAAATAACTATCCTAAACCAACCCAAAACCTATGTACTACTCAACCTACAACTGAAAAATTTGGAAATCCGAATAATTTCCCCAATTTCTCAAGACCAAATAATAACTTTTCAAATAATTTCCCTAATTTCTCGAATACTAATTCAAGACCAAGTAAATTTTCTAATAGACAAAATAATTTCCCAAATTTCACGTCGAATAATGCTTCAAGTAGCAACATTAGATCAAATCAATCTAGAAATTTTAGTTCTTTCAAACCGAACCATCAACCCACATATACTCCAGAACCTATGGGGATTAGCATAATTAAAAGACCCGCTACCAGACAAGTAGGAAACCAAAATAAATTCAGAACGAGCTCACAACGCTTTAGACGCTTTCCAAATGCAATTCCAGAAGAAATAAATTATCACGACGATAATTTACCATCAACAGCTTTCAATAATATTGAATATGACGAACCAGATCTCGTATATTTTGATAATACTTCTAATGAAAATCCTAATTATCCTCAAGATGAACATCCCCAAGACGAATATGTCCAAGAAAATCAATATTACAATCAACCAGAAGAAGAATACGAAAACATGGACTCTAATGGAAATTTTCATTAAGAGCCTCGGAACCCCTATTACATTTTAACATAAACCCCAAAGCAAACTTACCCTATTTAATCATCCCAGGATCGAATGAAAAATTATTGATCGATACAGGGAGTTCAAAAACTATCATTTCTCCCAAATTCGTGCAAGAAAACTTTCCAGAATCTATTTATAAATATAATTTCGAAATTACAACTTCCCATGGAACTACTCAACATAGCTACGTAGCAGACATCCCTATACCTAATCTTTTTGACGAAGAAGGACTTCATACATGTTACTTATTTGATTTTCATCCCGACTATGTAGGACTTATAGGATCAGATCTTTTGATGGATTTATCCGCATCAATCGATTATAAATGGATGCATATCCAAACCGAGAAAACAACCGTACTTTTTTATTATAACCCTTCCAAATTAAAGCAAGAAATGCAACAACGAAATAATTGTAATTTTTCAAAATTAAAACCAAATCAGGAACCAATAAAAAAGATCCATATACCAGCTCGAACCGAAATTTTTACAACACTTCCAGCAGTTGGAATTAATGGAACAAAATTAACCGCCAAACTTAAGTTTAACTCCCACGTCATTATGCCTTCAGCTATTGTCAGATTATACAACAATTATTTTCAAATAAGCCTTATCAATACTTCCACTGAACCTCAAGTTATCAGTATTTATGACCCTTTAATTTTAGAAGATTATATCACTTTAGATGATTTAATCCAACTTAATAATTTCAATGTCAAATCGCCTTCCAACGTGAGAAAAATTTTGAACGAAAATTTAAAAAATAATTTAAGATTAGAACATCTTAATGAGGAAGAAGAAACCCTCTTGACAAACCTTTGCTATGAATACAAAGACGTATTCTACACCCCAGACATACCCCTTTCAGCAACAAATTTAGCAAAACACCATATTAGGACAAAAACAGATGCCCCAATTTACACTAAGACATATAGATACCCCCAGATTCATCGTGAAGAAGTCAAAACCCAAATTCATAAAATGTTAGAGGACCAAATTATTGAACCATCAGAATCCCCATTTAATTTTCCAATTTGGGTAGTAAAAAAGAAATTAGACGCATTCCAAAAACAGAAGTGGAGGATCGTCATAGATTACAGGAAACTGAACGAACAGACTATCGAGGACAAATTCCCATTACCCCGAATAGAAACCGTTTTAGATAATTTAGGCAGATCAAAGTATTTTAATACTCTTGACCTCGCATCCGGTTTCTGGCAAATAGAAATTGAAAAAAAGTATAGAGAGAAAACAGCTTTCTCGACAGAAGAAGGTCATTTCCAATTTAAAAGAATGCCTTTTGGTTTAAGAAATGCACCAGCTACATTCCAGCGTGCAATCAATAACGCCCTTATAGGTTTAACACCCCAACAATGTCTAGTCTACTTAGACGACATCATAATTTATTCCTCTTCTCTTCAAGATCACATGTTTAGACTTAAAAATATATTCCAAAGATGTAGACAACATAATATCAAAATTCAATTAGACAAATCAGAATTTCTACATACTTAAATCCATTAAATATCTAGGACACATTGTAACTCCAGAAGGAATTAAACCAGATCCAAACAAGATCTCAGCAATCAAAAACTTTCCAGCACCCAAAACAAGAACCGAAATTAAATCATTCTTAGGACTATTTGGATATTATCGAAAATTTATAAAAGATTTCGCGAAAATAACAAAATTCTTAACCATATGTTTAAAGAAAGATAACAAAATTATTCATACAACAGAGTTCTTATCTAAATTCGAACATTGTAAAAACATTTTGACTAACGAACCAATCCTACAATACCCCAATTTTGATGAACCTTTTGAACTAACCACAGACGCTAGCAAATTCGCTTTAGGCGCAGTATTATCTCAAAAAGGAAAACCTGTTTGTTATGCCTCTAGGACTTTAAATAATTCTGAACAAAATTATAGTACTATCTAAAGAGAATTATTAGCAGTTATTTGGGCAACAAAACAATTTAGACCCTATCTTTATGGAAAGAAATTTACCTTATTTACAGATCATAGACCATTAGTATGGCTCAAGAATTTAAAAGAACCAAATTCAAAATTAACTCGGGCAATGAAATTAGAAGAATTTGACTTTACTGTAAATTATATCCCCGTAAAAATAAATAAAGTTGCAGATGCATTATCCAGAATTCAAATTCACCCATTAAATATTAGACCTGCAACGCTATCAACCCCTGAACCAGAACAAACTAATTATGACAGCAGACTAGCTAGCAGAGCAAGTACTCCCGATATTACAGACTTATTCGACATTCCAACTTATAATCCCCCTCAAACTGACACTATTGAAAACATTGAAAACCCGAACAACGAAGAAAATAGTGATCAAAATTCTTATATTGACACGGTACATTCTCAACAATCTTCAACCCCCGTAATTGATATTTCAGAGAAACCTCTACAACATTTTAAAAATCAGATAGAATTTATTAATGCTCAAATTCCAAGATCAAACAGAATCACAAAATACGACGGAATTACTCATTACGCCGTCTTCGTTAATCAAATTAATAAGTCAGAAATATTTAACACCCTATTAATTGAACATTGTCAACCCAAACATCATTACTATTGTTATTTCCCAGATGATCAACTTTATTTAGACTTTTCAAATTTCATTAATACAATCACAAACGAAAATACTCCCAAATTTCATCGTTGTATAACTCAAGTAACCTATATTTTAAACTCCGAAGAAAGACAAAAACAAATTCAAGAATACCGTTTAGGAAAAACCAACCACCGTGGAATAAATGAAACTATTGAACATCTCAAAAGAAAATATTATTGGACCTCTATTATAAAAGATGTTACAAATTATATTAATAATTGTCAAATTTGTAAACAACAAAAATACAACAAAAAACCTATTAATCAACCTTTTCAATTAACCCCTACTTCTTCTAGACCATTCCATACAATTCATATCGATATATTTAAAATTAAATATATCGATAAATTAAAAAACTAAAGAAAATCGAAATTCCAAATTAAACAAATCCAAAACAAATAAACAATTTAATTTAAATAGCAAAGTATTTATAAAAACCAATCTAAGAAATAAAAAGGATCCAAGATTTGACGGACCTTATATTATCTCAAAAATTTTAGAACATAACGTTTACGAACTAACACCCCCTGATGGTAGACCACCACTTCAAAGACATGCTAACGAAATGTTACCTTTTTCAGGACAACAATGTTCCTCATCCTCTTCCGTGTTATCGCATCAACAATCAGCGATGTTACAATAAAAAAATATAGACGAAATAATTCAAAACTTAAATGAAATTTCTTCATATCTCACAGATCAAGACGTTTTAACCATCCCTTATCCTGCTGACCCAAAATACCTTCATTTATATGAAACAATTATCGTTACTAAAGTTTACCAAATTGACAACAAAATCACATTCATATTTGAGATTCCATTAATCTCTAAATTCGAAAATAATCAACTGATTCAATTAATACCGTTTCCAATCATTACCACCAACCAAGCTCGTATGATTATACCGACTTATAACACCTTACTATATAATGCTCAAACTAGCATTCCTATTGAGATCGATCATTGTAAATCGACCGCCCCCAATTTATACTTTTGTCAACATAAAAACTACTTCGAAATCCCTAATAATAAACTTTGTAAGACACAACTACTTTCTTTTCATCATAACCAAACTTGTATACCTTACCTACTTGAACTTATTGATATAAAGATTTCCCAAATTAATTCTGTAACCTGGTTAATCAGTTCCCCTTCCAGATCCATTTTAGACATTAAATGTAGAGATCAAACGTATAGAAAAGAACTTGTTGGTTCAAAACTTATACATCTTAGTCCTGACTGTATTGTCATGATCAATCACAAAAACATGTTATTTACAGCCAAAAGTATTTCTAATAAAGTAATAGAATTTATAAGCCGAGAAAAAAATGGTAAAAATTCCAAGTGTCAAAATTGGCTGCAATAAAAGTTAAATCTTTAAAATAATGGCAGAATTTATGTTTTAAGATACAAAAAGGTGTTAACGATAGTTTTGTTCGTTACCGATTGGATGAGAAACTTAATCCCTACCCTATTGCAAAAAATAATTAAGGGTATCATAGTTTATGCATTTTCAATTTTACAACGTTATAGAGAGAGAGACGATAAGAACGAAAATATATAGACTAATCTAATTTACAAAAACACGTAATAATGTAAAACTGACACCCTCAGTTCTATTTATGAATTTTCTTGAGCTCTTATCTGATAGTCCTATCTGGCCTAAGAAAGAATTTCTACCATTATAGATTATAATCTATATGTCTTATAATTAGAACTAGTATGTACGCTGCTGTTAACGAGAATTGTTAGCTTCTATTTTACGTGTTCTGTCAAAAGAGCTTGAGATTTCCCAGAAAGGTATACGAACAAAACGATGTCTGTATTATCGTTGTAAATCGACTATGTTTTATGACACTGTCAATTGGACAATAGACTAAAGTGCACGTTTCATCTCACTTTGAACAATCAACATAAAAATAGGGAGTGTATTATGTTCCTACCGGTAGGTAATAAATTTCTGGAAAAAAAATGTTCCTACCGGTAGACGTTTTGTGTTTCTTTAAAATCCACCTAAAATAAAATATTTAAACGAAAGAACAATAAGTCGTGGCATATATAATTACGGAAAGAACGCATTGCGTACCTAATAAAGTTAAATATTTTCTGGAAAGAAAGGGGAGTCCTATAATAATCACCTAAACTAAATAATTTTTACAGATTTTTGTTATTTTTAACCCTAATAATTGTTACGTATTTAGTTATTGTTTAGGTAGTTGAAAAGAAGAAAAAAAAACTTGTCGAAAACAACACGCCTAATCTTGCAGAGTGAGATGAAGAGATATTATCTAGTACACCGGTTAAAGGACGTCTTAATTAAGCAAAACTCTTTTGCTACAAGAACAGAGGTAGCAACCATACTGTTAGATTATTATGAATCTCTTTCAACCTTTGTTAAATTTACAGTTAAACATTAAAGTATATTACCCTGTAAATCAGGTTACTTTCTTTCAATCATATCTTATTAAATTTTTTCGCTCCCTCGAGCTCGGCCTGAGAATCTCTGGAATATTTAAAAGTGAATACAACACAGAATCTCGAAGTGTTTGCTTAAGAAGCTATTGTTTTGAATTAAAAGTGACTTATCTGGACAGGTATCTTTTTATATTAGGTTCTTCAAGCGAAGGAAATGCAGCAATTGCTTAATTATGTACAGCTGCACTTAAATGCCGATTTATTTAATGTATCGTTCAATAAATTTAAGATGTTACCTACTTTCAGATGTAACAACTATTTAAGTGCTGTTTATATAATATTTTAAGCAAAATACGAACATAAGCGGTAAAATAACCCGGCAACAATTCAGGAATTCATCAATTTACAAAAGGATTTTTTACTGTTGCAAGGTGATCGAAAAATCTTCAGAATCTATTATTGCTAAAACAACAATAATATTAATACATTTTCCGTATGTGTAGGGCCCTGATTTTTAATATTTGTTCGTGTAGATGGAAATATGTTATATCAATAATCAGTCGCAATCGGGTTTCAACATGGAATATATTAAAGGGATGAATTCGTCTTAATTAACTGTCAACAAGCAAGAACCCTATGGGTCAGGTATACGGATATGGGTCGTAAAAAGCTTTTGACCACCACCACCACCTCTATGTTGAAGAGGAATTTTAATTCGCTGATATTTTCTTAATATCGCATTCTCTATACTCGATGCATAAAATTCCTCTTTCTGTTTTTAACACAGATAAAAAATGTGTTTTTGTCATACCGTATTTATTACCCGAGATTACTAAACAGGAACTTTAAGAATATAGCCAGCACAAGCCTTTTGAATTAAAAAGTGACTTATCTGGGAAGGTATCTTTTTATATTAGGGCCTTCTGTCGCTCGGGAGGTACCCATTACCGAATCGGTCTCAAGCAACACATATAAGCAACGGATGCCGACCGTGTACTCGATACGAAACCCTTTATGTAAAACACGGTTGCGTTTATTTCTAATAGTGATTTTGTTTACATAGACGACGTCGACAAACAGGTATGTTATTATTATTTAAATGGTCGATTAATATTAATTCTGTATATTTACAGAGAAGCCGCGGTCAGAGTTCATATTCCTGTTCATTAGTCAAGATGAAACAGCAGCTGTGTGTGTGTGTGTGTGTGTGTGATATACGTGGCCTGAGCATTCGACGTTCCAATTTCACGCGTCATATGAAGATCTTTCAACTTTTGTTAAATTTACAGTTAAACATTTAAAAGTATATTACCTGTAAATTAGATTACTTTCTTTTTCATACATATCTTATTAAAGTTTTCGGTGGATGAAGGAATATTTAAAACTGTTACGTATTTAATTATTGTTTAGATGGCTGAAAACATTATACCTTCGCTCTTAGGGGAATGATATCGATCTACTACTGTTGTTTTGAAATAGGGCGCGGTAAAACTATACAAATTTATTAGCTTCGGTCTTGTTGTTTTGAATTCAGAATGTTGGAGTGTAATATAAGAGAATTGCCCTGTTTTACCTGTGCAAACATTCTAATTACAAAATATTATCCACATTCTCATATTTTTGGGTGACCTCGAAGACACTCTGTCTCTCTCTCTCTTTACAGATAATTGTAAATAAGTGTATGCGTTTCATATAGTATCTTAAACTATTAATTTGCTACAAGAACAGAGGTAGAAGCAATGCTGTTAGAGTATTATGATTCTCTTTTAACACTTGTTAAATTTACAGTTAAACATTGACCATTAACGAGGCTGAACCCTTTTGCTAGGGATGTAATAAATTTAGATTTTTATCTTACGAACAACTGCATCTACAGTTATTGATACGCTACACTTCACATTATTTCTCAATTTATTAGCCTCGTTATGCCTCTAGCGACGGTTTGTCTAAGCAAAGTTGTAAATAAAATGTAGCCGATTGTCTCTCTCTTTGACAGGTTAAAACACCGCTAATTTAACGAGTATGAATCCTTTCATTATGTTCTTTCTCTCACGGCAATAAATTCCAGATATTATCTTGATGTTAAGAACAGCTGCATCCGCGCATACAAGTTTGGGAGGGTTCCTACAAGTTTATTCCTGTAGATTGAAGTGACTATAAAAACTGAACCGCACCCCTTTAGTTTATTCTTGTTCGCGCTACGGATTGGTGGTGGTGGTGATAATTATTTCTAACGCTCCGGTGATATTATTATTATTATTAACTAGTTTTTTACTCAGCAGTGCTTGCTTCAACATTAAAAAACAGGTATGTTATTTTTATTATTAACGTGTACGTGTTTACGCATAAAATTTAAAAAAATGCTGCTATTTAAATTCTAACATGTGTGTGTGTATCTTTGTTTTTACGTAGAAAAATGGATTTGTTAAAACAATTGAACAAACCCTGCAGCGGTGGTCTGAAACCTATCAAGAAATTGTGCGACTACGGGGTCAAAGAGGTTGTCGAAATACTACAATTCCAAAGAGTCGTTTGCCGTGATAAACGTCAATGCGTGATTGTTGTTGGTGAAAACTACGTTACATTTCTACCCAAGCGGATCAGCGACAAGTTAACAGATGAAACGGTCAAGGAAGTTAATGAGCAGATTGCAGCTAAAACGATTTCTCTGGGCCTAGGGTACTTGGGAAAAACAGGCTGCTGCTATGATGACTGCATGTTTGTGGACACAGATAAGGTATGGTGGGGAAACATCAAGTTTACAATAAACCCCCTTTTTTTAATGTTCTATTGTTGTTGTTGTTGTTGTTACAACCCCTGGAACCGCAGATAGAAAACAGAGGTCAGTCCTGAAGTCCTCAAGCTATCATCATCACCAGCAATCTATCTATCAACATTTTATTATAAATTAAATGTAGTCATAACAATATATTAATAATAATAAACATAATTTTAATTCCTATCTGACTTTATTATTTCTTCTAGAAAAGGTGGTGGTGGAAAGAGTACAGAGTGCGTGAGAGAGAGAAAGGTAGCAGCAGAACTTGTAGGTCGTAGCGAGAAGGAGAAACAAATTAAAATCTGGGGAAATCCAAGATGGCTGCTTTAAGAATGACAGATTTAAAATGACAGATTCAAAATGACAGATGCATAATTGACAGATTTAAAATGACATATGCAAAATGACAGAATTAAAATGACAGATGCATAATTGACAGATTTAAAATGACAGATGCAAAAATGACAGATGCAAAATTGACAGATTTATACTGACAGATGCAAAATTGACAAATTTAAAATTGACAGATTCAGTACAGTTTCAAATTTAGCGCGCCACATGCTGTGATATAAAATGGTTGCCTCTACATCATACCGGTGGTAATACAGATTTCTTCATGACGCCCTCTAGTAGTAGTACACAGCCCACCGGTCATACAGATACCTTCATGACGCTCTCTATTGACGAGACACAGATTGCCGGTAATACAGATCCCCGTAATGGCGGACGGGCGTGGTCAAAATGGCGACTAGTTCCAAAATGGCCGACGTCAGCCAATCACAGAACAGCAGGCGTGGCTTCCGGAGTGGGGGTAACCAATCACAGCGAAGGGGGAGGAGCTACCGGAGTGGGGGTAACCAATCACAACGAAAGGGAAGAGCTACAGGAGTGGGGGTAACCAATCACAGGCGAGGGGAGGAGCCTGGAGGGGTAAGGGGCGTGGCCAGAGAAAAGGAGTGGGGTAGGACTCAGGTATCGCAATACCTACTAATGGTTGATGAATAAGACAATTGTCTTATCACCTGTACAACCTTGAGGGAAAAACAGCTATGTTGGAACAAGTTAATGACAAATAATAAAATTCCAACTTTTATTATATTATCGAAAAGAAGTAAATTATTAGGTTTATTTAATTTATAATTAGGATACGTAAGTTGGTTAAAAGTATACAAAACAAAAATATTTGATGCTGCCTTTATAGGATCCATATGGTAATCGGTAATATAGTCCCTCTGGGAACTATCAATTTATACGTTACTTTTAATCTGTTCGTTATAAGAGATCTCTGATAACGATGTTGCTAATTATCATACATCTGAACTACAAATTATATGTAACCACATATCCCTTTACATAAAAAGTAGTTAGAGAACAACAAAAAAGTGAATAGCCTATCAGAATTAATAAATTAATAGGGATCGATAAAGTTATGAATTCAAATTATTACTTTGATTACTGCTAGACGAGTGTTCACTTTACTTGAATAAAACAAAATTAACGTAAGTTATATCTATGTAGCTATATTAAAAAAAATTACGCAGATATTTGATCAACACAATTAGATGATCTTAAGACTAATACGGACACCGTCTGCGTCTTTCGAAGTTGACCACTGGAGATCGGTTCTCAGATGGATGTAAAAATGGTGACAATCACCCTACTGGAGAAACTGGTTCACAAACTCGTAGTCGTAGGTCGATTAGTGTCCGCCAAACACTAAATTCGCGAAGAAGAATAAAATAAAGGATACAATTAGTAAATAATCGTTCCAGCGATATAACACTTACCCCCAATAAACGTGGGGAACAACCAAGAAGCCTGTCGTACAGTTCCCAAGAATATGGATAATATCTTGATTTCCAAAATCACATAATAATTAATTTCAGGATACAAATAAGAGTATATTGTGAAAATCCCTCAAATAGGATCGAACCTTTTCAAATTATTTGAAATATGGCTGTTGAATTTTTAAAAATAGAAGTTATTTAAAAAATATTTAGACTTCTCATCAGAGTATTAATAATAACCAACAAATTATTTAAACGAAAAAACCGATCGTCTATTTTACTAACATTAACACGATAATACGATTAATTTCAAGAGTAGAATTGTATTCTTGGACTGTTTTATTGAAGCTGTTCTAAAATTATAGTTACAAAAGCAATCTACTTTGTCTGCCTTTATATATCTAATATTGAAACTCGCAAATTGAAAAGTATAACAAGTTACTTAGTCTTCGTATTTTTTAAATCATTTTCTTGCCGTTTGGTTACGAAAGGTTAGGAAGCTCAAGAAGATCCAAGCTTACGTATTAAAGCTTTTAAAGTCCCTCTTCTTACTTGTTATGTATTTCTGATTGTATCAATTGCTAGTCGGCAGTTAACTGTACCGTCCATTTGAACTTACGTAAAAGTAGAAGCCACTGTACGGCATTAGATAGTGTAATTGATTATGGGGTAGGTGATAACGCATTCAATGTAACGTTTTAACAGTTGCTTTGTCATAGGTAGTATGTGCTTTTTCACACCATAAGATTGTACTTGACTCCACGTTTTTCTGTATGGTAACGCTTAACCAATGCATGGTAATAACGTTTACTTTCAACACTAATCTATTTCATGTTTACTTTCAAGATAATTTTAAGTTACAGAGCATAGCAGAGCCTCAACAACTTCAGTATGTCATACTACATTCATGTTTCATACATATTTTGACATAACCTCTAATAAGGCAATTTTGACATAACTTTCATACAATTTGTTCAATACTACCAGTGAGTTATTTATAATTGGGTTGGTACTCCATAGACTTTTAGTAAACCGGTAGACCAAATGACAAAAGTTAGTTTTAGGTTATGTAAACTGTTGCAAAAACCAGTGGTGTAGTGAAATTAGACTAATAGTTAAACTAAATTAAACCTAATATAACTATACCACTGGTTTTTATGACAGCTGACATAACCTAAAACTAACTTTTGTCATTTGGTCTAACAGATTTACTAACAATCCACGTAGTAGCATCTCAGGAATAAATAAATTACAGACAATAACGATCACACATTGATCGCTATCAAATAAACTATTTTGGAAATTCATTTGTAGGGGTATTATTTATTGGTTAATTAATCTAATCGTACTTCCCACAGAAATGAATTCAGTTATATTATTTGTGACATAACATAAGAACTTATCACATACAGCAGCCACAAGAAAGATGCTGTAATTACCTCTTAATCTCAGAGGCTTTAGTTTCTTGCAGGGACGAACCTAGACTTTTTTCGGAGGGGTGTAACCTTAAAATTGCCAACTTATTACGATGAAAATACCAACTACTAGTAAGAAAATATTTTTATTTGTACCTAACATTATATGAAGCAAAATTAGTATTTTACACAAATCTTATTTTTATTTAAAACTCTCCAACGTGTATGCATGGCAATTAGATTAAATTTAAAAAAATAAATTGTTTTGGACACATTTTCTTATCCTCTCATTTTACTCCAATTGTGAAATTGACAACTCTCGCTCAAAATTATCAACTTTGAAGGGGAGCTTCCCCCCATCCCCCCATGGGTTCGTCCCTGATTTCTTGATTTATAAAAAAAAAACTTTCTTTTATTTTCTTGAACATTCGTAAAGGTTATTTAGGAAGGGCTATGCTATAAAAGCAACAAGGATATATTATAACAATTGAATCGTAATTTATATTTAAGACATTTCCTAACTTTTTGTAAATCTATTTACATATGGTATGTCAGTAATACAATTCATAAATTAGTGAGACAAAACTGCACATTTAAGAAGCTCTATAATCGAGAATAATGTTTTGTTTTGTTTCGTGTTAAGAATTCCACTCTATTATAATCGATGAAACTTTGAACGTTATAAATGTGAATCCGTTTAAATAAGAATTGGATTTCCAAAACTGTGGAAAGATCTTTGTCATTTAACTCTGGGGCGTTATCAACTTCCCCTGTTACCAGGCAGTACAATATACAGTACATGTCTTTGATGTCTAACGATCCAGAATATGGTATTTTCACATCGAACAAGAAAGCATTTTATTTTTACATCGAACAAGAAAGTATTTTTGCTTACGAAGATCAGTTTACAAGGAGTTTCATCACACAAATGATGGATTAAGTATCTTGCTACAGTAGACGTACTATACGAAATTGCTGGAGCCATAAGGGGTTTAATCCATGATTATGGGACTTGAGGAAAAGTATGGGAAACAGTTCATAATTGTACTATTCTACCATATGACAAAATTATATTTATTCTTACTCCCCATCTTTGTTTCCTCTTCCCTTGTCTGTTTTTCGTTTTCTTGTAATAATGGATAGATACGTTGCTTCAGGTAATTAGCGTAGCATTTGACTTCGGCTGCAACAAAATCATTTTCAGAGCTAATGCGCTTTTTAATAAATATTGCCAGTTTATTCTTCTTTAGTCTCTGCTGTTTTTCTGTTACGTTTTGTCTGAAATCGATTGTTGTAGCATTCCTGATTCTCTTACATAGGTTTTTGGGCGTCTTTTTTTCTGCTCGCCTGCTTTTGAGCAAAAGAAATAACACCCTTTGAAATTGAAAGATGGCCTGCTCGACCAGTTTGTGCTTTACGGAGGAGAGCAGGTTCTTGATCTTAGGTTTCCCTTTGGAAGCATTGATGCTGATCTTGCAAATCTAATCTAGTCAACACTCCAATCTAATTAATTGAAGCTACACTGAGAAACAAGTCGACTTTCCTATTGTTTCTCTCAACGCTGGTTTCAATCAACTTGGGTAGCCTACGCTCAACGGTCACACTAGCTCGAGTTTGGAGCGTTTTATAACTTAAACAAAGATCCTTCAGTTTTAAACACAATTAGATTGAGTAGCACTGCAAAGACACCTTCTTTGTAAACTGAGAACTATCCTAGATACTAGGTTGAGCTAAAAGTTTTCGCAACTTTTAGTAAACAAAAAAAGAAGTATTCTTCAAAATATAGTCCATTGGATTCTTAATTTTGTGCCATATTTCTGCTAATTTTCGAATTTGGTCGTAGTATCACCTATTTCTTTGGTGGCGAAAAAGTTGTGGCATTGTTCAGCAACTTCTGATTCAACCTAATAGTTCTAGATACAGGACTTGACAATCAAAACAAGATGAGCAGGTTAATCCGTCCAATACTGCATGCCGAAATAGAAGAGGGGAAGCGCAACTGCCTACTACAAGGTCATCTCTAGTATACAACGGGTTACTCTACAATACAGACATGACTAATTAAAAGTTGTAACAAGCACCTGGAGAGATACATTACTTGAAATATAACTTACATTAAGTTTTATTTGTATTCCTCAAACATCAATCGATTAGAGAACAGTTCTCAAGTTCATCGATTAGAAGTTGAACAAAATATCAGCGAAGTATTTCTTTATAAACCAATTTAACTTAAGAATTACGACAACCGTAATTTTTCCGATAGAAGTAGTACCTAGAACTTTGTTTTTTATATTTCATAGTGCACCTCCATGCGCAGTTCTACATCCGACACAACATCATGAGTCTGGCTATGTACCTGAAAGCGATATTTCCATACTTCAAACTACTGCAACATTTTTAAACTACATTCATATTAATCACACATTAGTGTCGTCAGTTCTGTAACATGTCATAAATGAAATTTGTTAGTGTCTGGACAGATATTGCGTATTTTGAGAAAAGCCACTAAAAGATATAAACGTGACTATACTCAATTTATCCATTACTGGTAGTTTCCTATAAAACTTTACATTATTTACAAGGGTAGTGTCTAGTACAAGGCACAGTGGTTAACTAATCATTATATTACATACCTATTTACATGAGGTATGAATTAATGTACGAGTATCTATCAAATTCTTTCCGACTACATATAACAATGTAAAACACAAATTACACAAAAAATAATTAAAGCCCTTAGTAGAAACAATGTAGCAATAAGTGAATGACAAAATGGTAGTATGACAAATACCTAACCTATATTATACCTGTTTATGTCAACAAAGGTTTGTCAAAAAAATAACAGAAAATGTCAGCAAACCATAAAAATATGTATTTAGCCAATCAGAATAAGTTAATGATGAGACCTTTTGTCTCATCGTTACATGATGAGACAAATGTAAAAAGAAAGTCATGTCTTTAATTTCCGCTACGCGTCCCTTAATTAACATCTAAACTATCTCTTTCGCACTCCCTGGCTCGTACGGCCAAGCAGCTGAGTCTTTCAAACTTGGCAGATGAATAGTACAATACCACTGCTATCACTGTGCAAAATATAAAAAGGAGGTCCTTTCTTTAACTTCAAGTTAGGAGAGTTCCAATTAACATCCCAACTATCTCTTTTGCACCCCCTGGCTCGTACAGCGATGCAGATGAGTCCTGCATACCTGGCAGATGAGTAGTACAATATCACAGCTATCATTGTGCAAAATATAAAAACGAAGTCATCTCTGTAATTTTCGCTAAGCGTCCCTTAAATCACATCTAAGCTGCCTCTTTCGCACCCCCTCGGTCGTACGGCCAAGCAGGTGAGTCATTCATACTTGGCAGAGAATAGTACAATACCACTGCTATCACTGTGCAAAATATAAAAATGAAGTCATTTTTTTAATTTTCGCGAAGCGTCCCTTAACTCACATCTAAACTACCTCTTTCGCACCCCCTGGCTCGTACGGCCAAGCAGCTGAGTCCATTACACTTGGCAGATGAATGGTACAATACCACTGCTATCACTGTACAAAATATAAATAGGAAGTCATCTCTTTAATTTCTGCTACACGTCCCTTAAATAACATCTAAACTATCTCTTTCGCACCCCCTGGCTAGTACGGCCAAGCAGCTGAGTCCTTCATACTTGGTAGATGAATAGTACAATACCACATCTATCCCTGTGCAAAATATAAAAAGGAAGTCATGTCTTTAGTTTCCGCTACGCGTCCCTTAATTAACATCTAAACTATCTCTTTCGCACCCCCTGGCTCGTACGGCCAAGCAGATGAGTCATTCATACTTGGCAGAGAATAGTACAATACCACTGCTATCACTGTGCAAAAAATAAAAAGTAAGTCATTTCTTTAATTTTTGCGACGTGTCCCTTAACTCACATCTAAACTACCTCTTTTGCACCCCCTGGCTCGTAAGGCCAAACAGCTGAGTTCTTCATACTTGGTAGATGAATAGTACAATACCACATCTATTCCTGTGCAAAATATAAAAAGGAAGTCATCTCTTTAGTTTCCGCTAAGCGTCCCTTAATTAACATCTAAACTATCTCTTTCGCACTCCCTGGCTCGTACGGCCAAGCAGCTGAGTCTTTCATACTTGGCAGCGAATAGTACAATACCACTGCTATCACCGTGCAAAACATAAAAAGGAAGTCATCTCTTTAATTTCTGCTATGCGTCCCTTAAATAACTTCTAAACTATCTCTTTCGCACCCCCTGGCTCGTACGGCCAAGCAGCCAAGTCCTTCATACTTGGTAGATGAATAGTACAATACCACATCTATCCCTGTGCAAAATATAAAAAGGAAGTCATGTCTTTAGTTTGCGCTACGCATCCCTTAATTAACATCTAAACTATCTCTTTCGCACCTCCTGGCTCGTACGGCCAAGCAGCTGAGTCTTTCATACTTGGCAGATGAATAGTACAATACCACTGCTAGCACTGTGCAAAATATAAATAGGAAGTCATCTCTTTAATTTCTGCTACGCGTCCCTTAAATAACATCTAAACTATCTCTTACGCACCCCCTGGCTAGTACGGCCAAGCAGCTGAGTCCTTCATACTTGGTAGATGAATAGTACAATACCACATCTATCCCTGTGCAAAATATAAAAAGGAAGTCATCTCTTTAATTTCCGCTACGCGTCCCTTAATTAACATCTAAACTATCTCTTTCGCACTCCCTGGCTCGTACCGCCAAGCAGCTGAGTCTTTCATACTTGGCAGATGAATAGTACAATACCACTGCTAGCACTGTGCAAAATATAAATAGGAAGTCATCTCTTTAATTTCTGCTACGCGTTCCTTAAATAACATCTAAACTATCTCTTTCGCACCCCCTGGCTAGTACGGCCAAGCAGCCGAGTCCTTCATACTTGGTAGATGAATAGTACAATACCACATCTATCCCTGTGCAAAATATAAAAAGGAAGTCATTTCTTTAATTTTTGCGACGTGTCCCTTAACTCACATCTAAACTACCTCTTTTGCACCCCCTGGCTCGTAAGGCCAAGCAGCTGAGTTCTTCATACTTGGTAGATGAATAGTACAATACCACATCTATTCCTGTGCAAAATATAAAAAGGAAGTCATCTCTTTAGTTTCCGCTAAGCGTCCCTTAATTAACATCTAAACTATCTCTTTCGCACTTCCTGACTCGTACTGCCAAGCAGCTGAGTCTTTCATACTTGGCAGATGAATAGTACAATACCACTGCTAGCACTGTGCAAAATATAAATAGGAAGTCATCTCTTTAATTTCTGCTACGCGTTCCTTAAATAACATCTAAACTATCTCTTTCGCACCCCCTGGCTAGTACGGCCAAGCAGCCGAGTCCTTCATACTTGGTAGATGAATAGTACAATACCACATCTATCACTGTGCAAAAAATAAAAAGTAAGTCATTTCTTTAATTTTTGCGACGTGTCCCTTGACTCACATCTAAACTACCTCTTTTGCACCCCCTGGCTCGTAAGGCCAAGCAGCTGAGTTCTTCATACTTGGTAGATGAATAGTACAATACCACATCTATTCCTGTGCAAAATATAAAAAGGAAGTCATCTCTTTAGTTTCCGCTAAGCGTCCCTTAATTAACATCTAAACTATCTCTTTCGCACTCCCTGGCTCGTACGGCCAAGCAGCTGAGTCTTTCATACTTGGCAGCGAATAGTACAATACCACTGCTATCACCGTGCAAAACATACAAAGGAAGTCATCTCTTTAATTTCCGCTATGCGTCCCTTAAATAACTTCTAAACTATCTCTTTCGCACCCCCTGGCTCGTACGGCCAAGCAGCCAAGTCCTTCATACTTGGTAGATGAATAGTACAATACCACATCTATCCCTGTGCAAAATATAAAAAGCAAGTCATGTCTTTAGTTTGCGCTACGCATCCCTTAATTAACATCTAAACTATCTCTTTCGCACCTCCTGGCTCGTACGGCCAAGCAGTTGAGTCTTTCATACTTGGCAGATGAATAGTACAATACCACTGCTAGCACTGTGCAAAATATAAATAGGAAGTCATCTCTTTAATTTCTGCTACGCGTCCCTTAAATAACATCTAAACTATCTCTTTCGCACCCCCTGGCTAGTACGGCCAAGCAGCTGAGTCCTTCATACTTGGTAGATGAATAGTACAATACCACATCTATTCCTGTGCAAAATATAAAAAGGAAGTCATCTCTTTAGTTTCCGCTAAGCGTCCCTTAATTAACATCTAAACTATCTCTTTCGCACCCCCTGGCTAGTACGGCCAAGCAGCTGAGTCCTTCATACTTGGTAGATGAATAGTACAATACCACATCTATTCCTGTGCAAAATATAAAAAGGAAGTCATCTCTTTAGTTTCCGCTAAGCGTCCCTTAATTAACATCTAAACTATCTCTTTCGCACTCCCTGGCTCGTACGGCCAAGCAGCTGAGTCTTTCATACTTGGCAGCGAATAGTACAATACCACTGCTATCACCGTGCAAAACATACAAAGGAAGTCATCTCTTTAATTTCCGCTATGCGTCCCTTAAATAACTTCTAAACTATCTCTTTCGCACCCCCTGGCTCGTACGGCCAAGCAGCCAAGTCCTTCATACTTGGTAGATGAATAGTACAATACCACATCTATCCCTGTGCAAAATATAAAAAGCAAGTCATGTCTTTAGTTTGCGCTACGCATCCCTTAATTAACATCTAAACTATCTCTTTCGCACCTCCTGGCTCGTACGGCCAAGCAGTTGAGTCTTTCATACTTGGCAGATGAATAGTACAATACCACTGCTAGCACTGTGCAAAATATAAATAGGAAGTCATCTCTTTAATTTCTGCTACGCGTCCCTTAAATAACATCTAAACTATCTCTTTCGCACCCCCTGGCTAGTACGGCCAAGCAGCTGAGTCCTTCATACTTGGTAGATGAATAGTACAATACCACATCTATCCCTGTGCAAAATATAAAAAGGAAGTCATGTCTTTAGTTTCCGCTAAGCGTCCCTTAATTAACATCTAAACTATCTCTTTCGCACTCCCTGGCTCGTACCGCCAAGCAGCTGAGTCTTTCATACTTGGCAGATGAATAGTACAATACCACTGCTAGCACTGTGCAAAATATAAATAGGAAGTCATCTCTTTAATTTCTGCTACGCGTTCCTTAAATAACATCTAAACTATCTCTTTCGCACCCCCTGGCTAGTACAGCCAAGCAGCCGAGTCCTTCATACTTGGTAGATGAATAGTACAATACCACATCTATCCCTGTGCAAAATATAAAAAGGAAGTCATGTCTTTAGTTTCCGCTAAGCATCCCTTAATTAACATCTAAACTATCTCTTTCGCACTCCCTGGCTCGTACGGCCAAGCAGCTGAGTCTTTCATACTTGGCAGATGAATAGTACAATACCACTGCTAGCACTGTGCAAAATATAAATAGGAAGTCATCTCTTTAATTTCCGCTATGCGTGCCTTAATTAACATCTAAACTATCTCTTTCGCACCCCTGGCTCGTACGACCAATCAGCTGAGCCTTTCATACTTGGTAGATGAACAGTACAATACCACTGCTAGCACTGTGCAAAATATAAAAAGTAAGTCATTTCTTTAATTTTTGCGACGTGTCCCTTAACTCACATCTAAACTACCTCTTTTGCACCCCCTGGCTCGTAAGGCCAAGCAGCTGAGTTCTTCATACTTGGTAGATGAATAGTACAATACCACATCTATTCCTGTGCAAAATATAAAAAGGAAGTCATATCTTTAGTTTCCGCTAAGCGTCCCTTAATTAACATCTAAACTATCTCTTTCGCACTCCCTGGCTCGTACGGCCAAGCAGCTGAGTCTTTCATACTTGGCAGCGAATAGTACAATACCACTGCTATCACCGTGCAAAACATAAAAAGGAAGTCATCTCTTTAATTTCCGCTATGCGTCCCTTAAATAACTTCTAAACTATCACTTTCGCACCCCCTGGCTCGTACGGCCAAGCAGCCAAGTCCTTCATACTTGGTAGATGAATAGTACAATACCACATCTATCCCTGTGCAAAATATAAAAAGGAAGTCATGTCTTTAGTTTGCGCTACGCATCCCTTAATTAACATCTAAACTATCTCTTTCGCACCTCCTGGCTCGTACGGCCAAGCAGCTGAGTCTTTCATACTTGGCAGATGAATAGTACAATACCACTGCTAGCACTGTGCAAAATATAAATAGGAAGTCATCTCTTTAATTTCTGCTACGCGTCCCTTAAATAACATCTAAACTATCACTTTCGCACCCCCTGGCTCGTACGGCCAAGCAGCCAAGTCCTTCATACTTGGTAGATGAATAGTACAATACCACATCTATCCCTGTGCAAAATATAAAAAGGAAGTCATGTCTTTAGTTTGCGCTACGCATCCCTTAATTAACATCTAAACTATCTCTTTCGCACCTCCTGGCTCGTACGGCCAAGCAGCTGAGTCTTTCATACTTGGCAGATGAATAGTACAATACCACTGCTAGCACTGTGCAAAATATAGATAGGAAGTCATCTCTTTAATTTCCGCTACGCGTCCCTTAATTAACATCTAAACTATCTCTTTCGCACTCCCTGGCTAGTACGGCCAAGCAGCCGAGTCTTTCATACTTGGCAGATGAATAGTACAATACCACTGCTAGCACTGTGCAAAATATAGATAGGAAGTCATCTCTTTAATTTCCGCTACGCGTCCCTTAATTAACATCTAAACTATCTCTTTCGCACTCCCTGGCTCGTACGGCCAAGCAGCTGAGTCTTTCATACTTGGCAGATGAATAGTACAATACCACTGCTAGCACTGTGCAAAATGTAAATAGGAAGTCATCTCTTTAATTTCCGCTACGCGTCCCTCAATTAACATCTAAACTATCTCTTTCGCACCCCTTGGCTCGTACGGCCAAGCAGCTGAGTCTTTCATACTTGGCAGATGAATAGTACAATACCACTGCTAGCACTGTGCAAAATATAAATAGGAAGTCATCTCTTTAATTTCCGCTACGCGTCCCTTAATTAACATCTAAACTATCTCTTTCGCACCCCCTGGCCCGTACGGCCAAGCAGCTGAGTCTTTCATACTTGGCAGATGTATAGTACAATACCACTGCTATCACTGTGCAAAACATAAAAAGGAAGTCATCTCTTTAATTTCCGCTACGCGTCCCTTAAATAACATCTAAACTATCTCTTTCGCACCCCCTGGCTCGTACTGCCAAGCAGCCGAGTCCTTCATACTTGGTAGATGAATAGTACAATACCACATCTATCCCTGTGCAAAATATAAAAAGGAAATCATGTCTTTAGTTTCCGCTAAGCATCCCTTAATTAACATCTAAACTATCTCTTTCGCACTCCCTGGCTCGTACGGCCAAGCAGCCGAGTCTTTCATACTTGGCAGATGAATAGTACAATACCACTGCTAGCACTGTGCAAAATATAAATAGGAAGTCATCTCTTTAATTTCCGCTACGCGTCCCTTAATTAACATCTAAACTATCTCTTTCCCACCCCTTGGATCGTACGGCCAAGCAGCTAAGTCTTTCATACTTGGCAGATGAATATTACAATACCGCTGCTAGCACTGTGCAAAATATAAATAGGAAGTCATCTCTTTAATTTCCGCTACGCATCCCTTAATTAACATCTAAACTATCTCTTTCGCACCCCCTGGATCGTACGGCCAAGCAGCTGAGTCTTTCATACTTGGCAGATGAATATTACAATACCACTGCTAGCACTGTGCAAAATATAAATAGGAAGTCATCTCTTTAATTTCCGCTACGCATCCCTTAATTAACATCTAAACTATCTCTTTCGCACCCCCTGGATCGTATGGCCAAGCAGCTGAGTCTTTCATACTTGGCACACGAATAGTACAATACCACTGCTATCACTGTGCAAAATATAAAAAGGAAGTCATCTCTTTAATTTTTGCTAGAAGGCCTATAAATATTACCTTAACTATGTTTTTTACACCCCCTAACTTGCACTACCAATTAGTGTAGTCTTTTATACTTTTGAGATGAACAGTACAAGGTTGATACTATTATTGAACAAAATATGAAGATTCTATAATTTCTTTAATATCTCTTGGAACTTACACTGCAGCAGAAATATTGGGCACTACCCAGCAAACTTATCTTACACCTCCAATAAGATTGAAATTGCTAACTTTGCCTAATATCTATATTAGCGTTGGGCAAATACGAAAAAGGAATAGCTTTTGAACGGTTGTTGTTGAACTTCTCAATGAGGTGCTTATCCGGTACTATCCATGTTCAGTTTAACATGTTTCACACATTCTATAATTCTTTAACTATCCAGTTGACTTAATTTTTTTTGTTATAAACATTTTCTTTTTGTTTCATTTACGGGTTTGTAAAAATACAAATAACTCGGTCGGGGTAGCAAAGTTGGGGATGTTAAAATCTCCAAATATTACAAAGTTATCCTCTCTGTTATTCACAATATCGCTTAACATATCTAATAACAGTGCATATGCAGAAGTAGCCGTTTTTGGTGGAATATAAATAACAATTACAAGTAAATTAAAAAATCCAAAAGAGCACTCACACCCTACTACATCTATCATAGGCATAGGACTCTGTTATTATGGACATATCCAATTGTTTAATCTTAATAGAAAGTAAGGCACCACCTCCTGTAACATGTCCAGTTAAATGTCTTTTGCGATCACATCTGAAAACATTATAATATTCGGGAAATAATTCAGCACTGTTTATATCATCACATAACCAAGTTTCAACCAGGACAATTATCTGAAATTCATCAGTAGTGACTGAAGAAAATAACTGCTGAGTTTTAGAACGGATACTACGAACATTTTGATAATACCAAACGCAAGGATTATTTCTATTGGGCAATTCTAATTTAAAGATGCTGATGACACTATTTTTGGAACACCATGTACATATTTAATTTTTAAATTTGCATTTCCAGATTTAACGCGTTCATCCAATTGCTTCTTTAGTGACTGATAATATTTTATTTGTTTAGGAGTTCTATCATATAAGATACTCTTACATCTTTATATAGCAGCAAATCCTTAAACTTTTTAGATTCTTGTATAATATCTTTAACAACATTCTCATTATGAAGTATTACCTTTATAGGTCGAGGCTGTTGATTAGATTGGTTTAATTTTCCTAAACGGAAAACTTTTCTCACACAATCAACATTTAACCGTATATCAACTTGTTGTAGAAGGTTAACAACAGTATTTTTATCTTCAATATTAGAATTTACCTCCGTAATACCATATAAAATAATATTTTGTTTCCTTATTTGTCGTTCATTAATCTCCTGAATAATTTCTTCAGTATTGCAGTTGAATGGGGGTTTATTGGCAGGTTCAGATAATGTGCATTTTAATGCTTCCAGATCAACCTTAATTTTAGATATTGATTCATTCAAATCCTTCAAATTTGCTATTTGATTTCTTTCTGCGGTACATGTATCACAATGAAATGTGGGTCGTCGTTTATCATCGAATCCAAGCAACAATTGTACATCAGCATGAGATAGCCCTGAACAAATCGAATGAAAAGGAATACGACACTTATCACAGACAACTTCTTTATCATGCAGTAGCGGTTTGTTGCACTTACCACAGTTTTTAATTAAAGGCATATTAATTACAAAATTAAATATCACAATTAAGCCTTACTTTTCAACTAAAATATACACAGCAGATGTTTAATGCGGCACATTCAACACACAGTCTTGAAATCGAGTGTAGTACAGTACATTAAAATGGTTTTTCACCTCTATGAACAAACGTGTTTCTTAAGGGCACATTTGTGTGACCATTTGTAATCACACAAATTACATTCAAGTGGTTTCTCAGCACTATGAACAAACATGTGTCTCTTAAGGGAACTTTTGTGTGAGCATTTGTAATCACATGAATTACATTTAAATGTTTTCTCACCAGTATGAGTGAGCATGTGCATTTTGAAATTACTTTTCCTTGCGCATTTGTAATCACATAAATTACATTCAAATGGTTTCTCACCACTATGAACAATCATGTGTGCCTTAAGGTTACCTTTCTGTGAGCATTTGTAATCACATAAATTACATTCAAAAGGTTTCTCATTACTATGAACAAACATGTGTTTCTTAAGGGTACTTTTGTGTAAGCATTTGTAATAACACAAATTACATTCAAGTGGTTTCTCAGCACTATGAACAAACATGTGTCTCTTAAGGGCACTTTTGTGTGAGCATATGTAATCACATGAATTACATTTAAATGTTTTCTCAACAGTATGAATGAGCATGTGCATTTTGAAATTACTTTTTCTTGCGCATTTGTAATCACATAAGTTACATTCAAATGGTTTCTCACCTCTATGAACAATCATGTGTCCCTTAAGGTGAACTTTTTGTGAGCATTTGTAATCACACAAATTACATTCAAATGGTTTCTCACCACTATGAACAATGATGTGTGTCTTAAGGTAACTTTTCTGTGAGCATTTGTAATCACACAAATTACATTCAAATGGTTTCTCAGCACTATGAACAAACATGTGTCTCTTAAGGGCACTTTTGTGTAAGCATTTGTAATCACATGAATTACATTTAAATGGATTCTTTGGGTTCAACTCACTTAAATTACTTTCCAATTGTTTCTTGTTTATGCGAGAGAACAAAGGTTTCTAGAAATTAGTTTTCTTTAAAAATCTATATTAACATAAATGTTACATGTGCATACTTTATCGATATTCAGTTGTACATCTTTTTGTAGATTACTATTATCCAACACTTTCTCTTCAATCTGGTTGCAAGTTTGTACCTCGTCTTTGATGTTGCAGTCTTTTAGTGTATGCAGTTCTATATCTATTTCATCTTTAATAATTATGGTTTTGGTATCGGTGTCCATTGTGACACTATAACCAGCGTTTGACAGATGGTTACAACCTGTAGTAAACAAAAAACTATAACTACATAGTATAAAAAGAAAGTATTTACTAACCGCATAATAAAATTATTGTAAAAGCTTTCACTGCTATGAGTCGCGGAAAGGTCAAGAATAATTAATTCCATATAAAATTCATCAGTGTTAATAATAATTAGTGATGCTGATGAAATGTCACTTTAGAGAAAAGAAAAGGCAAATATTTTGAAAATAGCTAAAAAACTTGAAATTGGTCCTTGAGCTTACTATACTTTTTCATACATAATAATTTTTGACGTTAACCTTCTCATGGTATCTCGGTCTTTGACTTAATAATAATAATAATAATAATAGCAGTAAATAGTATTTCCAGTAGGCAGCAGGTCAACTTTCTTCATACCAACATTAGGTCTAAAAATAGTATATTAAAGTATTAGTTTCATAAGACACGTTTTTAGCGCATGCGTCCGAGTTTAGAATACGACCCGCGAAGCGGGGAATTTTCTAATGAGGACAAGTGCGCTAAAACGTGTTATGAAACGAATACTTTATACTATTTTTTCTATTTGCGTTAGTTCGTTATTAAATAATTAAGAAAATTACTTAGTTTTAAATAAAATTTGTTAGTTGTTTTAAATAAAATGTTGGTAAGTAGCATAGCAGTTGGCAACACTAGAAATTATGCAATTTTGTTTTTTACATAACCTTGCTTAACTTTAGGTAATACGCGCGACGTAGAAATTCCCATTCTTATCTCATACACACAACGCCCTTTAAGCAGCAGGACCTCGTTCAAATTTGCCAGGTGTATTATACGTACTGTTGAGAATTATTATAAATTCAAAGTAGAATGTATGCCAATATATTTGTGACATAAATAATTGCTACTTAATGAATTAAAAACTTTAGAACACGTGTCTTAATGAAGCCATTAGGACACGCAAATATAAAAAAGTATATTTCAACACGATTTCAAATGTGTGCTATGTCTACTAATCTGTTTTATTTATTTCATCACATCTGTAAATCCAAGTAATAGCCAGATGCAACTATTCTACATACCAACGCTATCGCCAATACCAACATGGGCACATGTTGATATGGTCAACAATAGAGTTCACCATTTGTATTATTGGAAGGAACAATATGGGATGTATTGCCTTCAGTAGCGTAACTATCATGTGTCAGTTCGGGGCTAAGCCCCGGGATCCGGCGGCTTTGGGTGGGCCCATTGTGATACCTGAAATGGCTAGAAAAAAATCCTTTAAAAATGAAAAATTAAGAATGAGTATAAATAACAATGAAATATTTGTTGATTAGATAGAATGTTCTTAATACGATTCTTGAAGGATCCCACCGACAACATCTTATAGTCATTAGGTACGGAGTTATATATCTTACAAACATTATAAGTAAATGAAGATTTGAACAGTTCTGTGCGATGCGAAGGTGTTGTAATAAGGCTCCTATGCCTAAGATTTAAGTTATGTACATCCGTACGAAATCTTATTTTATTATAAAGATAAGAGGGTGTTTCTGGCTTGATTATTTTATGAAATAGAACTAGAGAATGTAATATTCGACGATTGTTCATATTCAACCAATTAGCATCTTTTAACTTATGAGAGATATGCTGGTAACATCTAATTCCATAAATAAGTCTTAAACAAGAATTTTGCATCACCTGAATCTTTCTTGCCGTTGCCCTGTCATGTCGGGGTCCGTAAATAACATCACAATAATGTGAAAGCACTAAAGCTTTACACAAGGCAACTTTAATATTTTGATTTAGAACATCACGGCTGTTATAAATAAGTTTTAAATTACAAAATGCTTTTTTAACACGATCATTTACATGTACGGTAAATTTTAAGTTATTATCTAATGTCAGACCCAAATTTCGCGTCGAATTTGAATTTTGAATATCAAAACCATTAACAGAAATACGAAAATCTTGTAATATAGACTCTCTATGATTTGCAGAGCCAAATATCATGAAAGTAGATTTTGAAGGATTAATATGCAAGGAGTGTGCAACCGCAAATGTCACCAACTCACACAAGTCCTCATTAATCCGGTTACAGGCAGTAGCTCTATCCTTATAATCAAATGGCAAATAAATTTGTGTATCATCCGCGAACTGATGATAATTACAGTATTTAACGCAGTTGCATATTGTTGTGTTATCTGCAGTCAAAAAATTTAAATAGGTAATTTGGGTTGCCTATCTTTCGGGCGTTGATATACTAATCCATGTTAAAAGGTTTATTTTATAGTTTCAAAAGTACAGTTGAAGCCAGTTAAATACAGGAGTTAAGATAAATACAACCTATTTGCGATATTTTCTTGTTAAAGTTACATTTCATGCAAGGATATTTAACGTTCCAATCTATTCATTACATAACCTCAAGCTTTGAAAATAATTTTCAAAATGGGTTTCTTTAGTGGAATAATTTATTCATATTATGTTAACATGCATAAAAAGTTTATATTTCAACAAAAGGATACTATTTAAGTGTGTATATAACTTTATAATTGTAATTTTTAATACAACGACTGGTACGTTGAAATATTTTCTTAATCTTCCGTCAATAGCTCAGATTTGGTAAAATGCATCTATAATTAAATAAAACGGGCTATTATGAGTAGATTTGCATATATAAAAGTTACTTACCTTACTTAATTTTCAAGAATGGGTGATTTTTCCTTTTACGGTTCATAGTGTTGGCTTGTCGAGCCACCGTTCTAATTTAATGTATATAGGTTCAAGAGGTTATTGTTGGAGCTTTGTTGGTTAACATCTTGGCTGTGTAAGCTGTATAAAGTTTTTGTAGTTCAATGTGTGTTTTTTCAGCCAATTCAATTTAAAAATGTCCACAGACCTGTGCCGATATTAAAATTTCATTTTGAGTTAATTTTGTATCTTAAGTATTTGTTTTTTGATGTCAAACTAATGGGAAAAGTTAAATAAACATATTGTGTAAAGATTAACGGGTAAAATTGGTATGTGGACATATTTAAATGGAAATTAATACAATTTTAGTTGACTGTGTGAATTTGTTTGTTCGACTCAAATTGTAAGTTATTGTTGGGTTTTATAGATAGAAATGTTATATTGTTATTTTAAGGAAGTGTTGGGGCTTCTTTTTATGTAATCAAATGAAAAATTTAAAGAAATTTATATTTTATTGAAAAATGTTAAATGACAATTCAATCCATGGATTACTTGATAAGTATTATGTTGTTTTTGTTTCTATATGTTTTTAATGTAAATTATAATGAAAAAAACAATCAGTAATCTCCAGAATGCAGTGAGAGGAGGTTGTGTCGTTTCTATTTTGATTAACCTTTAAAAACAAGCATTTTCATAATTTAAAAATAAAGGGAGGTTATAAATATAAAAAAAGATTTCGTGCAAGAAATATATAGGTAACTTACGCTATCGTCATAATTTCAAGAAGAATATAAATTATAGAATCGATTTGGATTGCTTCATATCAGATCAAAAATTTAATCTCATAAAAAATTAAGAAGAATTCATTATTGCAATCAAGCAATTTTACACTTCCACCAGTGAAGAGGTTGGCAGTGGTTAATATAGCAGTCTGTTGTTCCCGGGATCGGTTAAAAGATGTATCTAATGTGCGGAAAATCGTAAGTGATTCAAAATTCATTATACTGGCCGGTCAAAAATAATTTCGGACAAACATTTTATTAAAGAGATATCGAACTATTTTACATTGAGACTATTAAAGAATATAACTGTATAATTAAAAATTTTGAGAAAAGTTAACCCAATTTCATGAAAAAGAAAATTTACTAAATTGAGATAATTTGTATAAAAATAGAAATTTAATTTTTATATGATTTTGATTTGTAGTTTAGATAAAATAAAAAGTAGGTAGAAATCCCCAACAAACAAAAGGCTAATTGGTAGTTAATAGAGTAATTAGTCTCTGTTTCGTTATTCTTTTTAATTTTATGTTCCGTTTATTTGTGTTTAAATAAAATTGTGTTTAAATTTATATTTTTGGATTTTGTTCGTTGTTTATTTTTTTTGTGTGGACATAATTTGTTTAGCAGCTTGTTACAATTTTACCAGCCCAGGTGTCATCATTACAGGTGGACCCATTGAAACAAAATTTGACAAGGTAACACTGAGAAAAATATCACTAACTATATTATAGTAAACGGATTTTTTGTTGTTCTAACCTAATTTAAGCAGCGTTAACTAAAAATCTAGGTCAGAATATACAAACGATTTGTAAAGTGAACTATTTAGTTATGGTTAATCGGTCTTTGGTACATTTTACTTGGCTTCTAGTAAAATCAACCATTAGTATGGGTAACGTCAACTTAACGAGAATCTACACGTACAGTTGGCTGTTTCAGCTTATAAGTCAGGTTAAAATAGCTTAAAACATTGATTTAATCGACTATATAAGTAGGTAATGTAAACTAAAAATTTGTAAAACAGTTTTATTTACCATAATGATGTGTCATACATACGTACATAAAAACAAAAGTAGCTTTGTTATTTGATATCCATAGCATTTATAAGTCACGTATAATGGCATTTATGTTTTGATAAAACGTCTCTGGAATTAAATTTTATTTTCGAGTTTTAAATATCAGCAAATATTGGCTGCTGGAAGCTGCTGTTATTAAACATTCCCATTAAAAATGCGATATCAGCTTTAGCCTGCGAAAATTAAAAGATATTTTATAGTTATTATGTGTTATATTATGAACGGAGTTCAGTTTACCATGTGTTGTCATAAGTGAACAAAGTTTTTTTACAACGTGCCTTAATTATGATTGATTCCGATGAAGTTTATTGGCACGTGCTTTAGGAGTACATAGTTCCCTTCAAAGGTAAGTTACGATATTAATTTGTTTATGATACGGAGAATATAATACATTGAATAATGAGCCAATCGTTGCTCCTTAAATTTAAAATATTGACCAATAGGACCTTGTACCGTAGTGACAATAAGCGACTAACAATTATTATCGATTAGGTATTAGTTAACTTGCGTTTGTTTCACTTGTCAAATAAAATAAATTAGAAACCTCAGATACATTTTTTAAGTGTGTTACGCGCTATGACTAATTTTGTGATGAGTTGCGTTGATTTAAAAGAGGAATATTATGTACTTAATTAAATAAAGCTTTTTCTCTTAAAATGTGCATTTGTGGTCCTCATTTTAATTTATTATATTCTCTTTCTAAATATAATTCGTGGTACGCTTAAGAATCGATAATTTTTTTACAAATGTCAACTCATGCCAGCCCCATTCTTTGGAAAATACAACTCGTGCTTCGCACTCGTTGTATTTTCGTCGTTGGGATTGGCATTCGTAACATTAAAAAAAATTATCGATAATAAGCGTACCACTTATTATATTATCCCTGATAATATTTAACTGTCTTGCAATGACAAGAAAAAAAAGAATTAAAAATTAGATATCTGACAATGAGTCAGGTCTTTAAGCATACCGTAAAATGGGGTAAAATGCAACTAGAGTCTGAATAGCAACAAAGTTGCAGAAAGTTTTTGTTTTATTGCTCAAGAATGTGATAATTATTTTAGCGATTTGAATTTTTATTTGTAAATTCCCAACACTTTCGTGAATTAAAATATTCAGTCAGCAGCAAAACTGATTTTATTGTTAAGATTCTAAAAAAGAAATATCCCGATTTCATTTTTTAATGCTCTTGGAACATGGAAATAACTTTACTTGCAGAACGTATTTAAAAGTTTAAAAACAAATTTTAGGGATTGCCAGAAGACACCCACAACATTATTGTAATTTTTGTGTTTGCAAAACTAAAATTTAAATTTGGTTGAATGAAATTTTTTTTATTTTTAAGTCGCAATAATTAGTATTTCATGGGTTGAATCACAACAAGATATAGCACAAAAAGCAAGAAAATGTTCGTTTATTTTTGTAATATAAAAGATATTACAGACTTTAGTTTTGATCAGTTGAGTAGATCCTCCTGCAACCTGCAAACGCGGAATAATGCAATTCAAATTAAATACATGAAGGAAGTGGCGTTAATTTAGGTTAACTGTTATCATTGAAAAAGATTTTTGAATGTTTTGGAGTTTAATGTGACTTGTAATTACTACGTATTGATTTGTTACCTAAATATATATTATATTCAAAAAATTTAAAAATGTTTTAATTTATAGGTTTTTTCAAGTAAAATGCAGAACTTATTGCATTCGTTTTAAAAAAATATGTTTTTTTGATGAATATACGTATTTTAGAAAATCGGTTTTTTACATATACACTGGCTTGCAAAAAATCGCATACAGTTTAAAAATCAAGTAACCGAGTTTTTATGTAGTTTTTGCTATGTAAACATGACCTTTCTGACTTTTGACATTACATTTTTGACGGATAAATATGTCATTACGAAAATAAAACAAAATAATTTTAACTGATTGACACTGACAACTTAAAAGTTAAGACTGACTTAATACAATCAAAAATAGGTGTACGCGAATTTTTTGCAAGCCAGTGTACTTAGGTTGTCTTTTTTAAAAATATAATTGATATTGTCTTTCACCTCAATGCAAAAAAACGTCTAAAAACGTTGCTGTTGTGATTGACATCACTTTGCGGGGGAATCGCAACAGAGCATTAAATAATTTTTTTTCTACATTTAACTAATACAGAAAAAGTTCGTAATCTGCAATATTAACCCTCCAGATAAGATCAGACCTTTGGCTATTTTAGTTAATACGACAAATTCGGTTTCCGAATTAAAAAGACCAAATGGCTAGAAAGTGTTGTTATTTCACCCCATTTTACGGTAATTTATGTACGTTAATAACTTGTTCCACAGTCATTAACGCGTAAAATCTTGTTAGTTATTCCACTTTCATGACTCAGCGAATTCATAAATTTTTAAAGAGCAAACCCATCCAATTTTTAGATGTAAAGATGGATTCTTCGGAATTTGCATTTGTTTTTAAGCATCATTTTAACGTATTTCATTCTTTATAAGTTGAATTTCTCACTACTTCATTGTTATTGAAAATTAATTCTGCCGTCTATTGTTACTAGAGAAATGCCTGACAGCAGATATCGTCCGAGATTTGATACAGGCTGCAGCGGACCGCTCTGTTTTTATGTTTAACCTATAGCAGTGGAAATCTACATTCCAAGGGACAGCAATAAGGAAGGTTAGTACGCTTGAAATTTAAATATCTACAACGTAAAAACGTGATTTTTAATAGTTTTTGGGCAATAACCTTTTAAATAAACAAATCTAGACCTGGTCTCTGCAGGGGGGGGGCTCTCGAAATGTAGTCATAAGAAATGTAGTATTATAAACTGAACTTCAAGAACTAATGATTACTATTTATTACAGTAACAGAATTACATTGTTCTTTTTCAGTCAGCTGCTACGACTGATCTTCAGAACGTAGATGTTGGATACTTGCCATCACCAGTTGGTCAGTTCACCAGCACTACTCAAAGTCAATCTGAGGCCACCTATAGTTCTAATCCATCCTTCAGCCAGGATAGTATTTCTTTGGATCCTGCCGCAGATACATACAGCATTCCTACGCCATCTCCCAGGTCGAAGGGAATAATGAGAGTGTGAGTATTAATAGTTGTGATATTTCAGTAATTTAAGACATTGCTTAGGGTAGTGTTTCACCGCAGCCTCCAGTTGGTTCAACTGTTTCATGATCACTGTATAACGATCTAAACCTCTTTAAACAGAAATACATATCTTAGAAAATTTCATACCAGTATTTTTTGACCACTAGGATAGTCTTATTTTGATTGACAGGAGGTAATTACACTGGAAATTTCTTGACAATTTATTTTCATATTTGGTTTTTTTGAATTTGAAGTTTGGTGTCAAATCTTCGTACCGAATCTCACACGCGCTTGAATTACTAATCAGAAATTCTGTCTCGATCAGGAATGTTTAAAGAAAATTATTCCTCATCTGTGACTCGGGGCACTTATAATATATAAGTGAAAATATTACTGACCTCGAGATTATAAGAGACACCTGAAGGTGGTGAACTCGAAGAGATAAGGGTAAACCAAGACCCCTAACGGTTTTTGTTGTTTTTCTCGAAAACTATTGGGTTTATCGAGATACGTTTATCCCTTTGTCAAAACCTATCAGGCGAGACTATCCATATTCTGGGTGCCAATTGGCCGAGAAATTCGTTTTGGCATGTTAATTCTTAGGAAAGTACATTGTACTAGTCAATTTTTTTATTCAACCCATTATGTAAAGGTGTTTCGCTAAATTTTGAAATCCTAATCTCCTTTATTTATAAAATCAGTAAATTTTTTTTCTTGAATGATTTTTGCTGTAAAACTGAAATATACGATTTCAAACGAAACTGTTGCCTTACTGTGGCGCCCGTACAATACGAGCAAATCAGGAATTAAATCGTGCATTTCAATTTTACATCAAAAATCATTCAAGAAAAAACTACCTTTACTCGATACCAAGGTCTTATAAATAAAGAAAATTAGGATTTCAAAATAGGCGAAACACCCTGTTGCTAATACGAATTTTTCAGCCGACTGGCACCAAGAATATCGATAATCTCGCCTGATGGGTTTTGACGAAGAGATGCTAAGGTAAAAGATGACTGGACCATGATCGCGTCTGGATCTCAACAAATTTTTCTTAGCTACTTAATGACGAATATGAGACCAAAAAAGTTACGCCAGAATGTTCCTTGAGCAAATTTACTGGTACAAATTGCTGATCCATGTATGACATACCTTCTTTCTTCAAATACACAAAACAAAGGCGATACGAAAAAGCATTTTTGGTGGGGATTTAAATAAGCATTGTGTTACCTAATCTCTATCTCAATAAACCTAATAGTTTTCGAAAAAAACGACAAAAACGGTTAGGGGACCTGGTTTACCCTCATTAACTCTTCGAGCTCACCACCTGCAGGTGTTGGCTTTGAGGGGGTGATTTAACAACCCACAAGGAAGCCCTATGCAAAAATCTACGGACTTATCTCGACTTTCTGCTATTTTCTGTAATTTGACTGTACTATAGTGATTTGACTATTATTTTTTACTTCAATATTTTTGACATACCTATCTTTTCTGAAAATTGAATAATGTTCTCTTTTCATTGCAGGAAGTGTATGCTGTAACACTCCAACTAGCCCCACAGCCCCGCAGAGCCTTATTAGATCTATACTTCGAGAAAGGTATCCTAGATCAGACAGCCAGAAAGAGGTTATGCCACCTTATAGTTGACGAGAGCTAAGCGAGGAACCAAGGAAAAAAGTCGCGTTTTTAGATTTACATTTTTATTGGAATCTTTAATTTGTACTTATAATTGTCACATGTTATCATAATTATAATTATTTGGATAATTATTTCAGGATGTTGACTATAATGAATACAATATAATTAATTGTTCTAATGTAAGTTTTTTAAGTAAACACCGTTTTATTTTATTTGTCTTCATTTTTGAACAATAACAGTTTTTTTTATTGAATTTGTTTCTTTTCAACTTTTTTTGTGTAAGTATGATATTGGTGATTTGAACTCACTATTATTGCTAGTTGGCCATATTTGCTCTTCAGAATTACTAGATTTCCATCAGTTTCTGAAAATATTTTCAGCTCTCTTTGTGAGAAAACCTTATATAGCAGATGAAGGTAATACACATTGAAATGAGGTATAAAAATTGAAAACATTCATATTTTCAATGTGCATTTTGGAAATTTGGAGATTATGAAGAGGAAATTAGACCAACTACCAAAAATAGTGAGTTGAAATCACCAATGTCATCTGGTAGAAACAACCAGAAAATATAGTAATGTGAACTAGAAACGATGAGTAAAATCAACTAAACAGAATGGTATTTTAGTTATATGCAATGGTCACGACTGCTATCATATGTGGCTGATTCCACCTTAGAAAGATGCTGAATTAACTTGACATATAGGTATTTTTACTATCCAATATTATTACATCAGCCAGAAAATCCCAGCTAATGCAACTACATCGTTGAGTTACTTCTACTAGTCTACTAGGTTGATTTAACTATATGAGCTTCATTTCTAACTGTCTCATTTCGTATATCTAACTATACTATTAAGACTATTTTAACTATATGCTAGGCTGAAACAACCTAACACGGTATGGTACATTTAACTATTTACCGGTTGCTTTTACCATATGGGAGTGTGATTGATTTGACCTTATTGGGTAAATTTAACCAAACACATTTTACTAAAATCATATAGTTCGTGTTACCCATAAGTATTGTTATCACTTTTTCTACCATATTTTCGGGTTGCTGCAACTCATTTTTGGTTAATTTAACTTGAACATTTTTTTCAGTGAAGGTTGATTATATTTCAGATAAAAGAGATATTTGTCGATTGCTTAACCGAGATAAAATCTGAGCTAGTGACAGGGCAAAATTGTTATTTAAAAATTTAAAAAAATATTGTAGTGATATATTTATACTATTGTTTTATTGAGTTTCACCTCAATTATAATTGGTGCCCAGAACTTGGAATTTTCTTATTATGAGTATATCACTGCAATATATAAGATGAATAAATGGAATATAGAAGGGGGCCTACGATAGAACCTTGCGGCACACCAGAATTAATAGTTCTAAGCTGAGATTTATTATTATTTAAAACGACACATTGTTTCCTGTTAGTGAGATAATCTTTAATTAAAAGAGAAGCTGAATCATGAAACCCAGTATGTCTTAAGATGGCCATCAATACGCTATGATTTATAGTGTCAAAAGCCCTCGAGAAATCCAGTAACACCAAGGCAGTAACTTTACCTTCATCTCTAGCTCTGATTATGTCATCACAAATATGGAGCAGTGCAGTGGCACAGCTGTAGTTAGGAAGAAAACCTTATTGTAAATCCGGGAAAAGTTGATATTTATATAAATAAGTCCGCATTTGTAAATCCATAATCTTTTCTAGAACCTTTGACAATACAGGGAGTATGCTAATGGGTCTCAGATCCTTAAATGCTTTTGGAGAATTATTCTTTGGTAATGGGATTATTTTTGCAATTTTCCAATTATCTGGAAATACACTATTCGAAAGGCAGTAATTAATTATATGTGTTACAAAAGGAATAATAAAAGGACAACAGATATGTATCATGAATAGATTAATGTCAATCAATTCCAAATGAATTAGATTTAATTTTATCCAAAAACTTACTTACTTAGGCCTCGGTAACTTGGGAAAACCTAAATGTCTCAATGACACCCGGCCGCACACCCTGGTAAATATTGGGAATTACTAAATTTGGAGTAACAAGGTCTTTTACAGAATCAACAAAAAAATTATTAATTGAATCTACATTATTTAAAGAGGTTGGAATATCTACCATTTTTTTAATATTACAATTATTGAATTGTTTCAAGTCTTTCCACAGTTGTTTAGTAGTACCTTGTGCAAACCTGTAAGTAGAGGGAGATAGCGGGTTCTGGACCCTCATCTCCTCACCTCGGGTAGGCAACCATATATACACGCGAGCATACGGGCTAATATACGGTTATCGTTCTCATACAGGAGCGTACAAGAGAAAAATATGAAAGGCGGCTTGAATTAAATGCTATAAATCAGGTCAGGGGTAAATATATCTTAATACTCACCCTGCTTCTACGTTTATGAATCATTTTCATTCCCTTTCTTTATTATTAACATATTACTTTTGATTAACATACGCGGACCAGCGTATACCACGAATACAGGTCAACTCTACATATCACATTATGATTGATGCAGTCATCCGGGGGATCATAACGATTTTATATTGATCTAATTAATTAAATTAATTGATCTAATTAAATTAATTCACGGTATCATTTACATATCTCCTCTCTCATTTACATATATCATTTCTCATATGCATGCGCGAACATATCTGCCATTTTGTATCTGTCATTTTCAATTTGTCATCTAGGATTTCCCGCCCTTAGATTCAAATTTTTAGTACTACTAATGCCATCTATCGGTGACGTCATATGATCGGTATAGTAGATTCCTCTCTTTCTCGCTCTCACTTGTCACTTCCAACTTGTCAATGTTTCCCGCTGAAAGATTTCAATTCACTCTGAAGTCGGTATAGTAGATTTCTATGCGCCTGTTGATAGGCAACCCGATATATTTTTTATAAAAAACCAATGGAGCCAACAGGATTTGAACCGGGGACCGCTCGAATGGTAGTCAGCCAATGCATCCACTACACCAACGAGGTAATCTATTAAAAGACCGTAAACGGGTTATAAAAAAAAATTGTTGGCTAGCGACTACGTACTCATAACATAATACATGTTAGTAATTTCATATTATCAGATATGATATCCATTATTATTATTAATTTTAGGTATAAATCTAAACGTGATACATTATTATTATTAAATTTATTTATTAAAATAAAAATAACTCAGAACTAAATTATTAATATCAAGAAATTTATTTAAAAAACATTTCAATTCTAAACGTAACTGCTTTCAAATAATACAAAATAAACAAAACATCTCATCTGTCATTTACATTTATCATTTCTCATATGGATGCTCAAATTAAATTAATTCACGGTATCATTGGCATATCTCATCTGTCATTTACATTTATCATTTCTCATATGGATGCTCGAATTAGATTAATTGATGGTATCATTAGCATATCTCATCTGTCATTTCTCATACGCATGCTCGAATTAAATTAATTCACGGTATCATTGGCATATCTCATCTGTCATTTACATTTATCATTTCTCATATGGATGCTCGAATTAGATTAATTGATGGTATCATTAGCATATCTCATCTGTCATTTCTCATACGCATGCTCGAATTAAATTAATTCACGGTATCATTGGCATATCTCATCTGTCATTTACATTTATCATTTCTCATATAGATGCTCGAATTAGATTAATTGATGGTATCATTAGCATATCTCATCTGTCATTTCTCATACGCATGCTCGAATTAAATTAATTCACGGTATCATTGGCATATCTCATCTGTCATTTACATTTATCATTTCTCATATGGATGCTCGAATTAGATTAATTGATGGTATCATTAGCATATCTCATCTGTCATTTCTCATATGGATGCTCGAATTAAATTAATTCACGGTATCATTAGCATATCTCATTAACATTTATTATCTCTCATATGCATTCACGAATTAAATTAATTCACGGTATCATTAGCATATCTCATCTGTCATTTACATTTATCATTTCTCATATGGATGCTCGAATTAATCATTTCTCCTACGCATGCTCGAATTAAATTAATTCACGGTATCATTAGCATATCTTATATCTCTCATTTCTCTTACGCATGCTTGAATTAAATTAATTCACGGTATCGTTTGCATAACTCATTTCATTTTTATATATTATTTGTCAGCTCTCATCTCTCTCTCATAAATTTATTTTAAAATAAATCAGTCCTATTTGATATTTATCTATAGGTCGTCATGTAATTCTGCGAGAACAATTTAATATGTAGAAATGTAATAATAATAAAAATTTATTTTCAACTATTCAAAGTAACTCTAAAGCTACTGTCAATTACCTGTCGGATTAGCTCTGGTGCAGTAGACCTGTTTAAATATACGGCATAAACATTTAGTTTGAAAGGAAACAATTAGGGTCGTTATGATTTCATAAAATTTTATTTAAATGAAACGTTTAAGAATATAGAATACTGTAGAGCATTATTTTTAAAATTCAAAAAACATTATCTATAGCTAAAACTGGTTAAGAAATAACTTTCAAACTAAATGTTTTTGCATGAAAATACGTACAAACTAATTAGCCATGTTTCGACATTCTTTAAAACTGCTTTCAAACCATAAATAAACAAACGTTCTTACGAATGACTGAAAGGAATTTAGATTTTCTAAATAATTTGTTAAGAGATCATCATCTTAAAAGCGACATAAATTATTGTTTTAAATGACAATTACTCACCCTTGTGTTAACATGTATGCTAAGTATATCCTAATGGTAAAACTGTAATCGACGAGATCTAACATCATAGTAATATTATAACAGATTAGGTGACCTAACAAACTCTTTAAAGAAATGTTTATTTACATGTATGAGATAGTATTTAACATAATGTCCTTACATACTGGGTTACGATAGAGACGGATAATCATACGAGCTGCTGAAATGTATGATATATTATAAAATAACGTTTAAATAAGAGTTTACTTTAGATGCTACGAATATCTATATGGTGTATAAACAATAAGAACACATATTTAAAAACAGTTTACAAGGTAGTAGATATAACGAAAAAGGCTAGCATTTGTTCAAAATTACATTACGTCTAAAGGGCGATGTGAATACAACTTATAGGATTTAATCAAACTAGAAAAATATCGATATATATCCAGCGTTGAGAAATAATTATACTATGCGTTTAAATGTTTAAGTTCATCATAGCCTGCATCTCCTAAAATATGAGCGTTATACACATGTTTGAAATTCAATTCATCTTGCTTAAAGAGAATAAGTAAGTTAGCGTTGTCCCTAATCAGATGTTTCGGTATCTTTGCATATGTCTGACCTAAATAAAATGAATCAACATCCTTTATGTCTACTCATGCTAAAATATTATCTAAGTTTTTCCTGTTTGTCACAGATAATATCATCGAAAATGAATACTGAATTAGGATTCACATCATTAGGGGTGATTACATCATCGTTTTCGCCTTATTTAGGTTGAAATAAAGACTTGGCGTATAGGTAGATATTTTCAAATTTTAATTCGTTTTCATTAGTTAGTAGACCTAACAAGACATTAGTTTTACCACAAGAAGAAGGTACACTCAAAATTGCTCTATAGGAAACAGATAAAAGCTTACAATGCTTCTTATCACTATCGGAATATTATCGAGAAACACGATGGTCTAAGTTAAAATTATTGATTTAAAAAGTAATGACCATTACTCATCCTTTGTGTTTCGCCATATTTAAACGTTATTTTACAATACATCATACATTTTCAATAGCTTCGAAATACGCAGATATGTAATAATATACTATATACTCTTGTAGGTTATTCAACGTATCTATAGTAAACTCTTATGATTAAAAATAATCTGTAACCTTATTGTTTTTTATTACATCACAGGTTAGAGCATACGAATATAATTCAGGTTAGATTAGGTTAGAGCCTACGAATACATTTTTAGGACAGAACGTAGGAAGCAGAGTAAGTATAAAACAACATACATTCATACAAGAACGTTTATTGATACGAGTAGTTTCGATGCTACTTAAAACATAATACATAACTTAAATATATAATATCTATTAAAATAGACCAGACCAGACCAGATGAGACCAGACCAGACCAGACTAGACTAGACTATAGATGATAGACAGTAAAATCATGAACAATTATACGGCCTGTAATATAATAGAGCTTACTTGATATTTTAAAATTAGTGGCTGAATCTAATTATTACAGAAATTCAATTGTAGAAACTGAAGTAGGTAGATTTAGGTCGCGCGACCTAAATCTAACCTAAAATATATTCGTAGACTGTAACCCAACTAATATAATATGTAAGTTTTTCGAATGTTAATGACGATTTTGTAAGTAGCTACAATGGTCTAACCTAATAAATATTTTATGAACTAATCTTAATAGAGATTTTTTGTAAGTAGCTACATGCTCTAACCTAATAAATGTTTTATGAACTAATCTTAATAGAGATTCTTGAATCTTTGCAACAACCGGAGTCTAAAATCTATAACCTTAATATAATTGTTGGGGGTCTAACCTAGATTGCTTCATTTAATTTAATCATTAAACTCTTAAAGCTTACAATGCTTCTTATCACCATCGGAATATTATCGAGAAACATGATCGTCTAAGTTAAATATATTTAGCGACTTCTTTTGCTTAATAATTTTCAATACGGTATATGTATATGTCTAGTCACAGTTTCAGCAAACGCATTGTATTCTATCAACGAATCATGTAAATATCAAAAATTCGTAACGGTTATGCATAGGTTTAATACCATCAACAGCTCATTTAAAAGAAATGTTAGATTTTTAACAGTTTACGAGCAATAATCAAAGACTATTCTATAATGATGTATTATTTATTTATAAACGTTACATAGTATAGTAGCTAAATACATGACTGACTGAAAAAGTTACTTTTATTAATGATGACTATTGAATTCGATCTGTCACTAGCTTAACCTTTTAATTTCCACTTTTGACCAAATTATAGTTGATCTGATCAAATATTGCTTACAAATCGGAGCTCTAATCTAATGTCTACAGTAGAATCCTTAAAACTCTCTATGAAGTTTTAGAATTGTCGATTACTAAGACAGCCGTTTCTTCTGCCTCCTTTAGTAAATTCATATTGTTAGCTTCTACTTTGTCAACTGTTACTAGAATGCTGTTCTTTAGATCCTCTACCTCGCTCTCTGTATCTGTAGTCATTACAATGAAAGTTTGTACTGTTGTGTCGAATTGACGATTTGATTTGAAACTTTAATAATGTAATTTATCGTTTAAACTAACCCTTGTTTACTTCTATATATGTTTAATTAATATGTAATTAGTACATCAAATTATGTTCTTAATATGTTTTTCAATTTCCTTATAAAATATAACTATATATCATTGAAATAAAACATTATTAAAATATTAAAAATAATTTTATTTTATCACATCCTAAATATTTACACGACTGATCGCGTTTCTCGTCAGCTTCTTTTCAAACAATTGCAGTCGTTTATCATAAACCTAATGGTGAGCTTGTATTATTCGTATTACGATATGGATATATTATTCAATTTTCATGTCTTTTGCTAACCCTAATTTTTATGTACTAATAACTCTGATACTATTTACTGCAATTCAATGCTTGAAAACTTAGACTTGGTTCAGATCATCAATGAACCGTCTATTTATACTGATCGACCAGAGCAATCGGTTGTTCTATCCTACGTTGAGAAAATAATTATACTATGTAAGCGTAGATACGTTACATATGATTGCGAGCCTGAGTATAAGCATAAACCCTATACTACAGATTTTTATGCTTTTTTCATTATATCTACTACAGACGAGGTGAAGAATAGGTACATTTAACATGCGTATGCTACAATTATCTAATTTATAGTTTTCTAGACGTAATGTAATTTTGAACAGATTTTAACCCTTTTCGTTATATCTACTACCCTTGTAAGCGATTTCTACATATACGTTCTTATTGTTTATACACCATATAGATATTCGTAGCATCTAAAGTAAACTTTTATTTAAACGTTATTTTACAATATATCATACATTTCAGCAACTCGTATGATTATCCCTCTCTATCGTAACCCAGTATGTAAGGTCATTATGTTAAATACTATCTCATACATGTAAATAGTTACAACAACAAAATAGAAAAGTATACTTGAGGGTAAGAAAGAAGTCCTGGACGCGGCTATCTCTAACATATGTCATATGTTTTGTAATACGTCTTTATAACTTTGAAACTTTACGTGATTTCCTCTTACAATATCTCTAGTTATGAGAACCTTGAAGACTTAACCTGGAGAAATAAAACAGATAAATATTTTACTTTTTATTGAAACTAGTTAACTTATATTCTAACATATATATTTGAAACTAGACAACTTATATTCTAACATACAAATATACAACAACAAAATAGAAAAGTATACTTGAGGGTAACATTTTGTATAACCATTATCTTTTATTCTATAATACCTTCTTCTTTAAGCTCAGAAATAATTGAAATAATCTCATCCTAGTTTTCTAAACTACTGCTACCCCTCTGTTTTAAGGTATACAGTAGACGAAGCCTATCGACAACTTGATTCCGATACGGCGTTTTGTTTTTGGAATTTGAAATTGGTAGCTTGAGGTTAGAGCCTACGAATACATTTTTAGGACAGAACGTAGGGAGCAGAGTAAGTATAAAACAACATACTTTAATACAAGAACGTTTATTGATACGAGTAGTTTCGATGCTACTTAAAACATAATACATAACTTAAATATATAATATCTATTAAAATAGACCAGACCAGACCCGATCAGACCAGACCAGACCAGACTAGACTAGACTATAGATGATAGACAGTAAAATCATGAACAATTATACCGTCTGTAATATAATAGAGCTTACTTGATATTTTAAAATTAATGGCTGAATCTAATTATTACAGAAATTCAATTGTAGAAACTGAAGATGTAATCTTTAAAACATCGAAAGTTAGAAGTTTTTAGTAGTCAGGTCAGATTAATAGAGGGTGTTATAATCAAATCGTTTTTAGAAACTATTTGTTTTGTAAGATTGGCGCCGTAAAGAAAAACAGCATAGCTGTAGTCTTGATTTTGAAATTGAGATAGCTCGGGACAAAACGATGAATACAAAGTTTAGAAGTTTATTTCAAAATTCTGTGATAAAAAAACATTAATTCTTCTTTTACTTTACTTTAGAACCCAAAATTGCATGATAAATCAATATAATATTAATATAAATGATTAAATTAAATGAAGCAATCTAGGTTAGACCCCAAAAAAAAAATTATATTAAGGTTATAGATTTTAGACTCCGGTTGTTGCAAGGATTCAAGAATCTCTATTAAGATTAGTTCATAAAGCATTTATTAGGTTAGAGCATGTAGCTACTTACAAAAAAAAAAAATCTCTATTAAGATTAGTTCATAAAATATTTATTAGGTTAGACCATTGTAGCTACTTACAAAATCGTCATTAACATTCGAAAAACTTACATATAATATTAGTTGGGTTACAGTCTAGAAATATATTTTAGGTTAGATTTAGATCGCGCGTGACCTAAATCTAACCTAAAATATATTTCTAGACTGTAACCCAACTAATATTATATGTAAGTTTTTCGAATGTTAATGACGATTTTGTAAGTAGCTACAATGGTCTAGGAATATATTTTAGGTTAGATTTAGGTCGCGCGCGATCTAAATCTAACCTAAAATATATTCCTAGACTGTAACCCAACTAATATTATATGTAAGTTTTTCGAATGTTAATGACGATTTTGTAAGTAGCTACAATGGTCTAACCTAATAAATATTTTATGAACTAATCTTAATAGAGATTTTTTTTTTGTAAGTAGCTACATGCTCTAACCTAATAAATGCTTTATGAACTAATCTTAATAGAGATTCTTGAATCCTTGCAACAACCGGAGTCTAAAATCTATAACCTTAATATAATTTTTTTTTTGGGGTCTAACCTAGATTGCTTCATTTAATTTAATCATTTATATTAATATTATATTGATTTATCATGCAATTTTGGGTTCTAAAGTAAAGTAAAAGAAGAATTAATGTTTTTTTATCACAGAATTTTGAAATAAACTTCTAAACTTTGTATTCATCGTTTTGTCCCGAGCTATCTCAATTTCAAAATCAAGACTACAGCTATGCTGTTTTTCTTTACGGCGCCAATCTTACAAAACAAATAGTTTCTAAAAACGATTTGATTATAACACCCTCTATTAATCTGACCTGACTACTAAAAACTTCTAACTTTCGATGTTTTAAAGATTACATCTTCAGTTTCTACAATTGAATTTCTGTAATAATTAGATTCAGCCATTAATTTTAAAATATCAAGTAAGCTCTATTATATTACAGACGGTATAATTGTTCATGATTTTACTGTCTATCATCTATAGTCTAGTCTAGTCTGGTCTGGTCTGGTCTGATCGGGTCTGGTCTGGTCTATTTTAATAGATATTATATATTTAAGTTATGTATTATGTTTTAAGTAGCATCGAAACTACTCGTATCAATAAACGTTCTTGTATTAAAGTATGTTGTTTTATACTTACTCTGCTCCCTACGTTCTGTCCTAAAAATGTATTCGTAGGCTCTAACCTCAAGCTACCAATTTCAAATTCCAAAAACAAAACGCCGTATCGGAATCAAGTTGTCGATAGGCTTCGTCTACTGTATACCTTAAAACAGAGGGGTAGCAGTAGTTTAGAAAACTAGGATGAGATTATTTCAATTATTTCTGAGCTTAAAGAAGAAGGTATTATAGAATAAAAGATAATGGTTATACAAAATGTTACCCTCAAGTATACTTTTCTATTTTGTTGTTGTATATTTGTATGTTAGAATATAAGTTGTCTAGTTTCAAATATATATGTTAGAATATAAGTTAACTAGTTTCAATAAAAAGTAAAATATTTATCTGTTTTATTTCTCCAGGTTAAGTCTTCAAGGTTCTCATAACTAGAGATATTGTAAGAGGAAATCACGTAAAGTTTCAAAGTTATAAAGACGTATTACAAAACATATGACATATGTTAGAGATAGCCGCGTCCAGGACTTCTTTCTTACCCTCAAGTATACTTTTCTATTTTGTTGTTGTAACTATTTACATGTATGAGATAGTATTTAACATAATGACCTTACATACTGGGTTACGATAGAGAGGGATAATCATACGAGTTGCTGAAATGTATGATATATTGTAAAATAACGTTTAAATAAAAGTTTACTTTAGATGCTACGAATATCTATATGGTGTATAAACAATAAGAACGTATATGTAGAAATCGCTTACAAGGGTAGTAGATATAACGAAAAGGGTTAAAATCTGTTCAAAATTACATTACGTCTAGAAAACTATAAATTAGATAATTGTAGCATACGCATGTTAAATGTACCTATTCTTCACCTCGTCTGTAGTAGATATAATGAAAAAAGCATAAAAATCTGTAGTATAGGGTTTATGCTTATACTCAGGCTCGCAATCATATGTAACGTATCTACGCTTACATAGTATAATTATTTTCTCAACGTAGGATAGAACAACCGATTGCTCTGGTCGATCAGTATAAATAGACGGTTCATTGATGATCTGAACCAAGTCTAAGTTTTCAAGCATTGAATTGCAGTAAATAGTATCAGAGTTATTAGTACATAAAAATTAGGGTTAGCAAAAGACATGAAAATTGAATAATATATCCATATCGTAATACGAATAATACAAGCTCACCATTAGGTTTATGATAAACGACTGCAATTGTTTGAAAAGAAGCTGACGAGAAACGCGATCAGTCGTGTAAATATTTAGGATGTGATAAAATAAAATTATTTTTAATATTTTAATAATGTTTTATTTCAATGATATATAGTTATATTTTATAAGGAAATTGAAAAACATATTAAGAACATAATTTGATGTACTAATTACATATTAATTAAACATATATAGAAGTAAACAAGGGTTAGTTTAAACGATAAATTACATTATTAAAGTTTCAAATCAAATCGTCAATTCGACACAACAGTACAAACTTTCATTGTAATGACTACAGATACAGAGAGCGAGGTAGAGGATCTAAAGAACAGCATTCTAGTAACAGTTGACAAAGTAGAAGCTAACAATATGAATTTACTAAAGGAGGCAGAAGAAATGGCTGTCTTAGTAATCGACAATTCTAAAACTTCATAGAGAGTTTTAAGGATTCTACTGTAGACATTAGATTAGAGCTCCGATTTGTAAGCAATATTTGATCAGATCAACTATAATTTGGTCAAAAGTGGAAATTAAAAGGTTAAGCTAGTGACAGATCGAATTCAATAGTCATCATTAATAAAAGTAACTTTTTCAGTCAGTCATGTATTTAGCTACTATACTATGTAACGTTTATAAATAAATAATACATCATTATAGAATAGTCTTTGATTATTGCTCGTAAACTGTTAAAAATCTAACATTTCCTTTAAATGAGCTGTTGATGGTATTAAACCTATGCATAACCGTTACGAATTTTTGATATTTACATGATTCGTTGATAGAATACAATGCGTTTGCTGAAACTGTGACTAGACATATACATATACCGTATTGAAAATTATTAAGCAAAAGAAGTCGCTAAATATATTTAACTTAGACGATCATGTTTCTCGATAATATTCCGATGGTGATAAGAAGCATTGTAAGCTTTAAGAGTTTAATGATTAAATTAAATGAAGCAATCTAGGTTAGACCCCCAAAAATTATATTAAGGTTATAGATTTTAGACTCCGGTTGTTGCAAAGATTCAAGAATCTCTATTAAGATTAGTTCATAAAACATTTATTAGGTTAGAGCATGTAGCTACTTACAAAAAATCTCTATTAAGATTAGTTCATAAAATATTTATTAGGTTAGACCATTGTAGCTACTTACAAAATCGTCATTAACATTCGAAAAACTTACATATTATATTAGTTGGGTTACAGTCTACGAATATATTTTAGGTTAGATTTAGGTCGCGCGACCTAAATCTACCTACTTCAGTTTCTACAATTGAATTTCTGTAATAATTAGATTCAGCCACTAATTTTAAAATATCAAGTAAGCTCTATTATATTACAGGCCGTATAATTGTTCATGATTTTACTGTCTATCATCTATAGTCTAGTCTAGTCTGGTCTGGTCTGGTCTCATCTGGTCTGGTCTGGTCTATTTTAATAGATATTATATATTTAAGTTATGTATTATGTTTTAAGTAGCATCGAAACTACTCGTATCAATAAACGTTCTTGTATGAATGTATGTTGTTTTATACTTACTCTGCTTCCTACGTTCTGTCCTAAAAATGTATTCGTAGGCTCTAACCTAATCTAACCTGAATTATATTCGTATGCTCTAACCTGTGATGTAATAAAAAACAATAAGGTTACAGATTATTTTTAATCATAAGAGTTTACTATAGATACGTTGAATAACCTACAAGAGTATATAGTATATTATTACATATCTGCGTATTTCGAAGCTATTGAAAATGTATGATGTATTGTAAAATAACGTTTAAATATGGCGAAACACAAAGGATGAGTAATGGTCATTACTTTTTAAATCAATAATTTTAACTTAGACCATCGTGTTTCTCGATAATATTCCGATAGTGATAAGAAGCATTGTAAGCTTTTATCTGTTTCCTATAGAGCAATTTTGAGTGTACCTTCTTCTTGTGGTAAAACTAATGTCTTGTTAGGTCTACTAACTAATGAAAACGAATTAAAATTTGAAAATATCTACCTATACGCCAAGTCTTTATTTCAACCTAAATAAGGCGAAAACGATGATGTAATCACCCCTAATGATGTGAATCCTAATTCAGTATTCATTTTCGATGATATTATCTGTGACAAACAGGAAAAACTTAGATAATATTTTAGCATGAGTAGACATAAAGGATGTTGATTCATTTTATTTAGGTCAGACATATGCAAAGATACCGAAACATCTGATTAGGGACAACGTTAACTTACTTATTCTCTTTAAGCAAGATGAATTGAATTTCAAACATGTGTATAACGCTCATATTTTAGGAGATGCAGGCTATGATGAACTTAAACATTTAAACGCATAGTATAATTATTTCTCAACGCTGGATATATATCGATATTTTTCTAGTTTGATTAAATCCTATAAGTTGTATTCACATCGCCCTTTAGACGTAATGTAATTTTGAACAAATGCTAGCCTTTTTCGTTATATCTACTACCTTGTAAACTGTTTTTAAATATGTGTTCTTATTGTTTATACACCATATAGATATTCGTAGCATCTAAAGTAAACTCTTATTTAAACGTTATTTTATAATATATCATACATTTCAGCAGCTCGTATGATTATCCGTCTCTATCGTAACCCAGTATGTAAGGACATTATGTTAAATACTATCTCATACATGTAAATAAACATTTCTTTAAAGAGTTTGTTAGGTCACCTAATCTGTTATAATATTACTATGATGTTAGATCTCGTCGATTACAGTTTTACCATTAGGATATACTTAGCATACATGTTAACACAAGGGTGAGTAATTGTCATTTAAAACAATAATTTATGTCGCTTTTAAGATGATGATCTCTTAACAAATTATTTAGAAAATCTAAATTCCTTTCAGTCATTCGTAAGAACGTTTGTTTATTTATGGTTTGAAAGCAGTTTTAAAGAATGTCGAAACATGGCTAATTAGTTTGTACGTATTTTCATGCAAAAACATTTAGTTTGAAAGTTATTTCTTAACCAGTTTTAGCTATAGATAATGTTTTTTGAATTTTAAAAATAATGCTCTACAGTATTCTATATTCTTAAACGTTTCATTTAAATAAAATTTTATGAAATCATAACGACCCTAATTGTTTCCTTTCAAACTAAATGTTTATGCCGTATATTTAAACAGGTCTACTGCACCAGAGCTAATCCGACAGGTAATTGACAGTAGCTTTAGAGTTACTTTGAATAGTTGAAAATAAATTTTTATTATTATTACATTTCTACATATTAAATTGTTCTCGCAGAATTACATGACGACCTATAGATAAATATCAAATAGGACTGATTTATTTTAAAATAAATTTATGAGAGAGAGATGAGAGCTGACAAATAATATATAAAAATGAAATGAGTTATGCAAACGATACCGTGAATTAATTTAATTCAAGCATGCGTAGGAGAAATGAGAGATATAAGATATGCTAATGATACCGTGAATTAATTTAATTCGAGCATGCGTAGGAGAAATGATTAATTCGAGCATCCATATGAGAAATGATAAATGTAAATGACAGATGAGATATGCTAATGATACCGTGAATTAATTTAATTCGTGAATGCATATGAGAGATAATAAATGTTAATGAGATATGCTAATGATACCGTGAATTAATTTAATTCGAGCATCCATATGAGAAATGACAGATGAGATATGCTAATGATACCATCAATTAATCTAATTCGAGCATCCATATGAGAAATGATAAATGTAAATGACAGATGAGATATGCCAATGATACCGTGAATTAATTTAATTCGAGCATGCGTATGAGAAATGACAGATGAGATATGCTAATGATACCATCAATTAATCTAATTCGAGCATCTATATGAGAAATGATAAATGTAAATGACAGATGAGATATGCCAATGATACCGTGAATTAATTTAATTCGAGCATGCGTATGAGAAATGACAGATGAGATATGCTAATGATACCATCAATTAATCTAATTCGAGCATCCATATGAGAAATGATAAATGTAAATGACAGATGAGATATGCCAATGATACCGTGAATTAATTTAATTCGAGCATGCGTATGAGAAATGACAGATGAGATATGCTAATGATACCATCAATTAATCTAATTCGAGCATCCATATGAGAAATGATAAATGTAAATGACAGATGAGATATGCCAATGATACCGTGAATTAATTTAATTTGAGCATCCATATGAGAAATGATAAATGTAAATGACAGATGAGATGTTTTGTTTATTTTGTATTATTTGAAAGCAGTTACGTTTAGAATTGAAATGTTTTTTAAATAAATTTCTTGATATTAATAATTTAGTTCTGAGTTATTTTTATTTTAATAAATAAATTTAATAATAATAATGTATCACGTTTAGATTTATACCTAAAATTAATAATAATAATGGATATCATATCTGATAATATGAAATTACTAACATGTATTATGTTATGAGTACGTAGTCGCTAGCCAACAATTTTTTTTTATAACCCGTTTACGGTCTTTTAATAGATTACCTCGTTGGTGTAGTGGATGCATTGGCTGACTACCATTCGAGCGGTCCCCGGTTCAAATCCTGTTGGCTCCATTGGTTTTTTATAAAAAATATATCGGGTTGCCTATCAACAGGCGCATAGAAATCTACTATACCGACTTCAGAGTGAATTGAAATCTTTCAGCGGGAAACATTGACAAGTTGGAAGTGACAAGTGAGAGCGAGAAAGAGAGGAATCTACTATACCGATCATATGACGTCACCGATAGATGGCATTAGTAGTACTAAAAATTTGAATCTAAGGGCGGGAAATCCTAGATGACAAATTGAAAATGACAGATACAAAATGGCAGATATGTTCGCGCATGCATATGAGAAATGATATATGTAAATGAGAGAGGAGATATGTAAATGATACCGTGAATTAATTTAATTAGATCAATTAATTTAATTAATTAGATCAATATAAAATCGTTATGATCCCCCGGATGACTGCATCAATCATAATGTGATATGTAGAGTTGACCTGTATTCGTGGTATACGCTGGTCCGCGTATGTTAATCAAAAGTAATATGTTAATAATAAAGAAAGGGAATGAAAATGATTCATAAACGTAGAAGCAGGGTGAGTATTAAGATATATTTACCCCTGACCTGATTTATAGCATTTAATTCAAGCCCCCTTTCATATTTTTCTCTTGTACGCTCCTGTATGAGAACGATAACCGTATATTAGCCCGTATGCTCGCGTGTATATATGGTTGCCTACCCGAGGTGAGGAGATGAGGGTCCAGAACCCGCTATCTCCCTCTACTCCTGTAGTTAAAATAGGCCTTCTTTTCGTTCCTGACTGACAGAGTAACAAGATTACGCAAAATCTTATAATAATTCCAGTGCTTCTGTAGTTTGGTATTTTTATAACGTTTTAAAGCATACTATCCCTTAAGGACATCATGAATCTCAGATTATCCGTCAACCACGGAGCTTTTGGTTTTCGAAATATTGAAGTTTTATACGGAGCGCAAATATCAAACAAACTTATTAAACTGGTATTTAAAAAATTAACTTTATCATCAACATTATTTATATAATAAATATTACGCCAGTTAATTGATTGAAGAAGATCCTGAAAATGTTCAAAATTAATATTAGAAAAATCTCTATAAGTACGTGTAGTAGATACAGACTTAGTTATCATAATTTGTAATTTACAATGAATAAGTGCCTTGTATTTCAATAGACGTTTGGCAAGTAAATAGTTTATGTTATATTGTATTGAATTGACAAATAATTGAATTCTGTAGATTTAAATATTTTATAACTTAAATCTTAACTAAACATGCCACCTTCATGCTGCCTTTGCGAGGATGCCTTTACATCTAAATCGCCAGGCCTATCCTGTAGTGACCCATGTAAAAGATTTCCATCTTTTATCCATTAAGCTACCTACAGATTTGTAATCGCTACTGAAAAGTAATTCTGGATTAATTTGGAAATGTTCGGAGTGTATTAATAATCCAATGTATCTCAATTGCATCGAGACCTTACAGTTACTGAATGATAAGGTAAATGAAATAATTAGTTCTTTGAATAACAGCATTGAAGCTTTTAAAAACTCATTTATAACAACTACTATCGAGAAATTGACCAATTCCCTAAATCTTAATTCTGCTGCTTTACCAACACCTTCTACTGTTACCTACGCTGCAAAACTTGCTGTTGCTCCAAAAACTAGTATAATTGTGAAACCAAAAGACCCGTCTCAAAGCAAATTTACCACCAAATCAGATATTTTGAAAAACATTGATCCTGTCACTTCGAAGATTCAGATAAATGATGTCAAATCTGTAAATAAAGGAGGAAGAATGCTAAGTTTAAATAAGAAAAGTGAGCTTAAGCAGAATTCCGATATAATTCAATGATGAATCCACTTGTAATTTGATTAGACATGGTCCTACAAAGAAGAACTCTAACAGGTTTCAAGCTGTATTTCAAGTAGATACTGTTACTTATAAGAAGATGATAAATGCTGGACGTGTTATGGTGGGATTAGACTCCTGCGAGGTTTACGATGCTATCGACATCTTACATTGTTTCAGATGTAATAGTTACCATCATTCTTAAAAAAACTGTCGAAATGCAATAAAGTGACCGTTCTGTGCTAGTGATCATTCTATCAAAGATTGTAAATCTAAAGATCTTTGTTGTAGCATCTGTGTTCTATTGAATAGCAAAAATAAATCAAACCTTGACACGCATCACGCAGCGTGGGATCGGAAAAATTGCCACACGTATATTCAATTAATATCTAAATTAAAGAGTGATGTGCTTCTTTCCTTACAATAGCAATCACAGTCTTGTGTTCAGAATGATAATGATTTATTATTTTCTGCAATGTCTCGCGTCTCTGTTGATTTGTCAAATACCGACAACTCACTATCCATCGACAATCACTCCTTGGAAATTTATTACCAAAATGTTAGAGGGCATAGATCTAAAGTTTCTACGGTTTTTAACACTGTACCATATCTTGATTATATTCTTATATCAATGTCTGAAACGTGGTTAACTAATGATATCTTAAGTTCTGAACTATTTCCTGCAAACTTTCTTGTTTTTCGAAAGGATAGGGATTTAGAAGCTTGTTGTGTTCATAGATGTGGTGGAGTGCTAATAGAAATTAACAGTGACTTACGTTCTCTTAACGTTGTTAGCTTAAATCTCTCTGTTTTTGACCAGCTTATTCCTTCTATTGATGTAGTTGGTATTAAACTTATCGTTGATGCTTTAACATTTCTTGTTTTCACCTTATATATACCACCAGGATTGTCCCCTGAAAGCTTGGAATTATTTCTTGATACCTTCTCTACTCTGTATATATTAAATAGCAAAAGTGGTTATAATAGGAGATTTCAATATCCCTTCCTATAACGGTCATGTTGAAGACATATCATACCTCGTTCTTAGTAAGTATCAAAATTTCCTTTGATCTTGATTCGATTTGATCAATACAATCTTACAGTGAATTCGCTCAATAGAACTCTAGAATTGGTGTTTCCTGACACCAATATTGTTGTTACTAGGGATATGACCCCCTTAGTTGAGGAAGACAAATTTCATCCTGCTCTTTGTATTACAATTCCAGAGTGCCAGCCAACACTGCGTTTTTTAGCAAATACGCAAATAAAGAAAAAGACCTATAACTTTAAAAAAGCAAATTTTCCTATTTTATATGCTGCTTTATGCGATATTGACTGTTCTTTTCTCGATTCTAATACTGACATTAACAGTGGCTGTTCTGAGTTTTATAAAATATTGTATAAAGTATTTGATAAAACTATTCCATTATTTCAATCCAGTAAATCTTGCCGGAAATATCCTCCTTGGTATAGGCAAACGTATAATACGTTTAATACGCAAAAAAAATAAAATTCATTCCAAATATAAGAAATATGGTTCTACATTTCACTACTCTTTGTATAGAGAGGTACGTTTACGTATTAAGAAAGAAACATCACTTGCCTATAAGAAATACATTGGCGATATACAGTCAAATATTTCAGCCGATCCAAACAAATCTTGGTCTATGTACACACAAAAAAATCTGGAACTCGAATACCTGGCCTAATTGAGGATCATAATTGACAAAAGTTTGACACACCAGATACCATCGTTGAGGCATTTCGTAATTATTTTTCAAGTGTTTATATACAATCCAACCCTTCTATGGTTAATAACTCTTCATCCATAAACAATATGCCTTTAATTAAGATTGATTATATATCAGAAAACGACATCATGACCGCCATAAAAAAAATTGAAAAATAAGTTTACATCTGGCGTGGATATGGTGCCTAGTTTTCTTATTCGCGACTGTGCTTCTGTGTTAGTAAAGTCGTTACATTCGTTATTTAATCTTATACTACGTTCATCAATATTTCCTGATACCTGGAAGCATGCACGTGTCTCTCCCGCTCTTAAAAAACCCAGTAGTCCATGTACTGTTAAAAATTACCGACCCTGTAATTTTTCCAGTCTTTGAGACAATTATTTCAAGACAATCTTGTTTTTAATTGTGTTTTTGTGTTACTGACTGAGTTATGTTTCTCATTCTTAGGGTGAATTTCACAAAATGTAGTGAATAGAAAGTCATACTATATGGTTTTATTTGTTAAATCGTAAGCTAGCATAGTTTAGTTACTAACCAATACCTTTTGGTTACCTTTAGTTAGTTAGTTAAACAATGAAACAAATGTTAAAAAAAATATCTATTCGTTCGCTCTGTCGCAATCAACACAAAAACAACATATTTTCCTTCTACCCATTACTTAAGTCATTTACTGTTTTGACGAGACAACTGCAACTGAAAGTGAAATATGCAAGCAGTGTTGTAATGTATCTAGATACAAGTATCTAGATACAGTATCTAGATACTTTTATGGTACCTAGATACATATCTAGATACTTTTAAAATTTTGTAACTGTATTTGGATCTAGGTACATTTTCTGTAGTATCTGTGTATCTGTATTCTGCAGATACTATTTTCATAATTTTATATTACAAAAACTACCATAAATGATGTGTGGAATTTTGGAAGTTTGAAATAATTTAATAATAATAATAGCTACTACCCATTACCTAGCGAACCAGGCCCCAGAAGCTATGAAGCTTGTGCGGGAGGGAGGGGCGATTATTACTATTATGCAGGCTCAACGTGCGGCTGCAGGACTTGACAGATGGTATAAGCACAAATCCCACATTTGTGTTACAGCTAAGGGAAACTGCAGAAAACCTGAACCAAATCTTGCAGTTGAACCCGGGCCGCTTGGGTGAAAGACGTGCACGCAGGTTACCGACAGCATAATAAAACAAATTTTTTTATTATGTAATTTCTTTAAAATCTTCTAGTTGATAGTCATCTCGTTACACAATTAGAGTCACTACATCTAATCAGCCATGCCAAGTTGACGTGCCAGTGTACCGCAAGCGACACTCTAGGCGTTTACAAAAATTGTATCGGATATATACCGATGTACCGAAAGCGTTCGGAAATTGTATCACTAGTGCTCTACCGGCGTTCGGAAATTAGCCGGTATATACCCGTTTTATCTACCGGATCCATGATTCGTGGATCGAGGTTTATAGTCGGTAAATAGAAATATACCGGTAAACATAACCTACAATTCAAGTTATTTCATAGGTGTATGTGGTTTTTTATGTACGTTTTCATTTTCCACAGTGAATATGAATAACGTGTCACGGATATGTTCTGTCTGTGGTATACAAGAAAACTTAAACACTATCGAAAAACATTTTAATAAACACAACAAACTACGGTTTTGTTATTATAGTTTTGTAGGTTATATTGTTATTAAAAACGCACCATAAACGTTCGGAAATGCATATACCGGTTCCATCTACCTTATGTATCAGCTGTTTACCGCTGGGAATGCTGTAAATACCGTACAATCCAATTTTCGTAAACGTCTTATATGACAGAGGAAGTGTGAAATCTAATAATTCCTAAATTAAAATCGCATCTTGCGTATTTGGCATATTAAAATTTGGGGTTGTCACAATACAAACTATGTAGAAAAGTCTTTTAAACTAAACGTGGATATACTTAAATTCAATGGGGATAATAATAATTAACCATTTCGGGCTTTTCTCGTCCCAAAATGGCGTCGTTTGTGGTACTCTGATCAGCCAGCATGTCCTGGTTGACTAGATGTAGTGACTCTATAAACAATGGATATTATTACAGAATGATATTACCGATTGTGAAGTATGAGGAAGACGCATTCTTCCAATGCGTTGCCAACTCTGTACCATAATTTACAGCTTGTACCAACTTGGTTGTTGTTTGTTTGTTTTTGGGCGAGGAATCAGGATGGCGGAGCATCCTTCATACCTCATGGCACCGATTGCTATGATCATTTGGCCGACCCTACTAGAATTTGGCAAAATGAATCCCAGAAAATTTGGGAAATGAAAAATATTTTCAAAGTTGTTATAATAAACATTGTTTGAAGTTGATTTTTGTTGAACATTTTTATGTTGTTCCGACAGATTTTGTGAAGGAAAATTATTTTCACGTTGATTAAAATTAATATATGTTGGGTCAAATTGTGAAGTTAAGTTGTTTGAAGTATTTAAAATTTTGGATTTCTTTGAAGCGGGATTTTCGAAATAGGATGGTTGTATTAATACAGTTTCTTTAGATGGTTCGTTGAAAAAAAATGGTAGTACGGTTTCTCCGTTCCGTTGGATATAATTTCCACGAAAATTGATGCTTGCTCCTAATTTTTTCAATAAGTCAGACCCAATAATGCCAATATAATTGGAATGAAAATTAAGAAGGTATACTAAATGTCTTCCTTCTATTTTATCGAGTAAAAGGGAAATAGGAACTGTTGCTACTTGATTGTGGTACGTTGTACCGTGAGAGGTTGTAGTTTCAAACCTAACCTAACCTAATGGATTCGGGATTGTTTATAAACCTAATGTTTATAAACAAATTCGAGTGAAAGGATAGTTTTGCTACTCCCTGTGTCTACTAGGAGTTTTTAATTTGTTTGGGGTATAATTATAAAGGGGGTAGACGATTTAGGGTTAAATGTAAAAAATTTTAATGGTTCTCCGAGGCTTCTTCGCGAAAATTTTCGTTATCTTCTTCTCCTTGGGTCTCATTATCATGAGGATCGTAGTTGTCGTATTCAAAGACAGTGTTAATTTGATTAAGAGGTGAGATTTCTTCTTAAAATTCTGTTGAATATAATTCTTCAGAATGGAAATTTCGTGGTTGAGGACTTGGTCGAATTAAATTAGGTTGATTGGTATTTCGATTGAAATTTGGATCAGGGGGTCTCATGGATGTATTAGGATGTATCGGTCGCGGTTTAATGGTACTAGCTTGCATTGATTCTGGCCGGTTTTGTGGTTGAAAATCTCTTTTGGGCGAAAAAACATTAGGTCGGGAATTATTTCCGAATTCTTGAGGCATTGGGTTAAATTTAAATTGGTTTGTAGTATTAACATTGGGTTTGAATTGATGAGTGGGATTAAAATTAGGCTTAAATTGGGGCAATACGTTCTGGTATGATTGTAGTTTAAACTGAGGGGGTTGTAAAGTTGGCTGGAATTTATTGAAATTACTTAGGGGAACTGGTTGTGGTAAAAACTTAGGTTGTGAGTTATTTTGTTGTGTATTTTGAAAATATCGTATATCCAGTTCTTCTTTTATATAAGTTAAGGCTACTTCGAGCGATGTTGGTGCTCTACTACGAAGGAAGGAGTTATTGGGTTACCTGAGCCAGACGTTTTTGAGGGGATGGATGCACTCAGGTGGTTAAGTACGGAATCTGCATTACCGACATTCTGTATTACCGGCATTTGGTTCGTCACTCGGCTAAATGGCAACGCTGTTGCTAGGGGAAAACTGATGGCGCCAGTGATGTCAAATCTGGCGTCTTTTTATGTCGATCTGTCTTTAATCTGGGGACTTTTTATGTCGATCTCTCTCTAATCTAGGGATTTTTGTCTCGAAGTACGGAATCTGTATTACCGGCCTTGTATATCACCGGCATTTGGTTCGGCGCTCGGCTAAATGGTGTTAGTGTTGCTAAGAAAAAACAGAGGGGGCGTAGTAGGTATTAGGACACCTGGCGCAGACAGTTCTAGGGACCATAGATTCTCTGTCTCTCTCTCTAACCTGGTGACTTTTTGTCTGTCTCTCTCTAGGTGGTTAAGTACGAAATCTGCATTACCGACATTCTGTATTACCGGCATTTGGTTTGTCACTTGGCTAAATGGTGTTAGTGTTGCTAGGGCAAAACAGATGGCGCCAGTGTCGTTTTACGTGATTTTTGTACCGACATTCTGTATTATCGGCTTTTGGTTCGTCACATGGCTAAATGGTAGCGTCGTTGCTAGGGGAAAACAGATGGCGCCGGTGTCGTTTTACGTGATTTTTGTACCGACATTCTGTATTATCGGCTTTTGGTTCGTCACATGGCTAAATGGTAGCGTCGTTGCTAGGGGAAAGCAGATGGCGTCGGTGTCGTTTTACGTGATTTTTGTCTCGAAGTACGAAATCTGTATTACCGGCCTTGTATATTACCGGCATTTGGTTCGGCGCTCGGCTAAATGGTGCTAAAGTGTTGCTAGGAAAAAACAGAGGGCGCTAGTGTCGTAATTATTTCCTACACGCCGATTGCGGTCGTTCTGCTAGTTGTTGTTGTTAATAGGGGGGCATCATGAAGGGATGTGTATTACCGGCAGCCTGTGTACCAGTACTACTAGAGGGCGTCATGAAGAAATCTGTATTACCGGTATGTAGAGAAAGAGAGAGAGAGAGAGAGAGAGAGAGAGAGAGAGAGAGAGAGAGAGAAGAAGAAGAAGACCCTTCAATTAGAGTCTGCGGCCATTTTATATCACAACATGGGTCGCTAAATTTGAAACTAAGGATTTGTCATACTGTCAACAGAGGTGGCGTCATGAAGAAGAAATCTGTATTATCGACGACGACGACGACCTATGTACGGCTAATAGAAGTCGCAATAAAGAAATCTGTATTACCTGTATGTACTGATGCTATTAGAGGTCGCATTTAAGAATCTCCTCTCTCTCTCCTTCTCGCTTTCTCACTCTCTCCTTCTCGCTCTCTCGCTCTCTTTCTCGCTCTCTCACTCTCTCCTTTTCGCTCTCTCCTTCTCGCTCTCTCCTTCTCGCTCTCTCGCTCTCTCACTCTCTCCTTCTCGCTCTCTCGCTCTCACCTTCTCGCTCTCTCACTCTCTCCTTCTTGCTCTCTCTCCCTTTATCCTAATGCTAGTAAATGAAACATCACAGTGTTTAAATAGAATATTTATTTAGCTAGGAATTATTATTAACAGCTCGATAAATCGTTTAAATTTTTAAATTTTTCATTCTTGAAGTCACCATCGTGTATTTCCCGCCCTTGAATTTTATATTTCACGGACGACTAACCACATGATCAAAATTATTGTATTCTAATGAAACTTTCTACCCAAAGAGATCATGAAATTTAAAGAAACCGACAGTCCTTGATACAACTGCGAGGTTTACAGGCTCGTCTAACCGTTATATCTATGTCAGTAGCTACCCTTCGTGAAGGGCTTTCGGATCTCCATGTTAAGAAAATTACGTTAATAAATACACAGGCTCTTGAATCACGTTCAGGGATCGGACTGGTCTCTAACAATAATATGTATTATTATCGACGCCTGAATTAACTATTTAAAAAGAGAAAAAAACTAATTCTAATGCAGAAAAATAACTTACCATTTGCGCTTTGTAATACCAGATATCACTTTAAATTAAAACACCTTAATCACCTCTCATCAAGAAGGAATATACACTAATCATCTTTTTAAATTTAAAACTAAAACACGGTTTTCTACGTAAAAACACAGATTTTAAATAGTAGCAAGAATTTTAACGCACACACACACACACACAAGAATAATAATTAGTTTTAACATACCTGTTTAGTTGAAGCAAACAATAATAATAATCACTATCGCTGCAACGTCGCCGGCAAGAACAAAATTAAAACTAAAAAACGGAAGGGCTCGGTGCCTTTATAACCTTCTAATCTGCAGGAATGAACATGTGTGCAGATGCAGCTGTTCTAAGATAAAAATCTAAATTTACTACACCCCGAGCAAAAGGGTTCAGCCTCGTTATCGGTTAAATCTTTACAACATAATACCTATCTGATAATTAATTGAAAATGGGAGAACATAAATACAAAAATTTTTAATGAATGTATTAAAAATGTTATACTTACTTTAAATGATGTTGAAACGCTAAAAGCAGCTTATAATTTTAAATAAAAGACTCTTTGTTCTTCAATAAATTAGTAATTTTTATTGTTATTTTAAGGGAATCTTTTATTTTTTACTGTTACATTTGAAATGTTCGAGTATTATTAGACACACGCAGATTATATCGATAATGGAAAAAATTCTTTCTTGCGACAGATGGGACGATCAGATAACGTTTCAAGAAAGTCATAAAACAAAAGGGTTTACTTGACCGCGAGCGGTCTAACAACAATGGGTTGAAAGATTTTGATTTGGCGAGCTTGGTAAGTTATTTTCTCTGCATTAAAGCTAATTTTTTTTTCATTTTTCTGTTTTATTGTTAATTTTTACTTAATTATATTCCTTATATATAAACTGGAGCGAGCTTTTTCATTTGATGTAAATCGTAAATCACGTTAAATTTTCTTTTAACATTAAAATTATTATTCTGATCAAGTTGACTTAAGCCGGTGTTGATTGTATAGAAGTTTTGTTGGGTGAACTTAAGAAACTTAATATTAAGGTTACCTCAAATATATCTTTCGTGAGAGCAGGTATAATTGACCAAGAATACAGACATATCTTTAGTTTCCGCCGTCAAGTCTATGTAGTTTCCGAGGAAGGAGATGATATCCCATCCAGTCTTCTTGTTAAGTTTAAAGATAACCATTTTAGGATCTTCCTCTCGTCGGATGAATTTAGATGTTTTCTTTGCAAGAATCTAAAACACGTAGCTAAAAAATGCCCCAGCGTATTGAACAATAACGCTTCAACAACTGATCAGGCTATCCTTTTTCGGAATGTCGATAACATTAATCCTACCGCTAGTACTGCAGAGTCAGTTAGAACTATCCTTAGCAAAAACGTTGAATTAACCTCTAACCCAACGACATCTAGTAAAGTTGATCCAATACCAGCTGATCTCACAGAAATTGAAAAAGTACAACCCGATGCGTCGGGTAAAAAAAGCGTTTGGCTCCGTCCTCCATCGAATCGATAGAAACATTAACAAAGTCTTTTAGTAAGGCTGATATAAAATTTTAAAAAGATTAAGAAACCCCAACAAACAGTCGACGACAGTAGATAGGCTAGGCGGGTTCTGCGACAAAATCCCATGTTATTTCTTATGGAGGTCCAAGATAGAATTTTTGGTCAATTTCAAGGTCAGTCGCGGTCTAGCGCGTGACCTCACCGCGCTCGCGTTATACACAGTCCAGCGTGCGATATTACCACGTATACGGATCAAATCTACATATTACATTATTTTTAGATTGCAATGGGGCCCTCGTTCTGGGTGAAGCCCTAGAGTGTCGCGATGTCTTCATTATAAAATCACTACGATCTCGGACTACTGCATCAATCATAATGTAATATGTAGATTTGATCCGTATACGTGGTAATATTGCACGCTGGACTGTGTATAACGCGAGCGCGGTGAGGTCACGCGCTAGACCGCGAATTATCTTGAAATTGACCAAAAATTCTATCTTGGACCTCCATAAAAAATAACATGGGATTTTGTCGCAGAACCCGCCTAGCCTATCTACTGACGACTCTTTTTTGATGAATTTGAACATATCTTCGATAAGGGCATAGAAGCTATTAATTATGAAAAGCTTTGTGAATTTTTAAAAAACGTTAAAGGGCAGGATAACCCCTACTTTGTGGCTAAACAGTTCACATCAGATGTTTCTACTTTACTTCCGGTAATGATAGCTGCACTCAATGAAGTAAAAACATCTAAATTAAAAGCTAGAATGAAACGCCTCGTGTCTCAACTAAAGAATAGTATAGCCCAATATGAAAATAATACCGGTCTATCCCAAAATGACTTACTCTCAAATTTATCCTCACTGGATTATTCTTCGGATACGTCTGATCTCTTCCCTTAAATCGCTAATGGACAATATCAATAATATAAACAATAAAATTAACATTCTCCAGTGGAATGCACAATCCGCTATCGCAAAAAATGTCATCTTGATAAGTTATTGGTCGATTTTGATATACATATCGCCTTGCTTTGGTAAACCTGGTTTAAACCAAACCGACTAGTTAATTTTAAATATCATACTGTTATTAGGCATGATCGGCAAGATGGTTACTCTGGGGTTGCTATATTAGTCGATAAACATCTTGATTTTGTCCCTCTCGCTCTTAACAACGAAAATGAAGATATGTTACTGTGTGGAGTAACATTACCTAAATTTAGTTTATCGTTTGTTTCTGTTTATTGCTCCACAGACTCGCACATCACATACGAAGATTATATTAATACTTTTTCCAAATTACCTTCTCCTTTTCTTATTGGAGGAGATTTTAATGCGCACCACTATCAAAAACTGATAACAAAGGTAACGTTCTGCTAAAGGCTATTGACATCTTAAATTGTTCTTTCCTAAATGATGGCAGTCCAACTAGAGTCACTTCACCTGGTACAAATCCATCTGCAATTGATATAACACTTGCCACACCTGCGATCGCTACGAGAATAGATTGGCAAACTTTGTACAATACTTACACTTCTGACCATTTCCCTATCATCATGCACTTGGGCTATGATGGACGGAATTTTTCGACCATCTTTCCTAAAAGTAGATGGAAAATACTTCCAGACCAGTTTTCCAACTTCACAGCTTACCTGTGTAATGTTTTTAACAGCATACCTGAATTAATCACTGCCGAAGATAAAATCTCATTTACTATAAATGCTATTCATCATGCTGCTAACAATAGTTTCCACAGAAACAGACCGTTAATTCATAAAGTTAGACCAAATCCCCCATGGTGGGATGAAGATTATTCTAAAGTAATCTCTACAAGAAAGAATGCACTTCGTACATTCAAAGCGAATCCTACTACTGATAATTTTATTAAATACAAACAAACTGAGGCTTACTCTAAGCGTTTTCTAAAAAATAAAAAAAAACAAGGGAGGATACAATTTACTAGCAATCTAAACAAAGAAAGGCCTATTAACCGCATTTGGCAAACCATTAAACAGTTCAACAGAGTCTCAAGCTACAAACCTATACGAGATGATCTTTTACTGAAATTCTTGGATGAGCTCGTACCGCTTTCCGCGTCTACGAAACCTGACTTTCCTACACGTGACTCGGATGACCACTTTTTGCTTCAACCTTTTTCACACACAGAGTTAGAAAATGCCATTAAGACCTCTAACAGCTCCCCAGATTACGATAATATAACTTATCAATTTATTTCCCTATTACCTTTCGCAGGCAAGGATATCTTACTTTCTGCGTTTAATGATATTTGGATACGCAATGAACAAGTAGATCAACTGAAGACAATATTAATTGCTCCTATATTAAAACCTAACAAAAATCCGAAACTAACTAAGTCATATAGTCCTATTTCGCTGCTCTCATGCGTTACTAAAACTTTTGAGAGATTAATTTACAATCGTTTGTATTGGTGGCTGGAAGAAAATAATATTCTTCTTCATAGACAATACGGTTTCAAAAATAATGTGGGTACTATGGACGCCCTCACAGACCTAGTGACTGATACTCAATTAGCTTTCTCGCGTAAAAACATTTGGGCGCAATATTTCTGGACATCGACAATGCCTACAACTGTGTTAATTTAGATATTTTAGAAGGCAAGCTAAAAACCCTGGGTATTCCAGTTTTTACGGCAGACGTTATATGCAATTTATACAGAAATCGTAAATTATACGTCAGATCATCCTCAAGTAATTTCATAGGGCGAAGTTATGTTTCCACAGGATCTTCCACAGGGTTCAATTCTTAGCCCTTTAGTTTTTAATTTATATACGTTAGACCTTCACCGACTGGCTAACGGAGACTTTAATTTAATCCAATATGCTGATGACCTTTGTATTTATCTGTCTCAGAAAAACCTTCCTTGCCTTGAAAACAAAATGAAAGATATTATGATAAAGGTTAGTAGTTGGTCGGATGCTAATGCTTTTATATTTCTCCAAGTAAATCGGCAGTTGTTTTCTTTTTCAAATCTAGGTTAATCTTTCCCTCTCATATGGAATTTTCCAATATAACAGTACCTGTACAGGATAATTATAAATATTTGGGAATAGTGTTAGATAAAAAGCTAACGTGGACCAAACATATCACATATTTAACAAGCAGATGTGAACGAGCTCTCAATATTCTTCGAACACTAACCAAAATCAGATGGGAAGCCGATGTTTGCATATGCCTACATAATACATATCTATAAATCACTAATTAGGTTTCATATTGATTACGGATGTACACTATATGGAACAGCTAGTAAAACAAATTTTAAACGATTGCATGTTATACAAAGTAAAGCTTTCCGTCTATATACAGGTGCAATGCTATCTACTTCCGTCAGGGCGCTGCAAGCCAAGACACAAAAATCGTCATTGTTTATACGTAGGGAGTTATTATCTATAAAATATATAGCCCGATTAAGGCGATAGAATCTGTTACAATTTTAGCCAAGATTTACGAACTATATATTTACGGTTTGACCTCTACCTTTTGGAAAAAGAAACCATTCCCTCCATTAGTAATTGTCTACAGAAAACTTGTCGAACTCAATAGCGATTACTGTAATAGTAAGAATATTAAATTTGACTATTTCGATTATATTCGCCCATTGCTTATCAACTTTCCACAATATAATGGGATAATCGAACATAATAAGCGTCTCTATACCTTTGACTACTAGATAAACTGGAAAACTGCCACATTATCTTTACAGACGACTCAAAAAACTCTCAAGGATGTGGTTGTGCCTTCTACGTCTATCGTAGTAATGTGTCTAGAATACTCCAACTAAATCGTCATACCGCCATTTTCACGGCAGAAGCGATTGCCATTCTTGAGGCACTAAAGTATACTGACGACCATCTTATTGATCGCCAGAACATAGCCGGTGTAACATTTATGTTTCCTTAATTTGTGCATTACTGAAAGGGTCCTCGTATGAACTCACCTTTAGATGTATTTATTTTAAATATTTTGTCGGTTTTGAAAAGTATCATTTTCTCTCTTTATAATTTTTATATTGATGGATTTTCGTCGTATATATTTAAGTGTAGACTCCCTGAGTTTACATTTAATTACTAATAATTTCATTTTGAATATTATTGTATAATGGATTTTCTTATTCAAATTTGGATACCGATATTAACGTTCCTTGGTGGGAATGACGGCCTTGCGCGTTTGATTTTTCGACAGAAGGATTCGCTCTCTGTTGTGCGTGCTGGAAAGACCTCTCTTAGGAGGATTGGTTTTTGGTCACGTTTTTGACCAAGCGTCTTCATTAGAAACTCTTTTAATGAGAATCTTATTGAAAATAAATTTCTCCGTGACGAATATCCATAACTATTTTGTTTGGCCTTTGATTGTTGCTGAGGAATTTCGTTGATGAAGATTTCCCTTATAAAGGCACATCGTTTTGCAGTCTATTCAATCTTTGTGCAGCCGTTTTGTCAAAAGAGGGAATCCAGTCTTCCTGGAGCACGGCTGAACCACACCTTGTACCCGAACGGCTACATTGATTTATTATAATTAGCTTATTATTATATTACCATTTATTCTTAAACTATTTTGGCTAAAGTTCATATTTACTTAGTTTTACAAATCGTAACTGCATTTATAATAATATATTTATTTAGGGTTAAATGAACTCCAAGGTACAACTTATTTATTAAAATTTAGTTTTTGTATATCTAATATGAAGAAATTGCAAATCTAGCTTCCCACGGGAAATAGACATTATATTTCCCTTTTGCGAAAACTGTGAAATTCTATATTTTTTTCAAAATGCTTATTCTTTCATATGTGATAAGGCTACTTCCTTCAAGACGTGCATAATTGCATTTTTCTAATATTAATCAAAAGAAAGTAAGTTTTGTCTTGGAGTTTATCAAACACACGTACACTGTTAATTTAATTAAGTTTGTTTTGTCACCTAAACTGTTTTCTAAATGTCTACATTTTTACTTAGGGATTTTCTTTAAGTTAGTTCTGATTAGGTCCTCAAGAAAGAAGGAACTCACTTTCGGTTTTAAGTTTTTATAGTTTTTCAATTTTCAATTATTTAAATTCAATATATTACTTCTGGCTACGTGAAAGTAATAAAACTTCAATAATTTATGTTGGTGTGAAAAATGTTATAAATTGACTTACTAATTTAATTAACAATAATAAATAAACTCGTCTTTAATTATTAACTATAAACTGTGTTTATATTAATTGGATTACCTCTCCCTTTCTGTAAGGAAGCGAAATTAAGGTAAGTGCACTTGATTATTATCTAGCCCAGCACTTCAACCCGTTGGCCTCTGAGCGAGCTACCAAACATCATAAGTTTCAGCCGAAGGGTTACGTGCGGACAAGGGTTACAACTGCTTAGGGTTACAACTAAGTATCCTAAGGGTTACAACTGGTGGCAGCGGAAACTGGAATTTTTACCAAATTTTTACATTTTAGTCACAGAGGAACTCCGAAGAAAAACAACCGAATTTTTACCCATTTGTGTCAGCGGAAACTGGAATTTTCACCAAATTTTTACATTTTAGTGACAGAGGAACTCCGAAGGAAAAACAACCGAATTCTTACACATTTGTGTCAGCGGAAACTGGAACGAGAAACTACACAGTTTTACCTATTCGTTTATTAATCATTTTCTAAGCTTTGTTGAAATATTTTGTAGTGATTCTCTAACATCGCTGTGGCAGCGGTAACTGGAGTTTTTTTTTTGAAACTTTTACATATTGGTGACAGCAGGACTATTTTGTGGTGATTTTCTAAAATTGTTGCTTTATGTTACCTCGATTACCAACAAATCGTGGATATCTTTTTTTTCTTTGAATGGAAAGTTGGTGCATTTTGTGAAAGGCGTCGTTTTTCTCTCCTTTTTCTTTTTCAGTCTATTGTTTACCGAGAAATTCGCAAGGATAAAGCGGAGAAGTAGGCATCGGTGTCAGCTGGGGACGTCCAATGTTATCCGGGCTTTCTTATTAATATTCCTTTATTTAATTTATGATAAAACAAATATTTTTCTCCTTAATATGCACACACTAAACCAATCCACATAATCCAAGCAGCGGTTAAAGCAGTTTTTTTTAATATTTCATTGTTTTTCTTTGTCGTCACTACAGTTTTGGTGATTTATTTAAAGTTTTTTTTATTTTTACGATATATAATTCTTTATTATAACTAACTACTTTTTTACAGCCAACATTCAACGAAGATTTATTTTTATTATCTGTATGTAAGTAATTACATTACTTTATATTTTCTTTTACAGATTTATTTAAATCTTATGTTTGTGCTTTTGTCTTAACATAATTTTATTTCAGCATTTAATTTTGCATGCACTTTTCTTTAATAAGTGTTTAATATAAAGTGAATTTTTGTGAAATTATAATCATTTAAATTTACATGCACTTTTCTTTAATAAGTGTTTAATACAAAGTGAATTTTTTTTTTAAATTATAAGGAATAAGTGTATTAATTAAGTGCTAATAAATTTTAGTGTAAACAAATTTGTGAAACGAAATTTTTACACAATGGCTACACAGCAAAATCCTCCAGCAGCTCCACTTCAACAAATACAGTATCAGCCCTACGTGTCATTAGGCATGATTGCTATTACCGTCAAAGGGTATTCTGGCAAATCTTCGCCAAAACAATACTTCAAAGAAATTGAAGAGCGTGCAGAATTAGATGGATGGACAGCCGATACAAAGCTTAAAATAGTGAGATACCGTTTAGAAGGTGACGCTAGAAATTTTTACGATACTGAATTAGCCAGTGATAATACTCTCACATGGGCCACTTTCAAAGATAAATTAACAAACAAATTTGCTCCCAAAAAACTACCTGGTGAATCAGCACTCCACTTAGCAAAATGTTATCAACGGATGAATGAACCCGTAGCACAATACATTACAAGATTGAAAATTTTAGCTAAAGATATGCTAGAAGAAGATTTAAGAACGGCAACAGAGCAGCAAAAAGAAGGTATTAAAAAGAAGAATAGTGATATCCTTTTAAATCAATTCCAAATGGGTATTAGACGAGATTTAAAGAAACAAATATTACCTAAATTAGTAGCTGAACAAACTTTAACAATTGACAAAGCAGAGCAGATCGCATTACAACACGAATTGTGTGACGAGATGCTAAATGGCACAACAAATAAATTATCAATGATGTCCATAAATAAGAAAAAGTGGTGTTCAAATTGCCGCATGTCAAATCACTCACGTGAAGAATGCAGAAGGGCTAAACCAAAGAGGGACCTGTCAATAAATAGCAATCAGAACTCAACAAATTATGGACAATCAAATTATAGGCATAGACCTATTATTGGAAATAATTCCAATGCTACAAGAAAGCAAACTTATACAAATACATTTTCACCTCATCAAAATAATTCTTTTCCACAAAGGAGCACAACAAATCAACACAATGGCGTAAATCGTACTTACAACCCAGGGTATCAGACTTCTAAATCTACACCCAAACCACAGCTCTCAAATGCACAGGGAAATTATCCCAAGGGCTTCAACATAAATAGAAGAAGACATCAAGATAGAGGAATTGGACCAAAAAATGTCCACAGTATTCAGTTTGAAGATATAAACGTAATCGAAGAAGATTCTTTAAACGAGTACCCGCAGGTAACTGCAACCCAAGTTGCTTGCGGAATGAACAAGTTGCAGTAAAAGAAGCAAAAACAGTACAGAAAATTACAGAGAGCATCCCACATTTACAAGATAAACTTGCAATGGCAGAAGTTCCAGCAGTTATCTATTTATTCCTAAATCAACACCCTACAAAGTTTTTGGTCGATAGTGGCGCACAGGTCAGCACTCTAAAGTGTGGAGTCGTCTCCGGACATATATCCAGACCACATGGCCACATAGAATTGACAGATGCTTCAGGTCATCAGATCGGGGTCATTGGTTGCATAAACGCAACAGTGGAATTTCATAAAAATGAAATTAAGTGCTCTTATGATTTTATAATACGTGATGATTCACTAAAAGTAGATGCTCAGGGCATACTCGGAAGAGATTTTCTGTACCATAATAATGCCATACAACGATATGGAGAAAATTGCCTAGAAATGTGGGGTTATAAAATCAGAATGTATAATTTACATGAAAAAATAGAATATTTTTGCAACTGTTCACACGAGGGTACCAAATCAACAAACGAAGCAAATTATGCAGAATACACAATAATGAAGCGGGATAATGCAACGAAAACTGAAAACTATGAAGATATAGTTCATAAACATAAGAATAATACTTATAATAGAGTTGCTAAAATGAATAATGAAGTTATTATTCCCGAAATTACCATTATTGAAAATGGATACATCAGCGAAGATGAACCTGATGATACTCCCTTTTTAGAAATTTACAAAGAAAGGCAAAGAATACACAATGAAAATAACAAGTGTAATCTACTAGAAGAAAACTTAAACAAAGAACAGCAAAGAGTCGAGATAACTGACCTACATCAACTTGATAACGTTATAGGTCAACATAATGAAAGTAGGTTAAGAACCTGCAATGAAATACTTCCAGAGAAGGAAGAAATCATAATTCCAAATTGCAACAACAGCAATACTTCAACAATTTTATTAGAAGATACTATTATTCCAGCATATTCTGAAATAAACATTTCGACAACTTTAAAACAAAAAGTAAAAGGCGACCTTTTGTTACTTGAACCAAGTAATTCACTCATCAATGGAATTTTTGTGGCAAGGACAGTAACTAAAAATCTACCTGTTATTCAATTACGAATTTTAAATTTGACATGTGAGGACATTACCCTCCATAAGAAAGAAGAACTTGCCATAGCGGAAGTCATATCGTCAGAAAGATTACAACCAGGAAATATTAATCAACTTTCAACCCGACCTTCAATACAAAGGGATAAAGGCAACTTTAATAAAAAATTTGATTTATCTCATTTAGATGAGCCAACACGAAAATTACTTCTACAACTACTCGCCAATTACAGAGATATATTCGACGAAGGTGAAGGAGAACTATCAAGTGCTGTTGATGTTCAACATCATATAGATACGGGAAATTCTTTACCGGTATCGAAAAATCAGTACCCCATTCCCTACAGCCAAAGGGAAATACTTCAACAAAAAGTAAATGAATTACTTAAAAGTAGAACTATACGTCCAAGTACATCGGAATGGAACGCACCAACAGTTATGGTTTCAAAGAAATTGCCTGACGGTTCAATAAAACACCGGCTATGCATAGACTATAGGCAACTGAACAAAATAACCAAAAAAGAAATTTTTCCTATACCTACGCTAACAGAATCATTAGATAATTTAGGAAATTCAAATCTATTTTCAACTCTGGATATTACAAATGCTTTCAACCAAATTACTTTAACTCCAGAATCTATTCCAAAGACAGCTTTTACGGCATTAGGAAATCGCTATGAATACACTAAAATGCCATTTGGACTAGTCAATGCTCCAAGAACATTTCAGAAATTCATGAACGCAACACTTTCAGGACTGCCGGAAGTCATGTGTATGGTGTATCTGGATGACATAATCATTCACAACGGAACAGGTGTTGAAAATCACCTACAGAAGCTTAGCATTGTCTTCGATCGTCTTCGAACTGCAAACCTTAAACTAAAACCATCAAAATGCGCTTTCCTTAAACCAGAAGTTAAATATTTAGGGCATATTATTTCAGGAAAAGGTATTCAAACAGATCCTGATAAACTACAGGCATTAAAATCATTTCCTGTACCAACAACTGTAAAGAAAATCAGAGAATTTCTAGGACTCGCTGGATGGTATAGAAGATTCATTAAAAATTATGCAGAAATATCTGATCCCTTGACAAATTTAACAAAGAAAGATGTCAAATTCGATATGAATGATAAGTGCATAAAAGCGTTTAACACATTAAAAGAAGCCATAGAAAACGACAGTATACTCATGTATCCAGATTTTACAAAAGAATTTTTCATAGAGTGCGATGCATCCAAAGGAGCTATAGCAGCAATCCTTAGTCAAGAAAAAAACGGATTTCTTCAACCGATTTCATTTGCATCCAAAAAATTAAATAAAGCTCAACTCAATTATAGCGTAACAGAAAAAGAATGTTTAGCTGTAATTTTCGCAATTCAACAATTTCGATGTTATTTATATGGAAGAAAATTTACGGTCATCACCGACCACAGAGCCTTAATTTGGCTTTTATCTATGAAAGATCCGGCTTCAAGATTAGCCAGATGGAGTTTAAAACTCTCTGAATACAATTTTACCGTCATACATCGTAGTGGAAAGCAACATGGAAATGCAGATGCACTTTCGAGAATGTATGAAATAGAAGAAAACAAAAGTATGATAACTTATAAAGAATTTTTGCAAATCAGAAACGTTGAGAAGATAGAAAACGAAGATTTCAACGAAATCCCAGGAAATTTATGGAAGTGCAATGAAAACATCTCATTAGCCCATTGCGTCTCAGAAGATTTTCGAATGGGAAAAGGTATTGCTCTAGAATTCAAAAAGAAATTTGGCTCAACAAGACAACTATTGGCACAAAGAAAAAAATTAGGAGAAACAGCATTTTTATGTCTCTCTAAAAGAAACATTTACTATTTAATTACCAAGAAGAAATTTCATCACAAACCTTCATATGAGAATCTTTGGCAAACACTTCAAGATTTTAAAGAAAAAGCTGTTCAACTTCAGGAAAAAACCATCGCAATACCAAAAATTGCGTGTGGACTAGATTCTTTAAATTGGGAAATTGTGCGAGACATGATTAAATATATCTTTAAAAATACAAACATAAAAATACTCGTCTACTATTTACATGAAGATCCACAAACATTAAATACCAAAGAAAATAAGCCAAGAAACCAATCGAAACAAATTTTTAAAATCACCAATAGTAAACCAGACTTATTACCAATTCTGGATAAAACTGTAATTTATCAAGAGCAACAAAAAGACGATTTTTGCATTTCGGCAAAAGAAGATTTAACAGAAAATGGTGAAAATAATGAATTTTATTTAGATCAAGACAAGATTCTATACAAGAAGAAAAATGGAAAGTTTTGCGACTTACTAGTAGTTCCAAAAACACTAGTTAACGAAATTTTATATAGTTTTCATGATTCAGCTTTAAAGGGGCACGTAGGCATTGAGAAAACATCACTATACATTAAGCAAAAATGCTTTTGGCAAAACATGCAAAAAGATATTACAAATTATGTGTCTAGCTGCATTTCTTGTAATCAGCGAAAGACCAACCCACATCTAAAAAGAGCACCTTTACAACAATTTCCTTCATTGGACCGTCCTTTGCAACGTTGTAACATGGATATCTGCGGTCCTTTCGTAACATCAATAAATGGTAATAAATATATACTTTCGTTTCAATGTAATTTTACCAAATGGTTAGAAGTCATACCTATACCAGATCAGAAAGCAGAAACAGTTGCGAGAGTTCTGGTGAACAATGTATTTGCTCGATTTGGAATCCCAGAGCAAATTAGAACAGACAAAGGAACCAACTTCGTTAGTGAACTTTTTAAATCTCTATGCGAAAAGTTAAAAATAAAGAAAATTACTACAAGTGCTTTTCATCCTCAATCGAATGCAGTAGAACGTGCTCATCGAGTTTTAAAAGACTTCCTATCTCATTATATCTCAAAGGATCAATCTGATTGGGAAGCATGGTTACCATTATTCCAATTAGCGTACAACACTAACACCCACAGTTCTACAGGTTTTTCACCTTACTACTTAATGTTTGGTCGTGATCCTATTTTACCCTTAGAAGAAATTTTAAAACCACGAAAAATTAATTATGCTATCGACAGCAACTACGTAGCTGAATTACTTGCAAGGCTTAATACCTACTGTTTTTAAAGAAACTAAGATAAATCTGCAAAAAGCAGCCAGCAAACAAGCTCTGCAATACAATAAAAACTCCAAAGAATTAACGTTAAAACCTGGAGACTTAGCATTTCTTTTAGATCCCCAAGGAAAAATTGGTGTTTCTAAGAAATTACTTAAAAAATGGACTGGCCCGCATAGAATAATCGAACAAATTGGCGATACAGATTTCAAAATAAGAGAACAACATAAAAATAAAGAACAAATTGTTCATGCTAATCGCCTCAAGAAACATACAGTAAGACAGCAAAACTGTTTATCAGCAAAAGATTATAATTCAGAAGATGTAGAACACGAGGAAAATTCTACATTACCAGTGGAAATTCTAATTCCATTAATGCTTACTGGTTTCTACATTTACCAACAATTCATAAATTTCGAAAACATTCGAAAACGTAAATATAGTAGTGATGAAGAATATAATGTTGATTTTAATATCTATAAAAGAAGAAAGCATGATATTGGCAGAAGGTCAGAAACATTTATAAAAGATAACTACAGAAAATTCAAACATTTAAACAAATATGGATCATCATTTGAAGGAGGCAAAAGAAGATCTACCATACATCAAAAATAATTTTTTTTGTTTAACTTCAAAAACATTTCAAAATTCTCGATGTCTATATGTTCGCCAATAATATTCAAAATTTACAATTTTTATTCATTCATTCAACATTACAAATATAAATATAATACATTCATACATTGCATGTATTCATTATATGTATCAATTACATTTAATTACTCGTTGATTATTTATCAATTCATTTTTTTTTGCATTTAGCAACAAAGTGTCCTACTTTATCTACTTCTATAGATTCGTAAACCTTAATATAAATTATTATCTTTAACTATAATTAGATAAATGTAAGGTTTATGAAATTATTAACTTGATTCGAAGAATCAATTAAGGCAATTTAAAAAAATATAAAAAAATACCAACAAAAGAAACTGTCCACTGCTATTGATGGTTAGTCTGCTGTAATCCTACGGTGGTTGATACCTACTGCGGATACAGTATAGCCTCGAAAATTGGCTACTGGACCTATTGTAGCCTCGGACTGCTCTTGAGGGTATGGGTATGGTTCAACAACAATATTGAGAATGCTATATACAGGGCGCCACAATATTTATTGCGGAAAATATTGAAAACCGGTTTATTCTGAATGTCGAGGCAAATAATTATCAATTGAACAATCAGTCATCAATAAAAGAACATTAGGATTTATAACAGTACTCAGTGTTTATTAAAATAAGTTTAACAATGCTGTATTAAAGATGTATTTGAACTAGCATTACTTGGTTAAGCCAAACGAAATTAAAATTAATATATGTTGGTTACAAAGACATGGATTCGAATTGGTGTATAGAGATCTCTATATGTTATGTACAAAAAATATACATTTATTTATTTTTATATACCTTGATAATTTGAGAGCAAATTAAGTATGGCAGTTCTTATACAGTAAGAAAAATCAAAGTGAGCACATTAGTTTTTATTATAGTCCAAAAATTTCACTTATCTGTCTTTTATAATGGAGCGATATTTTCAGGAACTCCTTCTAATCTTATAGCAGGTTGGTTTCTTAATTCACTGGATAGGATGGCAGCAATGAAACTTGAATGGGACGGTAGATAAATTGCATATGACGGAAAGGTACGGTACTAATAGATCGCCATATGTTAACTAATCTTCTGGCAGAAAAAGTTCTTCCACAAGTACACAAAAGGATTAGTAGGTCTAAACCACTAAATATTCGATAGAAGAATCTTGTCGCAAATCTTACAATAGATGTTTGATGAATCCAATGCCAATCACTAAATAAATCCCTCCGTAAATCCCTAGAAGAACGGACATGAATATATCAAACAAATATTACCTGAAAATACTACCTTTCCAGAAGGGATAAGATATACCACGTGAAAATCGACAAACTTAATATAATTCCAGTCAAAACGGAAAATAATTACTTTAAATTCAAGAAGTATTGATCTTTTTTTATCAAAAGTCAAAAAGCATTTGTTTTTCCAAAAACACTGTGATTCTAAGTTTTTTTATTAGAGAAACCTAGGTAACTAGACAAACAGAATGTTACACTATTCAGCGTAGGATAACGTCTCAGAGATGAAGGTTGTAACCCTTAGGATACTTAGTTGTAACCCTAAGCAGTTGTAACCCTTGTCCGCACGTAACCCTTCGGCTGAAACTTATGATGTTTGGTAGCTCCCTCAGAGGCCAACGGGTTGAAGTGCTGGGCTAGATAATAATCAAGTGCACTTACCTTAATTTCGCTTCCTTACAGAAAGGGAAAGGTAATCCAAATAATATAAACACAGTTTATAGTTAATAATTAAAGACGAGTTTATTTATTATTGTTAATTAAATTAGTAAGTCAATTTATAACATTTTTCACACCAACATAAATTATTGAAGTTTTATTACTTTCACGTAGCCAGAAGTAATATATTGAATTTAAATAATTGAAAATTGAAAAATTATAAAAACTTAAAACCGAAAGTGAGTTCCTTCTTTCTTGAGGACCTAATCAGAACTAACTTAAAGAAAAACCCTAAGTAAAAATGTAGACATTTAGAAAACAGTTTAGGTGACAAAACAAACTTAATTAAATTAACAGTGTACGTGTGTTTGATAAACTCCAAGACAAAACTTACTTTCTTTTGATTAATATTAGAAAAATGCAATTATGCACGTCTTGAAGGAAGTAGCCTTATCACATATGAAAGAATAAGCATTTTGAAAAAAATATAGAATTTCACAGTTTTCGCAAAAGGGAAATATAATGTCTATTTCCCGTGGGAAGCTAGATTTGCAATTTCTTCATATTAGATTAGCAAAAACTAAATTTTAATAAATAAGTTGTACCTTGGAGTTCATTTAACCCTAAATAAATATATTATTATAAATGCAGTTACGATTTGTAAAACTAAGTAAATATGAACTTTAGCCAAAATAGTTTAAGAATAAATGGTAATATAATAATAAGCTAATTATAATAAATCAATGTAGCCGTTCGGGTACAATACCCCACCACCAAGGTCAAACATTAATCCTTAATGGGTTGTGTTTGATTCGATTGCCAAAGTGCCAGGAACTCCACAGGAACCGTCCATGTCCACGTGTTACTAATAACGAAGAACGTTTATAGCTGGACTATCAGATGTGAAAAGTTTAATGGATATAGGTTTGTGTAGCGGGAGGTTTCGCCACAGATTTAGGTGCCTCTCAAAAAAATGTAGGATTGGTTTATGGAAATCTTGTAAGGTAAAAGTATCAATTAGGTATGATTAGATTACTAGGCTGTAGTAATGATATTGGTTTCCTTTGGTTCATGTAGTTGGGCTGGTCTAATGGCTGATAGCAATGAAGCAGACATTGATCTCGAAAGGTTTCTATGGCTTATCTTTATATGGTACCTATACAGAATAAAAATGTTTTAAGTAAACTGTAACTTACTTAGATAATAATGATAATAAAAAAAAAGATGAATATAAATTGTTAGTAAAATACTAATTTATTAAATAAAAATTACGAGCAAGTAAAAATAAACTGTTTGTTTCCCATGTTTACCTAGTATTCAAAGTTAGTAATAATATAGCGAAATTTTTAAATAAAGACTGAATTATTAAGGAAAGAAAAAAAATATATATATATATATATATATATATATATATATATATATATATATATATATATATATATATATCTTTGATATGGTACGTCTTGGATCTAGCTTCCTTTTGATATGGGTTGATCCAACTGTAACCCTTCCATGGTATGAGTTGATGCAATCTACCAATGTGATTGTGCATGCCACAATATTGAATGTGCTTGGTGATTTCCACCAAACATGTGAAAACTTTTTGTAACTTGTAATCATTGCATTAAATGATTGTCACTTGTGTATCTTCTGTTGTGAAGTCACTAGATTACTCGGAGCGTTTTGCTACTTCTCAAATTGGTATTTGTTTTCTTGCTGATACAATCGAACCCAATCAAAGCATATGTTGAAAAGAAAAAGTCGCGAATATTGATATGGTTAACATAGGAGCAAACATGTTGATTGCTGGAAACCAAAAGTTACCAATGAAGTTTATATTATATTCAAATTTCTTTTTAATAAGAAAGGAAAAAAAAAATTTTCCCGTAATAAAACTATTTTTAATAACGTTATATAAATATTAAATTAAAATAAGTAGTAGTAAGATGTACTTGGTGCACTCGACTTCTTTGATTTCAAAACAAAAGTCGAATAGACCTGGTAGTGTTTTGTACTTGCGTCTAGGGTAGGGACGGTCACAAAAAGTCCTGACGTCATTATTCGGTCAAATGTCAGTTGTCAAAATAATAATATTCTCTCTCATCAACCGCCGTTCACATCTCACATGTTCAAACTTCAAACAGTTCAGCGTTTAACGTGTGATGCAATTATGTAAGTACATAACCTACATATACATAGGACAGTTCGAGCTCAATCCTTATGGAAATTAACATGGGAAATCGCTAAGGTCCAAAGTAGTAATTTTTGGTCAATTTCAAGGTCATCAGCGGTCTAGCGTATGACATCGCAGCGCTTGCGTTATGCGCGGTCCAGCGTGTAATATTACCGCGTATTAGCTTTAGCTATCTAACTTTCTCCGATAAAAATAATTATCTTTATAATAATAATAATTAATTAATTAGGATTTTATATTGATAACGAATTCAAATAAATTTTTGAAAGCACTTGAAATTGACTATGATTATCAAGGCTTGCGTTTAACCGCTATTTTTCTCTTTTTAGATTAAAAAGGTATTAGATTAACTGAAAGAATGTATTTTAAAATTGAAGGCTTATAATTATTGTTCATCAGCTGCGAGGACCTTCTGCTGGTAGCCATCTACTTTCGCTTGACAGATAATACCCATTGCTTATCTGTAATTTGATAAGAGATGTAAATAAAACACACAAATATGGTTTATACACTTTTATTTGATTTAGCTATTATACATTTCAATTAAATTATTTACTTATCTACTACAACCATAATTAAAAACGTTATATTGTATGAGCATCATCAGTTTAAACTAAACTACCTATTATGAAATACTAATTATCAAGACTAAGTAAGGACTTTTAGTAATATCTTACAGGCAAAGAATATTATATTCAATCATTAACATAGAAACATTAAACTAAATATATTTACTTAATTATAATACAGAATTATATGACTAAATTTATTTTATACTAAACTACACATTAAGAAATAATAATTATGAAGCATAAGGCTTTTATAGTATCTTTCATGATAAGAAGATTACATTCAATCCATTAACTTGAATCATAACATTTATCATTAACTAAATATCATAAATTAATATATTACATATTAAAACCTATATATAATATCTAACTTTAGTGGATTTTTATATTAGAGTTTCATAGGAGCCAGGTATGAGGTAACGTTTATCATCATATGGGCTAAGAGCAATCTTTTGCTGGGTGATCAAATGAACATGATGTTTATCGGATCGGATTATATTTTGATGTACACGTTTTTCTACATAGTTTTCGAGACATTCTACATAGTCTTCGAACGTAATTTTTGTATAAACAGATTTTTTAACACCTTTAGCTTTTTTCGTAACAGCACTATTAGATATAATATCAGCGATTTCATTCTCTTTATATTCTTCATCTTGTAAGCGATTTCTTAATACATCTTCATTTTTTGAAATGACAATTTTTATTGTGTATAATTTTGATCGGATCCCGACGTAATGGGTCACGCTTCATAGCTTCATAAGGATCCTGATTACGAATTTCATATACGAGAGAATCAGTATCCGAATATAACACAGAACACCTATCGCCAAATGTGTTCTTCATATATCCATAATGGAAGTCGTAGATGGTAGTTTTAGCGAGATCGAGAATGCTCATACCGACATAAATAGGTTTGTTCAGGTAGATTTCAGATTTCTTTAACTCGATTGCTACTAGATTTTCATTAAATATACTACAATTTTTAAATTCAGACTTGGAGATGTAAGACTCGGCTCCATATCTACCCGACCATTTAGTTAAAAGTCGGATATTTACCCACTTCCGTAGATTTTCCATCGTCTTACCAAAGACTGCGTTATTCATAAGCTTAAAGAGATTCTTCTCAAACTCGTTTCTTGCGTTCTGACGTAACCTTGTGTTTAAGTCGATATACGACTTTAGTCAATTGTTTAAATTTAAGCACTCTATGAATTCGTCTAATCTTCAACCCATGCTGCAACAGCTGTTTTAGAGCTCTATAATGGATAATATACTTTTCTTTGTGATGGAGAGTAGCCATCAACTTAGCTGCCTGAGAAGAAGATGCGCAGGGTTTTTCAGTCTTAGGATTAACATGCTGTGGACAGAAAGGTAGATCTTTATGAGCATCATGTAGTTCCCTAGGGTATTCCAGATCAATCTCGAATATATAACCCTCAGGAGCATTATCTGGGATGGATGGTACGTCAATACTATCTGATTTGGCCCATTCGAAACCTCCATATGGAAGGTACTGTGACATCGCCCATCCATACTGATTATTGACATCATAGTACATTAAATAACTTTCAGGACTAGTCGGATTATATGTTGGAATGTATTTATTATTACCTGTAGATCTCCTTTTAGAGCAAACTTGGCTAAGACCACCTCGAATTCCACGTTCAACAAAGAGAAAATGATCGAGATCGGTTAGGAGCTCTAACTCTTGTTTTGAATGTTTTAACATACAATCCCAGGTGAAACCAGGAAGTGTAAAGTAATGAGCGGGGTCTAACTCATAGGTTTTCAAACAACTATATCTAAATTGTTCAAACACGTCTGCTAGTAACAGTATATCTGTTTTCATATATAGATCAACGTACTCGCCCAAGCTGCTACAATTAAATTTAGACCATACATCTTCAGCTCTCCTATACAATTTTCTTGAACACTTTTTATTTTCCAACTTATTATAAAAAGCTTCAATAGGCGGTAGGCAAGTTTCACTAAACTTATCAATGCAATCGATATAATCGTATGGCATTATACCCTTTTTTGTTAACATACTGAAGAGATCATGAGATATTTCAGAAAATTGAGATTTCAAATTCGGGAAACTATGTAGGTATGAAGCTAACTATTCTAAAGAGGATGCCATAAATCGGAATGAATCGATAAACCGGAATTGAATCAGAGAATCGTTTATATGTTTAGTAAAGGAGATATACTTTTCTTTAGTAATCGGAAGTAAATCAACAGCTCCTTGCATTCTAGACGCTATATCGGCTATTATAAAATGAGCATCGTAACCGCTTAGATTATGAAATACTATAGGAATAACCCGTGCATATTTGTAGTTAATATTGCATGCTTCATGGGCAGGCCCCCTATAATTATTTTCTGAAATCAGATGTGTATGATCACGTACTTTTTTATCACCCGGTCCAAAAGGTTTTTCGCAAATATGACAATGAGTAGATTTTCTAAATTCTGCTTCCTGTTCAGGTGTTATATTAATATCGTAAAGACAAAGAAATACTGTTTCTAAATCCTCACCCAACTGCTGTAGCTCATCAGCAAACCATTCCATGCAATCCAAACCACGATGGGAACGGTAAAAAGATAATGAGTCATCATATGAACATTTGACATAATAACCTACTGCAGCGGGGATGTGTTCTTGATACTGATTTTTAATATTACACGGTTTCAGGATACTTTTAAAATCGGCATATACAACGAAAGGAGCCTTCTCTTTATTTTTAAAATTCTTAAACTTTAACAGGTTCTTGTCTACTTTAGGCAATTTGATAGCACAATCGTTGACATGCTGACAGTCTTCAATATGCTTATTTAGTTTTTCTTGCGATCTAAAGTAATGCAAACATCGATCGCAGAAATATTTTCTACCATATTTTTTACTAAGTTGAGAGGACAACAGTCGGCTTAGATTCTTTATCCAAACGAAATGATAACGAATTGGTGTAGTGTAGTTTTCTGTATCTTCATCATCATCAAAGTACTGTTGTGAATGGCTCACAACTTGCATTCATTGCGTAGATACGGAATGGTACTAGGCAACGAGAATAATAAACAAGTCGAATAAATATCTCATAAAAGTTATTACTTGTGTTTTACTACCTCCTACAAGAGAGACATATAAGTAGCCCTAATACTACATTTAGTGTTAACACCTTCGCTACATTTGGTGACCCTACGTTCCTGAGGAAGAATTTAGCAGCAATGGTCTTTGCCTGCTGCCCTGAATTCTCCAGGTGAACAACTGCTAGTTCTCCCTTCATCGTCTGTCATCAAATACTACTCGACTTCTGTCATCGTGAGATCCTGCTACCTGCTCCGCTTGCGTGACTTGTCGTGGCTGGTTAGAGGTGACGTTGTAACCGGAATTAGTGCTCCTTCTCATCCGATAAGTTTTAAATTATTTTTCCTTACTTATTTAATATTTCAAATGGCAACTGTCAAAGTTACATTTCCAATTTTTACGAGTAACGATATCGACCTATATTTTATTTTGGTAGAAAGATACTTTACTCGTATGCTGATCAATGATGAGCTCGCCAAATATAACTTATTAACACTAAACTAACCTTTCGGCGTTTTAGGAGCTCATCGCGACCTGACCATTAACCCCCCTAGACAACGACCATACACTACCTTGAAACGGGCAGTGATAAAATCTGTTCTAGGACCACGAGAATCTCGAATTAATAACCTTTTGGAGACTCTTCAATTCTCTGGTAGTGTCAAAGAACTACTTTTTAACATCCAAAAATTGGCAATTGATCTGGATTTACCTGAGGAATTAACCAAAGATTTTTTAATAGCTAAACTACCATCAAAACTTAAGATTCAATCCTTAAATTTCAATGACTTACCGTTAATATTCTTTGTAGTAGATTTAATTTATTCTATGCAACAGGCACCACAACCTTTAACTACCCCTGCATTAGAAGCTAGGCTAGACAATTTGACGACTAATCTTACTACCATTTCCAATGAGCTTTCTACCATAAACAAGCGACAATCCCCTGTAACTCCCACCATCTCTCCGAACCCCCAAAATCCTCAGCATTTCAATAAACGCCGTTTCATGCCTTCGGGCAATGCCAATTCCCAATTGCAACCATGCTATTATCACAGACGCTTTCAAAATAATGCACGTAATTGTACGGGGAATTGTTTGTACCAAACAAAAAACTAACTTCGCACTCTCCTGGCTTTCAGGGAGGGTTAATTCAATGCAGAGTTAATTCAATCCCTCCAACTTCTCCTTTACCAATCACTTATTCTTCAATCTTCTTACAGGACCTAACCTACAAAATTAATTTTGTGGTTGACACTGGTGCTGATTATTCCATTTTACCCACCCACGTTGCAGTTTCCTGTAACCAAACCATCACGCCTGCCAACCTTTCATTTATGGCAGTGAACAACACGTCAATTCCTGTGACAGGTATTGTAACTTTGAGGTTACATTTCCCGATTCTTGGCCTACAGCCATACCCATGGAAATTTTATGTCGCTGACATATCTACAGCCATTCTAGGCCTGGATTTTTTACAGCAGCACAACCTAACTATTGACTGCCTTTCTCGACGAGTCATTTGCAAGACAGATGTCAAGCTCGCCCGAACCCGCAGCCAAGGTTGTCAATTTCCAGCTCCAACAGTGAATCCTCTCACTGACTGCTCTTCTCAGCGGGTCATTTGCACAGCAGATGTCCAGCCCGTCCGAACTCGCAGTCGAGGTTCCACAACCCCCCCAGTTAAGACTGGCACTAAACGCAAACTATTTTCTGCTCAGGCTAATGTTTTGACTCCTCCTTCCGAGTCAATCGTTACTCCTGCGATTTCTTCCCCTTGTCTTCCCTTACCTTCACCCATTGACGTACCATCTTCAGGTACTGTTAACAACATGTCTAGCGATCTTGATGTTTATAGCAAAATGCTAAACACACACTTCCCGGAGCTTTTGCGTAAGTTCGACTACCATCAACCCGTAAAACATACTGTAGTCCATCACATTTGACACGACCGGCCCTCCGGTTAAAGCACGCTGTCGCAAACTGAACCCTAATCATCTTTCTTTTCTAGAAGATCATCTTAATGAGCTCTTGGACGCTGACGTAGTACAGCGGTCATCATCTAGCTACGCTACGCCAATTCACATCGTCAGGAAGCGAGCAGTGGGCACAGCAGAGACGCTACCTCCTGGTGACGATCAGGACATCACATCCATCTCCCCAACAGACAGTTATCGCTTGGTTGGCGATTATAGGAAACTCAATTTAGTGACAGTACCAGATCGTTACCCGATCCCCTTTTTAACGGACTTTACAAGAAAACTTGCTGGCGCAACCATATTTTCGAAGCTAGACCTCCAAAAGGCCTACTTTGCAATACCAATCCCAGCAGAGGACATTCACAAGACTGCTATTATCACACCTCTGGGGCTTTTTGAGTTCAAACGGATGTGTTTCGGACTACAGGATGCAGCCAGCACCTGGAGTCGTTTCATGGACACTGTATTATCAGGGCTTCCATTTTGTTTTTCATACCTAGACGATATCCTAGTCTTTAGTGCTGATTCGCAGCAACATATTGAGCATTTACACCAAGTGTTTTCCCGATTAAAAGACAATGGACTAATTATAAACCTACCAAAGTGTCTCTTTGGAGTCAATAAGCTCGATTTTTTAAGACATCACGTTAATACACGCGGTATCAAACCAATGGCTTCCAAAGTCCAGGCTATAATTGATTACCCATTGCCTTCAAGTCAGAAAGCACTCCGCGATTTTATTGGCTTAATTTCGTATTACCATAAATTTGTACCAAACTGTGCGAAAATTTTGGCACCGTTAACCTCTGTAGTTATTCCTGGTAAAGCTTCGCTAAAGCCTGTCCACTTAAATCATGAGCAAATAGAAGCCTTTAGGCACGCGAAGAATGCTTTGATTACCGCTACTTTATTGGTACATCCGCGAATTAATAACCCTCTTAGTATAGCTGCAGACAGTTCCTCTTCCACTATAGCTGGAGTATTACAACAGTTTGAAGATGGCATGTGGAAACCACTAGCTTTCTGTTCCCGGAAGTTAACCACCACAGAGCAAAAGTACAGTATTTTTTCTCGGGACTTCTTGCAATATACTTTGCTTTAAAGAAGTTTCGTTACTACGTTGAGTGCAGAGACTTTCAAATCTTTACGGATCACAAACCTTTGTGTACGGCGATCAAAAATAATGGTGATCAATATTTACCACGTGAGTTTCGACAACTAGAGTTTATTTCTCAATTCACAACTGACCTCCAATATATCAAAGGTCAAGAGAATATTCCTACGGAAGCTCTGACAAGAGTTAATCTTATTAACGTCCCTGGACCAGATCTTAATTACGACGAAGTCGCTCTATCTTAAGAACAAGATCCCGAGTTAAACCAGCTCCGATCTCGTAGTAATTTTCAATTCATTTCCCTTCAAACTGCCAACAAATCAAACCTCTGGGTGGATGTTAGTATAGGCCAACCACGACCCTATATCCCGCTCAAATTCAGGTATCCCTTATACCAACAACTACACAACATCACACATCCTGGCATCCGTGCTACTAAAAGATTGATTACTCAGCGATATCTGTGGCCATCTATGCACAACGATATTCAGAAGTGGGTCATATCTTGTGCTGAATGTCAGAAACATAAAGTTCGGCGTCATACGAAAACCCTTCTACAATCTATTGGAGAACCAGATGAACGTTTTACTGAGGTCCATCTCGACCTAGTACACCTTCCTTCTTCGGGAGGTTATAAATTCCTCCTTACCATTATTGCCCGCTACAGTCGGTGGCCGGAAGCAATTCCTCTGAAGGATTCTTCCGTGGAGTCACTAATCACTGCATTTGTCGACACGTGGGTGTCCCGCTTTGGAATTCCCAAGTATCTCACCACGGACAATGCAAGAATATTCCTTTCTCATGCATGGATCAACTTCATGGCCATGTTAGGAATTAAACACGTCAAATGCACGGCCTTCCATCCGATTAGTCAGGGCGCTATCGAACGTTTTAATCGGACACTCAAGCAATACATTCAAACCACAGGAACTTCCTCCTGGTTAACGAATCTCCCTTGGATTCTCTTGAGCTTACGTGCAACACTGAAATCGCAAGTTAATGTTTCTCCTGCAGAAATCCTGTATGCTACCCCGTTACGACTACCTGGAAATTTCTTTGAAGAAGAACAACTGGCTAACGACATGAACCTCCCTAATTTCATAGCCAATCTCAAACGTCGTATGAGGAAGCAGAAGTATTTTTTACAAAAACGTATTCCGGTCAGTCCTTCGTCCCCAGCGACTTGACCAACTGCACACACGTGTACGTTCGTAATGACACGCACACTCTGGGTATGAAAGACAGTTACTTAGGCCCCTGTAAAGTGTTAGAACGGACAGTTAAATACGCCACTTTAGAAAATCACACTGGCCCTATCTCTTTAGATAGGCTAAAGCCTGTATATTTTTTAGATTAGTTACTTTATAATGTTAAGCCAACAATGAACTGATTTCAAATGCTACACGAAGGCATCTTTTGAAAACCTTTTATCTGTTAACTTTGAAAATTTGAACACTTTTCTGGTTTTTCTTTCTGTTTACAGGTTCCAAGAGTTGTCGTCGCAAGTTCCGTATTGTTATTTAATTTAAGTTTTTTATTGTATACCTAGTGGAGTTTTTGTAGCTGGAGAATTTTACAACTTTATTCAAGTTCTTTTAAAATACTTCATTTTTTCTCCAAAATACTATTCCGTATTTTTTCCTTTTCATGTATTACCCTCGTTTCAGACCGGGCGGGGTAAATGTTGTGAATGGCTCACAACTTGCATTCACTGCGTAGATACGGAATGGTACTAGGCAACGAGAATAATAAACAAGTCGAATAAATATCTCATAAAAGTTATTACTTGTGTTTTACTACCTCCTACAAGAGAGACATATAAGTAGCCCTAACACTACATTGGTGTTAAAACCCTCGATACAGTACCTTCCATATGGAGGTTTCGAATGGGCCAAATCAGATAGTATTGACGTACCATCCATCCCAGATAATGCTCCTGACGGTTATATATTCGAGATTGATCTGGAATACCCTAGGGAACTACATGATGATGCTCATAAAGATCTACCTTTCTGTCCACAGCATATTAATCCTAAGACTGAAAAACCCTGCGCATCTTCTTCTCAGGCAGCTAAGTTGATGGCTACTCTCCATCACAAAGAAAAGTATATTATCCATTATAGAGCTCTAAAACAGGTGTTGCAGCATGGATTGAAGATTAGACGAATTCATAGAGTGCTTAAATTTAAACAATTGACTAAAGTCGTATATCGACTTAAACACAAGGTTACGTCAGAACGCAAGAAACGAGTTTGAGAAGAATCTCTTTAAGCTTATGAATAACGCAGTCTTTGGTAAGACGATGGAAAATCTACGGAAGTGGGTAAATATCCGACTTTTAACTAAATGGTCGGGTAGATATGGAGCCGAGTCTTACATCTCCAAGTCTGAATATAGAAATTGTAGTATATTTAATGAAAATCTAGTAGCAATCGAGTTAAGGAAATCTGAAATCTACTTGAACAAACCTATTTATGTCGGTATGAGCATTCTCGATCTCGCTAAAACTACCATCTACGACTTCCATTATGGATATATGAAGAACACATTTGGCGATAGGTGTTCTGTGTTATATTCGGATACTGATTCTCTCATATATAAAATTCGTAATCAGGATCTTTATAAAGCTATGAAGCGTGATTGTCTGCAGTATTTTGATACGAGCGATTACCCTGCGAATAATGTATATGGCATTCCGCATGTTAATAAAAAAGTTCTTGGACTAATGAAGGATGAATGCAATGGGGTGCCAATGACCCATTACGTCGGGCTCCGATCAAACCAATAAAAACTGTCATTTCAAAAAATGAAGAAGATGTATTGAGAAATCGCTTACAAGATGAAGAATATAAAGAGGATGAAATCGCTGATATTATATCTAATAGTGCTGTTACGAAAAAAAGCTAAAGGTGTTAAAAAAACTGTTGTTTATACAAAAATTACGTTCGAAGACTATGTAGAATGTCTCGAAAACTATGTAGAAAAACGTGTACATCAAAATATAATCCGATCCGATAAACATCATGTTCATTCGATCACCCAGCAAAAGATTGCTCTTAGCCCATATGATGATAAACGTTACCTCATACCTGGCTCCTATGAAACTCTACCTTTGGGACATTATTCGATATTAGAACTAATGGATGTAGACTGATGTGTGTCCTCACTGAAAAACCTGATATGTAATATAAAAATCCACTAAAGTTAGATATTATATATAGGTTTTAATATGTAATATATTAATTTATGATATTTAGTTAATGATAAATGTTATGATTCAAGTTAATGGATTGAATGTAATCTTCTTATCATGAAAGATACTATAAAAGCCTTATGCTTCATAATTATTATTTCTTAATGTGTAGTTTAGTATAAAATAAATTTAGTCATATAATTCTGTATTATAATTAAGTAAATATATTTAGTTTAATGTTTCTATGTTAATGATTGAATATAATATTCTTTGCCTGTAAGATATTACTAAAAGTCCTTACTTAGTCTTGATAATTAGTATTTCATAATAGGTAGTTTAGTTTAAACTGATGATGCTCATACAATATAACGTTTTTAATTATGGTTGTAGTAGATAAGTAAATAATTTAATTGAAATGTATAATAGCTAAATCAAATAAAAGTGTATAAACCATATTTGTGTGTTTTATTTACATCTCTTATCAAATTACATATAAGCAATGGGTATTATCTGTCAAGCGAAAGTAGATGGCTACCAGCAGAAGGTCCTCGCAGCTGATGAACAATAATTATAAGCCTTCAATTTTAAAATACATTCTTTCAGTTAATCTAATACCTTTTTAATCTAAAAAGAGAAAAATAGCGGTTAAACGCAAGCCTTGATAATCATAGTCAATTTCAAGTGCTTTCAAAAATTTATTTGAATTCGTTATCAATATAAAATCCTAATTAATTAATTATTATTATTATAAAGATAATTATTTTTATCGGAGAAAGTTAGATAGCTAAAGCTAATACGCGGTAATATTACACGCTGGACCGCGCATAACGCAAGCGCTGCGATGTCACACGCTAGACCGCTGATGACCTTGAAATTGACCAAAAATTACTACTTTGGACCTTCGCGATTTCCCATGTTAATTTCCATAAGGATTGCGCTCGAACTGTCCTAGCCTATCTACTTATAGAGTAATAATAATTTTATACATGAAATTTTTCTGATATCGCTTTCTAGTGATAGCTTAAATTTTTATTGCATTTTATTTGTGCCAATTTATAAATGCTACGTTTAGATAAATCGTCGGTATCAATTTTCAAATTTTTATTAAATTTATATTGTTTGAATTAAAGAAAAGGTTTAATTAAATTTTTACATATTTTTTATAGATTTATTAATTCATTTTATTAGAGGATTACAATATGTAACAGAAATAGTACTATATCTGAGTAATTAGAATTATTTACATATCTACGTTCACATTGTTTTTTTTATTTCTTTATTTTGCTCTACATCTATTTTTTTTTCTATATGTGTATATATGTGTTACTATTAATAAATGCATTTAAAATTTGTGCTTCTTATTGATGAGGAATAACACCACCATACCTAAAAGAAATAAAAGATAATTTATGCTAAATTGTTTAAGTAATAGTTGTTTAAAAATAATACTAACCAAGAGAAATAGGTTCTCCCGCTTTCCAATTTTGTTCAAGTTATCTTGTGCATTAAAACAGCTGGATGGCGCCCTTTTTTTTGCTTCATACTCAGTGGACCCACGTATCCCGCTCACCGATGAAAAGCTGCCGCAGGCCAGTGCGTAACCTTTATCGCAAGCAAAGAAAAGGTTACACCATTACGTCCAATTCACAAAGTGCGTTAAAAGCTATAGGGTCGAAAATACATATTGCCAAAAGAAACCCTATTGCAGTACAGATAATAATCATGAAATAAATAAAGATTATTTTTAATAAGAGAAACTTTTTAATAATCTTTATTTCATGATTATGGAGTTCCACAAGGTAAGGCTGGAAACAATAAAACAGATAATAATCGATCTCATTTTGAAACTTAAATCTAAAAGATCAATAGTTCAATTATTTTGGGTTAAGAGTCACTCAGGTATCCAGCCAAATGTAGCAGTCGATTTGTTAGCCAAGCAATCGATATATTCAGGAACTATTTACACCGTTCCTCATTTATCATACCAAAATATGGTAACTTTTTATAAATTTAGCATCTTTCGAGAGGCTTGGCAAAGATATTGGGAGGAATGCAATTGCATCAAGTCTCCGCAATATGCATTGATTCATCTATCGATACAGGTTCGACCATGGTACAAAGAATACATCAACATCTCACATACAATGTATACTACGATACCTACGTTAAAATCTGGACATGGCCACTATCCAGCTCACTTAAATAAAATCAACATCATTGACACCCCAGCTTGCCCACACTGTGGGTCTAACTTTGCCGATTTGAACGACATATTCTTTTCCTGTTCTGTTTATAAAGAAGAAATTGACGATTTACTCTCTAGATTAAATCATATGGGTATTAAATTTCCAACTAACATAGTGGGGATACTAGCCACCAAATAATTATTTTTTGTATATAAACAAAAACCAGACCCACTATCAAAATTGCATAACTAAATAAAAAAAAATTACAAAAAAATAAGAAGTGTTGTAACATCCAAAAATCTATGTAGAGAACAGAAAATATGTGAGATATACTCGAACATATTAAAATTAAAATCATGGCTGCTACCCTAGCCTAAATTCTCACCGCACACCACTGCTAAAAATAAGTACAAAGCGTTTCATAAGGCGACCAGAAAAATAACACTGAAAATGAGAAGTGTAATTTCGAAGTGATGGTAATGCCACATAACATTATTATGTTAACCACTATAACATGATTAAAATTGATGCTACTGTCGTTGCCCTTGGTGGTTATCCATCGCTGGTTCCCAATACTTTATTGCATAAACTAGTTCGGAGTTCGAGGTGTTTGTTTAATAAAATTATACATATTCTATTTCTGTAAAACGTGTATTATATCGAAATGAAAGAAATAATTATTGAGCTCATAATAAAATGTCTACTGAAATCTTTCTTTAATTAGAAATATTTAGTATTATGATTATGCAGTCAATAATGTCTTTTATTGTGATAAAAATGTTATAACGAATATTGTGTTACCTTGAAATTATAATAAAAACTTCCAATATTAAATATTAGATTTATTTGACAAAACTCATTCATTTATTTATTTATTTATTAAACAACAACTACTCCCAGACTACTGAGATAACTACCATTATATTATGTAACATCTTCTTTGTCTTGTTTTTTTGAAAATGAAAATCTATTTGGAGGTTTTACAATTCTGCCAAATTTTGTCTTCATAAGATTTTCAGTTTTTGACTCATTATTAGATGGAGATATACTAAACTTATTTTCTGCTTCATGCTCTGCACCAAGAATGTTCTCACTAATAATCACTTCTTTTCCACTATCACTTTCAGTGTTATTACTACAGGAATTACAACTAGGTAAAAAATTGTTACAATAAGAATCATTTATAATAGGTTTAGATATAAAATCAGAAACATTTTTGTTTGCATTTATTATTGGTTTTGTTTGAAGTAAGTGATGTCTATTACATTTGTATATCGCACCATCTGATGTTTTAACAATATATGATCTAGGTTCAGTACACTTTCTTACCACTGTACAAGGAGTCCATGGTAAATCTGGTATTTTCTTCATATAAATTTGATCACCAACAGACAAAGATGGTAATGATTTTGAGCTTTTGTTATAATAAAATTCTGACCTCAAATTATTTTCATGTTTTGATCTTTTATAATCTTTAAATTTAACAACTTTAGGGTTTAAACTATTTTTATTGCTAGGAACTTTTGTTCTTAGTTTTCTAGACATAAGTAATTCTGAAGGAGAAGGCATATTATATTTAGGAGTACTTCTGTATTGCAAAAGGGCAATGTAAGGATCAGTTGAATCTTCCTCGCACTTTTTAAACCAATTTTTAATTATACCTACTCCCTTTTCCACTAGACCATTTGACCTAGGATAATATGGGCTTGACATTACATGTTCAATGTCCCAGTTTCCAAAAAACTGTTTTATTTCATTTGAGAAAAATGGAGGGCCCCCATCACTTATGACTTGAATGGGAATCCCATGCCTTGCAAAAATACTTTTTAAATGAATTATAATTTTACCGGCAGTATGTGTATTTTTAGCAGTATGTGGTCCTAACAGAGCTAATTCGATATATTGAGAATAATAATCAATAATAATTAAATAATTTTTCAAATTATGGGTAAATATATCTATACCTACTTTTTCCCACGGCAATGAAGTAATTGGATGATTAATAAGTGGTTCTTTATTATTGCATTTTCTATATTTTATACAACTCTGACATTTTTCAATATAATTTTGGATATCAACATTAATATTTGGCCAAAAGACAGCATTACGTATAATACGTTTACATTTTTCTATGCCTAGATGACCTTCATGAATTATTTTTAATATTTCGCTTCTTAGAGAAGTTGGAATTATTAGACTATTATTTTTAAAAATTAAACCATCATTAACACTAATGTCATGTCTTAATTTATAATGTTTGACATTGTCATCGACTAAGTTTTTATATTCAGGCCAACCATTAAAATAATATTCTTTTAATTTTTTCAAAGATTCATCTTTTAAAGTTTCATTTTTTATTAATGACAATTTCTCTTTGCTGACTGACAAATTATTTATATGAAAACTAGCATGTATTTTTAACTCTTTGTCTAACCACTCATCATCTTTCATTTCTAAATTACTATCTGAATTAACGGGGCATCTTGACAATGTATCTGCAATGTACATCATTTTACCAGGTTTATAAGAAACTCTTAAGTCGTAAGCTTGTAATTTTAGCATCATTCTTTGTAATCTAGTAGGAACTTCTGCAAGAGGTTTTTTAAATATATTAACTAAAGGAGAATGGTCTGTTTCAACTTCAATGGTGCGACCATACAAATACTGGTGAAACCTTGTACAACCAAAAAGGATTGCGTACAGCTCCTTTTCAATTTGGGCATAATTTTTTTGACTATTTGTTAAAGTCTTAGAGGCATAGGCAATTGGATTATTACCGTGTAATATGACAGCTCCGACGGCATCTTTACTAGAATCCGTTGACAATGTAATTGTTTTATTAACATCATAATGTGTTAATATAGGAGCATTAGTAATTAATTTCTTTAAATTATTAAATTCAGCATCATGGAGATCAGTTCAGTGCCATGCGACATTCTTTTTTAGCAACTGACGTAAATTATTTGTTTCTAATAACAAGTTTTTTATATACAAAGCTAAATAATTTACCATGCCCAAAAAACGCTGTAATTCCTTGGCATCTTTTGGAGCATTCATTTTGACTACTGCCTCTATTTTACAATTATCAGGTTTCATACCATCTTTACTAAAAATATGACCAACAAATTTTACAGTATCTAAACCTATTTTACATTTTTCACGATTTAGCTTTAAACCTGTTTCTCTAACCCTATCTAGCACTAATTTTAAAATTTTATCATGTTCATCTTTAGAATGAGCATGAATCAAAATATCATCAATATAAATAATGATACCTTTAATATCTGAAAATGTCTCAATCATTTTCTGATGGAATTCTTCCGGCGCTGAAGAGATTCCGAAAGGCATTCGCAGAAACCTGTAGCGTCCAAATGGGGTATTGAAGGTACATAGTTTTGAACTTGCTTCGTCCAATTGAAGCATCCAAAAACCAGAATTGGCATCCAACGTAGAAAAATATTGTGACCCATTAAGTTCAGACTTGATTTCTTCAATTGTAGGCATTTTATAGTGCGGTCTCCGAATGAATTTATTCAAATGTCTTGGATCAAGACAGACACGGAGGGATCTATTAGATTTTTCGACCAATACAATTGAATTAACGTATTCAGTTGGCTCTGTCACCTTCTTTACAACACCTAGTCTTTCCATTCGATTTAATTCTTGTTTGTAAGGTTCAAGAAGTTTAAAAGGTACTTTTCTAGGTGGGTCAACTCTAGGTACTGCTTCTGAATTTAAAACTATTTTGCTTATACCAGGGAGGCATCCAAGACCTACGAAGACATCTTGATAGTTATCTAATAAGCTATCTGAACTATTCGTATTTGGACTTTCAACTGTGTTTGAAATTAAACATATCTTTTTTATCAAGCTGTATTTTATACAAGTTGCCAATAATTGTCTGAGCTTTATCTGTAGTGATATAGAATTCCACTAATCCATTTGCTTCATTCTGGAATAAACATTTTAATAAGCATACACCTACCAATGGTATTTTACGTCCTCCATATGCCACTAACTCTGATTTTGTTCTTTTAATGTTTTGTAAGTTCAACTGCAGGTTTTTATAAACATAGATTGACATTAAATTTGTTTGTGCACCACTGTCCAATTGACATGATAATTGTTTGTCATTTATTATAACCTCAGTTAACCATTTGTCATTTTCAAAGCTATTTTGATGGTCGACAATTCCAATAAATAATTGATTTTCTTGAGGATCTTCAAATTGGATATTTTTGATTATTTCATTCTACTTCGTTTTTGACCAATCGCAAGGCTTTATTTTTTGGATTACAGCGATAATTCGATAATTTTTTATTGTCCTTTTCGACTGTTTTTATCTTCGTGACAACGCTGAAAACTAGTGTCACATGTGTCCCATTTTTTACTTTCATGTCAAATACTAATCTTTATGTTAATAAGTAGATGCTTAAATAAACAACTGTATCATGAAATAATCTTACCGAATTACATGCTCGTGCTTCTAAAATTATCTGTTGTAATACTCAAGTTGATTAAAACGCAACACTCGTGTCATTTTTTGACAAATTTCCCTCCGTTGCACGTCGGGAAATTAAAACGTCAAAAAATGACACTCGTGGTTGCTAATCAACGTTCGTATTACAAATCGATAATTTCGAAGCACTCGTGTAATTACAAGTGATAATTTTGCTGCGGCAGCACTTAGAAAAATGGTTTCTTTTATGACACCTGTTACAAATTACACCAAACGCAGGACATTTAGCTCGATGAACTTGACCACATCTATCACATTTCGACGAAGACGAACTTTGGCCTCTCTCTTGATTTTCTTTTCTGTTATTCTGACTTTGAAACTTTTGATGGTTTCTTTTATTTGGTGTGCTACTGACAGCGAATACGGTATTGCTACTGACATTTTCCAATTCTTGCGCTTGTTCAATTGACATTTCTAAATTTTTTGCATCAGCAATAGCTTTCTCTAAGGATATAGAATCTTCTTCACTCAATAGCTTTTCTTTTGCATACAAATATTGTTTAGACAAACCAGCTATCATTAAATCTTTTACAAGACTATCTTGAAGGTTACCCAATTCACAGGAAAAACTAAGATTCTTAAGTTCTGTAACATATTCATCGATGGATTCACCAGGCTTTTGCTTTCTAGTCAGCAATTTGTGCCTCTCTACTGTTACTTTACGCTTAGGCGTGAAGTAATTTGTAAATAATTCTACAAGATTGTCATACTTGATATTGTTCATTTGAATATTAAAGGAATTAAAGATTTGAATAGTATGCTGATTATTTCCCATATGGTGGAGCAACAAAGCTACTTTTCTACCGCTATCTTCTTCTTCTAAATTTGCAGCTTTCAAATATATTTGAAACTGCTGCAACCACAGTTTCCAATTTGCTGACAAGTTTCCATTAAAATTCATTTGCGGGACGATACTAGAAATTCCACTATTTGCATTATTCTTTGGCTTTGAGTAACTTTGATTCATACTTGAGCTAGATCCATTTGTGCTTTCTTCATTATTGACTTGCATCATTTTTTATGTGACTTTATGAACCAGTAGATCAATTCCTAATTTAAATTAGTCTTTAATTTACTAAAAGCACACAACCTGACACCATATTGTGTTACCTTGAAATTATAATAAAAACTTCCAATATTAAATATTAGATTTATTTGACAAAACTCATTCATTTATTTATTTATTTATTAAACAACAACTACTCCCAGACTACTGAGATAACTACCATTATATTATGTAACAACGAAATAAAATACGACTCCATTAATAAGTAGTTTGAAATAAAGTAATTCAATTAAATCTAACTTTATTCAGTGAAAAAAAATCCATGTAAGAAATAGTTCGAGTAGTAGGTTAAAATACGTTTATCAAAAGAATTAGACGCACATGATTTTTTACATAAATTTATATTCCAGCACTACTTGGGATTACAGTCAAATGATTTCTCACCATTATGAATGAGCATGCGAGTCTTGAGGATATATTAATGCGAGCATTTATAATCGCATAAATTAGATTCCAATGGTTTTCCAACACTATGAACAAACATGTGTCTCTTAAAGGCACTTTTGTGTGAGCATTTATAACCACACAAATTACATTCAAATGGTTTTTCATCACTATGACCAAAAATGTGTTTCTTTAGAGCACACTTGTGTGAGCATTTGTAATCACACAAATTACATTCAAATGGTTTCTCAGCACTATGAACAAACATGTGTCCTTTAAGGTGAACTTTTTGTGAGCATTTGTAATCACACAAATTACATTGAAATGGTTTTTCACCACTATGAACAAACATGTGTCTCTTTAGGGTACTTTTGTATGAGGACTTGTAATCACACAAATTACATTCAAATAGTTGCTCACCACTATGGACAATCATGTGTGTCTTCAGGTAACATTTCTGTGAACATTTGTAATCACATAAGTTACATTCAAATGGTTTCTCACCACTATGAACAATCATGTGTCCTTTAAAGTCACCTTTTTGTGAGCATTTGTAATCACATAAGTTACATTCAAATGGTTTTTCACCACTATGAACAAACATGTGTCTCTTAAGGGCACTTTTGTATGAGGATTTGTAATCACACAAATTACATTCAAATGGTTTCTCAGCACTATGAACAAACATGTGTCTCTTAAGGGCACTTTTGTATGAGGATTTGTAATCACATGAATTACATTTAAATGGGTTCTTTGGGTCCAACTCACTTAAATTACTTTCCAATTGTTTCTTGTTTATGCGAAAGAACAAAGGTTTCTAGAAATTAGTTTTCTGTAAAAATCTATATTAACATAAATGTTGCATGTGCATACTTTATCGATATTCAATTGTACATCTTTTTGTAGATTACTATTATCCAACAGTTTCTCTTCAATCTCGTTGCAAGTTTGTACCTCATCTTTGATGTTGGAGTCTTTTAGTGTATGCAGTTCTATATCTATTTCATCTTTGATCATGGTTTTGGTATCGGTGTCCATTGTGACACTATAACCGGTGTTTGACAGATGGTTAAAAGCTGCAATAAACAAAAAAACTATAACTACATAGTCTACAAAGAAAGTATTTACTAACTGCATAATAAAATTATGGTAAAAGCTTTCACTGCTATGAGTCGCTGAAAGGTCAAGGATAATTAATTCCATAAAAAATTCATCAGTGTTAATAATTAGTGAGGATGATGAAATGTCACTTTAGAGAAAAGAAAAGGCAAATATCTTGAATATAGCTAAAAAACTTGAAATTGGCCCTTGAGCTTACTCTACTTTTTCATACATAATAATTTTTGACGTTAACCTTTTCATGATATCCCGGTTTTTGACTCAATAATAATAATAATAATAATACATATAATTATAATAGCAGTAAATAATGTTTCCAGCAAAGAATAGAGAGGATAAGAATGGAAGGCTAACTACCTCAAAAATAGTAACGCCATCTAGAGTGTTGGATGTTAACTGATGGGAAGATTATATTTTGACTACGGGGGACTCAACTGAGGAGACGAATCGGCAATGGGCGTTCCAAACATTTGCGTACCCAATGGCCTGTATTTTAAAAAATTTTCGTTAGAGGGCGCTTCGGTCCTTGACAACGCTCAGACCACGCTGGCCATTGTTGACAGTTCGCTGGAGTGCCATATGGGTCGCAATGTTTCATAAAAATTAGCCAGATTTTCGATAAAATTTGCGATAAATCGCATAATCTGTCAACACTGTCAGCGTTGTCCAGAATCGTAGCGCCATCTAGAAGTAACGTTCAAACTTGAATTAACGTTCAAGGTCGGGGACGCTTTATTTGACTCGTTTCGTCTCCTCAGTTGAGTCCCCCGTAATTTTGACGTAAGTTTGCATGCTGTTGACACGTGCTGAATCAAATAGGTTAAGAAAAGTAAACATTTGGCGGTTAATAACACTTGTTAGATAGATCTTTTTATGAAAAGTATTATATATTGTTTTTTTGATGTTTTTTCATTAACATGTGTGAGGTGTTGACTATTACTGTAAAATAAGCTTGGATTTTTACATATAGTTCTTATGATGGAGCCTTCCATTCTTATTCTCTATATTCTTTGGTTTCCAGTAGGCAGCAGGTAAACTTTCTTCATACCAACATTAGGTCTAAAAAAGTATATTTTAACACGATTTCAAATGTGTACTATGTCTACTAATCTGTTTTATTTATTTCATCACATCTGTAAATCCAAGTAATAGCCAGATGCAACTAGTCTACATACCAACGCTATCGCCAATACCAACATGGGCACATGTTGATATGGTCAACAATAGAGTTCACCATTTGTATTATTGGAAGGAATAGTATGGGAAGTATTGCCTTCAGTAGCGTAACTATCATTCATGTCAGTTCGGGGCAAAGCTCCGGGGCCCGGCGGCTTTGGGGGGCCCATTATGATACTTGGCCCATTATGATAAATGGCTAAACAAATACTTGAAAAATGAGTATAAATAACAACGAAATAGTTGTTGATAAGCTGATATATTTATTAAATGAAATATACTATAAATATAAAGATTAGTTAAAGTTTCACAAGTTTTATTAATATCTTAACCTGACAATATTGTTTCGACACTGTGTCATTATCAAAGGTAGATAAGATTGATAAATAAACACGTTGCTAAAGATAAATACATACAGAAAATAGGTAACTAGATACAAAACATAACAAAAACTAAATATCTAGCACTTCTAATAAAGGAAAATTACTAAGCTCAGTTTGTTCATTCATTAAAGGTACTGTCTAATATCTTTGAAAAAGGACAAAACACAGAATAAAACATCTAACCTGTCACTACTTCAATCTATCAGACACAAAATTACAGAAAACAATTTAATTTCTGTTAAAGCAGATAAGGGTAACACTTTGGTAATCCTTTCGAAAGATGTTTACACACAAAAGGTTAATGATTTTATTAATAAAGAAAATTTAGATGTTTAAACAAAGATCCTACCACAAAATCTCAAATAGAAATAAAACAAGCTTTAGCAAACTGCAATATCTGCTTTAACGAATTAGAAAAACAACAAATCATACATAAAAACCCACAAATACCAAAACTATATGGACTGATTAAAACACATAAACACAACATGCCTATACGTCCAGTACTATCATATATCAACGCACCTAATCACACCTTGTCCAAGAAACTCAACCATATTATTAACATCATAGGATACAAATCGAAATACTCTGTCAAAAATTCATTAGAATTAGTAGAAAAACTACAGAACATACATCTTCCAGCACATTCAAAACTTGTAAGCTTTGACATTTGTAACATATTTTCTACACAAGATTCCACCACAAGACTGTATTCCTTTGTTAGATAATTTCCTAGTTAATAGTAATGTAGAATTAGTAAAAAGATTAGAGTTAATTCAATTATTTGATCTTTGTATCAGTCAAAATTATTTCACTTTTAATAATAGAATTTACTTACAGAAAGATGGTTTACCTATGGGTAATTCTCTAAGTCCTCTATTAGCTAACATATTTATGGATAATTTGGAAGATCGAATATTTGAATTAGATCTTTTTAAACACATTATTTTTTGGTTTCGTTACGTTGATGACATTTTAGCTTGTTTTGACAGTTCTTTTGAGGTTATCAATGAGTTTTTAATTCTTATTAACAGTCTTCACACAAACATCACGTTTACACTAGAAGCAGAACAAAATAGAGCTATTAATTTTTTGGATTTAACTATTACAATTAATACAAACAATGAATTTGATTTTTCCATATACAGAAAACCCACAAGCACAGACGTCACTATACCTAACGATTCATGTCATCATAAAATGCATAAACTAGCGGCTTATAGATCTTTAGTACACAGAGCTTTAACTACTCCAATGAAACGATCACATTTTGATAAAAAAATTTCAATCATCAAACAATTAGCATATGCAAACCATTATAACCATAACATGATTGACACTTTAATTCAACAAAAAGATTATAGGTTAGCTATCAAAAGAATATTTCCAATTGACACTCAAATACAAGACACAAACTACATATCAATACCATACTTTGGCAAGATATCAGAACAAATTGCAACTATACTAAGAAAAACCACCAGTTACAAAATAACCTATAAAACTAACACCAACACCTTTTGATTTTTATTCAGTGCTAAAGACAAAACACAAGATATCATGAAATCCGGCATTTACCGTTTGAATTGTCCTTTTTGTAACTCGGTTTATATTGGACAAACACTTAGAAATTTCGACATAAGATACAAAGAACACGTACGCTCTTATAGACTTAAACATCCAGAAAAATCGAATTATGCCAAACACATTTTGGAACAGAACCACCCAATGACACCTCAAAACAACATTAAATTCTTACATTTTTGCGACAACAAACACAAATTAGACATTTTAGAAGCTTTTGAAATATACAGACATAAGCGCACAGTACCTTTAATGAATGAACAAACTGAGCTTAGTAATTCTCCTTTATTAGAAGTGTTAGATATTTAGTTTTTGTTATGTATTGTATCTAGTTACCTATTTCCTGTATGTATTTATCCTTAGCAACGTGTTTGTTTATCAATCTTATCTACCTTTGATAATGACACAAAGTGTCGAAACAATATTGTCAGGTTAAGATATTAATAAAACTTGTGAAACTTTAACTAATCTTTGTATTTATATTATATTTCATGATTATGGAATTCCACAAAGTAGGGCTGGAGACAGTAAATGATATATTTATTATTTATCATTTCTGTATAACAGTAGTTCTTTTAATATTTTATTTTTAATCTTGTTTTTAATTGTGTTTTTGTGTTACTGACTGAGTTACGTTTCACAGGGTGGATTTCACAAAATGTAGTGAATAGAAAGTCATACCATATGGTTTTATTTTTTAAATCGTAAGCTAGCATAGTTTAGTTACTAACCAATACCTTTTGGTTGCCAGCTTACCAGACACCGTGAAACTGATCCTCATTAATTTAAGCTAGTTAGTTAAACAATGAAACAAATGTTAAAAAAATATCTATTCGTTCGCTCTATCACAATCAACGCAAAAACAACATATTTACCTTCTACCCCTTACTTAAATCGTTTACTGTTTTGACGAGACAACTGCAACCGAAAGTGAAATATGCAAGGTGCTTGTTGTTACGTGAAATATGTAAGGTACGAAATTAGCCCTTATGTTACAAAAAAGTGAATTATATCTAATTTTTATGTGGAAAAATTCGTTGTTTGAAAATGTTGGAGGGTCGCTAAGTGGTTTCAGCCACCTCGTAATTTTCAGTCGCGATTTTAGTCTGAATGAATTGTTTTCATTATTATTAATTAAATATTGGTGGGAGAAGGAAAAGAATTTTTACATTACACGATACGTAAGCTTTTCTTTGCATCGGAAACCTTTTCGGACCTCGGTTGTCCGCCCATTAAAGGGTCTTTTTGGCAGAAGTGTTTACTTATACATCTCGCAATGTAAATAACTTTTGGTAGTTTAAACTATAATGCTTAACTGCACATTAAATTAATAATAATAAAAATAATTATTGTTAGTTATTTAAGCTATTATTCATTATTATTAATCATACATTACCTAACCATATTAAGTTACCTGTACTTACATAAAAGATTCTATATAAGATAGCAAATTCATTAAGAAAGGAGTAATCAGTATTTATTGCGAGCTCTTTCAGGTCGAATGAAGTTATAATATAAGCGATTTGAACCCTAATAGTGTTTTATTTATTAGCTTTAACATTTGGTTCTAAAATTTATATTAGAAGGCTAATAGTTAATACAATGCTTTTCAACTTTTTTAGTAAATTGGGTCCCAACTTTTCATTACAGTTTTTGAAGTCCTAATATGTTTTCCTACATCTATTTTTCTTTTACTACTGATACGCTACTACAAGGCTAAAATTTTGCATTTGGCAACACTGTCGCTCCCACAGTATTTCTCGCGTTTTCACAAGAAGTTCCGTGTAACAAAAGGGGGACGCGAAGACATGAAGAAAAGACAAAATATTCGGAAATGCTTATTATTGAAACCAAACTAGGAAATTAACAGAATGTATCTTTTCATATTTTGGTTTCAATAATAAGTTTTTTCGCACCTAATGTCAAATATCTATAAATGTGTCGTCGCCGGATCTTGGTTAAATCATGAAATGCTTAAATGAACATAAAAACAATAATAAAAGGCTGTAAACTGTTACCACTAATAAAAATACATACCAATGTCTTACTAAGATTTTATTTAAATTTTTCATTTTTTTGCGACCGTGTGAGGGCCCTAATGATTATCTTGCCCCGGGGCCCAATACTGTCGTGTTACGCTACTGATTGCCTATTGTGGTTATCATCACCAACATTGTAGTATCTTTTGCTAATAATAACCACAATTTGTGAGTGCAGCATCCACGAAATTTTACCTATTTATTATTAATTTGGACATAATAAATGGGTAATACACCACCGGCTGAAGAGTCATCTAGGCTATTTATAGCGGCCATCATTAGAAATAGCGTTTTCGATTTATGCGCACTAATATTGCTCAGTCACAGTGCAAGTTCTGAAATCATAATCGCATCAATAAACAAAACAACCTATAAATAACATTATATTTTTAACGGTGTCTCCTAGTCACACATTGTATTTGACTAATTGCCAATACGTATTTAGGTAACTATAGATCATTCGGTCAAGCAGAGATCTTACGTCGTAATCTGTTACCAACGTAAATTCGCAACCCTTCCAATACTTTCACGCCTAAGAAATGTATTTTGTTGTTGGTATTACTATTACTACTTTTATTGCATCATCCAAACGAAAACAATTGTACATTGTTGAATCAATGCAAATATTTTGTCATCTTGGTAAGTTGAAACGTCAGAGAGCTTATTAGACAGCTAATATTTTATTATATACAATATAATCTTTTTTACCTTGTTCTTTAGCATGCTAAAACCATTTAGTTTACTTGATAGCTTCTTTAATTAATTATTTTCAGAAAGAGCTTGATAATTCTGGGTCTTTATTACGTTTAACTTCAGTACGAGAAGTGAGTCTTAAAATAGAATATTTTTAAATATACAGTTCGTTTTATGTTTTATGATCTGTTTCTAAAAAGTAATATTTGTAAAGGGTAGCTGTAGGCTTTGGGTATCGGCAAAAGTGCCGTTTGCAAGGTATCTGCAACTATTAAAAACGGTAACCTTCTTAGTGATCCGAAGATCCTGCTAGAAATAGAAAAAGGAGAGTTACTGACTTAGACAACAACCAAATATTCGCATTACGAGATGCAATATAAGACATGTTGGAAAAGGGTCGGTATCCTTCATTAATTTTATACATGTAACAATATATTAACGACCTTTACCAAATTTTTGCTTCTAGAAATACCGGTTAATTTGGAAATATGTAGGCATGTAATATTACAATAATTATTACAAGCTTCGAAATATCTTTTAGGAATTATACCATGTTGTTTTACGTTGTTTAAATATATAAGAAGAGACCAAACAAATTTAGAAGGTATTAAAGTGGACCAATGAAGAAAACGATTTTGTTTTGATAAACAAAGTTAGGTTAGTTGTTAGTTAATAATTGGGTTTTCTATGGCTGATTTATATGAAAGTTTGTAAGAGAGAAGTTAAACAAATTTCAATTAGGAATTTTATTTTATTTGCGAAAAATATCAATCTCATTTTTATTTGTGAAATAAATAAAGATTAGTAAAAGTTTCACAGTTTTATTAAAATACAACCTGACAATATTGTTTCGACAGCTAAGCTGTCATTATCAAAGGTAATATAATAGTGTAACATTCTTTTTCAAATAATAATACAAGTGCTGTTTAAATCGTCTATTCACAAACAAATATTTATTCCTATACACTAATGAATACACTATAAATTAACGCTATGATTATAAACCATTAAAAACTATTATTTACAGACTATGAATTTCTAATACAACATTTATATTCACTATTTATTTTGTAATACACAGTTAATGACTTGCTGTTGACTACCTCTCTTTTATCCGCCATCCGCTTTTATATCTTCATATAAACGCACCAGAAATCGCTGGAACCTTCTATGTATTCTTAGAAAATGCTAGAATAAACCACGTCTAATTTACATGCTTGTGCGATACGTCATTTTCTCGAAGGCGGCAGAACACACCACCTGTCGCTCGAAAAGAGGTTCGTTCCTTTTCTCTCCCGTTACACTGCCCCCCTCTTCAAGTCTGTTCTGTCCCAGAACAGGTTTTATGCTCTGATTCCTGTAGAACGGGTCATGACGATATCGACAGTCTTCACCTCGACTACACGTTCCATTACGGTAGAAATAACAGTCTACACTCTTCGTTGGCCTTAATGCGGGCTGTGGGTCAAAACTGCAGACGAAGATCTTGACGTCCGTACCTCTAAAAACAACTTCCAGCATGTTTCTAACGATTCTCCAATCCAGCTGGTCCCGCCCACAGCCGAGTTTGGGAACTGCCAATTTGTTAATTCCCCTGGTAAGCAACTCGATTCTCAAATTCCATAGTGCCCTCCACAAGTCGGCGTAACTCGGTTTCTGGTAGTAAAACTGCTTGGTTACCAAGTAGTAAATAGATCGGTCATGATCAGGCAAGCGTAAGGATTTACCAACAGAGGGATTTTGTTCTCGAAGTTCATTCAGCCGTCCAAATTTATTTCTAAACACTACTGCGATCCCCCTGGACATACGGAGATCCGCGGAGACACAGTGGGCAATGGAATAATCACCAGGGACCCGGAAGAGATCTTGTTGCATCTCAGTCGTGACTCCGAATCGCGCTTTTCTAGTTCCAGAGAACGCAGCCATAAATTCTCTAAAGGTTGGCTGATCATCTTCAGGCCTTACGATTTTGATAGCCACCTCGGCCTCATCTTTCCGATCCGGGACTGCGTCATTATTTCCCTCATAGTGCGCCAGACGATTGGAGTGTACCACCTTTGGTTTCCCCCTTGGCAATTTCTGGATGCGATAAATCAAGTCATTTATTCGTTTCTTCACCTGGTATGGACCCTCCCAATTTCGCTGTAACTTTGGAGAATAGCCACGACGCCTTTGCGGGTTGTATAACCAGACAAGCTCTCCAGGTTGAAACCCTCCTTCTTGGGCTCTCACATCGTACGTAGCCTTCATCCGGTCACTCGCGATTCGACTATTATTTCGGGTTCGGTCGTGAATATCCTCCAACTTCTTCTTTAAGTTGATGACATAATCATTCCCGGCTACCTCCTGCTCTATAGGTGGAGACCCAAATTCCAGATCACACGGTAACCGTAACTCGCGTCCAAACATCACAGACGCTGGTGACTGACCGGTTGTTTCGTGGACCGATGCACGATAAGCCATCAGGAACAGATGCAGGTATTGGTCCCAGTCTCGTTGATGATCGGAGACGACCTTGGCCAAATATTTGCCCATTGTTCGATTCATGCGTTCTACCATTCCATCGGACTGCGGATGTAACGGTGTGGTCCGAGTCTTGCGAATGCCCAACAATCGACAGACTTCTCCAAAGAGTACAGACTCGAAATTGCGGCCTTGATCCGAATGCAGCTCCATGGGCACTCCGAAGCGACTGAAAAACTCTTTGACTAGTACGTCAGCAACAGTCGCAGCTTCCTGGTTTGGTAGGGCATATGCTTCTGGCCATTTGGTAAAATAGTCCATTGCTACTAAGATGTATTTATTCCCATCGTCAGTTTCGGGAAATGGTCCGGCAATGTCTATAGCTATTCTCTCCAGAGGACTACCCACATTGTACTGCCTCATGGGTGCTCTTCGTTTCCCCAAGGGTCCGTTGCCAGTGGCACATAGTTCACATTTCCGGCACCACTCCTTCACGTCTTCTTTACAGTTGACCCAATAAAAACGCTCCCTAACTTTCTCCAAAGTCTTTTTCACACCGAAGTGTCCTCCTGAGGCACCGTCATGGAGATGTCGCAATACTGTAGCCACTCGGCTTCTTGGAACCACGAACTGAGACCTAATGGTGGTGCCATCTTCACTCTCCAGTACTCGCTTCAGGAGATCGTCTTCCACCTTCAAGGACTCCCATTGGGCCCAATATGCTTTGAGCGTTCTGTTGAAAGGGCTGACGGCCTCCCAGGCAGGCCTTTCTCCCACGCGCTTCCATTCCAGTACCATTTTTAGTTCGGGATCAGCCTCCTGCTGTCGCTGCAATTCTTCCGGCAACCAATTGTCGTTGACGATGGTAGTCCTTAATACTTGGCAAACCCTCTCCTCCAAACGAGAGCAATGACGGCAATCCGTTGGACAGGGTCTTCTTGAAAGAGCATCGGCATTTCGATGACTAGTGCCCGCTCGATGTTCGGTGTCAAAGTCATATCCTTGTAATCGCTCGATCCACCTTGCGACCTGGCCTTCAGGATTACGGAATTGTAGAAGCCATTTCAACGCTGCATGGTCCGTCCTCAATAAAAACTTCCGTCCGTACAAGTATTTGTAGAAGTGCTCAACGGACTTCACGACGGCCAATAGTTCTTTTCTGGTCACACAATAATTCCTTTCGGCTTTCGACAAAACCTTACTAAAATAGCCGATGACCTTTTCTTGTCCATCCTGTATCTGAGAAAGTACCCCCCCAATGGCCAGATTACTTGCATCTGTGTCAAGTATGAATTTCCCTTCTGTCCGTGGATAGCTCAATATTGGTGCTGTTGTCAGGGCACGCTTCAGCTGTTGGAAAGCTGTTTCACACTCTCCGCTCCAAACATACTCGCGCCCATCTTCAGTTAACCTTGTCAGAGGTTTCGCTATATTGGCAAACCCAGGAACGAAACGCCTGTAGTAGGTACATAACCCAAGAAAACTACGAACTTGGTGTTTATCTTTCGGTGTTGGCCACTCTTGAACTGCACGAATCTTATCGGGGTCGGCTGCCACTCCATTTTGTGATACGAAGTGCCCGAGATATTTCACTTCCTTTCTGAATATGTGGCACTTTTTCGGACTCAGTTTCAGATTGGCTCCACGTAATCTTCGGAACACTTCCTCTAGATTTTTCAAATGTTCGTTGAATGATTTTCCGACTACAATCACATCATCTAGGTATACCAGGCAGATCTTCCACGACAACCCTCTCAGGATGGTCTCCATTAGACGCTCAAAGGTGGCCGGAGCGTTACATAGACCAAAAGGCATAACTGTAAACTGCCATAGTCCGGAACCAATAGTGAACGCGGTCTTCTCCCGGTCTTCAGGTTCCATTTCAACTTGCCAATAACCACTCTTCAAGTCCAAAGTCGAAAACCATCGTGAACCAGACAGGGTATCTAACGTGTCGTCGATGCGTGGTAAGGGATAGCTGTCTTTCTTGGTCACGTTATTGAGCTGCCGATAGTCCACACAAAATCTCGTTGACCCATCCTTCTTACTGACCAGGACCACCGGTGATGCCCATGGACTGCTGGATGGCTCGATGACCCCTTGTTCTTCCATATCAGTAATAATCTTTTCGGCTTCTGCTCGCCTTGCTAGAGGTAGACGCCTCGGCTGCTGACGGACAGGCATAGAGTTGCCTGTATTGATTTTATGTTTTACTATATTTGTTCGTCCCTTCTGGCTATCGTCAAGAGCGAAGATATCTTGGTATCGGTGAACCAAACCCTGTACCTCTTTCACTTCCGTTCTGTTAAGGTCTTCGCACGAGCTAGTAACCATACCCACTAATTTTCCACCATGGTCTTTGGGCACTGGTTTTGGAACATCAGCCATACACCTGGCTACTCGAAATACTGGCACACACTGTCCCACAAGGGTACTCTTCTTCAATGTCACCGGATCCACATTAACGTTCATAATTCTCACCGGTACTCTCTTTCCAACCTTGATCAGCGCTTTTCCCACCAATATGCCACTATGGATCTTCTTATCACAAACAGGCTCCATCATTCGCACACATCCTGCCCGAAGATCTCCATCCAAACCCGCCTCGACAACCGTCTCGCTTTGACCCGGCAATATCACATCTTCAGTCAGCAAAACCCTTACAACCGGATCTTCTCGTGGGTGCAACGGAAGTTCTTCGTTACCGACCTTCAAAACACCCTCTTTCAAATTCAACGTAAAACCAAATTTTCTCAGGAGGTCCATTCCCAAGATGAAGTCATCAGTAATATCGGCTACCAGCACCTCATGATCACGTTCTTCACTTCCAATGCCAATCTTCATCTTCACCACTCCGCGTGTTGGTATCACTTCACCCGTTGCTGTACGGAGTTGAGTAGTTGTGGGTAGCAACTTAATACTTGATCGTAGAACATCAGGGCGTACGATGGATTTTGTCGCCCCCGTATCAATAAGTAGTGGAACAGTTCGATTAGCAATTTTCCCATCTACAAACAAACTGCTGGTACTATTCTTTGATGTTACGGCATGGATGGTGATCTCCGGGGCATCTTCACTCAAGGTCAACGTTCGCCCCCTCTCGTCGACCTTCTTTAGTTTTCCGACGGTTGAGTTTGTTTTTGGTTTAGGGCAACGGCGTCGTATGTGCCCTTGTTCGCCGCAATTCCAACAACGGGGCCCTCGAACTTCTTGAAGATTCTTCTTACGGCTCTCTTCCTTCTGAAGAACTCTCATTAACAACTCTTCTAGGCGATCTTTGGAATCTTCCTCTTCTTCTACAACAGTTCGAACTCGCCCGTGGCCTCGGGACGCTTGTTTTGCGGCTTCAAATTCTAACGCGTGAGCAAGCGCATCATCAGTTGTTCTTGGTCGCGCCAGCCTTAATGACTGCTGTGTTTCCCCATCTCTTAGTCCATCAATGAAGGTCTGCACAGCGAGTTGTCCCAGAAATGAATCGGGTGCCGTAGGGTACGCCAATCGGACAAGCCGCGCTACATCGGCTTCAAACTCCTGAAGGCTTTCTCCATTCTTCTGGACACGATTCTTTACTTGCGCGTGATAAACCTGTTGTAGATGCGCGTCTCCATATCTCATCTCCAATCTAGAAACTAACAACTGGTAATCATTTTCCTGCCCTGCTGGGATTGTTTGCAGGACGTTCAACGTGTCTCCACGCAAAGCCACAGTTAAAGAAACGGCCTTTTCCTTGCGTGTCCATCCGTTGGCCCCAGCGGCCGCCTCAAATTGTTTGTAGTAGGTGGACCAAGGTATCTTTCCATCGAACGTGGGTGGTTTTACTTTTATCCCTACGGTAGGAACCTTCTCTTCTTTAAATTGTTTCTTTCCTTCATTAAACGGCCACTCAGACGTTGAGGGAAACCGTAGTTGATTCATTCTATCTTCCAACTCTTCGTCGTCTTTCTTAGCTGTTGGTGGTAATTGCATTTGGGCTATTTTCTCTTCTACCATTTTTATTACCCTATCTTGTTCCGCCAATCTGCCTTCCAATAGCCCTAGCGCGCTGGCATTCTCCATAAATTCTTCGAAAACTTTTTCTTCTAACACTTTGACATTGTCCAGCAATTCTTCTTTAAGCCTTCTAGAACTTTCTTCGGACTTTTCTAGTAATTCTTCCTTAAGCAATCTTGTGTTTTCTAGTAAATCTTCTTTAAGCCTTCTAGAATTTTCAAAAACTTTTTGTTCCATCTTTCTAGCATTCTCTTCGGACTTTTCCAGTAGTTCTTCTTTTAGCATTCTAACATTTTCTTCGGACTTTCTAGAATTTTCTTCGGACTTTTCCAGTAGTTCTTCTTTTAGCATTCTAACATTTTCTTCGGACTTTCTAGAATTTTCTTCCATTTTACTTAACAACAAACTAGTATCAATTGCGGGTCCAGGTATCTCGAAGCGGTAATTTTCAGGATCTTCCTTCTGTTCTAAAAGCCATTCTCTTAGCCGATTTATCAAAACTTCTTTCTTTCCATTACTATCCAAGTCCCTCTCGTCCAATTCCCGTTTTAAATCTATTACTAAGAGATCTTTCAATAGTTTCATCACCATTTTAATCGTTTGTTGAAATTAATTTTAACACTAAAAATTTATTCTCACAGCACTTTATTTAATTATTACGCGTTTTTATTTATTTTAAAACCTCACACCTGTAACACCACTGTAACATTCTTTTTCAAATAATAATACAAGTGCTGTTTAAATCGTCTATTCACAAACAAATATTTATTCCTATACACTAATGAATACACTATAAATTAACGCTATGATTATAAACCATTAAAAACTATTATTTACAGACTATGAATTTCTAATACAACATTTATATTCACTATTTATTTTGTAATACACAGTTAATGACTTGCTGTTGACTACCTCTCTTTTATCCGCCATCCGCTTTTATATCTTCATATAAACGCACCAGAAATCGCTGGAACCTTCTATGTATTCTTAGAAAATGCTAGAATAAACCACGTCTAATTTACATGCTTGTGCGATACGTCATTTTCTCGAAGGCGGCAGAACACACCACCTGTCGCTCGAAAAGAGGTTCGTTCCTTTTCTCTCCCGTTACAATAGGGAGAAGAAGTGCATACGTCATACCGTGCCTGACGTCATAATTCTTTCCTCGCAACGCGCATGTTCGCATTGCTCTACTTCGCTGTAAACCGTTTGTTTGACAGTTTTGACACTGTTGACAGTTGGAAGAGAAAACGTGACGCTACTTTGTGAGGTTAAAATAATAGATAGGTACTATCACAAATAAAATATTGAAACAACAATGGGTGAAAGCCATTGGGTAAGTGTTTTTATAGCTTGTAAACATCCTTTTTAACACTATCAATAATCAGAAATGAAAATATAATGTGCCTTATTGAAGTACATGCGCGTTGCGAGGAAAGAATTATGACGTCAGGCACGGTATGACGTATGCACTTCTTCTCCCTATTATAAACAAACACGTCGCTAAGGTAGATACAAAAATAGGTAACTAGATAACATTTTTATTTAGTTGTAGCTACATAGCCAAAATATACACCATTCCACAAACACTCCTAACCTAACCTACTATTGAAAATGTAATGTCAGAAATTATTGGCATTTTCATCTTAACATGTTTACAAAGTCACTAAGTGACTAATGGCGTAAGCACTCTGGTTGCCTGAATGGTCTATATGTTACGTTTTTCTCGGCATGAATCCGTCTTATGGCGACGATTTCATACAGAGAAAAAAGTATTGGCAACTATTCAAATACAATGTGTGGTTAGGGGACACCGTTAAAAATATAGTTGTGATAAACCACAGTCTTTACAATCTATTATTAGTGAAAACAACCTAACCTCAGCTCTATGAAATAACACGTGCTCTGAGCTGTTTTTATTGTACAATAAATATTTGACATATTGTATTGCTCTATTACATTATATTTAGTTCTTCTTAATCCATTTTTTTAAATACGCATGAAACGAAGCCAGAAAATTCTAAATAAACGAACATATAATGAGAGCTACCGCAGAAAACTTGCTGTGTGAACTTAAGAGCCTACCCTTATTAAACTGTGAAAAATTAACAACATCCATACTTGATGATTACTGGATTGAAATTGAAGAAACAGAAACTAAGCAAGATGAAACGAATTTGAAGATGTAGCTATGAATACTATGAGTAAGTCATGTTCGACTGTTGACTCTTTGACACAAGTTGCATGTGAGTGAAGTGTATTCAACTTTGAAATTGATCAAGAACCGCTTGAGAAGCTCTATGTCTCAAGAACACTTGGAATCTGTTATGTTGATGGTAGCAGAAAAATATATTCTTATGAATTTAGATTCGGACGAAATTATGGTTAAGACTACTGCAACGAGTGTACTTTTACAGATTTTTAAATTTTTTCGTTATATTATAGTTATTAATTTTTTATAGTTAGTTTATAATTTTCATTTATAGTCTTATGTTTATAGTGTAGCTTTATAGAAATAAAGTTTTTGATGGAAATACGAGAATTATTTAAAGCTAGCGATGAAGTGACTGATTTCCTACTCCTGGGCCTTGGACCGGTATAATATATATTTTATATCGGTATAATATTTCTTCCCAGTCAGTCACTGATACAAAGCATACAAAGGAATAAAAGAACGATGTTTTCTTCAGATGAAAGATTTCAAAGACTTGAATTTGTGTCACTGCACATGCGCATGACGGAGGAATGGTGTCATCTTGGGCTATAAATAGACGTTTGTCAGCTCATATTTCGTGCGTCAGCTGTTTCTAAATTGAGCACTTGCAAGTTGCACGTCGGCTGTTTTACTTTACTCCAGTACAAAATAAATCGAAAACGCTATTATTTGCATTCTTATGACTTGACACACCCCACTTTATGTTTATATTTACAATTCAAAAGTGGGGCTCCAAAAATCTTAGTATGTTATCTTTTATATTGTGATACTTAGGTGATATTTAGTACTAATAAACAGCTTTCTCTTTTATAATATTCCAGAAATATTATCAATAGCAAGAATAAGCGAAGCTTATATAAATCTAGTAGGCCGTGAGCAAGAAATATATGGCGCGCCATCTCTTTAACTTTATTTTAACTAATATCAAGAAATTACCGTTAAAAGGGTCGTAACTATAATTTGAGACCTTTTATAATCGACCTTGAGATTAGTCTTATATTATTATTTATTAGTTAGTTTTTTATTATTGATGCCTTGCCTATCTGCAGACAGCTGCCAACCGCCACTGCAGAATAGGTATTGTGACATCCTAGTTGCCAGGATGTACAATATTAATGCTTACGGTACTCAAGGTTAAAAGGAGAGCTGGTAGGTTGGTTCGTCGATGATAGCTACTAGAAAATAACGATTTGCTGCCTGGGCGCCATTCTAGATACCTAGAAAGAAGGGGAATGACCAAATACACACAATCATAACAAAAACACAACACGATCATGTAAAACGCATAATTAATAATTAATCTAAATGGTGTATAATAATGTAAATAGAATAGCAAATAGTACTAACAAATATACAAAAAAATATAACACAATAATCACCAAAGGCACAAAGAAAATAAAATGAGTAATAAAAACACCCTACTATAATAACATATAGAAAATGGCCACAATATAAGTATGAAATATGCCCACAGTTATGACTAACAGTCAGTGTAACAAATATACAATATTTTCTGATAAATAAATCGGTACAAATGTCAATAATGAAAGTCTTTTTTTTGTATACAAACAATTAATCAAATTACAAAATATATAATTAAGTGTAACTTGCAGTGAACAGGAGTGTGCAAAAATAAAAAATAAAATTGTTGGAAACTGTGAGAAGTGAGGTAGGAAACAAATATCGGGTAAGTATACATAAACTCAATTCCTAACCTTAAATCTTTACCAATAAACAAGAATAATCAATGTAAAAAGGACCATATAAAAATAACCTGTAATAATTTCAGGCAAGCTTGCTCAATAAGGTGCCGTACCAGCAATATGAATACCAAAAGCTAGAAATTTACAAACAAAAGGACTGCCAGTACAACTTATCAAAGTTTAATCACAACGAAGGTAAGTTTAGGATAAGGATATTATGGTAAAGTAAATAGAACACTTCTGTAATACTTACAGTTACAAACTCTCAAAATTACCAAAAAGATTATAGTACCAAAGATGCTGATGCTGACAATAACCAGCTTCTAGAATTAAAATGCAGGAACAACCAACTCCTGGCTGTGAGACAGTGTGGTGGCCTACAGGTCTCTTCAATGATTTAAACCACCATCACTGGAGGGTACGATTATCAGCATGAAAATCCCAATTAGCAGGATAATATATAGTATTCTTTTAGAACTTGCTTACACCAAAGCATTCATTTCCATGATGCAATTCAAAAAGATTCGCCAAGTAAGTCTCAATAAAATTAGAATAACCCTCATCAATAAAGGTGAAAAATGTGGGGTAAGGTGAGGCCTAAAAATAAAATTAATAAATTACCCCCAAGCAAAAGTATAGATCTCAAAGAAAAATCAAAAAGAATCTAGAAAAATTCAAGAAATAGCAAAGCTTACTACCTAGATGTTCTCGGGCCAAAGGTTCAGTAGGAAAAGAGCTTAAAAATTTTAAAATGTCTGCTCATTATCAAAACAGATAAAGATTTCCTCTTAAAACTAAGTTGGTAAAACCTTCTCACCAAAAGATTAAAAGAAAGTAGAAATGACTGACAATGTTTATAATAAGATAACAAAAATATTCAGGGGAAAAATATCAGAAAACACCCTAAAAGAAAATCCAAATAGTAATTTAAAGAACAAAAATAATTAAAGTTAGATAGGTAGGCACACTTATACAATTAAGACAATTCTTTTTCTTTTTTTTAGGAAACGACTCCAAAGAACCAAGACAATAATAAGAATTGGGAAACGTCACAGTGTATTGGTAAAATTATAGGAAAGATCTTGCAAGATTTTACTCCTATTATACATATTATAAATTTGGATTTTCCGCGATTAATAGTTAATTGTTAATTAATGTCGTCACTACACTTGTTACCTTTATTTTTCTATGCATCGTTGCAACTCTAGTAGGGTTAGGTTTATCCTCTTCTCTTTGTTCCTTTCTTTAATAGCTAGCACTGCACTGTCAATAATGAAAATTTTAGGTCTCTTTACCAGAAAAAATTCCTACAGTCATTTTAATCCAATATGTGCATGAATTATTGTAATTCTGTTAATTTCTAGAGTACAGACGCCCTCTGTGGTAATACCACTAAACGACCCATTGTGTGCTTAAGCCTATTAGATTTTGTTAAGTATTTATAGGATTTGTCATAATCTTTATTATACATAAGTCTTTCTAGTTTTTGATACCGTGGAAAAAAACGGACTATACATTTGCTGCGAGGTGTTCATGGAAGAAGTAACTGGTACCAGATTCCAGAACCAAAGAAAATTGGAGAACTTTCAAGCGTTTTCAGTACTTTGATAATATTTAAAAAGTTTTGTAGTTTTCCTTATTTAGGATATAATCTCCAGTCTCCACTCTTGAGGATATATTATCCTTTGTGCTTCGGGAATATTCTTAAAAAATAAATTGTTACAGCCTAATTTATGTATTTTTATTTTTTCTTTCACTATTGTTAATGTTACAGTCTAATTTATGTATTTTATTTTGCCTTCATTACTGAAAGGTACTCTATTTATAGTTGCTATGTATGCGACACAAGTATAGGAGGGAAATGCCAAAGCTCTGCAACAGAGCACGGCACGTAGAAGAAGAAGAATGTATGCGACGATCGTTATTATTTCTCCGAAGTTGCCTTTGGGAAAATTATTATAAATTCAGATAATACAAAAACAAAATTTAACAAACTGACGGGTAAAAAAACCTATTTCGAACATCCTAAGAAAAAACAGAACTCTGGGTGTTATTTGGACGACAAGTGTTAGTGGAGGTGTCCCCTATAAGAACTAAAGACAAAGAGATTCATAAATCCCCCGGACCACATCCTATGGAAACAATTCATTTAATTATTCAGGTAGGTGAAGAAACCCATCAGTTTAATTACTCTTCAAGGTCCTTCGAAATTTTATTCTTTTTTTTTGTTGTTCAAACATAAATTCTTGTGCATTTTACAATACTATGAGAAACCATTTCCATATAATATTTATCATAAATTTTTATGTAAACCTATATCTCGCAAAACATGTGTTGATCCATAGTGCTGATATTCAGACCTCATTAATCATTAAAATGTTTATTCATATATTATCTTTTGTGCTATTATTTAATACAAAGTATTATATACAGGGTGTATTGAACATAACTGCTATTATTAAAGCAGGCGATAGATGACATTGATACCAACAAAAAACTATAAACACATCTTTGTAGATGCAAATGGTGCAATAAAGACAAATCATTCTATTTAGTTTGCTGTGTTTGCAAATTTAACATTGCTTTATCGTCATGACTGTAAATTCAGCTGCTACGGTGGAACGTTAGGGTACTTCCGATACATCCGAATCGGGATGATTTTGTTGTTCAGTTTGTAAATTATTAGTTAAAGAATTTTATGCATACAGTTTTGGCAGAGAAATTACAAATTGTTGAGAAAGGCAGATCAAAACCAGAACTTTCAAATTTAACAACAAAGATTAAAACCTGGTATTTTACTAAAAAAATACCAGAAAATCAAGTTGCATTATAAATGAATAGTAGTACTTTTTTAAAATAAAGAATAATAGTCAACAAGTTCCATAAGTATAAAGTGTAATAGTTCTTCTTTGAAAAACTTTTGTGATCTACCCTCAGTACTTTGTATCCAACAAAACCTGCAGCATATTGTTCGTTATGTTACGAGGGCATTACTCAATCGTTTAGTCATCAGTGGACACATAACAGGCTAGTTATGTGATAATGATATGGAATGATTTTAGAGTCAGTCTCGAACAGAAAGAAGTACTATATACACGCTTTTAGATGTTATTACCGATATATTTATTAATAAATTATATTAAACAGTTGGGGTTGTTTATACTTTTAAGCTTAATAATTGTAACACTGTTTTTTATATTGTACCTAGGAGTAGCGGTTTCAATTCGCTCATTAAAGAGGAAAAAAATTCTTGAATCAGGGCTTAGGGGTGATAATAAACATTTATTTTCAAGTGACTATGACAATATTTTATAATGGTTTTATGTGTTTTACATAACATGTCAGGGCTAATAATAATTATTTTTATATAAACAAAAACAAGACCCACTATCAAAATAGCATAAATAAATAACAAAACAATTACAAAAAAATAGTAAGTATTGTAACATCCAAGAATCTATGGAGAAAACAGAAAATATGTGAGATATACTCGAACATATTAAAATTAAAATCATGGTTGCTTCCCTAGCCTAAATTCTCACCGCACGCCACTGCTAAAAATAAGCACAAGCGTTTCACAAAGAGACCAGCTACATTAAAAAAAATAACACTGAAAATGAGAAGTGTAATTTCAAGGTGATGGTAATGTCACATAACATTATTATGTTAGCCACTATAATATTATTAAAATTGATGCTTGTCGTTACCCTTGGTGGTTATCCGTCACTGGTTCCCAGCACTATTGCATAAACAAGTTCGGAGTTCGAGGTTGTTTGTTTAATAAAATTATACATATTCTATTTCTTTAAAACGTGTATTATATCGAAATGCAAGAAATAATTATTGAGTTCATAATAAAATGTCTGCTGAAATGTCTTTCTTTAATTAGAAATATTTAGTATTATGCAGTCAATATGTCTTTTATTGTCATGCCATGTATTCATGTCTTTTATTGTAAAAAATGTTATAACGAAATACAATACGACCCCATTAATAAGCAGTAAATTACATGAGCAAATTTGAAATAAAGTATAATTCAATTAAATCTAATCTTATTTAGTGAAAAAAAAATTCCATGTAAGAAATAGTTCGACTAGTAGGTTAAAATAAGTTTATCAAAAAGAATTATAGGCACGTAATTTTTACATGAATTTATATTCCAGCGCTAATTGGGATTACAGTCAAATGATTTCTCACCACTATGAATGAGCATGTGAGTCTTGAGGATATATTTCTGTGAGCATTTGTAATCACATAAATTACATTTCAATGGTTTCTCACCACTATGAACAAACATGTGTCTCTTAAAGACACCTTTTTGTGTGAATTTGTAATCACATAAATTACATTCAAATGGTTTCTCACCACTATGAACCAACATGTGTCTCTTAAGGGCACTTTTGTATGAGCATTTGTAATCACACAAATTACAGTCCAATGGTTTCCTATCACTATGAACAAACATGTGTGTCTTAAGGGCACTTTTCTGTGAGCATTTGTAATCGCACAAATTACATTCCAATGGTTTTCCAACACTATGAACACTCATGTGTCTCTTAAGAGCGCTTTTGTGTGAGCATTTGTAATCACATAAATTACATTCAAATGGTTTTTCACCACTATGAACAAACACATGTCTCTTAAGGGCACTTTTGTGTGAGCATTTATAAGCACACAAATTACATTCCAATGGTTTCCCACCACTATGAACAAACATGTGTGTCTTCAGAGCACTTTTATGTGAGCATTTGTAATCACACAAATTACATTCAAATGGTTTCTCGCCATTATGAACAATCATGTGTGCCTTAAGGTGACCTTTCTGTGAGCATTTGTAATCACATAAATTACATTCAAATGGTTTCTCACCACTATGAACAAATATGTGTGTCTTAAGAGCATTTTTGTGTGAGCATTTGTAATCACACAAATTACATTCCAATGGTTTTCCAACATTATGAACAATCATGTGTCCCTTAAGGTGACCTTTTCGGGAGCATTTGTAATCACACAAATTACATTCAAATGGTTTTTCACCACTATGAACAAACATGTGTTTCTTAAGATAATATTTCTGTGAACATTTGTAATCACACAAATTACATTGCAATGGTTTTCCAACATTATGAACAATCATGTGTCTCTTAAGGTGACTTTTTCGTGAGCATTTGTAATCACACAAATTACATTCAAATGGTTTTTCACCACTATGAACAAAAATGTGTTTCTTAAGATAACATTTCTGTGAACATTTGTAATCACATAAATTACATGTAAATGGTTTCTTTGGAATGTTCAACTCACTTAAATTACTTGCCAATTGTTTCTTGTTTATGCGAGAGAACAAAGGTTTCTAGAAATTAGTTTTCTTTAAAAATCTATATTAAAATAAATGTTACATGTGCATACTTTATCGATATTCAGTTGTACATCTTTTTGTAGATTACTATTATCCAACACTTTCTCTTCAATCTCGTTGCAAGTTTGTACCTCATCTTTGATGTTGCAGTCGTTTAGTGTATGCAGTTCTATATCTATTTCATCTTTAATCATTATGGTTTTGGTATCGGTGTCCATTGTGACACTATAACGAGTGTTTGACGAGAGATGGTTACAACCTGCAATAAACAAAAAAACTATAACTACATACACATCATAGTATAAAAAGAAAGTGTTTACTAACCGCATAATAAAATTATGGTAAAAGCTTTCACTGCTATGAGTCGCGGAAAGATCAAGGATAATTAATTCCATATAAAATTCATCAGTGTTAATAATTAATGATGATGATGAAATATCACTTTAGAAGCCGGGGTGAATCTAGCAGCCGGAGTTGATTGTGAACTAGCCTTGCTCCCAAATTCCGTTAATCGTAGACTGGACGTGCGTTATAGTAGCAAATCTATTATTAATTTCTACAAACAAAACTAACGAGAGAAACTAACGGTATTTTGTGTACTATTTAGGCTTCACAATGTAAATGATTGTTAATAGGTACACGAAATACAGGCTATTGTCGGCATGTTCATATACTACTTGATTTGAATAAAATAATGTTAAATACATGTTGCGTATATCAAATGCTTACGTGCACATAATACTGAATTCTGTTTTATCACGACCAGTTGCAACTCGATTAAATTAATAGGTATACAGCCTCATTCCTTCATATTATTCTTATCAGATTATTCCAGTTAACTTGGCTTAATAGCTACGTATGTATCATAGCAGGGAAAATGCAATATTTCAACGTTAATAGTATGTGTAAGTAACTGCTAACTACGATATTTACACATTTGTTCGACCAAAGTTTTAAGAGCGAGTTCACCATCCTTCCCGCAAACATCGTTTACACCCAGAACACTAACGATCCATTACGAACAGCTTTTGACCTCCCATCAAACACCGGGAAAAAAATTAAATTCGGAATCTGCTAATAAATACGATATCTAAGTTATATACATTTTCTGTCTAAGGTTTGGGTGTGAGTTCACCAAATTTACAGCAAACAAAGACCGCCCCCAGGAAATCAATAACCAATAAAGAACAGCTTTTGGCCTTCCGTCAAACACCGAGAAAAACATTAAATTCGGAATCTGCTAATAAATACGATATCTTTTTTATATACATTTTCTGTCTAAGTTTTGGGTGTGAGTTCACCAAATTTACAGCAAACAAAGACCGCCCCCAGGACATCAATAACCCATAAAGAACAGCTTTTGGCCTCCTGTCAAACACCAGGAAAAAATTAAATTCGGAATCTGCTAATAAATACGATATCTAAGTTATATACATTTTCTGTCTAAGTTTTGAGAGTGAGTGCACCACATTACTTGCATTTACTTGCCCGACATTTGTAACAGGACTATGCCAATTTATCTACTACATCAGCCGCTCGTTAAAGTGAATACTCTATTAAATGTACAATTCGTTTATATGAACAACAAAAACTTTAACAGTGTACATGATCGATTCAATAAACAGAATAACCGAATTATAACTCCAGACCCTGTAAGTTCCGATGCACGTCATCAATGATTTTTTCAAATTCTTTAAGGGCGGTTTTTTTGTAAACTTGACAAAAATAAATATAGGAGTGCTTGTTTTTAAAGGTTTTTTGAGTTATTACTTTGCACATGTAAATTTTACTGCAATCCAGTAAAATCATCTTATTTATTCCCATCTATTATATTTTGAATTTATATATTCGAAATAAAAGCTGTAAAGGAATTAACTGCGTATGACTTTCATATTTGTCTTTCGACTTTGGTAATCCTGCTGTTTCTCGTTTGCTCGTTTATAACCTACAGAAACACAAAGGCTATTTTTATTAAAGAAATACTTAACCAACCAAAATGTAGCTGTGCTGGAAGTATCAGCTTGATCCAAATAACACTGCCTTAGTTTTGCCAGCTAGCCCCCAATAAGTCGGAGAGGGGCGGGGTAATACAAAATATAAAAGATAAAAAAAACAAGCGCCACTTCGTTTAAAAACAATGCTTATTACTAAAGCTTCAAGCTTATCAGACAAACGAAGAAATAGATCTACTAAAATATGGGCAACTTCCAATATTTTGGTCGTACCGTACATATATACTTACAAATGACGAACTGGAAAGCCAAATTAAAATCATACAAATAAATAATAAATAAATAAAACACACGTAGTGAAATGTAAACGTTCTAAGTAGGGCTTTATTTTACTTGCAACTATTTTCTATTGTGCAGATAGAAAAAAATGTAATGTTTCAACAAAAAAAAAGGTGAATAGTGATCTGTATCACAGTTGGTTGTACTTAAAACTACCCTACAACAATTCCACTATTCGAGATCTCGTTTTATCCTTAAAATTAACATGCATGCATAAATTGTAAACACATTGAATAAATATATACATATACATAAATAAAATGACACATAATACATACAAATTTAGACAAACATCCCACCATTCGAAGACCCACGGCTGTATGTTTAAAGCCTTGCTTAGAGGGTTTTCGCTCCACCCTTCGATATTTGGTTGTTTTTCTCCGACCCGGTATATGTATAGATGTAGGTACGGACACAAAGGGGAAGAACCTTCCAATTAAAATACACGGTCAGATGGGCAGGAACAAGAATACACCAACGAACAACAAAACCCGAAACAAAAAAAGACCTTTCTATAAACTGAAAGGTCTTTTACAATACAATTCCCTCAAGGTGACGGTTAGAGAAATAATAGTACCTAAAATGGTTAGCACCAGAACGTAATCCGTCCAATTTGACGATTGATCGCATATAACCAATCAAGCGATCATTCTGTTGAATGTGAGATTTATTCCGCTAAAGCGAATTAATATTTAAAACCAATTTCTAATATATCTCGCCCATTCAACTTCTCGTACCAAAAAGCCATTTTGTTACTTCCATTCGCCTATTGAGCAGGGAGCTCAAACGCGCAGGAGCGACTTCACGATAAACCGAAAGAAAGGGAAAACCAGTGACAACCAAACAACGGAGAAGCTTGGTTTTAAACAGTGACCATCAAACAAATAATGGGTTGTGAATTTCAACGTTATAATTCCCCCCTCAACTCCCAGTCGCGAAAACCCTTTCGCGGCTTAGCATAACCTAGCCTTGCTAAAATCTAACTTGACCAAAATAAATTGAAAGAACAACCCACCAGGATGAAAAATACCATGCCAAAAAAAACATGGCACCAAAAATTAACACCAGAAAGGTGATCCAAAAAAAATCCAAAAAAAACAACAAAAAAAGGACAAACACAAATTGGAGGTGGAGGTAAGGAAAGAACAGAGGAACAAAAGGTTCCACCCCGAAGCATGAACAATGGTCGGGCAAGCAGGGTTCACTGCAAAGACGCGCTTCACACACGGTACTGGGCACAGTGGTATTCCACGTCGGGAAGGGACCACTGAGCAACTCCCAGTGCCCGAGGCTTGGCAACGACTCACAACAAAACCTACCAGCACGAACCACTGAACATGGCCAGCAAAAAGAACTGAACAGAGAGCCGCCGACATACTCTCTGCTCGCACCTAAGAGAGGGTAGTATAGAGGAAAAAAGAAGAAAAAGAAAACAGAGTGAAAAAGAAGGGCTCGCCCGGACACATGTGAAGTGGGCAGAGTTCAGCCCAAAGAAACCCAAAAGAACCACGGTCTTGGGGATCCAGCCCAAGCCGTGCTATTGCAAATATGGAGTCAAAATCGGTATAAGAAAGAAGGAGAAGGTAAAAAGGAGAAGAGAAATTGTCAAATCCGGTATACAAAAAAAATAGTTTGTCTAAGCCAAAACAAAAGTCGAAATTGCTATATCAAAACCCTTGGTATAAAAGCCAAAAATAGATACCTGCAAAACAAACATCTAAATAAAAACTAATAAGCCCTAACAAGTCGACAGATATTAGGTCGAACTGAACGTATCACTAAACGCTCCAAATGAGGACAGCCCCAACCATCGCTGAACTCTGTGGAACCCAAACCACCAAATGGTTCCCCCAAAAATATATATGGAGATACAAGAATGGCTACAGAAGATGAATATACCATTCGATGACCATCTTACTTAAGGCAGAATTGCTTCATATAATGGAACGGTAGCTTTAAGTTTATGTTTTAGTTAATTATATCTAATACATAATATTAATCTTCGCTGCAAAAAGGCTGACTTTGCAGTATGGTCACAGAGTACTCTTTCTTCCACCATATCACTGCATCTATAAACCAATCGAAAACAATATATTAACAAAGACGAACAAACAATAAACAAGCGATGGGAGAAAGAAGTTCGATTTGATATTGATACCCAACCCCTTATAATACATGTCGGCGATTCGAACGATGACAGCAGCTGCTACGGCGATGGTGGTGAAGACAGTTAGAATTTAAATGTATTTTTGTATATTTTAGAATAAATGTATATTTCTGTATATTGTTTGTTTATTATTATACTGTATCTTATTTGTCTTTTTAGAAATTAAATAAAATTATGTAGTTGTGTTATTTTATGTTATTTTCACAATATGATATATATCTACTTAGTTCAGTTACTTATGTTCAAAAAATCTTTTTATTTTGTTTTAATCGCTTTATTTTATCGTTTTACAAACTTAAACACATCTGGCGTTTTGTTAGTTCATGGTAAGGTACGTACTTCAGCAACACAGACAAATAATTCTTGGAAATGCCTATTTAATCTTAACCTATCCTAATTCCAGTGACACCCAATAAGCTTTTGTAAATTATACTAAAAGCCTTTTTCGCGTTTATTATTCATTTTTCTCTCTTACTTGTATAATGAAAATGGCTTATTTTTCTTTGCACTATTTGCCATATCAATTAATGATCCAAGTGCCATAACATCCTATATACGAGGGAAGATCAATATTTACGGTCCCTGATATAGAAAGAGAAAGAATTTTTAAAGATTATTTATTTATTTCTCAACATAATCTCCCTGGACTTCAATGCACTTGGTCCACCGATGTTCCAATGCTTCAATGCCTTTCAGGAAGAAGTTTTCCGGTTGCTCCTCAAACCAGCCATTTACTGCGGTCATAACTTCATTATCGTCTCCATATTTTTTTCCACGCAGGTTTTCCTTTAATTTTGGAAATAGATGGTAATCACTGGGTGCCAGGTCTGGTGAATATGGAGGGTGTTCTAGGATTTCAAAGCCAGCGTTCTGTATGGCAGCCATGACAATGCAGCTCTTGTGGACTGGAGCGTTGTCCTGATGGAACAAAATTTTGTGTGCCAACTTTCCTGGTCTTTTTCTGTCGATGTTTTCGCGCAATTTTGGAATTAACCCTGCATAATAAGAACCCGTTATTGTGTGTCCACGCTGCAAATAATCGATCATCAAAATTCCTTCTGCATCCCAGAACACTGTGGCCATAATCTTTCCAGCCGCCCGTTGAACTCGAAATTTGCGTGGAGGTGGAGAACCTCTGTGATGCCACTCCATACTTTGTCTTTTCGTCTCAGGATCAAAATGGTGCACCCATGTTTCATCCACAGTCACAAAGCGAGTGAGAAATTGCTTCCGATTGGCCTTCAGGTACTCCAAATTGGCTTCCGAATGCAGCACTCTAGAGCGTTTCTGATCGACGGTCAGCATCTTTGGAACCCAACGCGCCGAAATTTTTCTGAGATCAAGAACATTTCTTAAAATATTTTCAACTGACCCATAAGAGATGTTTGTTATTTCCGCGATATGGCGAATAGTCAGTCTTCTATCTGCCATTACCATATCATGGATCAAATTGATGTTTTTGTCAACGGTGACACAGACTGGACGTCCCGCACCTTTCGCATGTTCGCAAGTTGTTCTGCCTAATCTAAACTCACGAGACATATTTTTCACCACTTGGTAAGAAGGGGCAGAGTCCCCTAAAACGTCTGTCATATCCTTGTGAATTTCAGTAGGTGTTAATCCTTTTTTTTGCAAATACTTTATCACCGCTCTGACTTCACTTTTTTCCATTTTTAAAAATTGTCTGTTATCGACCAGCTTAATTATTAATAACTTTCAAAGAACAACACGCACCTACACAAAACTTGACACAACAAATAATTAGTAATGACAGTTCTCATAGAAAAATGAGTGACGATATCATGCAAAGCCTACTATGTCAGGGACCGTAAATACTGATCTACCCTCGTACATGTGCTAAATTGGTTGCATACACATAAGTAGTCATTCCACTCATGCAAATAATGTAAACATACTAATTTAATGACGTCATTTGAGGTTATGACGTAGGATGTGACGTGCATTGGAACTTACAGGATCTGGAGTATATCTGACTTACTTTGCTGAATTTGCATGTCTGAATAATCTATCAGTTATAATTTTTGTATACCAGACAGTTTTGTTCACTTATAAAATCTATTTAAGTTAATAAATTAATAAAGCCATTTTAGAGAGTACATTCAATTGAGTAAATATCTCTTTTGTATGAATGAGAGACTACTGTATTTGGAAATATGTAGCTGGTACATGGTTCTAGTAAGATTTATTTACAGCTAGGGCAAATATAATGTCGCCCTTTAGGACGGTTTGTCAGTCCGAGGCAAGTATAATGGTAGAAGTTGTTACATGTTACATGTATATTTTAAATAAAATCTTCATATTTTTTCATAAAGTTATTTTATTAAATTCGGTAATTGACTTTTTACAAAAGTGATTACCTGTTGTATTTGTTTACATTGCCTTTTGTTACTACGTCAGCTCCCTCTAACATTTACATAACTAACCTACATAATACAGAACACTATAATAAATATAATATACAGGACGCTGTATATAACATCTCCCCCTTTTACATTTTAAACAGAAACACTGAAAACAAAATTCAGATAAATAACAAAATAATATTTTTTTTCAATCTCTGAATCTAGCAGGCTTATTTATAATCCTACCAGACCTGGTTGAAATCGGATTTAACACAGACACACTTGGTTTTGTTACAATTGATAATTGCGTTTTTGAAATGTCAGACATAACTGAGTTGGCCTTGGAGGAGCTAGATTCTGAGCTAACATTATTTAAGTCACTAGACTGAGTTATAGGAGGATCTTTTGGTGAGGGTCTAATAAAGGAAGAATTCCTTCTCAGAACTCTATCAAACTTATCACGAACCAAGTAAGAACTTGGACTATCACATTTACCAACTACTTGTCCAGGGACCAGGGAATTGTGTAATTTGCAATTCTCTTGAAAAACCTCAACAATATTTTTATAATTTTTCTTATCGGTATTTTGAATGTACGAAATTTTCTCTGTGCCTCCTCACCTGCATGATTAAGAAAAATGGCTACTTTGGTTTCATCATCTTTGCTGTCTAAACCTGTGGCTTTTAAATATATTTCCATACTTTTAATGAAGTTTTCCAAATTTTCATGAGCATTTCTATCAAAAACGATGCTCTTCGGTGCTTTAAATGTTGCCTCCATGATTTTTATTACTTAACTTCTTTGCTTTTAATCCTTTTACACTAATTATATTTTAACTTTCTTTCCTTGTTCTTAAATTTTAAAAGTAATTTGTTAGTTCATTAACCTCTTTGCTTTTAATGCTTTTACACTAGCTATGCTTTAACTTTTTTCCTTGTTCTTCAATTTTAAAAGTAACTTACTAGTTTACTAACGAACCTGATACCAGGTTACATGTTACATGTATATTTTAAATAAAATCTTCATATTTTATCATAAAGTTATTTTATTAAATTCGGTAATTGACTTTTTACAAAAGTGGTTACCTGTTGTATTTGTTTACATGGTTTACATTGCCTTTTGTTACTACGTCAGCTCCCTCTAACATTTACATAACTAACCTACTTAATACAGAACACTATAGTAAATATAATATACAGGACGCTGTATATAACAGAAGTTACGGCATAGTCCCTCGCAGAATATCATATCCTCATTCAGTTTATGACAGATGCTGTTGGCACAAGTAGACTCTGTAGCTTTAAATATTATTTGTTTTAATTTTGAGAAATAATCTGCAGTTGATTTGAAATTTGGCGGAAACTTATCTATTGTATACGAAACTTCTTGGCGGTGAATACGTTTTCATCTTAAAGATGTCTCTTCAAAGAGAAGGGCAGTATATGCTTCAACTTTGTGCTGAAGCAACGGAGGTACTTCAAAGTTCTGAAGTTCATGGGCTATCCACTTTCTGGCTTGTTGCATATTATCTTCAGAAAAGTTATATGACTTACCAGTACATATAATATGCAACCAAATACATAAATGTACCCCGCAATTGCCACTTACTTTGTGGCCAATATTTTGGTAAGGAACGTCTTTGGGAGAATAAATAGGTCAATCTTTCCATTCGTAGTGGTTTTGTGTTTTAATAAAATTTTGAGTATCGGCAAAGGCTAAGATACTTTTAATTTTGTCTGTAGGTTAAGAAAGATGAAGTGAATCAATGTATAAAATGTGTTTTAATTTAAACACAAACACAAGGAGAGTCCAGTGATTATCAATCATCAACATGATTCAAAACATCAACTTTTTGGGACCACTTGTATAAACCTCGTCGTTCTTGAGTGAGGTGCGTCATAAAAAAGGTATCAAAAGGCAAAACGTCTATATGAATAGCTTCAGTTTCCTGTTGCATTTTTAATAGGAATAAATTAATAACATTGTCATTCAACCTAAAAGTTTCATACATTGGATAACTACTAATATTATTCCAAGGAGGACAATTAGTTTGCACGCATGATTCTGCAGTTTGTTCTTCAATTATTGTGAATAAGTTTCTTTTTATGTTTAGTACAGGCTCATTAGTTTTCATACTACCAACTTGATTAAGATTAGAAAAATTAATATCAGATTTGATTTCTTGAGAAGAAGTGAAGGGTGTACTGGTATCAAATTCTACGGCCTCTTTTAATTTATCCCGTTCTATATTATACACAGTTTGTTTTGTAGGTGTAATCTCATAATTGTAACACTGAAATTTGCGACAATTCGTTGTCCAAGTCATTTGTTTTATAATGTTTCAATGGTGTAAAATCTGCAAAGGTTTTGGGAAAACTGGCAAAGTGGTTTCGCGACTGAGATAAAATAGGTGACTTTTTGCCCCAAGTTTCTTCTTCAAAGTCGAGTATTGTCGCAGATAAATCTTTACGAGGTCTTTTTCTACGTGACAACTTTGTTGTTTCAAGCGAAACCACACGCTCTTGTATTCTGGCTTTCAGAAGAGATTCCATGAAATCTATAAATCTTGGAGCGTGACGTCGCAATTTACTACCAAAAACATCTTTTTTAACGATCTTAAACCAGTTTTCAATAGGTGCATTGCAATCCCTAACAATACCAAAACGTTTAATTATTAATCCGGAAAAGAGAGGATAAAGGGAGAGTAAGTCATAAAGCAACATGTTAATGAATTTTGGTTGATAATATATATTGCGCCTAGAAGTATTCAATAGTATAATAAAATTGTTCAGGAAGAAGAATTACACCTAAATACAAATTTCGCTTTCCTGATGTTTTTCGACGAGAATTGTCGCATTTCTCAAAATTGCCTTTAAATCTCAAGCTGCATTTCATACAGAAAGAAAAATCGCTGGCGTTTATTATGCTGGAAATACGAATTAACAATGAACTAGCCAACCAATATTACTTCAGTTCTAGTCTTAATACATGAATAATGATATTACTAGCTTTAGATCTCAAATTGTACTGATTACATAATAAAAATGTAATCATAAAGGAAACTATTATTAGTATGTGATACATATTAAATTACTTGGACGATTGAACTTAAATATTTACACAGAAAATGTATATAACATAGCGATATCGTATTTATTAGAAGATTTCGAATTTAATAATTTTTTCGCCTACCTGATCAGAAAGTGCTTTTTAAATGTCCTGTTTTGAGGGCAGTTAAGGCTTCTTTGCGGGCCTCTTATGTCAAACTTTTTACTGCCCTCTTATGTCAAATACATAACCTCTACACTACTACTAGATGAAACCACGATTTATTTATGTTAAGTTGGAGATACTGTAAAAATTGTAATTGTTTTTTAAATTGTCATACTTTGACCACTCCTGTGCATTATCCTAAAAAGATTTTAATCAAAAAATGAAATCATTAGTTTTTAACATTAAAAATATAACTCATTCGTAAAACTTTTAGCAACAGAATATGACGGAAAATGTAATTTCAAACATATTTTTACATAACCTTTAAAAATATAAAAAACATACGTCTTTCTCTAGGCTTCTTAGATCATAACTTTGATTTTCATGTCTTCGTCGATAAATTTGTCGTTTGTTTTTTTGTTTTCACAGTGTCATTGTATGTATAAATGGAGGTTGTGACAATTAATTAATAAAAAGAAAATTGTAATTTCAATAAATTATACAATGATAGGTTAATTACTCATCCTAATTAAAAGTCATATCCTGTTCCTTTTATTTACCAATAATAATGAAAACATTTACTATACGGCCGTATTGTATGTAGTGTAATGATTATTAGGTTAATTTAGTTAAAAAATTACTTAAAAACGTCTGGCGTTATTTTCATTTTCATTCATTCCCTCTAACATATGCCTATTTAATTTACTAATAAGTTACGTTACTGTTTAACTTTTGGAATTCTTTTTTAAACTTTCAAACAGGTAGGCGAAAAACTTTTGTATGTCACTCGGACCGAAAAGCATTTGTAGCCCTAAGTTGTCCGCTGCATCAAACAACTGCGGGCTACAAATGCTAATTTTCTGCCCTTGAAACACAATATACTATAAATGTAATATTTGTAATTATAATTTCTCGTTAGAAAACCAGTTGAGAAGTCACATAGGTTTGTTTACACATAGTGGTGAAAACCGTTTGAATGTAATATATGTAATCACAAATGCTCGCATAAAATAAGTTTGAAAAAGCACATGCTTAAACATACTGGTGAAAAACCATATGAATGTAATATATGTAATCACAAATACTTGCATAAAGAAAACTTGAAACAACACATGCTAACACATAGTGATGAGAAACCGTTTATATGTAATATTTGCAGTTACAAATGTAGACGAAAACACCATTTAAAAAGACACATGCTTGCACATAAAGGTGAGAAACCATTTGGATGTAATATTTGTGTATATAAAGGCTCACGAAAAGAACATTTACAAAGGCACTTGCTTGCTCATAAAGGTGAGAAACCATTTGGGTGTAATATTTGTGGTTATAAATTCTCACAAAAAGAACATTTACAAAGGCACTTGCTTACACATACTGGTGAAAAACCGTTTGAATGTAATATTCAATGTGATGAAGATAAACCATCTGCATGTTGTAATTGTAATTATAAATGCTCACTTAAAGGAAGTTTGAAACGGCACATGCTTGCACATAGTGGTGAGAAACCATTTGGATGTAATATTTGTGTATATAAAGGCTCACGAAAAGAACATTTACAAAGGCACTTGCTTGCACATAAAGGTGAGAAACCATTTGGGTGTAATATTTGTGGTTATAAATTCTCACAAAAAGAACATTTACAAAGGCACTTGCTTACACATACTGGTGAAAAACCGTTTGAATGTAATATTCAATGTGATGAAGATAAACCATCTGCATGTTGTAATTGTAATTATAAATGCTCACTTAAAGGAAGTTTGAAACGGCACATGCTTGCACATAGTGGTGAGAAACCATTTGGATGTAATATTTGTGTATATAAAGGCTCACGAAAAGAACATTTACAAAGGCACTTGCTTACACATACTCGTAAGAAACCACAAATGTAATGATTGTAATTATAAATGCTTGGAGAAAAACCAGTTGTAAAATCGTAAAAATGTACTGTTTTTGGTGAACTCACACCCAAACCTTAGACAGAAAATGTATATAACTTAGATATCGTATTTATTAGCAGATTCCGAATTTATATTTTTCCAGGAGTTTGACGGGAGGCGAAAAGCTGTTTTTCGTTTCGTTTTATGGGTTACTAATGTCCTGGGGGCGGTCTATGTTTGCTATAAATTTGGTGAACTCACACCCAAGACTTAGACAGAAAATGTATATAACTTAGATATCGTATTTATTAGCAGATTCCTAATTTAATATTTTTCACGGTGTTTGGCGGGAGGTCAAAAGCTGTTCCTAATGGATCGTTAGTGGCCTGGGTGTAAACTATGCTTGCTGGAAGTATGGTAAACTCGCTCTTAAAACTTTGGTCGAAGAAATGTGTAAATATCGTAGTTAGGAGTTACTTATACATACTATTAACGTTGAAATATTGCATTTTCCCTGCTATGATACATACGTAGCTATTATTAAGCCAAGTTAACTGGAATAATCTGATAAAACTAATATGAAGGAATGAGGCTGTATACCTATTAATTTAATCGAGTTGCAACTGGTCGTGATAAAACAGAATTCAGTATGATGTGCACGTAAGCATTTGATATACGCAACATGTATTTAACATTATTTTATTCAAATCAAGTAGTATATGACCATGCCGACAATAGCCTGTATTTTGTGTACCTATTAACAATCATTTACATTGTGAAGCCTAAATAGTACACAAAATACCGTTAGTTTCTCTCGTTAGTTTTGTTTGTAGAAATTAATAATAGATTTGCTGCTATAACGCACGTCCAGTCTACGATTAACGGAAGTTGGGAGCAAGGCTGGTTAACAATCAACCCGCCTGCTAGAAGGCGGCTGCTAGATTCACCCCGGTACTTTAGAAATAGGCACTTTAGAGAAAAGGCAAATATCTTGAAAATAGCTAAAAAACTTGAAATTGGCCCTTGAGCTTAGTCTACTTTTTAATACATAATTTTTGGCGTTAACTTTCTCATGGTATCTCGGTCTTTGACTCAATAATAATAAGAATTATAATAGCAGTAAATAGTGTTTCCAGTACGCAGCAGGTAAAGTTTCTTCATACCAACGTTAGGTATTAAAAAGTATATTTTAACACGATTTCAAATGTGTTCTATGTCTTCTAATCTGTTTTATTTATTTTATCACATCTGTAAATCCATGTAATAGCCAGATGCAACTATTCTACATACCAACGCTATCGCCAATACCAACATGGACACATACCATATGGTCAACAATATTAGAGTTCACCATTTGTATTATTGGAAGGAACAATATGGGAAGTATTGCCTTCAGTAGCGTAACTATTATATGTCAGTTCGGGGCAAAGCCCCAGGGCCCGGCGGCTTTGGAGGGCCCATTGTGATACCTGGAATGGCTAGAAAAAAATACTTTAAAAATGAAAAATGAGTATAAATAACAACGAAATATTTGTTGATAAGTTGATATATTTATTATTTATCATTCCTTTATAAGAATAGTTGTTTTAATGATTTATTTTTAATTGTGTTTTTTTGTTACTGACTGAGTTAAGTTTCTCATTCTTAGGATGAATTTCACAAAATGTAGTGAATAGAAGGTCATACTATATGGTTTTATTTGTTAAATCGTAAGCTAGCATAGTCTAGTTACTAAGCAATACCTTTTATTGGTTACCAGCTTACCAGACACCGTGAAACTGATCCTCATTACTTTAAGCTAGTTAGTTAGTTAAACAATGAAACAAATGTTAAAAAAATATCTATTCGTTCGCTCTGTCACAATCAACACAAAAACAACAAATTTCCCTTCTACCCCTTACTTAAGTCGTTTACTGTTTTGACGAGACAACTGCAACCGAAAGTGAAATATGCAAGGTGCTCGTTGTTACGTGAAATATGCAAGGTACGAAATTAGCCTTTACGTTACAAAATAATTTTTATGTGGAAAAATTCGTTGTTTGAAAATGTTGACGGGTCGCTAAGTGGTTTCCAAGGTTTGCACCTTCAGCCACCTCATAATTTTCAGTCGCGATTTTAGTTTGAACGAATTGTTTTCATTATTATCAATTAAATATTGGTGGGAGAAGAGAAAGAATTAATACATTATACGATACGTAAGCTCTTTTCTTTGCCTCGGAAACCTTTTCGGACCTCGGCTGTCCGCCCCGGTCCTTAAAAGGTCTCTTTGGCAGAAGAGTTTACTTATGCATCTGGCAATGTAAATCACTTTTGGAAGTTTTAACTATAATGCTTAACTGCACATTAATTTAATAATATTAATAATTTGGTTCTAAATTTTATATTAGAAGCCTAATAGTTAATACAGTGGTTCTCAACTTTTTTAGTAAATTGGGTCCCAATTTTTCATAACAGTTTTTGAAGTCCTAATATATGTTTTTCTACATCTATTTTTCTTTTACTACTGATACACTGCTACAAGACTGAAATTTGTCATTTGGCAACACTGTCGCTCCCACAGTATTTCTCGCGTTTTCACAAGAAGTTCCGTGTAACAAAAGGGGGACGCGAAGACATGAAGAAAAGACAAAATATTCGGAAATGCTTATTATTGAAACCAAACTAGGAAATTAACAGAATGTATCTTTTCATATTTTGGTTTCAATAATAAATTTTTTCGCACCTAATGTCAAATATCTATAAATGTGTCGTCGCCGGTTCTTGGTTAAATCATGAAATGCTTAAATGAACATAAAAACAATAAAAGGCTGTAAACTGTTACCACTAATAAAAATACATACCAATGTCTTACTAAGATTTTATTTAAATTTTTCATCTTATTTGCGAACTTGTGAGGGCCCTAATGATTATCTTGCCCCGGGGCCCAATACTGTCGTGTTACGCTACTGATTGCCTATTGTGGTTATCATCACCAACATTGTAGTATCTTTTGCTAATAATAACCACAATTTGTGAGTGCAGCATCTATCAAATTTTACCTATTTATTATTAATTTGGGCATAATAAGGGGGTAATACACCACCGGTTGAAGAGTCATTCGATTTATACTCACTAATATTGCACCGTCATCGAGCAAGTTCTGAGATAGTGCTAATTAGCACGAACACCATGCAGATAAAAACGAACTATAAATCGAACACATTGTATTTGACTAATTGCCAATACGTATTTAGGTAACGATAGCCGTTTACGAAAATTGGATTGTACGGTATCTACCGCGTTCCCAGCGGTAAACAGCTAATGTATAAGGTAGATACAACCGGTATATGCATTTCCGAACGTTTACGGTGCGTTTTTAATAACAACATAACCTACAAACCACATGTATGTTTATTAAAATGTTTTTCGATAGTGTTTAAGTTTGCTTGTATACCACAGACAGAACATATCCCTGACACGTTATTCATATTCACTGTGGAGAATGAAAACGTACATAAAAACCACCCATACCTATGAAACAACTTGAATTTTAGGTTATGTTTGCCGGTAAATTTCTATTTACCGACTATAAACCTCGATCCACAAATCATGGATCCGGTAGATGAAACGGGTATATACCGGGTAATTTCCGAACGCCGGTAGAATACCAGTGATACAATTTCCGAACGCTTTCGGTACATCGGTATATATCCGATACAATCTTCGTAAACGCCTATTGTTACCTTTTTCTCGGCATGAAATCGTCTTATGTCGACGATTTCATGCTGAGAAAAAAGTATTGGCAATTAGTCAAATACAATGTGTGGTTAGTGGACACTGTTAAAAATATAGTGTTGTGATAATCCACAGTCCTTACAATCTATTATGAGTGAAAACAACCTAACCTCAGCTCTATGAAACAACACGTGCTCTGAGCTGTTTTTATTGTACAATAAATATTTGACATATTGTATTGCTCTATTACATTATATTTAGTTCTTCTTAATCCATTTTTTTAAATACGCATGAAACGAAGCCTAAAATTCTAAATAAACGAACATATGATGAGAGCAGGGACTGGAACAGGAACCCAAAAAAACCGGAATCGGAACCTGAACCGATTACTTTTATGAAACCGAAACCGGAATCGGAACCCTTACTAAGATCCGTGTTAATGTTAAGATGAGAACCTGAACCGTTATAAATTTTCGAAGGAACCGGTATTTTTGGGTTCCACATTTCGGTTCTACTAGTAAATTAAAAAAGTAGTTCAACATTCTCCCAACAGCGCTACTATAACCATTTCTTACTAAGTTGATGTTGATACTAGATCCACTTCCACTACTAATTGACCAATAGTAGTGTGTGAATTGACTAGAAAAATGTTACGTCACATTTTATATTGGTAGCCCTGAATATTTCCAAACAAATTTCATCTTGAGAAGAATCTACAATATTAAATACGTTCGGTACTTCACATCGGTTTACTCCAAGAGCTCAGTTTCTATGGTATCCATTGTTATAAATAATTGTAACTATAGCACTAGAGTTTCCCGAGTAAAAATAGTTGAAATACCGAAGAGCAAATATATTTAACAAATATCACCTATATTATAAACAATACTTTAACCTAACATGCATGTACTGTCGTTATCAAGGTCATATTTGTTTGGAGATATTTGGAGCTATATACCAACATAAGATGTGACATCATTACTTTTGCTTCTGGAACCCTTATGGAACCTAAAAAAATCCTGGAACCGGACCCTTAATGTTTAGAAAATTAAAATTGGAATCGGAACCGAAACCTTTATTTTGAATTTATTTTATTTTGAACCTATATTTGTAAAAGGTTCCAGTCTCTGGATGAGAGCTACAGCAGAAAACTTGCGGCGTGAACTTAAGAACCTACTCTTATTAAACTGTGAAAAATTAACGTCCATACTTGATGATTACTCGATTGAAATTGAAGAAACAGAAACTAAGCAAGATGAAACGAATTTGAAGATGTAGCTATGAATGTTATGAGTAATTCATGTTCGACTTGAAAAACTGTTGACTCTTTCACGCAAGTTGCATGTGAGTGAAGTGTATTCAACTTTGAAATTGATCAAGAACCGCTTGAGAAGCTCTATGTCTCAAGAACATTTGAAGGGTACAGGGGAAGAAGGCGGTTTGTCAGTAAAACTTGGAAATTAAGGTTTTTACCCCATTTTGTAGCCAAAGCCGAATTCTCTTGGTGGTATAATTTTTTTGGGCAAGAATGCGTTAAGTCCGAAGTTATAAGAGTTTAAAATTGCGCAGTACAGGGGAAGAAGGCGGAATGTCCATGAAAAAGGAAGAAAGATGCCAATGGCAAACAAAGGGAGAGTACTGGGTTCAGAAGAGAAACCAAAGAATACTATCGCGAAGAAAGCCAAAAATTCTACTACAAAGAAAAATTCCAAAGCAAGGAGAATAGAATAATCTTTTTTTATGTTAATAATATTAGTCCTAAATAGTTAAGTTGTGTTAATTATTACAGTAACTTTAAGAATATATTTAAGTTGTTTTTGATATAATAATATTTTTACTTCATTTATGTATTATCTACTAGTTAAAATTTACATTAAAAACATTTTTCTCTAAGTTTGTATAATTCTTCCGAATAATAATTTCGTTGACATACCCCTTTCTTGCCTGTTTAATTTTGAGATAAGCTTAAAAATCCAGTATTTTCTCAAAAATAAGACCACAGACAAGGATTTTAAATTAATCTAACCATTTATAAAACAGTAGAAAATCATACTTGAAAAGTTCACATAGCAGAAGGGATCAGAAAGGAAACGACATGATATTAAACATTTATTAGAAACGCTCTCCAGCAAACTTAATAGTTTTTGACTATTAACCGCCTTCATCCCCTGTAACCCTTCATTTGGAATCTTTTATGTTGATGGTAGTAGAAAAAGATATTCTTATGAAATTAGATTCGGGCGAAATTATGGTTAAGACTACTACAACGAGTGTACTTTTACAGAATATGTTAATTGTATAGTTTTTACTTACTTGGGATATGAAGTAATCATGCAAACTATTAATCTATTGAGACTGTCTAAACAATTGAGACGCACCCATAAATTCGCATTAAAAACTGCAAAAAACTTCATCGTGCAAAATAAGAGAGATATGAGCATTTAAAAAAATCTTCATAACGTCGCACAGTGGGGCAAGAAGCATGAAAACCTGTCAAAAAATATTGGGAGTGCATAGATTAATAGTTATCGTATGAAATGGTTTTTAAGGATTATAAACGATACAAACATTGTATAAAATGTACAGAGTGGCCTATATAAGATGACTCTGCACCTTATCTTGGAAGCTGTTGCAGTTACGAAAAATGGTTAAATATAAAAGTTGGTTAGTAAAGCAAATTTAAATTTTATAATATTTTTAAATATATAGGGTGAGTCGTTTTGTTATAGCTACTATCAATTTTCTTATTTTAATGGAACATCCTGTATATTTCACAATTTTCGATCCTACACTTTATGGTAAGTGTTTTTCGTAAACATACACACCAGAAGTCGCGCAGTTTTTGAAAAAATCTAACTTCTTTAAGTTTTTTCTAATGCAGCATTTAAAAAAATTAATTTACCAATTGCAACTTATATGTAACTATTATGATACACACTTATAAGTGTGAAGTATGTATGTGAAATATGTTAATTCCCAGTGCACCGTAGGTACTCCGTACTTAAAGTACGACTATTGGATTTATATACTTTTTTTTAATGTGTACACTTAGGCAAGATCTCAAGATTCTCAAGTGTCAAAAACTCGGATATTTACGACTACATTTATGTAAAATTCTTATCCCAAAAGTACCCGAAAGTAAACTTCAGGTTGAATTGAAATAATGAAATGGTACTTCAGAGACGGTTATTTAATACACGCTGTATAATTTAAGAAATCTACATAAAAAAAATATTTTGTAAAACATACACCTATTAAAATAACAAGAACATACCTCTAGGTACAGCATCCATATTGATATATATCCAAAGTATTTTTACTTTCCTCACAACAAACATTCGAATTCACTGATTATTCGCAGGTGATAGCTAATGTATAATGAGGTAGAGTTGCGATCATTTGCTAAGGAACGCGGTAAAAATCATAATCGCCCATTTTCCAGTTTTTTGTACAATGTAAATGTAAATTTATTATATGATATTCAAGAACATTTCATATTTAACATTGTAATTGTCCAGTCAATAAATCAGGTCGAATTACAGCGTACATTGTACAAAAAACTGAAAAACCGGAGATCTCTATTTTTTCATCGTTCCTTAGCGAATGATCGCAACTGTACATCAGAACAGGCGGCTTTAGCCTGACGGATAAGAAAGGTATGTTGATCTAATAAAGAAATAATTGCAGAAAACAATGTGTCAGTTCATTGTCTTAGGCGTTGCAGTGGCCACTTTGATATTAACACAAATTTGTAAAATCACTTTTTGCCATGTTTGTTGTGTTTCCTGCCCAGTGTGCGTCGTTTCTACCATAACAACATTACAGGCTGTGCACAAAACAACTAACCCCTTCTATTCTCCCTTTGAGTAAGTCTAAAATTTAATCTAGAGACCTGTCTTAATTTGGTAATCTACAAGGTTTTATTAATATTAACCAGCCATTGTTATGATTTTATTCCTTCTATATAAAAAAAAGAAGTTAAGGTTTGTAAAGCATTTTGTGAATGTTGTTCGACAATCCAGGTGAGAAATTAAATAGCATTGCAAGGGAAATGAAACCATCTCTTTTGACAACTAAAAGAACCATTAAAAGATGGTAGTAGAATTACACCATGAAAGAACGGCAAAGAACATTGACCGGAAAATTATTGTTGTCTTAAAATTAGCTTTTTACGTTATATTGAAGGATCCAGGGCAAGTTCTAACTACGGGATCGTGTTCAGCTCGCCAAAATACGTCGAAAATGATATGCTTGCCCTTTGTATTTGGACTTTTTGAAATTCATGGAATTTTCGGCTTTATATTGGAAAAACAAAACATATGGTGTGTAGGATTAATTATACACTAAATAATACCCTTTGGCTGTATTATGGATCTATTTCTAACTTATTTTCGCTTCTTAATAAATTTTTAAAAATCTTTTTCAGAGTTTGTGTTCTGGTCGCCATCTTGAAACGCCATTTTGTTTTTTTCAGGGGCCACATTGCATTTGAAAGATAACGTTTCAACGAAAAAGATTGACACCCTGGAATATTTTTTTCGTAGCTTTAACTTTTGGGTATTCAGGTGGCCCAGTTGACGTGGAACGTCCCATTTATAAAACTAAGCATTTTTATGGTTGTCGGATGGCCATAACTTTTAGTAAATTTGCAAAAGTCAAATAAATTTGAAATTTTAAATTCAAATCTTTTTGTTGTTGTTTGTTACCAACATGAAAACAAAAAAGTCCTAATAGCACAACGTCATCTAAAGAATAAATTATTATTTTATCTAAGAAATTTCTGCAGAATTCGTGGATCACAAGTCCAGAAACTACGCTGCAAATGCTCGTTATTTGTTGTGTTGCAACACACTCATACGCAAACATATAGTTTCTGGCCTAATTATCCAAATTACTGTAAGCCAGCTCCATAATAGTATTTAAGATACGGTTACCTTGTCTGGAATTGTTTGCAGGACGTTTAACGCGTCTCCACGCAGAGCCACAGTTACAGAAACGGCCTTTTTCTTGCCAATCCATCCGTTGGCCCCAGCGGCCACCTCAAATTGTTTATAGTAGGTGGATCGATGTATCTTTCCATCGAACGTGGGTGGTTTTCCTTTTAACCCTGCGGCAGAACCCATTTTTTCTACTAGAGTATTCTCGCGGGTGTATTGTGTTACCGCCCAAAGTTTGATTTCGTCTCCAGTTTATAGGGGTCTTCCCGTTCATTACAATATTATTAGGTTTAATAATTGTGTTTTATTTGCTAGTATTAACACCCTCTTATTTTGTGAGCTTTGGGGACAGGTAAAGTGACCCAGACTGGGCGGACCTCAGCCATTTCCTGGATTATCTTTTTTCCACTAGCAGTTAACACAAATGTGGGATTTGCGCTGTTCCATCTGTAAGTCGGCTGCAGCCACACATTGGGCCTACATAATAATAATAATAATCGCCCCCTCCCTCCCGCACAAGCTTATAGCTTCTGGGGCCTTGGTTTAGGCTATGGGTTGTAGTAGTTATTATTATAGTTAACCGGATTTGTAGAGTATACTACCTAAACGAAACCAAATAATTACTAAATAAAATCTAAATATCTTACCGTCAGTTATTTTTTTATTACTATGTTAATAAATTTATTCTATCAATACCTTCTAGATTAAAAGTATTGAATTTAACATAAATAAGCTTATTTTATAATAAAATGTATTAAATGCGCATAACCAACGCAGCGCAACGATAATGTGAACAGAATGGATGAGGCTCAGAATTTCAAGCTTTAGTTCATGCATCTGTATGCATTGGCTGGCTGGTTACAGCGCAGCGAATTGATTATCGATCGTATATTCTTCCTGTAGGCAGAACTGAGGCTGAGATTTCACAGCTTCGTCAATCAATTAAAGATAGAGATTCGTACCATGTGATTTTAACGTCGCGACCTCCGTCCGAATACTACCGAAGACGATTTCTTTCGTGTTTTGTTTTACTTTTCAAAATCGTATTTTAACGTGATTAACTTGTGTGCTATATAAGGTGCTTTTATAAGGTATTCACGGAAACATTTAGGTATATTAGTGAAAAAGTCAGGGATTTTAATTAAGCAGCTAGTAACAAATTTTTGTTTTAGATGCAAGGAAATGATCCACAATATGATCGTGTGATGTGTTTACTAGAAACACCATTTTTAAGGCGTAATGAAATAGTATAGCAACACATTTTAGAGCAACGTCCGACGCCAAAAACTGATGTTATGTCTGCTGGCAAATTACAAAATTGGGCTTTTCATAACTTTTGGTGTATAAATCATAAGTGACTGAATATATTAAAAACATTTTCCAGAAGCGTAAAAAATAGAACAATTCAAAGGAACGTATTAAAAAATTTCTAGGTCTTAAGCACATTGAACGTAACGCTTCTACAGTTATAGAAGCTTTGCAAGAACACGCACATATATTTAAATACAATTTTATACAATGCGAATGCAAGAAAAATCGACAACTTATGGGTTATTTAATTGACGTTACCATTTTATTGGGCTGTTAGAAATTGCCATTTCGGGGCTGTGATGACGACTTTAGATAATAGTGGCAATTTTAAATAAATATTTGACTGCTTGATTAAGCTCAATGTAGAAATTAGCGAACATTCTGAAGAAGTTAAAAACATTTTTACTGGTCAGTCAAAAACTATTCAAAATCAATTAATTTCTTGTTGCAATAATTATTTAAGAGAATCTATTGACAGAGAAATTAATAATGCAAATTATTTTGCAATAATTGCTGATGATACAACAGACATTATTGAAAAATCACAATGCCCCATTACTGTTCAGTTTGTAAACAATGTAAATTTAAAAGAACGATTTTTAGGTTTTTTTGACGTAAGTGCTGATAGAACTGCAAATGCATTATTTGATCTAATAGCTAACGTTTTATAACCCCTTCTTTTGGGGTTGAAAACAATATTTTTTATAAAGTGTACACTTCATATTCACTAACTAAATTATTTATTCAAAAAATATGATTAGAGCCGTGTCTACAAGGAAACTACTGAGGTACTTTAAAGCCCGTGTAGAGTCCACAGGAGGTAAGTTTGAGCATTTGCTTTAAGTTTAAGATAAATTCAATTTATAAAAAATATTTTTTTCAACCCCTAAATGCATATTAGATAATTAAGTAAGGCATCCTACCGTATGTAGAATGAAGTTAAGAATACATTGCCGTGAAAAAAACGGAGGGTGCAATTTGAAAAATTAATCAAGTTAGCATGATCGCTTAAACATTGCTATGCAACCAGCGTTTATGGATGTTTTCTGAGTGTCCATTTTGAGTCATTCACAATCGTTTTTGTTTGATTTCTTTATCTTTTCAAGTAAGGGAGATATTGCATGTAAACAGCATTTTGGGACACCCTGTATATTTTATTGTAAGCCGGCAGTACGACAGAGTGGTTATAGTGGATTTATATCGCTTAACGGAGTTAAGTCGAGTCTTTCCGGAAAGTACTCGGATGGGTGAACCACGAGCGCAGTGTACTTGCCTACATGGCTCCGCTGCCTCGTCTCACGCCCACATATCAACTCTGTGGCTCGGTGCGTCCGGCATCTCGACACCGAAAGGTATAAGGGGTTAAAGATATTATAAATAAATAAATAACCCAAACACAATCTTCTTGTCAGATGTAAAATCTTATTTTAAAATTAACATTTTAATTAAAAAATTAGACATTAGTAATACGATAAAAACTAAATTAGTAAAAGTAGTTGTCATTCTAACCAAACTCAAACGTTGGGCGCATTCTGCAGACTTGCCAGTCTGAGTCATCAGTAGTTATTTTGCTCACCACATTTTAAATACGGTTTGTTTACATACCGTACCGGTACAATTAAAGTGAGGATACAACAGCACCCCTTGACATGTATTTTGTGGTGCTCAATAGATATTTTTACGATCTTTGCCGAAAAATCTAATATTAGCTGTTCTATTATTATTACAAATATCGAATTAGGTTATATCACTCTATATTTGACAAGTATAAATTTAAATATATCAACCAGTAACCATTTTTCATAATTAAGTTAAAATCTACCGGTAAGTCTGTTAAATGCGGCTAATGAATGCTAACAAGTTCACATCGAATACGTGGAATACAGTAAAATTTACGGTGGGAAGTTCAAAGCATCCTCACTATGAAAAATTATACTGTATATATATTACAAACACATATTGTTTGGTTTGTGTATTTAATAATATCTAACAATTTTTTTACATGCGTTTCCATAGCAGTTATAACCAACTTAACTTGATCTTTAATTCCATTATTTTAATTATATTTTAATATTTAAGTAACATTTATTATTATTACACATAACATAGTGTTTGTACTCGCACATGATTTGTTCCTATTTACATTTTACAAATTGTTTTATAAATGTTTAAAAACTAAAACAAATTCACAAAATACAGAAAGAGATTAAACATTCTTTGTTTATTAATTTTTTATTTAAAACAGTTTTATTTAATCAATTTACTATAGTACCAATATTTAATAAATTTGTTGGCTATAACTTATTTATTTTATTGCTTTGTATGTCATTTTTTTATTTAATTTTGAATAATTCCAACTTCATGCTTTCGAGTTTTGACCAATCTTCATTGGTTCACGGACTCTCTTCCTCTCTAGCCCCACCTCTTGATGGCCTTTCTGATTACATCATTTAAATGGTACATGATTTCTTATCAACATGGGTAAGTATATGTCGTTTCAGATCAACTTTTCGTTTATACCTGCAACCGCATACAGCACATTGAAGTAGTTTCTCATCGTGAGTGAACATGTGGTTTTTGAGGTGACATTTTTGTGAGAATTTAAAATCACATATATTACATTTAAATGGTTTCTCATCACTATGGTGGCGCATATGTAGTTTCAGACTATGTTTATATGAACATTTGTAATCACATAAACCACATTCAAACGGTTGCTCACCACTATGAGCAAGCATATGATTTTTGAGACTGTCTTTTCGGGAACATTTATAATCACATAAATTACATTTAAATGCTTTCTTATCATTGTGTCTGACCATGTGCTTTTTCAGATATCTTATTTGGGCACATTTATAATCACATAGATTACACTCAAATGGTTTTTCAACGCTATGGGTAGCAATATGCCTGTTGAGCCTATTCTTGAATGAACATTTATAGTTGCATAAATTACACTTAAATGATTTCTCACCATTATGAACAGGCAAGTGCTTTTTGAGAACATATTTATCTTTAAATTTAGAACTACATACATTACATGCATAAGGTTTTTCATCACGATGAGTGAGCATGTGTAATTTGAGACTACTGTTTAGTGAACATTTATAATCACATACATTACATTCAAATGATTTCTCACCACAATGAATGAGAAAGTGAGTCTTCAGGATGTATTTCTGCGAGCATTTGTAATCACATAAATTACATTTAAATGGTTTCTCATCAGTATGAGTGAGCATGTGCATTTTGAAATTACTTTTTCTTGTGCATTTGTAATCACATAATTTACATTCAAATGGTTTTTCACCACTATGAACAAACATGTGTGTCTTAAGGGCACTTTTCTGTAAGCATTTGTAATCGCACAAATTACATTCAAATGGTTTCTCACCACCATGAACAAACATGTGTGTCTTAAGGGCAATTTTCTGTATGCATTTGTAATCACACAAATTACATTCAAATGGTTTCTCACCACTATGAACAAACATGTGTGTCTTAAGGGCACTTTTCTGTAAGCATTTGTAATCACACAAATTACATTCAAATGGTTTCTCACCACTATGAAGAAACATGTGTATCTTAAGGGCACTTTTCTGTAAGCATTTGTAATCACACAAATTACATTCACATGGTTTCTCACCACTATGAACAAACATGTGTGTCTTAAGGGAACTTTTCTGTAAGCATTTATAATCACACAAATTACATTCAAATGGTTTCTCACCACTATGAGCAATCGTGTGTGTCTTAAGGTGACCTTTCTGTGAGCATTTGTAATTACACAAATTACATTTAAATGGTTTCTCATCAGTATGAGTGAGCATGTGCATTTTTAAATTACTTTTTCTTGTGCATTTGTAATCACATAATTTACATCCAAATGGTTTCTCACCACTATGAACAATCATGTGTGCCTTAAGGTTACATTTGTGTGAGCATTTGTAATCACATAAATTACATTCAAATGGTTTCTCACCACTATGAACAATCATGTGTGCCTTAAGGTTACATTTCTGTGAGCATTTGTAATCACATAAATTACATTCCAATGGTTTCTCACCACTATGAACAAACATGTGTGTCTTAAGGGCATCTTTCCGTGAGAATTTGTAATCACACAAATTACATTCAAATCCTTTCTCAACAGTATGAGAGACCATGTGCATTTTGAGCGTACTTTTTTTTGTGCATTTGTAATCACATAAATTACATTTAAATGGGTTCTTTGGAGTGTTCAACTCACTTAAATTACTTTCCAATTGTTCCTTGTTTATACGAGAGAACAAAGGCTTCTAGAAATTAGTTTTCTGTAAAAATCTATATTAACATATAATATGTTACATGTACATACTTTATCGATATTCAGTAGTACATCTTTTTGCAGATTACTACTATCCAACACTTGCTCTTCAATCTCATTGCAAGTTTGTATCTCATCTTTGATGTTGCAGTCGTTTAGTGTATGCAGTTCTATATCTATTTCATCTTTGATCATTATGGTTTTGGTATCGGTGTCCATTCTGACACTGTAACCCGTGTTTGACAGATGGTTACTACCTGAAATAAACAAAAAACCATAACTACATAGTATAAAAAGAAAGTATTTACTAACAGCATAATAAAATTATGGTAAAAGCTTTCACTGCTATGAGTAGCGGAAAGATCAAGGTTAATTAATTCCATATAAAATTCATCAGTGTTAATTAGTGATGCTGATGAATATCGGGGCACTTTAGAGAAAAGAAAAGGCAAATATCTTGAAAATAGCTAAAAAAACTTGAAATTGGCTCTTGAGCTTACTCTACTTTTTAATACATAATTTTTGACGCTAACTTTCTCATAGTATCTCGGTCTTTGATTCAATAATAATAACACGACCTTCTAGATTTCACGAGACGAAGTCTCTTATCCGGCCTGCGCACTCCATTAAAAAATAGTTCAAGTGTTTCTCTGCTGGCGCCACCAAACACGAAAATGAGGAAACGGATATATAACACGTAAACGCCAATTTCAAACTACGCTAACTTCGCGCGCTTTTATACTTTTTGTCGGTTTTGCGGGTATCGTCAATAAATTATATTTTCCTAATCTTTTAAGGCAGTTTTCTTTATTTTTTAATATAATTACGTTATTTCCTTATTTGTTTAAATTTTCGTAGTTTTGTTGCTGTTTTTTCGTTCACTTTAGTAATGGCAAACACTAGCAGAAAAAAGTATAACTGCCGCAATGCAATGTGTAATAGTACTGATCCTACAATATCATTTCATGAATTTCCTTCAAATTATACCTACCTTACGAGAAAAATGGTTTCAAATCTTACGTTGGGGTTATGGACACCAACACTCAACAGCAAAATAATATACACTTCTTTATTTCGACAGATCAACAATTACAGATACCTGAAAGAGTCAATTTCTACATCGAACTTCCTAAAAATATAACAGAATTAATAAAAGAACTCCAAACCTTATCTATGCATCTCGATTGCGAATTCTTTCAGCATCTGTAGCCCTTCTGGCAGGATACATTGCAAAAAACTGAAGAAAGGATTGAATGTCAATAGCCTATTAGATGCTCTGTTAGCTGCCTCGTGTTCAAATTCACTGATAGGATTTATAAATCTTCAAAACAGAGGTGCCTTAAAATACTCCACTAGAAGATTTACACTTTTAATCAACCAAATAATCGAACTTGTAATACATAGTGTAGAACATTTACCTGGAGAATGTAATCCGTCTAATATTCTAACATCACTAGTGCCCAATTTCACCAACGTGGATTGACACTGACACCAGGTTTAATCCCAGTGTTAACACCTGCATAGCATTTCACCATTGTGGATCAAACTGAAGTTGGTGTTAACACTCAGATCAGTGTTCAACTCTAGGATTTTGATGGATTATTTGAATAACACTCTCTTTAGACAAAAAAGGTTATGACACTTTAATAAATAAAATAGTACTTTAGATTATTATACATCTGATTATTTGTAATTAGGTTGTAGAAATAAAATATATTCTAAACGAAAATAATAATTCTTTCAGGACTTGCAGCCTTTTATTTTTTTTATATTAATACATAATAAGTAAAAATGTTCAAAAATTTCATAAAAAGAAGCTTAATTTGTTTATTATTGTTAAGGCTTATTGAATTTCCATGCTTTCACTTATTTAATCTTACATCTGCTTGTATAACAGGCAATTATAAAAATGTTTTTATTATTAATAAATTTTTGATTTGAAAAAGCCTAATTTTGATTATGCGAACCGTTGTTGTTTGAAAATAATTTTTTATTTCATTAAATCATTTTTATTAATATGAAAAAATAAAAGGGTATAAGTTCTTGAAGATTTATTATTATCGTTTAGAATATATTGTACATTAGATTGTTTCTGCTATCTTTTTGTTATGTGTGATGGGTATTAAATTTCAAGTAATAAGAAAGTCTTCAGATTTAACCTCCGACAACAAATTTATTAATAATTTAATTGAAATGTTGCCACGAGAAAGACAACTAAGCATCCGAAGCAACCTAATGGATATGTATAATGATATAGCATTTAAAATGAGGTACAGATTCCCAACCGCATTCTAAAACCGCAATTAGATAACATCCAACAACAACAACAACATAACCTAAATAAATACTTCACACGTGTTTGGTGTTTAAAGTTTGGCAACTGTTAGCGCGTAGAAGTTACTAGATTCTTAGGAAATTTAGTGGGAATTTCCTTCGTGCACCAAAATCATTCCCTTACACTACAGCCAGTGCAGGATTCATTAATCCATCGTGTTTGACACCGGGATTATTTTGGTGAAATGGAGGACGGATTGAATCCGGAATTAAATCGCGAGTCAGTGCTGGCTAACTCCTCGCTTGAACCTCGTAGGTATTTCTAACTCCAATTGCTTTTTCACAGTTTTTGGTTTGCCACGACCTTATTAGGAATATTAGGACACCAGGTATATTTAATTAAATTGGTTAATTTTTATTAAGTCATAAATTACTTTTATAAAATTGATGTATAGCTGACTCGGTGTTTCACAGGAATTATATCTTTTGAACTTTGTTAAACTTCAGACAGGAAACACTAAAGCTGCATCAACTTAATTTAATAATATGTGATAATGCTAAGTGGACATTTCACACGAACATACCATAGTTGGGTTATCATAGCAGGAAATGATCATGCAAGTTGCACTCAGCAGTTTGATAAACAAAATAATGTTCAGGTGCAGTTTTGCGAGCTGGCAGAAACTGCTGGAAAAATACGGGAGTTTTTGAAACATCAGCTTTTTCGTCGAGCTGTTCAAAAAGCTTGACTTAGAGAGCAGTTCCCGGGTAGATCTTCAACGAAACGGTTTTGGCACTAAATTAGCTCCAACAAAGAGAGCAGCAAACATTCGGGACTCATTTATTTAATTGGAACTTAAGAAATTTAATAAAGTTTAAAATCTAAATAGAGAAAATTATAAATAATATAAAATTAACGAGAAGAATAACGGATACCTTTCAATCGGGCGCTTAACCCAAAAACCTATTAATTAAAGTGAATTTAACAAGGTCCAGACGGAAAATTGGATTATTTTATTACTTACGCAAAGGGTAAGAAACTTGCACAATCATATCTTGTATTTGTTTAAAGCTTGAAGCTGAATTGAATAGTTGAGTTTACTTTTATGTAAAAGATTCACATTGATGTTACTGGGAAGAACGAATTTAAATGTTTTGATTATACCTTCATTTTCAGTTTTATTTAATTTTTAATATATTGGTTAATTCTTTAAATCTGTAGTATCATTGTGTCTTTACCCCAACATTCCCCAATCAACACAATAGCGGAATGTTTTACTGGTGGCAGCGGTAACTACCCTTAACGTCCTCCGAAGAAGTAACATACGCTGTTCCACAGGTTATACTGGTGGCAGCGATAACTACCCTTAACGACCTCCAAGGAAGCAGAAGAATACGTTGTTACGTATATTTTTCTGATTACATTTTAAATAGTTTTTATTATTGCAACTAATAGTTTCTTAGGTGAACGCAAAGCTATAGCGCAAGCAGGTTATTTTCACGTACCGTACTATGGCAAGACTCCCGGCGACGTTGATAATGAAACGCCGATCATTTTAACGCTTTCTTTTCAGTGTAAAACAACGGTAATTAAAATTAATCCAGGATTTTTTTCCTTTTTTTACAAATATACTAACACATCGAAGTAGCAGTTCCATGGGCAGCAGCCAATTTCAATTTTAGGTCGTCAACGAGGTACCAACGATTACCAAATTTTCTTTTTAACGTTTGAATTGTTTTATTACAGCCTATCTCAGGAAGAAGTGAATTAAGAAGTCTTTAAACAAGTCTAATTTTTTTTTGTACAGCAAAGATTTAATTATTTTTCTTTTAAGGTCCATTCCCTTTTATTAATTAAGACACACATGATAGTACAGTTGAAATAATTACAATAGCTTCAAGCATTAATTAACAATTGCTTACCTTGTACTAAAGCATTTTTATTTTTGTACATAGTTCGTAAAAGACGAATACCTTTCCGTTATTTTTGTAGACTTTTTGTTTTTGTATATAATTCGCAAAAGGCGAATATATTTTTGTGTAATTCTTCACAGCTGGTCAAGTGTATAAATAATACTTAAATTTTCTTTTTATAAATTAATTTAAATTTTGTTACGTGTAACCATGTCCACAACAGCGTCAACGACAATTCCGACGGGAACGCCGTCATATGCATCAGCTTCTGGCTCTACAGCAAATCCTTTTGCAACCCCTTTTGTCACATTAGGGATGATAGCAGGAACTGTAGACAGTTTTTCAGGAAAACAAAATGTAAAAGATTATTTTGAAAAAATTGAACAGAGGGCTGTTTTGGATAATTGGTCCGAAACAACTACGTTAAGAATTTTAAAATATAGATTGTCAGGGGAAGCTTTTAAATATTTTAAATCGGATGCGGCTTTGCAATCTGATACAATTACTTTAGCAGCATTTAAACAAAATTTTATAGAAAAATTTGCGCCTATTAAAGTTCCAGGGGAAGCTTTAATGAAATTACATCAATGTTATCAACGACACGATGAATTAGTTTCAAGTTTTGTTACTAGAATCAAAATGTTAGGATGTGAAATCATGCAGGAAGATTTAAAGTCGGCCAGTGACTTAGAAAAAGCTGGTTTAGAAAAGAAATGTAGGGAGCTCGTTTTAAATCAATTCCAAATAGGACTTCGACGCGATTATCAAAAACAAATAGGTACCCAATTAATGGGAACGAAAAATTTAACAATAGAAATTGCAGAAGAAATAGCTAGACATTCTGAAATTTCAGAATCTCTTATAGCAGTTAAAAAACAATCTCCTTCCGTTATGACTGTTCAAACTCGCAGTCCTTCAAATTGCTACATTTGAGCTAAAAGTAATCACTGGGCTCGTAATTGTAGATTTTCACAAAATTCAACCCCCACATCTTATAACACATCTAGGGCTCAATCAGCAAATACTTACAACCAAGTAGATCATAAAAATTATTCTAGAACTAATCAAGTTTCCAGACCAAACAATAATTATTCTACTTCAAATAACTATAGTGCCAGATCATTTTCTCAAAACCGTTCAAATAATTTTCAATATGGTCATAGGAAACCGCTCAATAAAGAACGAGATCGTGGATATCAACGCTTTAATAAATTTTCTAATAATACTAATTCTCCTAATCAGGTTAATAAACAAGCGTCGAACCACATTCAACGAAACTATAATTATCCTCGCAGCAATACGAATCTGCGACAAGGGGCAGCCATGCAAGCGGCACCCGCAACTTACAGACCTGGAAATACCAATAGGGCAGGTCAGAATCGTACTCGAGAAATTCATACAGTCGATAATTTAAACTTACAAGGGCTTCACTTATCGCCTCGAAGCGAAAGCCCCAGAACAGTTTAAACTCTCATATTTTTAAACATGATGACATATGCATACCTCAAATTAATTGGGAATTATCAGAAAATCTCCCATGTATAATTTATTTGTTTATTAATGGTAACTTATGTAAATTTTTATTAGATAATGGATCCGCAGTAACGTTAGTTAAAAGTGAAGTAGTAAATCTTCATTTACTTCAGGACGAGCCTGATGTTTTTCTTACAGGAATTTCAGGAACAAGAATCAAGGCCTTAGAGTAGGGAAAAAATGAGAGTTCTGGACCCACCCCCCACTCCTGACCTTGACCTTGAACCTATCCTCTCTAACACATGGTGACCTTGAATCTATCTCTGTCACCTAGACGTGGCAACACCGCATTCTCAAGGTCACCAATATGGCACCACCGCATTCTCAAGGTCAACAATTTGGCAACACCGCATTCTCAAGGTCAATGATATGGCAACAATGCATTCAAGGCCACCACTCCTGACCTTGACCTTGAACCTATCTCTCTATAACACATGGTGACCTTGAATCTATCTCTCTAAACGTGGCAACACCGCATTCTCAAGGTCACCAATATGGCACCACCGCATTCTGAAGGTCAACAATATGGCAACACCGCATTCTCAAGGCCATCAATATGGCAACACCGCATTCTCAAGGCCTTCAGTATGGCAACAATGCATTCAAGACCACTCTTCAAGGTCATCAAACACCATTCAAGGTCAAGCTTTAGATATATATAGCAAGTTGCATGTATGGGAAGAGTAAAGCGTTTGCAGTTGCAGTGTACAGTGCAGTGTTACAATGGAAAGCCTCGCTAAATCAATTGAGAATGCGAAAGCGCAAGCTCTAGAAAAGCAGTTGATGGTTCCAAACGAGCTTCCTAAGGATGCTAAATGGGCACCGCTAGTGAATCAATCAGTGTTTTATTTAAACAAATCAAAAAGTAAAGTTGTATTTGTTGGATTATGTGCTCATTTGGGATTCACTCCTGTAATAAAAGTAGCTGGAGTAAAGAATCAGTGCATGTTGTTTGATGAAACGGAGTGGAACGCGTTAATAACCAATGAAGGAGTCATTAATAAATACTTTAAAGCAGGAGAAGAGGTCGGGGTTCCTTTGAAAATGGGTACAAAAACTATCTCGTTTGAGCGTGTTAAGAGAAATTACGATAAAACAAAAATCATAAAGATAACTGATGCAGGAGATGATGAATTGTATTTAGCGTGGGAGTCCTTATATGAGCTGTGGCAGTTAATACCGTTACTAACATATCGATTAAACCTTCTGAAGGGTTTGGAATTTTTCAATTTCTACCATAGCATAATAGATGGTGTTGTAGACATGCCGGGTGACTGCATAGTGAACATCACAAACATATTGGAACCATTAATGAAGATGCAAATCCCGAACGTGTTTGGAATGCTAGGTTGTGCATTATCTACCAGAAAAGGTAATAGTGGATGTGGAAGTCAAAAGGTGTATTGCGTAATGGAAGAATGAAGAGGGGAAAGGGTGGGGGGCGGGTGAATATAAGAACACATGGTCTAGGTGTAACGTAGTGAAATACAATGGAGACGCGTAACAGTGAAGACGTATCAAGCAAAGCTATTGATAAACTGAATGCTGTGGTGAAACTACGGTGTGAATTAGAAGCGCTAGAGGAGGATGCGGCACGCGAAGCTGTTCATGGTACGGGGATATTCAGTCCAGAATATTGTCAAGAGTTAGCACAACGATATACAAAAGGCGTGCAGTTGTGTCAAGACTTCATTAGAGGTGTGATTTGAGATGAGTGTTTGGTAAAAAAGCTCATTGCGCAACATCTAAGGGACTTTGCATATGACTTAATAGAGGACGGATTAAATGGGTGGTTTAGTGACATTTGATGAAAGTAAAAACAAAATACATTACATGTTAACATGGGAGTATGCACATCGTCAAGCACGCAGAAGTCAATGGGAGATAATAGCAAGGGATAGGGTACGATTTCAGAGACGAATAAGCTACGTGGAAAATGTAATCGCTCCAGTTTTGAAAGAAGAGTATAGAGAGGGTATCTATAATACACGTTTTAAAAGTGGTGGGGGTATAGTTTAAATAGTCACATCAGTCGCTTACCGTCAGTTACAAAAATGGGTTCAATCAAAGTGGGTTGGCAACATTACTGGGTTCTTGAAACAACAGATAAGGGTGAAATTAAATTTTCGCGTTATAAAACGCACAATACCGGGTTGTTAATCGAAAGAGCTAAACTATCGAACACTGTGGTTGTACGTAGTGAAAACGATTATCGACACACTTCGTGTGCAGGTGTAGAAGTCCATTATTTGTTAAAAAATGGTAAACTTATAAATATACAAAATTCCACATGTACAGAACAGGGGTTGCTCATACATCGTCATACTATTAACTTGTTGCCTGATAAATGTGATTTCATTCTTATCAAATGTAAATGTGTTACACCGTATAGTGAATGGATTGCTGCAACTGAACGTGCACGTGACAACCTTGCTGCTGTCGGTTTTCCTTCGGGTTTGGTGCGTTATCTGGATTGGGAATTAAAGGGTAGTAATTGTTATATATTCAATTGTGAATAGTTATATAAGTTTGTAATAGACAATGAATAGTTGTAATCATATGATGTTATCTGGATTGGGTATTAAAGTTTAGTAATTGTTATATTTAATCGTGAATAGTTATATAAGTTTGTAATAGACAATGAATAGTTGTAATCATATGATGTTATCTGGATTGGGTATTAAAGTTTAGTAATTGTTATATTTAATCGTGAATAGTTATATAAGTTTGTAATAGACAATGAATAAATAGTTGTAATCTTATTATGTTGTTTTAATCAAACCATTATGGATATTTAAAAACTTTATTCTGAAAAATCCATTACATGAGTTTTATATAAGTAGTATACATTACTTAATGCACAATAGCACAGTGAATGATGATGGTAAAAGCATGATGGAAGCATAGCCTGTAGAGCTGGTTCCTCTGGTAACTCCACCACCGGTTGTGATACGAAACGTCGAATGTAGTTGCTCTTTTCAGATCCCTTCACGTAAACGGTATCCGCCTGCTGAGTTAAGCGTTGCAGAATTACAGGGAGCATAAAGGGAGGAGTGAATCCTTCATTCCAATCCAGACAATGATGATTATGCATTAACCAAGTAGCTTGTTGACGAAACGTGGGTGGTAAGTTGCGAAAGGCGAATGGAGGTTTGAAAACGTAGTGAGACACACGATGTCCATCAAACACGGCTAATTCCTTGGGTGCAAAGTCTTTTTCTGAAGTCTTGAAACCTTGCACATCGATAACTAGCATGATCGAAGCGTGCGACTATACTAATAAAGGTAACAGGTCCTTGGACGTATATAACGATTTCCTTTACAGTTGACGTACTTGCTTTGTCAATGCATTATACGTAAATACACGATCGTGCAAAATGAGACAGTAAGCAGTAGTGTTCGCTGGAATGCTTTTGTGAGTTTCGAAAGTAACTCGAAAAACGACAGCTTTCCCTAGCAAGGAATCTTTCTGTCGCGAACAGTCGATGACGATTAGAGGTGTAAGTGCCTTAAATCTATCAGGAGTCAGTAGAGGTTCGTTGGGTTTATCATAGTAGGATCGTTGAAAGTTAGCATACATTTCGTATAAAGTAGCATATCGATTTTCACCATAATTAATATTTAATTGATCGTAAGGATATCTTTCCGTATTTAAAAATACCGTCACGTTTTGAATATCACAGGCGTCGAATGTGCTCATATCTTTCTGCAACTGACCATCACGATCGGTTTGAAACCCTATGATAACGTAACGGGGAGTTTCCAGAGTGGTCGATGTTTTAATAGACCAACTGTGCTTATCCGTTTGCGGTACAGCGGGATAAATATGTGTTTCCCAGCTTCTAAATGCCACTTGAGTGTCAATATTTTTCCCAATATATTTCGTTAATGATAATTCTTCCGCCAATCCCGGTTGAATATGTGGAACTTTCCAATGTATTTTTTGCAAGTTAACCTTAAGCTTTTCATTAGCATCGGTGGATATTAGGGCATCGACATCGGAATTGCTTCTAATTAATACCAATTCTTGACGAATATTCATAATAATCTTTCCATAGTCTTCAAAAATCCCCAACAGTGTTGATAAAGGTATGCAGGCGCAAAAATTACCTTTACTATCTAGCAAGGTGCTGGTACCATCCGGAAACCAACCAGCGTTTTGTAACTTAACGCTTTCATTCGAATTGTGGGAAAGGTAAGCTTTTATGGTGGTTGTTAGACCAACTTTTGTTACCGAATCCACCACAACTCCATTCATTTCGTACCGAATCTTACTAAAAAGATATGCAATACCATTGTTTATAAATTTACCACTCGCTGATGGTTTACCATCTTGTTTCAGTACAGTACCTTCTACATATAGATAACTACGCGAAGGCAAAGTGGACATATCCTCTTGAATAGGTATTCGAATTTCATCATTATTCTCAAAACGAGTGGTATAAGGTTGGTGAGTGTGAAATTCAGCTCCAACAATCGAGTTATCGACGAGCACTTTTTCGTTTACATTTAGCACATTCATTTTGGGATAACAAAGCCTAAGGTTTGCAAGAATAAGCGGTTACCCCTTGTCAATTGAGTAGCGACCGATGCCTGACTAACCATTTTCCGCTTCCAACACGATCTTTTATAGCCAGAGCGATCAGTGCAACATCGAGGAGTGTTATATTTGAACACCATCATCCACACTCTTCAAATGAAGTCCTATCGTCACGGTTTCCCCTTGGAAATTAACCAAATCCCCGTCTTGATCCAATATTTTAAGGGTAATGTTTGAAATAGTATTGACATTAATTGGTAAATAGGGTGCAGTCTCAGGTGCTTCTATTATTTTGAATCCAGGAGGAACACTGGGGAAGAACTGATGTATCACATGGGCAGGTGTACCATTAATATAATTTCCTGTTATTATATTACATTATATCATTAGCGAGTTAACCTTGATAATTTTAACTGGAAAATCAGATATGTGACGTTCCTTAGCTTTTAAGATTCTATTCTTAAACCCTAACAATGTTCCGATAGAGTGTTCAACTGTAAAGTCAATGTCGTGATCGGCTTTTATAATCGATCTTAGGGTATTATGATTCGGATCGATGTTAACAGACTCACCGTTTACTTGAGAATTAATGTATTGAGCTATATCAGTAAGCTCATATGATCCTGTAGGTATCTTTATTATTCTTTCTCCCATTTTAAACACGTTGTTTTTATCCGTTACGTTCGGAATAGTATTGAACGTTTCGAAATTTGTCAAACGCATAACCCATTGTTTTGTAGGATCCAAATATATGGGAGGGTTAAAAGGAGAAGTTAAAACAGACGTTGTATCGGAGAAGATGAATGTTTGAGACATCTCAACATTCCCAGTAAGACTGAGGAAATGTTAAGGAGTGTTTTCATATAAAAAGTTCAGCGCTAAATGTCCACAATTGTACGAATTTAGCTTCTGAAAAGCATCATAGTTGTAACTAATAACGTTTAAGCTACCATCACTTTTAAAGTAATGAACGAGTTCTAGTGGGGGTTTTAACTGTCCAATACTATCAAAGTATAATATATGTCGACCACGTTTAACATACGATGTCCAATGCGTACCTTCCCCATCTGTATCATCCAAATTCACAATTCCACATTCGTTTTTACGGATACGTTTCGGTAACCCGTTTCGCATAAAAATACCTCTGAAGTATGGAATTTTTAACTCGTTTACGTACTTTGACAGATCGATATTGGTCAGTGGTCGGTGTGGTAGCTTTAAGGGTAGTTTTTTGGAGGTCGTAAATACAATCCTAATCCTTTTTTGTACGGTTTCAAATATAATCCTTTTCCTACAGGCGCTTGCTCCATCGCTATATTGTGTCGTTTCGTTTCTTCGAGCGCTGATTTCGCTGCTTTTGCTTCATTCACTGCTTTGGCAACCGCAGCTGCTCCAGTTCCTAACGAGCCTATAGCTCCGAGAGCGGCAAATAAAGGAATCAGCGGTAGGAAACCACCTTGCTTGGGAATAGGTATAATCCGACCTTTGGGAGCAATGATACGTTTACGTTTCAAGGCCGCTAGGGCAAGACGAGCAGATCGTTTTAAAGATAAATTTTTTACTTTACCACCAATACGTTTTCTAGCTAATTTGATGGCGTTGTTGAACGTTAAAGTACCCCTTCTTTTCACCTTAGATCGTCGTCGTCGTCGTCGAACACCCATACCCAATTTTATTTTTCCAGACATAATGCCGGCCACAGTAAGTGCAGCCGCTCTCTCTCCAAAACGAGCGTCCTTAGAACGAAACCTAGTCCACGCCTTACGTCCTAATATACTATCGGCTTTATGACGTTCACCAAGATCGTTAGTTTTTTAATAGACTATGTCGTGCTCTTTACAAGCTTCATCCAGCGGGTTTATTCCTTTGTCTCCACGAGCAAGCCTTTGATGTAAACGGGTGCCAGGTCCGCAGTAGTTATACCCTGGTAAATGTAATTCTAACGGTAACTTATTAATGAGAGTGTTGATCACTCCCTTCCCCTTACGAGTTGATTGACGATTATCCGCTTTTCGCAGAGTACGTTTCATAACACATTACTCCTCCTATCACAGGTGAAGAGTGACTGTAAGTGACCCGTCTACATATATTTATATATATCACACACGTGTGCTCTTCCCTCACAACGTGTCCTACATGGAGCAGCTAAAGTTGGTACATCAGAGACACAGATTACCGGTTGTAAATCGGGATAATTGTTCACCGACGCCACAAGTGTTTAAACATAGCGTATTGTTGGGTGCAGGATGCAAACGCGGTATAATAGTAGGCAGTTCCGGATGTGGTAAAACCAACCTAATGATAAGTTTACTAGAACATCCAAACGGTTTACGCTTCGAAAACGTATATGTTTATAGTAAATCTCTTTATCAACCGAAATACGCATATCTGCGCGACCTGTTTCGATCATTACCCATCGGTTATTTCGAATACGATTCTTCTGAAACTATATTACCGCCTAAGGATGCAAACCAAAACTCGGTTATTATCTTCGATGATGTAGTTTGCGATAGTCAAAGCACCATACGTGATTACTTCTGCTTCGGGAGACATAAACACATCGACTGTTTTTATTTATGTCAGACATATTCTGCGATACCTAAACAACTCGTAAGAGATAATTCAAATCTCATTGTCGTGTTTAAGCAGGATAATACTAACTTAAAACACATATTTAACGATCATGTTAGCGGGGATATGACTTTCGAAGCGTTTAAACACTTGTGTTTACACTGTTGGAAGGAGAAATATGGCTTTTTAGTAATCGACAAAGATTATCCACTTAATGGAGGACGTTATCGAAAAGGTTTCGACTGTTACTTCACCATAAATACCGAAGACACGAACTAAACGTTTTAGTAAACATGGATAAGCGTGTAGCAGAAGACTTGGTTAAAGCACGACGTCATGTTAAACAGAAATACAAAAGTCTCAAGTCTGAAATTGCACGGTCAGAAGTGGAACTACAACGCCGCTATCAACCTATCACTCAACCATTGCGTGAGTTTATAACCGGAGTTAAAACGGAATTATTAACTCCGAAAGAAGAACCCTTAAAAACGGAAGTGTCTTCTCCCATACCTACCTCGACCCCAAAAAAATTTTATAAACGACTTCCACCCGCAAGACGAATACCTCACGAACCATCACCAATCACCCAAAGAATGCGCACTACTAGCGTTCTCTCACCTGATATCTCAGTTTTTGAAACAGAAGTCCTGGAAGAATCTGGGGTCCCAACATTGGATCAATTGAAAGAACAACTTGCTGCTGTTGGATTCAGTCCGGAATTCCAAAGATGAGACCTTTTCTGGTAGAGCTAAAATGTATATGGAAAACATGTTCAAGGATACTAAGAACGAGTTCGATCATCATTATGGAGTACGATTCCATCCGGAATCTCACCAGTACCTAATCGGAGACGCCGTACTCACTTTTGACGAGAACGACTTTATTATTAAAAAACCCTCAGGCACAATTTTTAAATATACAGGCACTCCTGGTTTTTACGAATTAGTATTTAAAAAAGCACCTATTGGATACACCCAATCAGACTTGCAGAAGTATAAGGACCTTCTTACACGTACCAATGCTACCAGAAGAGGTTACATTGAGGGTGCACAGCTACACGGAACCGGAAAGAAATATTCAAATATAATTAGACCCCTTCTAACTACTCCTGGAGAAAGATTTCGAAGCGAGTCTACACCTACTACACCGGTCACGCGATCGAAAACTCGCACATTACCAAAACGTGGCGGTGGTGATATGCGCGTTCTCAACTATAATAATAAACAGGTGGAATTTATACCTTGGAAAGATCCTAATAAACTAGTGGACAGATTGAGACTCCTTTTAAGTTCAAAGTCGGCTGGCCACACAGGTCACACTAATGAAATCATATATATTATCGATGAATTGAGAGCTGCTAAAATTATCGAATAAATCATCACACGCGTATTGATCCGTTTCATAATATTGCTAACGTTAGTGCAATCATGACGCTCAATAAATTCGGTAAACATCTTCACAAAACCCCTCGACACTCGTTCGAAAGTGTACCTATTAGACGATATACCAAATGTAAGGTACACAACAATGATGCTATATCCGTCTACAGCCGTCCCATTTTACTTCGAAGCTGTTATTAGTCAGCCATATCATCATATATCGTCAGTACCTCACGACGATGACTCTTGATAAGTTCGGTAAACATCTTCATAAAACTATCCGAGTTAAACTCGACGCTCGTGCAAAAGTATTCTTTTTAGAAGACGTGTCTAATTTACACTACGAGACAATGTTGTATATGATGGGAATATACAACCATGAAAACGGTTATGCACTTTTGAACTCCACCAACTTCGAGTATGTCGTTCCTCTAACAAAAGGTATCATTAAACAAATCAAATACTATCCCACAGATGCGCAAATCTTTTTAAACGATACGTTATACGATGCCGAATCACTCATCGGAGTGTCATTGAAGAAAGGGGATAAGTTTAAGGTGAAGAAGCCTGGATCAAAGGACATATTTATTTTTGAAGCTGTTATTAGTGTTCCAGCATTTTCTAAATGAGTATAAAACGTCAAATAATTGAAGAATTGCATAAACCTGCTCGTAAACGATTTCAAAGAAGACGCGTAATCGTAAAAGACCTGAACGATTTGTACATGGCCGATCTTGTGGAAATGATTCCCTATGCTAAAATAAATAAAGGTTTTCGATATATTTTAGTATTGTTGAATATGTTTAGCAAGCGTGTTTGGGCGTGTCCACTTAAACGAAAAACCGGTGAAGACGTCACGAAAGCAATGAAAAAATTATTAACATCAACAGGAGGTACTCCCGACAATTTACAAACGGATATGGGGAAGGAATTTTACAACCAGCATTTTCGTAAGCTAATGCAAACGTTCAACATCAACCATTACAGCACCTTTTCTAGTATGAAAGCAAGTCCGGTAGAACGTGTAAACCGAACTCTTAAAAACAAGATGTTGAAGGAATTTTCCATGCAAGGGTCATATAAGTGGTTGCAGTTATTACCAAAGGTTGTTAACCAATACAACGATACCGTACACCGCACCACCGGCTACAAACCCATCGAAGTGAACCACAGCAACGCCAAGATTCTTTTACAAACAGTTTACGATTTCCAGAAAACCACCGACCTGCGAAGTGCTAAATTCACAATCGGTGATCACGTGCGAATCAGCAAGCATCGGGAAGCGTTTGCGAAAGGTTATACACCCACATGGAGTACCGAAATCTTTCAAATTAAAAAGGTTAATCGAACCAATCCCATAACGTATATCTTGGAAGACACGAACGGGGAAGAGATACGTGGAGGCTTCTACACGGAGGAATTACAGATGGTTAAACATCCTGAAGTATTTTTAGTAGAGAAGCTGTTAAAAAAAAGGGAGATCAAGTTTTAGTGAAGTGGTTGGGCTTTGATAATACCCACAACTCGTATATAGCAGCACGTGATATAGTGCATTAAGTAGTATAGTGCATGCAGTGTGTTGCAATGTTAATATATAACTATCATTTTATGTAAGCAGTAAACAATAATAAATCACTTTTGATATCAATAGTGTGTTTTATTTCTTCTACCTTTACAGAAACACAGAGTATGATGTATATAATTTATTCACATTAATCAATATCATAATAAATACATGAAATATATACGGTTATAAACTACAAAGCATAAATACTATTTACAATAATTCATAACAAAGAAAAGGCTGTTGTCAACGTAGCCGGGGGCCTCTGCGATAATACTAATCAGTACCGTCGGTTCTACCAACAAACGAGTTCCAAAATTACATTTCGGCTTGCAGTAATTCTAACAGACGATCCAAATTCTGATAACTATCACGCCCCGGATGAATATCGCGGTGTCCCCATGCTAAAGTGTTGTGCGACCCGGGAATAATGTAACGTTTGTTATCGGCTGGTGATAACGCTACTTTATTCCGAAGTTCTGTGTACATAGCATGTAAACGTGATTTGAATATAAACATTTTTCGGAAGAGCACAACACCATCCTCCACAACCTGACGATAGTCCTCAACGGTGAGATCGCGCTTAATTACCGCCCTTTTTACCCCTTTCGCCTTTTTAATCGCCATTTCACCGTCGCGGCCAAGCACGTTTACACAATACGTTTTAGCACCTGCACCGTAGAAACTGCAGAGGGGCACTCCACAATATTCATCTTTCATTTTACCAACCACCGAGGCCGTGCGCGGTATACCGTGAATGTTGTCAGGTGGGAATTTTGAGGTGTCAAATTTATCTAAGTGTTGCTTCATATCAGCATAAAAATTTTCAGTACGAATTTCTATAATGAAAGAGTCAGTATCTGTGTACAGCAAGCGCACGTTATCACCATATAAAGGTTTGAGAAAATCATAAAAAAATTCATACATTATCGTTTTAGAAAGATCCAAAATAGTAAAACCCACGTACACCGGTTTATTGTATGTAACCGACACTTTTTGTAACTCTATAGCGACCAAATTTTCCGAGAAGACAGCAACGCTTTTGAATTGAGGCTTTGCTACTAACGTCTCAGCCCCATGCTTTTTACCATGACGTTCCCAATGACTAACCAAACGAACGTCCACCCTTTTTCGACATTTTCCATTGTCTTGCCAAATAAACTGTTAACCATTAATTTAAAGAAGTCCCTGTCCGCTTCGTTAGTTGCCTGATTACGTAACGTGGTATTCAAATCAATATAGGAACGCAACCAGGGTGCCTGATGAAATTTTAACACGCGATGAATTTTGGTTAATTCTAAACCATGCTTAAGACACTGTTGTAAATTTCTATAGTGGATAACGTAACGCGTTTTATCGAACAAGTTTGGAATTAATTTTGGGTGACGCGCGTTTCCCGTAGGCGGCACCAGAGGTTCGGGGCAGAAAGGAAAGTCATTATGTAAATCGTGCAACCGCGTTGGGTAGTGTAGATCTAGTTCCAGCACGTAACCCATATCGGCGTCTTCCGCCACGGAATTTAGATCGAACTATTCAATTTCGTACGGACTAAGCCATTCAAAGTCGCGCTGCGGCAGATACTGTCGCATACTGTAACCGTAGAGATTGGTAGCATCGAGATACATAATAAAAGAATGGGGCTTGGACGCGTCATAATTTGGAAGAAACGTATTATTCGCGAAACACTTCCTGCCAACACAGGTACTGACACCTCCCCGAATACCTTTCTTAAAGAAATGGACCATGTCCAGATCCGTGAGCAGCTCCAGTTCTACAGACGTGCGTTTCAACATAGCATCCCAACTTAAACCCGGTGCAGTAAAATACTGCGCCGGATCTAACTTGTAATTTTCAAGACATACACGTCTAAAGTTTTCAAAGACATCAGTCAAAAGTAAGACATCGGTTTTCAAATAGAGATCCGAATAGTCGCCCAAAGTCGTGCAACCAAACGTATTCCACACCTCCACAGCGCGAGCATACTGCGATCGAGAGACGTGTTCCCCTGTCAAACGATCGAAAAAGTCCTCATACGTCGGCAACGTGTCCTGTGCGAGTTTGGAGAAGCTGTCGACGTACGAATAGGGAAACACACCTTTCTGTCGCAGTAAGTCGAAGCTAACCCCATCTCCAAAATACTTTTTGATAGTCAAACACTGGTCGGAAGTTAGATTTTGAGATAACTTATCCAAACTAGAATTTAAAAATCGTAAACTGTTCAGAAAGCGCATTTTAAGACATACCTGTATTCGTTGGGACCCGTCCCTAATTTCATCTACCGAAAGCTGTTTCGAAAACGAAACGTATTTCTCTTTATTGAGCGCAATCACTTCGATTGCTTCTTTTTCTAATGCCAATTGCTTTATGAATAGATGTGAATCATATCCCGTCAAATTATGGAAAAATATCGGTATGAAGTCGGGAATTTGATACATTAAATTGCACCATGAGTGAGCCGCCCTGCGGTACTCGCCGCTGAGGTGACAGTGATCTTTCACCTTAACGTCGTTTTCACCAAAGGGTTTGTCACAAATATGACACACGGTTGCATTATCATAGTTGAAAGTTTGTCGGCACGATAAAAGTCGCATGTCTTGAACATGTCTTAAATGATCCTTATACAACCTTCTAACATCTCCTAAGCGCAGCATAAACTCACTTGCTGCATTCGGACCACGGTACAATTCAAATTTAGATAACGCGTCATCGTAGGAACACTTAATGTAATACGCAAACGAATGTGGTTCGTGTTCGTACGATGTCATGGTAAATTTTCCACTAGGATCCGGCTCAACCGTGTCCAAAGGTTTCAACACACTTTCAAAATCCGCGTAAACGACAAAAGGTACTGTAAGTTGCTTTTGAAAATTTTCAAACTTCAATAGATTACCCGGCCGGTCGTGCCCCCATTTATTGCATACGGGTTCGATAGTTGGTAACTTGGTGTAAACATGATTGCAATCAAAACGGGTATGTTGTTTTAATCTACTTTCACTTGGAAAATACTGCAAGCAGCCGTCACAAAAGTGTTTTTCTCCATTGTGAGCCGACAACTGTGACGATACCAAACGCGAAAAGTTTTTTATCCAACAGTAATGACTATTACCCTCCATATCAGAAATTAATAATAAATTTACATGTACTTCTTTCTTTTGCTTAGAGTAATGCAGAGGCCCTACAACTTCTTGTTTCATTTCTCCGTCTTTAAATACAGCTTCCAAACCATACACGTTAATAGATAAGCGTGGATTACGCGCTTCAAATTTCGAATAGCATCCAGTTTGACAGGAAAGGTGATACCTTCAAAATCAAACAGTTGTGCAAAATTTGGATACGAAGTCGTCCTGTTGGAATGTCTCCTCGGCGGATACAAAGCGGACGCCAAGGCCCAACCAAAACAGCACTGATCGTTATTTTGCACGTTGATTACAGCCTTTTTACGTTGTATCGACGGCGGAAGTGGAACATAGGAGGAAGCACGGAGCGGGTTGTATTTATTGACGTTGACTTCTATCAATAACAGCTGCTCCAGTACCCAACCTGCAAGGACCCTACAATTAGCAATCGAATCGTAACCCGTAACTATTCATTACCTGAGTTCCGATCATTAAAGTCCGACATCTTCGTATCCAGCACCTCAACGAAATCATCATACAAATCGGTCAGATTCGAAGTCCCGGTCACAATCTCATTTTGCGTATTAAACCATTTAATTTCGTGCAAATTTTGACTTTCCAAAAAGTACATTCCGAATACTTCTAGATTGACTTTCACACTACGAAAGCGCTGAACGTTTCTTTCTAATAGTCTTAACACATTTTCGCGGGTCTCATCAGTAAATTCTCTGAGATTTATGTGATGATTTCTCACCGAGACTCGATAACTGGCTATACGCGACTTGAAAGCCGTCTCCAGGACCACCACTTCCTCCGACTGCACTGACGCGGTATTACGATGATTGTGGCGGTTGCTTCGTAGATGTCCAGCGTAGCCACGTCGTGAAACATCCAGCTCGAACACATCGCAATACACCGTCGCGGAGGTATTTCCTGAAACAATTGCACAGATCACTAACACTAAAGCCGTTAACAATGTGTACACGTACCTTGCGGGGAGGTTTTTTTCGCTTTCTTAGATGCAGGTCCTTCACCGGTATTACCTACAGCATCCGAAGCTCCCCCAGCTGTAATCAACAAAATACTCGTATCACATCATACAACTTCACAGGAATGGTTACTTACCGCTCGTGGATGGGTAGTCCAGCGGTCCACGGCAGCTTTCTCTTCGGTGACGGGCTAAGGCATCCCGTCGGGTGAAGGACGCGCCACAGCTACACACATGCATATTCTTTGTAATCAGTAAACGGGAACGCACTGGCAAACGATAAAGCTTTTACATCAACTTTTACCACTAACGTTCGCGATACTGATTTCCAGTCGGGACGACGAGGACGTGTTATGCAAACCCGACCGGGATAGGAAGAGGACTGGATTATTGTTAGTGGGAGGTCACAGTTATACCAACCGTTAACGTCGTTGATGACGCAAAGCTGACAAGTTTTCCGCTTCGGTTAAAAGTGCGAGGCGTTCGTTCTCACAGGACCCCAACTCCTCCATCACTTGTCGTAGCTGCTGCGTCTTGATACTCTTGATTTTGATCTCATATCTTTCCACAGCAGCTAAGAGCTCCGCTTTGCGTTGGAGGAGAGCGATGCGTTCACTCTCACACCCTCGCAAACCGGACGCCACTTCTCTTAACCGTCGTGTAATCCTTGTCTGCTGTGCGTCATCAACGACAGCAAGCGGTAAAGACTGCTTCTCGCATGATACACCATCTATGAAGACCATCGCCGAAGTTGTGAAGTCTCTGATGCTGCCGGACAACTGTATGGACGCTGTGTCATCAGAAACCTCCATAAGGGACCCCCGAATTGAGATATCATACTCGCTGCCCGGTGGGCTATTCAACAATTGGGAGTCCCACTCACCCGAACATGGTGATGCCGCAGGTGCTTCCTGGACCGTCACGATGGGGATTCCTCTCATGTGCAAACTTCCAGCAGCGTAAAACACATTTGTCGAAGTCAACAGCTCTCGCAGTAAAGGTTGTGAACGCCCGGAAAGCATGTCGTACTGCGGCTTCTCCACATTAACGGCTGCCGCCTTTACTACCACATTTTGTAGTACTATGATCTTCTTTGCGGCAGCAACTGGGGATGGTGTACGCTCGATAGTTGGCACAAGTACCGGGCACACAGCAACTGGAGAAGGTGTACGCGGCACATGTACCGAGCACGCTGCAACTGGAGATGGTGCACGCTCGATAGTTGGTACAAGTACCGGGCACGCAGCAACTGGAGATGGTGTACGCGGCACATGTACCGGGCACGCTTTCTTCATCGATAATTTTGACCAGAAGGATAATGTCACACAACGACACTTATTCACTTCACCAACACTGGTAACACTACTAGATGATGTATCCATGATGAACGAAGACAGACTGACGCTCCGCTGCGTCGCCCTCCGGTTTTGTCGAACCACCCCCCACTCCCTAACCTTGAACCCCACTTTCACCCCCACTCCTTCACCTTGAACCCCTCCATCACCCCCACCACTTTACCTTGCATTCGCGCAAATACTTACATTTCCTCACGGTCAGTGGTGTATAGACAGAAACCTTGCATTTCCTCACGGTCATTGGTGTATAGGTCGGTGTCTAGACAGAAACCTTACATTTTCTCAAGGGCATTGGTGTATAGGTACCTCAAGGTCTTCCACCTCCCACTCCCTCCGTGGGTGTTGTAACTTCGATATAATAGGGAGTGTTTTCCACACCAGGTAACACATCACAATGTCCGTCATCGCACCTCGCATACCACATTCCGTTGAAGGAGATACCGCGCCAGATGCGCAGAAATGGGATCGCTGGCTCAGCCTACGGGCTCAATCGTTACGCTGCATCGCTGCCTTCTTGGGTCCACATGTATCCATCGCCCGCCACCATCGAGAGCTGATGAATCCACAATCATCCATAGGTATAGGAATTGAACGCCTAGTGTTCGAACTATGGGTGATGTGGAAATGGAATTGGTATACAACCGCTAACTCCGAAAGACATTATGATGAAGACCGTTTCGGTGACCTGGAGGACCTTGATTGTGCAAACCGAACCCTACGGTTTCAACAGGTGGCTACGGTATTGCAGGGGTGCTTTACAGTGGCAGATGTCCCGTACTGTCTGTGGTGGTCATACTACACGTGGAAAGAGAAGCGTCTATGCAAGGGCTGCATACGCAGTGTGTGTAGTACGGCCACCCTACCACAGCAATACCACACAACGGTGTCGAGATCGATTTCCCACGTACCATCCCATTGGTGTGATGGCTGCATGAAACGGATGCTGTACAACACCTTCGACCCAATTGCGTGTTCCGAACGGTTGCATATCCTCGGTCCGGTATCCCAGTTTGGAGGCAACGATGCGGATGAGTGTACCTGCGATGATAATTGTCACGGCAGCCTTTACTTTCAAATATTGAATGCACGGTTGGAGATGGAGATGGATCAGCAGTGATGTGTAATTGTAGATATTATAGACATTATAGTTAGTAATTTTGTTAATATTATTTAGTTAGGACCAACACATTTTAAATAAAAAATAGCATGAAATAATTCTTTTTCCTTTACAATTGATGATTTGATTGTATACAATAAGAGAAATTGTAGATATTACAACCGTAAACAAAAAGTCACTAAAACCGTCTGACCCATTACTCACTATGTTGTTTTAATTCAACAGTTTGTAGCAACCAGACAATACTCTCTGAAAAATATCAAAAAAAAAAAATCCAAAAAAACCAAAATCCAAAAGTTTGTAGTAACCCGGAAATACTCTATGACCATTCAATTGTGGTCAACAGCATACCCGTGACGACCTTCATTTATCTCTACCTAGCAAATCGAGCAATCGAATTCTTGCCCTTCGTTAACCTTGAGAGCTAGAGCGCTGATTTTTTAATTTTCGTTCCCCCCCCCGCCACCCCCTGAAACCCACCTTCCACCCCTCCCCATGCCTTCTCCCCCCCTCCAGTACTTTACCTCACCTTTACCTTGACACCCCTTAAAATTCATTTAAGGGGGTTACTATAGTATCAGCTTTGTTTTCTTTGTAGTATCATCTAGTTTTCAACTAACCTAACCTAACCTACCTTAACTTTTTTTTTTTTTGGGATTTTTTTGGGGGATTTTTTGGGGATTTTATACACTCGCGCTGCACCTGCAAAACACGGGGTTAATTAAAACGTATTTTTATTACAATAAACTAATTCTAACTCACTTATGTGCATGCCTCACACTTTTGGTGTGTGGCTGCGTGCCGCACTGCGTCATAGTCCCGAGGGACTGTGATGTACCGCTCGCGGCACTCACAACATAGCACCTCCGTGCTAAATCTCCCCCGTACCAAAACGGGCCGAGACCTCGCAAAGAGGATAATGTGTGGCTATAAACATTAAAATAAAAATATATGTCTCATATCTATGTGTTTTATTCAAAAGTAATTTTGTTAAATTATTTAGTTAGTTACCACCACTTGCATCGTTTCCTCATTTTATTTAAAAGTAATTTTGTTAAAAGTATTTTTGTTAAACGTAATTTTGTTAAATTATTTAGTTAGTTACCAGCACTTCCATGGTTTCCTCCTGGTCTTCCACCTCGTCCTCCATCTACTCCATCTCCTCCGTCTCCTCCAGGTCCTCTACCTGCGCAACGTCGTTCACAACGAGGATCTCCGTATCCTCGCTCCATATTGATGAGTTTCTCGAAGCCGGTCGATCAATCGTTGACGAACTCTCTACTCCACTTTCTACTCCACTTTCATTGTTCATTTCGTTGTTCATTTCGTTGTTCATTTCACTAACTTGTTGTAAATGTAACTGAGTGGTGAAGCTTGGAAGTTATAGATATATCTGTGCCCCCACTTCTTTCTGTGTAAATACAATCTCGTTGACCTTGCCTTGTGTCGTCTGTTCTCAACAACGACTGCGGAATTTCTTTGTTCTCGTCTGCACATTTCTGACTGTCTGGTGTAGTTCTTACCCTTGAGGTAGTGTTGACCTTTCGTGTACATTTTTTGTAAACATAACAACGTCTGCGGAATTTCTTTTGTTCTGCCTGCACATTCGTGCCTGTCTGGCCACTCCTTTATGTGTAAATACAATCTCCTTGACCTTGTTTCGTCTGTTCTCAACAATGTCTGTGGAATTTCTTTGTTTGCACATTCCTGACTGTCTGGCCACTCCTTTCTGTGTAAATACAATCTCCTTGACCTTGTTTCATCTGTTCTCAACGATGTCTGTGGAATTTCTTTGTTTGCACATTCCTGACTGTCTGGTGTCGTTCTTACCTTGAGGTTGTGTTGATCTTTCCTCTGGATACTTTCATAGTTAAGTAAGAATCTAATTGAAATTAAAATGGTATGACATTTTTAAATCTTAGTTTCACTTTTGATTTAATCGTTAAACTAATCTCTAGAAGAGACGGAGATCGGTCTTAAATGAAACGATATAATGAGATAAATACGTGGTTTATTTAACTAAATACATATGCAATTTACCAGCTTGTATTTGTTTACAGAGTACATTTATCTTTTACAATTTACAATCTTGTATTTGTTTACGAAGTACAATTATTTCAATAATACATTAGTTAAGCCTCGGCGTACTTTTCACTAAATAATGCGCTGGCTGTTTCTGTGACTTTACATAAACAACACAACACTTTAACTCTCCGCTATTAAGACGGTGAAACGACGCCAATGTTCTGTTCGAAACTTATCCGGCTTATACTAGTCTATAAACAGCACTTTAACTCTCCGCTATTAGTATGGTGAAACGACACAAATGTTCCGTTCGCAACTTATCGGAATTATACTCCTCTATACGTCTCATGATGGGAATTTTTATATTTGTATCGTACCATTCGTCTAACAATTCTTCCAATTGTTTCGGCGCTGTCCCACTTTTTCCGTCAAACGGAGTGAGAATGCGGTGTTGCCACGTCTAGGTGACAGAGATAGATTCAAGGTCACCATGTGTTAGAAAGAGATAGGTTCAAGGTCAAGGTCAGGAGTGGGGGGTGGGTCCAGAACTCTCATTTTTTCCCTACTCCTTAGGCAGTGTATCTTTGGACTTTGGTGTTGTTCAAAATTTAGTAAATTGTACTTTTGAATCAATTGAAGGTAAATGCAGATGGTGTCATTTGTCGCGATTGGCTAATTGCAAACAAAGCATTAATTAATTATAAAAATTTTACTTTAATCATTTGGAATTATACACTTACGAGCAAATAAATCGGCCCACCTGGCACTTTCATCTTTGAGTGCATTTTTGTCAGCCCTTAGACAGCATTAAAAAAAAATATTTATGTCATTTGAAAGGCTATTTATTAAGCTTTAAAATGAGCCTACATTTTTTGAGTTTTTTTCCTTTTCTCGAGTGTAGAACCTAAAGGTAACATTTCCAAACAAAAGTACAAAGGAAAAAATTTGGTTTTCAATAAATTGAAACAAAATTTGAGCAAGAATTTTCTATTATTAATATCGTGTGTTACCTCCTCTAGCTCTGATAACGGCTTCCATACGATTTGGCATGGACCTAATCAAAGTAGCAATGGCTTCTTGCGGAATGTTGTGCCATTCTTCTGTAACGGCTACCATTAGCTGTGGTATAGACATTACAGCAGGAACTCTGGCCCGAACTTTTCTTTTAAGGCGATCCCATAGATTCTCTATAGGATTTAGGTCAGGGCTGCACGCTGGCCATTCTAAAACTCGAAGTTCGACTTCTGCAAGGTAGTTTCGCACAATTAACGCCGTGTGTGGCTTTGCATTATCATGCATAAACATGAAATGGTCTCCAACAAAGCCGGCGTAGGGCACCACATGTTCATCCAAAATCTCTTCGACATACCTTATAGCCGTTAAACCCCTTCTATTGCGACCACGCACTTCCCCGGTGATGAACACAAGATCCGTGCGTGCTTCCAGAGAAATTCCACCCCAGATCATGCAAGAACCACCTCCGTAGCTAACGCGTTCAACAATGCAGCATTCCGCAAATCGTTCTCCGAGTCGCCGGTATACTCGTCCTCTTCCATCGTTGCTATACAAACATATCTTGGTCTCATCGGAAAACAGAACAGAGCTCCATTGATCCAGGGTCCAATTCAAATGTTCCCTTGCAAAACGAAGCCGTGCTTGGCGATGAGCTGCAGTCAATTTCGGACATTTTACAGGTCGACGAGGTGTCAAGTTCCTCTCCCGTAATCTTCGCCTTACTGTCCACTCGCTTGCAGTCACTCTTCGGGCATCACGAAGTTGCTGCTGTATCTCAACTGCAGTTAGGCGTCGGTTTCGCAACGAGGTTAACATAATGAAGTGATCATCCCTCTCTGTTGTACACCGGGATCTGCCTGTTCCTGGTCGACGTTTTTAGGACCCAGTTTCCACAAATCGCTGGTATACTCTTCTAACTGCTGCCCGGCTTACATTCAGTTCTTGAGCAACAAATCGCTGACTATGGCCAAGTTGAATTAAAGCAACAACTTGAGCGGAAACTTCTGGTGCAGTATCCATTTTATCAACAGATAATATCAAAAATTGACAAATCATAACAAATGTGGTTTAAATTTTCTACTGACACGTGATTTTTTAAGCACAAAATCTAATGGAAGCCAAAGTAAGCACACCTCCAATACCAAAAAAATGCAGGTAACTTTGGTTTTAAAATTCTACACAGGTTAAAAAACAGACATCCACAAAAAATGTAGGCTCATTTTAAAGCTTAATAAATAGCCTTTCAAATGACATAAATATATTTTTTAAATGCTGTCTAAGGGCTGACAAAAATGCACTCAAAGATGAAAGTGCCAGGTGGGCCGATTTATTTGCTCGTAAGTGTAGTATACCTATTTATCGCCAATCAGATCAAAGAAGTATAGATTTTGAAACTCATATTCAGGGGCATATTTATAATAATAATGGTTCATTTGCAAATAATAATGTTTTCAATAATCAAGGTTTAAATATTTATCGTCCACCTAGGGACACTCCTAGGAATTCGGAAACCACGCATGCTGCACGCACCGAGAATATAGGGGAAACAACCAATGAACGTGTTCATAACTTTCTTTTTAATGCACCTCCAGCGTATGAGGGCATACGTTCTCAAGCTCTAGAAGATCTTGTAGAACCAATAGTGGAATGTAATACAGCTGATTCCTCGGGAATGAGGGCTCCATGGTTAGCTGACCACTATTTAGCATCGAAGCAGTTGGGAGTCAAGTCTACCCCACCTTCGGCAAAGAAAATATTTAAGATTACGGAAGAAGGTCCAGAAGAGACTTCTTCTAAGGGTTGCAAGAAACCACACCCGTATTCAAGAGGAATACAGAATACTCAAGAGAGTAAGAAAACGGTTAGTTTTACGGATCAGTGTTATCCGGTACCGTCAAATAAGAAAGAAAGAAATTTTCATATAGAGAATCCAGTAGTTACAATTCACAGTTATGGTGAATTAAGTTCAGATGAATTTGAAGGAGAAGATTCCTCCATACCAGATGGCAAGAAGCCAGGTGTTACCAAAGTACAGGAGATTCATAGCGAACCTGTACAACAACACTCAGAAGTTAGTGCGAAGTTTGAAATAAATACGATGGACGAAAAGCTCCAAAGTAATGTTAAGTTATTAGAAGATATAGTTCTACCCCCTCGAGCGGAAATAAATTGCGTAGCTAGCAATGGTAAGTTTAATAAAATCTCTACGGAGAATATTGTATTAGAACCGGTTTCTACGGGAAACCAAGGCGTTTTTGCAGCCAGAACCTTAACTCAAAACAGTAAGGAACCTATAGTTAGACTTGTAAACTTAAACAATAAACCTATTTCTTTGTCAAAAAATACTAAAGTAGCAATCGCGGAACCACTAAATGATTCTTATCAAATACAAGGTCATAGAACTACAGTAAGTACTATTGATACATCCAATAGTGATTGGATCGAAACTCATTTTAATTTATCACATTTAGATAATCATGCTAGAGGTTTGATGCACGAATTTCTTTCAAGGTATAGTGACATTTTCACCGACGGTGAAGGTGAATTGTCACAGCACATAAAGTGGAACACAAAATCATAGTCGAAAACGATCAACCTATCAATAAACGTCCATATAGAGTACCTTTTAAACAAAGTGAACTTTTGCGTAAAGAAATAGATAGACTCTTGGAAGCCAAAATCATTAGGCCCTCCAATTCACCTTGGAGTGCGCCAGTCATTTTAATTGTCAAGAAACAAGAAAACGGCGAAGATAAAATTCGTATGTGTATTGATTATCGAAATTTAAATGCGATTACAAAACGAGATGTTTTTCCTTTACCTCTTTTACAAGATGTTGTAGATTGTTTATCAAATGCAAATCTGTTTAGCGTTTTTGACGTTATATCAGCATACCATCAGGTCCGCATGCAATCAAATAGCATTAAATATACAGGTGTTTCAACTCCAGATGGACATTATGAATTTCTTCGACTTCCTTTTGGGTTAGCAAATTCTCCAATGACTTTTCAACGTTTTATTTCATGTTCTTTAGCAGGTTTAACTGGAGACATGTGCTGGGTTTATTTAGATGATATTCTAGTGTTTAATTCCACAGGAATTGAAGATCACATAAGCAAGTTGCAAGTAGTTTTTGATAGATTACGTCAAGCTAATATAAAATTAAAACCAGATAAATGTAAATTTTTAACAACAGAGGTTAAGTATTTACGTCATATTATTACCCAACAAGGTATACAACCAGATCCGGAGAAAATATCCGCAGTTAAAAATTTTCCAATTTCAAAAACTGTTAAAAATATTCGTGGATTTTTAGGCCTAGTAGGTTGGTATAGAAAATTTATTCCAAATTTTGCTCATATTGCAGAACCGTTAACAAAATTAACTAAGAAAGATATACCTTTCCAAATTGGAGAAGAAGCACTTCATGCTGTTAACACTTTAAAATCGGCAATAACGTCCGACAGAGTTTTAGTTTATCCAGATTCTACTAAGCCATTCATATTGGCAACCGATGCTAGTAATGTTGGCATGGGAGCTATTCTCAGCCAAGTACATAATGGTTTGGAAAAACCAATTGCTTTTGCAAGCAAAGCTTTATCAAAAGCTGAAAGAAACTATTCAGCAAGCGAACGAGAACTTCTCGCAGCTATTTTTGGTATCAAACAGTTTCGCTGTTACTTATGGGGAACTCCTTTTCTTTTGATCACAGATCACCGACCCTTAAAATGGTTGTTAACGATAAAAGACCCCACATCACGCTTAGCGCGTTGGGCATTACTTTTAGGCGAATATAATTTTGAAGTAATTCATAGGCCAAGTAGACTACATGGGAACGTAGACGCATTAAGTCGCATGTTTCCCGAGCCCGATCAGTCTTTAAATGTTCATTCCTTAACGTTTGAAAACCTTACCGAAATTGTTAGACATAACGTAATTAATACAGAAAATGTTAAAATTATAAAAGGAGATTTATTTACATGTCCAGAACACTATGCTTTGGCTCATTGTGTTTCACAGGACCTTGCCATGGGAAAAGGCATTGCAATAGAATTTAAGCAACGTTTTGGTTCACTTCCTGACTTAAAATCACAAATCACAATCATCACAAATTGGCGAAATAGCTACTTTACAATTACCTGATCGTAATGTTTATTATTTAATTACTAAAACTCGATACTTTGATAAACCTACTTATAAAATTATTTGGCATATTTTACATAAGTTAAAACACTTTTTAATGCTTAGTAATAAGGATAAATTTTTAGCTATCCCAAAATTAGCTTGCGGCCAAGATAAATTGAAATGGAAATTTGTTTACGAAATTATTAAATATGTTTTTCACGACACTTTAATTCAAGTGCTAATTTATGATTTCGACCCAGTTCTTCCTCAAATTAATTTTATCAATCCATCAGAACCAGAATCAGTTCCGGTATGGGACAGACAGGAACTTAAAATTGCTCAAAGCACCGACTCTTTTTGTAAGAATATCCTTTTGCAATTGCAAAATGAAGAGGAAATAAATTACTATTTAGATAAGGAAGGTTTGCTTTATAAAATAGATGGTAATCAGGATACCTTAGTTATTCCTAAATCTCATGTTTCCAAAACAATTCATGATTTTCATGATTGTCCTTTGTACGGACATCAAGGTCAAATAAAAACCCTTCAGATAATTAAAACTAGATGTTATTGGCCAAATATGAAAACTGATATCATTAATTATGTTGCTCAATGTCACTCTTGTAATCAACGGAAAACATCGCCACATTTGAAATCGGCACCTTTACAAAATTTTCCCGAAATTGAGCGACCTTTTGAACGTTGTTCTATGGACATTACAGGTTCTTTTGTAACTTCTTATAAAGGAAATAAATATTTATTAACTTTCATCGATCATTTTAGTAAATATATTGAATTAATGCCATTGCCAGATCAAAAGGCTGACACAGTAGCTAAAGCTCTTTTCACTCAGGTTATAGCTAGGCATGGTACCATGAAGCAACTAATTTCAGATCAAGGTACCAACTTTTTATCGAAATTAATAAAAGAACTTTTAAAATTTTTACATATTGACAAACATCAAACTACGGCGTATCACGCTATGTCTAACGGCAGTAGCGAACGCATTAATCGTGTAATCAAAGATTTTCTAAGCCATTACATTAGCAAAAGTCAACAGGACTGGGATGACTGGATCCCATATATCCAAATGGCGCATAATATGCGTAAACATACTAGTACTTCTTTTTCTCCTTACTTATTGTTACATGGTCGTGAACCAAACCTACCGTTATATGATATTCTTAAACCTCGTACTATCAAATATAAATTACAGTGATAATTATGTAACGGAATTACAAGCCCGACTAAACATTGTTTTTCAACAAGCACGTGAAAACATGCAAATCAGCGCAGGAAGAAGAGCTCATTATTATAATAAAAAGACGAAAGAGGTAAATTTTCAAGTTGGTGATTTAGTTTATTTATATGATCCATCCACTAAGGAAGGAACTTCAAAAAAGCTAGCTAAACCTTGGCTAGGACCGTTTCAAATTATTGAACAAAAAGGTCCAGTAAACTTTAAGATAAAAGATTTAAATAAACCTACTAAACTAAGTGTCGTACACGCAAATAGGTTAAAACCTTGTAAAGGATTCAACACAGAATAAGCAGAGGAAGCTCAACCAAATGACTTAGGTGAGAAGTTTTTTTCAGTAGATAATAAGCTTAACGAGGAAGAACTCTTCAACGACCCAAGCCCAGAAGAGGTAAGTTTACACATTTTACAAGGGCTTGATCAGCAGCGCTTGAATCAACCTGTGAGGAGACCACGTACTCCTCGCCGACGAGGGCGAGTTATCCCTCATTTGCAGAACCGTCAGTTAGTCACGGAGAATCTGAGAGAATTTCCACACTTAGATCAGTGGGGTTCTGTAAACAGAAATGGCCCTCGGCGCTCAGCAAGAACTAATAACTAAGCTTCCTAAGGCAACATTTTCGGTACGGCGATCCTATTTTTTTCCTTTCGGCCTAGGATCGAAAGGGGGTCACGTCCCTTCCGCCCGGAGTACTACGAAATCTTTATTTACTTGGCATTAGCACCAATCATAATTTATCAATTAATAGTTATTTATCCGTAACTTGCACGGTTCACGTTATGCCTTACTAAGCAATATCTCAGTACCATAAGCGGGTACATACTTATCAACAATATTAACTACTATCTCAGTACCATAAGCGGGTACAGACTTCTCAACAACATTAACTCACTTTACTTCATGCGATAACTTTTGGTGGACTACATTGAAATTCATTACGCATGTTAATATTTTTTTTAATGATTTTACTTTTATTATATTCTAACTTTTACATTTTGATAATTATAGCCATTCATGGGCTCAATCATGAACTATTACAGCCAATCAATGTGGTCATTGGCCGTAATTGAATTGAGAAGGGAAGCGGACTCCAGTAGTCAAGTCCCCTTCTACCTTCCCACCACTGACATACTTGTCAAATATACTTACATAGTATAGGTTATATACATACTTTTTTATGGGAATTTTGCGCTTTTGGGTATATTTTACTGTTCGTTTATTGCTTTTTATTCAAGGATCAACATATGTCCTTGCATTGTATTTACTAGTAGACTTATACTGCTTAGGCAATAATTGTAATTTGTTTTTATCTCTTAGATTAACCGCGATGTGGTGCGTCGTCTTCTTACCGCTGACAATTATGTGCGCACTTTTTAATCCAGTGTTGGTGTTAATCGCGTATGACTGCGAAAGTCGTCATAACAACATGACCGTCGTTTCCATCCGGGATGTTCAGCCATGTCCAGATGTAAAGTCAGAATATCAGGAAGAAGAAATACACGTACACGTTATTCAACGCAATGAATTCAAACTGCAAGAAGTGTACGCTTGTTTAATAGAAGAAACCCGTTTAGTTCGTCATTGTGGTATGCATAGTCACTCATCGCCTGTAGCAGGAGGATTCTCCACCTCTCTAGTGCCTATTGGCAAAGAAGCATGCCGAAACATGCATAGATTTCAGTCGTTACGTCTTTATAATCAATTTTTGGGCAAACTTATTTTAAATGGAACTACTTCAGCAGCGATAACGGTCATAGGTCATGTAACAGACAATGCAAAATGTAAAGGCTCTACATATACTGAAAACGGTGACACATGGGAAGATGTAGTAGTTGTAGCTGCATTAAAAATTCATCTTCGAAACTACAGAGCTGCACTTCAGTTGGAAGATAATCAAATCAATTTATTAAATGGAATCACCCGTGAATATCTTAAAGGATATTGCGTAGATCGACATATGGTGAGACAGTTTGGGATTTCGATATAGACACAAATTGTGATGCAACGTTAACCGCCTTATATAAAGGGCCCGCCGAATTGGTAACCAGTAAGTCATCTATGATGCAACCCGTTTTAGTCATAGAACAAAACGAAAAAATTTTTGCTCTGTCGTTATTAAAGAAAACGTTTTTATGTGGAATTGAAATCTGGCAATCAGAACATCCACGTATTTTAATCATGCAACAAGGAAATTATACTTCACTAAGTCCGCAGATGCCGGTACTTGCTGCAAATACAGATCTGACCTATTATATCAATAGTAAATTGTTGTATGTTGAGCAAGCTTATAAACGTGCCATTCATACAGTATACGTCGATACAGTCCATCGTCGTTGCCTGACTCACAGGGAAATTTTACAAAATAGATTGTTGTTAGCACCTTTATCACCTCATGCTCTAGGAGCAGTAATACAGCACAAAATGGGTTATATTGGACGAGTGTTAGGCGAAGCAATTTATATTATGCAAAGTACCCCAGTTCTGGTACAAATTCGAAAAACCGATAGCTGCTATCAAGAACTACCGATAGTAGTCAACAATCAATCTAAATTCATGGCACCAATAACCCATATGATTCAAAATCACGCCAGTCAAATTGAATGCAGTGGGCTTACACCACCGTTATACTGCATAGAGGGCCAGTGGATAGCTTTACATCCATCACCCTTAGAAACTTCTGCCCCACAGCAGTTGACCGTGGAAGCAGAACATAAATTAGAATTTAATCCCATTCAGCCAATTGGGCTACATGGTTTATACACTCAAGACGATCTTTCAAAGCTACATAGAACTTTAACTTTTGGCACACAACGTAAAGCTGTGGAAAACTTATTAACTATGAAGTTAGCTGGATATCAACCAGATAACCAAGGATTATCCTTTACTCATATTTTCGATGAAGCGGAATTCAAGAAATTAGCTCATAACACTTTACAGTTTATTTGGGGATGGTTTACGGATATGGGAATTTTCATGAGTGGACTCATAGGCTTTTATGTCATACTCCGAGCTATTAAATATATCTTAGGAGTCATTTTAAATGGATTCGCCATTTATCAAGCACTAGGCTGCGGTATACAGCTCCTAGCCAGTGTCTGGAACACTCTTACGATGCTGCTAGTTCAACATCATCATCGCCGACATCAACCTACTGTTGAGGAAGCCAATTGTCCTTCCGCACCTAGGGCAGAACTAGAATCTGCCAAACCTGTTATCTCTAATCAACCCGGAGCACATTCCGTGCTTCCGGTAGCAACATCTTCAGCCATGCCCATTTATCCAAATATCGCGCAATACCAAGTTTAAACCTTATATATTGTCCATCCTTTTAATTATTCCTACGTTTGCTTTTATTTTATTTCATTGTTACCTCAACAAGACATTCATTTCTTTTATTGAATTTTATTTCTATCTCCATAATATCCTTAATGGAGTTTCCACAACTATCGACCACCACCACATTGGACAAGTTCAACTGGATCATCTGGACCAGGGAGCAACTGTGCAACAGTGAGTGCACTTAAATCAAGTGATGTGCGCGTAAATTTAAGTGAATTTAAGGTCATTTTCCGTTAATACTTAGTGTCGACGCAGCGGTAAGACGCGTACTACATACAATCATATCACTGGTTAACACCGTATATTATCATAGTTTACATTTCAATCATATAATTAAATTTTATCTACTAATATAACGCTAATCATAGTTTAGTATCTGGCGATTGGATCCGATGCATGATATCATGTTGTCAGCAAAATTCCTTCTGAAATTGCTTTTGACGAGAATCTTTTGATTTTTTTTTTTACTTTTATACATCGCACTGGATCCAATTTCGATAAGTTAGCTTCATATAGTACAGTCGGTGCTCATATAATGTTATGTAGATTATTACTCAGGTTCAGTCGGAACCATTATTAGTTAATGCATATGTAGATTACATGCATATATACTTTCATTTTTATTGCTTATTGTTTTACTAGCACAGTTGGTGCTTAGATATTGGTCGTAGACTTAAGGTTGGTCATTTTAGTATATCATGTATTCACTCTCATTCCAAACTTCAAACTGGTGTCCATAGGTTCAGTTAGAACCAATATCAAAAGGCAGCCATGTCCATAAGAACATGCCTTCTTTTAGAAACACGGGGGTAGTGTAACAACCCGCCGATAATCATTTATTAATTATTGTATTCAAATATTAGGACACCAGGTATATTTAATTAAATTGGTTAATTTTTATTAAGTCATAAATTACTTTTATAAAATGGATGTATAGCTGATAATTAATACTAATAATAATATGTGATGATGCTAAGTAGACATTTTACACGAATATACCATAGTTGGGTTATCATAGCAGGAAATGATCATGCAAGTTGCACTCAGCAGTTTGATAAACAAAATATTGTTCCGGTGCAGTTTTGCGAGCTGGCAGAAACTGCTGGAAAAATACGGGAGTTTTTGAAACATCAGCTTTTTCGTCGAGCTGTTCAAAAAGCTTGACTTAGAGAGCAGTTCCAGGGTAGATCTTCAACTGAACGGTTTTGGCACTAAATTAGCTGCAACAAAGAGAGCAAACATTCGGGACTCATTTATTTAATTGGAACTTAAGAAATTTAATAAAGTTTAAAATCTAAATAGAGAAAATTATAAATAATATAAAATTAACGAGAAGAATAACGGATACCTTTCAATAGGGCGCTTAACCCAAAAACCTATTAATTAAAGTGAATTTAACAAGGTCCAGACGGAAAATTGGATTATTTTATTACTTACGCAAAGGGTAAGAAACTTGCACAATCATATCTTGTATTTGTTTAATTAAAGCTTGAAGCTGAATTGAATAGTTGAGTTTACTTTTATGTAAAAGATTCACATTGATGTTACTGGGAAGAACGAATTTAAATGTTTTGATTATACCTTCATTTTCAGTTTTATTTAATTTATAATATATTGGGTAATTCTTTAAATCTGTAGTATCATTGTGTCTTTACCCCAACATTCCCCAATCAACACAATAGCGGAATGTTATAACAAGCAGGAACTTAGTAATATAATTCTTTAAAAATAGGGAGAAGAAGTGCATACGTCATACCTTCCAACGTCTCTTCCAACTGTCAACAGTGTCAAAACTGTCAAACAAACGGTTTACAGCGAAGTAGAGCGATGCGAACATGCGCGTTGCGAGGAAAGAATTATGACGTCAGGCACGGTATGACGTATGCACTTCTTCTCCCTATTGCTAAAACCTTGTTTGGCAAACAGAAACATTGCAAAAACGTGAACAGATAATGTACTTACTGCTCACTATCTCTATATCCTAAATCCAGCTCACGGGAAGTTATAAAATTGTAATTTCAATAATGTTATTGAACTTGTAAATTAATTGTGATAACATAACTAATTTAATTATATAAATTTATTTAATTAATTCGCAAAATATTTACGTAAACATGCAATGCTTGACATTTGTAAGGGTTATCTAACCTATATATCTTCAAGTGACAAATAAACATCAGCGTGTCAGCTAGCAGAAATTTTGCGTTTTCTCAGAAACAAAGTTTATATGGGAAATCGTAAAAGTGCCCAGGCCGGATAAGAGACTTCTCGTGAAATCTAGAAGGTCGTCAATAATAATAATAGCAATAAAAAGTGTTTCCAGTAGAGCGCAGGTAAACTTTCTTCATACCAACATTAGGTCTAAAAAAGTACCAGATATTTTGAAAGGATTTCAAATGTGTGCTATGTCTACTAATCTGTTTTATTTATTTCATCACATCTGTAAATCCAAGCCAGGTGCAACCATTCTACATACTAACGCCATCACCCATACCGACATGGGCACATGTTGATATGGTCACCAATACAGTGTGTTCTGAGTAGAACGCATTAATTTTAAGGGGTGATACATAGAAGACATCAAAAGGAACAAAAGTCTTAATAAATTTTTTTCTATGTTAATAGGCTTTTGAGTAATTTACAAAAAACCATTGCCATATCTGGCAACCTTGCTTAAGTATAATCGCAGCTGGGTCTTGACCTTGTTTTAGAAAATCAAACAAACAAACTGATGATGACAGACGCGTTTAAACAAAAGCAGATTAGTAGGGTGACTAATTCTACGAAAATTGTAATCCGAACTGTTTTTCCGTAAACAAAATTTGTACGTTTTACGTTAAAAACACGCTGATTCATAACAAACCAACTGTAAAAATAAAACAATAATTGACCTAAATTTTATATTTTTTAATTTTCAGAATATTTTCAAAATTTCTTGACGTATTTGTTTTTTTATTAAAAAATACTATCTTATGTAAAAAAATTTATTAAGGCACCTAATTACCATAAAATTAAAGATTTGTTAATGTAGCCAAAACAAGGTGTCAGCAAAATCCCTTAACCTAATTACCTAATTTAAATTAGATAAATCTTCTCTTTAAAAGATATTCTCTTATAAAATCATTAAAAACTGTTATTAAATAAACAGCAAGTTGCGAATTGCGTTATTGACAAATTATTATTTCGAAGTTCAACGAACTACAAACTCAGTATTATAATCTCAAGGGTATTATTTACAAAGCTGTGACCAGGCATTGACCCAAATATTCTTAAACTGCAAGGTTGTAAGCTAAACGTGCTTTATTTCAATGTTAACAAACATCCAGATCAGCATTTTGTGCGGATGTGGAGCAAATGTTATTACAAACTTTACAGGGTTGTCACGTTTCTTAATCGAGTAAAATGAATTTTTAATTGTAAAAAGAATTAAATTTTTCGCGGAAACGACATACGATACGATACAATGTCATTAAGGTTTGTTGTTGTGATAGATGAGATGCATCTGCCGACAAAGCGCTATAATTAAAGTACTATTTTCCTACTAGCTATAAAGTTGACAATTATTCGTCTCCTAGCCAACTGAGAAGTTGAATTTCTCTAGTAGTGATTAATAATTTTTTCTATTATTAACCTAGGTTAATAATGGATAAATTCAAATGTTTTGAGAATCCAAGGATAGTTGTTTAACAAAAACTTGTGCAACATAATTTTGTATACCCAGGAGATTGTATTTAACGTATTTGCTGCTTGAAATTACCTAACACACGATAAAATTATTTGAATAAAAATGCCATGAGTTATTAGTGGAAATGTTAATCTGCATCAGACTACTTGATTTTTGTTTTATTAGTGGAAAGGCGAATTTGCATTCCTGAGCTACTTGATTTTTACAAGAAAAATTTTAATTTTTAATTTTTGCTTTAAATTTGGCTAGTAGTGGAAAAAATAATATATACACCACGGTGGTGAAGTCATTAATAGGCCTCGCACCTTATTCCGCTCGGGGCAATGCCCCTCGCGAAATAATCTTGGTGCTCGGTCAATAATAACAGTCTTCACCACCTTGCTGTATAATATACTATTACACAGCCCCACAAAAAAAATTGAAATTATTTTCTCCGATATCTGAGGAGGTGCACTTTATGTTTTTGGGGTTGCTGAATCCGAATCCGAATCCGGGGTCCGTTTAACCCCCATCACGTCAGGGTCAAGGGCATCTGAAGGTCAAATTGCGGAATGACTATTAAAAAATCTGGAAAAATTTATATTATGTTTTCGGGGTCGTTAAATCTGAATCTGGGGTTCTCTTGACCTTGAAGTGTCAGAATCAAGGTCAGATAAAGGTCAAAACCCTAAAATTTGATGATATGATCATTTTGACCCTGGATTCTTGAAGAGCAGAAAATTTTACGTCCGAATATGCATTTTTTTTACAACAGACCTTTGTAGGTCACGTGATGGCCATCCAAAATCAAATCCATTTTCCAGCTTTTGGCTGTAAATTGAGATCTTGGGTCTTTGATGAGTTAATATTTTTCGGGTCGTTCATCACGATTCTGGTATTCATTTGAGCCAATCACGTCGTAATATAACGATATAATATTTTCTTACTCCTGATTCTGAAAGAGCGAAACATTTCATCCGTGTGTTTGCATCCAGGGCACCTCCCCGTGGTGACGGCGGGCAACGTAGTTGTCCCGCTATCCGGCAAAGTCCCTGGAACAGGACGCGTATGCCGTCATGGCAAACACAACGGAAAAATTTACGATGCAGGGGGATGGAACCCCAGTATCGGCGGCTGGTCAGGGTGGGAAAGCGGGCCCGCAGGCGTCGTCATCCAGTGACCGCAGCTCTGTTGAGGTGGCTACCTTGGCCTCACTAGAGTATAAAGCTACAAGTAGTAGAACCCATAGACATGAGCATGACAACCCAAAAACCCTATATCATTTCTGTTATGTTTGTGGTTCGTACACACCACCACATGGCCGGAAAAATATTACTCATGTTGTTAATACTGCATACAAGTATTGTTTCTCACTTAACATATTAAATCAAGATAAGAATTGGGCTCCACATATCGTTTGTCTGAATTGTCATAAGATGTTGATTACATGTTACAACAATAAATATCTTTCAAATTTGAAATACTCTGCACCTGTAAAATGGACTATGCCGGAATCAAAACAAGACTGTTTCTTTTGTAGGACAATTACTCATGGAAAAGTAAATCAAAAATCAAGTATATTTATACCGATAAAGTAGTTCCACCTGTTTTGATTTTGAAGCATAGGGGTAAGTTCAAGGATACCGTTGCAGAAATAGAAGGCAAGGAAGACATATATATGCAGATGAGTGAGGAAAAAGTACAGATAGAGGAAAGCGACAGCCACATGAGTTCAGATGAAGGAAGTGGAAGCGATGGAAAGCAAAGTAAAAGAAATAAAGAGCCTCAAAAGTTTACGCAGAATGAATTAAGTGACTTGGGAAGAGAATTAGGGTTGTCGAAAGAAGCTCATGAACTTTTGGCTTCAAGGCTAAAACAAAAGAATCTTTTGGAAAAAGGTGCAAAGATTTCAATTTATAGGACGAGAGAGCTCGAGTTTCGACCTTTTTTCACAAAAGATGAATCAGTGGGATTAGTATATTGTAATGATATTGTCGGACTCATGAATAATGTCAAAGCTGACAGTTACAGATCGAATGAGTGGCGATTATTTATAGATTTTTCTATTCGCAGTTTAAAGGTGATATTGCTTCACAACACAAACATTCTGGCTCCGATACCAATAGCTCACTTCACAGTTCTCAAAGAATCCTACGAAAATATCAAAATTGTCCTAGAAAAAATAAAATATAAGGAACATCAATGGAGAATCTGTGGTGACCTCAAAATCATTGGAATTCTTCTTGGGATGCAGAGCGGAAATATCAAATACCCTTGCTTCTTGTGTCTTTTTGATAGCAGGGATCGACAAAATCACTACATAAAGAAGGATTGGCCAAAAAGATCTCTGCAGCCTGGATCGTTCAACGTCATCTAGCCGCCTCTTGTGAATACATCAAAAAAATTTTTTTTTAATTCCACCACTGCATCTCAAACTTGGCTTTATGAAACAGTTTGTCACAGCCTTAGATAAAGATGGAAATTGCTTCAAATATATAGTGCAAAAAATGCCCAAAGTCAGTGAAGCCAAGTTAAAGGCAGGAATTTTCGATGGTCCACAGATTCGAACGCTCTTCAAAGATGTCAATTTTACAGCCCAAATGACGGATTTAGAGGAAGCTGCATGGACTAGTTTTCGTGCAGTTTCTGAGAACTTTCTAGGAAATAATAAAAGCCAGAATTATCAAAAGTTAGTAAGTGATATGATTGAAAACTATAAGAATTTAGGGTGTAATATGAGCATCAAATTACATTTTGTAGATTCACATCTTTATTTCTTTCCAGACAAATTAGGCGATTTCAGTGAAGAGCAGGGAGAGAGGTGTCATCAAGATATGAAAGATATGGAAAACCGCTATCAAGGAACATGGGGTATAAGTATGATGGCTGACTATTGCTGGAATTTGAAACGAGATGTAGAAACAGTTCAAGTATCACCTAAACGAAAATCACTACGTAGATCGTTTGAAGATAAGCGAGTCCGTTATCACAAACGGACAACAGGAGATGGATAGACCTTCACAAAATGACTTGTTGACGTATTAAAAGATGAAAAAAAAAGGTAAATACGTATTCGGATGTAAAATTTTCTGCTCTTTCGGAATCCGGGGTCAAAAATATCATATCATCAAATTTTATAGTTTTGACCTTTATTTGACCTTGATTCTGACACTTCAAGGTCAAGAGAACCCCAGAGTCAGATTTAGCGACCCCGAAAACATATATATAGATTTTTCCAGATTTTTTAATAGTCATTCCGCAATTTGACCTTTTCAGATGCCCTTAACCCTGACGTGATGGGGTTAAACGGACCCCGGATTCGGATTCAGCAACCCCAAAAACATAAAGTGCATCTCCTCGGATATCGGAGAAAATAATTTCAATTTTTTTTGTGGGGCTGTGTTATTAACGCGGCAAAATAATGTTAAAGTTTCCATCTTTATTATTTTTTTCTGAAAAAGTTGTACGTTCTAGAACAAAGTTGTATAAGACTTTTTTTGTTCTTTTTGATGTCTTCAATCACCTCTTAAAATTAATGCGTTCTAACGCCGGACATGCTGTATAGTTCACCATTCTGATTATTGGAAGGATATGGGAAGTATTGCCTTTTGTGGTTATCAACACCAACATTGTAGTATCTTTGGCTCATAATAACCACAATTTGTGAGTGCAGCATCCACAGCATTTCATGCCGTGAAAAAAGTATTGGTAGTTAGTCAAATACAATGTGTGGTTTGGAGATACCGTTAAAAATATACTGTTGTGATAAACCACAGTCTTTACAATCTACTATTAGTGAAAACAACCTAACCTTAACTCTAAGAAACAACACGTGCTCTGAGCTGTTTTTATTGTACAATAAATAAAGAGTGATCATTTAAATTTCAGATTAGAGTAGGCGTATGTCAACAATCATTTGGTATTTTCTGATTAATAAAATACATGACTAAAATTGCCATGGTTTGCTAGAAATTTAAATGATCACCCGATATTTGACATATTCTATTACTCTATTACAGTATATGTGACCGTCCACAGGAAAAGAGACCTTAACTGTTCCGAGGTCGAAATTGAGTTATATACATTTCTTAAAAGTAGATAAAATTCTGAACAAAATGTCGCTTTTTTCGTGAAAAAATTTCAAAAATTGACCGAGTTATGGATGTTGAAGTTTTATAATGCAAAAATCTTGTGAGATATCGCGATTTAAAGTTTGGCAATTTTCAACAACCGTTTTACAATGGAAGGGTTCTTTTTCAACCCCACACTTATGGCGCTATCTTGTAGCATATTTTGCATAGATTTCAAATATGTATTTAATAAATTTAAGTTAATTTACCCTTGGTTTTGTACTTTTTTTGTAATAAAAATTATTAATAATGTGAAGTAAGGTCTAAAAACATAGGTATGATAAATGTGAATGCAGCTTTTCATACCTTATATTATTTTCATTTTCAAGCGTTTACTGAGAAATCCCTCAATTAATCTACAATTAAATTAATATTAAAATATTTAGTTATTATTATTATTCAATAATTAATATTAATTAATTAATTTTTATTAATACTTTCATTTTCTACTAATTGATTGGTAATCTGACTTACCCATCCCAACCAAGATAAAGTAAAATGAAATATTAACTAACAAAATTAATTAATATTAAGTAATAATTAATTAATATAAATTAATAATTAATTTTTATTGTAACTAATAGATAACAGAAATAGGTACAAAATTGTTCTTTGATTTGATGAATTGTTTCTAATTGATTGTTAATAGTATTAACATTCATAATAATTATTAAGATTAATTAATTAATGAATTATGATATCATTATTATATCATAATTCATTAAAAAGACAAATTAATACGAATTACTAAATTTAAGTAATAATGTTGCGTGCACTCGTTGCTTGGATTGAAAAACAAAAGGGACCCTAAAACTGTGCATGGCATTTTACATGTGCACAATTAAGGTCCCTTTCGTGTTCAGGGTAGAGGTTGGGAACAATCCCTTTTTTTATACTTCCACGTGAATTATCGCCCTAAAACCAACTTTACAAGGTGCAGAACATGCCTGAGCCCTGTTACTAATCAAAATCGACAAAATTTACCCAAACACCTAGTTTAGCCTCTCCTGTGATATATTGCAGCAGTCTGTCTCAAATTCATGTATGTTCTGTGATTGTTATTATGGTGTCAATGGCTATACATATAAATAGTTCGGTCATCAATCTGTCTATTATTACTGATTATAAAATCGTTTGAGTGAATACTTCGCTTACATATCTTCACTTGAAGCAAGGTATGTACAATGGTTTTAATATTAGACAGTTTTATTTTTAACATTTAAACAGCCTGCTTTAGTTTGTTCTCAAAGGCGTACCCACGCCATCTTGTTTTTCTTGAAATTCGAATGATTCAGTCTTTTAAGAGAAGATTCTTATCCTAAATAACACAGACCACCGTTTAAAATGAACTTCAATTTTTCCAAAAAAACAGCTATTGTAGCAGCTTTTATAAAGTCGGTTATACGCTTCTTATTTAGTCTGATTTAAAACGTGTCAATTTACAAATACAAAATTTTAACGATGAAACACGACATTTCGTTATTTCTATAACCAATATAATGTATTATAAGATATTATTCATTTTAGTTTTTGTTTTGTAGTCCACTAATGTAAACTTTTAAAACTGTTTTTAGCGTCATAAATAATCAATTTTGAAATTGATGTTCAAATTGAATGTTGAACAATGTATGCAGTTGTTGAATTTGACGATGATAACAGCGTAGCCATTATCAATTGCAAATTGATTACACCTCGTAAAAAAGAAGTATTCTGGTTCCCATATAAAAAACAACAAACTGTTGAGGAGGGATGGAGTGTGTTGAAAACAAGGTTTACCTACTGTGTGAAACAGAAGTGTAATATGTCCAGTATCTTTTCAGCTTCTGTGTTATGTGCCATAATGTAACTTCTTGCACTAGTTGCGTAAATATTATACCAGTCTATCTATGTATTTAATTTTTTAGAATATGAGGATCTTATAACACTGTTGGTCACAATTAAGAAGCAAAACAATGTAATCATAAATATGATGCATGATCGGGGTTTGCAGTCTTCAAGTACTTGCAATATGAATTTGCTTTTTTAGTTGCCGAATAATTTTGCAGATACTTTTCTTTAAAGGCCCTCCGTGGTCGAAATCCCACTTCTAGTTCAGAGGGACAGGGGTTCAAATCTCGGTTCCGACTTTCTCGCTTATTTAACTGAGAAAATGAATGCAAAATAGTTATTTTTCCTGTTAAGTTTGCAAAATTGATGTTTTTAGCACACGAGAATGTAACTTTTTTAAAAACGTAATTTAAATGCATTAAACCATTTTGCACTCGTAATACAAACTTTTTTCTACAACAGTTATCATATAAAAAATCGACTCAAATTTTTCATGAAAAACGTTTATCAAAACCGTGACAATAATCTTTTTTTTAAACGGTTTTGGCCAGTTATTACATCAGCCCCTGCCAGCACACTGAAGTCATAATGTCGCCGTTTTTCGGCAGTAACGACGTGAAATTGTCGTAAAACTGACATCATTATGTCACAGTCCAAAGATGTCAATATAAGACTTCATTAAAACGTCCTATACGAGAACTAAGACAAGAAATTTAAATAAATATCGAGAGATTACAAACTCACGACATCTCAGTTGCTGTGAAATTTCATATTAATTGTCAATAATGTCAGTATAGCGTGCTGGCATACTATATAAAGTTCATATGTTCTATTTTTCACAGCAACCGAGATGTCAACAGTTTGTAATCTCTCTAGTTGAATATTGGAAATAACATTTATTATATAGTACTACAGTCACAACATCTCTATATAATTATATTATGATCACCTGCTTAATATGACCAGTATTCCTTGGCCCCTGTTAAAATAATATCTTTTTAATGAAACTTGTACGTATTGTATTGTACGTCCAAAAGACGTAGTTTTGAAGACGTCTACGTACGTCGCATTATATGACGTCTAATGGACATCATTTATTAGTCATATGACGTCGTCGACCAATATTGACTTAAAAATAACGTCATTATAACCTCAGTGTGCTGGATGGGGCGTGACATAAAGTAGATGCGTAAAAATTTGTAAACTTTGTGATTTGATAATGACATAAAACTGTATTTTTAGGTATCATAGTAAAGGTTTAGTATTTGATTACCGAGTTACAGTTTTCAGCAATTATTTCAGCTGTTTTGTTTATTAGACATGACAAAGTGTCAAAATTGTTGGGATAGAAAGCCATTCTTTTATTGATTCATTAGCCGCCTGAGATTGAAATAGCTATTGAACACCAGGAAATTTTTATATCAAACTAACATATTTTTTTGTGGTATACTATAACCAAAAAATGAAGGATCTAAACCGAGTGAATCTAGCAGGCGCAGGTTAGCAGTTGGAGTTGATTGTGAGCGAGCCTTGTTCCCAAATTGTCAAATTTAGACAGTTTGAAATTAAAAATTGTCATTGCAATCTGTCAAAGTTTTAAAAGGTTTTTCACAACTCCAATTGTTAATTATTAAACTACTATTAATAAATAACCTTCTGATAGCAAAAGTGTGCAATACATTAGTTGCTGCTTAAAAGATTTTTCACAACTCCAATTAATATTTATTAATAGTAGTTTAATAAGTAACAATTGGAGTTGTGAAAAACCTTTCAAAACTTTGACAGATTGCAATGTCTATTTTTTTATTTCAAACTGTCTAAATTTGACAATTTGGTAGCAAGGCTCGTTCACAATCAACTCCGACTGCTAGTCTGCGCCTGCTAGATTCACTCGGTTTAGATCCTTCATTTTTTGGTTATAGTATAGTAATAACACATTATTTTTCAGCTGCAAATCAACTTGCATTGTCGGACGCTACCCAGAGAGAAATTGAAGACGCTGTGAAAACATGCACCTCAGCGGATGAACTACGCCAGTCAAAGAAATGGAAACCAGGAACCTCAATTTTAGTGGTTTTTATGTATAATTATTTTGTATTGTTTACTAATTTTTATTATTTAAAAGAAAATAGGTAAGGTAGTTAAGTTGTTTAGTTTTTGTAAGGACTTCCATAGCAAAAAGAATGTACAGGGAATGGTCTAAAAAGCCGTCAGTTACAAACGTCAATTTTATAGACGAGTCTCTAATGAAATACAAAGTATTTTGCAACCAACTATCAATTTTATTTAACAGTAGCTTTGTTCATTATACAAAATCAAAAACCAATTTTTTATGCAATTTAAATTCCAGCATGTATATTTCTGTCAATCCAGAAGTTACTCAAGTAGTGATAATACATCAATTTCCAGTAGCGCTGGTAGAGATCAGAATTAAATACCTATTAGCAATTTATCACTCAATAAAGGTTCATTTTCTTTTGAAATGGCAATAACAGAATATCACAATGAATCAACTGTTTCTGTAGTTTCTAATATAGAAGACAAAAACAATATTGAGCATGATTTTCCATCAAAATTAAGGTACGGGGCAACAGTTGAGTATAGGGTGACACAAGCAGCCGTAACAAGTCTGTTACATATATTAAATCCATTACACCATGAATTGCCTTTGGATAGTAGATCTTTATTAAAAACCCCCTATAAATATGATAACAAAAAAAACTGGAAACTGGTGAATATTATCATTTTGGTCTATTAAATATTTTAAAATATTTTTTGCAAAACCATGATATCGTAGAAAATAATAATTGCAGTGTACTGTACACAAGTCTGACCTTAACAACATTTTGACTCAGCTGTAGACAGAGTAGATTTAGTATACTTTCCTTTCGATGTCCTCACCTTAATTTTAATCTACAATAAAAGATTATAGTCATTTAGTTAGGATTTAGTTTCCTTTTTTTTCGGGTGTCATCACTTTGTGTTTAATTTACAATATACTATATTATTAACTTTTCTATTTGAAAACTTATGAAACAAACTTTTAATCAGCAAAACAAGTTTTTTTATATATGTGAACTTGCAAGCGTTATAGGTGCAGCATAATGAATAATAAATATATAATTAACGGGACAAGTTCGTCTTATCGGCGTACCTTGCGCCGGCTTTGTGATGTCAGACAATGACGTCTTTTTTACGTCGGACACGACGGTTTTTTTAAGTCAGACAACGACGTTTTTTCTTACGTCAGTACAGATGACGTCATTTTGGTTGTGATATTTTCTCGTCGTTTCGACGTCTTTCTTAAAGTATTTGTAACGTGTATGCATGGTATGTTGCCTGGGAGTAGCTCAGTTCATAGGAAAGCACCTCTAATCTCATCTACAATAATGTAATTTCAATTAAGGTTACAACTATCCATTTTCTTTTCTAGTCCTCTGACTTTGAAAACGTATTGCTCGTAAAGTACTGAACCAAATTAAATATTTTAAAATCGAACAAATAGTAAATTTATTTTTACATTCAACAGTAAAATATTATATTTCTAAATTGCATACTTTGGTTTTTATCAGATGATACGTATTAAAAATAACATTTTATTTAAAAAATTAGACATTAGTAATACGATATAAAATAAATTAGTAAAAGTAGTTATCATTCTAACCAAGCACAAACATTGGCCGTATTCAGCAGACTTACCAGTCTAGGTCACCAGTAGTTGTTTTGCTCACCACATTTTAAATACGGTTAGTTTACATACCGTACCGGTATCATTAAAGTTAGGATATAACAGCGCCCTTTGACATGTATTTTGTTGTGCTCAATACATATTTTTGCGATCTTTACCGAAAAATCTGTTGATATTTACAATTTAGATTTAAATTATCATTTAATATTAGCTGCTCTATTATTATTATTATAAATATCGAATTAGGTTATGTCACTCTATATTTGACAAGTATAGATTTACGTATAGGAACCAGTAACCATTTTTCATAATTCAGTTAAAATCTACTGGTGTGCAGCACCAGTAAGTCTGCTGAATGCGGTTAATGAATGCTAACAAGTTCACATCGAATACGTGAAATACATAAAATTTACAGTGGGAAATTCAAAGCATCCTCACTATGAGAAATTATACTGTATACATTACAAGCACATTTTGTTTGATTTGTGTAATTTAATAATATCTAACAATTTTTTTACATGTGTTCTTTTCCACAGGAGTTATAATAAACTTAACTTGATCTTTAATTCCATTATTTTAATTATATTTTAATATTTAAGTAATAACATTTATTATTCTTACACATAACATAGTGTTTGTATTCGTACATGATTTGTTCCTATTTTGTTTGTTTGTTTGTTTTTGGGCGAGGAATCAGGATGGCGGAGCATCCTTCGCACCTCATGGCACCGATTGTTATGATCATTTGGCCGACCCTACTAGAATTTAGCCAAATCTGGGGGAATTCCACACCCAGTAGGGATCTTTATCGTGCCAAACATCGCATTGACCGGCCGGGAATCGAACCTGTAATCTTTGGATTGCGAAGCAAACATGCAAACCACTAATCAACCGAGACTGGCTTTGTTCCTATTTACATTTTACAATTTGTTTTATAATTTAAAAACTAAAACAAATTCACAAAATACAGAATGAGATTAAACATTCTTTGTTTATTACTTTTTTATTTAAAACAGTTTTATTTAGTCAATTTGCTATAGTTCCAATATTTAATAAATTTGTTGGCTATAATTTATTTATTTTATTGCTTTGTATGTCATTTCATTTTGAATAATTCCAACTTCATGCTTTCGAGTTTTGACCAATCTTCATTGGTTCACGGACTCTCTTCCTCTCCAGCCCAACCTCTTGATGGCCTTTCTGATAACATCATTTAAATGGTACATGATTTCTTACGAACATGGGTAAGTATATGTCGTTTCAGATCAACTTTTCGTTTACACCTGCAACCGCATACAGCACATTGAAATAGTTTCTCATCGTGAGTGAACATGTGGTATTTCAGGCGACATTTTTGCGAGAATTTAAAATCACATATATTACATTTAAATGGTTTCTCATCACTATGGTGGAGCATATGTAGTTTCAGACTATGTTTATATGAACATTTGTAATCACATAAACCACATTCAAACGGTTGCTCACCACTATGAGCAAGCATATGATTTTTGAGACTGTCTTTTCGGGAACATTTATAATCACATAAATTACAATTAAATGCTTTCTTATTATTGTGTCTGACCATGTGCGTTTTCAGATATCTTATTTGGGCACATTTATAATCACATAGATTACACTCAAATGGTTTTTCATCACTATGGGTAGCAATATGCCTGTTGAGCCTATCCTTGAATGAACATTTATAGTTACATAAATTACACTTAAATGATTTCTCATTATTATGGGTATGCAAGTGCCTTTTGAGATCATATTTATTTTTAAACTTAGAACTGCATACATTACATGCATAAGGTTTTTCATCACAATGAGTGAACATGTGTAATTTGAGAGAACTGTTTAGTGAACATGTATAATCACATACATTACAGTCAAATGATTTCTCAGCACTATGAATGAGTATGTGAGTCTTGAGGATATATTTCTGAGAGCATTTGTAATCACATAAGTTACATTTAAATGTTTTCTCATCAGTATGAGTGAGCATGTGCTTTTTGAGACTACTTTTTCTTATGCATTTGTAACCACATAAATTACATTCAAATGATTTCGCACCACTATGAACAATCATGTGTGTCTTAAAGGCATTCTTGTGCGAGCATTTGTAATCACACAAATTACACTTAAATGGTTTTTCACTACTATGAACAAACATGTGTGTCTTAAGGGTACTTTTGTATGAACATTTGTAGTCACACAAATTACATTCAAATGGTTTCTCACCACTATGAACAATCATGTGTGTCTTAAGGCGACCTCTCTGTGAGCATTTGTAATCACATAAACTACATTCAAATGGTTTCTCACCACTATGAACAAACATGTGTGTCTTAAGGGCACCTTTGTTCGAGCATTTGTAGTCACACAAATTACATTCCAATGGTTTCTCACCACTATGAACAATCATGTGTGTCTTAAGGTGACCTTTCTGTGAGCATTTATAATCAGATAAATTACATTCAAATGGTGTCTCACCAATATGAACAAACATGTGTGTCTTAAGGGTACTTTTGTATGAACATTTGTAGTCACACTAATTACATTCAAATGGATTCTCACTACTATGAACAATCATGTGTGCCTTAAGGTGACCCTTGTGTGAGCCTTTGTAATCACATAACTTACATTCAAATTCTCTCTCATCACTATGAGTGAGCAAGTGCATTTCAAGCGTACTTTTTTTTGTGCATTTGTAATCACATAAATTACATTCAAATGGTTTCTCACTACTATGAACAATCATGTGTCTGTAAAGGGCATCTTTCCGTGAGAATGTGTAATGACATAAATTACATTCAAATGCTTTCTCAACAGTATGAGTGAGCATGTGTATTTTGAGCCTACTTTTTTTTGTGCATTTGTAATCACATAAATTACATTTAAATGGATTCTTTGGAATGTTCAACTCACTTAAATTGCTTTCCAATTGTTTCTTGTTTATATGAGAGAACAAAGGTTTCTAAAAATTAGTTTTCTTTAAAAATCTATATTAACATAAATGTTACATGTGCATACTTTATCGATATTCAGTTGTACATTTTTTTGTAGATTACTATTATCAAACACCTTCTCTTCAATCTCATTGCAAGTTTGTATCTCATCTTTGATGTTGCAGTCGTTTAGTGTATGCAGTTCTATATCTATTTCATCTTTGATCATTATGGTTTTGGTATCGGTGTCCATTCTGACACTACAACCAGTGTATGACAGATGGTTACCACCTGCAATAAACAAAAAACTATAACCACATAGTATAAAAAGAAAGTATTTACTAACAACATAATAAAATTATGGTAAAAGCTTTCACTGCTATGAGTTGTGGAAAGATCAAGGATAATTAATTCCATATAAAATTCATCAGTGTTAATTAGTGATGCTGATGAAATATCAGGGCACTTTAGAGAAAAGAAAAGGCAAATATCTAGAAAATAGCTAAAAAACTTGAAATTGCCCATTGAGCTTACTCTACTTTTTCATATATAATTTTTGACGTTAACCTTCTCATGGTATCTCGGTCTTTAACTCAATAATAATAATAATAATAATAGCAGTAAAAAGTGTTTCCAGTACACAGCAGGTAAACTTTCTTCATACCAACATTAGGTCTAAAAAAGTACCAGATATTTTAAAACAATTTCCAGGACCTTCTAGATTTCACGAGACGAAGCACAGATAATAAACAGATACGCAGCCTCTTCAAAATAAATACGCTTACTTTTTTGGTTAGTTTGTGCAACTGAACTAGGCGGCGTGACTGAGCTCTGGTCAACTACATTTGTCCATACAAATAATGAAGTAATATTCATTAATTGTTTGGTCGAATGCGACGTTATTATATAGCATGCGTAAGCTTACAGCGCGGCGGTTACGATGCATGACTGATACGTGATAAAATTATTCGGAAGAAATTTTAACAATGTTATTTGTCACACAGCAGAGCAGTTCTTAGTGTGTTTGGCTTTGATATATTGACTGGATTTGCAGTATTTATGCGGAGTAGATTAATAAATACCTATTTCTCCTTAATTTGTTTTAGTTTGGAAAGTTTCTGCTTAGCTTCGATTAGAATATTGTTTAGCTCATTAGCAAATATTAGATTGCTTAAATATTTCCTATAGCACTTTCTTTAAGTACCTATCAATTTTTTAGATGGGCATTCACTTGAGATTTCTCGCAATTAAGTTTTCTTTATATTTTTATTCAGATAAAGTCAGCTTAGTAGGTATTGCGACACCTGAGGCAGACAGAAATTGACATGCCATGTGACATGCCAATGGCATGGCTCCTCCCCCTGCTTCTGATTGGCTACCCCCACTCCTGTAGCTCCTCCCCTTGCTTCTGATTGGTCGCCGCCATCTTGGATTTCCCCGCCTACTGCTCTCTGATTGGTTAACCCCCACTCCTGTAGCTCCTCCCTTGCTTCTGATTGGATGAAGGCAGCCATTTTGGAACGTCTGGCTCCATTCTACCACGCCCTGGCGCCAGGCTACCACGCCCGCCGCCGTCGCCATTACGGGTATCTGTATTACCGGCAAACTGAGTGCTACCAATAGAGGGCGTAATGCTACAATTAGTGTGTATTGCTAAGAGAGGGCGTCATGAAGGGATCTGTATTATCGATGCGTTGTGTACTACTACTAGGTGGCGTGTCATGAAGAAGAAATCTGTATTACTACAGAGAGGCAACCATTTTATATCACAGCATCTTGCGTGCGCGCGCTAAATTTGAATCCGTCAATTTTAAATATTTGTCATTTTTGCATATGTCATTTTAAATCTGTCAATTTTACTGCTGTCATTTTTACATCTGTCGTTTTAAATCTGTCAATTTTGCTTCTGTCATTTTAAATTTGTCATTTTTGCATCTGTCATTTTGAATTTGTCATTTTTGCATATGTCTGGGATTGGATCCTTTCACTAAGCTGAAACTCTCTCTCTCTCTCTCTCTCTCTCTCTCTCTCTCTCTCTCTCTCTCTCTCTCTCTCTCTCTCCTCTCACTCTCTCTCTCGGATTTATTCGTGTACTCTCTCGCTGATAACGATCTACCTTTTTATACCCTGTGCTAGTAAAATGAAACAACAACAACAATGTTTATACATATTATTTATTTTGATATTTAATGGACAATTGTAACATATGATTTGACAAATTATTCATTACACAGTATGAGTTGAGATCATCGCGTAACACTTGCAAATTGTTCAAATATTTTTGTAGCCTATTTCTAAGATAGTTTATTTCCGCCATGGTGTTCTTAATACGACGGTGCAAACGTTGTTGTCGTTGACGCCTCCGACTGCTGCTGCTGCTGATATGATTGCAGTCGTGTACGTACGGCATCGATAAACTTTTGCGGATAATGTTTTATTATTTCTAATAAAATGAACGAGTTCAATCCACCACCAATTGCTGCTGCTGTGTTGTCTATTAAACTGGTAGCTGAGTAGTAACCGCATAACAGTTCGGACGTGAATAAAATTGAATCGGATGTCGGGAGCGATTTATAGGCATCTTCATGGCGTCTCAGTTGACCTTCTGCTACGTTCTCTATGTTTGCGTGGTAGAAACGTGAAAAGTCGAGGTGACGTAACGTTCGAGCATGATGATTGATCAACGGTGCTAAATGCAGTATAGACTGAAACTCGTAATCTTTTAAGGTTATAGTCGGCTGTTTATCATGTATGACCACCCTGTTGCCGAAAAACTCGTTGTGAATAATCTCGATGTATAAATTGTCACATAGATGGAATTTCAAATGTTTATCGCAATGTAGTACACTGTTGTCCTTGTTGCAACAGCAGCAACCATGAAAGAAATTTTTAAACATTGCCTCGACTCGTATATCATACAGCTCGAACCAGTCCCGTTCCGACAACACCAATTCACCATACTCACATATGCTATTCACGCACTCGAGCTTCACTACCACGGCAAATTCTCCCTGGTCGTCGTCGTCGTCATCGGGCGGAATAAGTCCTACTTGGATGTTGTGTTTATGGTCGTAGTTTTCTTTTTCCCCGAGAGGTCTCGTAACATACAGCGGATACTGGACAGCCCCGAGCAGTTGAACACGTACTTCACGTTTAGCTGCTGCTACTGGTGCATCTATGATGGTAAAGTTTGCTGATGCTACTACAACGTCATCAGCGTAGTATAGAGGCTGCTGCTGCGACAGGAACGCTAAAACAATAATAATACAATAATCGATTAATATAAGCATAAACACACACACACAAAAGTTTTAAACAACTTACCTGTTTCTTCGACTTTGTTGTTCCACGCTTGACCGTCATTGTCGGTACTGGCTGTTGATGATGATGCATGATCTGCAGCATCCGAACCTTCTTCATCTAAACAAGCAACAGCAACAAAAATAGACACAAATTAGCATATAAACTTGAAGTTTTATAAACAACAACAACAACTTACCTATTTCCAGGGGTTCGCTCTCACAGTTACCATAACAATAATTAGGACTGCTTGACATCATCGTAATTGCTGTTGTTGTTGCTGCTGCTGCTGCTACTGCTGCTGCACACGTACAGTCTACTGCTACACGCTAACAACGGTCGGCTTTATATAGTCACCTATACTTACCTAGATCCAGCGCATGCTCAGTAACATTCATACGGTAAACAAGCGGTCATCGCTGGCAGACAAGTTTCATCCTGTCGCTGACACGTCATCATCAACACAGACAGGTGTGTGTGTGTAGGTAATTACCTCATTCTCTCTCTCTCTCTCTCAGTTATAGCTATCACTTTTCACGCCATGGTACAGCTGGGTGAGAATAGTAATAATACACATATATAAAACATTAATCTTTTTATTCTATGACAATCTTTCTCAAAACATTATTAAACAACAAAACAATAATACTTAAATAACTAAACAACTATCTGTTCTCGGATAACCTTGATAGAACATCTTTTATTCTACGACAATGTTTCTTAAAATTATTAAACAACTAGACAATAATCAAAATAACTAAACAATTATTATTAGGTTGAAATCTGCTCGGATAACCATGAAGACATACTCATTTTTCATGAAACATCCTATTGAATGCTTTGTACGCTTTGTTATGCCAAATATTCTTTTCAACAATGTCTTGATCTACTACTACTACTACTACTACTACTACTACTACTACATAATTGAAAAGAACAAAATCGCGTTTATCAGATCTATTTCATGAGTATGTTCCCCTGAGTATCCTCTTGTGATTTACATTCAATCACCCTTAAGTTTCACCATCTTTTTTTAATAATTACTGTACATAAGGTATAACTCTTGTCAGCTTCACTTATTATTATAACTACACTATACTGACAAAAGATGATTGAACAATTTACAACAACTAATTACCTAATTATTACATTCTTAAATAATTTCGAATATAGTATACACAAAGTATAAACCTAGACATCATCATTATCATCACTTATAATAATAATTACATCAAGCCGAAGGTCGATCTCTTGTGATTAACATGACCCCCGACTACTGCTACTACAGTTGAACTGTACATGTACTTATTACTATACAAATATTTTGCTACTTAAGAGTTAGATATGATACTACCTATACAAAAATTTACAAAACTTAAAAATACAACTATACTACTATACACATGTCTATTACTACAACGATTGAACTGTACAATAATTATATACGTTATGATAATATTTTACTACTTAAGATCTAAATATAATACTACCTATACAAATTTTACAAAACTTAAAAATACAACTATACTACTATACACTTACATATATACAAGAGGGGCTTTAATGTTTATACACGTGGTCGCTTGTTGATGTTATAGCCGAACGGAACGGAATCAAAATCTTCTATACGCCGTCTCTTAGCGAACGTTATCTTATAGACTTTTGATTCCGCTCGCGTTACAAGCTGATGGTCAGCCGTACGCCTTATGTTGTTGGACTCTACAATAATCTTTTCGTCCATGCCTTCCAACAGTCTAAGCATGGACTCAAAGTTTATTTTTTGAATCGCTGCGTGATTTAGGGTTATGCCCTTGACCTTGACGACCACGTGTATCAGCCCTGTAAATAAACTTTGTAGGCGTAGTTCTTCGGCCCGCCTGACACAAACTCTATAATATACGATCCGGGACCGTACTCTTCGAGCTCGTCGGTGAGGTCACCCAGAAAGCTGCCTGTTGGTAGCTCGAAGTCGCCCGGCTTCGAAACGTATATTACGGAATCTGAAACAACGAAAAAAAATTAACTCTAATATAAACGGTGTTGATGTTTGATAGTACAATGACTTACCTGTGTCATAGTATAATACTCTTTCGCCTAGCTGATCCAAATAGGAATACAGCTTAAGACGGGCCTGTGCAGTGACAAATGCCGCGATGACCACGTTAACTGACGACAGAGGATCTGCTGCTTCCTCTTTATGCTGCCAGTTAACCGCAATCACCTCGTCATTTATTTCCTGCACATGATTAACTTCTACGCCAGGGCTGGACAACAGGTCGAAAAACTCCTTGGACTCGCTGATTATGGCTGTTTTCGCCTGGTTCTCGCGCTGACCAAATTTCCCTAGAATACAAAAAAAATATTAAGTAAAGAAAACTACATAAGGTTATTATAACTTACCCCAGAAGGAATTCAGCATCAGTTTGGCCAACGATCTCAAACCAGGGTTCTTCACGATCTTCAACGAATCCAAGGAGACTCCCTCGTTCTCGAAGTAGTCATCAACGTACTGTTTCCGGGCTCCATCGATACCATCCTCGCCGTTGTTGTTGGCAGTTATTGAAGATGGCCAACCGCTGGCTTCCTGCTTCATCTTCAGGAACTTGTCGATGAAACCCGAAAACAGTCCCCCGGTCTTGGACGCTTTGTTGTACTGGGTTACATCGTACGACCAGATCTCTTGTATGTCCTGCACGATGTAACCCTTTCGTATGGCCTTTACCAGTTCGTCCAAGACCCAGGTTCCGTTGATGACTCGGTCCTCTACGCCGTGCTGACATTCGGCCTGGTTCAATTCTTCGGCGCAAGTGCCACATAGAGGGAACAGCAGCTTTTGGTGCATCTTGACGGGTAAGACCGGATGGTATAGAACTTGTGGCGGTAACATTGTACATTTTACCACGCCGTTGATGTTTTCCAGGCCCCCTTTATCCCTGATTAGATTTTCACAAGCCGCCTTGCCTACGTAAACTTCTGGATGGCCAACTGGGAATTTGGCGTACTTGCATACCCAAGGTTAAAGGGAGCATACATCTACATACCGGATCTTTTCCCCGTCTTTTGCAACTCTCTTTAATTTTGCTGCCCCTGTACGGCCGCCGTAAAATGCCTCTCTCGGGTTTAAGGGCGTGTTTACTAACAAGGGATGTTTCTCAACCTGCTGTCTGAATTCGGGTGTTAACTGCCTACGGAAGCGACATTCCCACTGTTCAACAACCTCGTATCCTAGCGACTTTAACTTCTCTGTTGTGGCTCGGGTCTTCTCGAGCCTCATATCCATGGTGTTGCTAGGATCGTCGTGTAGAGACTCGTTGCGACGGGTAGTGAAGCAGTTGGGACATCCACACCCGTGAAATTGAAATATGGTATTACCATACAGCCCGTCAACCTTTAACCCGCCCACGTTAGCTTCTCTCTGCCTGCCGGCGTGTTGAATCTCAACACCTCTTTGATGTTCTTCCAGCAACAGCCATTGGAGAGCTACCTTAGACTGGTTATCTGCACGTCTATAACCACCCTTTGGTATCAGTCCAATGGTGCTTTCTTTGAGGAATTTCCTCCGGAACATGAGATTACAGGCAGAGGCGATGGTGATGGCTTCCGTGAACGGGTCAACGTCGCATTCCTCAATAAAGAGATTCCTAAAGTGGATACAGGCTCTCTTCAAAATATCGACGTCTGTTCGACAATATTCGACCAGGTCACGTTGCATGTCGAACTCCGTGATCCCGTCCCTGTTCGCCTCGTACCACTTTAGGAACGCTTTACGAGCCTGGGGTTTCATGGTGTCGGGGCTGTAAAATTTGATGTCCGGAAGAGGACCCACGTAATGGGCGTTGGTCTCGGTGTTAAGAAGGTGCGGGAAGTATCCTTTGGGAGCCGGTAAATCAAACGCTTTAGGCAAGTCAGCCAGAGCCATGGGGGAAAAAGTTGAGGGAGTCGATAAATTTTAAATTATCTAGTTGCAGCAGCAGAATTTTTGAACCGCGCATAATGAGTTCCGGGTGTAATGAGGTGTTGGTTATCAGATAATTTAGAATGAATTGCGTATCGAAAGCTTGCCCGTTATGGGCAACTGCTACAACCTTTTTGAATAATTTCCGCGAGTCTAGTAGATAGTTCAAAAACCGATCGATGCATTTTCCTCGCAAGATCTGTTCTCGCAAACCACATCTTACACAATTGGTAGCAGTTGATGATGAGTCGTTGTTGTAACACTCAGAACAGACTTGCTGGAAAACGCATAGATTCGGTTCATGGAGGTTGACGCCGGGCGCAATTTCTTTCTCTTGCCGGGTCTCCAGGTCGAAGAACACAAACAAGGTGTCTTGCTTTGTGTTCCTAGGTCCGGCCGGCTGTATATGACAAAAATGGTTTTCGGGTTTATGGCTCTGACAGATCTTACAATAGATCTCCCCGCACACATGGGCCTGCTTCCGGGTCTTGAGGTTCACGGTCTTGAAACATCCCTCGCATTTTTTAACTTCCCGACACATGTTGCCCTCCTGATGGATGTTAAAGCAGGCTTGACTTTTAAAGTCTCGCCTGCAGTCCGGACACCTAATCAGCTGCGCTGTTCTTTCGCAGGGCGGAGAACTACCGCAGCCTACGCAGGACTTTTCACAACGGTGATGGTTTTTATGATCGTAGGGTACATGACAGTGCTCACAGAAATAACCGCAGGCAAAGGCTGAGGTCAATGCTGTTATGACGTTATAATGATGCTCGTGATACAACAGCTTGATGTTCTTTGCTGCGGCATCATTATCAACGACCCCCTCAAAGATAAGTGAACGACCTCTCGAGCCGTGGCTATACACAACTATCTTGTAGTTGGGGGCCAGGAACTGCTGGAACAACCTTAATTCATTGACCCCGGCTCCCTCCGGTGGAATGAAAGCTACTCCAGCATCCCGCATCATTTCCTCGGCCTTTATCTTTTGCACGGTCTGATTTCGACGTGTCTTAGCGTAATCAGCACTGTTATCTGCGTGAGCCCTGCCTACGACCAAAGCCCTGGGTAGGCATAGATTGTCACTGGTGGTGTTGTTAATCGTGACAATCCCTCTGCGACGGCTACACTCTTCGGCAAAGGTGCTGTACGTACCGTTACGACAGCGACCTTGTCCAGCAGGTGGTGTTACAATAGTAGCTATTAGTCTGAAGGTGTCCGAACTCAGGGCTTCAGGATCGCTCTGTAAAATCGATTCTAAAATGCCCCAGACATCATTGAAGGTGATTTCATCAGAGCGCCTGAGGCTCATGTAGCCGGGAAGTTTTTGTTTGAAACTGTCAAACTCAAATGTGGCCCCTACTTTATCGTTTGGTTGTGCTCGGCTTAGCACATCCCTTAGAATTTGGTTAATAGCCGTTTTAAAATGTTCCAAATGATCTTCATCGACTGGCGTAACGGCTACTTTAAACACCAGTCGATGTTTCAGGGTGCCAAATTTCTTGATGGTGGACACGTTCTCATCGATAATTTCGTAGAGAGAAGACATTTTGTACAGGGGCAACAACAACAATAGCAAAAATATCGCACTTGCACACTTAACAACGGCTAAAACAACAAAGTTTATATGTTGTTAATTTAAATAAACAATGACTAATTATTATTATTAAAGTTTAAATGCACTGCAAGCTATTAAATATTATAAATTAATTATAAAGATCAATTTTATTGCAAATTAATAAAGTCTTTTAGCCATTCTTAAACTTTTAATAGCAAGCTAATTTAAACAAATATAGAGTTTAAAATTGTTACTAAATCCCTTTGACAGATTATTATTATAAACAACAAACTAAACTAAAATTGTTTGAAATATAACAGTAACAGGTAAGAAATCATATAGCGACAAATGGACAGATAAAATCTTTTACCATTCACGAACTGTCTCTCTCTTAACCCTTAATTAAAAATAAAAAGCTTTGATGCTACTTGATGGTAAAAATTGACGCAAAATAAACAGTAACCTCTGAATGCAATGCAGGCTATTAAATATTATAAATTATTTGCTTTGATAAAGTTAAAGAAAAGATCAGTTTAAATGCAAATTAATAAAACCTTTTAATCAGTATTACACTTTTTAACAACAATCTAATTTAAACAAATATAAAGTTTAAATTGTTACTAAATCCCTTTGACAGATTATTATTATAAAAAATAAATAAGGAACGGCTAAAAAACAACAAAGATTATATGTTGTTAATTTAAATAAACATTGACTAATTATTATTAAAGTTTAAATGCACTGCAAGCTATTAAATATTATAAATTAATTATAAAGATCAATTTTAATGCAAATTAATAGTCTTTTAGCCAATCTAAAAAAGCATAACCTCAAATTATGATTTAAATAACTATGTTACAACCTCAGATAAACACATAATAACGATCACACCTCGCATAAAACAATTACTACTTTAATCGATAATCAAACTAGGGAAATTAAAATAAATATAAAACTATTCCTGCTGAAATTCAAATTTACAATTATTATTATTATTATAAACAAAATACGTTATATATTGTTCAAATGTAACGAATCAAAATAATTATTTTAAACCGACTATGTTATATTGTCGTGAAAAATCATGCGAGGACGAGATTACCGATTATTATAAAGCAATAATAATAATAAATCCTACCTTTTTGTTCGATTAAAGCTGTAGATTTCACATAGGTTCTGTAGCAACAATTGGTAATAACAATCAAGAATGGCGCAAATCACTTCAAACACAAACGTAATAATTAACAGTACGCATAAAAAACATACATGTGTTGTTGATGTCTCGAGTAACCCCAAACAAGTGATGGTGTGCTCCCTGAGGTTGGCTTTATAGGTTCGAATTTTTGCGCAATATTATGCAATACGATAAAAAAATAAAACTCGAGTCAATTTGCCCGCTTAACAAAGGAACAAAGCGTTCGCTCCGGTGAACACGTGCGGGTCATAAATCAATTTGAAATGTTATTTTCTGCAGCAGAGTTGACATACCTTCTAGATTTTATCTATTAGAATAAAAACGGTGTACCACTCTAACCCTCTGGGGATATAATTCATTCAACTGTCATACCGTTTTTTATTGAACGCAGGTGTGACGAATAAGTTATGGCCCTGTCAATAGGACTTTATGCAACCATGATACATATACGTGACAATAATTCCATTTGTATTAAATAAAGGTTACATTCGATATCGCCTTTTGCTAACAGAACATTCAAGTATGTCTTGACGCAGTAGTGTTGCTGCGTAGCATACCTCTGTTGGTTATTACCTGAGAGTTAGGGTAAAATCAAGTTCCCACGAGAACACCTGCCTGTTAATTTATTGATGTTTAAAATGTAGATCTCAACATAGATACGTTTTATTCCTATGCCCAGGGTCAACAGTATATATTTATTAAGAGTCATTCTGTTCTAGGTTTATGAGGGAAAACTGTTATGTCGAAATGAGGATATCATGCCAAAGATTGATATTAAATATTATAAATTAATTATAAAGATCAATTTTAATGCAAATTTTATCTGAAACAATTTAGGATATATTTACATGGTTTTTATTTTTTAATTTATTTTAAAAGAAAGATTATTTATTGCTTTGAAGGCATTTTTTTTTCACCTTAATTTTAATATTACAAGGAATCTAATAAACAACTCACCTATTTCCATGTGGCAATAAATCAATCACACACACAGGTCTCGTCATCATAACAATAATTAGTTTGCGTTCATTTCCCCAGTAAAACTAGAGATTATAAGTGTAACAAATAAATGCAAAAAAAAAGCTTACCGTTGTCGCGCTATAGTAGCATTAGTATTTTACAGGAGATAAAAGGGTCGGATTTATAACAAGAAACTTACCTAATGTGTTACACCGTTGTAAATATGCACTACGCGCAATTTTAAAAAACTCTATACGTTAAACACACACACGCAGTAAATATTATCAACACCAAAAACAAATAGTATAATTTAAAAACAATAAACCACCACGACCTGAACAAAATATCCTATGTAAACACACACAAAAAAAATCTATTCTAGTCGAAATGCAAGCTATTATAGCGCGATATCGTTATGTCTTTATAGATATTGCGTCGTTTATGCTTTTTAATTAAGTGAAAACCTGGATTTTTGTCTATATCGGATATTTAACGAATTTCTTGTAAAAAGTAGGTTGTGATATTTTCTTCAAGCTGTATTATCTTTTAAAATTAAAAAACCAGGCATTATTAACACACGGCTATATTCTATAACATTCCGTTCTAAACAGAACTTATTTTCAAGTATTTGAATCTCGACGACGACGACAAAAGGGAAACAAACTCCCTGAGGGTGTGTCTTGCATTCTTTTAAAAAGGTCCACTCTGACTTGTAACGAGGCCTACCTGCTTCGAGATTTTTGTCGAGTTTATAAATAAATTTAATGTACAAAGTTCATCCTCAATAATAAAAATCTATTTGGTTTAGTTTATTAGATTCCTTTGAGAATGCATTCAATTTCAAATAAATAAAACAATTTAATTTTCTTTTCATAGAGTTTATTTTCATTGAATAAATTTTTTTTTATTTATAAACAAATTTATTTATGTTGGTTTGTTCAAACGAATGACCGTAGTTATCCTATTTCTAAAATACGAAAGACGCATAATAATTAAAAGAGATATATTTGAAATATTTATTAAACTAGAAACCACATTTAATCAATTCAGAAGTCTTATAAAATCTATACCTGACTTCGTTGATACAAAATTCAAGGATTAGGCTTCGCTTTTTTTATGCTTTGAAGGCATGCTTTTCCCCTCTTTCTCGCTACTATTACTTACAAGTTCTGTTGCTTCCTTTCTCTCTCACGCACACACACTGTACTTCTTATTAAGTATTTAGTTTATATGACAATCCGACCCTACTTACATGTATAGGTAATTTGTTAAAATTAATTACATATAATAATTTACGCCAACATTAAAAAAATTTTTAAGTTTTTTTCTATCTCATTTACGAACTCTGATGCATGAAACTTTATAAGTGACATTAAATTCTGTTATGCTTTGTAATGTATTTATTATTGATTAACTATTGCATTTTGAGATGAAAATTTCAGATACGTACAAAGGGGAAATAGCAAAATTATATCATATCCATCTTGGTAATAATAAAACTTAACGTTGAATAGATTCTGCTTTTTGAAAGAGAAAACACAGGTAGTATACATGACTTACGTGATACAAAATTCAATTCATTCTCTGTTTTTATAAATTCGTTAGGGTCGCCGAGGGTAATAAATTTAGCTTTTATCAATAGTTACATCTAAAAGTTGAATTTAAATTTTTTAATGTTGTAGTAAATTATAAAATAGTTTTTACGACGACGACAGTCAACCCTTTGTTTAGAAGAGCGGTGTTCTTTTGTTCGTTAACGAGTTTCTTTGCTCGGGGCTGTGTGTAATAAATTAAATGCTTGACAGTGCAGGTGTCCACTCTTTTTTAACGATATCCCTAGCTCCGCGGGTAATAAATATAAAAGCTAACGACACCCTTTTGTTCCGAGGGTTGGTATAAATTAAGATTTATCTAAAAACAGCTGCCTGATTGGCAGCGCTACCCTTTTTAATGATATCCTTTTGCTCTGAGGGTAATAAATTTAGATTTTTTATCTAAAACAGCTGCTCATTGACCTTTTTTAACGATGCCCATTGTTGAGAGGGTAATAACTTTAGATTTTTATCTGGTCTCAAGTATTAATTGACAGTGCAGGTGTCGACCTTTTTGTTCCGAGGGGGTAATAAATTAAGATTTTTATCTAAAAACATCTGCTTACTTGACAGTGCAGGTGCCGATCCCTTTTTAACGATACCCTTTTTTTTGCTCCGTGGGTAATAAATTAAGATTTTATCTAAAACGTGTTCATTCGCGCAGGTTCGAAGTTTATAAAAGCTCAGTCAAACCCCCCTTCCGTTTTAGTTTGTTCTTGACATCGGTTACGGTGATAGTAATATTGTTATTGTTTGCTTGAACTAGGTATGTTAAAATAATCATTTATTATTCTTGTGAGTGTTAAGTTTTTGTTTATTTTTTACATAGAAAAAATGGATTTGCTAATACAACAATTGAACAAATCTCCCGTTAGCCAGAAGCCAATCAAGAAGTTATGTGATTACAAAATAAAAGAAATTGCAGAGATACTACAATTCAAAAGAGTCGTTTGCCGTGATAAACGTCAAAGTGTGATTGTTGTTGCCGAAAAGCATGTTACATTTCTACCAAAGCGAATCAACGACAAGTTAACGGATCAAAGGGTTACCGAGCTTAACCAGCAGATTGAAGCTAAAACGATTTCTCTAGGTTTGATGTACTTGTGGAAAACAAACTGTTATGATGATTGCCTGTTTGTGGAATTAAATAAGGTACGAGTAAACATCAAGTTTATACAATAAAACCCCTTTTTAATATTCTATTGTTGTCGTTGTTACAGCCCCTGGAACCGCAAATAGAAAACAGAGGTCAGTCCTGAAGTCCTCAAGCTATCATCATCAGTAATATATCAATATTTTTTATTATAAATTAAATGTAGCCTTAACAATATATTAATAAACATAATTTTTAATTCCTATATGTTTTTATTATTTCTTCTAGAAAAAAGGTAGTGATGGAAAGAGTACAGAGTGTGCGCTGAAGAGAGAGAGAGAGAGGTAGCAGCCGAACTTGTAGTGGTATGACTGATGGACAGATTAAAATTGACAGATTTTAAAAAATGACATATGCAAAATGACAAATTCAAAATGACAGATTTAAATGACAGACGCATAAATGACAAATGCAAAAATGACAGATTTAAATGACAGATGCAAAAATGACAAATTTAAAATGACAGAAGCAAAATTGACAGATTTAAAACGACAGATGTAAAAATGACAGCAGTAAAATTGACAGATTTAAAATGACAGATGCAAAAATGACAAATTTAAAATTGACGGATTCAAATTTAGCGCGCGCACGCAAGATGCTGTGATATAAAATGGCTGCCTCTCTGTAGTAATACAGATTTCTTCTTCTTCTTCATGACACGCCACCTAGTAGTAGTACACAACGCATCGATAATACAGATCCCTTCATGACGCCCTCTCTTAGCAATACACACTAATTGTAGCATTACGCCCTCTATTGGTAGCACTCAGTTTGCCGGTAATACAGATACCCGTAATGGCGGCGGCGGCGGGCGTGGTAGCCTGGCGCCAGGGCGTGGTAGAATGGAGCCAGACGTTCCAAAATGGCTGCCTTCATCCAATCAGAAGCAAGGGAGGAGCTACAGGAGTGGGGGTCAACCAATCAGAGAGCAGTAGGCGGGGAAATCCAAGATGGCGGCGACCAATCAGAAGCAAGGGGAGGAGCTACAGGAGTGGGGGTAGCCAATCAGAAGCAGGGGGAGGAGCCATGCCACATGGCATGTCAATTTCTGTCTGCCTCAGGTGTCGCAATACCTACTCAGCTTAATTTCGCGGACAAGATATACACAATATTTTTTGTGCAAGCTTAAAAAATATGTAATTACAAATTCTATTGCTTTTAAAAATCAACAATTTAATTCATTGTTAATAGCAAGGCGGCGGCGAATAGGTTACAGCGTTTCTATGGAAATTACATAAAACAATTAGTTTCGTAAAAAATCGTAAAAACGACTGGAGATCATTAAATTAAATTTTTAATCAATCAGTTGATTGAAGATGTAATTATGATATTTCAGTTGCAATTATATTTAATCGCGATTAATCTCTTAATTGCAGACTGCAATTTTATGAAAGTTTTTAAATTTAAATAAAACCAGTTGCGAATGCGCAGAGCTACTAGCATTGCCATGACGAACAAAATTTTTTGTCAAATTTTTTTGTTGCTAAAAATGTTTATTTTTTCGTAAATTTCTAAAAAATACAAAATGTTTCATTTTTCAAAAATTTACCGAAATTTTCGGTGGTATTACTGTATACAATATTTATAAAAAAATTATTACAAATGATTTTCTCTAGAAAATTTGCTGAAATTTAGAATTTCAATAGAATCGGCGTTATCATTTTCGTCGCTGTCAGAATTTTCTTCATGAAGTTTCACACTGAAGGTTTACTGTAGCTGAGGAATATAGCGTCGACTATACCACCGTACATCGCCGAAATCTGTGAGAACGCATTCCAGAGAGACTAACCGTCATTGTGAATTGAAGGAGTGAGTCGTCAACCACAGGTATATTCGTCATCGTGTAACTCGAATACTATCCATCTTAAAAGTATGGTTAATGGCCTATTCGAAAGGTAATAATCATGTAGAATGAGGTCTGAAACGTCCGTAAAAATTGTGGAAGTATATATTTTGTGGAAAATATAATTAACCATGAAAATGAGTGCATAAGTGTCACAGAAACGCACTTTTCTTCGAACATACATTATCGGTCGACATTTATTGCACACCAAAGAACTATAATACATTTGGTAGGTTTCAACTTTGTTTTGAGGTATTTTATAAGTATACCTCATAAAACCTGAGGAAAATTGCAAAAGAGTCCCGCTAAAGGCTTTTTTCATATCAAATTTCAAAAAATAACCATTATTGTAGGGACTGTTTTTCGAAAAGTACGAGGTAAGCGCCATAAATTCTCGGCCTGATATAGAAAAAATTAACTTGGTAAAATATAATTTATTTTTCAATATAAAATATCCCCTAATGTCAATACACTTATTACAACGTGGAATTAATAATTCAATGCCCTATCCCACCACAACTCCCTTAAATATCTATTTTCTTGCATCATTGTACGAGTTTGCTTAACAAAAACTCCGATATCACCGTATACTCTGAAGATTAAGAAATTTCGAAAAACATATATCGGAAACTAATCATGGTAAGAAGTTCAATAAAAAATAATTTTTATAAGCTTTCAAATGCATATGGGTTTTTTGCCCCAGGTTAACCCGAAGTCAGCCATTGTAAAAACTATGCTTCATAACTCGTGTATTTATGGTTTTTTGATGTACATAACTATTAGCCTATTAATTATTAGTTTCAAGATCACGCCAAAACCAACATAATGGAAATCTCATAAACTCTTAGAATATAAAACTGTAGGAAGGAGCGTAACTACACGGCGCAATGAGCTTTAAAAGCGACGGATATGACGTCACACTGACCGCCATTAGACACCACCTAAAACTGCTTTTCTCTCAAACTCCGACAAATAAGAAGAAGGGAATTACATTTCATAATTAAGTATTCGTTTGTTTAGAATATTAAACATAATATTTATATTCTAAGATTAATTTCAAGTCTCTCTCTGTCTCCATGGGTCAGTAGGTAGAAATGACCTGTAGAGGCCGAAGTGCGTGTGGTTGACCCAACCGAAAAAAGGTGAGTTAACCGAAGCTAGAGACGGTGGTGCTTTCTTATGTTGTAGCTCTCAGTCTTATTTTCCTGCGCCACCGTCTCTAGCTTCGGTCGACCCACTTTTTTCGGTTGGGTTAAGCACACTCACTTCGGTCTCTACAGGTGGACTTAAACTACGGTGGAAATCGCCGCCGATAAGGTCGGAATGATGACTAACTCGCGGAACCAAACTGTCCCTGAAAAGGCAAAACTTTTAATGTCTCCTTCCGTGTCCTCCTCCCACTCATGGATTAAAAAACGACAAAAACCCGATCCGTGACGCCAGGCGGTTCTTATCTTCAAAATAAGACCACCCACAGCTTTCAAAGTGGTCTGGGAGCCGAGAAAAGGGGACTGGTAGCTTTGTCTTCATGAATTAGTATATAAGATATTAGGTTTTAAAATTGAGGTTATGTAGTTTATGTGCACATTTCGAGACAGTGAGAACCGCCAATGAAATATCTCATTACAAAACCGGAAACACCTACTTCGCCATATTGAGACCCCATCTTGGTCGTATGTTGTAGATGATTATGTTCCTTTCTATAGTTTTATATTCTAAGCATAAACTACTTTCTATATCTATATGTTTTTTCATTCGGCTAATTTCATGCCAATTCAAGTAGAGCCATGTGCTTCAATGTCTCAGAATTTTTTTTAAAAAACCGCTATCCGACATTCTACATCATCTAATTAAATTTGTTATATCCTTGTCATATCTCTTATTTTTGTGTTATCTGGCTCATCCAGGTGTCAGATTAAAACTAGTTCTTGGATCTTTCAGATTATATCAAGAAACATGCAACGACTTTGCAGAGTAAAAAAGTATCAGCCTCTCTGAAAGATCCAGAAACTAGCTTGAATCTGACACCTGGATGAGCCAGATAGTAACTCAAGAAATAAAACAAGAGTTATGACAATTGTGGTAAGATGATGTTCTGGTAGCAGAATTTGCATCAAAATCGAAATTTTTCAAAACATTTCTACTTCGGCCATTTTCATCCTAAAAATCTGAAAAAAATTAATTTAATGTTATTTCGTATGCATCTATGCAAGGAAAAAATTGAACAAAATCTGTGATATAGAAGCACGATCATGTTTTTAAATTATGTGATTTGCCATGGAATTAGCCATGTCGGACTAACCGTTTTTTATTTACTAGTGGTCAAAATATGTATTCTTATAACATTCGTGATAACAATTTTCTTTACAAAATCATATATACGAAAATAGCTGCGCGACATTCAATAACCAACTTTTTTGTAGGAAATTTAATTCTCGTTAACGTTTATAAAATCCATTTTGTACGTAGGAGTAGCCAAATTTGAAATATTTACGAAAAACGGCACTTTTCGAAATGTCAAAAAATGACAGTTGTTGAAGAAAATTCTATCTCAGAAACTATTGAACGAACGAGGTTCGATAAAAAATTAAATTGTGGGGAATTTTGTCAGCTACATTTTCATTTGGAACATTGATGCCCATAAAATTAATACTTTCTGAAATATTAACGAAAAAGCAATTTTATCCGCCATTTTCTAAAACGGCTCAGGCGGCTTATTACCCACGCATGAGGAGTTGTGATATGTTTCTCAGTACCACATTTTAAGCGTATCTATCAATTTTCAGCTTTCCCCCAATTTGTTTCTTTTCAAAACCTTATCATTTATTTACCCGAACTATGGCACTAATTGTAAGTTACTTGGAAATTGGATTTCGCGGCCTGTGTTGTGTTTACTTCGCGTACGGTTTCACAAAAATTATATATTTTTAATAAAACACAACTCAAATGTATCTTATTTATTTTATTTTGTTGTATCAACAATTGTCGGGGGTAATACCATAAGAGCTCAGATTTAGCCGGATATTTTTTAATGGTTGTGTTCGAGTACTTACTTTCATTGGAAATTTAACAAGAGCTGTTTTGAAAAAATCACGAGAGCGTAGCTCGAGTGATTTTGTCAAACAGATCGAGTTAAATTACCTATATGAAAGTAAGTACGAGAAAACAAACGTAAAAAATATCAGGCTATAAATCTGAGCTCGAATGGTGTTTGGTAAGACAATTTCATGAATGAATAAAGTAATATTTAAATTTAATTCAATTAAACTTTATTTAACACTGGAACAGAAGAACAGTAAATATTGAAAATAGTTTTTAGAAAGAACAATTGTTAAAAACACAGTTATTGTAATTGTATATAATTTGTCCTGTAGACGTTGACTCCATTATTGATGTAGATTAGGTAGTTGATGTTGGATTAAATTGGAATGGATGATTAATTTTTTTGTATTTTCAAGATTAGAATTTTCAATCTCGCTTACTACATATTTGTTTCGCAGATATTTCCTAACCTCAACATACTGTTTAAGAATGCTCGCTTTTTAACTATAAAATCTACTTTTAACAGTTGAAAGTTTCAAACTGACGCGACGTTATATAATACACAATAAATGCAAGCGTTACCATGGTAACGTAAAATTATCGATTTTTTATCCAGTTGCATTTCTTTTCCTTCCTATTTGGCCGATAGCAAACTACGATTTTTGTATTAGCAGATGGTATTTTTTACATATGAGTGGAATTGTCAGCATAACTTTATAGTTTTTATTCGTTTTAAAATCACCTACATATTGAAAAATATCATCACAATATGATAATGGTAAATTTGAATAATTTTATGTTAATTGCAACAATATTAATGCATTTATTAACCATAATAAATACTTTGCAGTTACCTTATAAATATGACAAAAATAACAAAATTAATGAAAACAACTTTAAAAACTATTTAAAATCATCTTAATTGAGCTTGGTGTTAACTGATAAGAAATCAATCTTTATCACCAACTTTAATAACTACGTATATAAAATCATAATAATTTAATTTTGGTGTTAATTGATATTAATTTTTCAAAATATTAAACAAAAAAATTAATCAGAAGGTTTATAATGAATTTATTTATTACATAGGTTCCACTTTATTCCATATTGCATATTTAAAGAAATTGTCTCAAACTTTTTTCTTCTCTTACGTCACCGCGTGGTTAATACGATAGAATTCAAATATTCACTCATGCAAAACCTATTTCTTTCTTTAAATTTCGTTCGAATTCTATATGTAGCGCACTCTGTCGAAAATTTTTTACATTTTACCCCATTTGGCTGTGCATCTGTTACGTTTATCTGTGGACGAAGTCTCTTATCCGGCCTGCGCACTCCATTAGTTCAAGTGTTTCTCCGCTGGCGCCACCAAACACGAAAATGCGGAAACGGATATATAACACGTAAACGCCAATTTCAAACTACGCTAACTTCGCGCGCTTTTATACTTTTTATCGGTTTTGCGCGTATCGTCAATAAATTATATTTTCCTAATCTTTTAAGGCAGTTTTCTTTATTTTTTAATATAATTACGTTATTTCCTTATTTTTTTAAATTTTCGTAGTTTTGTTGCTGTTTTTTCGTTCACTTTAGTAATGGCAAACACTAGCAGAAAAAAGTATAACTGCCGCAATGCAATGTGTAATAGTACTGATCCTACAATATCATTTCATGAATTTCCTTCAAATTATACCTACCTTACGAGAAAAATGGTTTCAAATCTTACGTTGGGGTTATGGACACCAACACTCAACAGCAAAATAATATATACTTCTTTATTTCGACAGATCAACAATTACAGATACCTGAAAGAGTCTATTTCTACATCGAACTTCCTAAAAATATAACAGCATTAATAAAAGAACTCCAAACCTTATCTATGCATCTCGATTGCGAATTCTTTCAGCATCTGTAGCCCTTCTGGCAGGATACATTGCAAAAAAACTGAAGAAAGGATTGAATGTCAATAGCATATTAGATTCTCTTTTAGCTGCCTCGTGTTCAAATTCACTGATAGGATTTGTAAATCTTCAAAACAGAGGTGCCTTAAAATACTCCACTAGAAGATTTACACTTTTAATTAACCAAATAATCGAACTTGTAATACATAGTGGAGAACATTTACCTGGAGAATGTAATCCGTCTAATATTCTAACATCACTAGGTATTTCTAACTCCAATTGCTTTTTAACAGTTTTTGGTTAGCCATAACCACAAGCAGGAACTTAGTAATATAATTCTTTAAAAATTGCTAAAACCTTGTTTCGCAAACAGAAACATTACAAAAACGTGAACAGATAATGTACTTACTGCTCACTATCTATATATCCTAAATCCAGCTCACGAGAAGTTATAAAATTGTAATTTCAATAATGTTATTGAACTTGTAATTAATTTTAATACCATAATTAATTTAATTATATAAATTTATTTAATTAATTCGCAAAATATTTACGTAACCATGCAATGCTTGACATTTGTAAGAGTTATCTAACCTATATATCTTCAAGTGACAAATAAACATCAGCGTGTCAGCTAGCGCCAAAACGGCAAAATTTTGTGTTTTCTCAGAAACAAAGTTTATATGGGAAATCGTAAAAGTGCCCAGGCCGGATAAGAGACTTCATCTCGTGAAATCTAGAAGGTCGTGACAATTTCAAATGTGTGCTATGTCTATTAATCTGTTTTATTTATTTCATCACATCTGTAAATCCAAGCCAGATGCAACCATTCTACATACTACAACGTTCTTTTTAATTAATAACACAAGTGCTGTTTAAATCGTCTATTAATAAATAGAAATATTCATTTACATACACAAAATTCAAACACTAATTAATTTACAAAACACAATTATAAACTAACTATTAACTATTATTTACTTTTAACTACAATATTTATTTCACATACATTTATATTCTACTCAGTTATTTATCTGTTACCACTTGCGACTAATAACACGTCTAATTGCTCGCGGTTCACTAATTGATTCCCTTCCGCGGCAGCCGGGGTTTATATACCGTACCATCTTCTCGAACATGCCCAGATTCTTCTAGAAGGTCTATTGATTTCTCGCGCCATATATGACTCACACTGATAAATCACACATACCGGCGCCGCCGAACCACGCGGGCAGATGTTGTTGGGTTACGCATTCTCGAACTTTCGCCGGCGGAGTTCAAAGGAATGACCGCGCTCATTACACTGCCCCCCTCTTCAAGTCTGTTCTGTCCCAGAACAGGCACCACTCTCCGGTTCCTGTAGAAAGGGTCGTGACGATATCGGCAGTCTTCACCTAGACTACACGTTCCATTACGGTAGAAGTAACAGTCTACACTCTTCGTTGGCCTTGATGCGGGCTGTGGGTCAAAACTGCAGACCAAGATTTTGACGTTCGTACCTCTAAAGATAACTTCCAACATGTTTCTAACGATCCTCCAGTCCAACTGGTCCCGCCCACACCCGAGTCTGGGAACTGCCAATTTGTTAATGCCCTTGGCAAGTAGCTCGGTCCTCAAATCCCATAACGCCCTCCACAGATTCGCGTAACTGGGCTTCTGGTGGTAAGCCTGTTTTGTTACTAGGTAGTAAATAGAGCGTCCATAATCCAGCAGGTGTAGGGTCTTGCCAACAGAAGGATTCTGTTCTCGGAGTTCATTCAGCCGTCCAAATTTATATCTAAACACTACTGCGATCCCTCTTGCCATGCGGAGGTCCTCGGAGACACAATGGGCAATGGAATAATCGACAGGGACCCGGAAGAGATCTTGTTGCATCTCGGTCGTGACTCCGAATCGCGCTTTTCTAGTTCCGGAAAATGCAGCCATAAATTCTCCAAAGGTTGGCTGGTCACCTTCAGGTCTTACGGTGTTGACAGCCACTTCGGCCTCATTTTCCAGATCCGGGACTGCGTCATTCTTTCCCTCATAGGGCACCAGACGATTGGAGTGTACCACCTTTGGTTTCCCTCTTGGCAATTTCTGGATGCGATAAATCAAATCATTTATTCGTTTCTTCACCTGGTATGGGCCCTCCCAATTTCGCTGTAACTTTGGAGAATAGCCCCGACGTTTTTGCGGGTTGTATAACCAAACAAGCTGTCCAGGTTGAAACCTTCTTTCTTGAGCTCTCACATCGTACAAAGTCTTCATTCGGTCACTCGCGATTCGACTATGGTTTCGGGTTCGGTCATGAATCTCCTCCAACTTCTTCTTTAGGTTGATGGCATAATCATTCCCGGCTACCTCCTGCTCTGCAGGTGGAGATCCAAATTCCAGATCACATGGTAACCGTAACTCACGTCCAAACATCACAGACGCTGGTGATTGGCCGGTTGTTTCGTGAACCGATGTACGATAAGCCATCAGGAACAGATGCAGGTATTGATCCCAGTCTCGTTGATGATCGGAGACGACCTTGGCCAAATATTTGCCCATTGTGCGATTCATGCGTTCTACCATTCCATCGGACTGCGGATGTAACGGAGTGGTCCGAGTCTTGCGAATGCCTAACAATCGACAGACTTCTCCAAAGAGTACAGACTCAAAATTGCGGCCTTGATCCGAATGCAGCTCTATGGGCACTCCGAAACGACTGAAAAACTCTTTGACTAGTACGTCAGCAACAGTCGCGGCTTCCTGGTTTGGTAGGGCATACGCTTCTGGCCATTTGGTAAAATAGTCCATTGCCACTAAGATGTATTTATTCCCATCGTCGGTTTCGGGAAATGGTCCGGCAATATCTATAGCTATTCGTTCCAAAGGACTACCCACAACTGAGACTTAATAGTGGTGCCATCTTCACTTTCCAGCACTCGCTGCAGGAGATCATTTCCCACCTTCAAGGACTCCCATTGGGCCCAATACGCTTTTAGAGTTCTGTTGAAAGGGCTGACGACCTCCCAGGCAGGCCTTTCTCCCACACGCTTCCATTCCAGTACCATCTTTAATTCGGGATCAGCCTCCTGTTGTCGTTGCAATTCTTCCGGCAACCAATTGTCGTTGACGATGGTAGTTCTCAGTACTTGGCAAACTTTCTCTTCCAAACGAGAGCAATGACGGCAATCTGTTGGACAGGGTCTTCTTGAAAGAGCATCGGCATTTCGATGACTAGTGCCCGCTCGATGTTCCGTGTCAAAGTCGTATCCTTGTAATCGTTCGATCCACCTTGCGACCTGGCCTTCAGGATTACGGAATTGTAGAAGCCATTGCAACGCTGCATGGTCCGTCCTCAATAAAAACTTCCGTCCATACAAGTACTTGTAGAAGTGCTCAACGGACTTCACGACAGCCAACAATTCTTTTCTAGTCACACAATAATTCCTTTCGGCTTTCGACAAAACCTTACTGAAATAGCCGATGACCTTTTCTCGTCCATCCTGTATCTGAGAAAGTACACCCCCAATGGCCAGATTACTTGCATCTGTGTCCAGTATGAATTTTCCTTCGGTCCGTGGATAGCTCAATATTGGTGCTGTTGTCAAGGCACTCTTCAACTGTTGGAAAGCGGTTTCGCACTCTCCGCTCCAAACATACTCGCGCCCATCTTCAGTTAACCTTGTCAGAGGCTTTGCTATATTGGCAAACCCAGGAACGAAACGCCTGTAGTAGGTACACAATCCAAGAAAACTACGAACTTGGTGTTTATCTCTCGGTGTTGGCCACTCTTGGACTGCACGAATCTTATCGGGGTCGGCTGCCACTCCATTTTGTGATACGACGTGCCCGAGGTATTTCACTTCCTTTCTGAATATGTGGCACTTTTTCGGACTCAGTTTCAGATTGGCTCCACGTAGTCTTCGGAACACTTCCTCTAGATTTTTCAAATGTTCGTTGAATGATTTTCCGACTACAATCACATCATCTAGGTATACCAGGCAGGTCTTCCACGACAGCCCTCTCAGGATGGTCTCCATTAGACGTTCAAAGGTAGCCGGAGCGTTACATAGACCGAAAGGCATAACTGTAAACTGCCATAGTCCGGAACCAATATTGAACGCGGTCTTCTCCCGGTCTTCAGGTTCCATTTCAACTTGCCAATAACCGCTCTTTAAGTCCAAAGTCGAAAACCATCGCGAACCAGACAGGGTATCTAACGTGTCGTCGATGCGTGGTAAGGGATAGCTGTCTTTCTTGGTCACGTCATTGAGCTGCCGATAGTCCACACAAAATCTCGTTGATCCGTCCTTCTTACTGACCAGGACCACCGGTGATGCCCATGGACTGCTGGATGGCTCGATGACCCCTTGTTCTTCCATATCAGTAATAATCTTTTCGGCTTCTGCTCGCCTTGCTAGAGGTAGACGCCTCGGCTGCTGACGGACAGGCATAGAGTTTCCTGTATTGATTTTATGTTTTACTATATTTGTTCGTCCCTTCTGGCTATCGTCAAGAGCGAAGATATCTTGGTATCGGTGAACCAAACCCTGTACCTCTTTCACTTCTGTTCTGTTAAGGTCTTCGCACGAACTAGTAACTATACCCACTAATTTTCCATCATGGTCTTTGGGCGCTGGTTTTGAAACATCAGCCATACACCTGGCTACTCGGAATACTGGCACACACTGTCCCACAAGGGTACTCTTCTTCAATGTCACCGGATCCACATTAACGTTCATAAGCCTCACCGGTACTGTCTTTCCAACCTTGATCAGCGCTTTTCCCACTAGTATGCCACTATGGATCTTCTTATCACAAACAGGCTCCATCATTCGCACACATCCTACCCGAAGATCTCCATCCAAACCTGCCTCGACAACCATCTCGCTTTGACCCGGCAATATCACATCTTCAGTCAGCAAAACCCTTACAACCGGATCTTCTCGTGGGTGCAACGGAAGTTCTTCGTTACCGACCTTCAAAACACCCTCTTTCAAATCCAACGTAAAACCAAATTTTCTCAGGAGGTCCATTCCCAAGATGAAGTCATCAGTGATATCGGCTACCAGCACCTCATGATCACGTTCTTCACTTCCAATGCCAATCTTCATCTTCACCACTCCGCGTGTTGGTATCACTTCACCTGTTGCTGTACGGAGTTGAGTAGTTGTTGGTAACAGCTTCATACTTGTTCGTAGAACGTTAGGGCGTATGATGGACTTTGTCGCCCCCGTATCAATGAGTAGTGGAACAGTACGATTAGCAATCTTCCCATCTACGAACAAACTGCTGGTACTATTGTTTGATGTTACGGCATGGATGGTGATCTTCGGGGCATCTTCACTCAAAGTCGACGTTCGCCCCCTCTCGTCGACCCCCTTTAGTTTTCCGACGGCTGAACTTGTTTGGATTTTAGGGCAACGGCGTCGTATGTGCCCTTGTTCGCCGCAATTCCAACAACGGGGCCCTCGAACTTCTTGAAGATTCTTCTTACGGCTTTCTTCCTTCCGAAGAATTCTCAGTACTACCTCCTCTAGGTGATCTTTAGAACCTTCTTCTTCTGCTTCCACAACGGCCCGAACACGCCCGTGACCTCGGGACGCTTGTTTTGCAGCTTCAAATTCTAAGGCGTGAGCAAGCGCATCATCAGTTGTTCTTGGTCGTGCCAGTCTCAATGATTGTTGTGTTTCCGCGTCTCTTAACCCATCAATGAAGGTCTGCACAGCGAGTTGTCCCAGAAATGAATCGGGTGCTGTAGGGTACGCCAATCGGACAAGCCGTGCAACATCGGCTTCAAACTCCTGCAGGCTTTCTCCATTCTTCTGGATACGATTCTTCACTTGCGCGTGATACACTTGTTGAAGATGCGCGTCTCCATATCTCATCTCCAATCTAGACACTAACAATTGATAATCATTTTCCTGTCCTGCTGGGATTGTTTGCAGGACGTTCAACGCGTCTCCACGCAAAGCCACAGTTAGAGAAACGGCCTTTTCCTTGCATGTCCATCCATTGGCCCCAGCGGCCGCCTCAAATTGTTTGTAGTAGGTAGACCAAGGTATCTTTCCATCGAACGTGGGTGGTTTTACTTTTATCCCTACGGCAGGATCCTTTTCTTCTTTAACTTGTTTCTTTACTTCATTACACGGCCACTCAGAAGTCGAGGCAAACCGTAGTTGCCTCATTCTATCTTCCAGCATTTCGGTTATATCGTCTTTCTTAGTTGTTGGTGGTAATTGGATTTGGGCTATTTTCTCTTCTACCATCTTTATTACCCTATCTTGTTCTGTCAATCTACCTTCCAACAGCCCTAACGCACTGGCATTCTCAAAAAATTCTTCGAAAACTTTATCTTCCAACGCTTTGACATTTTCCAGCAATTCTCCTTTAAGCCTTCTAGAACTTTCTTCGGACTTTTCTAGTAATTCTTCTTTAAGCCTTCTAGAACTTTCTTCAGATTTTCTGGAATTCTCCAGTATTTCTTCCTTTAGCATTCTAACAGTTTCTTCGGCCTTTTCTAGTAATTCTTCTTTAAGCATTCTAGAATTTTCAAAAACTTTTTCTTCTAGCACTTTAGTATTTTCCATTAACTTTCTAGAATTCTCTTCGGACTTTTGTAGTAGTTCTTCTTTTAATATTCTAGAATTCGATTCGGACTTTTCCAGTTCTTCTTTTAACATTCTAGAATTCTCTTCGGACTTTTCCAGTAGTTCTTCTTTTAACATTCTAGAATTCTCTTCGGACTTTCTAGAATTCTCTTCCATTTTACTTAACAACACGTTAGTATCAATTGCGGGTCCAGGTATTTCGAAGAGATAATTTTCGGGGTCTTCCTTCTGTTCCAAAAGCCATTCTCTTAGCCGATTTATTAACACGCTTTTAAGGCCCGTTGTTTCCAAGTCCCGTTCTTCCAGTTCGCGTTTTAAGTCTATTACCTTCAGATCTTTCAACAATTTCATCGCCATTTTAATTATTAGTTGTAATTGTTTTTTCAAAACAACAGTTTATTCTCACAGCACTTTGTTTATTACGCGATTTTATTTATTTTAAAACCCCACACCTGACACCACTGCAACGTTCTTTTTAATTAATAACACAAGTGCTGTTTAAATCGTCTATTAATAAATAGAAATATTCATTTACATACACAAAATTCAAACACTAATTAATTTACAAAACACAATTATAAACTAACTATTAACTATTATTTACTTTTAACTACAATATTTATTTCACATACATTTATATTCTACTCAGTTATTTATCTGTTACCACTTGCGACTAATAACACGTCTAATTGCTCGCGGTTCACTAATTCATTCCCTTCCGCGGCAGCCGGGGTTTATATACCGTACCATCTTCTCGAACATGCCCAGATTCTTCTAGAAGGTCTATTGATTTCTCGCGCCATATATGACTCACACTGATAAATCACACATACCGGCGCCGCCGAACCACGCGGGCAGATGTTGTTGGGTTACGCATTCTCGAACTTTCGCCGGCGGAGTTCAAAGGAATGACCGCGCTCATTACAATACCAACGCCATCGCCCATAACGACATGGGTACATGTTGATATGCTCAATAATAGAGTTCACCATTCTGATTATTGGAAGGATATGGAAAGTATTGCCTTTTGTGGTTATCATCACCAACATTGTAGTATCTTTTGCTCATAATAACCACAATTTGTGAGTGCAGCATCCACCAAATCTTACCTATTTATTATTAATTTGGGCATAATAAATGGGTAATACACATACACCACCGGCTGAAGAGTCATCTAGGCTATAGCGGCCATCACCCTGTGTAAAATCTCTTGGTAGAATTTACGTTAAAGCAGATTGGTACTACGACCTTTCTGTGGTCACCACTTCTTCATAAGGGTGACTGTTATTTTTACCTCCTTAGGTAATCAATACCGCTTGGTATCAGATTCTAAAGGAGATAATAATTGATTGATCAGTATACGTTACTAATAATTTATTTGAAAATTCCCTTTGTTTATATACAAATTATAATTATTTTTATAAATCTGTGATGCTAAACATTTACATTAATTACATTAATTGACAAGAAATTTTTATTCTAACATTTTGTTATTTTCTGATTTGTCTAGTTAGCTCTTTAAGTAAGTGATTATTTTAGCATAATAGCATTTTATACTAACCTACTATTTTTAACTAGTAAGCATATCTTGCAATTATTAGAAAAAATGTGTTTATATTGCAAGAAAGCATTTGTTCATATTTTGAAATGTGAGTTGGCGTAGAAATTATTAACCTTTTAATGTTACATTATTTTTTGAAAGAAATTAAAAAAAATTAAATTTTATGTTTAGTTTTAAACATTCTGGCGGCTCTCGGAATGGGGAGATTGTGATCTTAACGGCCGGAGCTCGATCATCTCAGGATGGCTGGGTGGCGTTTCTTCTGCAGGTGGAGTTCGTGTTGATTGGACATGATGATATTTTTTCCAAAGTCGACGAGTACCCCAGAACAGCAGCAGGAACATCGATATGATGATGATGGTGGTAATGCCACTGAATAATAGTGAATGATGACGGATGGTTCTCCATGTTGTTTCCTGAAGTTGTTTGCAGGGGCATTCCCTGTCGGTGTCTTCTCGCTGGGAATTCGTGATGAAGGTGCCCTTGGACATTTCATAAGGTGGTTTGAGGCTTCCTTATAAATTGTTTCGATCTGGTTGACGTATTTTGTTGTACAGTAACTATGTTGAGGAAGATCGAGGGACAGGATTATCTCGTTCTTTTCCTGAACTTCTTTCCATAGTTTTTCTAACTCGGCAAGGCGGTTAGAGATGTAGGCTTCTGTTTTTCGGGATGTAGCATCCTTCTTGGAGTTGGTTAGAATCTGAGCAATTTTTTGGCCCAATTGCTCTTGCTGGCTGCTGAGTTGATTCATTTGTTCCATGTTGGTGGTGGACATCTTGACGTCTGTAGATTTCAAATGAACTACCCACAGGATCGAAGGACCAAATTGTAAAGTCCTTCGTGGTGTGTGTTCTAACGCGGCAGTGCGGTTAGACTAATGGTAAATGTTTGTAAGACATCTACTTGGTAGGATCCTTCTTGGTTCGAAGGATCAAATGTAAAGTCCAGCGTGAAGACTTTATTTCTAACTCGGCAAGGCGGTTAGACTAATTGTAAATGTTTGTAAGACATCTACTTGGTAGGATCCTTCTTTTTGGTTCGAAGAATCAAATGTAAAGTCCAGCGTGAAGACTTTATTTCTAACTCGGCAAGGCGGTTAGACTAATTGTAAATGTTTGTAAGACATCTACTTGGTAGGATCCTTCTTTTTGGTTCGAAGAATCAAATGTAAAGTCCAGCGTGAAGACTTTATTTCTAACTCGGCAAGGCGGTTAGACTAATTGTAAATGTTTGTAAGACATTTACTTGATAGGATCCTTCTTGGTTCGAAGAATCAAATGTAAAGTCCAGCGTGAAGACTTCACTGGTAATGTAGTAAATGCTTGTAAAACATTTACTAGTGCACGATCCTTCTCGGTTTGAAGGACCAGATGTAAAGTTGTTGATGGTTGCTTGGATCTTGGTTGGTTGGATCTTCATTCACGGTCCCTTGGTGATGTTACCGCACAAGAGACCAAATGTTGAGTTGTAGATGGTTGGTTAGATGTCCTCAGGATGATGGTGGTACCAGGAATTGTTGACGTTAACAATGTTCGTAGAACATCCTGCCGGACACCAAATGCAAGATCCAGCTTCCTACCACTCCGAAATGTAGGTAATTCTTCAGTCCGTGTGACTGGCGATCTTTGTTAGTTTTGGACCACTGCCGACGTACAGTCTCATACACCGAGGTTAGTTTTGACTTAAGTACAGTGGTCCATTGTTCTCGGAGTGGTAGGATGATTACCTCCTTAGGTAATCAATACCGCTTGGTATCAGATTCTAAAGGAGGTAATAGTTGAAGTGATCAGTATTGATTTACTAATTCGCCCATGGTGGACCGGTGGACTGTAGATCCATAGGTCGCTGGTTCATATCCGGCTCGAAGGACCAAAATGTAAAATCTCTTGGTAGAATTTACGTTAAAGCAGATTGGTACTACGACCTTTCTGTGGTCACCACTTCTTCATAAGGGTGACTGTTATTTTTACCTCCTTAGGTAATCAATACCGCTCGGTATCAGATTCTAAAGGAGATAATAATTGATTGATCAGTATACGTTACTAATAATTTATTTGAAAATTCCCTTTGTTTATATACAAATTATAATTATTTTTATAAATCTGTGATGCTAAAACATTTACATTAATTGACAAGAAATTTTTATTCTAACATTTTGTTATTTTCTGGTTTGTCTAGTTAGCTCTTTAAGTAAGTGATTATTTTAGCATAATAGCATTTTATACTAACCTACTATTTTTAACTAGTAAGCATATCTTGCAATTATTAGAAAAAATGTGTTTATATTGCAAGAAAGCATTTGTTCATATTTTGAAATGTGAGTTGGCCTAGAAATTATTAACCTTTTAATGTTACATTATTTTTTGAAAGAAATTAAAAAAAATTAAATTTTATGTTTAGTTTTAAACACCCTGCTTCGCAGAGAGATAGCGTTTTCGATTTATGCACACTAATATTGTCCCGTCACCGTGCAAGTTAGCACGGCAAGTTAGTAAAAAAGTGCAAATTAGCACGAACACCGAGCATATAAAAACGAACTATAAATCGAACGCGCTCGCAACAATAAACAAAACAAACCTATAAATAACACAATATTTTTTAATGATGTCTCCTAACCACACATCCCACTAAACAAAACTGTGACATTTACTTGTCTGCTATATAAGAATCAAGTAAAATGAGCTATATAAACACATTTACATACCCCACATGTAAATTTGGTGATGTAACATTTGCTATATATTCCCGATATAAAATGGAGAGCGCTTGCTTAATGTAAGTCTGGTGTCTTCAAATTTACACAGTGGCGTAGCAACACCTATTGGGGCTTGGGGCGGATTCTTCCTCGCGGTTTTCATGAATCTCTCCAAATATAGGTACTATACCAGCGTTCCGCAACCTTTTTTATCTAGGGACCCAAAAATATCAATAAAATTGTGATTCACCACCGCCTGTTAGCTGTATAGCTGTCGTCTCAGTGGCGATCTTTGTATTAGTTATACTTGCCATCTTTTTGATTGTTTACGTGGTTATTTATTTGCTAAACCTTAAGGTTTAATAAGGTGTATGATACGACATATTGTATTAAACTTTGTATTTGTAATAATACTACAACCGTTTTTAATAAAGCCAATTGTTAATAAGTCTTTTATTTTTTGCTATAATCTATAAAATCTAAACAATATAGTTAAGTACATAACAGTTATTCGGATTATAGTCTGCAGGAATATACGTCTCCGGCACTTTAAAATCACTATTATGTACCTCAGGGATATATGGTTACGCTCGTTTGAATATCTAGTGAAGTTGAGAGTTCTTTCCTTGTGAAATTCTTCTTCAGTCATCCACTTAAACGGTCTATGTTCACTATTATGCAACTATGATCTATTAAACCAAATGTAGCGTTTTATATTATCCATTAACACATCAGAAATTTTGCTATCCCACGTGCGACATACACATTTGAAAAGTACGAAAGTACTTCATACATGCTATTCTTTGTGAATTTACTGGTTTGCCATCTTCAGTTAAATACAAAACTACTATATGTGAACACACAGCGCGACCTACATCTTCTATGCTTCGTAATTTCACAACATTGGGAAGTTTATCTGATTCAATTAACAACCCGGTATTGTGAGCTTTAAAACGAAAAAACTTAGTTGTGCCAGTCCTGCGTTCAATAGACCATTGATGTTTCCACCCCATTGTACTGTAATGCTCTTCATTCATACAATAACCACAATCAGTCATTACATTAGAAGGCATTGAATGCTAAGGATATTGTCATAACCAGAATAAATAAGAAGTAATAAAATATCTCATCAATCTACACGTATTTTATTTACTCCAACTAAATATATAACTTCTAAATAATATAACTACTGGTAAACCACCCCAGATCGTTATAGTACACTGGAGAAGTAACCATAAGGGTGGAAACAGAGGTTGAGGTTATAAATTGGATCCTACCCAATTGTTTTTTATATCGGAACAGCTTCCCAGGGCCGACATTTTGGAGAGATCAACCACCATCCCTTCAACGAAAATTCCCTTGGCTCAACAAAAGCGGACTCATGCAATTACAGCACGTGTAAACAACTACGGGAAACTACAATAACATTCCTCAAGAACTACACGCTACAACAACCGTAGTTCCAGTTCCTGACACGTGCTATGTTCCTAACTCCATGCTAACTGTCTCTTGATGCTGCCCGCTCAGCGCAGATAAAAATGTAATATGACTGGAAAGCCCCGACATTGTGATGGGAATTTAATTAGTTGTCGGGCTAGGATTGTGGTCGTGTAGCTCGTGCGCTTTATCTGCACTCACATCGCTCCACAACAAGATTATGCTTCATATTTTATCACTGCACACTTTTCTGACGTCAACTTTACTAATTTCGATGGAATTTTCGCGTTTTCCAGTTACATCTTCTTAGATATATACGTAACAAGGCTTTCCATTTATTTACTTGAGCATTTCTCTCTGGGGAGTTTTCAGAAAACTTCTGTATCCAATTCACTATTTCTCTTTTTTACTCAATCACTATTTTCCATTTAGCTGGTCATCTTTTATAGCTGTTCTGTCTAGAAAACGTTATGTCTTCCATCTCATTTGCTCCACGAAAAGTAGTGACGATCAAAGACGCATGTTCTTATTAAAGCACCCTATTTTTGCTTTATTTACGAAAAATTTAGATTGATTTAAAGTTTCTGTAGAGGGCACACTATTTTATGATAATGTATTGATAGTTCTTTGGCCGTATTTAGTATTTCAGTCAGCTTATTTGAGTAGTTTATAGTTATAGGCTATAGTGTTAGAATTTTTTTTAAAGTCTTTTCCCCAGTTCTATTTCAATGTTTCACCTAAAATCTTTCCTTCTTAAAAGGCTTTTCTCCGGTGTGTTTATCATATTTTAGTCATTTCAAATATGGAAGTGTTTGTGGGTACACCCTTTTATTGGATATTCCTTATTTGGTAATGTTTCTGTTCAGGCTACCTCATTGGTGAATTCAGCATTATCTCTGTTTTCTAGAACATTTTGATAAGATGATCACTTTTGTCCTTTAAGTGAGTTGTAATTTGACTTGCAAATAGAGTGTTTGCTTTATTCCAGTTATAGGAAATTTTGATGATTTCTCTCTTTATGGAAACTCGAAGATGCGACACACTTTATTCCTGATAAGTACTGCCTTCCAGTGACCACTGACCTTCCTTGGCAGCTCCCAGGATTAACAGGATTTGCACTTTTATCTGATTGTTCTTGTAACTTAATAGAAATTTGAACGTTCATGTTGTAGAAACTCTGGCACCATCCCTTCTACATGTATTCCAATGTAAACAGAATAGCCAACATAGAAAGTAAATAAACAGTAGAGCAAGAATGTAGTAGCGTTTTATTGTAACACTCCCTAATAATTCCTTACAGTAATAATGTTAATACATACTTAAATAAAAATACAAACTACAACAGTTCACAGCTTTTATTTTAGTCAATGGCGGGGTTAGGAGGTGGCAATTGCCCCCTCCCCCATGTTGGAATAACTAAGAAAAATTTTTGCTTTATCATTACATAGATATTTAAATTAATCAAATCTCAAAAGCACGACTTTGCCACTCCAATAAAAGACCTGAAATCCCATCACTGGTTATAGCCGCACGTTACAAAACTTTTTAAATTGGTACACGGCTTGCTAAATAAATGCGTGCAGATTGTTAGTGCAACAATTGCCAGGTTCACCTTGAATGCCTTCAGTTGAATTAGGAAATCCTCACTTCACAAATTAAGTTCAATAACAAAAAACGCTTTCAATGGACAAAACTATATAGTAAAGACATTAGAATATAATCATGTTAACATCAATTTATCAATAAATTAACATCATTCGAAAAATTAAGAAAATAGATAATATTACCTAATTAATTATTTGCAAGAAGATATTTTGGATTTCGGCAGTTTAACATTTCTTTTCAGAGTTACCGATGTGAATAAAAAAGAGAGTACTAGAATTTATTAACCGCTATTAAATTTTTTCCAATTAAACTAGTTTAATAGACCCATTTTTCTCGGTGTAATGTTTTCTAACCACTATAAGTGAGTATATATTTTTTAAGATAATCTTTTTAAAAACATTTATAATTGCATAACTTACATTCGAATGGTTTGTCACCACTATGAGTAAGCATGTGTCTTTGAAGGTTACTTTTTTGAGAACATCTATAATCATATAACTTACGCCCAAATTGTTTGTCACCACTATGAGTGAGCATGGGTCTTTAAAGGTCACTTTTTGGAGAACATTTATAATCGCATAAATTACACTCAAATGGTTTGTCACCACTATGAGTGAGCAGGTTCCTTTGAAGACCATTTTTTTGAGAACATTTATAATCGCATAAATTACACTCAAATGGTTTCACGCCACTATGAGTGAGCATGTGTTGTGTGAGATTACATTTTACAGAACATTTATAATCGCATAAATTACACTCAAATGGTTTCTCTCCACTATGAGTGAGCATGTGTTTATTAAGATTACCTTTTTCAGAACATTTATAATTGCATAAATTACACTCGAATGGTTTCTCGCCTCTATGAATGAACAGGTGTCTTTGAAGGCTACTTTTTCGAGAATATTTATTATCGCATAAATTACACTCAAATGGTTTCTCACCACTATGAGTGAGCATGTGTTTTTGGAGATAATATTTTTGAAAACATTTATAATCACATAAATTACACTCAAATGGTTTCACGCCACTATGAGTGAGCATGTGTTGTTTAAGATTACATTTTACAGAACATTTATAATCGCATAAATTACACTCAAATGGTTTCTGGCCACTATGAGTGAGCATGTGTTTTTTAAGACTATATTTTACAGAACATTTATAATCACATAAATTACACTCAAATGGTTTCATGACACTATGAGTGAGCATGTGCCTTTGAAGGTCACTTTTTTGAGAACATCTATAATCGCATAACTTACACTCAAATGGTTTGTCACCACTATGAACGAGCATGTGTTTATTAAGATTACCTTTTTCAGAACATCTATAATTGCATAAATTACACTCGAATGGTTTCTCGCCTCTATGAATGAACAGGTGTCTTTGAAGGCTACTTTTTCGAGAATATTTATTATCGCATAAATTACACTCAAATGGTTTCTCACCACTATGAGTGAGCATGTGTTTTTGGAGATAATATTTTTGAAAACATTTATAATCACATAAATTGCACTCAAATGGTTTCATGCCACTATGAGTGAGCATGTGTTTTTTAAGACTATATTTTACAGAACATTTATAATCGCATAAATTACACTCAAATGGTTTGTAACCACTATGAGTGAGCATGTGTCTTTGAAGAACACTTTTTTGAAAACATTTATAATCGCATAAATTACACTCAAATGGTTTGTCACCACTATGAGTGAGCATGTGGTTTTGGAACTGACTTTTTCGAGAACATTTATAATTGCATAAATTACACTCAAATGGTTTCACGCCACTATGAATGAGCATGTGTCTTTGAAGGTCACTGTTTTGAGAACATCTATAATTGCATAACTTACACTCAAACGGTTTGTCACCACTATGAATGAGCATGTGTTTTTTAAGACTACCTTTTTCAGAACATTTATAATTGCATAAATTACACTCAAATGGTTTGTCATCACTATGAATGAACAGGTGTCTTTGGAGGCTACTTTTTCGAGCAAATTTACAATCGCATAAATTACATTCAAATGGTTTCTCACCACTATGAGTGAGCATGTGTTCTTGGAGATAATTTTTTCGAAAACATTTATAATCACATAAATTACACTCAAATGATTTCACACCACTATGAGTGAGCATGTGTTGTGTGAGATTACATTTTACAGAACATTTATAATTGCATAAATTACACTCAAATGGTTTCTCTCCACTATGAGTGAGCATGTGTTTTTTAAGACTACATTTTTCAGAACATTTATATTCGCATAAATTGCACTCAAATGGTTTGTCACCATTATGAGTGAGCATGTGTCTCTGTAGACCACTTTTTTGAGAACATTTATAATCGCATAAATTACACTCAAATGGTTTGTCACCACTATGAGTGAGCATGTGTCTTAAAAGACCACTTTTTTGAGAACATTTATAATCACATAAATTACACTCAAATGGTTTGTCACCACTATGATTGAGCATGTGTAGTTGTAGCTGATTTTTTCGATTACATTTATAATCGCATAAATTACACGCAAATGGTTTGTAACCACTGTGAGTGAGCATGTGTTGCTTAAGATTACATTTTACAGAACATTTATAATTACATAAATTACACTCAAATGGTTTGTCACCACTATGATTGAACATGTTTTGTTTGAGACTACTTTTTACAGAACATTTATAATTACATAATACACTCAAATGGTTTCTCACCACTATAAGTGAGCATGTGTTGTTTGAAACTATTTTTTAGAGAACATTTACAATCACATATATTACACTACCACTCGAGTAACCATGTGTTTTTGTGATTACTCTTTTCGGAAGATTTATAATCTCATAATTTACACTCAATTGGTTTGCCACCACTATTAGTGAGCATATGTGTTTTTGACCTTTTTTTAGAACATTTATCATATAAACTACATTCAAGTTGTTTTCTACTTTTCTGAGTGTGCCTGCATGTGATTATAATTATTAGTTTTTTGAGAAAATTTAAACCGACATGTGTTACAGTAATATTTTCTCATCAGTATTCACTCCTTCAAATTTTTGTGGCATACTGGTGTCATTGGAGTTTTCCCTTACACTCGGTGTTGAAGTTTTAATTTGATTTTTGATATTGCAATCTCCCAGGACTTTGAACTGTTATGATATCCGCTACGTTTTGTACCTCAATTGACTCGTCATCGTCCAATTGATATATTTATAGTACTATAACAACCTGTAACAAGCAAAAATATGTTGGTATGAAAAGTTAAAGCTTTAATGCGATTGCAACTTCAGAATTGTAGAAATTTAATAAAAGACATGTTCATTGATATTTATTACGGTAAATGATTAATAGAATTTTTTCAAGAAATTTTGTATTAAACTTTGTTAAACAAATATCTTGAAAATTACCTAAATCCTGAATTACCCATCCAGCACATATAAACAGCAATGCCTTAAACAAAGCACGAGTTAGTAAATAGAAAAAAGCTAAAAAATAATACCCCAAAGCCAAAATTCTCGTTATTATCCAATTGTCTCATTTAATGCTAATAGTAATAAAAGCACATTAACGATGTCAAATAGATTATAATTGAAAAGTTATTACCAGTACCTGAGGTATTTTTCTACTAGTGGTGAACCGTATTTATGCATATGCAATATGCAAGTTATAAATAATGGCCGTTATTAGAAGTATAATTTTGAAACAAACAATAATAATCGTCTAAATAATTATTTATACCAACAGTCCCATTCAACTGCTTAGTATGCAATGCCTAGATGCAATGGCAGTGGCGCAGGAACCTATGTGCTGATCTGGCCAAAGTAATACCAATCGTATTTTTGGTAGCAATATCGTTTCACTCAATTCTAACTATACAGGGTGTTCAAAATGAAGTCGCCACTATTGCAAACTTTGTTACTACTAAAGATACGATGTTGGTTAAATTACCAAAGTAGTAGTAAAATTCTAAAAACAATTAAACTTCGCGTTTTCGAGATATTAAAAAAACAACATTTTTTTAAATGAAATACCCTGTATATATTTGCACATTTTAAATTTTAAATGATAATTTAATTTTAAAGAAAATTTATTAAAACGACCATTTTTCTTTACTTGTAGAATAATCTACTAGTCTTTTACTTTCCAACAATCGGCCATTCATTGGCTACATGATATTCATTTCAACTTGAACTGGTACATTTAAATGCTTGTAGTTCGTTTATTTGTAAGTTTAGGGTATTTATGTATTAATAAATTTTGTTTAAAATTAAATTATCGTTTAAAATGTGCAAAAATATACAGGGTATTCCATTTAAAAAGATTTTGTTAAATTTGGTATTTAGTAGTAACAAAGTTGACAATAGTGCCGAATTCAATTTTAACACCCTGTATATTTCTGTATTTTATGTTTTCTGTATTTTATTTTATATATTTTTACGAAATTGAAAATCTTTTCACAAAAAAGTTATTGCATTCTTTCACACACTGCATCTGTGAATCGTTTTCTGAATAAAAGTCCTATTGAAATCAAGGACTGGAACCCTTTACAAAGATAGGTTCCACTTCCTGTTCCTGTTCTTGGAAATTCAAAATAAGGGTTTCGGTTCCAATTTTAATTTTCTAAACATTAAGGTTCCGGTTCCAGGATTTTTTTAAGTTCGATAAGGGTTTCGGAGGCAAAATGCTTTCTTTATGGCAAACTGTATTTTTTCTATATTACAATGTGTAAAAATGGTTATTGAAAATAGATTTTGAAATAAATAAAGATTATTAAAAGTTTCACAGTTTTATTAAAATACAACCTGACAATATTGTTTCGACAGCTATGCTGTCATTATCAAAGGAAATATAATTATAAACAAACACGTCGCTAAGGTAGATACAAAATAGGTAACTAGATAAAATAATAATAATAATCAGAATTAAATATCTAATACTTCCAGTAACGGAGAATTACTGAGCTCAAGTTGTTCATTCATTAAAGGTACCCTGAGTTTGTGTTTGTATATCTCAAAGGCTTCTAAAATGTCTAATTTGCGTTTGTTATTACAAAAATGTAGGAATTTAATATTATTTTGAGGAGTCATTGTGTGATTTTGTTCTAAAAGGTGTTTGGCGTAATTCGATTTTTCAGGATGTTTATTTTTGTAATGACGTACGTGTTCTTTATATCTTATGTCAAAATTTCGAAGTGTTTGTCCAATATATACCGAACTACAAAAAGAACAATTTAAACGGTAAATGCCCGATTTCATGATATCATGATGTCTTTAGCATTAAATAAAAATGAAAAAGTGTTAGTGTTGGTTTTAAATGTTATTTTATAATTGTTGGTTTTTCTTAGTATATGTGCAATTTTTTCTGATATTTTGCCAAAATATGGTATAGATATGTAATTTGTGTCTTCTGTTTGATTGTCAATGGGATATATTCTTTTGATAGCTAACCTATAATCTTTTTGTTTAATTAAAGTGTCAATCATGTTCGGATTATAATGATTTGCATGTGCTAGTTGTTTAATGGTTGATATCTCTTTGCTAAAATCTGATTTTGTTAGTGGAATAGTTAAAGCTCTGTGTACTAATGATCTGTAGGCTGCTATTTTATGTGTATTATGGTGACAAGATTCATTTGGTATTGTTATGTCTGTTTGTGTTGGTTTTCTGTATATGGAAAATTCAAATAGATTGTCTGCGTTAATCTTGATATTTAAGTCTAGAAAGTTTATAGCCCTGTTTTGTTCTGTTTCTAGTGTAAATTTTATATTAGGGTGGATACCGTTTATAAGAATTAAAAATTCATTGATAACCTCAAAAGAACTGTCAAAACAAGCTAAAATGTCATCAACATAACGAAACCAGAAGATAATGTGTTTAGAGAGGTTTAATTCAAATATTCGATCTTCAAACTTGTCCATAAATATGTTAGCTAATAGAGGACTTAGAGAATTACCCATAGGTAAACCATCCTTTTGTAAATAAATTATGTTATTAAAAGTGAAATAATTTTGACTTATACAAAGGTCAAATAATTGAATTAACTCTAACCTTTTAACTAATTCTATATTACTATTGATCAAGAAGCTATCTAATAAAGGAATACATTCTTGTGGGGGTATTCTGGAGAACATGTTGCAAATATCAAAACTAACAAGTTTTGAATGTGGTGGAAGATGTTTGTTTTGCAGCTTATCTACTAATTCTAATGAATTTCTAACAGAGTATTTCGATTTGTAACCTATCGTGTTAATAATCTGGTTTAGTTTTTTGGATAAAATGTGATTAGGTGCATTGATGTATGATACAACTGGTCTTATTGGCATATTCTGTTTGTGCGTCTTGACTAATCCATACAGTTTAGGTATTTGTGGGTTTTTATTAATGATTTGTTGCTTTTCTAATTCTGAAAAGCAGATATTGCAGTTTTCTAAACCTTGTTTTATTTCTTTTTGGAATTTTGTGGTTGGGTTTTTGTTTAAAGTTTCTAAATTTTCTTTATTAATAAATTCATTAACTTTTTGTATGTAAATATCTTTTGAAAGAATTACCAAAGTGTTACCTTTATCTGCTTTAACAGAAATTAGATTGTTCTCTGTGATTTTCTGTTTTATAGATTGAAGAAGTGATATGTTAGATGTGTTGTACATTTTGTCCTGTTTCAAAGACATCTCTTTTAACAAATTCGAAATTTGGAATTTTGCATAGTTATTATGATCTTTCTTAAGTATAGTTTCGCATTCAACGGCCAAAATTTCTTTAATTTTGTTGGTAAATTTTGGAAAAGGACAAAATTTGAAACCTTTGTTAAGAAATTGTGTTTCTCTGTCATTGAATGTTATATTCGACAAGTTTATGAAACGATGATAAAAGTTTGTAGTGTTCTGACAATTAAGGTTATTTTGTAGTGTACGTTTTTGTTGTACAAGTCGATGAAGTTTATTTTTCTGTGTGGTGTATTTTTTGAATTTAATGTGACTGACGGTTTCTCTAATGTCAAAATCTAAGATGTCAAATTGGATATTGTGTAATTTATGAGTAAGTTCTGTATAGAGTACCTTTATATAAACGTGCATATTGTCTCTTATACTAAACCATTTCTTCGATTCTTCTTTGAGCCATCTTCTTTTGGCATTCCTAATCACTTTTTCAGTAATCGAATTCTTGGTTCTGGTAGTGATGTTTATGTAGTTAGGAATAACCTGACGTTTCAGACATTCTTGGTTAAACCAAACATTCTGACTTGCGATTCCGTGTTTGATCATAAGTTTCTTGTATAACTTGGCTTGTTCTTCTAACGAAGACGAAATAATCTTGTTTATTGTTTCCAGCCTTGATGTTGTTTGTTACAGAGTTAGATGCACAATAATATAATTGTTATCAAGTCAAAAAACTATTGCTTTTCAGTACAAAAGTCTGTGTTCTGCTGTTGTATTTAATATTTTTGTCCCTTTCACATGTGGACCATGTTTATATTGCTATTTAGCTTCTTGTTGCTATAAAAATTATGTGAGATGTGTGCTTTATTGCTATTAATTACCAGTAACAGTTTTACTTAACCTGCTTAATGCATATAATTAAAAACATGTTTAAGCATTAAGTATATATAATTCGACTTATACCTACTCTTTTTTAATACTTGAAATCTTTAGAGCGTCTAATAGGTTTGAATTTCGCATATAGATTTTTTTATAGTGGCACACAAGGTCTTTACTTGTTAATAAAACTCCTCTTGCATCAATCCATGCTTGCAACTTATCTGCTTTCTATAAAATATTACAAAATAATTGATTAATTTAATTACAATTCTCAAAAGAAATGTTTGCATAGGTCAATTTGTATTCTTATTATTTAAGTTAAATAAAAATAAAAAAAGATGTTACCTTAGTTTGCTGTAAAAAATAAAATTTCAATTTAGTTTTATTACCAAAGATGTTTTAAATAAAGAAGAGTCACAATTTAGCATTTTAATAGTGCCAAAGAATCTTGCACTTCTATCATCATGAAAAAGTTTATTTAATTTGTATTACGAAAAATACGCCAAAAGTAAATATTCACTTATAATATACCAAGTGCATTGATTATTGCCGGAAATTTTTTGAGTGACATTTCTGCAACGTCATAATTGCACGACACGAAGTGGAGTGCAATTACGTTGCAGAAATGCACGAAATCAAAATTTCTAGGCAGAATCAATGCACGAGGCTATATTCGGTAAGAGAATCTCACGACGCACAGAAAAAAATGCATTATGATTAATTGGTTTTATGTAGCTATATATGTTACAAGTATAATTTCCAAAAAATTACTCCTTGGTAGCATATATATATATATATATATATATATATATATATATATATATATATATATATATATATATATATATATATATATATGAATAGAAAGATTAATGCGCGTATATAAACATATAACAAACCATTATTATCCCTTTGTTATATATATATATATATATATATATATATATAGATAGAGTTAATTTTTATCAAGTTGCATAATGATTTTACATTAAATAATATTTTGAATGCAAATTCATATAGAAAAATTTATCGACTCTGCTGGGACTCGAACCCAGGACCCTCCACTGTCTAGGTGGTATCTCTACCAACTATATATATATTATATATATATATATATATATATAAATTTTAGTTGATATTAATTTTTGTTAAGTTGAATAATGATTTTACATTAAATAATATTTAGAATGCAAATTCATATAGAAAAATTTATCATCGACTCTGCTGGGACTCGAACCCAGGACCCTCCACTGTCTAGGTGGTATCTCTACCAACTGAGCTACAGAGCACGACTACCAGCATAGCGAGAAATTTTCCTTATGAATTAGATATTTAAGCAGACATACAAAGTAACTAGATATTTTTTTGAATATTATTAATGAAGATCAGCAAGTCGCATGACAACAACATCAATATTCAAAGTATCTAGATTATTTTTAATCATTCCGAAAGGAAATTAATTATATATAAATTTTAGTTGATATTAATTTTTGTTAAGTTGAATAATGATTTTACATTAAATAATATTTAGAATGCAAATTCATATAGAAAAATTTATCATCGACTCTGCTGGGACTCGAACCCAGGACCCTCCACTGTCTAGGTGGTATCTCTACCAACTGAGCTACAGAGCACGACTACCAGCATAGCGAGAAATTTTCCTTATGAATTAGATATTTAAGCAGACATACAAAGTAACTAGATATTTTTTTGAATATTATTAATGAAGATCAGCAAGTCGCATGACAACAACATCAATATTCAAAGTATCTAGATTATTTTTAATCATTCCGAAAGGAAATTAATTATATATAAATTTTAGTTGATATTAATTTTTGTTAAGTTGAATAATGATTTTACATTAAATAATATTTAGAATGCAAATTCATATAGAAAAATTTCGGAATGATTAAAAATAATCTAGATACTTTGAATATTGATGTTGTTGTCATGCGACTTGCTGATCTTCATTAATAATATTCAAAAAAATATCTAGTTACTTTGTATGTCTGCTTAAATATCTAATTCATAAGGAAAATTTCTCGCTATGCTGGTAGTCGTGCTCTGTAGCTCAGTTGGTAGAGATACCACCTAGACAGTGGAGGGTCCTGGGTTCGAGTCCCAGCAGAGTCGATGATAAATTTTTCTATATGAATTTGCATTCTAAATATTATTTAATGTAAAATCATTATTCAACTTAACAAAAATTAATATCAACTAAAATTTATATATAATTAATTTCCTTTCGGAATGATTAAAAATAATCTAGATACTTTGAATATTGATGTTGTTGTCATGCGACTTGCTGATCTTCATTAATAATATTCAAAAAAATATCTAGTTACTTTGTATGTCTGCTTAAATATCTAATTCATAAGGAAAATTTCTCGCTATGCTGGTAGTCGTGCTCTGTAGCTCAGTTGGTAGAGATACCACCTAGACAGTGGAGGGTCCTGGGTTCGAGTCCCAGCAGAGTCGATGATAAATTTTTCTATATGAATTTGCATTCTAAATATTATTTAATATATATATATATATACAGGGTGATTTTTTTAAAGCGGTCGTTAGACGTTTCTCAGAATCTACTAAAGTGAGACGAACGAAATTTGGTATGCGTCTATAACTCTGCACAATCTATCTTGCTAAAATATTTTCATCAAGATTCTACTTCCGGTTATACCGGAAGTTGCCATCAACTTTCTTATTTTAAATAGAACCATACATTTTTTTTATCATCATCGAATCGACCATTCAATTTGCTTAATTGCCAATCTAGGTTGTGCCAATCTAGTTGCCATGGTTTTCAAGATATTCAATTATTTTGGTAAAAATAGCTGCTTGCAGAGTGTTTTTCAAAAAATCGTAGTTTCCGAACCGCTCTTTAGAATAAATAGAAAAAAATTGTGTTTTATAGAAAAAAGTACATTTTATCAGCTCAGTAACCTCTGAGTTCAAATCGATGATTAGAAAGACCGTAAAAAATTGTTGAACTTTTAAAATTAAAAAAGCAAAAAAATCATTTTTTTCAAATGGAAGCACTAGTTTTTTTTACAGGAATCGACAGATATTCTGATTTGGAAGATTTTTTCTTTAATGGTCGATATGGCTACGGCCAACCGTTTTCTAGTAATAGGCACTTTTCTGAAAAAATGTTTCAAATTTGTTTTGAAAGAGCGTAGTAGCCTTTGGACTATGCGATTTTCGGTGTTGCTGTGGTTACCATCATAATATTCGCGTCAAAACTTTTCAGTTTTGTATTAGTTTTGTCTTTATTACGCAAATAACTCCTATAATGCAGAACGAAATTGTTAATCGTCGTTTTCGTTACACAAACGAGCAAATTTTCGATTTGTTTTTATGTTTTGGTGAATGTAACCGAATTGTAGCTAGAACATGTCGACTCTTCAATGAAAAATATCCCCATTTGCCGGCTATGACCCCGAATAAATTTCGAAGATTAAAAAACAATTTTATAAATTTTGGAAAAACAACATTTAACAGAAGAAACACGCGGTGGGTCCTGACAGAAGAGGCTGAAATAAATATTTTGGCTTATTTTGAAGCCCATCCTCGGGCTTCTATTCGATCAGCATCTCTGGATTCTCGGCTGCATTATTCCACAATTCAGAGAATATTACGAAAGCATAAGAAGCATCCGTTTTCGTTTATTCGGCTGCAAAAGCAATTTCATATCCCATTTCATTTTATCTTTAAATTCAAAAATAGGCAAGAACAACACAATTTCATTTACGATTTTTTATTTTTAATTTCTTTTTATAACATGCAACAGCTTCATTATATACTTTATTTTGATAATGCGTTAACCTCGTATCTTTGCCGCTTAATATTAAATTTAGACCTTTAGCGTATGAGAATATGGTTAAATTAACAATTTTATTTATAATTTCAGTTTCAAGTTTTTCTTTATGGACACATGTAAACGAAAATTTAACGTGGTGGGGAATTACACTATTAATATTATGTTTAGCATTTTTAAAAGAAGTAATGTTGGCCAAAACGATTTTTGCTATGTTATAAATTTTGTTAATATTTTTGATGAATTCTATGTTACAATATTTAAGTTTCCTATAGTGATCGTCATATTCTCTTTCATTAATTAATTGGTGACTATTCTCGTCAGGTGAAAAGTCGCAAAAAATGTGAGATTTACAAATATCACAGTTTATATTTTTTAAAGTTTTCCCAACCCATCCAGAAACGTAACCAATTATACCTTTGTGAATATTTTTTTCCAGTTCAAAGTTTTTGAGTTTTGAAATATATTTACACACGTTAAAGGTCTCGAATGAAATTTCATTTGTAGCATAAGGAATTTGTTGCATTTTGTCAAGGAGTCCTCTAATATTAAACAAATCTGGTATGTTCGTATTCTCACAGTTGGCGCCTATTGATTTTGAACCAAAAAAGTCTCGTATAAGCAATGATTTAAAACTGTCCCTGAAGTGAAGTGCCGTTGGATTTACTGCACGACATCGCTGTCTTCTAATTTTGGCGAAATAATTTTCAATGACGTCTTGATTAAACGCTCGAGGTAAAAAGAATTTGCACGTCCCATTTCCTACCAGTTTATCGTATAAATCCAAAAATCCCTCGAGTGTTACAATCCAATTTTTTAAACTTGGGGGTCGAAATTTTTCTCCATCTACACCAACAAAATACATATTTTTTAGAGATTCAATAGATTCTTTCCAAAAATTAACGTGTCCAGAATTTCTCCACACACCACCACGTAGTACTTTTCCACAAGGTGGGTGAAGTGTTCCGCCGTTCACACTGTCGAAAAGCTTATCAAAGAACTTTACTATCTTAGCAGTTCCGAGAGCTTCTTCGTTTACGTTGTGATAAGCTACAAAAAAGATTCCTATAGCTTTTGCTCTTATATAGAGTAACATACTTGCAACATACCACTTTTAACCATTAGTGACATTGCTACAGCCATGCTATGACTGAAGACTTGAGTAGCATAACATACCTAAGTATAAGATCAGTTTAGAAAATAATAAAAAATATATTTTAATTGTCTACCTTCATTTTTGGAATTTTTTCTGGAATAACATGTAAATCGTTAATTTTTGGAAGCGCTCTCATTTCCCCACAAGGTTGATCTGCCAAATAAACTTGTAATATATGATTCCATTCTGCCTTAATAATTTCTCCATTTGATTCCCAAATTAAATTTTTGGTGAGTAAATTATTCCTGATTCCTTTTAGTAAATGGGGAGTATCAAACAAAGGAATAATTTCTTCATCCTGAACTATGATTCTCCTTTTTATGGGCAACTTTCTACTGTTGTAGATCAATCTTGATTCGTTTAGAAGACTATTTATGGCCGCTTGATTCGGAGCTCCTTGGTCACAAATCGTGGCGACAATTTTTAATCCGCAATTTTGAACTTCAGTAACTAATAATTTTAATAAATCGACGATGATAGGAGACCTTGTGCTTGATGAAGAATACGAAAAATATATTGGTTGTTGCCATTTCTTGAAAATACCACAAATATAAAAAACAAGAACGTGGTCAGCAATTTTTATATCTGGCGAATGAGTCGCAAATCCATAAAATTCATCGGCGTGTATATCGTAATCGATGTGAGTTATTATGGACATTTCATCAAAAATAAGGGCACACGTTTTGTCGCGATTATTTAATTTTGAAACAGCATCCTTTAAATTATCAAAAATTACTTGATTGAAACCGGCATTAATTGGAATTTTATTAAGCATTGCCATCATAGTTTGTCGGGTGGGAAGTGCAAACAGTTTTCTTAATTTTGAATACCCTCTTCCAGATTGTTTAAATAACGCAAGAGCCAAAACTTTTTCATCAGTAGTATATCTACGTCCTTTTGGTTGTATATTTCGCTTTCTCAATTGTGATAAACAAAAATTTGTTGCATCTCTTCCTAACACTGAACTTTCTAATTGAATGTCAAAATTTTTAACTAATTTTAATTGTTTCCTATAGAAAGTTGCCCTCATTTTATTGATACGTGCCGTTTTTTTAAATTTTATGGAAGATTTATAAAATCTTTTAGCAGTAGGTGACATTATAGTATTTTCTGAAATCGAAGACTTTAAATTTTGAACTGATGATGTGTCTGCGGCGCAAGGCATCACTTCGTCACTCAGAACAAGTATTTCGTCTTTTGATGTTTGATCTAAAAAAGTTTATGTTACCTTTTTTTTTAATAATATGTACCATTAAATTTACTGTAGGAAATCCTTAAAGTGGGTATAGCGGTATTACGCAGTTTATTGTTACCAGCAAATTCATTTTTTCCAAAGTGTAGACCACATACAGTATGCTGATTATATACCTTCCAACGGTCCAATGTGAGCAATTGAGGATTATCTGCCCGCTTCAACCACTCACTAAAACGCTCCGGGTATTTCCCAGGATTGGGAAATCTATGCCTAGTTGCGCCGGGTCGGTAACATGTACGCACACTGCACAGTCTCATTTTCTTATTTTATTTTTATAAAAAAGCTTATAAATGTCAGACTTGTATCAAATTATCAGTACAACTTCGATTTGATTTTGAAATTTCGCCATAATTTCGCGGCAATCGCGCCATCTTACGGCGTGTGGAAGGTGCGATTCCTAGTGGCACAAAATTTGTAGCTTGCTTTGCATTCTATATCCTCTTATTTTATCTATGTACGAATCTGTAATAATTTTCAACAATGAAAAAACTGGAAATGAGACGGCCGTATATAAGCGAAGCTTATATGAATCTAGTAGGCCGTGATCATGCTCGCACGTCGCGCCATCTATCAGAAATTTAACTCGCGTTAAAATTGGTTGACGAAATGACGGCGAGTTGACATACCATATGTTATATATATCTTGCGCGCGACGTAGAAATTCCTTCTTGTCTTGTCTTGTGTAAAGCGTGCTGCTAAGCAGCAGGACCTAGTTCAAACTTACCAGGTGTATTACATGTACTGTTGAAAATTATTATAAATTATTATATATTTCAAAAAAAAATTTATAAATTCAAAGTAGAATGTATGCCAATGTATTTGTGACATAAATAATTGCTACTTAGGCCCGGTTTCATCAACAACAAATAGCTACTTATTCATAGAATAACTTTAATCTCTAAATAAAATCCATGTTTTGCGTTTCGCCAACACTGAATAGCACTATTCAATGGTTAAATCTACAAATAAGTTAACTGATAAAATATCTCCAGTGAAATTACTATTTAAAGATTCATAACCTCAAAGTGAAACCAATAAACAGTAATAAACAGTACGTTTGTCATCGTATTTATATTAAATTCAGGGACAGTTACTACAAATTGCGAGCGTTAGAATAATTTAAATATTGTATATACAATACAATGCGATTCTAATAAAGTCTGAAACTATCGACATAAATCTTTTATTAAATGTTAAAAGAAAACCTGGAATACGCCAATTTTTTATGTTAAACGGGATATATTTTAGTTAAATTGTTATTTTTAAATTGTGTTTTGTTTATGAATTATGGCAATACCACAGACTTTCTAAATGGAAACTCTTTTTTATAATGAATTTGGAAAGAGTTTATACAATTCTAAGACCAAATATACCTACTAAAAAAAAATTCGAAAATTGAAATTTTGGAGATACTCTTATGCTTTTAAAGTTTAAAAACAAAAATCGAATAACAATCAAGAGTTCAAAGTTTTAATAAAGAAAATTTGTAAAGAACCGTCATAATTTTAACGCTAAGACAGTTGCTACATGGCTACTTGATTCAAACAATCTTTTAATAGCAAGCCTAAAACAAAAACCCCATAAACAAATAGAACATAAACAAACGAAAATCAGGTTAAATTGAATTGGTGCCCAACTTAAATTCCCTAAAAATCAGTCTAAGGACCCTAGATTTTATAAACAGTAACGGCGCATTTACAATGAACTTCGCCTTATTCATCGAATAACTATCTACGTCTACAAATGTGTTGGTGAAACAGTAATTTAGTTAACCTGAGATTAAATTTTATTCATAGAATAACTGTTCATTGATTTATTTAGCATTGGTGAAACCGGGCTTTAATGAATTAAAAAATTGGATGAAATAAGAATAATTATATTTCATTTCATAGAATAAATACCTTATTTGTTAAAGAAATTAATGAGGTATAGATGCAATAGTATTTTTAGCAAATAATATGACAATTATATAATTATAATTACATATAATTTAAAGAAACTGAATTTTATTACGTTAAGTTTATCGTTAGCATATTGCACATACATAACACAATGCATCCCATATGATGCATGACCTTTAAAAAATAAAAGATTACTGTTTCCAGTATTCTAAAAAAATTCATTAGGATTAGGACACGCATAATGCGTGTCCTAATGATTTCATTAGGACACGCAAATATAAAACCAAATAGTAGACGGGCGATAGTAGCGCTCATTTGATGAAAAGGTCAATTGGAATTTGGAACCCGCTGTATGTTCAATTATTTTGATCGCCGTATGTTGTTTTGTATGTATGTATTATTATTATAATTATAATTAATAATAGTATTAAGAAAAGTATAGGGTAACCCAGATTGCTGTCAAGAGTATCAAGAACAAACATAAAATATAGCCTCAAATGATACCATACATTGCTATCCATTTACATAAAATATAGGCTAAAGCAAAAATTGGATGTTTAAATCAGAGACTGGAACCTTTTACAAATATAGGTTCCGGTTCCAGCTCCGGTTCTTGAAAATTCAAAATAAAGGTTTCGGTTCCGATTCTCTTTCTAAACATTCTAGGTTTTCTAAACATTAAGGTTCCGGTTCCGGTTCCAGGATTTTTTAGGTTTCATAAGGGTTCCGGAAGCAAAAGTAATGACGTCACATTTTATGTTGGTATATAGCTGCAAATATCTCCAAACAAATATGACCATGATAACTGACAGTCGATGCATGTTAGGTTAAAGTATTGTTTATAATATAGGTGATAATTGATAAATATATTTGCACTTCGGTATTTCAACTCTTTTTACTCGGGAAACTCTAGTGCTATAGTCACAATTATTTACAACAATGGATACCATAGAAACTGCGCTCTTGGAGTAAACAGATGTGAAGTACCGAACGTGGTTTATATTGTAGATTCTTTTCAAGATGAAATTTGTTTGGAAATATTCAAAGCTACCAATATAAAATGTGACGTAACACTATTCTAGTCAATTCACACACTACTATTGGTCAATTAGTAGTGGAAGTGGATCTAATATGAATATCAACTTAGTAAGAAATGGTTATGGTAGCGCTGTTGGGAAAATGTTGAACTACTTTTTTTATTTACCAGTAGAACCGAAATGTGGAACCGAAAAATACCGGTTCCTTCGAAAATTTATAACGGTTCGGGTTCTCATCTTAACATTAACACGGATTTTAGTAAGGGTTCTGATTACGGTTTCGGTTCTATAAAAGTAATCGGTTCCGGTTCCGATTCCGGTTCTTTTGGGTTCCTGTCCCAGTCCCTGGTTTAAATTACTAACATGCGAAATAAATATTTAAAACATTTAATATTCTTAAAACTACACTGTTCCACTGTTTGTTTGTCCTTCAGCGACCCTTTAAATTAATCTATTTTGGCTTGCCCTATTAACTTTATGTGTGTAACCTCAAATGCAAATCTAGATTGTTCTGTAATCAGGCGCGGATTCACCGGAGGGGGGAATGAGGAAAATTCCCCCTCCCAAAATGTATACATAGGATAGAAACAAATAATTTTTGGTTAATTATTATGTAGATTAAAACAATTATTTTTCCAAAAATCTGCCCCCCCCAAAATAATTCTCTGGATCCGCCCCTGGATTCCGTTATTAGGTACATAAAATATATGATAAAGTGAAAACTGCATGTTTAAGTTATTATATGTGTGTGTTCTTCAGATTCTCTGTAAAATAATCTGTTCTGGATAAGCATTTGCACAATGGATAGCGATGAGATAAATATAATAAAAAATGAAGTAGGCATCAAATTAGAATCGGAAGTAATTGAAGGCAACAACACAAGTAATAATACCAGCTCTCAGAGTGAGAAGAAACCATCATCATATGCTCTTATGGCGTCAGTTGGCGATCACGTACCAATTCATAAACGAGCAAAACAATTGGAAAGACAGCTATGTAATTATAAATGTACAGTAAAGTCAAGCCTCAAAAGACACAATTCACTCATTGTGGTGAGAAACTATTTCAATGTAACATATGTAATTATAAATGTTCAGAAAAGTATAGTCTGAAAATCCACATTCCCACTCATAGTGGTGAGAAACCATTTCAATGCTATATATGTAATTATAAATGTTCACGAAAGGATAAACTCAGAAGCCATATTCGCACTCATAGTGGTGAGAAACCATTTCAATGTAATTTATGTGAATATAAATGTTCAGAAAAGAGTAGTCTCAAATTGCACATGCTCACTCATACAAGTGAGAAACCATTTGAATGTAATATACAGTGTGTTTTTTGTAAACGATAATATAGGAAATCCAATGGAATTTTATCATTTTCCTCGTAAGTTTGTACCCTTGCAAATGTAATTAGAAATCTTGGTATCAATCGAAAGAAGAATTCATTTTACGTCAAAAAAATATTAAACTTTATGAAGAAAACCAAAATCGATTTAGAAAAAGACTTAAAAAGCTTATTGATTTACTGCTTTTGGTAATAAGTTATTAAAAAAAGCTGGAAGCTGAAAACCGATTGGTGTACCGGTTAACACTTCAGATTCCTAATCAAAAATCGCGAGTTCAAACCCCGTCATCGTATACTTTTTTTTAATTGTATTGCTTACTAATTATTATTTTTAGAACTTGATTACAACGATTATTAATTTTTTTTATTGTTAGATATTTTTGCTACGGGGGTTTACCGTTACTTTTTGTACAATTTTAACTACCTATCAGAAAGGCAAATGAAAAAAGGGCATAAAACTAATAATCCTTGTAATAAAGTTCTAAAAATAATAATTAGTAAGCAATACAATTAAAAAAAAAGTATACGATGACGGGGTTTGAACCCGAGTTTGAGCCGATTTTTGATTAGGAATCTGAAGCGTTAACCGCTACACCAATCGGCGTGCAGCTTCCAGATCTTTTTAATAACTTATTACCAAAAGCAGTAAATCAATAAGCTTTTTAAGTCTTTTTCTAAATCGATTTTGGTTTTCTTCATAAAGTTTAATATTTTTTTGACGTAAAATGAATTCTTCTTTCGATTGATACCAAGATTTCTAATTACATTTGCAAGGGTACAAACTTACGAGGAAAATGATAAAATTCCATTGCATTTCCTATATTATCGTTTACAAAAAACACACTGTATGTAATTATAAATGTTCAGGAAAGAGTCGACTCATAATCCACACTCGCACCCATAGTGATCAGAAACCATTTCAATGCAATGTTTGCTTTTATAAATGTTTTGATAAAAGTATTCTCAAACGACACTTGCTCACTCATAGTGGTGAGAAGCAATTTGTATGTGGTTTATGTGATTATCAATGTTCTCGAAACGGTATTCTCAAAAAACATATGTTCATTCATAGTGGTGAGAAACCATTTACATGTTATTTATGTAATTATAAATGTTCACAAAAAGGTCACCTCAAACCTTTTGTCTCTAATGTTTGTGATTATAAGTGTTCACATAAGACTAATCTGAAAAAGCACATGCTCATCCATAGTGGTAAGAAACCATTTGAATGTAATTTATGCAGTTACAAATCTTCACAAAAGGTTGATCTAAAAAGCCACATGCTCAGTCATAGTGGTGAGAAACCATTTCCATGTAATATATATCATCATAAATTTCTATGTAGAAGGGATCTCACAAGACATATGTTGATCCATAGTGGTGAAAAACCATTTGAATGTAATTTATGTGAATATAAATGTTCTCAAAAAGGTCAGCTCAAAAATCACATACTTGGTCAAAGTGGTAAGAAACCATTTGAATGCGCTGTTTGTGATTATAAATGTTCTGATAAAGGTAGTCTCAAACGACACATGCTCACTCATAGTGGTGAGAAGCAATTTGAATGTATTTTATGTGATTATCAATGTTCACAAACAGGTCATCTCAAAAACCATATGCTCACTCATAGTGGTGAGAAACTGTTTATATGTAATTTATGTAGTTACAAATGTTCACAAAAGGTTCATCTTAAAAGCCACATGCTCACTCATAGTGGTAAAAAACCATTTGAATGTAACTTATGTAGTCATAAATATTCTGAAAAAGGTAGTCTCAAAAAACACATGATCACTCATAGTTAAGGGAAAACCATCTGAATATAATTTATGTGATTGTAAATGTTGAGTGAAACAAAATCTCAAAACACCTACACTCAATGATTGTAGTGAAAAATGATTTGAATGTAATTTATGTGGTTATAAGTGTACGTGAAGCTTTTATCTCAAAATCGACTTGCTCATCCATAGTGGTGAGAACTATGAATTATTTCTTTAATGAACCAATAATTATAAAATAAAAAAACTATTTTTTTAATAAATGTGATTTCAGTGATTATATTTTTAAATACTAACAAACAAACAACAATGTAGAGAAAACATATTGACTAATATTACATGTTTATTCATAGGATAGAAGTATACAACTATTTTCTAAAAAACTAGCATTTTCCTTATCAAGATAATGTATTTTTTATAAATTATTTTTATTTTAATATTTAGAGCGAGGGGTCAACCACTCGCCGCAATACATGTACATTTTGGCGGCAATCGCACGCAATCCTTAGCAATCACAAGGAAATCATCAGAAATCTCGCAATCTTTATTGGCAATCAGCGAAATCTTTCGCAATCCCGCAATCATCATCGCAGTCGTCAAAATCGAACATAGTAGAAGTGGTGCCATCATTAATTTGCGGAAAATTCGATAGTTATTCATACTTATTATCAGTATTTTTGCCAAAAGCGGCATTTTGAGAATCGGTACGTGAATACGTCAATAAAGCTAACACTCCCACTTCAAGCAAAACGAAAAAACCCGCCTATAATTTAGTGGTAATTAAAGACAAAGTACCAAAAAGAACTAATTTTTTTGTGGCTAAAACCATTTAGACACAATTCGCATTTCAAGATTGGGGTGCTAGCTTGAGCTCAAGCTAGCACCCCCACTTCAAAGAAAAAAATAATAAAGCAATAATTAACTACTAATTAAGGACAAATTTGTACCACAAAAACTTTTTTCACAACTACAACTCGATAGTCGCTATTCACATATCAAGACTGGCAGAGCAAACTAGCAATCAACTTTCATAAAAATGAAAATTTCCTAAGCTGTCATTAGTACTAATTAAAGACTAATTTGTAACCCCAAAATCTTTAATTTTTTGTACTTTGCGATCACAATGTGTTCATTGTGACACCGAAAACGATTTCATAATAGAGGCTATTATAACATCGTTCTGGGGTCTATTTGTTTTGTAAGATTGGTAACATTTGTTTTATATTACATATAAATACATTTAATTTTGACACATTCTAACCTCACAAAACGCGAAAAGTCATATTATAGCTTTGCCACATGTTAAACGCAAAAATCACTAGATTGTAATGCAATGTTTTTAATAGCTTGAATTTACAATTTCTATCAAACTAATGACGCAAAGTATAAAAAATAGTATATTATACTTGTTTTATAGACGTATTGTAGCACTCATTCCTTTGGAACACTCCTCGCTTCTCTTGTCGTGTCCCAAACAACACGTGCTACAAGAGACTGTCTTATACACCTCGTATAATAATATACTATTGTACCATGATTAAAATGTTTAAATAAACGATTGTTTAAAACATGTGCCATCTGTTTCTAGATTATTAGAAATTGAATAAATATATAAATGTCACCTGTCAACTGTGACATGGCTTATTGCAAGTATTTTTGGAAGCAGAGGTGAGTGCCTCGCAATGTCTTTTTCCAATCAGAATATTAAAAACTTTCCCATATGGATCCAACTTTATGGCAGACAGTGCATGTGACACATGGTACATCGGGCGCATAGTGCAAGTTTTAGATGATCAATTATTTAAAATAAAATTTTTAAAATCTAAACTACACGAGTATTAATATTTGACTAAAAGAAGCGGATGTGCAGATTGTAAAAATATATTTTTCTTTTATGGGCCTATCGAATTACAGTAGGACTCGATTATCCGTCAAGCACTGAAGGATAATCAAAAAGACGGTTAACAGAACAATAGGGAATTTTTTAATGAAAAAAATGTTTTTTTTCCCTCAAAATTGTTGTTTTTGGAAAAATTGCATGTCTGTAATAATCACTAGTTTACAGCCATTTTGTGCACTGGGTGCCACTATATTCTTCTTATGTACTTAAATAATAATAATAATAATTGCTACAACCATAGCCTGGAAACCAGGCCCCAGAAGCTATGTATAAGCTTGTACGGGAGGGAGGGGGCGATTATTATTATTATTACGTAGGCCCTAAGTGCGGCTGCAGCCGACTTACAGATGGAACAGCGCAAATCCCACATTTGTGTCACAGCTAAGGAAAACTGCAGAAAACCTTAACCAGATCTGCCGGCACCAGGAATCGACCTCGGGCAGCTTGGGTGAAAGTCCAGCACTCTAGACATTACACTACCAAGGCTGTTAAATCTCATATAATATTGAAATAGTACAATAAAAATAAACTGAATAAATAAAACTGCATTATATGCTATAAATAAGGAAAAAATCCAAAACTATAGAAAAAGTTGAATTTTGGTACTTCACATATAACTGATCATAACTTCGGTATTTCTATTAGATTTTCATCATACATACCTTTTTCTCTTCGTAAAAGTTCAAACTCTACGTAAAAAATAAGAAACTGTGTGTATTTCTATGATTTCTACTTTTCCCTGGCGATAGAGTGAATTTTCAATTTTCATTTGGGCCAAAAAATCCCATTTTTTTTGTCATATTTTGGCCCATTGCACTGAAACTACTGAAGCGACTGGAAAACAATGTGAGTAACATTTATCGGTGATTTGATTATCTTTAATTTGATGTGCCGAACGACGAAATTGGTGGTTCCTAACTCGAGATATGCTCCAAATAGTCAAACTACCTCCGAAAAAACAAACAAAAAATTTAAAAAATTCATAACTCGAAAACGTATCCATAAAAATTTTTTTAATGCGATTTTCGAGTTTAGCGGGCCAAAGTACATAAGAAAAATATAATGGCACCCAGTGCACAGATTTCTATTTTCAATTTGTAAACTAGTGTAATAGGCGATAGTCCATTTCGTTTAAAAAACCGTGGCAAAATGGGTATTGAAAAAGAGTATAAAAGTCTTAGAAGTCAAAACTAGTTAAAACTCTAGAAATCTTTTTATACTTATGTAACGTTAAAAAAATAATCGTATATAGTTTCTAAATGAAACATTTTATTTGTGAAGTAATGTCCTTCGTAATATCTTTATAAATGAATTTTCCTAACAAACACATTTTAATTAATAGTACTGTTCTTGTAAAAAATAACGAGTACAAATACTATCGATTTTGTTCTAATCTTTAGCAATCACATTGAAAATCTCTTTTCAAACATTAGCACGTTAATGAAGAAGCAATCGCATTCTAGAAATCATCCCGCAATTCTCGGAAATCATAGGCATTGCGAAAGCAATCCTTGGAAATCGTAGGGATTGTGAACGCAATCCTTGGAAATCAGAGATCGCAAAGGCAATCCTCGAAAATCATAGAGATTGCGAGGAAATCTTGGATTTCGCCAATACATGTACATTTTTTGTAAGAGTGGTTGACCCCTCGATTTAGAGGTTTAATAAAAAAATAAAATAAGTATTAGGGCCAGCGGTGGACGAGTGGTGTCAGTGCATCACTCGTGTTCCAAGGGTCGTGGGTTCGAATCCCACTTGGGGCGACGGGATCTTTCTAATTGGAAAATTCCGCTACCTCAACTATGGATGTGTGTATTCGTGTTGCATGTTAGATGGGGGACAGATGACCTTAGATGTTGGTTCCCCCGTAGTGTAGGCGTGAAATAAAAAAAAAATAAGTATCTGTAGCAATAATACGTTACCCCTGTAAAAAATAAAACAAGTAAAACCTATTATTATAGTAACGTTCTTTTTTAAAATAATAACAAAAATGCTGTTTAAATCGTCTATTCACAAGAGAGATATTATTTACATACACTTAATTAAAAACACTATAATTATAAACTATTTAAGGAACTATTTAAATACTAGATATTTATGTATCATAACCATTATTAACATTTATTTATTCACTAATATTCGACTATTAACTAATTATTCAAAGCACATTTCGATACGACGGTTACACACTAACTGAACTCCTTCTACCTGCGACCTCATTTTATATCTTCCATATAAAGTTACCGATGAATCATACATGCACGTGTTGATGAATCAAACATGCAGGTGTTGATAAATCATACATGCAGTTGATGAGTCGTGTCAATGAGTCATGCAGTCTCGAATGTTCGACGTCGGGGAATAGGAGGTTTTCCCCATTTGTTACATTATTATTATCATCATCAAATTTGCACGTTCTCAGCATATCTAGCTGAAACCTATTTGCTCACTCGAATGTTAGGGATTGGCTCGCTTGTAGGTTCTGAGTAGAACAGATATTACAGTCTGTGCAAGAGTTATATTTAAATTATAGATTATATGTAGTAGAATCGTTACTGAAACTCAACAGTTTTCGTTGAAAATATTTAGTGTTTTTCGAACAATTCTACTGGTAAGTGAATACGATGAGCTTTAGTGGAATCTTTTCAAGGTATGTAGTTCATCAGGTTGTTTATAACTAGTCCATTCATAGATATAGCTGTAGGTTAGGGTGGTCCAACAAAAAAGCAAAGTCGGAAATCTTATGCTCTCACCCGCTAGGCTTATTGTATATCGAAAAAAAAGTACCCCTATTTTTTTATTTTGAAATCGGACAATGTTTAGGGGTGCCTCAAAGCCCTTAAAGTTTCCCATGTATTTTATATGGGAAAAAAGCACTTTTTCATAGATTTGGTGTCGAATTTTAGAAAATCAATATTTTTCAACAGGACAACTCTGTTTCTCTTCAGAAATGTTCAGAGATTGACATCCAATAATTTATTTCCCAAAATATCTTATATTAAAAAATAGTAATAAATATTTTTTAACGATTTTTCTGTGTCTCTTTCATTTATGGGGTTTTTTGCGGGTCTGTAAAAAATAGTTAATATAAAAAATTTAACAAATAAATTATTGGATGTCATTCTAGATAAAATTCTGAACAAAATGTCGCCTTTTTCGTGAAAGAATTCCAAAAATTGACCGAGTTATGAATGTTGAAGTTCTATAATGCAAAAATCTTGTGAGATATCGCGATTTAAAGTTTGGCAATTTTCAACAACCGTTTTACAATGGAAGGGTTCTTTTTCAACCCCACACTTATGGCGCTATCTTGTAGCATATTTTGCATAGATTTCAAATATGTATTTAATAAATTTAAGTTAAGTTAATTTACCCTTGGTTTTGTACTTTTTTTGTAATAAAAATTATTAATAATGTGAAGTAAGGTCTAAAAACATAGGTATGATAAATGTGAATGTAGCTTTTCATACCTTATATTATTTTATTATTTTCATTTTCAAGCGTTTACTGAGAAATCCCTCAGTTAATCTACAATTAAATTAATATTAAAATATTTAGTTATTATTATTATTCAATAATTAATTTTTATTAATACTTTCATTTTCTACTAATTGATTGGTAATCTGACTTACCCATCCCAACCAAGATAAAGTAAAATGAAATATTAACTAACAAAATTAATTAATATTAAGTAATAATTAATATAAATTAATAATTAATTAATTTTTATTGTAACTAATAGATAACAGAAATAGGTACAAAATTGTTCTTTGATTTGATGAATTTTTTCTAATTGATTGTTAATAGTATTAACATTCATAATAATTGTTAAGATTAATTAATTAATGAATTATGATATCATTATTATATCATAATTCATTAAAAAGACAAATTAATACGAATTACTAAATTTAAGTAATAATGTTGCGTGCACTCGTTGCTTGGATTGAAAAACAAAAGGGACCCTAAAACTGTGCATGGCATTATACATGTGCACAGTTAAGGTCCCTTTCGTGTTCAGGGTAGAGGTTGGGAACAATCCCTTTTTTATACTTCCACGTGAATTATCGCCCTAAAACCAACTTTACAAGGTGCAGAACATGCCTGAGCCCTGTTACTAATCAAAATCGACAAAATTTACCCAAACACCTAGTTTAGCCTCTCCTGTGATAAATTGCAGCAGTCTGTCTAAAATTCATGTATGTTCCGTGATTGTTATTATGGTGTCAATGGCTATACATATAAATAGTTCGGTCATCAATCTGTCTATTATTACTGATTATAAAATCGTTTGAGTGAATACTTCGCTTACATATCTTCACTTGAAGCAAGGTATGTACAATGGTTTTAATATTAGACAGTTTTATTTTTAACATTTAAACAGCCTGCTTTAGTTTGTTCTCAAAGGCGTACCCACGCCATCTTGTTTTTCTTGAAATTCGAATGATTCAGTCTTTTAAGAGAAGATTCTTATCCTAAATAACACAGGCCATTGTTTAAAATAAACTTCAATTTTTCCAAAAAAACAGCTATTGTAGCAGCTTTTATAAAGTCGGTTATACGCTTCTTATTTAGTCTGATTTTAAACGTGTCAGTTTACAAATACAAAATTTTCACGATGAAACACGACATTTTTGTTATTTCTATAACCAATATAATGTATTATAAGATATTATTCATTTTAGTTTTTGTTTTGTAGTCCACTAATGTAAACTTTTAAAACTGTTTTTAGCGTCATAAATAATCAATTTAGAAATTGATGTTCAAATTGAATGTTGAACAATGTATGCAGTTGTTGAATTTGACGATGATAACAGCGTAGCCATTATCAATTGCAAATTGATTACACCTCGTAAAAAAGAAGTATTCTGGTTCCCATATAAAAAACAACAAACTGTTGAGGAGGGATGGAGTGTGTTGAAAACAAGGTTTACCTACTGTATGAAACAGAAGTGTAATATGTCCAGTATCTTTTCAGCTTCCGTGTTATGTGCCATAATGTAACTTCTTGCACTAGTTGCGTAAATATTATACCAGTTTATCTATGTATTTAATTTTTTAGAATATGAGGATCTTATAACACTGTTGGTCACAATTAAGAAGCAAAACAATGTAATCATAAATATGATGCATGATCGGGGTTTGCAGTCTTCAAGTACTTGCAATATGAATTTGCTTTTTTAGTTGCCGAATAATTTTGCAGATACTTTTCTTTAAAGGCCCTCCGTGGTTGAAATCCCACTTCTAGTTCAGAGGGACAGGGGTTCAAATCTCGGTTCCGACTTTCTCGCTTATTTAACTGAGAAAATGAATGCAAAATAGTTATTTTTCCTGTTCAGTTTGCAAAATTGATGTTTTTAGCACACGAGAATGTAACTTTTCTAAAAACGTAATTCAAATGCACTAAGCCATTTTGCACTCGTAATGCAAACTTTTTTCTACAACAGTTATCATATAAAAAATCGACTCAAATTTTTATTAAATTAAAACTATGAAAAACGTTTATCAAAACCGTGACAATAATCAAGTTATTACATCAGCCCCAGCCAGCACACTGACGTCATAATGTCGCCGTTTTTCGGCAGTAACGTCAAATTGTCATAAAACTGACATCATTATGTCACAGTCAAAGATGTCAATATAAGACGTCATTAAAACGTCCTATACGAGGACTAAGACAAGAAATTTAAATAAATAGTTGAATATTAGAAATAACATTTATTATATACTACAGTCAAAACATCTCTATATATATTGTGATCACCTGCCTAATATGACCGGTATTCCTTGGCCCCTGTTAAAATAATATCTTTTTAATGAAACTTGTACGTATTGTATTGTATGTCCAAAAGATGTCGTTTTGAAGACGTCTACGGACGTCGCATTGTATGACGTCTTATGGACATCATTTATTAGTCATATGACGTCGTCGACCAATATTGACTTAAAAATAACGTCATTATAACCTCAGTGTGCTGGCTGGGGCGTGACATAAAGTAAATGCGCAAAAATTTGTAAACTTTGTGATTTGATAATGACATAAAACTGTATTTTTAGGTATCATAGTAAAGGTTTAGTATTTTATTACCGAGTTACATATATATAATTATATATATAATTAACGGGACAAGTTCGTCTTATCGGCGTACCTTGCGCCGGCTTTGTGATGTCAGACAATGACGTCTTTTTTACGTCGGACAACGACGGTTTTTTATGTCAGACAACGACGTTTTTTCTTACGTCAGTACAGATGACGTCATTTTGTTTGTGATATTTTCTCGTCGTTTCGACGTCTTTCTTAAAGTATTTGTAACGTGTATATGACGTAAAATGTGACGAAGTAAAGACGTCATTAGTACGTCATCATGTTGCCTGGGAGTAGCTCAGTTCATAGGAAAGCACCTCTAATCTCGTCTACAATAATGTAATTTCAATTAAGGTTACATTTATCCATTTTCTTTTCTAGAGTCCTCTGACTTTGAAAACGTATTGCTCATAAAGTACTGAACCAAATTAAATATTTTAAAATCGAACAGATAGTAAATTTATTTCTACATTCAACAGTAAAATATTATATTTCTAAATCGCTTACTTTTGTTTTTATCGGATGATACGTATTAAAAATAACATTTTATTTAAAAAATTAGACATTAGTAATACGTATAAAATAAATTAATAAAAGTAGTTGTCATTCTAACCAAGCACAAACATTGGCCGTATTCAGCAGACTTACCAGTCTAGGTCACCAGTAGTTGTTTTGCTCACATTTTAAATACGGTTAGTTTACATACCGTACCGGTATCATTAAAGTTAGGATATAACAGCGCCCTTTGACATGTATTTTGTTGTGCTCAATACATATTTTTGCGATCTTTACCGAAAAATCTGTTGATATTTACAATTTAGATTTAAATTATCATTTAATATTAGCTGCTCTATTATTATTATTATAAATATCGAATTAGGTTATGTCACTCTATATTTGACAAGTATAAATTTACGTATATGAACCAGTAACCATTTTTCATAATTCAGTTAAAATCTACCGGTGTGCAGTACCAGTAAGTCTGCTGAATGCGGTTAATGAATGCTAACAAGTTCACATCGAATACGTGAAATACATAAAATTTACAGTGGGAAATTCAAAGCATCCTCACTATGAGAAATTATACTGTATACATTACAAGCACATTTTGTTTGATTTGTGTAATTTAATAATATCTAACAATTTTTTTACATGTGTTCTTTTCCACAGGAGTTATAATAAACTTAACTTGATCTTTAATTCCATTAATTATATTTTAATATTTAAGTAATAACATTTATTATTCTTACACATAACATAGTGTTTGTATTCGTATATGATTTGTTCCTATTTTGTTTGTTTGTTTTTGGGCGAGGAATCAGGATGGCGGAGCATCCTTCGCACCTCATGGCACCGATTGTTATGATCATTTGGCCGACCCTACTAGAATTTAGCCGAATCTGGGGGAATTCCACACCCAGTAGGGATCCTTATCATGCCAAACATCGCATTGACACAGGACCCACAGTTTTACTTCCTATCCGAAAAGAAGGCATGTTTTAAATTTTTCTCCGCTATGAAAAATTACGAGCTCGGCCAGGGATCGAACCTGCGATCTTTGGATTGTGAAGCAAACATGCAAACCACTAATCCACCGAGACTGGCTTTGTTCCTATTTACATTTTACAATTTGTTTTATAAATGTTTAAAAACTAAAACAAATTCACAAAATACCGAAAGAGATTAAACAATCTTTGTTTTAGATGAAGTTAATTTTTATTAAGTTGATTAATGGTTTTACATTAAATAATATTTAGAATGCAAATTCATATAGAAAAATTTATTGACTCTGCTGGGTCTCGAACCCAGGACCCTCCACTATCTAGGTGGTATCTCTACCAACTGAGCTACATAATTTTTTCTATATGAATTTGCATTCTAAATATTATTTAATGTAAAGCCATTAATCAACTTAATAAAAATTAACTTCATCTAAAATTTATAAAAATTAATTTCTTTTCGGAATGATTCTTAATAATCTAGATGCTTTGAATATTGATGTTGTTGTCATGCGAATTGCTGATCTTCATTAATAATATTAAAAAAAAAAATTATCTAGTTACTTTGTATGTTTGCTAAAATATCTAATTCATATGGAAAATTTCTCGCTATGCTGATACTCGTTCTCTGTAGCTCAGTTGGTAGAGATACCACCTAGACACTGGAGGGTCCTGCGTTCGAGTCCCAGCAGAGTCGATAAATTTTTCTATATGAATTTGCATTCTAAATATCAGTCTTTGTTTATGACTTTTTTATTTAAAACAGTTTTATTTAGTCAATTTACTATAGTTCCAATATTTAATAAATTTGTTGGCTATAATTTATTTATTTTATTGCTTTGTATGTCATTTCATTTTGAATAATTCCAACTTCATGCTTTCGAGTTTTGACCAATCTTCATTGGTTCACGGACTCTCTTCTCTCCAGCCCAACCTCTTGATGGCCTTTCTGATAACATCATTCAAACGGTACATGATTTCTTACGAACATGGGTAAGTATATGTCGTTTCAGATCAACTTTTCGTTTACACCTGCAACCGCATACAGCACATTGAAATAGTTTCTCATCGTGAGTGAACATGTGCTATTTCAGGCGACATTTTTGCGAGAATTTTAAATCACATATATTACATTTAAATGGTTTCTCATCACTATGGTGGAGCATATGTAGTTTCAGACTATGTTTATATGAACATTTGTAATCACATAAACCACATTCAAACGGTTGCTCACCACTATGAGCAAGCATATGATTTTTGAGACTGTCTTTTCGGGAACATTTATAATCACATAAATTACAATTAAATGCTTTCTTATTATTGTGTCTGACCATGTGCGTTTTCAGATATCTTATTTGGGCACATTTATAATCACATAGATTACACTCAAATGGTTTTTCATCACTATGGGTAGCAATATGCCTGTTGAGCCTATCCTTGAATGAACATTTATAGTTACATAAATTACACTTAAATGATTTCTCATCATTATGGGTATGCAAGTGCCTTTTGAGATCATATTTATTTTTAAACTTAGAACTGCATACATTACATGCATAAGGTTTTTCATCACAATGAGTGAACATGTATAATCACATACATTACAGTCAAATGATTTCTCACCACTGTGAATGAGTATGTGAGTCTTGAGGATATATTTCTGAGAGCATTTGTAATCACATAAGTTACATTTAAATGTTTTCTCATCAGTATGAGTGAGCATGTGCTTTTTGAGACTACTTTTTCTTATGCATTTGTAACCACATAAATTACATTCAAATGATTTCGCACCACTATGAACAATCATGTGTGTCTTAAAGGCATTCTTGTGCGAGCATTTGTAATCACACAAATTACACTTAAATGGTTTTTCACTACTATGAACAAACATGTGTGTCTTAAGGGCACTTTTGTATGAACATTTGTAGTCACACAAATTACATTCAAATGGTTTCTCACCACTATGAACAATCATGTGTGTCTTAAGGCGACCTCTCTGTGAGCATTTGTAATCACATAAACTACATTCAAATGGTTTCTCACCACTATGAACAAACTGTTGTGTAAATCTCAAATGTTCAGTACTTTGTACATGTAGCGCCCTCTAGTAACAAAATGTAGAGGTGCTACTTGTTTCTAGAATAAATAAGTTAGTTGGTACGCGAGATTCAACAGAGCTGCACGTGTTTGTATTTAAACCCTTTTATTACCTCTTCCTATTACAATAATATCAGGTTATCGACCCAGTTAACGCGAACCGCGTGAAATAGGTGTTAATAAAAAACAGTAAATCAAAAGTTTGTGTTAGTTGTTGAACGTGTAAGATTGAAAGAAAGAAAAACAATGGCAGTAAATTATTTAGCTAGCGTGCCGAAGCTATTAGGCCGCGAAAACTACGATGAGTGGTCATTCGCAGTTGAAAATGTTTTCGTGCTTGAAGGTTTAAGTAAGTGTATTGATGGCACTGAAGAAGACACCGTGTTAATAGCGAAAGCAAAGGCTAAATTAGTTTTAACAGTTGATCCATCATTGTTTCCGCACGTGAAAGATGCATCAACAGCCAAGGACGTTTGGACGAAGCTCAAGAACCTGTACGATGACAGTGGTTTCACAAGAAAGATTGGGTTATTACGCGCCCTGATATCTGCACGATTAGAAAATCATGATTCCATGGATTCATACGTGAACCAAATCGTTGAAACATCGCAAAAACTGCGTAGAACCGGTTTCAAGATAGACGAAGAATGGGTTGGCTCTTTATTATTGGCGGGATTACCTGATCGGTTTGCACCAATGATAATGGCAGTGGAGCATTCGGGAATAAGCATAACAACAGATTCCATAAAAACGAAGTTGTTAGACATGCACACAGATGACAGCAGTAGCATTGCAGGTGCTTTTGCAGCAAACTACAGTCAAAGGAACAAGTCGTTCAAAAAGATGCCAAAAGGTGGCAGCACCAGTAAATTACAGAATGATGAAAATCATGTAAATAAAAACAAATTAAAAGATAGGAGCAAAATTATTTGTTTTAAATGTAAACAGTCAGGACATTTTATGTCCAAATGCCCAAATTATAAACAAGATGCTGGATTAAGCGTTGTGTTTACTACTGGACAATTTAAAAATACAGATTGGTACATAGATAGTGGTGCCAGTGTTCATTTAACCGCAAAAAGAGAATGGTTAACGAATGAACGAAAACCAGACCTATCTGAAATTATGATAGCCAACAAAACAAAAATACCAGTTGAATGTGCAGGCGATGTGCAAATAGAGACGGTAATAGATAAAGAAACTTTTAGTGTTCGTTTAAGTGATGTGCAGTACATTCCAAATTTAACCACAAATTTGTTGTCAGTAAGTCAGCTGATTAGTAATGGCAATAAAGTTAATTTTGATGAGAATGGTTGTAAGATTTACAATGATAGTAACATTTTAATGGCAACAGCAGATTTAAAAGATAATGTTTATAAACTGAACATAAAAAAACAAGACGTGAGTTTCTTAGTGGCACCTATTACAAAGAAAATTTGGCATCAACGTTTAGGTCACATAAACAGTGGATATTTAAACAAAATGTGTAAATTAGTGGACGGACTCATTTATAAAGGACATCAAGGTGATACAGAGAAGCAGAACTGTGAAGTGTGTTGTGAAGGAAAGCAAGCCCGCTTGTCTTTTCCAAACAAAGGCAGCAGAGCTGGAGGTTTGTTGGAGGTTGTTCACAGTGATGTGTGTGGTCCGATGGAAAAAACATCTTTAGGGGGATCCAAATATTTTTTAACTTTCATTGACGACTACAGCAGAATGTGCTTTATTTATTTTTTGAAGACGAAAGGTGAAGTATATGAAAAGTTTGTAAATTTTAAAAGTTTAGTTGAAAAACAACAGAATAAACAGATTAAAGTGTTGAGAACAGACAATGGAGGAGAATACTGCAGTAAGGAATTTGAGAAATTCTTAAGGGATAATGGCATTATCCACCAGAAGACAAATAGTCATACACCAGAACAAAATGGTATGGCCGAAAGGTTTAACCGTAGTATTGTTGAAAAGGCTAGGTGTTTGTTGTTCGATAAAAACCTGAATAAAGTTTTTTGGGCAGAAGCCTGTAATACTGCATGTTACCTTAAAAACCGTTCTGTAGCTTCAGGCATTTTAAAAACTCCAATTGAACTTTGGACACAAAAGAAACCAGACGTTAGCCACTTGAGGATATTTGGTAGTACAGCTATGGTGCACGTGCCAAAAACAAACAGATTAAAGTGGGACAAAAAGGCTACAAAGCATATTCTAGTGGGTTACGAAGAAAATATTAAGGGTTATAGGTGTTACAATCCATATACAAGAAAAATTATAACTAGCCGAAACGTAACTGTGATGGAAGACACGAATGAAACGACTATGGTCACAGAAAGTAAGGCAGAGAACACAGAATTGTTAAATTCAGTGGGGGAAGAAAGCGAACTAATTCCTCTGACTGAAGAGCGAAGTATCGAAAACGAAGAAGCGACGATGGATGATTCAGATCATGAAGATGTGAAAGATCAGACAAGAGATGATGACAGCGATTATATTCCTGAGGAAGAACCTGAAAACGAGGTGATAGTTCCGAGGAGGTCAGAAAGACAAAAAAAACCAAAAACCTTCGAGGATTTTGTAAGTTACTTGAGTACATGTGCAACCAGTGAAATCAACATAGAGGAAGTTCCAGTAACCGTACGTGAAGCTTTTTCAAGACCTGATAAGCACAAGTGGAAGCAGGCAATGATGGAAGAGATCAGTTCGTTTGAGGAGAATGAGACATGGGAACTAGTGGATCTACCAGAAAAAGGAACAATAGTTGAATGCAAGTGGGTGTATAAGCTTAAGTGTAATAGTGAAGGTGAAGTTAATTATAAAGCTAGATTAGTGGCGAAAGGTTTTACTCAAAAGGAAGGCATAGACTATAATGAAACATTTGCTCCAGTTGTGAGACATTCTACTCTAAGACTTTTAATAGCTTTAGCTGTAAAATTAGATCTAGGGATGACACATTTAGATGTAAAAACTGCTTTCCTAAATGGGGTTTTAGAGGAAAATGTTTACATGCAGCAACCAGAGGGTTTTGTTTTAAAAAATAATGAGAACAAAGTGTACAAATTAAAAAAGGCAGTTTATGGCTTGAAACAGTCAAGCAGGGCCTGGAACAAAAGGGTAGATGAAGTTTTGTTAAATTTAAATTATAAAAAATCTAAATTGGAACCTTGCCTGTACATAAAAAAGGATAATAATTTGTTAACAGTGGTGGCCCTGTATGTAGATGATTTCTTTATTTTTTCAAATGATCCAAAAGAACTGTGCTTCTTGGAAGAGCAATTAAGTTCAAAATTTAAGATTAAAAACCTTGGTGAAGCCAAGCAATGTCTAGGTGTTAGAATTATAAGGGATCACGAGAATGATTGTATAACTTTAGATCAAGAAAGTTACATTGATCAAATTTTAAAGAAATTTAACATGTCCGATTGTAAAGGTGTCGCTACACCTATGGACAATAGCATTTGCCTTGATAATGTTGAAGGTATTTGTGATAAAAATTTGCCTTATCAAAAACTCATTGGAAGTTTAATGTATCTTGCGGTTTTAACCAGACCAGATATTGCCTATACAGTAAGTTTTCTAAGTCAGTTCAATAATAGTTACAGTGAGTTGCATTGGAAATGTGCTAAACGGGTTCTTAGATATTTAAAAGGCACCAAAACTTATAAATTGAAATTTTATAAAGATAATTGTGAATTGCAAGGTTATGCTGATGCTGACTGGGCCAGCAATAAAATAGACAGAAAGTCCTATACAGGATTTACTTTTAAACTTTCAGGAGCAGTTATTTCCTGGGAAAGTTATAAACAAAAAACTGTAGCTCTTTCGAGCACGGAGGCCGAATACATGGCTTTAAGTGAAGCATCCAAAGAGGCTATATATCTGAAAAATATTCTATCTGAATTGATCAAGTATGATAATAGCATAACTGTATTTAATGACAATCAGAGTGCAAATAAATTGTCGTTGAATCCAATATTTCATAAAAGGACAAAACATATAGATATAAAGCATCATTTTATCAGGGAGGCCATCTCAAAGAATTTAGTAAAAATTGAATATCTTCCTACAGATGAGATGACAGCTGATGTTTTGACAAAAGGTTTACCAAATGTAAAACATTCTAAGTTTGTAAATAGATTAGGCTTAGTGGAACCTTTGAGATAGTGGGGGTGTTGTGTAAATCTCAAATGTTCAGTACTTTGTACATGTAGCGCCCTCTAGTAACAAAATGTAGAGGTGCTACTTGTTTCTAGAATAAATAAGTTAGTTGGTACGCGAGATTCAACAGAGCTGCACGTGTTTGTATTTAAACCCTTTTATTACCTCTTCCTATTACAATAATATCACAAACATGTGTGTCTTAAGGGCACCTTTGTTTGAGCATTTGTAGTCACACAAATTACATTCCAATGGTTTCTCACCACTATGAACAATCATGTGTGTCTTAAGGTGACCTTTCTGTGAGCATTTGTTAATCACATAAATTACATTCAAATGGTTTCTCACCACTATGAACAAACATGTGTGTCTTAAGGGTACTTTTGTATGAACATTTATAGTCACAAATTACATTCAAATGGATTCTCACCACTATGAACAATCATGTGTGCCTTAAGGTGACCCTTGTGTGAGCCTTTGTAATCACATAACTTACATTCAAATTCTCTCTCATCACTATGAGTGAGCAAGTGCATTTCAAGCTTTTTTTTGTGCATTTGTAATCACATAAATTACATTCAAATGGTTTCTCACTACTATGAACAATCATGTGTCTGTAAAGGACATCTTTCCGTGAGAATGTGTAATGACATAAATTACATTCAAATGCTTTCTCAACAGTATGAGTGAGCATGTGTATTTTGAGCCTACTTTTTTTTGTGCATTTGTAATCACATAAATGACATTTAAATGGATTCTTTGGAATGTTCAACTCACTTAAATTACTTTCCAATTGTTTCTTGTTTATATGAGAGAACAAAGGTTTCTAAAAATTAGTTTTCTTTAAAAATCTATATTAACATAAATGTTACATGTGCATACTTTATCGATATTCAGTTGTACATCTTTTTGTAGATTACTATTATCCAACACCTTCTCTTCAATCTCATTGCAAGTTTGTATCTCATCTTTGATGTTGCAGTCGTTTAGTGTATGCAGTTCTATATCTATTTCATCTTTGATCATTATGGTTTTGGTATCGGTGTCCTTCTGACACTACAACCAGTGTTTGACAGATGGTTACAACCTGCAATAAACAAAAATTTATAACCACATAGTATAAAAAGAAAGTATTTACTAACAACATAATAAAATTATGGTAAAAGCTTTCACTGCTATGAGTTGTGGAAAGATCAAGGATAATTAATTCCATATAAAATTCATCAGTGTTAATTAGTGATGCTGATGAAATATCGGGGCACTTTAGAGAAAAGAAAAGGCAAATATCTTGAAAATAGCTAAAAAACTTGAAATTGCCCATTGAGTTTACTCTACTTTTTCATACATAATTTTTGACGTTAACCTTCTCATGGTATCTCGGTCTTTAACTCAATAATAATAATAATAGCAGTAAAAAGTGTTTCCAGTAGAGAGCAGGTAAACTTTCTTCATACCAACATTAGGTTTAAAAAAGTACCAGATATTTTAAAACAATTTCAAATGTGTGCTATGTCTACTAATCTGTTTTATTTATTTCATCACATCTGTAAATCCAAGCCAGATGCAACCATTCTACATACCAACGCCATCGCCCATAACGACATGGGTACATGTTGATATGCTCAATAATAGAGTTCACCATTCTGATTATTGGAAGAATATGGAAAGTATTGCCTTTTGTGGTTATCATCACCAACATTGTAGTATCTTTTGTTCATAATAACCACAATTTGTGAGTGCAGCATCCACCAAATCTTACCTATGTATTATTAATTTGGGCATAATAAATGGGTAATACACATACACCACCGGCTGAAGAGTCATCTAGGCTATAGCGGCCATCACCCTGCTTCGCAGAGAGATAGCGTTTTCGATTTATGCACACTAATATTGTCCCGTCACCGTGCAAGTTCTGAAAAAGTGCAAATTAGCACGAACACCGAGCATATAAAAACGAACTATAAATCGAACGCGCTCGCATCAATAAACAAAACAAACCTATAAATAACACTATATTCTTTAACGATGTCTCCTAACCACACATCCCAGTAAACAAAACTGTGACATTTACTTGTCTGCTATATAAGAATCAAGTAAAATGAGCTATATAAACACATTTACATACCCCACATGTAAATTTGGTGATGTAACATTTGCTATATATTCCCGATATAAAATGGAGAGCGCTTGCTTAATGTAAGTCTGGTGTCTTCAAATTTACACAGTGGCGTAGCAACACCTATTGGGGCCTGGGGCGGATTCTTCCTCGCGGCTTTCATGAATCTCTCCAAATATAGGTACTACACCAGCGTTCCGCAACCTTTTTTATCTAGGGACCCAAAAATATCAATAAAATTGTGATTCACCACCGCCTGTTAGCTGTATAGTTGTCGTCTCAGTGGCGATCTTTGTATTAGTTATGCTTGCCATCTTTTTGATTGTTTACGTGGTTATTCATTTGCTTAACTTTAAGGTTTAATAAGGTGTATGATACAACATATTGTATTAAACTTTGTATTTGTAATAATACTACAACCGTTTTTAATAAAGCCAATTGTTAATAAGTCTTTTATTTTTTTGCTATAATCTATAAAATCTAAACAATATAGTTAAGTACATAACAATTATTCGGATTACAGTCTGCAGGAATATACGTCTCCGGAACTTTAAAATCACTATTATGTACCTCAGGGATATATGGTTACGCTCCTTTGAATATCTAGTGAAGTTGAGAGTTCTTTCCTTGTGAAATTCTTCTTCAGTCATCCACTTAAACGGTCTATGTTCACTATTATGCAACTATGATCTATTAAACCAAATGTAGCGTTTTATATTATCCATCCACACATCAGAAATTTCGCTATCTCACGTGCGACATACACATTTGAAAAGTACGAAAGTACTTCATACATGCTATTCTTTGTGAATTTACTGGTTTGCCATCTTCAGTTAAATACAAAACTACTATATGTGAACACACAGCGTGACCTACATCTTCTATGCTTCGAAATCTCACAACATTGGGAAGTTTATCTGATTCATTTAACAACCCGGTATTGTGAGCTTTAAAACGAGAAAACTTAGTTGTGCCAGTCCTGCGTTCAATAGACCATTGATGTTTTCACCCCATTGTACTGTAATGCTCTTCATTCATACAATAACCACAATCAGTCATTACATACATATTCCATCAAGAAGGCATTGAATGCTAAGGATATTGTCATGACAACCAGAATAAGAAGTAATAAAATATCTCATCAATCTACACGTATTTTATTTACTCCAACTAAATATATAACTTCTAAATAATATAACTACTGGTAAACCACCCCAGATCGTTATAGTACACTGGAGAAGTAACCATCGGGGTGGAAACAGAGGTTGAGGTTATAAATTGGATCCTACCCAATTGTTTTTTAAATCGGAACAGCTTCCCAGGGCCGACATTTTGGAGAGATCAACCACCATCCCTTCAACGAAAATTCCCTTGGCTCAACAAAAGCGGACTCATGCAATTACAGCACGTGTAAACAACTACGGGAAACTACAATAACATTCCTCAAGAACTACACGCTACAACAACCGTAGTTCCAGTTCCTGACACGTGCTATCTTCCAGTTCCTAACTCCATGCTAACTGTCTCTTGATGCTGCCCGCTCAGCGCAGATAAAAATGTAATATGACTGGAAAGCCCTGACATTGTGATGGGAATTTAATTTAGTTGTCGGGCTAGGATTGTGGTCGTGTAGCTCGCGCACTTTATCTGCACTCACATCGATCCACAAGAAGATTATGCTTCATATTTTATCACTGCACACTTTTCTGACGTCAACTTTACTAATTTCGATGGAATTTTCGCGTTTTCCAGTTACATTTTCTTAGATATATACGTAACAAGGCTTTCCATTTATTTACTTGAGCGTTTCTCTCTGGGGAGTTTTCAGAAAACTTCTGTATCCAATTCACTATTTCTCTTTTTTACTCGATCACTATTTTCCATTCAGCTGGTCATCTTTTATAGCTGTTCTGTCTAGAAAACGTTATGTCTTCCATCCCATTTGCTCCACGAAAAGTAGTGACGATCAAAGACGCATGTTCTTATTAAAGCACCCTATTTTTGCATTATTTACGGAAAATTCAGATTGATCTAAAGTTTCTGTAGAGGGCACACTATATTATGATAATGTATTGATAGTTCTTTGGCCGTATTTATTATTTCAGTCAGCTTATTTGAGTAGTTTATAGTTATAGGCTATAGTGTTAGAATTTTTTTTTAAAGGCTTTTCCCCAGTTCTATTTCAATGTTTCACCTAAAATCTTTCCTTCTTAAAAGGCTTTTCTCCGGTGTGTTTATCATATTTTTGTCATTTCAAATATGAAAGTGTTTGTGGGCACACCCTTTTATTGGATATTCCTTATTTGGTAATGTTTCTGTTCAGGCTACCTCATTGGTGAATTCAGCATTATCTCTGTTTTCTAGAACATTTTGATAAGATGATCACTTTTGTCCTTTTAAAAAGTGAGTTGTAATTTGACTTGCAAATAGAGTGTTTGCTTTATTCCAGTTATAGGAAATTTTGATGATTTCTCTCTTTATGGAAACTCGAAGATGCGACACACTTTATTCCTGATAAGTACTGCCTTCCAGTGACCACTGACCTTCCTTGGCAGCTCCCAGGATTAAAAACAGGATTTGCACTTTTATCTGATTGTTCTTGTAATTTTACAGAAATTTGAACGTTCATGTTGTAGAAACTCTGCCACCATCCCTTCTACATGTATTCCAATGTAAACAGAATAGCCAACATAGAAAGTAAATAAACAGTAGAGCAAGAATGTAGTAACGTTTTATTGTAACGCTCCCTAATAATTCCTTACAGTAATAATGTTAATACATACTTGAATAAAAATACAAACTACAACAGTTCACAGCTTTTATTTTAGTCAATGGCGTGGTTAGGAGGTGGCAATTGCTCCCTCCCCCATGTTGGAATAACTAAGAAAAATTTTTGCTTTATCAGTACCTAGATATTTAAATTAATCAAATCTCAAAAACACGACTTTGCCACTCCAATAAAAGACCTGAAATTCCATCACTGGTTATAGCCGCACGTTACAAAACTTTTTAAATTGGTACACGGCTTGCTAAATAAATGTGTGCAGATTGTAAGCGCAACAATTGCCAGGTTCACCTTGAATGCCTTCAGTTGAATTAGGAAATCCTCACTTCACAAATTAAATTCAATAACAATAAAACACTTTCAATGGACAAAACTATATAGTAAAGAAAGAATATAATCATGTTAACATCAATTTATCAATAAATTAACATCATTCGAAAAATTAAGAAAATAGATAATATTACCTAATTAATTATTTGCAAGAAGTTATTTTGGATTTCGGCAGTTTAACATTTCTTTTCAGAGTTACCGATGCGAATAAAAAAGAGAGTACTAGAATTTATTAACCACTATTGAATTTTTTCCAATTAAACTAGTTTAATAGACCCATTTTTCTCGGTGTAATGTTTTCTAACCACTATAAGTGAGTATGTGTTTTTTAAGATAATCTTTTTAAAAACATTTATAATTGCATAACTTACATTCGAATGGTTTGTCACCACTATGAGTAAGCATGTGTCTTTGAAGGTTACTTTTTTGAGAACATCTATAATCATATAACTTACGCTCAAATTGTTTGTCACCACTATGAGTTAGCATGTGTCTTTAAAGGTCACTTTTTGGAGAACATTTATAATCGCATAAATTACACTCAAATGGTTTGTCACCACTATAAGTGAGCATGTGTTCTTCGAGAAAATTTTTTCAAAAACATTTATAATCACATAAATTATACTCAAATGATTTCACGCCACTATGAGTGAGCATGTGTTGTGTGAGATTACATTTTACAGAACATTTATAATCGCATAAATTACACTCAAATGGTTTCTCTCCACTATGAGTGAGCATGTGTTTATTAAGATTACCTTTTTCAGAACATTTATAATTGCATAAATTACACTCGAATGCTTTCTCGCCTCTATGAATGAACAGGTGTCTTTGAAGGCTACTTTTTCGAGAATATTTATTATTGCATAAATTACACTCAAATGGTTTCTCACCACTATGAATGAGCATGTGTCTTTGAAGGTCACTGTTTTGAGAACATCTATAATCGCATAACTTACACTTAAATGGTTTGTCACCACTATGAACGAGCATGTGTTTATTAAGATTACCTTTTTCAGAACATCTATAATTGCATAAATTACACTCGAATGGTTTCTCGCCTCTATGAATGAACAGGTGTCTTTGAAGGCTACTTTTTCGAGAATATTTATTATTGCATAAATTACACTCAAATGGTTTCTCACCACTATGAATGAGCATGTGTCTTTGAAGGTCACTGTTTTGAGAACATCTATAATCGCATAACTTACACTTAAATGGTTTGTCACCACTATGAACGAGCATGTGTTTATTAAGATTACCTTTTTCAGAACATCTATAATTGCATAAATTACACTCGAATGGTTTCTCGCCTCTATGAATGAACAGGTGTCTTTGAAGGATACTTTTTCGAGAATATTTATTATCGCATAAATTACACTCAAATGGTTTCACGCCACTATGAATAAGCATGTGTCTTTGAAGGTCACTGTTTTGAGAACATCTATAATTGCATAACTTACACTCAAACGGTTTGTCACCACTATGAATGAGCATGTGTTGTTTAAGACTATATTTTACAGAACATTTATAATCGCATAAATTACACTCAAACGGTTTCTGCCCACTATGGGTGAGCATGTGTTTTTTAAGACTATATTTTACAGAACATTTATAATCGCATAAATTACACTCAAACGGTTTCTGACCACTATGTGTGAGCATGTGTTTTTTAAGACTATATTTTACAGAACATTTATAATCGCATAAATTACACTCAAATGGTTTCATGACACTATGAGTGAGCATGTGTCTTTGAAGGTCACTTTTTTGAGAACATCTATAATCGCATAACTTACACTCAAATGGCTTGTCACCACTATGAACGAGCATGTGTTTATTAAGATTACCTTTTTCAGAACACCTATAATTGCATAAATTACACTCAAATGGTTTCTCGCCTGTATGAATGAACAGGTGTCTTTGAAGGCTACTTTTTCGAGAATATTTATTATCGCATAAATTGCAGTCAAATGGTTTCACGCCACTATGAATGAGCATGTGTCTTTGAAGGTCACTGTTTTGAGAACATCTATAATTGCATAACTTACACTCAAACGGTTTGTCACCACTATGAATGAGCATGTGTTTATTAAGATTACCTTTTTCAGAACACCTATAATTGCATAAATTACACTCAAATGGTTTCTCATCACTATGAATGAACAGGTGTCTTTGGAGGCTACTTTTTCGAGCAAATTTACAATCGCATAAATTACATTCAAATGGTTTCTCACCACTATGAGTGAGCATGTGTTCTTGGAGACAATTTTTTCGAAAACATTTATAATCACATAAATTACACTCAAATGATTTCACACCACTATGAGTGAGCATGTGTTGTGTGAGATTACATTTTACAGAACATTTATAATCACATAAATTACACTCAAATGGTTTGTCACCACTATGAGTGAGCATGTGTTTTTTAAGACTACATTTTTCAGAACATTTATAATCGCATAAATTGCACTCAAATGGTTTGTCACCACTATGAGTGAGCATATGTCTCTGAAGACCACTTTTTTGAGAACATTTATAATCGCATAAATTACACTCAAATGGTTTGTCACCACTATGAGTGAGCATGTGTCTTAAAAGACCACTTTTTTGAAAACATTTATAATCACATAAATTACACGCAAATGGTTTGTCACCACTGTGAGTGAGCATGTGTTGCTTAAGATTACATTTTACAGAACATTTATAATTACATAAATTACACTCAAATGGTTTGTCACCACTACGGTTGAACATGTTTTGTTTGAGACTACTTTTTACAGAACATTTATACGCATTTATAATTACATAATACACTCAAATGGTTTCTCACCACTATAAGTGAGCATGTGTTGTTTGAAACTATTTTTTAGAGAACATTTACAATCACATATATTACACTACCACTAGAGTAACCATGTGTTTTTGTGATTACTCTTTTCGGAAGATTTATAATCTCATAATTTACACTCAATTGGTTTGCCACCACTATTAGTGAGCATATGTGTTTTTGACCTTTTTTTAGAACATTTATTATCATATAAATTACATTCAAGTTGTTTTCTACTTTTCTGAGTGTGCCTGCATGCGATTATAATTATTAGTTTTTTGAGAAAATTTAAACCGACATGTGTTACAGTAATATTTTCTCATCAGTATTCACTCCTTCAAATTTTTGTGGCATACTGGTGTCATTGAAGAGTTTTCCCTTACACTCGGTGTTGAAGTTTTAATTTGATTTTTGATATTGCAATCTCCCAGGACTTTGAACTGTTATGATATCCGCTACGTTTTGTACCTCAATTGACTCGTCATCGTCCAATTGATATATTTATAGTACTATAACAACCTGTAACAAGCAAAAATATGTTGGTATGAAAAGTTAAAGCTTTAATGCGATTGCAACTTCAGAATTGTAGAAATTTAATAAAAGACATGTTCATTGATATTTATTACGGTAAATGATTAATAGAATTTTTTCAAGAAATTTTGTATTAAACTTTGTTAAACAAATATCTTGAAAATTACCTAAATCCTGAATTACCCATCCAGCACATATAAACAGCAATGCCTTAAACAAAGCACGAGTTAGTAAATAGAAAAAAGCTAAAAAATAATACCCCAAAGCCAAAATTCTCGTTATTATCCAATTGTCTCATTTAATGCTAATAGTAATAAAAGCACATTAACGATGTCAAATAGATTATAATTGAAAAGTTATTACCAGTACCTGAGGTATTTTTCTACTAGTGGTGAACCGTATTTATGCATATGCAATATGCAAGTTATAAATAATGGCCGTTATTAGAAGTATAATTTTGAAACAAACAATAATAATCGTCTAAATAATTATTTATACCAACAGTCCCATTCAACTGCTTAGTATGCAATGCCTAGATGCAATGGCAGTGGCGCAGGAACCTATGTGCTGATCTGGCCAAAGTAATACCAATCGTATTTTTGGTAGCAATATCGTTTCACTCAATTCTAACTATACAGGGTGTTCAAAATGAAGTCGCCACTATTGCAAACTTTGTTACTACTAAAGATACGATGTTGGTTAAATTACCAAAGTAGTAGTAAAATTCTAAAAACAATTAAACTTCGCGTTTTCGAGATATTAAAAAAACAACATTTTTTTAAATGAAATACCCTGTATATATTTGCACATTTTAAATTTTAAATGATAATTTAATTTTAAAGAAAATTTATTAAAACGACCATTTTTCTTTACTTGTAGAATAATCTACTAGTCTTTTACTTTCCAACAATCGGCCATTCATTGGCTACATGATATTCATTTCAACTTGAACTGGTACATTTAAATGCTTGTAGTTCGTTTATTTGTAAGTTTAGGGTATTTATGTATTAATAAATTTTGTTTAAAATTAAATTATCGTTTAAAATGTGCAAAAATATACAGGGTATTCCATTTAAAAAGATTTTGTTAAATTTGGTATTTAGTAGTAACAAAGTTGACAATAGTGCCGAATTCAATTTGATATATTTCTGTATTTTATTTTATATTTTTTTACGAAATTGAAAATCTTGTCACAAAAAAGTTATTGCATTCTTTCACACACTGCATCTGTGAATCGTTTTCTGAATAAAAGTCCTATTGAAATCAAGGACTGGAACCCTTTACAAATATAGGTTCCAGTTCCTGTTCCTGTTCTTGAAAATTCAAAATAAGGGTTTCGGTTTCGGTTCCAATTTTAATTTTCTAAACATTAAGGTTCCGGTTCCAGGATTTTTTTAAGTTCGATAAGGGTTTCGGAGGCAAAATGCTTTCTTTATGGCAAACTGTATTTTTTCTATATTACAATGTGTAAAAATGGTTATTGAAAATAGATTTGTTTATAACGTAAAAATAAAATTATTGTTGGCAAATAACTATGTAACCTACCTCTCTTGATTTATGATAAGTAAAATAATCGTGAATTGGATGTGTTTTATTTCTTCCCATGGCTATTTTATTTACCATACACTCTTTTTCTAAAATTTGTTTACAATAAACAGGTAAATAAATTAACAAACACAGAACACCAAGGTAATAGATAGGATAGGTCAATAAACGGAGAAAAGTAATGAAGTCACAGTTTTGTTGGTATATAGCTCCAACTACCCTAATAGCACACATTGCCCGATGGACGTTCTTTTTAGGTCCATTGTAGGTACTGTAGGTCCGAGGATGTAAAATGGACGTCTGCTGGACACTCGCACGAGGACGTTTTTCAGAAGTATAACAAAAGACGTCCAGCGGAGGTTTGTTTTGGGTCCATAGTAGAACCTTAAATCCCAGGACATAATAAGGACGTCTGGCGGACGTTCACAAGCGGACGTTTTTCAGAAGTACAACAACAGACGTCCAGCGGACGTTCGTTTTGGGCCCATAGTAGGTCCTTGGATCCCAGGACATGATACGGACATTTGGCGGACGTTCACACGCAGACGTTTTTCAGAAGTACAACAAGAGACGTCCAACGGACGTTTGTTAAAGGGCCCATAACAGGCCCTTGAGTCCCAGGACATGGTACAGACGTCTGGCGGACGTGCACATGAGAACGTTTCTCAGAAGTACAGCATAAGACGTCCAGCGAACGATTGGTTTGGGTCCATAAAAGGACGTTCATAGGGGAACGTTTTACAGAAGTACCTACAACAAAACATGTCCGGCAGACGTTCGATTTGGGTCCATAATACGTTCTAATAGGAATTACAAAATGGTTACAAACAATTTGTAGATTAAGATTAACAATTATTCTAGAAATCTATTTTAACAAAAGATGTCCACTGGACGTTCAGTTTAGATCATGGTAGGCCCGTGACTTCAAAGTTATAAAAAAACCGGTCTGAACTTCAGATAAGGATCTTTTTTTAAGAATAGTCTGTTACATGTACATATAATTTTGAGAGCTTAACAAGGACCTCTATGAATACACATTTTTCTTATTGTTATTAAATACTACATTATGTAGTTCTCTAAACAAAGAATTAAAACTATTATGGAATATCCGAAAATTGCTTCTCCCGTGTTTTAAAATAATTATATTTTCTGTACTTTATGGAATACTCTTTAATATACTAAAGTATATTAATATAATAATAATAATCGCCCCCCTCTCTCCTGCACAAGCTTATAGCTTCTGGGGCCTGGTTTCCTGGTTATGGGTTGTAGCAATTATTATTATATTATTATATATTTCATACGTTCATACCATCATAAACTCATTAAAAATATTTTCTTTTTAATTAATACAGCTATTTAAATTTCTCCGCTAATATAAAAATGAGACAGCATGTTATACACGGATCATAAAAGACGTACTACGCAAACTCAGTGCCAACAGTAAATCACCGTAAGCCGCCATTCGGTTTTCGGTTGTTCGGTATTTGTTTTCATCGTTGTTCTTGCAGTTTCTGTTTGAACCAATTATTTATATATGCTTTTTTAACATCTATTTAATCAGTCTTTTACGTTATGTGTTTTTAGTAAATAGTGTGAAGTGCAAGGGTGATTATTAATATTTTATCACATTCCTTTCATTCGTTTATTATTATTATTGTGCAGTAATAACGGTAATAAATAGTTGAATGAGTAACTCACCAGCAAAATATTCATGGTAACCTGCACAGAGAGAAATATTTCATAAGAGCTTTGCACAATATTGTTCAAAACGGTGTTGGAGAAATTTATATTATAATTGTAGAATCGTATTGTCCAGCGTTGTGTAGGTTTTCGTTACTGAATTGTCTAACAGGAACGTACGACAATTATTTAACACAGTCAGATTTAGTTCTGCATTCTTTGGAACAATGTTGTAGAGCATAAGCTAGCATATTATGTTGAAGTATAATTGTAAAACATGTTTAGAAAAATACAATATTTTGTTTGAATGAAATCATAATCCAGTGTTCAAACTGCTTGCTACTAATTATTGTGTTTCGCAAAGTTTATGGATGACATCCTATAGATGTCACCACTTGTAATTATCGCTATTAATGTAAATTCGAGATTTATACATAAACAGGCGACGGCAAAAGGAAATTTTAGTGTTATACGTGTATATATTACACGTTGTATAGTATGTAAATACTATACATTGTATAGCTATATACATATTAGTTAGATATATTTTAATATATGTAAAAATATATATTTTATTTGTGATACCTAACCTTCTGTATACAATATTTGTGCCAGAGTATTGCACAATTTGTATAAATGTGAACAAGTAATTGTGTTAAATATTATTAAGTAAATGTGGCACAACTAGCGCATCAATTGTACAATTTTGTATAAAATTGTATGCAATAACATTACACATTCTGTTTTAATAAGTAACACAATTTGTTAATGAAACTTATAGACAACTATTCATTTGATTCTACAAAATTACTATTGACTTCCACAAAATCTTGACAAACTAAATGACACAATCTTGTTTTATAATTGTACACAAATTGTCCCTGTCACTTTTTTAAGACCAATTTGTTTTACAATACCACACAATTGTTGATGAAATTTAAATACATTTCTCTCTGTGTGCAGTATTATAGTATTTTAGATTGTTAAGTAATAAGGATTTATTATTATTTTCAGAATATCTAAAGCAAATTATATGAAGGTTGAACAAGACTGAAATAATAATCTCTTCACTTGAAAAATGAAATATAAGGTATATAAAAAACACAACATAATGTTAGCATCACGGATGCAACCCGTATAATCGGCTGCTAAGCAACCAATTAATATATACTTGCCGTCTGCTAACAGAACATCCAAAAGTGTACAAACCGTCACTGGTTTAGGCATATGGCATTTTTCAATCTTGAATGCTGGTATTGCATTGATAAAAGCTATGTGCACAATATATTAATTATATTTGCATTTATTTTTAGGTGCTGCTTTAAAACCGTTGCTGAAAAGTTGCACCGAAAAGAAAATAGAAGACACTTTCAAAAGATACTTGAAAAGAACCTCTGAAGTGGCTAAAAGTGAAGATAGAAGAACTTAAATTTTGATAATGATTCCAAACAGTTGAATTTACTTTTTATTTTAAGTTTTTATGCTGTATGTTTACATCATATAATCTATGTAATAATTATATTATTGTAGAAAAAGCATTTATATTTGTTAAAAAATTGATTTTTACCACTAATTAGCTTGCCATTAATTAGATTCCTATATAATTCGAAACAACCTGAAAGTTCTGCAACTTTGAGAGTTTGTAGATTTTGGTGTTCTAAATGAAATTACAAAACTTGATTTTTCCAACGAAAGCCGTTCTTAAATCCCTTTAACAGTTTTATAATTTTTTATTATTATCAAGTACATATTGTAACATAGCTAAAAAAAGGATGTATACTGATAAATAACGTAGTTAGATAAATCGAAAAATTATTCAATTTTTAAAATATTTATTACCTAAACCTAAAATCTATATACTAAAATCCAAAATTTGTTTGTCAGTATGTTTGTCCCTTCATAAAGTCGTTCATAAAGTTAAAAGTTCGTTCTTGAAAGAGAAACCTTATATAGGAATCGAAATTACTTTTGTGTACAGGATATGACGTTTAAAAATAACTTTCTTTTATTTCCTCTTGTGTGGTTTGTTTATTTTAGATCTGTGCACTGGAGGACTGTAAAACATCTTTGGGATATTCGTCAAGTCGGCGGCAAATATCTATGTGGTGTAGGGCATTGAGTCGAGGATTCATTAGGTCTCCTTTGGACTTAACACTCTTAAAATATCTGGCAAATTATCGGCTGACGTATGCAGAACGTCTATCTGAGACGTTTTAAGCACATCCAAGTTTATGACGATTTAACTTCCCATGGACATCCATAGAACGTCCGACCCAGTATAATCAAAAGTCTATTACGTCTGTTGGACGTATAATGGAGGCTTTTAAGGAGGTTACAGCGGATCTTTGCGGGGTGAAGGGCAAGGGGATATCTCCTATGCATTTACATAGGCTCTAACAAGAAATACCAATCGATCAAAAAATAAATTAACATTTTTAAAACTGAACAAAACAATTATATTATGAATGTCTGTAATGCATTTATTAATTATTTGTATATATTAAAATAATTTAAGTCGATTGGAGTGCATTTGTTTGACTATAAAGGTGTAAATATAAAAATGTAAATAGGTTAAGAATCGCGGCAACACCGAAAAAAAAATCAGTCGATTTTGTTGGTAGCAATGTCTGGTTTCTGCTTTCGTTTCCGTTATTTTTGTTGACACTTTAATTTAAATTTAAACAAATTTGTAAAAATGTCACTCGTAAAATATAAGTGGAAGAACAAGTGGATAAGTGAGAAAGCTTATAAACATAGATTGGCGCAAATTGAAAATGCGAAAACTATTCAAAAAAATGCATTGATTGATTTGAAGGGAAATAAATCCGACGTTGTAACCGGTAACCGGATTGTTGATATTTTTCACTTATCTCAAACCATGAGATGTACAAACGGTTATTGTAAGGAACGGCTGTTTTTCGATGGGATTGAAAAAGAAACCAGACTTGGTTTAGCTTCTGTGTTTCACATTAGGTGTGAAAGTTGTTTGTTTGTAAATACTGTATCCACTGGAAAAACTCATACATCAGAAATAAGTGGTTGTCAAGTTTATAATATAAACAGTAAAGCTGCTATAGGTATGCATAATTAATTATGCCTATTTATTAGGTCGTTCGGAAAAAAAATCGTTTTTTCTGATTGAGTTAACGGTTAAATTAAACAAAAAACATCTAGATTAAATTATGGATTTGCATTAGCGACCTTTTATCATCTATCAGCCAACTTCTTTAGAATAAAAAAATTGGCATGCTATTTCGACTTCGTTAACTTCATTAAAATGTCTCTCCCTAAGGAAGTGTTCCATCGAACGAAACATATGATAGGCAGAAGGGGCAATACCAGGATTATATGTTGTCTGAGAAAGAACATTCCATCCAAGCTCCATAATCTTTTGTAAAGCCCTAATTAGAGTATGGGGTCTCGTGTTATCCTGGTGGAAGATTACTTGATTTCTGTTTATCTTTAGGGTAACGTAAACTCAAAATATTGTATTCTCTGTCAAGTTGAGCACAATGGAGTTCAGAATTCATTTGAAGCAAGCTCAAAATGGACCATACTAAAGATATACCACCAAACGCTGATTATTACTTTTCTTTCAAAGCCATCTTTATTCGGTACTGGAAGCGGCACTTCCTGACGATTAAGTCATTGTCTAAGACATGATTCCAAAAATGTTTTACGCGGGGCACCTGTCATTAGACTTAATCTCCACGTTCCTTCCAGCAGGAAGTAATTGAGATACGCTCAATAAGCACGCATATACTTAGCACATGCTTCCAGTTACTGGTCGGAGCGAGGTTGCCTATCCACCCTCTACTAGCTCACCAGGTTAGTACCGGAGCGATTAACTTAATACGTGCTCACCCGCCGGCACCCCCCTTTCTCTTTCATACGGGACTAAGTACCTCGTCCAGCATTAGCGCTATTCCCTGACCTAGGTTAGGTACATCGAAACCCTACAGCCCTCTTTCATGCGTTCTGAGTTCCTTCACTAGGCCTTAGTCGGGGCTACTGCACGATCGAATCCAACCTCAGATGTGGCGGGACTTGGTTTTTAAGCGGTTTTGTCACTTCCTATCTCCCCGGTGTGCCCTTGACAGAGCTTCGTTTAGAGGCTACTTTATAGGGCCTATAAAAGTAGCATCCCGGTGTGTACTCGTTAGGGTGAAGTTGTCTTGGAGGTGAGAGGCTATGTCTCTACGCATCAACGCCCCTTAAGTGTAGGCCTCTAGACGATTTCTGGGAATCCGACGACTAGAATTACACAGTCAAAGCCGGACCCCCTTACTGTCATCTCCGAAACTACCTGGTGGACTGCAGTTTCCCATAGGTCAGCGAGCGAGCTCCCTGACCGAGATAAACCTCACTTGATTCTCCTCCATTCGTCTAGGCCAGACAGCGAAAAACTAGCTCCATAAAAGATCTTGACGTCAAGTAAGCTTCAATCCACCTACACCGGATCCTCTTGTAGCGGGGCTCCCTCTACAACGTTTTAGAGTCATCGTCGAGAAACATTTGCGTGTAACTCTACCACACATTTTCTTCTAATTGTGTCATCCGTTACCCAGACAGGCCTGGGATTGGGTAGACAACAGCCAGTTCTATGGGTGAACGCCGTGTGGTCTACCCGCAAGCTAGTCTCGGACACTAGTGCTCCCGGATATCTAACGACTATCCAACCCTCTGTCTCCTGGGCTAGTGTTGGATACTAATGGAGTCCGACACCTCGCACGACTGCTTGACGGTTCACCCTGGTTCCTATTGTCTATGACAATAAGAATTCTTAAAAAAATCCATTTTTCTTCACAAGTAATGATTCGACTCAGAAAACGATCGTTGCGGAGTTTTTTTTGGAGTAAGTCTTTACAAATGTTTAGTCGTTGGCGCTTCAACCAGTTTCATTTAAATCATGTGGGATTTTGGAAGAACGTTTAATAACCTTACCAAGCTTTTTAAAGTTGCATCAAATTGTCGAATTGGATGTTCCCACCTGGGCAGACAATGTATGTGTTGTAGTTACTGGTTTTCGACCAACAAGTTGCGAAAGGACATCTTGACTAATCTTTAAAGAGCGGCCAGAGTTGCGTTTCCGGCAGAGGGCAGTATCGCTATCTCTTTTTTAAATTCTGGCTGGGTTTTTCTGGTATTGATAGACCCTTTGCCTTCTTGTTCACAGATATACCGAGTCGCGTGTATGGCACTGCTTCCCTTTTTAAAGTCGTATAATAACAACTCAAGAATTCCTTGCTTTGATTAGTATTAGTTTCATTGTATGATGATACAACTAAATGTGTTGACAGTGGCATATTGTATTATTTAGAGAAGTGCACTTTTTGATTTGGAAATAGAAAATTACCTTATTACCTTCAAAACAGAGTTGTCAAGCTAAAAAAAATACATTTTTTTCTGAATGACCTAATATTACAATTCAAGATATAAAAAAATTAATTTATGTGTAATTTAAATTTTTTATACTGAATGTAGTAGGTACATTACTAAATTACTGAGTAAGACAAACATTAGGACATTAGGGTAAGACAAACAGAAATTTAGTTGCATCATTATTTTCAGCGGCCTTGCACACTGGAATTGGACATAACCAAATGAAAAACATTTTATCAGTAATGGATATTCCATCACCATCACAAACTGCGTTCAAACGTTATGAAAGAGAGGTTGGACCTGTAGTTGAAATAACGGCAGAAAAAAGTTGTAGAGATGCTGCGGAAAAAGAACGCAAATTAACTCTAGAAAATAAAGATAATTTAGAAAAGCTTTTGTGAGTAAAATATTTTGATTAAAAATTACATTTTACTTTTTTAGAACATAATTGTATAATAATCTCAAATTTTTAACTTAAGATTAGATAGTTACATATGTATAAATATTATGCATTTATACACAAGAAATATGTGATATTTATTAATGATAATGAGTTGTTAAAATTATGACTTTTGATGGAAAATATTCAATAACAATTTAATATCAAAATAATTAATAATATTAATAATAATTATGCTTCACATTTTACATATTAGACATTAAATTTTTAATTACATTTGAAATTAATTAGAAATTACGTTCCAAAAAAGTAAAAAAAGATGTAATTTTATGTATTATGCTCTCTATGCTCAGAAGCATTGTAAAACAACATCACGTTTTATTCTGTCTTTGGGTCTCGAGAGTCTTGACAATCAACCAATGCAATCAATATATTTATATTAACATGTCAGAATATAATGAAATCATATAAATCATCTTGTTTATTGTTTCCAGTCTTACTTTGTGGAACTTCATAATCATGAAATAAATAAAGATTAGTAAAAGTTTCACAGTATTTATTAAAATATAACCTGACAATATTATTTCGACAGCTACGCTGTCATTATCAAAGGTAATATAAATAAACACGTCGCTAAGGTAGATACAAAAATAGGTAACCAGATAAAAATAATAATAATCAGAATTATATATCTAACACTTCCACTAACGGAGAATTACTGAGCTCAAGTTGTTCATTCATTAAAGGTACCCTGAGTTTGTGTTTGTATATCTCAAAGGCTTCTAAAATGTCTAATTTGCGTTTGTTATTACAAAAATGTAGGAATTTAATATTATTTTGAGGAGTATATAATTCATAATACGAACTTATTTGTACTACATGAACTTTACATAAAATAAATATTTTAGAGTTTACATGTAAATAAATTGTTTTTTAGATTTATCAGTAAAAGCCAAACAAAATATTCTTAAAAAATGCCATGATTTCTAAATAAATAATAGTATATTATACACCAAGGTGGTGAAGACTGTTATTATTGACCGAGCACCAAGATTATTTCGCGAGGGGCTTTGCCCCGAGCGGAATAAGGTGCGAGGCCTATTAATGTCTTCACCACCGTGGTGTATATACTATTTTTTCCACTACTAGCCAAATTTAAGGCAAAAATTAAAAATTTAAATTTTTCTTGTAAAAATCAAGTAGCACAGGAATGCAAATTCGCCTTTCCACTAATAAAACAAAAATCAAGTAGTCTGTTGCAGATTGACATTTCCACTAATAATACTTATTTTCAAACAACGTTTGTAATTATCGTGTTAGGTAATTTCAAGCAGCAAATACGTTAAAGACAATCTCCTGGGTATTAGTATATTATATACCAAGGTTGTGAAGAGTTTTTTCTAGAGCCGAGCATTATTAGATCCCGAGATGCGCAGCATCGAGGGATATAAGATGAGAGGCTCTAGAAAACACTTCACAACCGTGGTGTATATATTATTTTTTTCACTACTAGTACTTTTATTCCTTTTATTCTTCTCACATAAAAAACGTACTATCGCGATCACGGATTTTTTCCTGGATGCCAGTGTATAATGGGATGAATTTTTGCCCCGTGTTACACTAAAATCTGGATTATTGACTAGTAGTCAATAATAAAAAATTATTTACCACTAGGCAAGAAGGCTAACTTCACAAGGTGACAACAGACTAGATAATAGTATGTTTTAAAGCTAGTAGTGAAAAAACAAAATTATGTTGCACAAGTTTTTGTTAAACAACTATCCCTGGATTCTCAAAACATTTGAATTTATCCATTATTAACCTAGGTTAATAATAGAAAAAATTATTAACCACTACTAGAGAAATTCAACTTCTCAGTTGGCTAGGAGACGCAATAATTGTCAACTTCATAGCTAGTAGTGGAAAAAATAAATAATGGTCACCTAAAAATTGTGTTTATGCATCAATTTCAGGATACATATTTCAGTCAAAGTTAAGGATATTTTTGATGCTTCTTTTTTTTTTAATATTTCGTATTTCGTAAATATTTAAAAACTATTTTAATAAAATAATGATTCTAAGTCAAATAATAGTTCTAAAATAATAGCAATTTATTTTTTATTATAAAAATACATTTCCAAGATGAGAAGACGTAATAATAAACAATTTACTTTAATTTAAAAGATCGTTTACGTAAAGTTATTAAAATGTAGTAAAATATTGATTATAATCGAAGTACTGCTTGTTATTGAATAACAGGTAGTGCATTTCATGTGCATTGTAGACAATTCATCATTTTCATTCTTTTATTATATTTCGTTGACTTTCTGAATAATAATTTCTTTTATCAATAGGGCTAATGATATGCAAGGAGATTTCATCGTACCCAATAAAACTGATGCTTCTTCGGTCAGTGAAACCGATACTGTGCGAATATTCGCTTCCTATGACATGGGATGGAGCAAACGTGGAACTGGACGACAGTATGATAGTCTGAATGAATATGGTTCTTTAATTGGTAGACAGACAGGAAAAGTTCTTGATTACTCGACAAGAAATAGGAAGTGTAAATTATGCGATCTTGGCCACCCTAAGGAAGACCATGACTGCCGTCTTAATTTCGAAGGAAGTGCAAAAGCCATGGAAGCACATGCAGCGACGCAACTCGTAACGAAGAGCCGAGTCCTGCAGGACTCACATCTGGAAGTTGGTGTCTTTATTGGAGATAATGATAGCGCAAGCATCTCTGCTATAAGACAAGCAAGTGATCATCAAGTCATAAAACATTCGGACATGTATCACACAGCAAAAGGTGTTACTAGTCTTTTGTACAAAGTGGAGCAAAAAGATGACCCAGACCGAGAGTTAACAGGAAACGCTATTAAATACTTGCGAAGATGCTTCACATATTCAGTCGCGCAACATAAAGGTGACAGTGTCAAGATGGCTGCTGCAATAAGAAACATACCGTTTCACGATCACTGTGGCGGTTGGTGTGGATACATCAATGACAAAGAAAATTACGAACACGTAACTATTCCTGGAGGCTTCAAAAATTCAGTTCTTTTTGAAACATTGAAAACAATTTTTGAAAAGCTTGCTTTAAATGTCGACCAATTTGCGGCTGGAGCTTCTAGCCAAGCTAACGAAAGTCTGAACGGATTCATGGCTAGAAAAGCTCCAAAATCTTTGTGCTACAGTCAATCAGAATCGGCAGATTTTAGATTTGCGTGCGCTATTGCTCAGAAAAATTCAGGAGAAAATTATGTTTTGGATACGTTAGAAGCACTGAACATTCCTGAAAGTAAACATTTCCGAATTTTGGCAGCAAAAAGTACTAAAAATTCGATAAAAAAATCTATTAAAGCTAAGACTCGAACTTTCAAAAATAGAAGGAAATATTTGCAAAAACAACGAAGCCAACTCCGCAATAGAAAACAGACCGCTGAAGGAGTAATGTATGAAAGCAACATGACTCTCTTGGAATTGTCGGAAAAACAAAATGAACAATCTTCATCTACTCAACCTAAAAATCCACTTGAGAAAAATGGTTCGGAGCAAATCATTTTGTACTTCGATCTGGAAACGTCTGGTTTTGCAAAATCGTGTGATATTTTACAAATCGCACTAAAGTCTGGAGATTCATCATTCAATGTTTATTTGAATCCTTGGAAACCTATTCTTACCAAAGCTACGGAAATCCATGGGTTGACCAGTGAAGAAGGACAATTGTTTTTGCATGGACGACCTATATTCTCAGTCTCTAGAAAAAAAGCCATTGAGAAGTTGCTACGATATCTTCAAAGTTTTCAGCAACGATGCATATTGGTGGCTCATAATTACTCCTACAATTAATCGATGAATTGTCTTTTACTGATGCATTTCAAAATATAATTTTTGGATTTGTCGATTCGTTGAGACTTTTCAGAGACAAATTTCCTCATAAAAAAGCTAAAAATGAGTGTACATTAGTAACTTTGTCAAGCGAGACTTTTCCGGATTTAGTAGGCGAAGAACACAATGCCATGTATGATGTTTTTATTCTCGAAAAACTAGTTTTGCACCATTTTACGGGTGAAGAACTACTTTCGAGCAGAAAAACGTATGACGATGTATACCAGTCTCTAATAATTGCAAATCACCAGAAAGAGAACATCCCTACATTCCAACCTTTAGAGAACGTAGTATCGAAAAATATGATAAAAAGGTTGGCTAGTGCCGGATTAAGTTACACTATTCTTCTTGATACTTTTCATACTAAAGAGCAGGAGGAAACTGAAAAAATATTGCAACGGAAAGTAGATGGCAAAGCGCAATTATTACGGTCAAATAAAATATTGAATGCCATCATCAAACATTTTGAATGTTTGTAATTTCGCATGCAATAGAGAAGACGCATATGTCGTCAATTGAGGAAATTCTTGCATTTTCATAAACTTCATTACTAAATTAGTTAGAATATTAGTTATAAATGCATTAAACAATTACCAATTTTAAGTAATTAATTTTTGAAAACCTAAAAAATTTAAATAAATTTAAAATGCAATACTGGTGTTCTCTAATGGATGAAACTCCGTTACATCACAGAGTTCCAAAGACGACCCACTGTTGGTGCTAATGTAACAGTTAAGAGTCCTGCATTACCCGTCAGTTTGAAAAAATGCTTTATATTCAAGTTCTACTATCGTCTACTTATTAACGAGTAATTAATATAACAATGTAAGTTATGCTGTTGTGTAATTAACTGCCATAATAAAAGTGGTGTAAAATATTTCTGTTGATTTAAATTCAAAATTCAATTTATTGGTTTTCATCTAACCGTGAGTAGATCGTCAATGTTTCCTTTTCTCATTCATGGCGGTGCCTACTTTTTAATAATGTTCAAAAAATATCTAGTTACTTTGTATGTTTGCCTACTGTAACGTTCTTTCTAAAAATAATAATACAAGTGCTGTTTAAATCGTCTATTCACAAACAAATATTTATTTCTATACACTAATGAATACACTATAAATTAACGCTATGATTATAAACCATTAAAAACTATTATTTACAGACTATGAATTTCTAATACAACATTTATATTCACTATTTATTTTGTAATACAAAGTTAATGACTTCCAGTTGACTGATCCTCTTTTATCCGCGAATCCGCTTTTATACCCTAATATAAACGCACCAGAAGTCGCTGGAACCTTCTATGTATTCTAGAAAATGCTAGAATAAACCGCGTCTGGTTTACATGCTTGTGCGATGCGTCATTCTCTCGAAGGCGGTAGAACACACCATTTGTTGCTCGAAAAGAGGTTCTTTCTTTTTCTCTCTTGTTACACTGCCCCCCTCTTCAAGTCTGTTCTGTCCCAGAACAGGTTTTATGCTCTGGTTCCTGTAGAACGGGTCATGACGATATCGACAGTCTTCACCTCGACTACACGTTCCATTACGGTAGAAATAACAGTCTACACTCTTCGTTGGCCTTAATGCGGGTTGTGGGTCAAAATTGCAGACGAAGATCTTGACGTCCGTACCTCTAAAGACAACTTCCAGCATGTTTCTAACGATTCTCCAATCCAACTGGTCCCGCCCACAGCCGAGTTTGGGAACTGCCAATTTGTTAATTCCCCTGGTAAGCAACTCGATCCTCAAATTCCATAGTGCCCTCCACAAGTCGGCGTAACTTGGTTTCTGGTAATAAAACTGCTTGGTTACCAAGTAGTAAATGGATCGGTCATGATCAGGCAAGCGTAAGGATTTACCAACAGAGGGATTTTGTTCTCGAAGTTCATTCAGCCGTCCAAATTTATTTCTAAACACTACTGCGATCCCCCTGGACATACGGAGATCCGCGGAGACACAGTGGGCAATGGAATAATCACCAGGGACCCGGAAGAGATCTTGTTGTATCTCAGTCGTGACTCCGAATCGCGCTTTTCTAGTTCCAGAGAACGCAGCCATAAATTCTCTAAAGGTTGGCTGATCATCTTCAGGCCTTACGATATTGATAGCCACCTCGGCCTCATCTTTCCGATCCGGGACTGCGTCATTATTTCCCTCATAGTGCGCCAGACGATTGGAGTGTACCACCTTTGGTTTCCCCCTTGGCAATTTCTGGATGCGATAAATCAAGTCATTTATTCGTTTCTTCACCTGGTATGGACCCTCCCAATTTCGCTGTAACTTTGGAGAATAGCCACGACGCCTTTGCGGGTTGTATAACCAGACAAGCTCTCCAGGTTGAAATCCTCCTTCTTGGGCTCTCACATCGTACGTAGCCTTCATCCGGTCACTCGCGATTCGACTATTATTTCGGGTTCGGTCGTGAATATCCTCCAACTTCTTCTTTAAGTTGATGACATAATCATTCCCGGCTACCTCCTGCTCTATAGGTGGAGACCCAAATTCTAGATCACACGGTAACCGTAACTCGCGTCCAAACATCACAGACGCTGGTGACTGACCGGTTGTTTCGTGGACCGATGCACGATAAGCCATCAGGAACAGATGCAGGTATTGGTCCCAGTCTCGTTGATGATCGGAGACGACCTTGGCCAAATATTCGATTCATGCGTTCTACCATTCCATCGGACTGCGGATGTAACGGTGTGGTCCGAGTCTTGCGAATGCCCAACAATCGACAGACTTCTCCAAAGAGTACAGACTCGAAATTGCGGCCTTGATCCGAATGCAGCTCCATGGGCACTCCGAAGCGACTGAAAAACTCTTTGACTAGTACGTCAGCAACAGTCGCAGCTTCCTGGTTTGGTAGGGCATATGCTTCTGGCCATTTGGTAAAATAGTCCATTGCCACTAATATGTATTTATTCCCATCGTCGGTTTCGGGAAATGGTCCGGCAATATCTATGGCTATTCTTTCCAGAGGACTACCCACATTGTACTGCCTCATAGGTGCTCTTCGTTTCCCCAAGGGTCCGTTACCAGTGGCACATAGTTCACATTTCCGGCACCACTCCTTCACGTCTTCTTTACAGTTGACCCAATAAAAACGCTCCCTAACTTTCTCCAAAGTCTTTTTCACACCGAAGTGTCCTCCTGAGGCACCGTCATAGAGATGTCGCAATACTGTAGCCACTCGGCTTCTTGGAACCACGAACTGAGACCTAATGGTGGTGCCATCTTCACTCTCCAGTACTCGCTTCAGGAGATCGTCTTCCACCTTCAAGGACTCCTATTGGGCCCAATATGCTTTGAGCGTTCTGTTGAAAGGGCTGACGGCCTCCCAGGCAGGCCTTTCTCCCACGCGCTTCCATTCCAGTACCATTTTTAGTTCGGGATCAGCCTCCTGCTGTCGTTGCAATTCTTCCGGCAACCAATTGTCGTTGACGATGGTAGTCCTTAATACTTGGCAAACCCTCTCCTCCAAACGAGAGCAATGACGGCAATCCGTTGGACAGGGTCTTCTTGAAAGAGCATCGGCATTTCGATGACTAGTGCCCGCTCGATGTTCGGTGTCAAAGTCGTATCCTTGTAATCGTTCGATCCACCTTGCGACCTGGCCTTCAGGATTACGGAATTGTAGAAGCCATTTCTACGCTGCATGGTCCGTCCTCAATAAAAACTTCCGTCCGTACAAGTATTTGTAGAAGTGCTCAACGGACTTCACGACGGCCAATAGTTCTTTTCTGGTCACACAATAATTCCTTTCGGCTTTCGACAAAACCTTACTAAAATAGCCGATGACCTTTTCTTGTCCATCCTGTATCTGAGAAAGTACCCCTCCAATGGCCAGATTACTTGCATCTGTGTCAAGTATGAATTGCCCTTCTGTCCGTGGATAGCTCAATATTGGTGCTGTTGTCAGGGCACGCTTCAGCTGTTGGAAAGCTGTTTCACACTCTCCGCTCCAAACATACTCGCGCCCATCTTCAGTTAACCTTGTCAGAGGTTTCGCTATATTGGCAAACCCAGGAACGAAACGCCTGTAGTAGGTACATAACCCAAGAAAACTACGAACTTGGTGTTTATCTTTCGGTGTTGGCCACTCTTGAACTGCACGAATCTTATCGGGGTCGGCTGCCACTCCATTTTGTGATACGACGTGCCCGAGATATTTCACTTCCTTTCTGAATATGTGGCACTTTTTCGGACTCAGTTTCAGATTGGCTCCACGTAGTCTTCGGAACACTTCCTCTAGATTTTTCAAATGTTCGTTGAATGATTTTCCGACTACAATCACATCATCTAGGTATACCAGGCAGGTCTTCCACGACAACCCTCTCAGGATCGTCTCCATTAGTCATTAGTCACCCGTCCTTCTTACTGACCAGGACCACCGGTGATGCCCATGGACTGCTGGATGGCTCGATGACCCCTTGTTCTTCCATATCAGTAATAATCTTTTCGGCTTCTGCTCGCCTTGCTAGAGGTAGACGCCTCGGCTGCTGACGGACAGGCATAGAGTTGCCTGTATTGATTTTATGTTTTACTATATTTGTTCGTCCCTTCTGGCTATCGTCAAGAGCGAAGATATCTTGGTATCGGTGAACCAAACCCTGTACCTCTTTCACTTCCGTTCTGTTAAGGTCTTCGCACGAACTAGTAACCATACCCACTAATTTTCCACCATGGTCTTTGGGCACTGGTTTTGGAACATCAGCCATACACCTGGCTACTCGAAATACTGGCACACACTGTCCCACACGGGTACTCTTCTTCAATGTCACCGGATCCACATTAACATTCATAATTCTCACCGGTACTCTCTTTCCAACCTTGATCAGCGCTTTTCCCACCAGTATGCCACTATGGATCTTCTTATCACAAACAGGCTCCATCATTCGCACACATCCTACCCGAAGATCTCCATCCAAACCCGCCTCGACAACCATCTCGCTTTGACCCGGCAATATCACATCTTCAGTCAGCAAAACCCTTACAACCGGATCTTCTCGTGGGTGCAAAGGAAGTTCTTCGTTACCGACCTTCAAAACACCCTCTTTCAAATCGAACGTAAAACCAAATTTTCTCAGGAGGTCCATTCCCAAGATGAAGTCATCAGTGATATCGGCTACCATCACCTCATGATCACGTTCTTCACTTCCAATGCCAATCTTCATCTTCACCACTCCGCGTGTTGGTATCACTTCACCTGTTGCTGTACGGAGTTGAGTAGTTGTCGGTAACAATTTAATACTTGATTGTAGAACATCAGGGCGTACGATGGATTTTGTCGCCCCCGTATCAATAAGTAGTGGAACAGTTCGGTTAGCATCTTTCCATCTACAAACAAACTGCCATTACTATCCTTTGATGTTACGGCATGGATCGTGATCTCCGGGGCATCTTCACTCGCAGTCAACGTTCACCCCTCTTGCCAACCCTTTTTAACTTTTCCGACGGTTGTACTTTTCTTATTTTGGGACAACGGCGTTCTACATGTCCTTGTTCGCCGCAGTTCCAACAACGAGGCCCTCGAACTTCTTGATGATTCTTCTTACGGTTCTCTTCCTTCTGAAGAACTCTCATTAATAATTCTTCTAGGCGATCTTTAGAACCTTCATCTTCTTCCACAACGGTCCGAACACGCCCGTGACCTCGGGACGCTTGTTTTGCAGCTTCAAATTCTAAGGCGTGAGCAAGCGCATCATCAGTTGTTCTTGGTCGTGCCAGCCTCAATGATTGTTGTGTTTCCCCGTCTCTTAACCCATCAATGAAGGTCTGCACAGCGAGCTGTCCCAGAAATGAATCGGGTGCCGTAGGGTACGCCAATCGGACAAGCCGCGCAACATCGGCTTCAAACTCCTGCAGGCTTTCTCCATTCTTCTGGATACGATTCTTCACTTGCGCGTGATACACTTGTTGAAGATGCGCGTCTCCATATCTCATCTCCAATCTAGACACTAACAATTGATAATCATTTTCCTGTCCTGCTGGGATTGTTTGCAGGACGTTCAACGCGTCTCCACGCAAAGCCACAGTTAAAGAAACGGCCTTTTCCTTGCCTGTCCATCCGTTGGCCCCAGCGGCCGCCTCAAATTGTTTGTAGTAGGTGGACCAAGGTATCTTTCCATCGAACGTGGGTGGTTTTACTTTTATCCCTACAGCAGGACCCTTTTCTTCTTTAATTTGCTTCTTTACTTCATTAAACTCAGAAGTTGAGGGAAACCGTAGTTGCCTCATTCTATCTTCCAACATATCGGTTATGTCGTATTTCTTAGCTGTTGATGGTAATTGCATTTGGGCTATTTTCTCTTCTACCATCTTTATTACCCTATCTTGTTCCGCCAATCTACCTTCCAACAGTCCTAACGCACTGGCATTCTCAAAAAATTCTTCGAAAACTTTATCTTCTAACGCTTTGACATTGTCCTGCAATTCTTCTTTAAGCCTTCTGGAATTTTCTTCAGATCTCCTGGAATTCTCCAGTATTTCTTCCTTTAGCATTCTAACATTTTCTTCGGACTTTCTAGAATTTTCCAAAACTTTTTCTTCCAATGCTTTAGTGTTTTCCATTAGTTTTCTAGAATTCTCTTCGGCCTTCCTAGAACTTTCCAGTAATTCCTCTTTTAACATTCTAGAATTCTCTTCGGACTTTTGCAGTAATTCTTCTTTTAAAATTCTAGAATTCTCTTCGGACTTTCTAGAACTTTCTTCGGCTTTTCTAGAACTTTCTTCCATTTTACTTAACAACAAACTAGTATCAATTGCGGGTCCAGGTATTTCGAAGCGGTAATTTTCAGGATCTTCCTTCTGTTCTAAAAGCCATTCTCTTAGCCGATTTATCAAAACTTCTTTCTTTCCATTACTATCCAAGTCCCTCTCGTCCAATTCCCGTTTTAAATCTATTACTAAGAGATCTTTCAATAGTTTCATCACCATTTTAATTGTTTGTTGAAATTAATTTTAACACTAAAAATTTATTCTCACAGCACTTTATTTAATTATTACGCGATTTTATTTATTTTAAAACTCCACACCCGACAACACTGTAACGTTCTTTCTAAAAATAATAATACAAGTGCTGTTTAAATCGTCTATTCACAAACAAATATTTATTTCTATACACTAATGAATACACTATAAATTAACGCTATGATTATAAACCATTAAAAACTATTATTTACAGACTATGAATTTCTAATACAACATTTATATTCACTATTTATTTTGTAATACACAGTTAATGACTTCCAGTTGACTGATCCTCTTTTATCCGCGAATCCGCTTTTATACCCTAATATAAACGCACCAGAAGTCGCTGGAACCTTCTATGTATTCTAGAAAATGCTAGAATAAACCGCGTCTGGTTTACATGCTTGTGCGATGCGTCATTCTCTCGAAGGCGGTAGAACACACCATTTGTTGCTCGAAAAGAGGTTCTTTCTTTTTCTCTCTTGTTACACTACTATCTAATTCATATGGAAAATTTCTCGCTTTGCTGATAGTCGTGCTCTGTAGCTCAGTTGCTAGAGATACCACCTAGACAGTGGATGGTCTTGGGTTCGAGTCCCAGCAGAGTTGATAAATTTTTCTATATGAATTTTCATTCAAAATATTATATATATATATATATATATATAATATAATTGTTATTGAGGTTGAAGTCAATAGTATTTCAAAGAAAACTCTTAGTTAATAAGTACTAAGCTTTCGCAATATATTTATTTGCTTCTTCAGAGTACTGTAATATAATGTAATAAAGATGATATGGTTTTTAACATAGAAAATAATTATAAATTACTTACATTAACGTGAGACTATATAATAAAGGTCGCAAAACTTATTATAGAGATCATTAGTTATATAAAATATGAATCATCAAATATGACAATTTTTGAATTTTTAAAACACGTCAAAAAAGAATAACATGGGAAGCCATGTTAATTCTTATATACTACAATAAAGGTGAAAAGATTATTATTTTTTGTTACAAGTAAAATAGAAATTAAGGGAAAAGATTGTATTAACATATGCAGATTTAAAATTATAAAAAGATTACCAATATTTTAAATGAATGCAAAAAATAGTAGTTTAAATATTCAAAGGAGATCTCAAAATAAAAACGACATCAAATAAGAGTAGACATCAAATTCAAAAATTGTCATATTTGATGATTCATATTTTATATAACTAATGATCTCTATAATAAGTTTTGCGACCTTTATTATATAGTCTCACGTTAATGTAAGTAATTTATAATTATTTTCTATGTTAAAAACCATATCATCTTTATTACATTATATTACAGTACTCTGAAGAAGCAAATAAATATATTGCGAAAGCTTAGTACTTATTAACTAAGAGTTTTCTTTGAAATACTATTGACTTCAACCTCAATAACAATTATATTAATTAATAAAGTCAAAAGATTTCCCAACTAGTAAAATATATATATATATATATATATATATATATATATATATATATATATATATATATATGCTGCAACTTATGTTTTCTTTCTTCTCTGTTGCGCGATATCCCATTATTATAACACTTTCTTATATATATATATATATATATATATATATATATATATATATATATATATATATATATATATATATATATATATATATCCCAAAGCTGCTTCTAAATACCCTTCCAGCCTTTGTTTAATCACTATCGCCAACACTTTGTACGTTACATCTGATATTGCAATACCCCTATAATTGCCGCACACACTTTTATCCCCTCCTTTGAAAACCGGTACTATCACTACCTTCTCCCACAGTTGAGGCATATTTTCTGTATCCCATATGTTCTTTATTAACTCATACACTCTATCACATACCATTTCACCCCCGTATTTTAGATTTTCAGCTGCTATTCCGTTTTCCCCTGGGCTCTTGTTATTTTTCATTTTCTGTATTACTTCTTTAATTTCGTTCTTACTAGGATTCCTGATTTCTTCATCATGTATCTCCTGTATTTCTTCATCCTCCTCTTCTCTTTGTGCTATTCTTCCTTCTCTATGTATTCCTTCGTGTGTGTTTAACTCCTTTTCAAAGTGGTTTTTCCATCTTTCTTGGATATCTTGTGTATTACTTAATAATTCCCCATTTTCTCCTTTGATATAGCACTGTTTTCTCTTGTATCCAGTTCTAATGGCTTTAACATCTTTGTAAAAATTTCGTATTTCCTTTTTCTTGTACTTCTCTTCGATGTCCTTTATTTCCTCCTCCATATATTTACGTTTTTTTTGCCTTACACATCTGTTTTGCTTTAATTTTTTGCTCTTTGTATAGATTTTTATCTTGATCATTTTGTGTTTGTAAAAACTTTATCCACATCTTCGTTTTCTTATTAATCTCTTCTTTGCATGTTTCGTCCATCCAGTGATTCTTTTTGGTCTTCCTATTTAGTTGTATATTCTTCTTCGTGGCATTTACAATTGATTCCTACAGTTTTTTCCATTTTTTTTCTACCTCTTCATACTGTTCGTCGTAGTTCTTATATTCTTCTTCTATACTGTTACTATATTTCTGTGCTATTCCAGTATTCTGTAGCGCCTTAAGATCATATGTTATTTTTCTTTTATGTTTTTCCCACTTTCTTTATATTTTACTTAATTTTATTACCATTACTACAAGAAAGTGGTCTGAGTTTGAGTTAGCTCCTCTATACGTGCTAACATTTTTTATTTTATGAGCCACTTCTTCTTCTCCCACTACATGGTCAATTTGGTTTGTTTCTTTACTCCCTGGGATTTTCCATGTTCCTTTGTGTATGTCCTTTCTTTTGAAGTGCGTGCTCATTATTTTCATCTTCTGCTCTATGGCGAATGTTATTAACCTTAACCCATTATCATTACTCACTTCGTGTTTACTTTCACCCCCTGTAATCTTTTTATATATCTCCTCTCTACCTATTTTTGCGTTCATATCTCCAATTACTAATTTAATATCCTTCTTAGGGATTTTCTGGACCATTTCTTCCAATAATTCGTAGAATTCGTTCTTTATTTCTTCGTCCTTCTCTTCAGTTGGTGCATGTGCGTTAATTATTGTCTACATATTATGTTTAGTCTTTATTCTTATATAGCATAGCCTTTCTGATTGGGCTCCAAAATCTTTAACATCCTCCTCTAGATTATCTTTTATCATAAAACCTACACCTAATCGTCTATTTTCATTACCACTTGTAAACAGTGTATAATTATTAATTTTTTGTATGCTATTCCCCGCTAAATGTGTTTCCTGTATACTTGCAATCTCTATATTGTATTTCTGTAGCTCATTCACCAGGATTAGTACCGCGCCTTCTTCGTACATACTACTGTGATATTTGCAGGTAGAAATGTTAAATAGGTAATTTGGGTTGCCTATCTTTCAGGCGTTCGTAATTGAATCTTTGTTAAAAGGTTTATTTAATAGTATCAGAAGTATGTTTGAAGCTAGCTATATACAGGAATTAAGTTAAATACATTCTTTTTGCGATAATTTCTTGTTAAAGTTACATTTCATGCAAGATTATTTAACGATCCGATCTATTCATTACATAACCTCCATTTTTTGAAAATAATTTTCAAAATGGGTTTCTTTAGAAGAATAATTTATTCACATTATGTTAACATGCATAAAAAGTTTTATATTTCAACAAAAGGATACTATTTAAGTGTGTATATAATTTAATAATTGTAAATTTTAATACAACGGTTGGTACGTGAATTGTTTTTCTTAATCTACCGTCAATAGCTCAAACTTGGTAAACGGCACCTAGAATAAAATAAAACGGGCTATTATGAGTTAATTAGCATATATAAAAGTAACTTACCTTGCTTAATTCTCAATAGGGTGATTTTTTTTCTTCTGCGATACATGGTATTGGTTTGTCGAGCCACCGTTCTAATTAAATTAATTTAGGTTCATGATGTTATTGTGGAATTTAGTTGGATAGCATCTTGGCTGTGTAAGTTGTATAAAGTTTTTGTAGTTCTATAGTTCTTTTATCAGCCAATTCAATTTAAATATGTCCATATACCTGTGCCTAGAATAAAGTTAATTTTGTTTTGTAAGTGTTTGTTATTGATATCAAACGATTGGGAAAAGTTAGATAATCAGATTATGTAAAGATTAATGGGTTAAATTGGTGGTTGGACAGATTTAAATGGAATTTATTGCAATTTTTGTCAAGCGTGAATATTTGATTGTTCGACTCAAACTTGTGAGTTATTGTGGGGTTTTTGAAATAAAAATGTTATTTTATTAGTTTAAGGTAGTGTTGGGGATTCTTTTTATGTGTTTAAATCTAAAATTAAAAGAAAATAATATTTTATTTAAAAATAATTTTAAATGTCAAATTTTGGTCCATGGAATACTTGATTATGTTATTTTATTGTTGTTTCTATATGTTTTAATGCAATTTGTATTGTGAAAAACAATTAGTAATCTCTAGAACGTATTAGAAGGAGGACGTGTTGTTCTCATATTTAATAACCTATAAAAAACAAGCATTTTAATAAAGTAGAAAGATAAAGTGAGGTTACAAATTTTGAATAAATAAAATTCATGCATATAAATGGACATAGCTTACCTGTTTGTCATTATATCAAGAAAATAATAAATCATAGAATTGATTTGGATAATTTCAACACTTATGGAACTTTTTAGTTTGAAATATATTTGAAGAATTTAATTTTCTGCAGACTTGCATTTTAAAAATCTCACCAACAGTCAAGAGTTTGGTTGTGGTTACCATAGCAGTATTTTCAAATCTAAAGAAGTGCCTAGTGTGCGACCGAAAATTGTAAGTGAATTTAAATTTATACTGGCCAGTAACATAAAATAAGGTAAAATAAAATAAAAAGATCATTTCGGACAATTTTTAGTTAAATTATAAAAAAAAATATAACAAGACTTAACGATTGAGACAATTTAAACTATTTTTTTTATATCTAAAAAAAGAATTGAGGAAATTCGGCTACATTAATTTTTAATTAAATTATGATTATAAGTAGTTTAGTTATAAGGTACAAAAATTGAAGTAGAAATCCCAAACATTAACATAACCTATAAAAAAAAATATTAAAAGACTGATTAGTAGTTTTTGTCAATTGTTTATTTATTATTTGTGTTTAAAGAAATAAAAATTTGTGTTTCTTTCTATATATTTAATTTTTATTTATTGTTCATTTTTCTTCCTTGTGTGGCAATAATTTGTGATTTGCAGCTTGTTACAATTTTCCCAGCTCAGGTGTTACGATTAAAGGTGGACCCACTGATGTTAGAAATTGGTAAGGTAAGGTTATTGTACTATAAATTTCAGATATATTTGTCGACTGCTTTACTGAAACTAAAGTTGGAGCTAGTGACGGGGCAAAAATCTGTTGTTTAAAAATATATTGTAGTGGTAAACTGTTGTATTATGGTTTTATTTTATTAAAGTACTATACTACCACGATAATACCTTGTACATTCCATGTGCCTATCCTCACTTTTTGCTCATTACTTTGTTGCTGATGTTCTGTTCTTTGTGGGTTATACTTATTTGTCTTTCCTTTTTCCCTATTTCTTATAACTTGGTAACCCTTTAATTCATATCCATATCCTTTGCCGATTTCGTTATCATTAACAGCCAACCTATCTGTGTTTACTAGTTTTTTTTGAGGTGCGTGTTATTTTTCTTAACTGCTCCTCAAAACTGTTCCCCTCCGGAGATCTTTCCGTTACTGTCCTTTTCTGTGCAATGCCTTGTATATTGTTTTCATTTACCACCTCTCCTAATGTCTCCTCCCCTCTTTTTATATCTTCTACCGTGAACGCTTGACCATTGAGTATTAGTTTATTAAATCGTAGGTTTGCCCTGTTTCCCTTTCTGCGCTCCTCTTTAAGAATAGGTATTAACACTTTTCTTTCTTCCTGTATTGCTTTGCTAAAATCCTCATCTATCCTGATGTCAGTTCCTTTAAGTTTTTTTGCATTTTGCAGTATTAATATTTTCACTTTTTCTCTAGTTAATTTGATACAGATCGGTCTTTTCCTTCCTTCTTCATAGTTCCCTAATCTTCTTGTTTGTTCTATTTCCATTTTCTTATCAATGTTTACGCCAATTTTATGCAGTACAGTTAATACTTTTTCATTGATTTTGTTCTCATTTTCACTCTCCTCATCCACCACTCCCTTTATTATTATATTTTTCTTTCTGATTTCTCGTTCTAAGGATTCAATTATTTCTTCATTTCTTGCCACTTGCTCTTTCAGTTTTGTATTTTCATTTTTTAATTGATTCATTTCAGACATTGCTAGCTCTAATTTCCCATCTATGTCTTTTAATTGTTCTTGAATTGTTTGAAACATTTCTTCAATTTTCTCCATTCTGTACAGCGATAAGGGTTGTCACCCGGTTCAACTCCTCGGAGGATCGTCCCTTCTTTGTAAAGCGGTGTAGATAATTTTCCAATGTCTTCGAGCTCTACTTGGTGTTTTCTGTGGGTTTTCTACTATTATTCTTACTCGCTTGATGTGTTGCCTATACTGGAAATTTTTAGCGTGACTAATTCTTAAATTTTATTTCTCTTATCTCTTATCTATTTATTTTATTGCATGCAATTTCCGTCTTTATATACTAATTTCTTAACCTCCAATTACTGAGATTTTTTATATAAATTCACTTACTTTCTTGCTTCTTTCACTTTATTTTATATCTCCCACTATTCTTATACCTTTAACTGATCCTTCCAGAGTAATAATAATGTGCTTCTCCAATTCGATATGGTCAAAATCAGACTTTAATACCGGACCCTTCAAAACACATCTCACATCACTCACTACAATCCCTCTAGTCTGATCCCAATAGCAGATATAATAAAATAAAACCAATGAATTCAAGAATATGTACAACACAGGGTTTCACATATAGCAGCCAACCACAACAAACGTCTTATTCTACGTTGTATTTCATTCTATCTGATATGCCGTCCTGATGAACACTAATAAGTGCGAAATACTGTAGACGGCTGCAACTCACTTTTTGTGTATTACAAATTACACGATGTCCGAAAAGTCTGGATTTTTGAATGTTAAAAGTCTGTTTAATATAGGTCGTCGAACTGTAGAATGTTTAAATTAATACATGTAAACAATTAAATGAGGCACGCATTATTAGACAAAATATAGTAAATAGGTATTTTTTTTAAATGCTTAAGTGTACATACTGCTGTACTTTTCAGCACTGATAATTGAATATGCCATTTGGGTTGCCTATAAATTTAGGGGTTTAGATTGAACTTGCCCAAATATTATTTAAAATAAATTAATTTGTTATTTAATAGGTAAAGGATACACTTGACATCACTTGATAATAATAAGAAGTAAATCTTAAAAGGGTTTTTCACTTAAAATTAAAAAATTATTTTGACAAGTTACGATTTGCATATCGTTGAGTCGTTGGACTTGGTTTTTCATAATTGAAGCCATTGTAAGGTGTAGTTTCACCTGGAAATTATAAAAGGCAAAGTGTTTAATAATGAATATAACATTGAACAATTAAAGTGATTTAAATAAAAAGTAAAGTGAAGTGTTAATTTGGTTTTTGGACTATTTATTTATCAGAAGAAATTATTTTGGAAAACCTATTATAACTTTATTTCTGGATGAAAGCAAAATTAAAACTGGATTTAATAAGAAGTTTTGGAAAATAGACAATTGATGTATGTACTTACGTATTGGAGGTAAATTGTTCAATATTTAATAGTTGTAATAAATTACAAAAGAAGACCCAAAGAAGAATTATATGGAAATGCGTGTTCACCTACGCTACAAATAAGCAGGTAAATTTAATAACTATTACAGAGAACTGCCAAATAATAATAGTGTGTGCAAAAATCCAAGAATGGCGCTAAATTTTTGAATTTAAAAATTTATCTCTAAAATTTAACTTTGTTTTTATTTCGTTTCTTTCATTTAATCATAATTTAAGATCGTGGGATTGATCAAATAAAAATTGAGCAAGACAATGAAAATTAAAACTGTCTCTTGATTCTTATTTTGGTGAATCGAATTGGCACCAATAATTAAATGAATTCATTTTAGATAATAAGGATTTTTTTGTTTTCGTTTTCTTTCTTTTCATGTGTTTATTAATAAAATATTTTAAGTGTTTAAAAGCAGATTCTTTTGTGTATTTTTCTTGTTTTGTATCCATAACTTTCGCAGGTATAAGTTGAACAATATTTTATAATTATTTTGTCAAAGAGCGACCCGCCTGAAATTTCCTCATGCAATTTTCTTGAGTTTGTCTTTTAAAATTATAGCCGGAGCAAATTTTCTTTTCATTACAAAGGTGAGTGGTGTTTGTTTCTGTACAACTTTTCAGTTTGCCTTGCTACACTAAACATAAGTGATAGTGGTCTTTAAATTTAAATAAATTGATGGTCAAGTGTTGTAAGGTGTATAACAGGACGGCGCTTATCACCATAAAATTTTATTGTCGCAAGAATGTGGATGTTTAATTGAACATTAATATATATCATAGCAATACGTAGTTGTTGTACGTAAACAGTTAAGTAATACTGTAGACAGATAAATACTTTTTCTACTCCTACCTGTAAATCACCCGTTTTCTTCACGTTTCGCGCAATGGAAATGTATGCAATTCCAGCAAGGTGTACGGATATAATTTCATATCCGTACAGTGTACGGATCTGAAAACAACCAATCAACGTAGTCCAATTTGACACTTCTTTATTTTTAATTAATTTATTGACAACTCTTGCCATAAATATAGAACTAAAAGTAAGTTAAATCAAGGTTTCCTTCTTTCAATAACACTTAAAGCATTTGAAAATAACGTGATTTGTGAAATTGTAGCTTTAACAATTATACTTTTATAATTAAAAATACATAAATATTAAATCATTTAAATAAGTACAACCTACTTTTATAATAAGTATAGTAGACAGAGTTTGTGATAGGTCTTGGTAGCTCAGTCGGGTAGGAGCTAGGTATAAATAAACTAAACCCGACTGACACAGGTTCAATTCCAGCTGGGAGAATAATTCTTTTTAATTTTTTTTTATAAAACAAAATTTAAAATAATAATTTTAGTAGTAAGTAAATAGCGGTTCAAGCCCAAATCTCCCCATGTTATTCTTATGGGATTTTCGTTATACTAATCAGGACAATTTAGTGAGGTTATGTGTGTCAAAACTTGTCGTCCTTCCCGCTAGATGTCAGCGTGGATGTGGGGTTGAGTGTTTAGGCGGGGAAAAGGTGAATGTGATGCTTGTTCGTGATTGGTCGGAGCGAGTTGCCGGGAAAAAGAGGTTGTCGCATGTGTCGCTAGATGTCGCAGTGGGGCGTGGCTTGGCGGGAAAATGTAAATGTCATGCCTCGTCGTTGTCGTGGTCAAGAGAGAGAGAGAGAGAGGCGTTGGCGCAAAAAAGGTTGTTGCGTCACACTTGGCGCAAGATGTCGCCGTGCGTGTGAATGCGGTCGGGCGGTCCCGATTAATTTAAAAAATTTGTCGGGGCGTTACGTGGCGGGGTGGGGGGTGTTCCAGTGGTGCGGTGGACCAGTGCAGCGTTGAAACGAGTTAATTTGAAAATTTTGGCGGGGGCTTGGTGGTTGCGTCGCCTCGCTGGCCCGTAGAATCAAATAATAAGGGGCGGTGGTGGTGTTGTAAATTGCAGGGAGGGGGGTAAACATTTTATTAAAGGGGGCTGAAAAAATTAATATATAATCATCATCGTTTTAAATTAGCTAGATGTAAATAGTAGTACAATTAACAACATAAACGTATTGCAGATTTTCTCTCTCTATTTTCTATAATACAGTTAATGAATTTTTTTAAAATGAATAAATAGTAGCCTACAAAATACAATAATAATAATAATAATAATTAAAGGAAGAATGCATCTTTTTCTTTCTCTCGCATGAAAATAAAAATAAACATTCTCTTCATGGATGACGTCACCAGTTTTTTTACATCAATTATAATAAATTGCATAGAATTACGTTGGAAGCTGAAAAAATAAACATTAAATTTTGGGCCTTAATTAAATAACATTCTCGTGTCCAAAACTGAACGATGTGTTGCTAAAGAGGGAAAGAGGGAATCTTTTCGCGTTTAATTGACTAATTAATATTTATGTTTAGAAAAAACTATAAAATGCTTTTCTTAATGTCGCGCCATAATAAATTATTGCCTGTGATCTAAATGTCATGACTCATGACATAATAAATTACTGCTTTTAGTTATATAAAAATATAGTAGCAAAACAGATAAAATTAGTCGGTTTTAATATTAATTTAAGTGCGTTTTAGTTTTTTGTTACGAAATACGTATACAGAAAAACAAATAATCACTAGGTGAATTTTCTACAGTTAATACCAAATTAATTATTAGTTATAAAAAAGGGGGGAATTACGTGAATCCAAAAAATTATATTATTTATTCGGTTAGCGGTTATTTAAGTGTAAAAAAATTGTTTTATGAAGTGTATTGTTCGAAGTGCCGACAGTTGACCTTAATAAGGGTGTTTAAAAAACATGTAATTTATGTGTTATTGCTTGTAAAATAAAAAAAAGTCTTGAAGTTATGTTAACAATTTATGAGGATGTTTTGCGATTTTGATTTGCGCCAGCAATTAAAATCAATTGCGGTTTGCACTTGGTATAAAAAGATCGCGCTAAAGCATCAATTTTTTAGTTGAAACAAGCGGTTGGTGTCATTAACATACTCGTTTTGAAAACCCGTCCGATTCAGTGATTTCAGTTTATGAAATTAAAGTGCTTCGAGGACCAATTACTCCATTAATGCAAGGCGTTAATTATTGTTTAATTGAAAGACTGAATTGTATTTTACCCGTCTTAACATAATGGATATTACCAGTTTACAAAATCAGCTTACATTGGTGGAGGAATATTTGAGAAACGCAAAAACGCCTGAAGATTTTCGCAGTTTATCAACCCTGAATGATGAAAATACGGGATTAACAATCCAACAGATAAGAAATTACCCAAATGCACGAGGAATAGGTGATAAACGAAAATTAGAAACGTTTTTGGCCAGATGTAAATACTTGGATACGAGGATAAAACAATCCCGTATTATAACAGGAGAAGGAGTTAGTGGAGGGGGTGACGAAAGCAGCGTAACGTATTATAACGTAGGTTTTTCATTTTTTATTGAATATTCTCATTTTGATTGATTGTATTTTGCATGTTTTAGTTGGAATCAGCGTTCAAAGGGCGTATTAAAACTGGCATAGTGATCAACAACAATATCTTAGATCCAAAAGAGTTTCTCGAAGGAAGGAAGGAAGGAAGCACAATCCATTTTTGTGAATAAAATTGAAGCATCCCTCTAAAACCGAATACCTAACATGAAAGCCAATGTTGTTTTATGTGCCAATTATAAGATGAAAATAAACGATACAGTTCAGGTCAAATATTTTAACACTTCGAAATTCATTATATCGAGATCCAGCAACCTTATTTCTATCTTCAGAGACATGGAATTTCTTTATTATCACAGGTGCGTATATAAAGTTTTTAAAATCTTACTTTTAATTAGTTTTTTACCCTTTTTTACAGATGGAAACGTTTCAGGAAGTAGGCACAGAGGGCAATTTTAGTCATATTAATTCTTTAGCCATAAATCATAGAGAATTACCATCCTCGTATCCGCAAAATTTCAAACAACTATTTAATATTAAGGGTATTAAATCTCCGGTGAAAATTATGGACATTCGCAAATTTGAACGTCAAAATCCTAACATTTCCGTTAACGTGTACGGGTTGCAGGGTAGTAAAGTGATGGGTCCTCTTTATCATACAAAATCTAAAAAACAACAGCATATTAATTTGCTGTACGTGAGAAACAGGAAAGCATCTCACTACTGCTGGATAAAGAATATGTCCCGTTTATGTAGGTCGACCATCACCAAGTACGAACACCGTACTTTTATATGCGACAGGTGCTTAAGACACCTCAGGAGTGTCCAATCGTTGAACAATCACCTGGATGATTGTGAAAAGTTCGATGCAGTCCGCATAGAATTTGGTAAACCGGGCGAAAATACGTTAAAAACTTATTTTTAAATACTTTTAAAAATTTAAATTTTTAATTTATGTCATCCCTTTGTTGTATACGCCGATTTTGAATGTTTAACAGTGCCGTGTAATCAAATTGATGATGATGCTGATGTTACGCATTTCAAAAGCTGTACTATACCATACCAAAAACATATACCTTTCGCTGTCGCATACCAGGTCGTTTGCTCGTTCGATCCCTCCTTATCACATTATAAAAGTTATGTTGGAAGAAATCCTCAAAAATGGTTGGTTAACGAGTTGATAAAAGAAACCGCAATAATAGAGGAAAAGATAAAAATTAACATTCCAATGCTTACGCTTACATTGGAGGAACAGCAAGGTACGATAATGCTACAGTGTGTCCCCATTGTTTGCAAAATTTCAATGAGGATCTGGTTGTGAAGGTTAGAAATCACAACCATTTCACTGGGAAATTCCTATCGCCCCTTTGTCAAAATTGTAACCTGCAATACAAATGCGGTAATTACATTCCCATATTGTTTCATAACATGTCAGGCTATGATATTGTAATGATATTTTGATTGAGTTTAATTATTTACTCAAGTCGATGTTGTTCAAGTTAATAAAAGTTCATTATTGTTTTAAAATTGCTTGATTAACAGAGAAGAGGTAGATGTGATGTTTGACGTTCATAATATATAGCTAACGTTCATATAAAATAATTCATGAAAACAGAGTTCAAGTTTGATTTATCTATTTAGTTTATTGTTGTTACATAAAAGAAGTATTTGGGTTAATAGGTTATTACATCTGTAGCTCAAACCTGAAAAGAAAATTGTTATTAGACTTAAGGAAAAGTTGTAAAATAGTTTTTAGCACGTTTAACAATAGTCAAAACATAACATTCCATTTGAAATATCAATCCAAATTTATCCATAACAACCGTCCATCAATAATAATGCATGGTTATAATAGAGATATCTAATAATTAGAAACAACAAATAATCATCTAAAAAAGGTTAATTTTGTATTGTAAATAAAAAAAGAAAGAAAAAATATGAATGGGGGATAAGAATGGGGGTTTCTAGGGAAGTTGTTAGAAAAAATTTGATGACCTATGTAATAATTCCTTTTAAATGAAAAAATAAACATAAAAGCAGTTTAAAATACAGTAAAAGGTGTTATTTATTTCAACCAACAAATAAAATAAAAAGTTTACAGAAGAAGAAATTTTAAAATATGGAAATATACTCACTACCAAAAGAGGTTCGAATCTGATACAAGCTTCGGATTTTCAAAGTTTCACTTTTATTCTAGAAGAAGAGAATAGTTACTTAAATAGTAAAGGTAAAGACAAACAGGTACTCTTGACCTACGATGTTTTTAGCTGTCTGGCAATCCTTTGTATCCTGAGTTACGCCAGATTCCTAAATCCAGGGCAGTTCGAGAGCGCAGGCGACGTACAGGTTCCTGAGAACATGCTACAAGAAGGGAGAAGCACTATCAATTAAATAACTAAAAAGGTTTGTAAAAGTGTTATTAAAAAGCAGAGCATTAGTGTCCTACCAGAAGGTTAAAGTGTAATTTTATAAGTTAATTTATGGGTTAAATCAACGTACCATTATTATTGTAAAAAGTTTCACGCAGATGATGCACGTAACCTAAAAATAATAAAGAATTTAATTAATTTATTTAAAACTAAAATACTGATCAAACTTACCTCATTTTATAAAATTGTTCAAATTCATATGTGTAGTTATGGACAAAACGTCAAAATACTAGTTTTTAAGGTTAAGCAAAGTTTCCCATTAAAGAAATTTCTCAATAGTTAAAGGTTACTTGAAATTCCATTGTAATATAATATTTTTAAATAAACTTTGAATTATCTAAGGAAAAGAACCCATACTTGGAAATTCGATTATACTTATTTTAATCTCATTGCAAAGAAAAGTCTAGTAAAGGCAAATAAAAAACTAAAGGCGACCCTGAGAGATAACATTAATACAGCGAGTGCAGTTCATAATAAAATTAAAATATGAAGGCATTCTATTTGCATAGCTGCATAACATCGCAATATACATTTTATAATTAATGAATTAAATTTCAACCGCAAACCGGTAAATATCCTCCCCGTGACAAGGGTAAATTACATTTCAGTATCGAAAAAATGTGCTAAGCTGACATGGCGGTTTATAGACAGTTATCGGTTCTTAGCTAGAAGCTTGGATGTTTTAGCCAATAATTTAGCCCCGAAAATGTTTAATTTTGTTCGCGAAGCCTTTCCAAATCCCGAACAATTTAATTTAGTACGACGTAAAGGTATATTTTGTTACGATTATATGAATAGTTGGGAAAAACTCAATGAAACGGAATTTCCGCCGAAAGCATCGTTTTATAATGCTCTTCGCGAAGAACATATCAGCTCCGAAGATTACGAGCACGTTCAGAATGTATGGAAAACATTTAACATAAAATCGTTAGCGCAATACAGTGAACTTTATTTAAAGTGTGACGTAAAGATTTTAGCTGATGTTTTTGAACAGTTTCGCGATCTATTTATAAAAATATACGATTTAGACAGTGTACATTTTTATACGGGGCCCGGATTAGCGTGGTCAGCTGCTTTAAAGTGTATACGTGTAAAATTAGATTTGTTGACCGACAAAGATATGGTGTTGTTTTTCGAAAAAGCGATAAGAGGCGGGATTACCCAATGTTCGCATAGATACGCAAAAGCAAACAATAAATATATGAAAGAAAATTATAACGAGAAGGAACCTTCAAGTTGTTTGCTTTATGTCGACGCCAATAACCTTTACGGTTACTCGATGTCCGAAAGTTTACCGTACGGCAATTTCGAATGGTTAGCGGAAAACCGGGTTCGCGAGATAGAAAATATATTAGAAAATTATAAATGCAATGAAAAACCGGATTGGGAAATGTATACCAATCGAGCGTGCATGTTTGCTCTAAACATGGCGGTTGACGAGGAAAAAGTCCCTATCTCATTAATTTTGGAAGTAGATCTTAACGTGCTCCGGGAAATTCATGACAAAACGTCAGCATTTCCCTTTTGCTCGAAGCATCGGCGACCTCCTACGGCTTCAAATAATTGCCTCCCACAATTAATGTTGACTCTGTACCCGAAATTTAAATACGTTTTACACGTCCGAAACCTGTTTCAATGTTTATTGTACCGTCTGCAATTAACCAAGGTTCATAGAGTTTTAAGATTCTCTCAACGGAGATGGCTCAAACCCTACATAGACTTGAACACGAATTTAAGGGCTAAGGCAAAAAACGAATTCGAAAAGGACTTCTTTAAGCTCATGAACAACGCGGTTTTCGGTAAGACCATGCAAACATCCGGAAACATCGTAAGATCAAATTAGCGTACTCTTTTAGAAGCGCCCAAACGTATATCGCGTTACCGGAGTTCCGTTCCTATACGATATTTAAAGAAAATCTGGTCGCCGTCGAACTAAACAAAACCGTGGTTAAATATAACCAACCGGTTTATTTGGGAATGGTGATTTTAGACTTGTCTAAATTATTAATGTACTCTTTTCATTATCAGTTTATGTTAGAGCAACCTAGTCCCGATATCTTGCTTTATACGGACACGGACGGAATGGTGTATGCTTGTGCGAAAGTAACGACGGACTAGATATTTATGACATTATACGAGAGGAAAGCGCGAAAGGATCGGAGGGTATATTTGATACGTCCGATTATCCCCCAGACAATCCCTATGGAATACAAATAGTAAATAAGAAGGTTCCTGGTAAATTCAAAGACGAATTAAACGGAAAACTTTTATTAGAATTTGTCGGTTTGAAATCGAAAATGTATTCCATGCGGAAGGAGGAGGGTAAGGAGGTTTGTAAAGCCAAAGGCGTAGGACAGCAGGCCTTAAAAAATAGATTAAGTTTCGAACATTATTTCAAAAGTTTATTTGATTCGGAAATTACATATGCCGTTAATAGAAGCATTCGTTCTGATAAACACAATCTTTATACGTATTTTATTAAGAAAAAAGCTCTAGACTCGTGCGATGATAAACGGTATATACTTCAAAATAAAATTGATACCCTTCCATGGGGTCATTTTAAAATGAAGAAGAAGAAGAAGATGTTTAATACGTTGTTGCACATATTTTGTAATTATTTTATTGTAAATAAAAACACAGTATATATAGATAAGTAGACTATTATTTGTACATATATTTTCTAATTATTATTATTATTATTATTATATTGTAAATAAAGTATATACATAAACAGACTATTTTTTTTATAATAAATCACTTTTCTTGATCCAGCTATTGTGTGTGTTATCGAAGCCCAACCATTTCACATATAATTGATCATTTTTGATCGTAATACACGTTCAATTAAAAAGCTTTTTGGGTTTTTAGTCTTCATCAATTCCGGTTCATAGAAGGAGCCCTTGATTGGGGCACCTCTCACATCTTCTAACAGATATGTTGTCGGTCTAGTTGATTGCACCCTGCTTATGCGAAATAATTCAGTGCTGAACTGGGGGTGATAACCTTTCGAAAAAACCCCTCTGTACTTAGAAATTCGAACCATATCGTTTACTTTAAATTTAGGTTTTGGAAGGACCCCGTCATCATCATCATCATCGTTCGAAAGATTTAAAGGCGTGCGAAATGACACATTGATGGGGGCTAGACCAATTAACCGATGAACTGTGCTGTTATACTTATCGACAACATCTTGCAGTATATCCAACCATTTATAATTCCCGTTGAAACTGAACTCCTTGTAGAGATTAGATTTAAGTGTCCTAATCACCCTTTCCGCAAAAAATATTTTCTTATTGGAAAACGTTGAATAATGGTTGATGGAATGTTTCGACATTAATTTCTTGAAATGAGTGTTAAAATATTCACCTCCGCGGTCAGTGGCCAAGTTATTCGGTTTTCGCAAGTTTTCATCCAATATGCTCCGCATAGCATCGGCTATACTTGCTTTCCGCTTTTAGATTGTAGAGGCTTCACCCACACATATTTAGAAAAAGCATATATTACCACCAGAACATATTTATATCCCTTGTTGTAATGGGCATAAGAGTTAAAGACTGCTATATCGTTTTCCCAGAGGTCATCGCACCCTAGAACGGTTGCCGAACGTCTGGGGAAATTTATTCTAGCCTGCCTGTGGATCTCGTTAACGATTGCTCTCTTTACATCGCTCATAATAGTACTAGTATTTTAAATATTTTACGTTTTTTGTTTTTTATGATAACTTTCTAACGCATCCTCGCGTTCAGACAATTGCGCAATGGTTTTGTTGAAATTCTCGGCAAGGGGGTTGACAAGTGAAACATAAAACGTCTCGAAACGTTGTCTTTCTGCTTTCATTAAATTGATCGATTCCTGCTGAGTGAGTAATTGCCCCTGTTTTCTAGCTTCGATAATTGGCTGTAACTGATTTATCCCGTTATTGATTTGCACTAACAACGGGTCTATTTTGTCGGTGTAGAATTTTTCTCTACGCTCCCAGGTTTTTACTTCTTCAGTTAATCGTTTTAACGGCACTGCATCGTTTTCTTCCAAAGGATAGCCTATATTCGAAAGTCGTCGTTGTTCGATGTCAAACCCGCCGGTGCTTGTTAATGGGAACAAAGGACGTTGTTGTTGTTGTTTACCTCCCTGTTGTTGTTTACCAAATTTATCCATGGGCATCGTGAAAATGAATTAATTTTTACTCATGTTCAAGCTATAGAAGTATACTTATGTAATTTCTAACGTCTTGCCTTGTATAGTTAGCTGGCCGTTTTAGAACTAAAAGTTCATACAACCCATGCGTTCCATCATACCTAACTCCTTTGACTTTAAAATATTGCTCTCTATTTCCAACGTCGAGGAAGGAATCTCCAAACTTCCATTTATCCAAATTAACGTCATACTTAACACCGTACGGGGATTTATCTATGCTTCGATCGTTTCGCAGCATAAGAGAAAGATATTTCCTAGGTAGCGGGTGATATTGTTCTAAAAGGTCTCGCGTTGACACATTTTCCCATACCGGATATATATCCTCGTTACCAGACTCTACCCTTTTGTCCACCCCCCTGCTTCGTCGCCTTCTTCTTCTTCCACTTTTTCTTCTTCGTCTTCCGCCCCTTCTTCACCCTTCATCTTGAACGATGTGCGCATTTTTGTAAGCAATTTTGATCTAGGAGGGGAAGTACTTGGAGTAGCCGCTACTGTGCTAAAAACGGGTGTGGACCAGGCCAACGGCATTTTCATCGGAGTGCTTGTTTTTCCTTTTTTGTTAATGGTTTTCAGGGAGCGAGCGATGTCTTCTATAGGATCCAGAAGGGGTTTGTGCGTTTTAGCATAAGCGATTTCTTTAAGTTGCGCGCCCGATTGTAAGGCTTTAAATTTCCTTCGTATATCATTAGCAACTTGAATTAATGCTTTTTTACGAAGTTTATCGGCTGCGATGTTGTCCCCCATAATAAGGTTACAATATCAATCGCTACTTTAGTTCGACTAGATGAGTTAGCTAAATTACTTCGAATTTATAGCGGTTAGGGTCTAATAAAACCGTCGAAGTTTATTCTGTAACGTCCGTTGTTGACGTCACAATCCTTGTTGATCATTAGAAATCCGTAGCGACTGTCTTTCTAGCACCGAGTGCACATGTCCTGAAATTTATTAAAAGACATATCGATGCTCGCATGATCTTCGTAAACGTGACGCATGTTTGTCGTCCTGTTTAAAAATCAATAACATGTTCGCGTTATCGCGTAGCAGATGTTTAGGAATTTTCGTGTAAGACTGACAGAGATAGAAACTGTCTATACCGTGATGTCGTCCCATGCTGAAGAAATGGCGCATCGGATTCTGATTGTCCATGCTGACGTCGTCAACACGAAAATCGAGTTAGGGCGCGTTTCATCGGGCATCATGACGGACTCGTTTTCGCTAAAAGTAAAATACCCCATGCCTTTTACACGCTTCAGCGCTTCTTTCAAAAACGTATACTTCGGTTGATGAAGAGACCGGGAATAAATATAAACATTGGCGAACTTCAACCCTTTGGGCTCCACCAACATGGAGAGCATCGCATTTGATTTGCCGGAATCGGAGAGGGCCACTATCAAGCACCTGATGGAGGATGGAAATAAACTGCTATGCTTAGCACCATCAACTTTTGCCCCAGAGTCCATGAGCAGCTCTTTTTCCAAATCGCGTACGGTTAACCTTTCACTTTGTCGCACGATTTTCATTATTTTTTCCACTATATCCGGCAAGTAATATAAAATGCAGATTATGCTATAAATAAGCTTGTACGCATGATACGAAGTTATTCGTTCAAATGATCGTGCACGAAGGCGGAGGTGTCTTAAACAAGCTTATAGATAAACTACCCGTCGAACTACACCTTCCGGGCTATCAATTCTGCGGTCCCGGTACACGATTGGGACAAAGATTAGCACGCGGAGATCCCGGCGTAAATCCCTTGGACGCCGCTTGTAAGGAGCACGATATCGCTTATTCGAGTCATCAGGACGTGAAATCGAGACATCTTGCGGACGCAGTTCTCGAACAATAAGCCTGGAAGCGGGTTAAAGCAAAGGATTCCAGTGTTTCAGAGAAAGCAAACGCTTGGCTCGTGACCAACGTCATGAAAGCTAAAAGAAAACTTGGAATGGGGCTTGGAAGAGGAGGAGGAGGCGGCGGCGGTAATAAACAATCTAAAGTTGCCTTCGGTAGGATCGTGAAAACCGGACTTAACGCCGTAAAAGGTGCTCAAGCGGAAACTATCGCGAAAGCTGCGAAAATAGCTGTGGGTGCGGCGAGAAGAGCCGTTAAAGAAGCAGGGGGTAGAAGATGTGTGAGAGAACCTCGAGTAATTCCTATTCCAAGTGGGGCGGTAAAACAAGGTGGTCTACTTCCCTTATTGCCGGCCATTTTTGGAGGACTCGCTGCGCTTGGCTCGCTGGCCGGGGGCGTATCTCAGGTGGTTAAAGCCGTGAAAGACGTAGAATCCGCTAAAGATCAATTGGTAAAAATGAAAGATCACAATAGGAGGATGGAGGGTATAGCGATCGGAAAAGGTGGAAGTATGATTATAAAACACCGGTCGCCGAGTAAATCGGGTCTCGGTTTGTACTTGAGCAAGAAACCTAAAAGCGGCGGCAGAGGGCTCTATTTACGAAAAAACCGACAAAAAACTAATAAATTTGCCTCAGCGTCCTCTCACCAACATTGACAGATACAAATATGCCGCAGGTATACCCCATTTTCGGGGCGTACTTATGCGCGATGGATTACCTTCGCGACCTTGGAAGAAAGAAAGTGGAAAAGTCAATTTGGATTCGACAACGGGGAAAGGGACGCATTGGGTTGCATACAGGAAACGTAACAACTTGATTGAATACTTTGACGGATTTGGAAATTTAAAGCCGCCGCGAGAACTTGTAAACTATTTCGGTAAAAATGCCAGAAACATGATCTATATCAAACACGGAACGATATCAAAATTACAATTCCTACAACTGCGGACATCTGTGTTTGCAATTTCTGAGGAAATAAAAAGAGGGTATGTGACGCGTCCTCGTTTAATCATGTCCGAGACGTTCACTTTAACGGGTACAGGCAGTTACCTGAGTACTAACTATTATCCACCGGTTGCCTTAAATGCCGACTACGAGTACACGTTAGGACTAATAGGTTACTGGACCTACAACGCTCTCCGAAACATCTTTCCAGGCAATAATAAAATCTATTGGCGCAAACTGGGCGATAAAAAGAACAGACAGCTACTCATAGCGGAGGGGGCATATGAAATAAATTCGTTGAATGAGTACATATCGAAGAAATTGACGCTGACCAATAATGAAACTCTCAAGCAGGAAGAACTATTTTCTCTGCAACCGAATACGAACACTTTAAAGTGTGAAATCAAAAGTAAATATGTCATTGATTTTCGCCCCGACGACTCTATCGGACGCATGCTCGGCTTCTCCCCCAAAGTTTTAGAAGCGGACGTATTACACGAATCGGATTTACCCGTTAAAATATCTCCGGCCTAGTATACGAATAAATTAATATAACTGGAGGCGCACATTATAAGGACACCCCGGTACATACAATATACGAATTCGCGCTGGACGTAGTGCCGGGGGAACAAGTGAACAAAAAACCTACAAACGTAATATATCTCCCAGTAGTAGTTGCGGATCAAATAGATAATATCACGTTATTACTCACGAATCAAAACGGAGAACGATTAAATTTCGGACACGAAGACGCTACTATACGATTGGAGCTTAAAAAAAAAGAACGAGAGAAAAAATGGGGTTAGACTTCACTACTACTGGTAATAATAATAATAAGATGGTAATGAGAAAAACGGAGATGGATGAGAACATAATATCCCATTATAAAAGAGCGGCTCGTGATCTACGCGTCACTAATCGTGCGAACGTTAAACGATTAAAACCTCAAGACGTCCACTTTTTGAAATCTCTCGGATTTACAGTTTTGAAAGAAAGTGATGAGCAGTGAAAAATTAAACATATTCGACGACATCCGACTAGATGAGGATATTATCGAACAGAAATGGATCGCCCATACGCCCCCGACTCCAGCGGAAAACTTCAAATCTAGCGATGAAGTCACCATAACGGTGGAACAACGAGATTCGCTCGTCAGCATTTATGAGAGTTTCCTTTATGTGGAAGAACAACTTGAAGTTGCGGACTCAACGTAAAACAATGTAATCTAGTCAACAACGCTATTTCCCATCTGTTCGAAGAGGTCAAATTAAGTCTGAACGATACCATGATCGAGTCTATACGAAGACCGGGAATTACCTCCACCATGAGGGGTCTTGCAACTTACAACAAGGACACCATTAAATCGCTCGAGATCGCCGGATGGGGTGCCGATCCCTTTACTCTTCCCATTTCCAGCGAGAGTACGGACAAGAAATTCTCATGCCCTTATCGTTGTAGTTTGGAATAGCCGAGGACTACAATAAGTTAATCGTATGGTCCAAAATGCAGTTAAGTTTGGTTCGTGCTCGTACAGACTCAAATTGTATTCAAAGCGCAGAAAGCGATCGTAACATTAGCCTCAGCAAAATAGAATGGCGAGTGCCTCACTTCAGCTTGAGCGATGCCGCCAAGTTACGACTCCTAAACAAAATCTACAAGGGCAAATTCATCACGATCCCTTTCCGAAAAAGAACCCTTAACAGCATACCCGGGTTACGCAGCGGACGCGAGGATGTTATAGAATTGGGATCCGTGAAAGCCTTCGAGAGGCCTCATCATGTAATCGTGGGATTTCAAGTGAACAAGGAAAATATTGCTAAAGAAAACGCGAGCACCTTAAATCACGCCAACATAAAAAATATTACGGTCTATATCGATTCGGTGGCTCACCCCAGTGAATGAACTTGGACTTTAATAAAAACTTATTTACGGAGGCGTACAGAAATTACTGCGACTTTCAGTCATCCTACTACGGAAACAACCCCCATTTTCCCCACCCTCTCATGAGTTACAGTGAATTTCTTAAATCTACGTCATCGATCTATCGAAACAGGACGAGAGCGTAAAAGCGGGGACGGTTAGTATTAAAATTGAGATCAAAGCGAGCACAGCGTTCGCTAACAACACGTACGCGTACGTTCTATTACTTCACGACACCATAGTATCGTACGAACCAGTTACGAGCACCGTTACCACCCTGTAAACGATGATAATAATATATTTGCAGGGCTTCGAAGCACCCCATTTTGTTCCGAAAAAAATGGCCATTACTGACGGAGAACAAACAGCTCATTATGTCTTTAAACCGCCGTGTCCATTTCATGAATTGACACTTTCGCAACAGACCACCTTCAACTGGCTCACCAGATATCATCACGAATTGCGATGGTCCTTCGGTAATACGGATTTGCGAAAAATCGATAAAATCTTAAGTGTCGTCACGTCGCGAGACAACGCCATATATTGCAAGGGTAAAATTAAATCCGATTACCTGCGAAATCACACGACGTTGCCGGTGATAGACTTGGATGATCGGATGTCCGAAGAAGAGTTCCTTGAAAAGATGGCTTCTCTACGCCACTGGAAACCACCATGTTTTTCACATATTCTCAATTATTGTCGGTGTGCTATTAATAATGTAAATCAAATATATTACGCACTGTCTCAAAATGACAAATTAACCAAACAAACAGAATAATTTCTTTTATTATTATTATTATTATTATAATTATTATTGTTATTTATGTGTACTTAACTATGAAAGAAATAAAAAATGACGTAATAAAATAAAGTAATGTTTATTGTTTTTATTTTTACATACAATTATCTACAAAGTAAAGTAAGTAAACAATCTAAAAATTATTAATACAACCATCAATATTATGACAAGGGGAAATACATTATTTGGAATTAACAAAACTTTAATAGTTCCATCCACCACACCTCCTCCTCCTCCTACCGGTGACGAGGAATTCGTTCTATTCCACAACAGGGGTGTCCATTCTGATTCTTGCCAGCTTTCATTTTGATACAGATAACGTAATTTGATCCAAATAAATCGTACTCGATATCGCTGGTGAAAGGCTCCCAGTGCATAGGAAAATGCGTAGGTACTATTTACATATTCTGTTTGCATTCTATTCCACGCCTCCGGTATCGGAGATGATGATGATGATGGAGGGGCATTAGGGAAGGTATCTTCATTTTCGCTAAAATAGAAACCAACGTAGGCCTCTTTTGCTCCGACCGGATGAGCTACGTAAAGCACTTTACGGTCGGCAACAATCGATGACAACACCAAGGCCACCGTCGACAATAACATGATGCGCGTGTTTTTCACTTGAGACGTACTCGATTACTACTGCTTTGATGTCTCGAGAAACACCGGTATAAATTCCACTAGAGCGAACGAATTAGGAGCGAATTTTTGCTTCTTTACCCCCTCACCGGCCTCTTCCTCATCACCGTCATCGATGACGTCATCTTGTACAAGTTTCTGTCCTCGATAAGCCAAATAACACGTGCACATGTTTAACATTGCTATTTTTTCATTAGTTAAATAATCACTTATTCTTTTCGGTAAAAATAACACAAAATCTTCCAGTTCTACCAGCAACGAGCGACAATGCGTTTTCGTATTAATGGCTCGAACGTCTAACATCAGATATTCCCGATCTACAGGTAGATCTTTCAATTTCTTTATCGGTTTCTGAACTGCCGATTCAATATTATTCAGACAGGAAAAATCTTGCTACGCCACCCATCGCTGCTGCTTCCGTTGATGATGATGATGATGATGCAATCTCTGTCAAACTCGGTTCGCTCATCGTCATTATCTTTGCTCTACTACAAAAAACGTCTTCACTCAACAAATTCACTAAGGCTATTAATATAATTGGAAACTTCACTTCGCACGCTTCCCTCCGCAATCATGCTTCCCCCTCCGCCTTGTCGGCGTCATCGCCCCCCGCCTCTTCTGCCGCATTCGCCTTCTCATCATCGATGGATGGTATTTTAAAAAACTTTCTCATCTCATCAGACAGATGATGCGTCAAATCTAATTTTTCTAATTCTTCATATAGAACTTCTAACGAGATCTCCGTTCGCAAACACGCTTCACACAACTCCATCCCCTTCAAATACGTTCCGTGAAGCTTCATACAATATTCGTAACAGCCATACGTCATTGCCAGTCGTAAACCGCTTCGTGCATAGCGTCTTTAGCAGCATCCTCGAACTGCCTCAATAAACGTTCCACCCCGCTAACGGCGTCTCGCACCACGGGATAATCCTGAGCACTATACAACATCATCATGTTGATTTCACAAGCAATACTACACTAGTTTCCCTTGGCCGCTGGGGGGCTAGAGCACTAGTCCACCCCTACCCCCTCGATCGAGGTCGCGCGCAAAATCAGTTTCAAATTAACTCGTTTCAACGCCCCACTGGTCCACCGCACCAATGGAACACCCCCCACCCCGCTACGTAACGCCCCGACAAATTTTTCAAATTAACCGGGACCTCCCGACCGCATTCACACGCACGGCGACATCTTGCGCCAGGTGTGGCGCAACAACCTTTTTTGCGCCAACGCCCCGGATTGACCAATCAAGACGAAGCATCACTTTTACTCTTTTTCCCGCCTAAACACGACCACTGCGACATCTAGTGACACATGCGACAACCTCCTTTACCCGCTAAACGAGTTCCGACCAATCACGAACAAGCATTACATTCACCTTTTTCCCGCCAACACACTCAACCCCACACCCACGCTGACATCTAGCGGGAAGGACGCCAAGTTTGACACACATAACCTCACTAAATTGTCCTGCCTTCAATACGAAGCTCCCATAAGAATAACATGGGGAGATTTGGGCTTGAACCGCTATTTACTTACTACTAATTTTCTCTTCGGAAATGTTAATTTCTGCAAAGTTTTAATAATTCTCTTAAAAATTCTACAATGACAGAGGGATTTTACAAACCATATTTTAGCATGGATAAAAGCTTAGGTTAATCCTTATATTCGATTTCTCAAGGAGACATGCAATCTATTTTGTAATTGGTTTGCTTAGTCGAAGAAAAAAGATACTGTAGAACTTGGGTGGAATGCCTAATCGCCCTCGAACGACTGAGGCACTTCGCCTTCGGCGTCGTGCCTCAAACTTCGTTCTCGTGCGATATAGGCATCATATCCACCCTTGTTGCACAAACTACTATTTATTAATGGCCAAATTTAAATACGTACTTAAATATTGTAAATAATAGTAGATAATGTACAGTGCAAAAATTACAGTATATTTCTGAAATATTAAAAAAACAGAAATCAGGTTAAAAACAACAAATATATTTAAAATAAATAATTAGATTTATAAAGTTATAAAATAAATTATATTTTATAATATAAATTTGTAGTTCTATGGTATTAAAGTGAGACACGTATATTTTGCCGCGAAGATGGGATCTCTTTAGGTACCGAGAGAAACTGTCAGCCGTAGTCGCAACCATGTGACAACTCGTTATCGACAGGAATGCGAATCCCAAAATCACGAAAAAATGGCGTACTCGAAACATATGTTGCGAGTCGAAGGAATAAGAATTCTTTAGCAGACATACTACACAGACAATAGAAGGTACTCCAGTTGATTTTAGATCTTTGCGAATTACGGTATTTACTTTTGACGTATTTAATGGTTGCGCATTACATTAACAACTACCTTCAGGATATTTGTTACAGTAAGACTAATAAAACCACAAGAAAGATTCCAGATTTACGACCAATATTAAAATAGTATATTAAAGTATTAGTTTCATAAGACACGTTTTTAGCGCACGCGTCCGAGTTTAGAAAACAACCCGTGTAGCGGGGAGTTTTCTAAAGAGGATAAGTGCGCTAAAACGTCTTATGAAACGAATACTTTATAATATTTTTTTCTATTTGCGTTATTTCATTATTAAATAATTAAAAAAAGTTACTTAGTTTTAAATAAAATTTGTTAGGAATATTTTGGTAAGTAGCATGACAGTTGGCAACACTAGAAATTATGTAATTGTTTTTTATATAACCTCGCTAACTTTAGGTAATACGCGCGACGTAGAAATTCCTTCTTGTCTTGTCTTGTGTAAAGCCTGCTGCTAAGCAGCAGGACCTATTTCAAACTTACCAGGTGTATTACATGTACTGTTGAAAATTATTATAAATTCAAAGTAGAATGTATGCCAATGTATTTGTGACATAAATAATTGCTACTTAGGCCCGGTTTCACCAACAACAAATAGCTACTTATTCATAGAATAACTTTAATCTCTAAATAAAATCCATATTTTGCGTTTCACCAACACTGAATAGCACTATTCAATGGTTAAATCGACAAATAAGTTAACTGACGAAATATCTCTAGTTAAATTACTATTTAGAGATTCATAACCTCAAAGTGAAACCAATAAACAGTAATAAACAGTACGTTTGTCCCGGTATTTATATTAAATTCACGGACAGTTACTACAAAATGCGAGTGTTAGAATAATTTAAATATTGTATATACAATACAATGCGATTCTAATAAAGTCTGAAACTATCGACATAAATCTTTTATTAAATGTTAAAAGAAAACCTGGAATACGCCAATTTTTATGTTAAACGGGATATATTTTAGTTGAATTGTTATTTTTAAATTGTGTTTTGTTTATGAATTATGGCAATAGCACAGATTTTCTACATGGAAACTTTTTTTTATGATGAATTTGGAAAGAGTTTATACAATTCTAAGACCAAATATACCTACTAAAAAAAATTCGAAAATTGAAATTTTGGAGATACTCTCATGCTTTTAAAGTTTAAAAACAAAAATTGAATAACAATCAAGAGTTCAAAGTTTTAATAAAGAAACTTTGTAAAGAACCGTCATAATCTTAACGCTAAGACAGTTGCTACATGGCTACTTGATTCAAACAATCTTTTAATAGCAAGCCTAAAACAAAAACCCCATAAACAAACGAAAATCAGGTTAAATTGTATTGGTGCCCAACTTAAATTCCCTAAAAATCAGTCTAGGGACCCTAGATTTTATAAACAGTAACGGCGCATTCACAATGAACTTCGCCTTATTCATCGAATAACTAACTACGTCTACAAATGTGTTGGTGAAACAGTAATTTAGTTAACCTGAGATTAAATTTTATTCATAGAATAACTATTCATTGATTTATTTAGCATTGGTGAAACCGGGCCTTAATGAATTAAAAAATTGGATGAAATAAGAATAATTATATTTCATTTCATAGAATAAATACCTTATTTGTTAAAGAAATTAATGAGGTATGCAATAGTATTTTCAGCAAAGAATGATTTTTGTTAACAAAAATAATTATATGACAATTATATAATTATAATTACATATAATTTAAAGAAACTGAATTTTATTACGTTAAGTTTATCGTTAGCATATTGCAAATACATAACACAATGCATCCCATGTGATGCATGAACTTTAAAAAATAAAAGATTACTGTTTCCAGTATTCTAAAAAAATTCATTAGGATTAGGACACGCATAATGCGTGTCCTAATAATTTCATTAGGACACGCAAATATAAAAGCAAAATAGTAGACGGGCGATAGCAGCGCTCGTTTGATGAAAAGGTCAATTGGAATTTGGAACCCGCCGTATGCTCAATTATTTGATCGCCGTATGTTGTTTTGTATGTATGTATTATTATTCTAATAATAATTAATAATAGTATTAAGAAAAGTATAGGGTAACCCAGAGTGCTGTCAAGAGTATCAAGGACAAACATAAAATATAACCTCAAATGATACTATACATTGCTATCCATTTACATAAAATATAGGTTAAAGCAAAAATTGGATGTTTAAATCAGAGACTGGAACCTTTTACAAATATAGGTTCCGGTTGTTCCGGTTCTTGAAAATTCAAAATAAAGGTTTCGGTTCCGATTCTCTTTCTAAACATTCTAGGTTTTCTAAACATTAAGGTTCCGGTTCCGGTTCCATAAGGGTTTCGGAAGCAAAAGTAATGACGTCACATTTTATGTTGGTATATAGCTGCAAATATCTCCAAACAAATATGACCATGATAACTGACAGTCAATGCATGTTAGGTTAAAGTATTGTTTATAATATAGGTGATAATTGATAAATATATTTGCTCTTCGGTATTTCAACTTTTTTTACTCGGGAAACTCTAGTGCTATAGTCACAATTATTTACAACAATGGATACCATAGAAACTGAGCTCTTGGAGTAAACAGATGTGAAGTACCGAACGTGGTTAATATTGTAGATTCTTTTCAAGATGAAATTTGTTTGGAAATATTCAGGGCTACCAATATAAAATGTGACGTAATACTATTCTAGTCAATTCACACACTGCTATTGGTCAATTAGTAGTGGAAGTGGATCTAATATGAATATCAACTTAGTAAGAAATGGTTATGGTAGCGCTGTTGGGAGAATGTTGAACTACTTTTTTTATTTACCAGTAGAACCGAAATGTGGAACCGAAAAATACCGGTTCCTTTGAAAATTTATAACGGTTCGGGTTCTCATCTTAACAACACGAATTTTAGTAAGGGTTCTGATTCCGGTTTCGGTTCCATAAAAGTAATCGGTTCCGGTTCCGATTCCGGTTCTTTTGGGTTCCTGTCCCAGTCCCTGGTTTAAATTACTAACAAGAGAAATAAATATTTAAAACATTTAATATTCTTAAAACTACACTGTTTCACTGTTTGTTTGTCCTTCAGCGACCCTGAGGGAAATTCCCCCCTTCCAAAATGTATACATAAGTATACATAGGATAGAAACAAATAATTTTTGGTTAATTATTATATAGATTAAAACAATTATTTTTCCAGAAATTTGCCCCCCCCAAAATAATTCTCTGGATCCGCCCCTGGATTCTGTTATTACATAAAATAGATGATAAAGTGAAAACTGCATGTTTAAGTTATTAAATGTGTGTGTTCTTCAGATTCTCTGTAAAATAATCTGTTCTGGATAAGCATTTGCACAATGGATAGCGATGAGATAAATATAATAAAAAATGAAATAGGCATCAAATTAGAATCGGAAGTAATTGAAGGCAACAACACAAGTAATAATACCAGCTCTCATCAGAGTGAGAAGAAACCATCATCATATGCTCTTATTATGGCGTCAGTTGACGATCACGTACCAATTCATAAACGAGCAAAACAATTGGGAAGACAGCTATGTAATTATAAATGTACAGTAAAGTCAAGCCTCAAAAGACACATATTTACTCATTGTGGTGAGAAACTATTTCAATGTAACATATGTAATTATAAATGTTCAGAAAAGTATAGTCTGAAAATCCACATTCGCACTCATAGTGGTGAGAAACCATTTCAATGCTATATATGTAATTATAAATGTTCACGAAAGGATAAACTCAGAAGCTATATTCGCACTCATAGTGGTGAGAAAGCATTTCAATGTAATTTATGTGAATATAAATGTTCAGAAAAGAGTAGTCTCAAATTGCACATGCTCACTCATACAAGTGAGAAACCATTTGAATGTAATATATGTAATTATAAATGTTCAGGAAAGAGTCGACTCATAATCCACACTCGCACTCATAGTGATCAGAAACCATTTCAATGTATGTGGTTTATGTGATTATCAATGTTCTCGAAACGGTATTCTCAAAAAACATATGTTCATTCATAGTGGTGAGAAACCATTTAAATGTTATTTATGTAATTATCAATGTTCACAAAGAGGTCATCTCAAAAACCATATGCTCACTCATAGTGGTGAGAAACCGTTTTTATGTAATTTATGTAGTTACAAACGTTCACAAACGGTTTATCTTAAAAGCCACATGCTCACTCATAGTGGTAAAAAACCATTTTAATGTAATTTATGCAATTATAAATGTTCTCAAAAAGGTCAACTTAAAAATCACATACGCAGTCATAGTGGTGAAAAACCACTAAAATGTAACTTATGTGGTCATAAATATTCTGAAAAAGGTAGTCTCAAAAAACATATGATCACTCATAGTTAAGGGAAAACCATCTGAATATAATTTATGTGATTGTAAATGTTGAGTGAAACAAAATCTCAAAACACCTACACTCAATGATTGTAGTGAAAAATGGTTGAATGTAATTTATGTGGTTATTAGTGTCCGTGAAACTGTTATCTCAAAATCGACTTGCTCATCCATAGTGGTGAGAACTATGAATTATTTCTTTAATGAACCAATAATTATAAAATAAAAAAACTATTTTTTTTAATAAATGTGATTTCAGTGATTATATTTTTAAATACTAACACGAAGAAAACAAACAACAATGTAGAGAAAACGTATTGACTAATATTACATGTTTATTCATAGGATAGATGTATACAACTATTTTCTAAAAAACTAGCATTTTCCTTATCAAGATAATGTATTTTTTATAAATTATTTTTATTTTAATATTTAGAGGTTTAATAAAAAAATAAAATAAGTATCTGTAGCAATAATACGTTACCCCTATAAAAAATAAAACAAGTAAAACCTATCATTATAGTAACGTTCTTTTTTAAAATAATAACAAAAATGCTGTTTAAATCGTCTATTCACAAGAGAGATATTATTTACATACACTTAATTAAAAACACTATAATTATAAACTATTTAATGAACTATTTAAATACTAGATATTTACAAACTTAAAGTAGGCTATTTAGATAAGAACTATTTATGTATCACAACCATTATTAACATTTATTTATTCACTAATATTCGACTACTAACTAATTATTCAAAGCACATTTCGATACGACGGTTACACACTAACTGAACTCCTTCTACCTGCAACCTCATTTTATATCTTCCATATAAAGTTACCGATGAATCATACATGCAGGTGTTGATGAATCATACATGCAGGTGTTGATCAATCATACATGCAGCTGTTGATGAGTCACGTCGATGAGTCGTGTCAATGAGTCATGTAGTCTCGAATGTTCAACGTCGGGGAATAGGAGGTTTTCCCTATTTGTTACATTATTATTATCATCATCAAATTTGAACGTTCTCAGCATATCTAGCTGAAACCTATTTGCTCACTCGAATGTTAGGGTTTGGCTCGCTTGTAGGTTCTGAGTAGAACAGATATTACAGTCTGTGCAAGAGTTATATTTAAATTATAGATTATATGTAGTAGAATCGTTACTGAAACTCAACAGTTTTCGTTGAAAATATTTAGTGTTTTTCGAACAATTCTACTGGTAAGTGAATACGATGAGCTTTATTGGAATCTTTTCAGGGTATGTAGTTCATCAGGTTGTTTATAACTAGTCCATTCATAGATATAGCTGTAGGTTAGGGTGGTCCAACAAAAAAGCAAAGTCGGAAATCTTATGCTCTCACCCACCCGCTAGGCTTATTGTATATCGAAAAAAAGTACCCCTATTTTTTTATTTTGAAATCGGACAATGTTTAGGGGTGCCTCAAAGCCCTTAAAGTTTCCCATGTATTTTATATGGGAAAAAAGCACTTTTTCATAGATTTGGTGTCGAATTTTAGAAAATCAATATTAATAGTAATAAATATTTTTTAACGATTTTTCTGTTTCTTTCATTTATGGGGTTTTTTGCGGGTCTGTAAAAAAATAGTTAATATAAAAAATTTACCAAATAAATTATTGGATGTCATTCTCTGAACATTTCTGAAGAGAAACAGAGTAGTCCGGTTGAAAAATATTGATTTTCTAGGATTCTATACCAAATCTACGAAAACGTGTTTTTTTCCCATATAAAATACATGGGAAGCTTTGAGGCACCCCTAAACATCGACCGATTTCAAAATAAAAAAATAGGGGTACTTTTTTTTCGATATACAATAATCCTAGGGGGTGAGAGCATAAAATTTCCGGCTTGGCTTTTTTGTTGGACCACCCTACTGTAGGTAATATGAGAACATTTTCTAATCTATGTATTTGTTTATACTATTCTGCACGAAGGTCTTGATATTTTCTGATTTTCTCCCTCTCTGATTTATAAAGTTTAGAATCCTTTGGTTTTGTTATATCAATAAGAAATGCAATATTATGCTATATTATTATAATGTATGTTATATAAGATAATATGCGGACTGTTATTAGCAATTGCTCTGTCAGTGGTCATCGATGTGTTCCAATAGATTTTACAAGTGGTGTTTTCTATAATAAGCTGTGGTAAGTTTTTGAAGTTGACTATTGACTTGAGCTGCAGTTCAAGAAGATAACACACGCTAAGTGGGAGTTGAGGTCAGGGGGAATTAGCATAATTGTTAATAAGTACTCGTAGTTTATTTTTTACTGTAAACTTAGAAAGCAACATCTTTGAAATTGAATACTTTAATAACCGTATGTGTGTAACAACACTAGGGTTTCTGGGTCTCGACAATTTTTCCCCTGCTTATAAAAGAAAATGTCCACAGGATTGTTGATGTCATAAACCAAGCTTTCGAAGACAAGCAGTATTGCACTGCTGCATTTTTAGACAACAGCCAAGCCTTCGATAGAGTATGCCATGACGGGCTCCTATTCAAGTTAAAGAAATCACTTCCACACAGCTACTTTGTTATTCTTAAATCCTTTTTGTCAGACAGACTCTTCCAAGTCAAACATGGTTAAGAAATTACAGACCTGCATCCAATAAAATCAGGCGTTCCTCAAGGAAGCATATTAAGTCCTATGCCCTACTTGCTATTTACAGCGGATTTTCCGAGGAATAACCATTCTACCACCGCTACTTTTGCCGACGACAAAGCAGTATTAGTTAAACATGAGGACCCAACAATCGCAGCCATGCTTCTCCAGCGGGAATTACACAAAATAGAAAACTGGGCGCAAAAATGGAGAGTTCAAATCAATAACGAAAAATCCGCGCAGATCACATTCACAAAACGCAGAGGGATCACCCCACCAGTTCAGTTATTATCAATAATGCTCCACCTCAGCAGGTTCAACAAGTTAAATACCTAGGACTACATCTGGACAAAGGATTATCGTGGAAAAGCCATATATGGAAAAAACGGAAACAACTGGGCCTCAAATTCCGTAAGCACTGCTAGGTCGCCAGTCCAAACTAACAACAACAAACAAAGTGCTAGTTTATAAAACCATCTTTAAACCTATATGGTCTTACGGACGTCAGCTCTGGGGAACCGCCGCCACTTCTTCGCTACAATCTATAGAAAGATTTCAAAGCAAAGTGCTACGTATTATATGTGATGCGCCCTATTTTGTCAGAAACTTCGACATCCTAAGTGATTTAAAAATAAACACAGTGCGCGAAGAAATAAGTAAGTGTAGTGCTAAATATTTAGTCAGACTATCCAGTCATCCAAACGCCTATGCAGTCAACCTGCTCGATAATAGTGAACAAACACATAGGTTAAAACGGTTTAAACTTTTAGATTTGCCTTGCAGATTTTAATGTCTGTCTTATTGCAACTTAAAACCGCTGTACTTTACCAAGTCAAAACAGAGAGGTATTCGTTGGAATACTCTTACATGCCCTTAGCCACGTCCTATTGTTATTATTCAAGTGACCATGTATTTACTTATTGTATGTTATACATGAAATAAATAAAGATTAGTAAAAGTTTCACAGTTTTTAAAACTGTGAAACTTTTACTAATCTTTATTTATTTCATGATCATGGAGTTCTACAAAGTAAGGCTGGAAATAATAAACAAGTATGTTATACAGATTGTAAATAGATAGAAACATAAATAACAAAATAAAAGAAAATAGGCACGCCACTGCAAAATAGTAGATAAAAGTATATGGAAATTATGCCTATTACATACTTTTATGCCCGGTCGGGCGATTATGGCCTATTTAGCGGCCTGTTTTTATAGCGTAAATTGCTAAATTAGAGCAGCCCCTTGTACTACCCTTGTTTACGCCGCTTCCATAGTAATAAAAGTAATTATATACCACTGCACCTACCTACTTGAAGTTCTACACCTTTCAAATTGTTTTTATTTTAAATTAAATATTAAATTATTAATTAAATATTAAATTAAATAATAATTAACTTAGACCGGACATAAACTAAGTATGCATTTCGGGCTTAATTAGTGTCTTAGAGCCCTCTATCGTCTTAGCGCCTTCGGCTTTCGTGAACTAGAATCTGGTGTTCAGGGGCACTGATTACATGTCTCTCCCTCCGATTAGTATTAGGGGTCTAGAATCTGATACCCAGGGGAATTGATTACTTGACTTCCTAATGTACTTAGTTGTAGTTTATTTAGGGACCTCAAATCTGATGCGCAGGGGCATCGATTACCTGGTTCCCTAAAAGGCTTAGTTGTAGGACATAGTGCTAGTATAGGGTGGTTCCGATCATCCTCATCTTTATGTTACTTTTAGGAGTACTTGTACGTCCTCACACTTTTATTTGTAACCCAATGTATTGTACTTAACTTGTTGTTTAGTATATGATTAAATGTGGTCTGTGTTTATTTCCTATTTTCTTCCTTTGACTACGACCCGTCAGTCACGAAAACCCTACGTGACACTATCTATTAATTGTTTTAGCTTTAGTCTTCCGCACACTTCCTCCAAAAATGACTCAAACTAAAACAATTACTAAACAGAAAAAAAGCATTTGGAAAAGGCTAAACAAAAGTCGATCCTGATGGTCTTGCGGTGCAGGGACACGCAAACATCTCTTCGTTACTGTTAATTTGCTTCCGAACAGCACTGTACTTTATTCATTGGTCCATTTTACTAACACCTATTTTTTTTGTTAGAAAATAGGGTTGTTGCGCGATTGTTTTCACTACTGGCGACTTCTAAATAATCTTACCACTTATCGCCACTCAAAGTCGTGGGTTCCATGGTTAGTACTTCTTTACTTTGAACAGCAAATTGGTAACAACGATGCTTGAAGATGAGAATAATGCAAGGATTACGTGTTTGGCTACAACCAAAGCAAGCTGAAGTAAACTTTGTTTTACAAAGCAATTAAAATGGGCGACATATTGGTTTAGAAAACGTACATTCAGTTGTGCAATATTAATTGAGTTAAGAATTCATGTCAATTTCAATCCCACGGATTTATGGAACGCATTGCGATTTCCAGAACAACAACGCTATGTCCTAGGTAAATACGAAAATAAAAAAATGGTATATACGCGAATGGTATATACCATGTGCGGCTGTGGGTGACCGACCTAATCTAAAGTGCTACCCAACTAATTATCAAGTATCTATTACAGTAAAGGAATAGTATATTACATGTTGAGTTGGTAAAGGATATCTTTACAAGCCAAGCGATAATTGTTTGACCGAGACGGTACGTCGAGGTCAAACAATTATCGCGAGGCGTGGAAACTTTACCAACGAAACATGTATACTATTTTATTCACAATAATTAGACTTAAGATAATCAAAATAAAAAGTAATTTTAAATTTTAAAATAATTTTTTTATAAACTGTCATAATTTCAATCAAAGCCATCTATCGACCAAAAGAAATTTTAAGTAAGGTTTCATTCTTCGCCGCTAGATGGCGACGTATGCGCTCAGTATTTTAAAATTTGAAATTAATTAATTCCATTGTAATTATTAAATATAAAATACGGAAAAATAAAAATAAAACTAATATTAAATAAAAAATATGTTTTTAGCGTTAAGTATATTTATAAAAACTTAAATTTAAATCGGATAAAACGTCCTGTTTTAAATTATTCAGAAAAACAAGTTGGCTATAACTTTACATGTCAGTTTTACAGACATGTAATAGCTATTTACACTCGAATGCGGTAAGTCGAACTTTACAGGGCGACAACTTTGTTTAAGGCGCGAGCCCGTAGGGCGAGTGCCTTATTAGTTGGAGCCCTGTAAAATGACTTGACGCATGAGATTTGTATAAGATTTTTTGGCCGACAAGTTTTATAGAAAATAAAAAAAAATAATTCAAAACATGCACATAATAGTGTGCTCTTGGATGACATTTGTAGTTTCCAAACGTACAATAGATGGCGCTGCGGCGATTTAAATTAATTAAATTTTAATTTTTTCTATTAAAGCCCGAAATATTTTTAATAATAACTTAGGTAACATGTATTTTATTACATAAACTTAATTATTACAAGAATAGTTGGTTTCTTAAATATCTCTAATTGCCCAGTGTTTTTTAGTATTTTTACCACATTCGCTTGTCATTTTACGACATCATGCGTAAATATGAAGCTACAGTTGACGTAAACAAAACTGAAACAAACGTTTTAAAATACAGGAGGCCAAAAAGGAAATTGTTAACCACTTTGGTGTTGCTATAGCAATAGCTTACTTTCCAAGGTTTTTACAACATATGAAATGTGCATATTGCAATATGATTGTGAATAAAAGCTTTTTCTAACCTTAAGTTAAGTAAAAAAGTAAATACAACAGGTTATTTTTATTAATTTATTTTTTAAAAAACATATGTTTATATTGTGTATTACTATTAATACTGTCTGTAACATGGGCGTTTAATTACCCTGAATGTATTGTGATGAGAACTTCAATCGTGCGGGCTCAGCGATAATTGCGTTGGAAACCAAAAGATTTTGATTTTTAAAACATAACGTGCACGATTTTGCGTTGTCGCATCGACAACGCAAAATCATGCGAATCGCAGAAACGCTGTGTTTACTTCGGACACCATAATTACTTTCTTCAGGTTTTGCCGTTTGCGATTAATTGATCGCATGCAACGCATCGGGCGTACCGCAGTCACCGTATTTACCTAGCACATAGTTATGGCACTCATTTCGTTATTTTTTTAAAACAAAGGCTCCTTCGACTGATTTACCTAGAACAGCCTTGTAGTGCTTTTTTTGTTGCTACGGTTGCCAGATTGCATACTGCACTTTTGTTTCTTGTGCGAAGTGCATGTGATCTGTGATGAAGTAGTGTGACTGATTTTATAATATTTATTTATTTTTGGGCGAGGAATCAGGATGGCGGAGCATCCTTCGTACCTCATGGCACCGGTTGCTATAATCATTTGGCCGACCCTACTAGAATTTAGCCGAATCTGAGGGAATTTCACCCCCAGTAGGGATTTTTAACGTGCCAAACATCGCATTGACACGGGACCTACAGTTTTACTTCCTATCCGAGAAGTAGGCATGGTTTTTAATTTTTCTCCGCTATAAAAAAATACCAGCTCGGCTGGAGATCGAACTTACGACCCTTGGATTATGAAGCAAACATGCAAACCACTAATCCACCGAGGCTGGCCAAGATTTTATAATAAGAATAAATACAAATAAATAAGTAATGTATCTGATATTTCCGTAAAACTGTAGTATAAGGTTTGTATATCGTGCGCCACTGGCTCCCAAAATGATTTCTACTGCTATTCTAACCTTCTAACTCTAACACATAGTAGTTTGCATGTGTGCGAGAGAGAGAGAGGCGTATTAACGCCAGTGACGCGCATTATGCAGGACCATTCACCCAATATTTATTATTAAACTATTAAACATCAAAAATCTTAAACTGTTCAATTTCTGAAAGGGCCAGCTTGTAGTTTACTTAAAGCAACACACACATTCTTTTAAATTTCATCAATCACGAAAAGTTTTATTATTAGTTGCATGCAAATGGCATACCTTATTTTCACAACTGTGTAAACACAACCACATTTATTTTTATTATTTATTTGAACGTCTTTATTGTTTGAGGTAGTACTCTTTTATAAATATGGTCACAATGGAGGGTGATGAGATAATGAAAATCAAAGATGAAATAGATATCAAAATAGAGTCGCAAATAGTAGAAGAGTGCAACGTCAAAAATAAAACTGTAATGTGCACACCTAAGAGTGAAGACAAAGTACGTCAATACAAATTTTCATGAGTAACTAATTTCCATACATATATGATCACTGATGGTGTTGAAAAATTACAATGTATTGTACGTGATTATACTCTTCAGAGAAAAGCAAACACGAAAAACACATGCTCAAACATGGTGTTGAGAAGCCATTTAAATGTGATATATGTATTTTAAGTGTTCATTGAAGGGCAACCTCAAAAGACACATGCATACTCATAGTGGTGAGAAACCGTTTGAGTGTAATATATGTGGTTATAAATGTGCAGCAAAAAGTAATCTTAAAACTCATGTATACACTCATACAAGTGAAAAACGATTTGAATGTATTTTAGGCGATTATAAATCTTCAGAAAAACGTAGTCTCAAAAGACACATGAGCACTCATACTGGTGAGAAACTATTTAAGTGTGATATATGTGATTATAAATGTTTTGAAAAGAATAATTTTAGAACACACATGCATAGTCATGATGGTGAAAAACTGTTTCAATGTAATGTGTGTGATTATAAATGTTCAAAGCTTAATAATAGACTTAAAATACATATGTGCATTCACAGTGGTGAGAAACCCTTTCAATGTAGTTTATGTGATTATAAATCTTCAGAGCAAAGTGGTCTCAGAAGCCACATGTATACGCGTAGTGGTGAGAAACCACTTGAAAGTCATACATGCAACTTTAAGTGCTCAGAGACGGGCAATCTCAAAAGACATGCGCATTCACAGTGGTGAGAAACCATTTCGATGTAGTTTATGTGATTATAAATCTTCCATGCAAAGTGGTCTCAGAAGGCACATGTATACACATACTGGTAAAAAACCACTTGAATGTCATATATGTAACTTTACGTGTTCAGAGACCGGTAATCTCAAAAGACACATGCACAGTCATAGTGGCGAGAAACGGTTTCAGTGTAATTTATGTGATTATAAATGTTCGGAGAAGCATAATTTCAAACGACACTTATATACTCATACTGGCGAAAAGCCATTTGAATGTAATTTGTGTGATTATAAATCTGCAGATAAAAGTGGTCTAAAAATACATATGCGTATACATAACGGTGAAAAACCATTTGAATGTGGTGTATGTAATTTTAAATGTTCACCTGCGTATTCATAGTAGTGAGACTATTTGAGGAATGCTACGAGTGTAATTTATGTGATTATAAAAATTTAGATAAGAGTAATCTTAGACTGTAACTACTTGAATGTAATTTATTAGCAGTTTTAGAATGTAGTTTAGAAACTAACTAAAATCATTTAAAATAAATTGCAAAATACACATACTTTTTAGTACTGTTAATAAACCATTTAAATGTACTCCATATGACTGTAAATATTTAAAAAAACAATATTCTGAAAAAAATTACTTCACTCAAAAGTTCACTCATGGTGGTGAGAAACCATTTAATTGTAATCTATGATAGTTTCTAAATGATGCTGATTCATAAGTATAAGACACTATGTATTTAAGCTGACAATATGAAATGATAAATGAGATGAAGGTAATTTGAAAACATGTGAATTTAAATTTTCACAGAAAGGTTCAGTTTAAAAAACAAGATTTTCTAGTGGCGAAAAGTATATGAAATTATGTATTTTGATATGTAATCAAAATATTTATAAAATGATACAATGCAAATAAATCTAATAGTTTACAAGTTGTTTCTAAGACATCGTAAGTTACAAAAAACATCAATTTAAGCTTTGAGAAATGAGTAAAATTTTTTTTAAAAATAGTTGCCCTTCCAGAGGTGGGCCATCCACTCATTCTTTTTAGTATGTGTTCTAAAAATAATGTATTTGTAATGTGATGTAGTATCTGCAACAGATAAAAATAGTACCAGTAATTTGTTAGATATGATAGAAAGTAGATTCATTGAAACATGGTTAAAAATAAATTCTTCAGCTATTATAGTAACTATTTAACATCATACAGTTTGGAGCAATTTTCAATTCTTGTAGTATATAACATATAACACACTAATGTGAGCTGGCATCTAGAATAAGAACAGGGAATAACGGTTGGTGTAAATAATGGGTACAAATCTTTACAATATCTTTTTCTGCTTGCTTGTAAGTAAACAGACATTTACAAACTCTTATATGATGTCATATCTCATATATCACAGGCCTTCATGGCCTGTGAAAGGGGACTATTATTATTATTATATGATGTTTATTTTATAGAAAATATTTTTTTTTTTTTTTTTTTATTTAACTTATTTAGGCGTCCTAACAGCTAAGGTCTTTGACGCCATTTTAATAATTTATATATCTTTTATAATTTTAGTTAGATTTAGGAAAGTCATTAAATTTTTTATGTCTGTAGGGGTGTTTGAAAGTATTTTTTGTAGATTATTCTTCATTTGAGAGGTTTGTCGTTGTACATTATATTTCTCACATTCGCACAATAAATGTTTCACCGTTATCAGCACTCTGCACAAATCACATACTGGCTGTTCTTCTCTTTTGAATAGATAGCTGTGTGTGAGTTTGGTATGTCCTATACGTAACCTGTGAAGTACAATTTCTTCTCTGCGTTTTAGAAGAGGTTGAAAATTAGCTGAAGTAGTGTTGTTTTTAAGGTATCTAAGTTTATTACTATCAGGGGATATTAATTCCCATTCACGAGTCCAAGCTTCAAAAAGAGTTCTTTTAAAGAAAGATTTTATGTCATATTGTGGAGCTTTGTCATAATCAATACATTCTTTTCCTGTTGCACTTCTAGCATAATTATCAGCAATTTCATTTCCATGTATTCCAACATGGGATGGAATCCATATGAAGGTGATTGATCTATAGGTGATCATATCTGAATGGAGATCAATAATTTCTTGCACTAGAGGATTTTCACTAAATGGATTTTGTATAGCTTGTAAAACACTTAGAGAATCTACAAGAATTAGGCAATTTAAAAGTTCTGTTTGTGAAATTATATTCAGGCCCTGTTGCAAAGCCAATAGTTCTGCTGTGAATACAGAGCATAGGTCATTTAATTTATATTGTTCGTTATAATTATCATATACACAGGCACATCCCACTTTCTCGTTTATCTTCGAACCGTCTGTAAAGAGTCTTTGGTCGGTCGGATATTTACTTAACACTTCATTTAAGGTTGTTTTATATATTATTGGTGTTGTTGTGGATTTAGGTAGGGTTGATAATCTTAGCTCAACATTTGGAATTTTAACTGTCCAAGGAATAAATTTGGGTATGTAGGAGGCTATACTTGGTAAATTAATATTTAACGCAATAAAAAGCTTTTTTGCCCGTACGGTGTATGGTGGAATTACTTTTGGATGTAATTGGTATAGGTTTTGATAGAGAGGATAAAGTATTTTCTGATAATTTGGGTGATCTCTATTGGAAAGAACGGAAAGCGAGTAGCTTAGCAACATCTGTTCTCGACGCTTGTTAGGTGGAAGCTGCCCGGATTCATTATATATACTTATTACTGGACTTGAGCGAAAACTTCCTAACACTATTCGCAATCCGGTGTTGTAGACTGCATCGATGGTTTTAAGGATGGAAATTTTGGCTCCACCATATATAAAACTAGCATAGTCGAGTTTTGCTCGGATCAAACAGTTAAATATTTTCATCAGTAGTGATGTAGTTACTCCCCAGTCTTGATGTGACACCGCTTTTAGCAGATCTAGAGATTTTTTGCAGTTTGCTTTTAGCTGGGAAATATGTGGAACCCAGGTTAGTTTTTTGTCGAAAATCATTCCCAAATATCTTATTTGGTTGATATAATCGAGTTTACGATTGTTTAGTACAATCAGGGGGTCAGTAGAATTATGTTTTCTGGTAAAATGTATACATTTTGTTTTTTCAGGTGAGAAGATAAGGCCGTTACTATTACTCCATTCTTCTAATTGGTTAACAGTGTTTTGTAGTATATGCTGTATGAAATTCAAGTTTTTGTCTGTGCAGTATATTACGATATCGTCAGCATATATAAGTATTTTTACTGGAAGTTGAATATTCTCGGCAATGTCATTTAGAGCAACAAGGAAGAGTGTGGTACTAAGTACTGATCCTTGCGGAATGCCATTTTCTTGGACTTGCTCTGTTGATATCGTATTTCTAACTTTAACTTGGAATCTTCTATCAGAAAGAAAGTTTTGTATAAAATGAATTATATTCCCTTTAAGTTTGTATTTTAATAAAGTGTTAATGATTTTGAATTTCCAAGTCATATCAAAAGCTTTTTGTATGTCGAGAAAAATTGCGATAGTATCCTCCTTATTTATGAATCCATTCTTTATCTCTTCTTCCAATGTGGATAGATGGTCAAGTGTTGATCGTCTTTTACGAAATCCACTCTGGGTTGACGTAATTAACTTGTTTGACTCTATATAATGCATCAATCTTGTATTTACCATACGTTCTAATAGTTTACATAATGTATTGGTCAATGAAATAGGTCTATAACTCGTGGGTGATGTAGCGTCTTTGAATGGTTTTAACACGGGAACTATTATGGACTTTCTCCATGCATCTGGGAATACTTTATTTAACCATATATGATTGTAAAACTTTAGCAGATATTGTTTCCATGAGTTTGGAAGATTCTGTAACATTTTGTAATGTATAAGATCAGGCCCTGGAGAGGAATCTTTGCATTTGTTTAGTGCATATTCCAATTCAGATATGGAAAAGGGTAAATTATACGGGTCTTGACTATCTGGTATTATAAATGGTGTCGTCTCTACTTGCTTCTTGTAATTTATAAATGTACTTGAATAATTTTGAGAGCTACTATTATAGGCAAAATGTTCACTTAAAATATTTGCTATTTGATTTTTCGAGGTAATAACTATGTTAGTAATTTCTAAGGCAGGTATGGAAAAAGTGGTCTTGTTTCCTTTGATTGCCTTTAGTTTTTTCCATACTTCAGATATTGTTGTAGATGAATTGATTGAGTTTATATAAGCTTTCCAGGATTCACGTTTGCTTTCATTTAGTATCTTTCTGGCATTGGCTCTTGCTTTTCTAAATTCTACAAGTGAATTAATATCTCTTTTTTTCAAGTATCTGTTTAAGGCTTGCTTTTTCATTTTAATTGCAGATTTACACCGATCATTCCACCAGGGTACGGAATATGAATGTTGTAAACTTGTTTGTTTGATAGGTATAGAAGACTTTGCTGCAGCTATAATCTTTTCAGTTATGGTATCCGAGATTTTATTTATGTTTTGTGAAGGCTGTAATATTATATTACTTTGTGTCAAAATCTCAGTAAATTTAGACCAATTAGCTTCATTTATTTTCCATTTTTCAATAGTGTTAGAATTTGAGCATTTATTGATTATCTCTATTACAATGGGATAGTGATTGCTACCATAAAGATGTGGCATTACAGACCAGTTCAGAGAATGACTAATTTTTGCATGAGATAGAGAGATATCTATAGCTGAGAGAGAATTAGTTTGTGAGCTTAAGTGTGTGTAATGTCCATCATTCAGTAGTACTATGTTGTCGTTATCAAGAAGTTTTTCAACAATTTTTCCTTTTGAGTTTGTTTTGCTGCATCCCCATAGAGGATTATGCGAGTTTAGATCGCCGATAATTAAGTAAGGAGGAGGAAGTTGTGCAATTAATACTTCTAATTCTTTTAGATGTAAGTCATAATTCGGTGGAATGTAAATGTTGCATACGGTTAATTTTTGGGGTAAATGTATTTGTACTGCAATAGCTTCTATCTCAGTATTTATATGAATTTGCTTGGAGTAAATCTCTTGTCGAACAAATGTTGTTACTCCGCCGCTTGCATGTTGTCGGTTTCTATATTTATTAAAACTTGAGTAGTATTTAAGCTGGGGTTGTTTATTAGGTTTGAGATGTGTTTCCTGTAAGCACAAGATAATAGGTTGTGTATCTGATAGTAGAGTTTGTATTTCAGCTAGTCGTGTATAGTATCCGTTGCAATTAAATTGAACTATCTTAGCCATGTCTAATTAGATAAGGCAGAAGTAAAGTCCATATTGGGGGATGCTTCTCGTTGTAATCTTTCCTTTATATTAGTGATAATTCGGGTGAATCTATATTTTATCTTCCGGTGTGCTAGTGATCCATACAGATCTCGTAATGTGCTTAATAGTAAGTCTATATCAGTAAAATACTTTCTTGCAACAATCAGAGGATCTGGTGCGTTTACGGCTTCTTTTATAAATATTTTTAACTGTTCGTAGGTGATTTGATATGGTTTTTGATTTGAGTTTAGTATATTTTGTAGAGGTAGTAGTTGTGTTTCAATGATAGAGGAATTAGATTCTGTTTTACTTTTCTTTTGTTTTGGTTTTGTTGGTGTGTTTTTCTCTTTAGTGTTATTTTGTGATTTTTGAGATATGGTTGTACTATAATCTGAGTCTTCGGGGCGTGTTGTGTCGATGCCGATAGATTCAAGGCTAGTAGATGGTAATAGCCTCTTCTTCTTAATAGGTTCGACTGTTTCAATTGTAGCTACAGTTGTGATGATTTCGACTGGTGCTTCATCTTGATCGGAATCTGTTTGGGTGTTATTGTCTTTTTCAGTTTGTATATGTCTATTTTTATTTGGTTGTATAGGAAGAACTGTTGGTTTAGCTAGTATAGTAAGATCAGCTTGACATTTCAATGAAATATGTCCAATTTCATTACATATGAAGCATTTTATTTCGTCAAGTTGTATATAGATTCTGTAGGTTTCATTTTCATAATTTATTTGGATTGATTCAGGAATGTTGCTGTGCGGAGTAACATATGTGTATCTCCTAAAGCTTATAACATGTGAGTATTCCTTTTGGGATAGACCTGCTTTAATAAAAAATATTTGTGAAGTTGTTTCAATTCCGGCATTTCTTAGATGCATATTTAGAATATCATTCGGTATAGTTGGGCAAACATTAGAAATTATAATTTTCTTTGATGTTGTGATGAGTCTGCGGATGGTAATCTTTTCGTTATTAATTTTAATTGAGTCGGTTTTACTCAAGAGTTCCCCTACTATTTCTTTGCTACTTAAATAAATACAGATACGATCATTTGACATCCTTGATGCAGCTACAATATTTTTTGGTTGTACAAGGGATCCCACTGCATATATATAATCTTTCAAGTTAACACATTTCAAAGCATTTAAAACAATTGCTTGATCTTTTTTAGGGTAGTTCATTGTAGGTTGATTCTTTACTATGTTAGCAAAACTTTGGTGATGGAAAATAGGATTTATAGGATGAACAGGTTCTGGGGGTTTCCCCCCAGTTGTTTTATCCATGAAGGATGGGTTTTAATTACAGAGAAGTTATAATGGTTAAAAGTTAAATTTACTAAAATACCTGGACACTTGGTTTATGAGATTATGTTTATCTGTCACTATCACTACACGTCTGTTCTCAAGGAAAGCTATAAAGCGACTCTCATAGAAAATATAAATATATAAATGTAAATATGTGAGAATCTTTAAAACATATTTCTACACCTACATATAATTCCGGTTTTGCTTCGCAAGCTATCCACGTTAGAGTTAGCTTAGGCTGAGGGATAGTGTCAATGTGTTAAACAAATACGTATTGTACACTTTAAATCATGAAAGTATAGATTTCATGTCACCGGATGAAATGATAAAACCATCTTGGTAATCATTTTTGATCAAAATTCGATACAAAAATTTGGGAAAAAGTTGAATGTGCAATTCAAATTTATTAAATTCCAATGAAAAGTTTTTCATATAAACTCGGATTAAATCCATATAAATAAAACGTTTTTGGAAGATATAATATTATAAGAAGTGTTACTAAATTGTACAATTGCCTAACCTCATGCCAAATAAATTTCTATATCTGACCTGCCAAATGGATTTTATTATGCAAGCCGTAAGGAGAAAAGTACCCAAAGTGGAGAATAGATGTAATATATCTTAATACAGTTAATGTGTAGTAAACCGGCCAATCTTTAAAATTGCATTTAAAGCTTACTTGGTACTAGAGATAGTATAGAATTTCTTATGATGCAAAAGATATCAAAGCATAATTGCCGAAACATTGGCAAGTCACGCGACTCATATATAAGGGTTATTCCATATATAAAATACTCTTTTCTCATTATACTTATTCTAAGATGTATTATATCTATGTATTTTCCTTCTTTTTATTCAATATCTACGTAATTATCATAGGCTTTTCGTTTTAGAATTCATTATATTTTGTTTTTGATTGTAAAGCGTACTAAATGAAACTCTTTTATAATATTTCAATGTAATAAGATGTATAAGTCGGTTGAAAGCCAAGGTTATAATCTGAAGCAAGATAGTAAGTTTATTTCTAGACAAGACCTTGCTTGAAGAATAATAGAGCCACCACTCAACTATCGAGCCTATAAAAGAAACTGAAGCTCAACTACAATCCAAAGAGTGAACTGCACCAAGAAACCAAATGCAGAATCATGCAGAAAGTCAGGCTGCTGCGAAAGGGATATGTCCGAACGTATCATATAAGTTTATAATTTATGGTTACGCTATGTAACCATACTCCTTTTACTTTTGTACTCCTTTTAGAGTTATTGTACTCCCTTAAAAGTGTACTCTAAATTTACTTTTTTATACATGCTTGTACTTCTTTGTGCTCCTTTTATGTCTCATTATTTCACCTTTCACTCAGTATTATCACATTAGATATTAAACTGTCCGCTGGTGGTTTCTAATGAGAAAATGTATTACTGTGTTTCTTCTTTTATGATTTTCCAGATGCCAATCGCAACACATTTACTGTTCTGGTAATCCCGTCTTTCTGAAATTATTTGTATTACTTGTGTATTAGCGATAGATGTATGTTGCTTAGTTTGCATTGCATATTAATTTTATCATCTGCATTAGTTTTTATTTGATTCTAAAATTTATTTATTTTTTTTTATTTCACGCCTACACTAACATCTAACATGCAACACGAATACACACACCCATAGTTGAGGTGGCGGAATTTTCCAATTAGAAAAATCCCGTCGCCCCAAGTGGGATTCGAACCGACGACCCTTGGAACACGAGTGATGCACTGACACCACTCGTTCACCGCCGGCCCCTATAAAATTTATTATTATACGTCATAATAATTTTTTGTGCATCCGTACGCAAAGTGGACACATCGCATACGCAATACAATTACTAAGCGTAACGGCCGCGAAACAACTTTTTGTGCAATCGTACGCGAAGTGGATCCATCGCGTACAATACAGGACGCGAAAGCCAATTTCGCAGCCGTTGCTAAGGGTAACGGCCGCGAAGTAGCTTATATTCCATTCGTGCGCGGGAAGAGTCACTGTTAGGGTCTTTTGATTTGTAATGTTTTTAAGCATTTAAAACTTTTCGTAATTTTCTTAAAGTTGGCATTAGCATGGTGTTGTTCGGAAATTGAAAAACAAATGCTAATTAAACGTCAAACATTTATTAATATTTTATACACATTAAAACCGAAATAAATCATCATTGAATCATCCTAAACTTAATATTTGTTGATATTGGCGTGCAGAACATAAAAGATTTGAATGAAGATTTCAATAGGCTTTCACTATTTTAGTATCAGACAAAAGTTTGACAGAAATAAACACAACCTAAAACTATTTTTCATAACCTAGTTGCAAAGTAGGTGCATGATTCACTACAACAATCTTGCAATTGTTGAAAGAGTTCCGAGTACTCTTCTACTACAAAAGTTACTAAATATGGGGGTAAGTTCAACATTGTAACTCTTTTTTCTCCAAAAGCTCTGTCATAGTTACAATTATTTGCAATAATGGATACTATGGAAACCGACCTCTTCGAGTTAAATAGATCAGAATGCCTAACTTACCCATGGTTGCTTTAGTTAATTTTTCTGGGTGCGAATAGATTCTATACCTAAACCATAAATACAAGGAATGAGTCATCACAAATCACCTGGGAGACAGCGATTTGCTTTCAACGCATTATTGTATTCCATCTTTCTATTGTATAACGAATATATGAAAAAGAAAAGTAAACAATAGAGAGAGTGAGTGATGGAATGCACTAAAGTGTTTGGAGTCCCCCGCTGTCGCCTAGGTGATTTTGAAGACGCATTTCTTGTATTTATGGTTTAGGTATAGTGTCAGATCTCCACCCATTTTTTTGAGTTTTTACAAAACTAATTGTTTCATTTATGTCATTTCCATAGAAACGCTGCAACATGAAAGCCGCCTTTCTATTTACAATAAATTAAACTGTTGGTTTTTTTCAAAGCAATGCAATTTGTAATTACATATTTTTTACGGTTGCACAAAAAATGTTGTGTATACCTTGTCTGCGAAATTCTTTAGCGTTCTTGAGGTTGTCCTGCCTCGGCCTCAAACGTCCTCGGCGACGATTATTCTCTCCGTACGTTAAAAAGAGATTTCGCGGCCTTGGTATACAAATAACTATTAATTGGCTGTTTTAATACATGAAATATAATATAAATACAAAGATTAGTTAAAGTTTCACAAGTTTTATTAATATCTCAACCTGACAATATTGTTTCGACACTTTATGTCATTATCGAAGGTAGATAAGATTGATAAACAAACACGTTGCTAAGGATAAATACGTACAGAAAATAGGTAACTAGATACAATACATACAAAAACTAAATATCTAACACTTCTAATAAAGGAGAATTACTAAGCACAGTTTGTTCATTCATTAAAGGTACTGTGCGTTTATGTCTGTATATTTCAAAAGCTTCTAAAATGTCTAATTTGTGTTTGTTGTTGCAAAAATGTAATAATTTAATGTTGTTTTGAGGTGTCATTGGGTGGTTCTGTTCCAAAATGTGTTTGGCATAATTCGATTTTTCTGGAGTGTTTAAGTCTATAAAAGCGTACGTGTTCTTTGTATCTTATTTCGAAATTTCTAAGTGTTTGTCCAATATAAACCGAGTTACAAGAAGAACAATTCAAACGGTAAATGCCGGATTTCATGATATCTTGTGTTTTGTCTTTAGCATTGAATAAAAATGAAAAGGTGTTGGTGTTAGTTTTGTAGGTTATTTTGTAACTGGTGGTTTTTCTTATTATAGTTGCAATTTGTTCTGATATCTTGCCAAAGTATGGTATTGATATGTAGTTTGTGTCTTGTATTTGAGTGTCAATTGGAAATATTTTTTTGATAGCTAACCTATAATCTTTTTGTTGAATTAAAGTGTCAATCATGTTATGATTAGAATGGTTTGCATGTGCTAATTGTTTGATGATTGAAATCTCTTTATCAAAATGTGATCGTTTCATTGGAGTAGCTAAAGCTCGGTGTACTAAAGATCTATAAGCCGCTAGTTTATGCATTTTATGATGAAATGAATCGTTAGGAATAGTGACGTCTGTGATTGTGGGTTTTCCGTATATGTATATTTACTTTAACTAATCTTTGTATTTATATTATATTTCATGATTATGGAGTTCCAGAAAGTAAGGCTGGAGACAGTAAATGTTCTAATACAGGTTATAGTATTTTGCAAACTATTATTGTGATATTAAAATGTATTTAAAAGTTTTGCATAATGTGTATTATATTATTAGTGGACAAATACATAGTCACTACTAAATATTTAACTAAAAATATGTTTCATTATAAAGAAATTATTCAAAATGTATATATCATTTGTGTCTATTTTATCAAATGCGTGTAATCACAAAAAATAAAACTATACCCAATATTAATAAAAAACTTCGATATTAAAAGTGGCATTTAATTAGAAATTTTAAATTTAGAATGAACTTATTTCGAGCTATCAATTAAAATACATAATTCCGTACCATTATCAGCAGATATCACGAATTTGAAGACAGGAACACTGAAACCCTTGCATTTGGAGTGTCAAACCCCAGATCCTTTGGAATTGTCATCGTACTCCTTTTTCGTCAAAAATAGTTGAACACTTTAGTTATGCACACTCTCTAATGCTTGAAACTCAACAATAGAAGATATCGAGTAAAGTGTAGATTCTTACGAATTGTAAAATTCCAGTTTATCGAACTTAGAAGAATAGTTTGACAGACTTGTACTTTATTCGTCAATAAATGTACTTCCAATAACTTTGGTCTCCGAATTTTTAGTTAAATATACACATTTCGCTTGGGTGCCATTAGACCGCCCGAAATAATTTAAACGAGCGCCCTCTACAGGGCGACTGTGATCTTCTGATAACTATAGTCTTGTTCGAGTGTTCGATATGGTAAGATTAACAAGATATGGTATGGTAAAAAATACATTAATAGTTTCCTATGGCGGTTCTCTGTTATATTATTATGCAAAATATTACACTGAAGTATGGGTAATTTTACTATAAAAATATATACCTACCTTAATCAATACAAGCTGAAATTTGCATTATATGTGTTATGCCGATATTAATTTTGATTAAATTGTTTTAACCTTGTATAATATTTTATGCAGAAATCATTTACTAATTCTACGCTTACTAATACCGCACTTTTCGACTTCAGAAGTGGTTCTTCGAAGCTGCCTTTCAACTGAGGTAGTCATTTAAATGCTTGCGATATGCATATTTGGTAATTGATTTATTCGTATTTGTTGTATGCCTTTCTTTATAAAATGAAATTAGTAAAACTGATCAGTTAAAAGTTTAATAATTTTATAATCTCCCTAACAATTATTGTTGGGACAGCTAAGCTATTATCAAAGGTAATACAACAAACGGGTCGCTAAGGTAAATACAAAAAATAGATAACTTGATAAAAAGATAAAAATAGAAATTAAATATCTAACACTTTCAATAACGGAAAATTACTGAGCTCAATTTGTTCATTTATTAAAGGTAGGTACTCTGAGTTTTTGTTGGTAAATCTTAAAAGCTTCTAAAATGTTTAATTTGCGTTTGTTATTACAAAAATGTAAGAATTTAATATTATTTTGGGGTGTCATTTACTGTTTCTTGTATTAAACTAAAAGACACCTTTTTAATCTTTTTGTTTTGAAAACCATTTATACCCTCCAAATTTGTCTATAATGGAAATGGGAATAGGTATGACCAATTCTGTTTTGTCATTTAATTTCCGATAGTACTAGCATAAACGAAAAGAGTCACTTTCTTTTAACGACACTCTTCCTGTCAAGCATTTCTTTGATTTTTATCATTTATCATCCTTCATGAGGAGAAGTATAATATAGTTCAATTTTTATTACTCTACGATGCCCTTTTGGGATGACAACTAGAGAAAATTTGGTTTCGATATATCATTGTAGTTAAATAGTTTCGAAAAAATCAATGTTATGAAATTCAAATTTTATTCATTTTGATTACTTATTTTAAAGCATTAATTGTTTATCACTGAACCATTCTTAGACTGAATCATTCTTAATTTGTCCTTTTTTGCTACTTCTCTTAAAAAAATTTGGTGCAAAGCACTAGTTCGTGTATTAAAGGATCTTGATACTCTTTTAGAACATCAGTTATTACCTAACTACATCTAATTACTTTAATATAACCAAATTCATAAATCATCCCAGCCAGCACACTGACGATATAATGACGTTATTTTTAAGTGATTATTGGTCGGCGACGTCATATGACTAATAAATGATGTCCATATAAGGTATCTAGGTAACCAAAAAGTGATATATTTCATAAAATATTTTTTATTTTTACATGTGCAGAATGTAAATAATTCTACTGTTTTCAATATTCAATTGCACTATTTTTGTATTGTCAGGTCCACTGATGTACGAGAGACAAATTTAGCAACACTGTTTTACTTTATTTCTTTACTGGACTGCATGTAACCACATGCCCCAATACAAACAGCAACAACGTCTTTCGTGTATTTGTTTTGCTCTTTAATTGTAACGTTTCTACTTATTATTAAATTGTTGACGTACCTACATTTATAGTGTATGTGTAGGTGCAACTACTGCATAATAATTGTATGGTTTGTCACAAAGGGTGAGTATAAATCATTACTTATTCCGTCGCAATACTACATAACCTATACAATTTTACCTGTTCGACGATTTTGTGAGATTACTATTGTTTATAAATTAATACTAATGCAATGGTTTCTTAGTACTTATTAATATTATTTTAGTATCATCAATTATTTTGCACATGTTTTAGCAGTTTTTTTAGTTAGTAAATGTTTACTTTTGTTTAATAATTATGAGATGTTGAGGTAATGGAAGAGATGCATGTTCTGTTATTGAAGGTTTACTTTTGTTTAATAATTATGTATGAAATAGTATATAATAAATATTATTTCCAATATTCAACTATTTATTTATAATTCTTGTCCTCCTACTCCTAGTATAGGACGTTTTAATGGCGTCATTGAATAACGTTCTAATGACGTCGTTGAACTACGTTTTAATGACGTCTTATTTTGACGTCCTTGGGCTGTGACATAATACTGTCAGTTATACGACAATTTGACGTCATTTTAATACGTCATTTGAATTAAATATAAAATAGGTATAATCCAATCCATTCCACTTAAAAATGGAAAAAAATCAACATAATATATTTTACTTTTACAGCTTTTATATAATTTTACAGCTTTTTATGTAAGTGACTTTAGAAAGGCACATCTTGTATCCCTTCACAGATACACACATCTACCACAGGTAGCATATAAATTTTAATTTATATTCTTTTCTTAGCTTCGCAACTTTTAATCATGAGCTACTACAATCCATTGTTAAAAGAGAAAGGATAATAAAACAATTTTTATTAATATAATAATTATATTTTTGTAAAAACAATGTTGCACCACCATATCTATGATACATTAAGCAAATTCTGTGATACAATAAACAATATACATTTTCAAAGCTTCTTCTTTTTTCTCCTTAAAGGCAATATATAGAGATAAGCTAGCGACAAAAAGGCAATGTACGAAAGATACTATAAGAGGTAACTATAAGTAGACTAAGCTATATTTGGATAAAACTAAACCTACGTGATGACTAGAGGAAAAGGTGGGTTAAGTAGTTTATAAATACTCCAAAATAGCAGAATATTTTCAAACTTTCACTTATTTGATGAGTTCAACAACTGATTTTCAGTTTTAAACATTTTTCTTTTATTATATAATTTCTTAAGATCTTTTTCTTCCAATGGACAATGTTATGCTTAGCATTGAGCTTTCGTCTGTGAAAAGAAGGCGTGGAATTCCAATTATTTTCTACCTCTGAAGATATCTGGTTGTATCCAAGGTAAATAACTAGAAAGCAAGAAATGCCCTTGAGATTCTTCTGTCATAAAAATACTTTAGGGGTGCTGCTTTCTATAATGCGATGGAAAATAAAATTTAAATTTAGTCTTTAATGATCATGTATTATAAAAATATTAGCATGCTATTTGCATGTATAAATTGTTTGTACGAAATAAAAGTAAATATAAAAATGTCAATTGTGTTAATGCCTTTTATTTAAGATTATCTAAAATTGCGTTATTGTAGTAGTTTAATAGTTTGAATGGCAGCGTCATAAATTTGATATTTTTAAATTATATTTGCTGTAAAACCACCTATCGTCCATGTTTTTATTAAATCTCGACAATAATGTTTTTTTACAAACATGATGTTGTGTAGATTATTATTTTTCACATTTTGTTGATTAGGTACAACCAGAAGCAATGTAAAAATCGTGTAGTGATTATTCAGTTTGATTGTAGCCCTTACTTAAAATTTGAGTAGTTCCGATTGCACGCATCACTTGTTATTTTCCGACATGGCTTAGGTATGTATGTAGATGTAGATAGTAGCAGCATTACTTGCTTTATTTATGTATCTTGGTTGTATTCCACACTTTCGTTTCTGCACCTCTGGACAACCTATCTAACATCATCCATGGCATTGAGACAAATAAAGAACTGTTTTTAAGAAAAATGCTTAAACTTCCGCCATTGAAAATACTGTAAATAATTTAATACTCTTATAAAATTTTCAATTTATCACAAGACTACATTTATTACTAAAAACAACTTGTTATTAAAATACTCAGTTCCGATTTGTAAATCACCAATCAATTGGACAGATATAATATACATCATTCTCACGCTTAACTTTTACGGATATTTGATAATAATACATATTATCAGCGATGATTATATCTACAATGAGGTCATGAGGGTGTTTACTAAATCATTCCAAACTCTTAAAAAAATTTCAGCACTTCCAATTACTTACATGTAATATTATGTATAATTATTGAAAATAAATGTATTTCTTAAAAATGCTTTTATACAAAAATTCGAAAACTAAACACGGAACATTAGCCTAATGGTATTTCAATACAGTCCAAACTATAGCGCTTGGATGTATAACGGCACCAATTTCACAGTTTACTGTTCTTGACCTTCCGTTTATTACGAATAATGCTTCATTTGCCGGTGTGACCATATACTGACCAAATAATCCTGAAAAAAAAGTAGCTCACATTTCAAATTCAGACAAATGGCCGTAATCAAAACCCCTACCTGAACCTTTTATGGGCCTGATGGGATTTCCCCATTTTGCTAACTTTGATGAAATAGCCTTTCCAACACCAGTGATAATTTCGACTTTACCTAAATTAAAAAAAAAGAGAAGCGGTTTAATTAGTGTAATTCTCTTTTAAGCTTACGTCTATTCACGCTTACCTGTTAATAAATTTAAAAATAAAATGTCTTCTTTATCGTTCGCGCTTGCAAAGATGTCATAACTGTGAGTTGTCTGACTTGGATAAAATGTCACGTCGGATATATTCAATGTAGTTTTTACGTCAAATGCAAACAGAAGACCAGTCGCTGAAAAGAAAAAAGAAGAAAATTTATTTTAACGCTTTTTGATTTTTAAATCGGTTTTCTAGCTTGTGTGCTCTTGAATTTAGGCAACACTTTGTTCTCTCCGAGCTTATTCTGGTTGTTGCGAGTGATCAATAAATTTCCTCTTTTGATTAATATTTTTGTAAGAGCATTCTAGAACCTTTTAGGCAGAATAGTGCAAGAGTTTTATAATCTTTTCTGTTTTGAAAAGGTTTTCCTTTTTCTGCGTATAAGAATTTTCTGGGTGTTTCATGACGTAGTTCTGAGAATCTCAATCGCATATTGGCAAATTTGGTGGGTTAATGAATTCCCGTTGACGAACTATTCTTGGATTATTTTGAGTTTTTGGTGATCCACTCCAACGATATTTCCTAAAGAAGATTTGAGGAATCTCTAGAGATCGTTTGAGATCTTAAAGCGTGCTTTTTATTTTTTCTTTTTATTTACCACCCATTCAGCTCACCTTTTTCAAGACCTATTGCTTGGATAGCGTCGTCTGACTTTCCTAGAATCTGGACGGATCTTGCACTAAAAGAACATTGACTTGGGGACAGACAACTAGATCCATCAGCTAACCAATAGGTTGGTATGAACAATCATCTTTAGTTTGTAAATAACTGAATAATTGAAGTAAAAATCTAATATCGTATTTGCTTAACTTCAGAGCCATTTTAAGACAACAATACTATATTTTGTCAAATCATGATCGTTTGATTGTGAATCGTGCATGATAAGAATGTTGAAATGTTAATGATTGACATTAAATTATGTTTAGAATGCAAATCATAGAGAAAATTACATCACCCGGGCTGAGAATCAAACCCAGTACCTTCCGCTATCCAGGCGGAATCTCTGCCTCTAAGCTACCGGGCGACTATCAGCAGAGTGACAAATTGTTTTGCAGTTTTCAATTTTTTTTAATTTTTAACACATTTTTACAAAACAAAGTCTTGTACGGGCATTCGTTTATAATCCGCTTTTCTGCTTCAGAAAACTATGGAGAGAATTTCTGACTTATCAAGGCAATGTGTCTTATCTAGGCATCTAAGAGCATTTTTCAAAGTCCAGCTAAGAAATTATACTCACGTAAAACTTCTTGCACAATAAGTGTAGTTCCTTTTTCCGTCCTATCTAAGGTGACTAATTTTCTAGAATCAGGTGATATGTATGGCACACCAGGAAGATTTGGTTTACTTCCAACAACTGTATCTGTCAAGTAATCGAGGGTTAACTGTCCAGTTGGCCTTCCTGTTACTGGTTCACGGCATTCCAAAACGACTAATCCATCTGAAATTAGAAAGATGGTTAAAATTACTAAATACAGCATCAAAAATTACGTCAATATAGAATATTTTGAAAGACTAAAGACTAAATTTTGTAATATTTGGTACATAAATTCATAGTCGCATTTGAGCACATTAGAATTTTTTTTGTGATTTTTACATAATATATTTTAAAAAATCCGCTCTATATATTATAAAAGAGTTATAATGATGACCCTTCTGTAGCACTGAATATCATTAAATTTTTTATGACTCTACCATACGGCTGCGGCCATTAACATTAATTGCAGTGGCGGCCTTAGGTGTGATTCATCCCCAAAAATGTTTATGTTTGCTTTGTTTTTGGCTACTTATTTTGCCAAATAAAGAAATAAATTTCGTTGTTAGTATGCGTTAAGTCTTCTTTATTTTTAAATATATTTTGCCACTTCAACGTACCAAATCTAACTGTCGCTCAACATGGTATGATCAATATAAGACCGGACTGTATCTGTGCCTCGGCGACAAATCTCGTCATCACGACCCTTGTGCATAAGTGTACTGACGGGCGTTGAGCTATGTGCCTCGATAGCCATTTTACGCGAGTTTGTAATACGACGTGTATAACTATAAACTTGCGATCTGTGCAGCGCCCAAACATTAATTTTTGCGGCCTTAAACTTAAGAAATCTGCTACAAAGACACTTGCAATGCTTCGTGAGGTCTATAGTCAGGTCGTTCGTCAGGTCAGGTATAGTCAGAAGCGTCCCTACGGTCGGTCAGCCGGGCGTATGCCCGGGGCCCCGAGAGCTAGTGTGGCCCCGCACCGAGCTACCTTATTTTAATCAACAACATAATATATCTCTTATGCGTTAATAAAATAGACTGAGAGACCGAAATTTGATGCAAGTTCTTATACACAAAGCTAAAGCCTACTTTTAAAATGAAGCGCACCAAATTTCCAAAATAAAAAGGATTCTAACACTTCTCGAGAGTTCAAGATAAACAGAGGCTGCGTGTCAGAACATTCTGTTATCGGAAGTACCTACTAAAAATAAAGTTGGTGCATTGTTCTAAATCTTCTATTACAGCTACCCCTCATTACGAGGTTTCTAGTTATCTTAGTTACACCCTGTATATTTATTTATTCACTTTCTTATTTATTGGGGGCCCTCACTCCATAAATGTGCCCGGGGCCTCAAGATGCAACTCAAGGACGGCGCTGGGTATAGTCAGGTCGTCTAGAGCGAATCCATGAGCGGAACTCAGTGTTTTGAGTGGTGTACACGTTTTAAAAACAACCGAACATCATTGGAGAACGATGATAATCCAGAACGGCTGCGTAACCACCCAACTCCCGAAAATATCGCAGAGATTCAAAAAACTGTTTGAGCTGATTATCCGACGAATAACCATCAAAGACTATTATGAAATAGTTTATCATTTGGAACAGTTCAATAGATTCTGAGGAATGATTTAAACATGCATGGCATTGTCGCCAAATTTGTTATCCGGTTGACAACGGAGGGGAAGGCGCACCAATTATGAGCGCAACGAAGTCAATATTGATTGTGTTATTCAACAGTAAGGCCATTTGCACCGCGAATTTTTGCCTCATGGACAGACGGTTAATGGCGATTTCAAATTGCGAGTCCTAGCTGTAATTGCAATGGAACTAATACAGCGTAGTACAAACTCGCGTAAAATAGATATTAATGCACAAGGGTTTAGATCATCGGTTATATTGACTTTACCTCGTATGTCCTTATTGTCTTTTATAACATTTATTTCCACTTTCTATGTAAATGATACTTTATAGGCATTTATGGTAACTAAGTAGTTACAGCTACAGACCTGTAAACTTTTACGGACTCCTAAAGGAGACTTGTAAAGTTCTACAATGTTCATCAACAAAAAACTAATGAAAACTTATTTGTTGCTTAATAACAACACCATGACAACTTCTAGCTATAAATTGTCCTACCGCCTTTGATTACAAAATGCCAGTTTATACAAAATATAACATAAATTATTAAAAAACGCTGGTAACGATGGAAATAAAACTTTGTATACTGCACGATTTGCAATTAATCTTAACTAGGCTCACTGGATTATGGAGGCTCGCGTCTTCGTCGCTCACCCCACAAACTTTCCAGCTCGCCCGTAAAGATTAATTAACAAAGCTTACCACGTAAATGAGTATTATCGCGACTTTTATCGGAATTTGAATATTTAATTCGGGTTTAAGGTGACCTGCCTTACCACTAGAAGTTAATCGTGATAAGTTAATTTGGAAAACTTTTCACTCAAATTAAATATATCATAATGATATGGCTCCGTGCCTCGTCACACTCACATATATCCACCCTGCCGCTCGGTGCGTCCGGTACCTCGACACCGAAAGGTATAAGAAGTTAAAGATTGTATATTATACAGGGTGATACAGAAATAACTGATATTCTTTAAATGGTAGGTAGAGGGGAGGCAGTAGAGCTACTTTACCTTGACAAGTATAGGTCAAAAAAGAATAGTTTTCCAGAAAATAAATTTTAAGGTTTTATTGAATTTTAGATCCGGCTCTGACCTTAGATGCTTTTGGATCAAGGTAAATTAGCTTTACTGCCTCTCCTCTGCCTACCATTTAAAGGATTACCTTTATTTCTAAATCACCCTGTATAGAATTAATGAAAGATACTGAAGGATACAAATCCATGAATTTTGGATCCGGTCCTGACCTTGGATCCTTTTGGATTCAAAATTCATTAAACTTTAAAATTCATTTTCTGGAAAACTATTCGTTTTTGACCTATACTTGTGAAGGTAAATTAGCTCTACTGCCTCCCCTCTACCTACCATTTAAAGGATATCAGTTATTTCTTAATCACCCTGTATACATCATAATGATACCCAAACCCGGGAAGAACCCACTGTTCGACTGTTACATCTTACAGGCCCATAAGTCTCTTATCAATAATTTCCAAATTACTTGCAAGACTCATCTTAAATAGATTAAATAAAGACATAAACCCACAAAACTGGATTCCAAATCACCAGTTGGATCGTATGTGTGACGTCATCCCGCCGCAATCTATAAGGCAATTAGAAAACATTAGCCTCGGGAAAAAAGCAACTATCTTGTCAAAGTATGTCAATGAAATCTCTACAAAAACTAAAAACATGTCCACAGTCTATAAAAAGCAATTAAAAAATCCAAGATGGCTGAAAAGTTTTCGGTTAGAAGAGAAAAATATGACTCAGAAGTGGAATTATTTTCTATAAGAAGTAGACCAATAATTCATTGACCCAACATATCTATACACATTTTAATATTTGAGTTCATTGATGGTTTACGTTGCACATGAAAATGGATTTCCTTGGGACTACATTTTGATGGTTTGTTTATTGGGCTCGTCATTCAACGTCAAGGTATTTTCGGCAGTGAAAAGTAAATTTTGAATAAAATCCTTATTTGTTAGACCCCTCCCTCTATCATAATTTCGCAGAATCTTGCCTGCATTTAGTAGTTAGGCTCCTGATGTAAGCTTCTAATTTTTCTTCAATTTCTCGGCAACTACTACTGCGGTTTTGTGGTGTTTAAGAAGAATGTTAATATCAGAATGATACCCAAACCTGGAAAGAACCCATCGGATGTTACGTTTTACAGGGCTATTAATAAGTCTCTTATCAACAATTTCAAAATTACTCGAAAGACTCATCCTAAATAAAATAAATAAAGACATAAACTCATAAAACTGAATCTCAAATCACCAGTTAGGCTTCCGACACGTTCATTCTACAATACAGTATGATTAATGATTCACTTGAACCGTCGGTTAGCATTAATCAAATCAACATACCAGGAAGGGAATCTGTAAAATATCTAGAACTCCACTACGACAATAAATTCAATTGGAAACATCGTATAACTAAAAAAAGAACACAAATGGACCTAAAAACTAAAGAACTCAATTGCCTAATAGAAAGGAAATCCCACTTAACAATTGAGTATAAATTGCTGATTTATAAAGCAATTATAAAACCGATATGGACTTACGGTGTCGAACTTGTGGTTGTGCCAGTAATTCCAACACGACTATCATCCAGAGAGCACAATTGAATATACTCAGAGTTATCACAGATGTACCGTGGTATGTTTCAAATTACCTATGCACAGGAAGTCATCCGCGAGAACAGCATCAAGTATCACAACAAAATAAAATGTCATCTTAATCCTTTATTGCAACCACTGCTTCAACAGAAGAATCCAGAACACACTGGCCATTTGATTTTAGAAACTGAGGGAAAGGAAATTTTTGAAAAATTTATCTTTTAAAAAGTACTAGTACACTATGGTCAGATAAAGGATATTTGTAAAACTGATTTTCCATACAACTTAACTAATTTTGCGTGATTTATTAACGATGTGAGAGTCGATGACCTGATATAGCATTTAAATTAAGTTTAGGCCAAAGTTAATTCAAGATCTAACCTAAAACAGACAAGGTGTGTTGTAATAGGGAGGTATACAAGTATTTTGGTACAACAGCCTTGGTAGTGTAATGTCTAGCGTGCCGGACTTTCACCCAGGCGGTCCGGGTCGATTCCCGGTGCCGGCAGATCTGGTTAAGGCTTTCTGCAGTTTTCCTTAGCTGTGACACAAATGTGGGATTTGCGCTGTTTCATCTGGAAGTCAGCTGCAGCCGCACATAGGGCCTACGTAATAATAATAATCGCCCCATCCCTCCCGCACAAGCTTATAGCTTCTGGGGCCTGCTTTGCAGGTTATGGGTTGTAGCAATTATTATTATTTACTACCTTACCTAAGCATTTAATAAGACAAAAAAAGTTTTTTTCGTGTTAACGAGATTATTCATTAGCTAAACTTTTTTCGATTTCAAAATTTTACAGCTGTTTGTTAATTAATTTTGGTAGAAGATTGCAAAGCTGCTGCTTTACCACAGAGTTGAAACTATCTTAAATGTATGGGGCTGCTTTTTATAAATTATATCAGTAAAACAACAAAACAGCAATATAATTATATTGCGGTGATGCATCGTACATTGAAGTACTATTATTGGTTGAAGTTTTCATATTGTTGATGTCTGAAATTATGTAAATAATGTTTGTTGGCATATAAGGTTTGAATTTGTAAAAATAGGAAGCTATAAATTGGTATTTTTATGTAAATAAGCTAATAAATAGTTGTGTTAGAAATAGGTACCATCGACATATAACTTTATCTAATTAGTCTTAGAATTAATTAAAATGTATAAACAATAATTTGGCTGTTAAAAATCAAATGTCAGTGTTCTGTTGTTTTAATGAAAAGTAAGTATAGAGTTTAATTGTTTACCAGAAAAGTATAAAAACCAGCCCATTTTTCTAACAAATTCTGTTTCAATTTACATCTTTAGAGAAGTGCAGTTCGACTGAAGAGCAAAAAGTAATTTTAAGGATATGTTTTGAGTTAAAAAACATGCAAACAAAACATATGTCAAAATTTTGAGGTTATTGTATTAGCGAAACGAAAAGACACTTAAAACACGAAAGGTGTTTTAAGAAGGATTATTAAATACAAGTGATTCTTTTAATAATAACAAGTGCTTCGATTTGTTCAAGTGACAATTTATTTTACCATGGAATCTTTTTAATTTATTTGTTAATAAAAATATAATTAAATTTTCTTTATGACTGGATTTGATAAATGGATGTAGACTCCAATGGACTTAATTGACTTACTACGATTAGACAAACACTTGGATTTAGAATTCAACTTATTAAAGCTATTTTTATGAAAATATTTAAAAGAGGTCAATGACATACTTCTTCATATCATTGTTCGACCATATCAAAGCAGAGAGCAGATACTGGGAAATGTATCACAATACAGTTGGCAAGTTGGTGGTGCAATATTCTTAAATGTGAGTTTTTCAACAGAAGCTATAGTTAATTATAGTAAGTAAGAAATATGCTGATGCCAGAGTTATTCATTGCCAAATAAAGAGAATTAGACTATTTTGGGAACGATATTAAATAGAATTTTGGTAACCAAGTTTAAATTTTCTTTTTATTTCTCTATTTTGTTTTTGTTAAAATTCATCCATGTCTGTCTGTGTGGGAAATATTAAATAATATGTATTATTCAATTGTACAAGCCAACACATTGGCGGATATCTTGTTATTTTCTGATTGTTAATAAAATAAATTAAAAGAAAAATAAATATAACGTCTGTTTTCGAAATATGTATGTATTTAATATAACACGCGAAACGTGTAGCGCAAAAATCACAAGCGACAAACCTTACTGATTGAAAAGATACTAATGGTGCTGCATGATTTGCAGTTATTTTAAAGCATACCTATCGCATAAATCTGACTCTGCTGTCCAAATTTCTATTTTATGCAATTCTTGTATAACTAAATAGCAATAAGGAAATTAAAGTACTTTTCCTCAGTTATTAGGCTAATGCACTATCTTTGCCGTATAGTGTCGAATTCTAGATGCGCATTTGTCGTGAGGTTAAAATTTACAATCGTCCTTATAACATCAAAATAATAACGTCGCTCATATCTTATAATAACATAGTCGGGCAGCTGATAATGCTTTTCGTATCTATTCCGTGGCCGGCGTGCGGGCTTCGGTTGCGATTGTTTCCAGTTGCAGTCGAGTGTCCTTCTCGGTTCTTTTAGGTAACGCACGGTAGGATAAACAAAGAAAAATCTATTCTTTACTATAGTTTTTTTGGGAAATAGAATAAGGATACGTCAAAATAAATTAATTTAAGGTGTGGTCGCGTCGTATGCTCTTTCTTAACCTCAAAATATGGTTATAAAAATACAGTTATTTCCAACAAATGAAAGATACGTTTTGATATTTTAAAAGAAAATTCCTTTTTATATCGAATATGCACCATTAAAACAGATTTGCGGCCATAAAAAATTAATCGTAGTAAAATCGCTTTTTGAACGCTGATATGCATCATTTTAGAAGATTACCCCATCAATCTAAAATTGGACATTAATACTGAGAGAACGTTTAGTATAAAAATAGCGCGGCGAAGAATCAATAGATTTAATTCGAAAATCTAAGTTATTTTGAAGTACACTAAAGTTATTGAACATATCGATACTTAACTGTTGGCTTGAAGGCAGACCATTTTCAAGAAAATATTTGTTAAGCAATAAAACTAAAAATACTTACATAGAGCAGAAAATTGTATTTGTGCCGGAACACAATTATATGGAGTAAGATCCACCGAACGAACGTATCTTAGATTTGACAAATCTAATTTGTATAATCCTCTTTGATTCGTGTGCGTGACGTAACCATATTTGAAACTAAAGTGAGATAATTCCTGCAAGCGACAATAAGTTGTATTTACTGAATGATGTATCAAATTAATCTTACCTGATCTGCAGATGGAATGTATAGACCTTTCACTAAATCAAATTGTCCATCTATTGGTTCTGGATGAACGGTATGGTGTTTACGCTTCTGTCCGGCATCTCTTATAACCTAAAATAATTTTAATTTGCTTCATAGATGGACGAGTTCAAGTAGTAAATATGTAGAAGAGCAAAATACTGTTCGTGATAATTTTATCAGAAAGAAACGCGCAGGTTCTAATGACATGCAAAGTTTAGCGATTGAGTTTGTAGGTATCCGCGTACAAAATACATCAATTTGGATAGATTACTAGGGAATCCATTACTAGACAAAATCTTTTAGAAAGTTAAACAGTAAGTAAGGCTAAAAGCTCTTCGGGCGGTTATAATCAGAAGCTACTAGGGCTAAATTGCATAAATTCCACATATTAAGATGAGCGTTAAAAGTACGAATAAGACACTTCCTTATTTGAGTTGTTCTGCCAGAAAACATCTATTGTTAATAATCTCCAATAATGCAAAATAGCCGAATACCGAGCCTTCATTGTTTTTCAGTCCAATTACAGCTGTACAGTATAAACAAATTAACAGATTATGCCATTTATAAATTATTAAATGGCAAACAAAATCAAATTCTTCGCCTTCATGTGTTCAAGTGTAATTCAAGTTCAACTCTAATTTAAAAATAATCTTTACAAAAACAATATATCCTAATCAAGATTAATATTAAATTTCACTAGACAATAATTACTACACAAAGAAAATTATTTGTAGGTATTATATTTTTTTATTTTCTTTAATCGAAGAGTTGCTTCAAGAGCTTTAAGGTTAGAAATTGAGAAACTCCGAAAAAATTGCCGTTGGCGTCGCTACTGGTACAAACCATTAATTCATTTAGTTCAATTTCAGACTTTTAAGATTATACTACAAAACCATAGGTGGCTCTCGCATCGGAAAATACAATGATTTATAATAATAATAATAATTTTGTATAAATATTACAGAATTCATATTAAAACGTCGATATCGCCTCAATTTTAGAATAAATTACAAGGTCGATAGCTATAATTTTTACATATTAAGTTAGAATTTATGAGAAAAAAGTACTAGTGATATTGTTATGTTTTGCATTACATAATTGATTTACAGATACTTAAAGTTATCTTTGTGAGCTAGTTATGATAATGTATACGTTTAAATGTAAACCAATTTAAAAATTTTAATGTGTATTCGAAGGTTAATAACCACTGCTGTGAATTAAAATTAAAAATAATACTAAAATACAGTAAAAACATGCTACATCGCCATCCTTTTTAGAGTAGCTGAACTATTGTCCACCAAAACTGCTTAAAAATAATAATAATAATGGTAACCGAAACTGTAACATGATTATTGTTGTTATAAATAAACTTTTATCAATTAAATATGTTGATCTGTGAACTACTCGAGTACTTTCAAATTGTTATAAAGAGATATTTTAGTTTTAAGAAAGAAAAAATATTTATACTTATTGTTACAGTTTTTATGTTTATTTAGTTATTTTCGAACAAATTTTAATAATTCTTTTGTGAAAATTTAGTTCATACTATGATCTACAAGGTTCTAATGTTGGATATACAATCTATGATATATTCTTTCTTAAAATAATGTAAAATCAAAGATTCTGCATAGCGTATTTTTATACAGTCGCTCCCCCCTTAACTTATAAAACTGGGTTTTCCAACTTCAATTCAGTATACGTAGATATACGTGAACATCATCTTCAATTTCTAGAGTATCATTAGCCGATTTAAAATATTTATTTACCAAAGAGATCAACTGACAGTATTTGCTCTGCTGTCGAATTTATTCCTGAAGGCTAAATGAATAAGTAAACATACCTGAATGGTTTTAATGCCTGTATCATTTGTTGACCTCCAATTTAACACCCACACTTGATCTAAATGAGGGATGTAATGTAAATCAACAGGAAACTTGTCTGTAGACACAACCTGAAACATATAACACTGCGAAAAAAGCTCTCTTTCCTTATAAAACAGAAACTCACATCGACTACAACCATTTGTACTTTTGAAATAATAATAACGCGATCTCTGTCAGGTTGCGTCGCATACACATAACGGTTCGCAACATTTACAGCTCGACCCCAGGTGCATTTTACGCCCTTATCACCGCACACGTACTCCTGAAATATATAAACACATAAATGCATAATACGGAGAGCATTTGTTTAGGGATTTTATACTTTAATACAAACTTGCATTATACATAAAATGGATGCTTACTTGTGTGCCGGGGATAATGTCAGTAGATTGAATTTGATGATAAAGTCTACAGGTTGATGGTTCATAGACGGATACCCCCCATTCGTGGAACGCGAAAAACCTCCGCTCCTCATTAGGTGAAGCTGAAAATGAAATTACGTTTCATTTGCATATTTATCTAGTTACATAGTCGGTTGAGTAAGTTATACTGATTGCACAACGTACTGGGCGTGGGTTGCTCCTGAACGACTAGGGAGCTGATATCTCTCGTTAAACCACCTGAAATATGATTTTTGTATTAAAGAAATCGTTTTGAATTTGTTCCAAGATTTACTTACCGATATTTGTTGCTTGGCACATGTATGCTCCTGTATCCGCAAAAGTGATGGTTTTTATTTTTAAAGCAGTGCCGTTACCTACTATTTGATATTTATGTACATTTTCCAATCGTAATGGCTCGTCATTTTTCAACCATTCAACCTGAAATATTTCACACGTTTTAAATAAACTGATAAATATGAGGTGTTCTGAGTGTGTGCAATTTGAGAATTGGTTTTGTAAAGGGTAAACAAGAATAAAGCTTGGAAAAGTTCTAAACAAAGTGCGATTTGAAACTTATGTCATTCGAGATAACTCATCTTGGTGGTAAACGGCGACTTGAGATCGCAAGATACAACTTTGAACAGCAAATTTTAAATATGGATGCGAAGAAATCTAATACTGTTGGCCATCCTGCTCTATAGATCTTAGGCATAATCACTCTAGCTCGCCATCTTATAAACTTGCAAATAATGTAGTTTTTCATGGGGTTTTCGGATGATTAGGGTATAATTAGTATTGGGAAATATAAAGCTATTTGTGTCCCATCAAATTAATGTATTGGATTTAACAAATAAATAATTCGTTATTTTCAGCATTTTCATTGATAATTATTTTCCTTGTGCAAATGGATTTTTTCTACTTACTATTGGCGCAGATTTCAATTTGTTTTTAATCAAGTAAGATATTAGCAAACAGAAAAATGCCTTTTTTTCGTCTAAGTATATAATCTGAGAAACTTACTAACAATATAATCTTCCACGTCCTAATTTAATTATGTTTAATAAATTAAGTAAAATTAGTATTTAATGTGTTTTTATTATAATAACAGTGGTCATTGGAAATGTTTATTTAGCTCTTCATTCGGAGTTAAATAAAGTCTAAATTCAGTTTTTTATTATTATTATTTGATGTTTAATTTTAAACTCAATTAAACCCAATGTAGTGTCATAGACGAAATTATTTAGAATTAAATAATTTTTCCCCATTACTTTACCCATTACTCCTAGTTATACACTTTTTGTATTGTATGTTGGTATAATATCACATGCGAGCCAGCTACTCTCAACGTTCGGAGAACTCAAGATAAGCACACATGCGATCGACACCTACGTCCAGCTTCAATTAAATACTAGACAAAGAAGTACTAGCAACTCATGTAACCTTGCCACGAGCAACACCTACGAGTTAACAATAATCTGACAATGTAACGTTAATGCATCCAAATTGAGTGAGAACGGTTTGAATTTCGCGCCTTAAGTTTTAGTGTATTTCACGTTGTTAGTATAGCACTATTGAAAATGTGTTGCGTCAAATTACAGCGTCAACTCGTTCACTTTCTAAGTGTTCTTCATGTTGTTCTAAGGTTTCATTGATTTTTTGCTTTATTTCGCTTGTTATCTTATTTTACAAAACAATTTTTTTAGAACTACTCAGTTTGATAGACGATTTTATTATCAAGTAAGTTTATTACTTAAAATTAATGAACTTTATAAGCTATATTATTTTTAAGACGCCACTGTAAAATGAAAGCAAGATAAAAATGTCTACAAAGTATTCGTGTTGCCAACGCGATAATAATTTAACGTGGCGGTAAATTCAAATTGTCTTTAGTCATTTTGGAATACCCTGGGTACTTTTCCGTTATCGGAGGGCATTTTTAAAAGTCAATTTTTTACAATTGAGAATCAGGAGGCCAAGAATTCTCATCGCAGAAGGCCATTTTTAAAAGTCTTTTTTTTTGTTTTATAATGATTTTTACAAAAAGTCAAAGTTTTGTATTATTTTTGTGGTTCTGAATTGTTTATCGATGAATATCTTCAACTTTCCACGTACCGAAAAAAAAGCCGTCGCGTTTTTGCAAGATAAAGGTGTGATACCAACTGAACGAATTTGTTCAAATGGCCACAATTGAAGCTCTACTTTGGTGCAAGAATTGCAACAAATCAACTTGCCATAACAAAGTCATTGGTTGTTATTGTTCGTAATTTGTTTGCATGAATAAATCATTATAAAACAAAAAAATTGACTTTTACAAATGCCTCCGATAACGGAAAAGTACCTCACCCTGTATACGGTCATAGAAGTTAATATATTCATTTATGTATCAATAGATTCCGCGATATTCATGAGGATACCGTATATACACAGGCTTGCTTCGAAACACAGTTAGTCGGGTGGTTGACTCCATCCAACCACGTTTTCGTCGCCAGCCTGGTAAGCAACCGTTATATTATTTAATAGTAGTGGGGCTTCAGGAAGCTACCGTCCAGGGGCGCCGCTTACCTGGTATCTCTAAAGCTTAGTTGCTTAGTTGTAGAATATAGTTATTATGGAGGTTTCGACCATCTTAGCGTTAGTGTTAGTATGTAAATCATTTATGAGGTCGCCCTCATGCTTGTGTAGTTGGATCTAATCTTGTTACCTAAATATTATATTGTTAAATTGAACATTGCGTTTTATTCTATCTCTACCCTTAGCCACGACCCTAATCATGACAATCCCCACGTGACAGTAACTTCCCAAAGCACTTTAATTCCATTTAATCCTTGTTACTATTTAAATAAACATTTGCGACATCTAATTATTGTTTTATTCTTTTCTAAAGTCTCTTTTCGTTTATTATCGATCCCTGTAGATTTTGAGGTCTTGAATATCTGAACTGCTGCTGCTTTTGGTTTTCTCAAACCATTCTCATCTATGCTGCTTTTTATTCTTGCGCTACCCATAAAAACGTAAAAAATCTGTAAAATTCCCTAGCATTGCAACATTAGCATTCAATGGTTTTAATAATTAAGCTAGTAATTTGAAAAACTATTAAATAATAATGATGACAGCGTTGATTTCTATCCTTTTCTGACGTATTAGAACCAATAGCATAAAAGTTTAGACAATGTGCCGTAAGCATAAACTGAAGTAAAAGCTTTTACTTCTTTTAGTAAGAGGAAAAAGATATGATTTTTAATTAGTAAGAGTAAGATCAACTTATAGTAGAAGCATTTGCTACATTTTATGCATACGGCAGAATATGTCTTAGCGGGACTTTTACATTGATGACGTAGAGCAGGCGTCGCCGTCGGCAACCTTTTTTGACTGCGGGTCAAAATCAACAAAAATGTGACTACTAAGAAGACATTCCGGGTCAATAGCCCAGGTAAATTAAATCATTTTCAGCAATATAAAGGAGAAAAATTGGATTGTGTGGATTGTCAAGCCGAATTCAACTCGTGGTCTAATTTTTTCTTGCAAAATTTATCGTTTAAGACATTCGTAGCTTTTGCTTTTGGAAAATTACACTCGTCTCCTGCGTCGACTCGTGTAGTTTTTGTTGGGAAAGCTACTCATATCTGAAACGACAAATTTTGTCGGAAAAAATTAGGCCACCTGTTAAATTATATATGAATATATTTTATTTTAATATAATTTAAATATGATGAGTAATATAGTTAAAGAAACGTTTTCTCGGTTGATTATTATGATCGCTGCTTACAGAATACTTTCTAAGAAATACAAAAGTTTATCAAAAGTTTATTAAAAGTTACGATTTTTCCTTGCCACCGATACTTTTCTGTATTTACGGGATTCATTCTGTCATCACAACTTTTCAAACATGCACAACAAACGATCTAACCTAATTGACCAAAGACGCTACCAACTTAAAAAAAAATAGTTCCTACTAACAACGTCAGTTATTCTTTACTACTTCCTTAACTACTATCTACCTGGGGCATTTCCGATTGTACAATCTAAGTGAACCCGTAGGCACGTTAACCTTTTGTGAATTATAGTCTTGCACTGATTTAATTTTTGATACTTAAACAAGTTTAGAGTTAGCAATTGTCCCTCTCGTATAAATTCCTTACCTATTTTTTGGTTTGTACGTAATTACTCCTATTATCTATGGTAGGAGATGCCTTTTAGTCGAAATTAACTAGGAATTTGAAACATTCACATGCTTATATTATACGTGCAGGATCTTTATAGTAAGCAACAAGTGGACGAGTCGATGCATCACATCCGAGGTAGCCATTTTGATTATATTGGAAAATCGATATTTTGTCTTACTGAATTATTATGAGGTAGATTTGAACTTTATTAATAATAATTAAAAAGTTGCTTAACAAAAGAAAATCAAAAAGTCTAAACTCTATTTACAAATTACAAATAAATCTTTTTTACAAAGATCAAGTTATTTTGTTAAATGTATAATTGTTTTTTAATAATTTGAGCTTCATTACTGTAGTGTTATATTATTTTTCTCAAGTATTTTGTAAGTTAAGTAAGAACATATCGTTAAATAAATAGTTTATTTATAAACATAGATTTGAATGTTAACTAACGCGAAGGCCTTTTGTAATCAGCTGATGTTTATACTGAACATGAACCTCTATTTTGATTGTTTACTTTTTTTCTATTAAATGAATAAACGAATAAAACTAATTGATGATAATCTTTTTTATTGTTTCATTTGTATTATTAAAAACTATTGGATATATATGGCTTTTGCTTATTTAAGTTGAATTGTAAAAATAATAATAAGCTGGCGCCCTATTCCATAGCTCTTAAAAAATCTGATACTTTAGTTTACCCATGCCCAACTATAATAAATAAGATAGTCACTGCCGCAGTTATATTAGTTAAGTCCAGGTAATGATAGTAAGCATATGTAACGTAATGTAATGAGCGCGGTCAGCCCTTTGAACTCCGCCGGCGAAAGTTCGAGAATGCGTAACCCAACAACATCTGCCCGCGTGGTTCGCCGGCGCCGGTATGTGTGATTTATCAGTGTGAGTCATAGACGGCGCGAGAAATCAATAGACCTTCTAGAAGAATCTGTGCATGTTCGAGAAGATGGTACGGTATATAAACCCCGGATGCCGCGGAAGGGAATCAATTAGTGAACCGCGAGCAATTAGACGTGTTAATAGTCGCAAGTGGTAACAGATAAATAACTGAGTAGAATATAAATGTATGTGAAATAAATATTGTAGTGAAAAGTAAATAATAGTTAATAGTTAGTTTATAATTGTGTTTTGTAAATTAGTTAAGATTGAATTAGTGTGTGTTAAGTGTGAATGTTTTCTCTTTATTAATAGATAATTTAAAAAGCATTTTGTTATTATTTAAAAAGAACGTTGCAGTAAGTATTAGTTACCTGTATTTTGATTGTTTTGGGTAGCTTTAACGTTACATAACCTAGCATAAATTATCCTACCTAAATGTGACGATTCTGTGCGCCAAACTTATTGGAACGTATTGATGTGGAGAAAGCGTTCCCACAAACTTAGCGTTTAACGGCGTAATTCTAAAAGTAGATAGTCGACTTTTATACTCGAAAACCGTATCCACCCCAATGAAAATCGAGTCGAATTCCAATCAGATCAGGTACAGATTAGGTCGAATACGGATCGAATCGGATAGAATATCTGATTATCCGAAAGTTATCCGGTTATTTGAAGGATATCCGACTATACAAAAGTTATTCGATTAAGTTTTAAAAATGAAATTTTAAACATGAGATTTTAACTTACCAGAACTGAATATAACGCTGCAATTAAAATATGTAACAATCGTTTATTTTGCTGGCCAGTGCACTTTGAGTGAAATTCGGATGTCGCGTTATATTAGGATATCGGATAAAACTCGGATATCAGATAAAAATTCAGATGTTGGATCAAATTCGGATATCGAATAAAAACTCGGATATTTGATAAAATCCGCATATCGGATAAAAATCCGAATGTCGAAAAAACTCGGATATGGGATAAAAATCGGATGTCGGATAAAATTCGAATATTTTTAGTGGGTTCCGAATACGGATTCGAATCGGACATGACTTCATTAAATGTTGGATTGGCTTCGGACAGAGGATCCGTTTAGTTTCGTTATTTTTTAATCTTAAGAGTACTACTATCAGCAGGATCGTAATTTAATTGTCTTTGTTTTTATTTAACCCTTTTAAGGGCTGTAAATCATTTACTTAAATATCCTGTAAGGAACGACGCATTGTTGATGAGTCCGCAAATTTCTAGGCTAAATGTAATAACCCAATATATTTCCTATACACTTTTAAGAATTAAAAGGTTGTTAATGTCAAGGGACTTCATTACACATTACAGTTTTATTAAAAGTATGAATAAATACCTTTGGAAAAGGTTCCCCTGCAACGTGACAATACATAGTTGCGTCTTCACTAGGTCGTTTGGATTGAATCCTGGGAGTTACATGAACTTCCGGAATAGCTGCAACAAAAAACAAAATAACAAAAAGTAGTAAATGGCAAAATAAAAATAAAAAAATAAAAATGCAAAAACTTACTGTGCACTGTAAGTACATGTGTCTGTACAACATCTTTATTCCTCTGAGCGTGGCACGTGTAATTCCCAGCGTGCTGGAGCTGTATTCTTGTTAAATAAAGGCTTCCATCATTAAAAACCCTCACTTCTTCCTCGTTCAGCGTAGATAAATCTAACTGATTACGTCTCCACACTATAGGAGGTACAGGTGAGCCCGTTACATCACACTTGATCTCTACGTTGTCGTCAACCCTTGCTGATAAATGGTTTGTTTCGAGGGCTTTGTCTAATGATACAACTGACACGCCTGGAATAAAAATCTTTACGTGTATCATCTTTCATTTTCTGGGTGGCCGTTCTTTTCCGGGTTTTATATATATCAGAACAACGATGGAGGAGATAAAAATACTTACTGTATAATTTGCTGAATGCCGTGTAGAACTCATTTATGCTTAATTTGCCGTCGTGATTTGTGTCATCGAATTTGATCATGCTTGATAGTGTACAACCAGATGGTAGAGTGTCTAAATGCTCCAGGGATGTTATCTGAGGAATACATGAAACGTTAAATTTATGCTTACGTCATACTGTTGCATTTAAAATTAAATAAGTATTTATGTAGTATGTGGCGTTTGCGGAAATTTAACGATAAATGTGGGTGGTTTTGCTGTCACGGAATAAATTTGTATGAATTACAGTTCCTGCGGCTGTTTTTATGTGTTTGCACTACTTTTGTTTTCATTTGTAGTTCAAATACAGAAAAAAATAGAAAGCCTGCTAGCTCACGTTTGCCTTAATACTGCCAGTATTAAGGTAAGTTGGAAAATAGAAGGGCTATTTTGATTGCTTATCATTGTGCCTGAATGCACAATTACTTAAAGGTTTTACTCTATTAACTCAAATATTAATCAAATGTTTTTCGTTTTTAACCTAAAGAAATCTGAAATATTTTAAGGCATATTTTAGCAAATTTTCGAGGGTGTTTAATTTGAACATACTAGGCAAACACGATAGTTTATGAAAACATTTAATTTAAATTTTTATTTTAGTAAGAATTAGGGGGGGTGATCTGTTCGAGAATGCTTCAGCCAATTGTAGGTTAAATGTGACATCACTCATTACCAATTCTCTTTCATGCATTTTATAAAAAATGCAAAATGCCATTAAACTAAAAGATCCAAACAAGTTTATCAGAACCCAACCCCATAAAAATGTCTCACAAAACATGAATTATACTTCCCAAAACAAATTCATTCTTTTATAAACCTTTGAAATACAAAGAGACTTGAGACAAAGATGGCATTATTTATCTAGAGAGAAATTATAAAATAGCTATTGCTATTGCTAACTAAAATGCATGCACGCTAGCCTTTTGTAACGTGTTGGAATTCTCGATCTAATTTTAATGTAATTTTAAATGCGTTTATGGTAAAGAAACTTAGTACGGCCCTGTATATTTCAATATATTTTTGTTGGTTTAAAAATTACAGACGGTATTTTAAATCAAATGTTGTTTTCGTTAATGCGAAAGGTCACCACAAAGCGTTCTCATGTCGATGAAATTATTTTTAGATTAAAATACAGAGATGAAATTGAGTTTATAAAGATTCAAAAATAAAATTGCTTTTTTACAAAAGGAATAATATGTTAAAAAAAGGCATTTAGCTCAAATTTATATTTCCTGTACGTGTTTATCTTTGCTTTTGATGAATAGATTCTCTGAACGCAGACACACAAAAAAATAGCTGCAACCAGATGTAAAAAGTCCAGTTTCTTGCTACGAAGCAGATTTTAGTCGCCGTGAATTCCCTATATAACTCTCTAGAATAAAAATTCTGATTGGGTTAAAAACACATTATTGCAGTCTTGATAGGACATTTAGGTTTTTCCTCTCTTAAAAATCATAGCGCAAACGGTAGTTTCGCACCCCAAAGTCAGTTACAAGGAGGCAGTTGAAAACAGACAAGGGTCTGGTAATATCAGTTTAGTACAGTATAGTACAGTACAGGAATATCTTACCATTGTAGAATTAATACCGTTTGTAGTTTGTTGTGAAAATTTACTACGAATTTAATGTTTTACTGAAAGTTTAATGTAGAAGCGTGCGAATTATCGATTCAATAACCACTACAGTGTGTGTTTGTTGACACTTTATGTTGGGAAATTGAATAACAAATTAAAAGTCTATGCTTCTAATTTTTATGGTGTAACGTCACAATAAATACATTGTGATTACAAGTGCAGAATTTCGTGTTAAATTTAAAGATATTTGTATTTGGACAATTTAAATGTTGGCAATCCAATTTGTTGGAATTCAGAAACAAAAAACCTGCAATTAAGTGACGTTCCTGTTGGAATTATATGAGTTCAAAGTTATTTATTAATAAAAGACAATATCCAGTTTATAAACAGTTCATAATTCTACCATCGTTGATTGTGTTTACAATTCTTCACCTAGAAAAAGCTGTGGTGAAGTTGAGGTCTATAGTTAGTGGTGATTTGTTGAAGTACAAATTAAAAGCAATATAGTGAAGTGGATATTAACATCTATTTCTTATTAATAAATCAATTTAAACTGAATATGATTATGATGATGTTGGACCTTTCCCTTGCATAAGTTATTGCAATACGTTAACGTGCCTAATATTAATTTAACTAATTACGATTACTTATTGATTTCAATCAAGCTAATCATAATCCTTTTTTGCTTGCGGATACTGAGTATTATAATGGCTTGCAACCAAATAGCTCCCATATCCTTTTATTATGTCTACAAACCTTATTTTCTTTATAATCGATAAGCTAGAGAAGTCAGTACCTACATTCTGAGTGATAATTCGCAATTAAGAGATCTTAAGCCGGAGCATTACATTAAATAAGTACTCAGTATTTTGAATTTTTGTGTTTAGTTTTATAGTATGTTACAATTGACAGTCCAATTTCACTTTGTGTTGAATGTTGCAATTGGTGCCCATGCGTGGGACTTTTCGTTTGATGAATTTTAGGTTATTACAACATAGTACCATTCTTTAGAAAACAAATTTTATTTACACAAGTGATAACTTGGTGAAATAAATAAAGATTAATAAAAAGTTACACAATGTTTATTAAATTATAATCTGGCAATTGCTTCGACAGCTAAGCTGTCATTATCAAAAGTAATATGAATATAAAGAAACACGTCGCTAAGGTAAATACAAAACATTTAAAAAAAATAAATAAAAAAAATTTTTCTAAAATTTACTAAAAAAATTAAAGAAATTTTGGCAGTTGAATGTAAAAGCTGTAGTTTTTATCTAAAATATTTGATAAATTAACATACTGTTATCTATTAACAGTTGCTCGTTTGAAAATATAGAAAAATGTACCGAATTATCTTCAAGTGGGAGAACTAGAAAACTATCTAGATGTGCGAAAAGTTATTTTTTAAATATTAGAAATGTTTGCTAGACGTCCTTGTGTTTTGAATAAAACTTCTAGGATATACCAAACATAGATAAATACTTTAATAAAATAGTTATCAATTCAGTTAATCGTAGATCGTCAAAATGCAAAAATAAAAGCCCATAAATCAACCAACAATAATCTATGCTATTAAATTTAAAAACTAGACTATAAATATATTATGATTTACGACTATAACTGAATAAAAAAAATAAAAAAGTATACAGGACATTATTTAGTTATTATTCAAATAAATAAAAGTAAGCACTTGATATATTGATCGAAGATGTAATAAATTAAAACTAAAAAATATTTAATATTTAGATAATGAATGCAATAAAAAAGTTCAATTAAATATATCAATCAAGGTCAAATAGATGCTTGAAATCTTAATCAAATTATATTGTAGTTAATTTATCAGTTGAATCTTTAATCAAAACAAGAGTTTACCCAAACAAAATTTACCCAAGCGCACATAGCAACGACAATAAATCAGAGTAAACCAAAACTATAACCAAAGATAATATAAAATATACTACAATATAAAAAATTAAACGTGTTATGAAAGTATTGTATGGTCGAAAAAATTGTAGGGGGATTTGAAAACTAACTTTAAAATATAATTAAAATTCATAAATATCACTTGAGTGACACATAAAGCTCCTAAAATGTAAAGAAAGGGTTCTAAAAGTAGTTGAACTTCTAGTTTATCGTAAATCAGCATAATAGTTAAACAATTATTTTGAATAACCCTTACGTGTGGATATGCATGCATAAATATTCAAAGAAAACTTTCTCTTTCAAAGATTTTTCATGTAAGATTAGGTAATTATGTTGCAGTGGCCGTGACATATACCATATGGTTATCAGCAAATCAGCACATAGTGTAGTTATAAAGTAATAAAAGTATAAATTCAGTTACTATAAGTTAGTTACTTACCGTGTTTAATTCTGATATTTCCAAATTCCCATTATTATTCTGATCGTAATGAGAAAACATAATGGAAACCAAATAATCTTTACTGTGGTTATCTTGAGACATGAGCCGTGCGTGATTATAAAGCAGCAAATTATCCTGAAAACCGACAGCCAAATTAAATTACAAAAACAACAATTTCCTTGCATTCCACTTACTTTCATTATCTCGTATTCTTGCATGGTACAACCTTTTCTGTCTTCTTCCGACTCGTCGTTTTCGATGTCTACCTCGTTATCTATCTCGTGAACGGTTTCTATTTCGTTTGATGTATCTGATATTCTGGTTGTGGTTGTTGCCATCTAAAATTGTTTCAAGTTTTAGAAATGAACACAAAAGTAAGAATAAAATAAACAGTTATTAAATTCAGGTATTGTTTTAATTAAAAGTTTATTTTAAGAATTTTGATATTACTTAAAATTAGCTGTATCTTTAAATGTTTTTAAGTTAGATTTTTATTATTAGAGTACGTGTATATCGCTGCCAACATATAAGTACACCAAAGACTCAATCGCTATATTAAAGTAATTCTATAACGGTCCCGTGCCTCTGAGACCAGACAGATTCAAGCAGCTACGCAGTCTTCTCAAAAACTAATGTTTAGTTAACTTACTTATCACCTCTAAAATAGGGTTAACTTGTTTATATAAAGGCGTAGTGTACACGGCTTGTACGCGGCTAATATGATATTACACAGAAGAGAAAGGGTTTTTAAAACCAGGGGTATAAAATAAATTGATTCTAAAAATATACACATAGATTCCATCTAATCAAATCCAAACACATAGGCGGGGAGTATGAGGTTATTACAGTCTTTAATTAATTGAATAAGAAAGGCCCAAAAATGTCTTTGAAATATGAAAACAACAATTAACTATTCACTAAACTATTAATTAGAATAAATAGCTGATACCATCCTGGTTTAAAGAAAAGCTTGAGCAAGCTTCTATAATTAATTTTATTTCATTTCGTATTTCAAACAATTTTTTATATACTAGAATTATTAAAATAAAGTATAACTTGATCTCCGTTGTCAATGACACCGGAGCTCAAGACGTTCTTGATCTCCGTTGTTGTTGCCAACGTAAAAATCATTTGATGTTGCATAACAGCCACACGTGACATGCTGCTTTTTATCTCCTTAGTTACGCGTATGATGACACAGACAAGGCAACTTGCTTTATTACACAATAAGTTCGGATGAATTTTAAAAGGGAGAAATTAGGATTGAAATACGAAATAAAATAAAACAACTTATGCAATACGGAGATCAAGCTTCTTTAAATCCTCGAAGATGTTATAAGCCTCGGCTGGCGCCTCGGCGTTATAATACATCTTCTCGGATTTAAGGTATCGCTTGATCTCCTAATTACATAATATATATTAATAGTGATCTTTTTAATTTAATTTGTTATAATATAATTTTAAAAATTTCGTAGTTTTTATAATTAAAACTCGTTAATGTAATTTTAACCTGTAACAAGGTATTGTGGGACATAAGTAGTTTTGGCTCTAAACTCTGTTACGCGCCGATCCTGTATGATTTTGTTGCTAATTTCTGTGTTTTCGTTATTTTAGTTGTCATTCTGACAGATAACCTTTAAGAGGCATCTTGATTAGATAAATCATCTTTTGGTGTGTATTGCGTTGTAACTTCTTAAAAATCTTCCTGGTGACACCGTTCTGAAAAATTACGCTCTTCTTTTGTTGATTAATTTATTGGGAAACGCTTCTGACAAATTATTTCATAATTCTGTGGTGTATTGATCCAGTTTATTTTGGATTTCTTTGGGGATTTTATAACACTATTTCTTTGGGTGTTATGAACGTCATTTCCACATCTCCCAAGCTTTGTAGAATCATTGCATTTACCATGCTTAGGTTGCTTTCATCTGTGATTTTATGCGAGATTCATTTATTAATTGCTCAATGGAAGCCACAAATTCGTAATTATTTAAACTCATCTATTAGGTATTGCCACAAACGGGATTATTTGCAATTAAATAATTCATACATTGTATTCCGAATTCCTCATACATAGCGCAAACATCGTGCAAGGTTGCACTCAGCTGCCCACGTTATTCAAGCAGCCGCGGCCACATCGTCTACGACTTTTAGCCAGCTGCACACTCATTCGAAGAAACGCAACCACAGCTGTTGCCGTGTCACCCACGTCTGGCTGTTTATACGTTTATCTCAAGTAGAAGCCGAATTCCAATGTATCTATCTATCTATCTATCTATTATGCTAATCTTTTCCACTTTTAATAGTATATAAACCGCTTGCTTTGGGCTTAGAATTCAGTCAGTGCCATGACTCGATGAAGCCACATCCAAGCAAGCGATTAAGTGTCTTTATATTTATTTTATGATGAAGGGTGGAAGCTAATGCCAAGCGGCATTGGCTACCGTCCCCTTCACCTCGCTTAGTTCTGCTTAGTTTATAGGGAGTTGTACCAAGGCTCCCTATTTGCTTAGTTGTAGAGCACTAGGAGTTCGACTCTTACGCTTAGTTTGTAGATCTAGTGCTAGATAGGGTGATTCCGATCGCCCGGAAGTTTATTGTTAGAATTAGGAGGACCTGTACGTCCTCAACTATATAACCATCATGTGCAATATCTTTGTATTTTATTACTTTGTTATTAGTATATAGTCACTAGTAATATCCCGAGTGCATGTCAAATTGTCGATAATTTAATTTTCTCGAGTGCGCGAATGCGCACGAGAGAAAATTAAGAGACAATTTGACATGCACGAGAGGACATTTTGGCAGACTATTTCCCGAGAAAAATTTAAATGGTACAAAGAAACTTACTTCTGTGTTAAAAAAAGGTTTTTTCTTTGAATTATTGCACCGTCGGTGACGATCATGTTGGTCTTTAATCGGTATCTAGTGCAAATTATCGATAATTTGCACTAGTGCAGTATTATCGCATTTATATTATTGTGACTATTCTGTTCGATTCGAGCTTCTGACATTTAGTTGACGTAGTAGAATAGCTAGCTGTAATCACACGTACATTTAGAGAAGACAGGCCAACAATGAACGCAGTTAGATGTCAGAACACTCCTATTTTTTACTTTTGTTTAGGGTTCAATTAATAAACCTTTTATTATTTATTTATTATATCATTTAATTACTCATATTAATCTGCAGTAATGATTACACCGTATTAAATGAGTAATTTATTGTTTAGCAGGACATTTTCTTTCTAGAAGGCTTTTCTCCGTTATGACATTATTAATTATTATTGAAATTTATGTTTTGTATACTACGTTATAAATTACCACGCGAGTTAACACGTTTATTTTATAGTATAGAGAATTTAACAATTTTATAAACTATTGGTATTATCTGCGGTTGGTCAATAATTTGGAACCGGTAATTTCATAGAAATAAACAAGTTGATACTTTTTTACGTAATTATCCAACCTCAATTCAAGTAAATCAATGATTATGTTGATTGTGGTATAAATTTAACTAATATTATATTTTTGGGCTTTAAAGTCATGCTGATACAATACAACTAATAATAGCAGAACTGAAGTTCTCTTCTTTATTTTATAATATTTATTTGTGACCTATTATTAATGTGTATCTTTCTCGAACCTATATAGCACATCACAATGGTAGTAGTCGCAGATGTATTTTGTACTTAGTAAGTACTGTTGGCTTTGGATTTAAGTGCTGTTGAAGTCGACTCTGGTCGCTATTGAAAAGAACACTTTGCAAGAATCCCGATATCACGCCACAGTGTGATTTAACACTTAAGAAAGTCGTTTTCAATAATTTCACATCTAAGCATGACAATTTGTTCGCAATTTCTTCTCTGTCGGAAATCTGTTAAGCAAAAGCACTTCGATTATTATTGCTTCAATTTACATAATGAAGCAGAAAATCAGACTTCTTATTCTTAACATCCAACAAGAAGTAATTTGAGGTTAAAACTCGAGTAACCAATTTAAATAGCTAACTCCATTATTTCAGAACAAGCTATTTTACATAGGGTTGATGGTCAGGCGATTTCATCAGCGTAACGTGGTAGTAGCTTTCAGCTTTTATGTCCAGAGATACATTTTGATGTGTTAATCTAAACAAGGTCGATCGTTATACCGAGTTAACGAATGCAATTTTATGCCTTTTGTCTTGTTGAAGTTTAGGAATTTTACGATCCATCTACGAAAACTAAGAACATAAACTACGAGTACCTGTGTGTACTTTTTACATCTCTAACAATATTGCTACTGCTTTAAATTTTTCATGGGTTTAATTTAAATTTAAAATAAAGAAGCGCTTAAGTCTAAGAGGGATTTAGTAAAATATCCACTTTAAAAAGTTAAAACGACAATGTAACATAAGAGGGTGCTTTAGAAAAGTTATATGAACTCAGCAGATATTTTATGAGTACAACATTGTTGTCTTGAATTTTGTTGAAAATGTATTGTTTTGGATTTTCATGATAAATGGTTTTTTGTTTGGTAAAACATACAGAATTCGCATTCCCCTCGTCGGACAAAGGTTCAAATTAATTAGGAATTTATCAAAGGATCCACTAGAGGTTAGAAACTAGAACAGAAACTTCAAATAGAGATAGCAAGCGTCTCTCTATGTGTGTGGGACTCTTTGATATTCATATATACCAATAAATTCGTTATTAATGTAGAAATATTTTCTGTTTTGAATGAATTTCGCACTAAATATTTCTTTTTGCTATTAACTAAATACGTCGTGTAATACTTCATGTTGCATTCCCATGAATAAATTTTCAATATGCATGAAAATCTGGAATTAATATACCACCCCAAGTTGACATATTATTGATTATAACGCAAATAGAACGTACTGCAGAACTGCAACGTCCATCTTCAGTCGAATGTCCACTTGTGCAATCCTTCCCAATATGTGCAAATTTGCGTCACCCACACGTACGCGGAGGATGCAGAAATGACTTCCAGACAGGTAGCTGTCATATATAATCTAGCAGCTTTATAGTCAAAAATCATATTTTAACCATCCTTATCAGATGCTAACACAATTATTTTCAAGAACTCGTTCTAGAATCAGCTTTTGAAAATGCTTAACGTCCTACTACAAATATTCCGCTTATTCGTATGCATACTAATCCGCTCGTGTATTTCTGCAAGTTTAATACCCCGTATGTATTATTATTAAATCCTTTATATAAGACTGTATTAGATAGGAAAACATTTTACTATTTTTCTTGAGGAATTTAATCTAATTACAACGCCACGTAAGTACTTAAAATGCACTAAAACGTATCAGGTTATAGCTCACCATAAAAGGTAAGCTTTTGCTAGGTCATTAAAATCTGTGCCAATTCTATTCAAACCATCAAAATTCCTGAAGAGTTATGTTGATCAAAAAATGCATCACATGTTTCCATTTTGTGAATTGCAAGAAGGTGTTTTTGTAGTTGTTTTATCGTTGAACGTAACGATGTAATTGATGTTAATCCACTAAGATAGTTAACGATTCATTTGAACATAATTATCGTATTATTTGAAGAATGATTGGCAAATTAACAGAGTTTTCTTTGTTGGCACCTGTCCTTGAGAGGGAATGGCGTTAGGTATCGCTGCACTATGACTGAACTGGTCTTAGGATTTCCATCTCTTATTTTGGGGATGACCTCAGAACAAAGCTGGACTTCACTACGAGAGTGATACTAGCAAAGTTTATCCTTCAGCGACCCTCTGATTGCTGTCTTAGTGGAAACCGTTTTGCCAGGTGCTTTATGCTGGTGCTTTATCACTTTGGTACTGCGGATTGAACGAGGTGGAGACAACTCCGCAATGTATCGGTGACTTGGGTTTACTCAAGAATTACAGGTCTGACTGATCCCAGGAAGTCTACCGGGGATCACCTTATAAGAGAAGTTGATGCGAACATCGAGCAAATACGACTATTAGCCTCTTACACTAAGACAACCCCACCTCCTCGTTGGTATAGGCCGGGTCTCTATTTTCAGGTAGAGTCAGACGGGGCTATGTCGAAGGCTCACCAAGCCTAATTATGGTAAGGTGGTATAGCTAGTTTCTAGAATATCCTAGCAACATGTAGTTTCCAAGTCTCAGCCGCGCTTGGGTTCAGGCAGTGTAAGTCCACATACTGGACTAAAGGTGATGGGACTCTGTCGGAGTCGGAACCCGACGGGTAAGTTCGTAAATAGCTTCGGCACTAGTATGGAGAGGTGGTAGATGGTGGATAGGCAACCTCGGTCCTGCCAGGTACGCTCCTACTGGTAGCTCTTACAAAAGTAATTAAAGCGAGAATAGAGCGTAATGCAATTTGTTGACCTCCTAAGAGGGAGGTGACCATTAAGTTTAAAGCAGGTAGACCATGTTAAAACAAAACTTTGGCATTCATATCCTTGAGCGAATGAGTATTTAAAATCTTGTATAATCTGTGAAAGGTACGGTATTTTTTTTAATTATTCACGTATTTCTCACATTAAAGGAGTTTCTAGTCAATCACCCAGAATACATTTTCCTGGGATTTCTCCTTGATTAAAACGTAATTGGATCTTTTGCAAATTGAATTAACTTGGTTTTCTTTTTGGAATTGAAGAGAATGGAAATCTAAGGGACTTTAGAAACTGAGTTTTAAAAATTATCAAGTTAGTTGGTGCAAAGATAAACAGGAACCTGGTTTCAATAATAATCGTTCAAGTAATTATTTGCTGAAGAATAAAATCGTAAGTGACAGTGTATAAGTTGTTTCAACGTTTATCTATTGTGGAAAGAACTTTCAGATGATTTGTTTGTAACAATCTAAGAATTAAAGTTTACAAGAAAGGGCAACTAATCTATTGTTATAAAATTCAAAGTTAATGTGTAATAAAAAGCAAAGTCATTTAAAGCTATTTATTCTGTAGTAGTGATTTGCGACGAACAGGATCGAGTGAAGCGTTTTGAAATGACAAGGGTCATTTGTATGTGGTCAAATCGGAAAAATAACACCAAAAATATTAAATCAGAAGGTTTTTAACGGTTGAGAATAATAAAACATATTTTATTCAGAATTAATGGTGTTATGGTTCTCTTGACCGATTACTATTCCTGGTTCAAGCATTTAAATGACTGTGGAGTCCAGTTTCTTTTGTTTAATTAACATTCTTTGTTTGTTTTGCAAATTTGACATAATTTTGTGCCTGAAAATATTAAACTTTTCGTGCTTCATCGACGCAGTGTATAAATTTCAACAGGTAATCCACCTATTTTTATTGTTTTTGTCACTATGCTGTGGATTAGTTTCAGAAAGAGATGCGAGTTTTAATTTTCTCTTAAATAAGACTTGTTAAAGTAAATTTAAAAGTTTGCTTTTTTTCAAAGTTTTATTAAACTTAATGATAATTAATTCTCCTTTCACAAACTGTACGATAATGTCTTAAAGTTAAACAATTAAAATTCGGAGAAACGTTACAATCGTCCAAAACTCTAAAACTAAATAAATCTGAAACTCTTAAAAATTGCGCTAGAAACCTTAAAAAAATATCCTTTACGAATTTGAGAGTATTTGAGTAAATTTCTTTGAGTATAAAAATTGATGAAATTCATGAAATTTGATTTAAAGCATTTAGTGTAGTTTTCAGAACCAATAAATGCTAGGATGTAATTAACTTTACTTAGTATCTAATTAGTTTTTGTGTAAAAAATAAATGAAATTATGTACCTACTGTGTGTTAGTCTAATTATTAATAAATAATAATAAAATGAACACGCCTTTTACTTTCAGTTCTTAGTATCAACAAGTCGGAATTGACGACCAAATTCATTGCATGCAATTGAAGTTTAATTTTAACGTCATATAACTATTTTGGAACACAGTTATACCAAGGAACACCTCTACTTCAACTCAATACACATCAAACCCATAATTTCTAACCCTTTTTACAATTTGAATGAGAATAGGTCTTTTGGCGTGAATCCAATGTTAAGCGTGACATGACTTAAAATATTAATATCAAACTGCACACTTTTAATGTTGCCGGATTTTTACAACGTACAACTTCCTCTTCAGAGACTAATAGGAAATTGTTTTTTTGGTTCCTGGCCTGTAGTAAATGTCATAAATTTTGTTTTCATTTTCCTAAACGCTTTTACAAGTATATTCATTATATTTTTGACCACCATTTTACTTTTGTTGTTATTAGAGATAAAACAAGTTTCGTATAAAAGTTGTAATATTGTCCTTATGTCTTTTCAAAACGTCATCAAAAAAGATTGATGATTGGGCAACATTTGTGATCATTGGACACGCACAAGGTAAGTATAGGAAAGAAAAGTCAACGTTATGCTACAGAGTACGTTGTAAGAAAAATATTCAATAACATGTTAATAGCTTTCATAATTTAAAAAGGAGAACGCGAATATTATTCAGACTTCCTGTATAATACAGCCTCATATAAAGGATTTATTAAAAATAAAACGTTGACGTGCAGTGATACGAAATCGAGTTTGTATGTACTCAAATAAGCAAATTGCTTTAGGCATTTCTAGTAAAATAAATAAGTCCACCAAACCTTCAATTGTAAACCGTATAAAATTAAATAAATAAACAGTAAATTTTTATTCTGTTAGACCGTTAAACAATACAGGGTGTCCCACAATGCTGTTTACATGCAATATCTCCCTTATTTGAAAAGATAAAGAAATCAACCAAAAACTATTCTGAATGATTCAAAATGGATCTTCAGAAAACATCCTTAAACGCTGGTTGCATAGCAACATTTAAGAGATCATGCTAACTTGATTAATTTTTCAAATTGCACCCTCTGTTTTTTTTTCACGGAAATGTATTCGTAACTTCATTCTGCATACAGTAGTATGCCTTACTTAATTATCTAATGTGCATTTAGGGGTTGAAAAAAATATTTTTTATACATTTAATTTATCTTAAACTTAAAACAAATGCTCAAAATGCCTTCCTGTGGACTCTACACGGGCTTTAAAGTGCCTCAGTAGTTCCCTTGTAGACAGGGTTCTAATCATATTCTTTGAATAAATAATTTAGTTAGTGAATATGAAGTGTACAATTTTCAAATAAGGGAGATATTGCGTGTAAACAGCATTGTGGGACACCCTGTATAGGATTTATTTTGTCAAAATAAGTTTTATATATAAAATAAAAATCTATAAAAATCTACAGTACTTTAAAAGTAAATTTAAGTAAAAGAAAAGTAAAATTAAGTAAAAAAATTTGAAGATTTGAACTGCATTTTTTTTATAATTTGTGCAACGAATTTGGCTAAAGAAATTTATTCCGGTAATTACCATTAAGGTTGAACACTAAGAAAAGTAAGTAATAGTCTTTAAGTTGTTTGAGCCTATTATATGGTGTGTGACAGAAAATTAAGATTTTGCAGTAACCAAAGCGTTAATGTTTATAAAATAACAGCATTAAAAAAATTATATTCAATCAAGGTTAATCTGTTTTAAACTAGATTAACTTGTGTAATACTTCAAGCGGAGTAAAATAAATTTGTTTTGGTTTTTTATTAGTTTTAGAAAAATGTTTGATTAAATGGTATAAAGAAATTTAATTATAATTAAAAACATTATTTATAGTTAAAATCAATCTGGCGCTTATAGGCAACCACAGTTCTATTCGAATCACCTAACCTTTCAATTTTCCCATGCCCAGAAGAATTTCAATGAGAACTTGTCTTAGTCGGCCTTTGACTAGCTCAGCCGTGGTAAGCAAATTTGAGTTTTTTTGTAAAAATCTTGTATCCCAAATTATGCTGTTACAATTTGACATCCAACCAAGAGGAAGTAAATTTTGATTTTTTATAGCAGGCAGTACACTTGACGGTCCCATACATCTAAATATACTTGGTGATGCCACCGTTGCTGCATGCAGCAAGATCTGTCTGCAAGTCTGTGGTTGTGATACCAGGCTGTACTCATAAGGTCTATTAGCTCTAAAATAGCACGTCTTATGCAGCACTCAATCTATTAGTACTTTTTCTATATAGCGCTTAGTTGAGATAACTTTGCGTACGAGTATAACACGTGTTTAATTAAGCATTACAGATGTAAAATTCTATTGATTTAAATTTTAATATATTTTATTGTTTGATTAATAATTATAGATCTGACTTTTTTATTTCAACTTTTTAAAAAAGATTTTATAATTTCTATAAAATTTTATAATTCTGATTTATTTTAAATCACCTCTTTTGGTTTAGGAATTTAATTTATATATATTTTTAAAATAAAAAAATAAATAAAAAAATAATTTTCTTACAGTGGTGGTTGTAGTCTCCTGTTTTGGCGTAGATATGACATCTTCAGGTGCCACAGTAGGCGCAGCAGCACTAGTCGTAGTATTATATTCACTCAAATCGGGTGTACTAGTAGTGGCAAACTGATTAAAATATAAATTTGTGTGTTCTAAGGTGGGAGCCCACCCTTTCCCTGTAACATGTCAACGTCATTAGTATATACACTACCCTGGTATGTAGAACCTAGTTATAAATAAACCCTCCCACACACTAATTTGCATACATTATTATAAATTAAAACATAGAGTGCCTGTCGTTAATTTACATACCATGTTTAACACAATGTACACCGCGCTCTATAGTGATAGCTGTCTTTGTAAGGCAAGCAGCTCGATGCAGTTCACAATGATTCGGATAAATGTGCCCATCCGAACCACAAATGAGCTTGCGGTGCACATTACATTGTCTCTGGCAAATGCACGTAGCTTCACCTGCGACTGTTAATGTGCACTCGTGACCTTTCATACAATAATGAACTAGGCAAGGACCTAAAACAAAGGAAGCAAAGTTTAACTTCTCGGTATAATAGTGTCATAAAGTCCTTTCTTGTTTTCAAATAATGAGAAAAGATATCTGCGCAGTACTATCTTCGTCAATTACGAGTGTTAGTGTAATTGTCACAAGGTAAATTGTCTCCTTTTAAATGTCGCCGACAATTGTTCTCTGGTTGAAAGCAACAAATATTCGAGATTACTGCAGATTTACAGAGTGACAACCACAAAAACATTTACATTACATTTAAAGCGATTAACTTACTTGTTTCTAACAATGTGATATGTGTTGTAGAAGTAGAAAGAGTTACGGAATCTCTGTGATGTCTTGATCTCTGTAAAGAGAAAATAAAGATAAGTTATTTTTTTTTAATAATTTAAATAATTATAGAATCATTCTTAGAGAAAGTTTTGTAAGCCTTTATTTTTGTAAAGGATTAAATAAATTATTATCATTTTAGGAATATGGGACAAATCATTTTTCTGAAGCTAAACCAACAGTTAACAAAAGTATTAACTTGCAATTGCTCGTTACTGTACAGTTACTATCGGTGCTTACAAAAAGCGTATACAAACAATAGGTTCTCTATTTTAATGAGAGCTTTGTTACATGTTTATACAGACACACATACAGACCATAGCGTTATTTTCTCGGGCTAAAATTCATACAGTGTGGTAATACACATTTTTTCAAGTCATGATTTTCAAGTACATAGGCTTATAGGTAAACGATCTATAGTTAATCATTTTTGATTTTTCTTTTGCCTATTCTAAAAGAAATGTTCGATTGTTAGTCGCGAACTAAATCAAAGATTATAATAACTCCGTATTACCCAGCCAATAACTATATTTAGTTAGTGGAATTATTAAAACCGAAATGATTTTCGAAAAATAAAGTTTTTCGATTCCGGTCACTTGTTTTTTTTGGGGTGAGAAGTTAACGACGTAAAGCTACTAGTACTGTAAACCTATATAGTCAAAAATAAAAAAGTCACATAAACCTACTAAAAATATTAATTTAATTAATTTTCAGAATAAGAATTTGAAGCATTTATTAAACGTTTTTTAAAGTTTTTATTAGCGTTTGTTTTTCATTTTACTAGTTGTTTATTTATTTACCTATTTAAATTACTCAAGTGTACCTCTATAGCTTACTACTGCATCAGATTAAGACTGTATTTCCGAGGCAAAAGTCAACTAATTGAATACTACCTTTTTGGATTCTATCTGCCCCAGAGGCGTGGTGTTGTTGTAGGATCCTTCATTCAGCGGTTGGGCCAACAGCGCCGTTATTGGTATCAGACTGATGTGTGTATTCCCTGCTTTGAATTCTAGTCTTACAATTTTAATTTTTGAATTAGCTGGAAATACACCTTGTTCCTCTGATAAAATATTGCTACTTAATTGTTGAAAATGGATTTCCATTTTATACTCTTTTGGGAAGCAAAATAATTTTCTAAAAAAAATGTTGACATTTCAGATTTTACATAACCTAATTAAAATTTATAAACATTCATAAATATAAAAATTAATTATAAACACTTATAGAAAAGAAAATTCTAATCAAACGATATACCACACTTGGGTACAAAAATAGAGTAATACCCTGTCAAAAATAGAGTAATAAATGTCGAAGAAAGAAAAATTTTTTAATACTAATAAATGGCTCTATTTCATAAAAACACCTTTTTATACATTCGTTTTTCAACAAATCTAGACATTTAATTATTAATAACATTATCTAAATGTTTCTAGATACCAAAGATTTCGACATTCAAACAAAATTGCATAATTCAATTGAACATTAGAAAGACGCAGCATGTTTTTATGTGATTCCTTCAACAAGATCCAACCTTTACATAAAAATGTGTATTAATTTACATTCGCATACACCTTCCATACAACATATTTTGTCTATTCAAGATGATTTATAAGTTTAAAATTGAACTAAATTTTATTAAGTTGAAAAAATGCATAAACGATCCCCAAATCGTTTAGAAAGAAATTATTTATTTTGTATGGAAAATCTGGATTTCTACATATTCTTTATCTGCTTAAATAGTTTTTGTGTTCATGTTAGTGTTAATTAACTAAATTTCTTTGATTAAAAAAATTTTACAGTTATTAATTCGGGTAGCTATAGAATTACATAAGATCTGCCTATCAAATATTATAGTGAGATTTCAAATTCTTTAGTTTTGTTATCGCCTTTACAATACAGGCTAGATTTCTAAAGCTATTAGAAATAAGCGTTGTAATGAAAATCACCCGATACCGATATGACCGTTTGTCAAAATCAATCATTGAATTCTAGGGCAAACTGAAAAATAAATCATAGCTGTTTTATCTTTATTACTCTTCACTTTACGCTTGAGATGAATTGAGCTAGATTTAAAAAAAAAAGGAATTGAATCTCGTTATGTTCATAAACAACGAAGATGGCAAAATAATTGCACCACGGCCAGCGCCATATTTAGTTATCAATACCATACGGGAAGAAATTCTTTTATTGGTCTATATATAAATGCGATTCTTCTTCTTTCAAAATTATTACGAAGAATCATGGATCTACAATTGTGCAAGTTGCCAATGACATATCTTATATTTTCTTTCAGCGAGAAAAACTAAATGTTTTGCCATCTTGGAGTGATTTTATAAATTACTAATAACTGATGTATTTATGAGTTCTGATTATAAAATTAAACAACATATCTGCAGTATAAAAAGACGGAAATGTCAAACGACAATTACGGTCGTGGCGTTCAAGACGTGGTTTTGTAGTCTATAGACTCTGAGCAAAACATAACAGAAGAAAAGCTCGAAAACGAATTTTGGTGTACTTTAGCAGAGAATCGGAAAACGTTCGGAATTGGGAGTTCAGATGTTGTGATTGATTGATAGTTAAGGGTAATAATATAAAAAATTCTTAGTCATAGACGAAGAATGAGTTTAGCAATAACGAAATTTCTAGAAATTCCGAAAATCATTTAACTTAGTGTAACTTAAAGTAGATTCCATAGTTCAGTTAGTCGGAGCGGAGTGATTACCCCAAGTAGCTGCCGTTCCAGGTTCGATTGCAGCTGGCAGATAACTTCTCTTGTGTTTTACAAAACACAAAATTTAAAATGTTGATTTTTCTCTTCAATAATATTTATTTTGGACGTAATTTTAATAAACTGCACTTTAAAAATTTAATTTTGATTCACAGTATTATACACGACTAAACAACAGGTTAAGCAAAAGTAATGATCGTTTTGCATTGACAACCTGAATATCATTAATATAAAAATATGTAACAATTAAAGAAAATTATTAAATTTGTGATATCTTGTTTCCAGTAAAATGGTATGCATAGCACTCTTGATTCAATTACTGCATAACTTGAGCATTTATCTTATCAAATTAATTAGGCCAGTAAAATGCAACACAGAATGAGAAAAATCTTAATAAGCAGCAAAACCAAATATTTAGCAAAACTACCAGCCAAATGAGAAACAAACAAAAAACAAAACAAATTTTGCAGAAGGTGAATATTTTCGAAGAGAAAAATTGCATTTTAAATTGTGTTTAGTAAAACAAACAAATTAAAAAAAATCTGCCAGTTAGAATCGTACCTGGGGCGGCAGTGACTTGCAGTGTATCATCACTCCGCTCCCTCTAACGGAGCTATAGTATCATGTCGGTGCTTGAGCACACCACACTTATTTTAAAAGTAGGTTGTGCTAATTTAAATGTTTTTTGTGGTGTGTGCCGATAATATAATAATAATAAATAATAACATTTAACAGAAAATACTTGAATCTTAAAATAATTCGCGCTTATTTAGAAGAAAATACGTTTCTTAGAGCACCACTTCTTTCAATGAAGAGTTTTGTAATTAACTCTATGTCTAATTCTTTAGCAATGCTGTTAGGCAAATAGTTTAGCTCTATATGTGTATAGAGGTTTGGTCATCAAACATTTAATGAACTCTAAATATTTTTTGCAAAAAAATACAAAAATATCCCAGCCGGACAAGCGCGTATACTCCTCTCTTTTCAGGACTTTCCTAAAGGTATCCCTTGAGAATCTCTTACCCCTTTCAATTTAGAATTTTTATTACCTAAAATATATTAACCATGTTAATGAGGGCTCAGCCGTCATTAAATTATTTTAATGAAGGCCACAGTCTTCGAGCCACCATGTAGTCGACGTCTATGAAGGGAACATTTCCCACAATCCTCCGTTTGTTTGTTGTGTTTGTCCCTGTAAGGTTGTTTTTTAGTAGACAATAATTTAGAAATGAAAGTTTTTACTTCCAAAAATATATATATGAAATCTTTTAGTGCATCGCAAAAATTGAAAAATATAAGTAGCATCTTCAATATTTAATTCTGAAATAGATTTTTAATTTAAGGACAGCGAAGGCTGATAGACGAGAATCTCAAATTTAATTAATTAATGTGAAATGTTTGCCTAGAGATTGTCGAAACTTGGTATAACTTGACTAGATAAAACTTTCATTGTCCTACATAATCAACGAGAAAAGTTATCTCCCAAAAGAGATACATTATGCTAGTTAAAATCAACTTCTAAATCTTACTAATGCGCTTTATAAGTTCAAACCTATAAATCAAAAGGTAATGTAACTCCTAGTCATACATATTCATATATAACAGGAAATGAACACAACACTTTATATGCTAAGAATAAAACAATTAAATATTCGACTAAAAAGCTTATTTAAATTTGTGGTATATTGTTGTAAAATTACATTTTGCACATACTGCTAATTATTATTAAATTGTATTATTTCTTCGCGATTCATTGTCACATAAATTATGAGAAAATAATGTATTAATGAATACATCAATCGCCGATATTAATCACAATATAAATCGCCTTTCGTCACGTTTAACCAACTAAATCTTCTGTAAATATTTGGTGTAAATAAAATATCGAGTTAAACAATCAAATGTTTTATTTCTACAAAAGTATAACAATTTTAAGATCACAAAAACAAAGGATTAATAATAATAGATCGTAAGGACTGTGGTTTATCACAACACTATAATTTAACGATGTTACCTAACCAACATTGTATTTGACTAATTGCCAATAAGTACTTCGGTAACGATGTTACCTTTTTCTTGGTATGAAACCGTCTAATTCTAAAAGTTGTTAATAACCCTCTCCATCAGTGAGTGAATTTAAAGAGCCAATCATAACCATGCAAAGAAATTAAGGACAAACATGTAACTAAGGATATAGATATATTTTTAAACGTAAAGGAAAGTGAAAAAAAAAGCTTAAGCAACTTTTATTGCTACCACATGCTCACAAACCGAGGAAGACTTGAACCAAAACAGTTTGTTGGTTTCAAAATCTTTCTTCTTATACATAAAAAGAATTTTATATTAATAGCACCAAAGTGTCTATATTTATATCTATCCGGATATCTATATATCCGGCTCTTTGTGTAATAAATTTTTGTTCTTGTTCATAAATATACTTTCGTAGGCATCAAGTTCTTTGGCTGAATGAACACTTTTCAATACCTTCAATTTATCATTATATATGTTTAGCGACACTTGAGTTTTCTTTGCGATTGTATTTAAAATCCTCTATATGTTCTTTGAATCTAGTCAAAATTGATCTCTTTGTCTTCCCAACGAAACTCTTATTGCAATCATTGCATTAAATTTGGTATATTCCCGATTTTAATTTTTTATTAGTTTTATCTTAACAAGTTTTTTTAAAGAATTATTCGACGTATAAAATAATAATAAAAGGATTAACTAATCAAGAGGAGTAAGAAATCAGTCACAATTAAACATTTGGTAAAACTTTTTAACACGTTGATGAAATACAATCCACCAGTAGAAATAGTTTATTTACTTATATTGTAGATGACATACTAGTCCGTGTAGGACCACTCTCTGCAATATTACTTAAAAAGATCAGAAGGAAATAATAAATATTCTATGGTAAAATACATATAAGATCACTTTACATAAACAACCTTATTTAAAGAAAAAGCCTCAAATAAATGTAACATTAGTATGTAATGAATATACGGTTAGCGCAATGTATGGCTGACCTATTAATTTAATACAAATCAATCATTTTAATGTAATTTGTATAATGCAACTAATTCACGTGATTTATAATTATAAACTAATAATAACTGTAACTATATGCAGAAAGAATGTTATTCTAACTTAAAGTATTTCGATTCGGACTAAAAAACGCAATACCTTTAAACAGAAAGCACAGAAGGCCTAAGACGAATAAGATGGACACCCAAAAAATGATAAAAGAGGCTTTTTGAGATTCAGCATGAACATTTGAGTGGTCAGTGGTTTTAAGTATTGTAAAGCAAACCGGAAATATTTCAAGGATGACCAACGTTTCGTTCATCTTTCAAAATCCATCCTTGAGGTTAGAAGGGGGTGTTCATCACATCAATTGTCGATTTAATTCTAGAAACTTCTGGAATTGAAACTTCTCTACAAACAGAACCGAGATAAAATAATGTATAAAAATTAAGTATAAAAATGTACTTTGTAAATAACATGATAACAACTTTCTTAGCATTTATTAAATTAGGTACGGCCATTTTGGTAATGGTTTGATTGTTAATGTTAATAAATCATTATCAAATTAGCAGTTCTTAATACGACTTAAATGTTCTTATTGTGTCTGCAATATATGTCATCATAACTATTACCATTAGGCATTTGAAAGAGTGTAATTCCTGCGCATGAAGAGAGGGGATACCAAAGTAACACAAGTACACTCTCAATGCATTCCGCGTTCCAGTTACCGAATCTTCGAGCCATTAAGTGCAGTACATCTATTTTAATTTATTTTGACGTAGCAAGAAGCATTAGCACTATTTTAGATTAGAATTGAGTGGTATCAAAATAAAACAGCGCTTTCATATAAAGGTGATTTTTAGATAAATAAAATTATATTTATTATTTAATAAGCCCCACAATTTTTTTCTTTCTCCCAATAGACTGACTAAGGTTTAATTCGATAGAGCATGAGATAAATGAAACATATATAAAAAATCTTATTGATTCTTGCACCTGGAAGAAAAGAACTTACTACCAATGCACTTGGACTTCTGCAACTGGACAACAGCAAACTAAACTCTATATGTGAAGAGAAAGAAAAATGGATGCTTGCATAAACATCAAATAAACACATAGATAAATTGAAACGCAGTTTTTATTTTTATTTATGATAATTAGAAAATCTATTTCGAAAGAGAAAATAAAAAATATACTTAAACAAAAAAATAAGAAAATTGGAAAATCTTCCTTGAGCTTGCTCAAATGTGTTAAATATTTGTTACCAACCTGACATGTGGGTTGTAACTGGTTTCCATTTGAACAACCTGACATCAATTAAGTTTATTAGATAAGAAAAATATTTACAATTTCTAAATAAATTCATATAACGAAAAATCAATTATTTTTGTGAATAAACAAATTGAACTTGTTTAAATGTTACAACTTTGTTATTGAAAACACTCAATTAAGAAAATAAATTCTGAATTTATTAAATAATTATCTTTATGATTTTGTTATTTTAAAAATTGAACCAAATCGTTTTATTTTGTCCATCCTTGTATATTATACGTCAATATCCACTTTTGTACCATCGATAATATAGGAATCTTCCAAACAGCTGATTTCAATTCCATTCAAGGTCGAAAACCAAATTGTTAAAATGGAAATCAATAAAAATCTTCTTTAATTTATTTTAATAAAATCGTTCACAATTCCCAATAATTGTTGAAGAACGAAAATAAATCTTCTTTGGTTTAAATATTCAGGTAACTATTCAATTACATAAACACTTTGTTAAAAATTGTCGATGTTTACAAAAAACATGTGATTAACACTTAACCTTACTTTATTTTGCAGATTTTTGGTCTGGACTCGAGCATGGATTCTCCCAATGCGTTTTATCGACTGACTTTGTTAATTTTTCATGGCCTTTTTATATGTTTTACAGAAAACAATTAATAAACCAACAAATTTTTACAAAATAAAAACGAATAGCCAAACTCATGACATCAAAAACGAAAAACATGTGTTCATAATTAGCACTAATCTTAAATCTAAAAAGACACCAATGTAGCTGGCAAAATAACAATTAAAACAACATAAGACACTAAAATCAACATTAACTGAGAAAATTAACAAAAACAGCCAACGGTAAAAAAATCTCAATAAAACTTAATTACAAAAAAAAACTCATTAACTCCAGCTATACTTGTACCAGAAATGATTACATGGCTACCCAAGGTAACTCATACATATGCAGTTTACATAGAAAATATTTACAATAAAAGAAAAAGAAAAATAAAAATCCGTTTATACGTTTTTAAAATCAAACGATGCTTTGCAAGACTCCATACAAATAACAACATAAATAAAATCAAACTATACTCAAACTTGTCCAGCATACAGTCCTCCAAGTGCCTGCATTCATACAACGGTGTAAAATATTATAATAAAATCAATATTTGAACAAATTGAAGCATACCAGCAAAGCCAATACCTTCACAAAGATTAACACAAATTTCTAAAGTACAGGAGATTGCAAGTTAAATGTACTGTTATAGACATTACAATAATGACCCTTTTTATATATTTCCAGTAAAATATTTTCCCGAAACTGGTTCAGCTTAGTAGGATCGAAAAAATTATCTTTTACGTTAATTATCGACAAACTCCATATAAAGAAAGAAAGATAAAGTCCTCAAAAAAATTGGATAAACTATCCTGAACATGCAATATTTGTTACATTGAACATGTATTACCTAATATCCTAGCAGGTCTACCTATTTGTTTTATTTAATGCATGAAATAATTATATTTGTGTTTACGATCTAATCGTAGTCTTAAAATACTTCAAAATTTCAAATCGTCAAGTAAATTTTCAATCTGATGATTCCATATCATCTCAATATAGACATTAGATGAACTGCAGTTGATTGCACAGAAGTCGGGTAATTGGAACACGGGGCTACATCAAGGATATATGTACTGCATGCGCAGGAATTACAGTCCTTCATATGCCAAATAATCTTAGTAAAAATGTGTCATCAAAACTTGTTGTATACTTGTAGAATTATAGTACCTCAAATTTTAGAATAGAAGATCTTAAGGACTTGCTTAAATATTTAGGTATAAGTACCTTCTCAATATTTTTAGTCCCATTTGGTCGCAAATTGATTATTCATCATACATTTACTCCGTTGCATAAATCACTTTATATTTATAGTACTCAGACTTACTGATGGGACCTATCCGAAACGACCAATCGCTATTTTGGCTGTTGTGGCCATGACCACAACGGCCTTCATGACCATAATAGCCAACACCGGGTGCGCAGCCACAACTCCCAATTTTACCCCAACGGCCAACTGGAAACTCCGCCCCATCCGCTAAAAATAAATAGAACGTCCAACTGCGGAGAGTGACCACAATATCCAAAATAACTTCCAATTTGATCATAACGGCCACCATGACCACAACGGCTAACTCGAAACTCCGCTCATTCGCTAAAAATAACTACAACGGCCAACTGTGAAGAGTGACTGCAACGTCCAAAATGACCGTAACGGCCAACTGTATCGTGTGACCACAACAGCCAAAATGACCACAACGGCCAACTGTGCAAATCGTAACAACGCTTTTTTTACCAACTTGTCACATTCTCATAGAATATGCGCGGGTGCGTGAGAGAAACTGGAAAGAGTGTATGAAAAAACCACACAAGCAAATTAACTTTTTTATACTATTATTTTGGTTTCAATAAACCTTATTGCCCTCTTTTAACTTTCACTGTGTTTCGAAAAGGTATTCCCAAAAAACAGCATATTCTGAGGTCAAAGTAGTGACGATTTAATGACTTACCTATATTGAAAAATGCACTTGTATAGAACTACAGCCTCATGAAGTTGAAGGAATTTTTCTTTTTCTTATTTTCTCGAAATCTCGGGCGAAATTAAAAGATAAACGCTGAAAACTTGCTATATATATTTATGATACCTTTGAATACACTTTTACTATAAGTTTAACGTTTTATTTACAGATTTTCGTCGCATTGAATTTGCAAAAAAACTTCCAGAGTTATTTCTACTCCCTAACTGCAACTAAAGGAACTGACTGCATTATCGAAAACCACGAACATCAATCAGCCACAGTTACAAAACCTTCCGATTAGAATGCAATCTGGTGATTGGGCTAGAGAGATAGAGAAAATAATCAAAAACCAGATAGCTTTGATGAACATCTGGCGGACGGGTTTACGACTCTTATCATTGAAGAAGAAAAATGTATACAGGACTTTCTTCAAGCCCCCTTGCCCCCTTCCAAATGGACCTACCAACAATAATGGTAACTCACGTTAAATCAATGCTACTTTCACATCAGAATATTCTGTTAAATTTTAGGCGTACCTTCTTGAAACACAGTGATAGCTAAAAGAGAACAATAAGCTCTAATGAAATAAAAAAGTTGGTTGCTTGCCTGTTTTTCATACGCTCTGCCTTCTCTCTCACATACACGTACATTCTATGAGAAGGCGACAACGTTAGAAACAAAAGTGTTGTTACGATTTGCACAGTTGGCCGTTATTTTGGCTGTTGTGGCCAGCCCCGCCAATACATAAGCGTCGGTGGCCGTTGTAGTCAAATTGGCGGATGGGGCGGGGTTTCGAATTGGCCGTTGTGGTCATGGTGCCCGTTATGGTCAAGTGTCGGGTTTGGGCGATATGGTCAAATTTGGCCGTTGTCTTGTTGATTATGAAACCATATGGTTACCATATTTATATTCTCTCACGTCGAACAAACGAGCTATAATACCTATGACACTGGTAGGTCTTCTATGAATTTACAACTAGGACAAAAACTAACTGCGCATTTAAGTGAAATTTAAATGTTTGAAAACAGTTCAAATATAAACATTTTATTTAACTCCGACAAAGTTGTATTTAATATGCTTTATTATTTTGACTCGTCAGATTAGTGTTGTATTATTACCAGAATGAGTTTTGCTGAAGTATTAACGAACAGATTTCTTTCGACGAGATTAGTACCCTACGACTCCTATTTTATTTCGGTTTATAACCATTAAGACATATGATCGACTGACGACAAAAGGTTCCTTTCAAAACTAAGTCACCAAGACTGATTAAACCGTTCGTATTAGAGAGATGACGCAAACAATTTACTTAAACTGACAGATAATTCGCAACAAACTTTCTTCGGTGGATTATAAGTGCCAAAACTCACAGTTTACTTTACGTGGACGACATAAGTAAATCAAAACGGATTGTCCACAACTGATTGGTACTGTTTTTAATATGTAGGTATTGAAAATTAGTAGCGGATTATGATTCGTTTGCTTTACTTTGAACGAGAAGGTTCTTAACGGATTATTTGTTTGTTTATTTTTATGGTCTAATTCCAATAGTCTATTCTGAAGAATTACATAATATTATCATCGGATTTGTAATAAAATAATTAAACTTCTACTTACTGGCAATTAAACCATAGTTAAACTTAAAAATGAGGACTTATCTCTTGTTGACTATTATTAATCTAGCAAATAGACCATGAATTACCAAAATCATATTATTGGATAAACTGTTTAGTGCTAAATTTAAATATAACTCATTCTAACTATCCATTAACGTAAAACGTAAATAATTAAGACGTTCTAGTATAGTCATTTCAATAGAAATGGAATGCGCCTTATAACGAAGAGAATTTTTGAATACAAGTATAAATAAACCATTGGAATTCTAAACTCTTGCGTACCTTGAGACAATAAGCACCTACGATATCACGGTTACACTATGTGAAAGTTGGTATGATCGTGATAGAAGACTTGCTAACCTCGATTTCGATATGCGCGCTGAAATTACAAGAAGCGTGGTCTATTACTACGACGTCGGCACGCAAACTTAGAACTATTGATCTCAGCATACTATAACCATATTTAGGCAGATCTGCCCTTGTCTTAGTTTAAAGCAGGAGCTCAACAATGATGGTACTGCGGTAAGTCTGGTAAGTGACTTTCAATGACCCTTATTTTATAAGCACGTAGGTAGAAACTTTACTGAGACATTTTACAGGTTCCTGGATTTATTATTAACGAGGGTTTTAAAATAGTTATTAAAGTTCCCCGTTAGAACTATGAACTTAATTCAATAGTATATGTGCATACACTAACAAAGACTTATTATTAATGCAAATTCCCGTAAATGAAACATTCATTGAGATAAAATAGTTTTCCCTTAGATACAACCAGACGTTGTTTTAAACAAAGCATTCCATTGTGTACTCTTACAGAAAAGTAAATATATACTAACTATAAAGGCATCGTCTTAAATTAAGCCTCTAATTATCTGAAATACGAAACAATGTGTATTCATATTTACATTCGAGTTTGTGCAGCAAACGTATTAAAATTACATTCACACAAAAGTGAAACGCATCAAAAATACAGTTTCATAATGTCTCTATGGTTTGGTTTTTGTGCGAAATTAAAAACGTGTATTGTTTATACAAAAGGAACAAACATATCATTTGAACAAACAACTTTGTTGTAAAAATGCTTTTTCATGCGAAATAAATGCTGCTGATACATATATTTTGGCACAAACAAAATAGCAGTGGGATGTTTTAAAAAATAAATTCATATTTAACTTATTAAACAAAATGTTTTATTTTTAATGAGCATTATAAAAAATGAACTGAATAATAAACAAAAATAATTTAGTTAATTGTTAGCCGAAAGTTAAAGGAGTGTAATTCCAAAAGCGACGCTTGTAAGGTTGATTTAATCTCAAAAACAATGTAAGCTTGAAAATTACTTTTCTTCTTACATATGGTTGAGGAAAGTAGCTAGCTGAAGAATGGATATTATAGGGTTAAAGTAAATTAAAATAAGATTGGAATATTTGTTGAACGCTACTGGGTTTGATATAATTATATTAGAAATTAAACGTTAATAAAAGCTTCGCGAAATCGAGAACGTGGAGATCAACAAACACAAACTTATTGAAACAAACAGATAAACTTGTCGCCATTCTTGTAACAGACGTCTATTTTTTGTTTTAACACTATTTCGTATATTGATAAATTAGATAGTTATTAAAGTTCCTTGTTAGATTTCTGATGATCTGTTTGTGGTGAGTTAACTCTTATTATATTTTTCTCGTCTGTTAATTAAGCTTAACATTCTAATTGGGAATTCGAACAATCGAATTATCGATATTTTGAATCCTTTTGGTTTTTCTTTTACGTTAATCAATAATAAATCTCTAGTTTCGCGTCAAGATTTATCAGATTGATGCCTAAATTAGAAGGCAGCATGTTGGTCACAAGACCCACGCTTGTTGATTCGTTAGAACGAGGGTATTTGCCCGACCCTTCTTTTGCAGACTTGGCAAAGTAAACACGTGAATTTAGTGCACGGTTCATCTCTGTAATTTCTTCAAAAACTTCTCCTTTGTTCAGTTAATTATTGTGTAATTAGTGCACAAAATGGTTTTGCAAAATACTGAAAGTATTAATTTATTGTTTGGAGCTTATGGAATAACGAAATTATAGTTTCCTTTGTATTGCAAAGTTACGCTTTGACGTCCATTTTGGAACCATTCCCTTTGAAACTGTAAGGGAAATCAATCCAGATTTTAATTCAAGTTGGCGTTTAAATCTAGTTTTCATTTTGGATGATAGTTTGGTTTGATGCTTGACCTTAATATTTGAATTTGCGATCTTTATTCTTGCTCGTATGGCGTTAATAACAAATGCATCTCGCTTCCTGTTATTTGTTAGATTTGTTAATCCTCTTACTTGCGGCTACTGAAAACCTTCTGCAAAAGGTTTATAACAACCTGGTAGTCATCTACAACGAATCGTCGTAAACAATGTTTGTAGACCAAATTTAGTTTATAGAAATAACCAGGTGGGTTCTTTATATTTTATTTTTATGTGGAAGCGTTACTTGGTTCGTTGTATCAAAACTTAAGAATTAATTATTCGAATTATGTGTTAGAATGTTCATAAAATTACAATTTAATGAAGATCCATGATATGATGAAAAATCAATTTTTATAAGATTCTGAATTTAATTTCTAATGAAAAGTAGCTTATAAACTTAATAACGATCAAAGTATGAATTTCTAAGTACTTTTTAATTTAGTTGTAACATCATTATTATTAACTAAAAGGCATTATTTAAACAACTGAAGACTTTCCAGATTATTATCCATCCAATGATTGAATAACGACTTTTATGTGTGAATAAATAAATAAATTATATTATTTGTGTTATTTATTATCTAATTTTTATTATGTTGTATTTTTGTGTAATAACTGCGTGAAGGAATTCGGTCCTTGCTGGTTTGAGACTGATTCATTTTAAGATCCAGAGCTCCGTATTGTGGAGCATTACTGCTAATATTTTAATGGTTTGAATCAATCAGGCTGGCGCCCTTCTCCATAGCCCTATGAACTTACTGACGTTCCGATTTACCAACAACTTACCTTAATTCTAATAGAGGGAGAGTTCTCTGTGTTTAAGCTAAACCAAGGCATAAATAAGTTGCATAACGTAAATATTATTGTTTATTAGAATTTTATGGCTACAAATTGACGGCACTAATTGATTAGCAAAAGCTTGAAAGCTCGAAAAAGTAATGAGAAGGATTGCAAAGGTGTAGCAATGTTGCAAGTGGTATCACTGTTTTAAATCGTAAGAAACATCTATAAATCGCAATAAGAAATATATACTGTCATTCAGAAAGATTGTCGCTTATTAATGGAATCTTCGAGTAATGCATCTGTAAAATTCGCGTCACACGTGTTTGCTAAGATCTATGATGTACCTAAAGATCTATTCTTCAAATATTTCCTACTATAATATCGGTGTTAAATAATTGGATAAAAAAAACAAATATTTTTCTGTGAAATAAAACTCATCTCATCAGAAAAGAATATTCAAAATTGAAAGAAGCTATTTTATAGGAAATAATTAATTCTTACAGACAGTAATAAACAAAGGAGGAGGACTGTAAAGCTGCATCGTACTTTTAAATAATGTAATTGGTTGAAATCTTCATATTGCTGATGTTTGAAATTATGTAAATAATGTTATAAGATTTAAATTTGTGAAGATAAGAAGCTATGAACTGGTATTTTTATGTAAAGTTAATAAATAGTTGTGTCAAAAGTAGGTTTCAGAGACTTTAGTTTTTTATAAAAATCTAAGTATTAGATATTATTAGAAAGGGAATTTGATAGTCTACAACTTTAATTAGTTTTAGGTTTAATTAAAATTTATAAACAATAATTTGATTATGTTGAAAATTAAATGTCAGTGTTCTTTTGTTTTAATAAAAATCAAGTGTAGAGTTTAAATGTTAACCAGGAAAGTATAAAAACCCGGCCATTTTTGTAACAAATTATCTTTCAGTTTACCTTTAAAGAAGTGCAGTTTGATTGAAGATTAATAAAACAATTTTAAGCTTATGTTTTGAGTTAATAAACATGTAAACAAAACATGTCAAAATAATGAGGTTATTGTATTTATGAAATGTCAAAGTGTTTAAAGTTTTAAGGATGGTTATTAAATACAAGTGATTTTTTAATAATAACAAGTGCTTCAATTTATTCAAGAGACAATTTATTTTGCTATGGATTTTTTTTATTTGATAATAAAAGATAATTATCAAATTTTCTTTATGACTGAAATTGATAAATGAATGTAGACTCTAATTATAAAATTAATCGACTAACCACGATTAGATAAACAATTGGATTTAGATTTCAATTTAATAAAGTCATTTTTATGAAAATATTTGAAAGAGGTCAATGACATACTTTTTTTATTTTATTGTTTGGCCATATAAAAGCAGTGAGCGGATACTGGGAAATGTATCACAACACAATTGGCAAGGTAGTACCAAAGATTTAAATATTTTTAAACGTGAATTTTTCATCAGTAGTCATAGTTAATTATAGTAAGTAAGAAATATGTTGATGCCACGGGTATTAATCTCCAAGTAAAGAGAATTAGACTATTTTGGGATTGATATTAAATAGAATTTTGGTATCCAAATCTAGATTTTTTTTATATCTTTATTTTGTTCTTTGTTAAATCTATTAAATAAATTTGCGTTGTATTGATGAAATATTGCTTTATATTTGTTGTATATTACTGTGTTCCTAGATTTTTATACTCAGTGCCCTATTGAAGTGACCCGCAAGAGATTCTTAATTTGTGGAGAGATAGACTTTTCACAATACATTTAATTTAACCGGAGCATTTTTTAATTTAAGGTAAGAGAGTAGTCAGTTGTGTCTTATAAACAATCTCCGTTTTACACGAGTGTAGACAACATCCATGTCTCTCTGTCTGCTAAAAAACTTTGAGAGTGACGGTTTCAAATTTTATATTTTTATTACGAAATAGTGCCCTGTAAAGAAAGTCCTATTTAAACAGGAGGAATCTGCCGTGCCAATTATTTATCTCGCAATAGTACGTCTTGACAGCAACTTATAAATTAGCTGTTTTTTATATTAATAATGTTACTTGGATAATAATAATACAATTAGACTGTAACTTAATTTACTTGATTGAACTTGTAATAGAAAAATCAGTTATTGAATTTCTGGATACGTAAAAGTTCGCAGATAAGTGATTAAAAAAAGTCCTATATGTTAACATTGCAAGTTGTACATATTCTGCGGATTAGGATTAGGATTAGGATTAGGAAAGATTAATATCAATCACCATCAGTACATTTTACGTTACATTGCATAAAATCTATTTCTTAATGTCAGCGAATACAAAATATTTTACACTTTAAAAGGCTGTATGAAATAAAAAGCCTACTTGAAATTTTCTTTGCGAGAGTAAAGCCTTTTTGTTCACATTTTATAAACTCGTTTAATCACTAGTCTTGCACGTCATATATTTTAACTGACAAATAAGCCAGTCCCCAACTCAAAATGGTGTACTTGTATCCAGCAAAAGCATGTTTTGTGAAGCTTTACATTTCGGAACACCGGATCCAAAGTATTTGAATCTCAGAACTATTAATCTGACAGGCTGGCAAAACGTAAAAGGAATTTCCTTTTCCTTGAGGAATTTCCTGCGCGTAAAATCTTTAAAGCACACTCAATGAAGATTGCTCGTTAAATAACCAGCTGTGCTATAATATGATTTTACCAGCGAACAACAATAATAATAATCAAAATGACTTCTGATCAACATTTAAAAATCATATCTAATTAGACTTAAAAGGGTTTATTTATCGATTTTAAATTATTTTGAGTTTGTAGGTATGTGCCTTGATTTCTATTAGGTATGCTAACATCAAGTGATTTCATGTCAGTCAAATGTGAAATGTTGGTTTGCTTATGACGAGGGTCACTTAATATCTTGTTTTGTTAATGCCCTAAAGTTGAGAACCATTTAGTGAAATTATTTTTATACAACATTATTTCCTACTGGTCGTTTTAATCACACTAATAAATTGAAAGAACACCACAGCGATTTATTAACCTTTTAAAAGTTCGGTTTATTGCCAGATATATTAGTATGGTTCAAATTGTTTGTTTTAGATTAGATTATACCCAGATAAAAGCATTGGAGGAGGTAAAAAAATATTAAAGATATGCACATGATCAAAGATGAGCGATCGCACTCTCAACGTAGAGTACAATCTTTGATAGTTATAAATAACCATCGCCCGTACTTGTGTGGGATGTAAAAAGCTTTAAGTCTAATAAAACGACGTTTAATAAACTTGAAATAACATAGACACTATTACAGTAAAATCTATAACTATTATAGTCACAATACGTATGTAATTGGACGGCAAGCTCGTTAGTAAGGACAGGTCTCACATTAGAACGAACAGCCTTCTAATTTGACAGATCACTAAATTTACCCAGTTACTGCTTTTCATTAGTAGTAATCTGTAAAATTTCCTGCTACCATATGATTCAATCATCAAAATGGTTGAAATGCCACAAAAATCCACCTCTCTTGATGAAAAGTCTTGTATTGTTAAATAAAGTTGAAATTATATAAATTAGCTGTACTTCGGACATGAGGTAATTACATATTTTCATGTAATTTTATAAATTGCATGTTTTCAGATCATCAAAGTAAAACGCAGAAATATGAATTTTTTAAACTCATAGATCTTCTATTAGAAATCATCCCCACATTTACCTATATGTGTCAGTTGTGTCCAAGGAACTACTTGTCGACATCATAATAAAATATATAAGCCTGCAGACATTTTAATATTGAAAAATAACAAAATTATTATAAAACTACCTACATCGTTAGGTCTCAAAAAGTTTTTGTATCATTTTACAAATTAAACTTGTAAGTAAGGTAATAAATCTTTGCATACATCTTCACTAACATGCACCTTGTTTGTTTCAGGCCAAAACAAATCTTGAAATTTTTTTAATACTTATTTATCTACAAATATCATGTAACGATAGATAATCATCAGCTGACAAAAAAGCCAAAATTAAGAGCAAATTCAGTTTAAGATTTATCCTTTTTCTATTTAGTGTGTTATAAAGTGTTTCTTTAAGAAAATGAAACCTATTTAAATTATATTAATTCAAATTTGTTTTAAAAAATCATAATTCCCTTGGAAGTTATGCAACCCCAATAACATTGTTGTGCATAGTGATGCCTATATTTTCTAATCACTCATTAAATATCATCACACTATGTATACTAGATACTGCATACTACTACTGATATCTTTATATGTCAACGTATATTTTTTTGATAAATCCGTTATATGAGGTTGTACTATATAGGAAATTTGTCTTGTATGTTTGTTTTCTTTTTAAGCTATAAAAATGTATTATAAATCTTTTCTTGGCAAAATTTAAAAATTCATTTACAACAGCCCTAAATCCTTACTAAGTGATAAATCCAATACTACTAAAGTTGATTTGTATGTGTATCCGAGCCCCATTCTCGCGTTCTATAAATTTTTTAAATTAGGTTATGTTTTAAAAAATCGATAAATGCTGATTCTATCGTACTATTTAGTGCTATTGAGTGTTATTTGGTACTAATATGTGCTCTATCGATAGAGAATCGTTTGGAGATTTATGTAGGTCATGTAAATACTGACCTACTTTAAAAAAAATCGATAAATGCTATTTCTATCATACTTAAGTGCTTAGGCCCGTAGGGCCCATTATCCTAGTAATTTTCTATTGTTAAACCTAAATATTTAGTTGAAGTTCACCTAATAGTAGAGACCTTGGATTGCCGATTTTGGTTATAAAATCCATTGATGAAAATATAGTACAGTGGAACTTCTATTTAGCGGAGTCGCTAAATCCAAGAAAATGTTCGTTAAACGGAAATCTCGTAAAAAGGAAAACATTTAAATTATAAAATATGGATGTTTTTAAAATAAAAACCAAATTTTATCTACATCACTAATTTATCTAGCCAACCGACACTTACTTGAAAATCGTCATATCAGACATTCTTTTTTAGCGCTAATTCCGCTCATTTTAACATAGCTTTGTCAAGATTTGAGTACTTGCACACTTTTACGCATTTCCGTTTAAGGTCTGCCGTAAAAAATTGCATTTTTTCTGAAATACTTAAGCATTTCCGCTTGCTTACAGACAATCTTTTGTAGAAAAATGCACCAAATGATATCACATGTAAAACTGAAGGTTCGTTTTTATTTTTTAATTTTATGTGTAACTTTGGGAAGTCTAATATTGGAATTTAATAACAAAAGGTATTACTCCTCTTGAATTCTAAGAACTAGACAATGACAAAAACTTCCAGTGTCTTCTTTTAAAATGCATAAATAAACGACAATAATCTCTTGCAAGTTGGATTATAACGGTATTAGTTGAGTGCTAGTTTGAAAGCTAAATGGATTGAATTCCAAGAATTCAATTTAGACAAAAATCCCGACAGTTTTTATAGAAACCTGTTCATATTTGAGTTCGCCAAATAAAATCTTATTTCGTAAAATAGGCCAAAAATCATATAAAAAATTCGTTAAATAATAAAGAGTTTTGTAAAACGGGAGTTCGTTAAAAAGAAGTTTGCCTGTATATTACATTACTATTGCGAAAAGTAAGATTTTTCGCATGCACGAGTTCGAAAAACTGACTTTCCAACGAGTGATATACAATATTTTTCTTACGACTGCCCAAATTTTAAAATGTTAGATTTTTCATTTCCAAAAATATCATTTTAGAAAATCTTAAAGCAAAATCTTTATGGTTAGGTTTGGCAAAAAATTCACAATTAAAGTTAAATTTTCTTAAACCATTTATTTTTAGAACATAAAGTTTAATGCTTTAAACAATTTAGTTTTATAATATGAATAATTATAACGAAATTTCTATCAAAACATTTCCATAAAAATTAAATTAAGTTATTAATTTATCTCAATAACTTAATTTTATTTTTTTGGAAAAGTTTTGATAGGATTTTTGTTATTGGAACGCGCCAAAAACCGATCTGCACTTTTGCGGCATTTTGTTAAAATAAATTATGTGATAGAATGTGGTTTCCATGTTGCAATATGTAGTACACAGTATACTCCAGTATATAGTAAATATATTTAGAGGAATCTAACAATGATGTTAATTACATATTTCAAAAATTATAAATCTAAATATTCTACTTAAAATTATCATAAATACCTATTAACACGGATATTAAATTTATATCCTCCAAATTACAGTCACCATTAAAATATAACACAATACAGCAGAAACAATCGCTAAAACCTACGTCGCTTGTACAACGCCATCTATATTTATTAGCGCGTCCCAATAATTTATTATTCATATAGCAATAAAACAGGATTGTCATCGTTTATTTAAAAAGAAAAAATACACTGATAGGAAATTTTCCTTGACTCACTTTTTTAAATGTCAGTAGCGTTTGTTATTGTTCACTTTCGTATATACTAAAACAACAATAATGAATACGCAATCACTACACATACAATCTGTTGTAGGTAAGATATTCTTCTAGTATTTATCTACTATTTACTTTAAAAACGTTGTTAGTCAACTTTTGTATTTGTAACAATTTAATTTGAATTCGTTTATTAAAGATTTTTTGACCTTGAGCTTTACTTAACTTTTAGCAATTCGTTTTAGAGCTAGATGAATTGACATAGTTTCAGTAATTGGAATGAATTTTCAAGGAAATTGGAAAATTAGATTTTAACAATTATCAAGTAGTAGCAACAACAAAAAATATAATTTTTTTCAGTATTCGTTAAAGTTATTATTATTATTATTTATTGGAGAATAAGAAAATCGTAAGTGTTTATAAAAAAGAAAAAAATTAAAGTAAAATCAGAAACTTCAAGGTTAATGTGTTTAACTCATTGTCAGGTAAATTTTAAGTGTAACTCTATTTTTAGTAAATATTAATATTTAAGGTAAACAATATGGATTAATTTTTGTAATACTCCTAATGGAGTATAAAATAAATTTGTTTAAATTTGATTTAGTCTTACAAACTTAATAAATACTTAGTAAATTAAGTTTGACAGTAGAAGATTACTTTCGAAAGCTTTCTAAACCATTTTTTATATAACCTATTTGCCTAATCAATCATACTTTATTATTCTCTTTTTATATCATCAATAGTATTATTGTTGTTTAACTCCATGAATCTTATGTGATATTAAACGTGAAATAAAATATTCATGTGAAATAATTAAAATAAATAAAATTATTGTTGTGCGTTTCTTATTAATGTATTTATTTATATGTCGCTGAAGGTTGCTCGGAAGCTTCCTTGTTTGACTGGAAATCGTCGTTTGAATTTGTGTTCCCATGTTAGGAAAATTAACGATAAGTTACAGAATTGCTAATACTACTTTTAAACAAAGTGGAGCTCACAGGCAACAATCGTTCAAATTCGTATCAACCAACCTTTCAATTTTCCCATGGCCAAAAATAATTTTAATGAGAATGTAATGATATATTTGCTGACTTGTTTGCTTGCTTTGCTGATTGAATGCTATCTTGTTTTTGGTTAAACTTAAAAAAGTGTTCCCCACTGTACTTTAAAAAATTTCATTTACAAAAGCCAATTTTATTGAACAACTAAATAACATTGCACCCCTTGCAGTTTAAGTTCAACGACTCGAGGGTGTAAACTCGGAAAGTAGGGACAAACACCAGATAGTTACGAAACCTCTAAATATATAGTAATAAACTAAATAAACAAGTTCAATAGTTCATCATTCTCTTATTTTCCTCTTCTTTCGAAGATTATTTTCTTTAATAACCTAGGTTTTCCCATTTATCTAGAAAAATAAAATATTTACCAATTGCCGAAAGGTTAAGAACTGTTTATTGCAGCGGTACATTAAAATTCAGAAACAGTATAATTCCAGCTAATATTGGTAGTGGTAAGTGCTTTTAATGTTTTAATCGCTTGATGTTATTGAATATTAAACTGCGGGTTTGTTGTGCTAGAATCTAGCCATTAACTGTTTAATTATCGGATTTACCATCATCACATATTATAATAAAAATACCTGTATTGCTTTGGTCCAGCTGAATAAATTATTTGATACTTATTATTACTATTTTGTCTAGAGAATGCAGGCTATTTTTCAATTTACAGACCTTTTCACTGCTTTTTTGACTTGAGATGTACCGAAACCTTGTTTATTAATTTCTGCTTCAACAGTTTTGATTGTCCTGATTAGGTTGGCTTGTGCAGCTTGAGACCAAATTGAATCCAAAAATTGCACGACAGCTTCCTTATTTACGTCAGTTATGATGGCGTAGGAGTTGTTTAAGAGGCCACGCTGTAAACGTGTCTTCCAGTCTATTTTATCGTTCACTTTGTCGAGTTACTATAGGGGGGTGATTACTATTCAATTTTTGCTGATTTAATTATACAAGATGTCTCAGAAAGTTTAGGACCCTTTTAACCTATTTAGCTCAGCTATCATTAGTTTTTATCAAAAAGTTTATTTAGAGCTTAAAACTACATTTTTTGAAAATTAATGTGTGAAAAATTGAATTTTATCTGATGTGTTGCCTCTGTCGGAGCAAGCTACACCCTACATTTTCCATTGCGCAGGTGCATGGGTCTGGTGGTTAAATGGTTTAATGTATTGTCAAATATGGTTTTTCAATTGGAGCTAATTTGCTGGGGCAATGAGTTATCCCCCACAAGAAAATTTACTGAAGTTAAATCCGAGCTTCTTGGAGGCCAGCTGATGTCGCTTCTTTTTGATATCAATTTTTCAGGAAAGAATTTTGTTACAGTTTCTCAAAATCTTTATGTTTTCATTAGTGCGTATAGTTAGCGGGAGTCCAGGAAGGTGATTTTTTGTTGCCAAAGCGTTTTGTCTTTAAATATCTTTATCCAATACTTGATAAGCTTCCACGTTGTAAAGTCCATGACAAGCTCAAAATTAAGATTTTTAAGGCTTACTTTACTCAATGCAGAAAACCAAGCAATTAATTATATCTCAACAGGTTTAAAAACGATTTCAGAGACAAAAATGCAAAATTCTCTGAGACACCTGTACTATACAGGTTGCACTCGCACACATCTTCATTTTCCATATCCTAGTGATCTGCATGATCATGTAGATGTTATCGGATTTCTTCTATTTTAATCTGGCCGTGTTTATGAGTGTGTCTCCAATTTGACTGCGTATTTCTGCAAGTCTGACAGCAGATAGATAAATAGCCTCTTCTAATGATAACATTTTTTTCAGCACGTATGATGTTATTAACTAAAGTTCAGAATGTAAGCAATCTCCATAGCTCTCCATTCTGGAAGAGGTCATAGAAGTAGGATCGTGTAACCTGTATATTTAGTTCTTTGGGCTGACGTTCGGTTTACCGGGCCATTATATTTGAACATATTTGTATCTATTTTGTATCTAGATTAAAAATAAAATCCAATATGACCAAATGTAATTAGGTTTAGCAAAACCTGCAATACTCACCGTCTCAAGATGGAGGTTTAGTTATATTAGGCTAGGTTAGGTTGGGTTGAGTTGGGTTAGGTTAATTTAGGTTAGGTTAGGTTAGGTTAGGTGAGGTAAGGTTAGGTTAGGTTAGGTTAGATTAAGTTAGGGTAGGTTAAGTTAGGTCAGGGACCTCTAGCGGGAAAATTATGTACCACTACTTTCTTCATAGAGTTGTAATAGGAAATTACATTACTGGATGGCAGCATACATTAGAATCGCTTTCCGAAAAAGGGATTTTGCCTGTTTTTAGAAGATAGTAGACAGCTACCTGACAGATAGAAAAATAATAATAGAGATGCAGGGATGCGAAGAAATGTTAAGAAGTTGTGGAGTACCTCAGGGTTCAATATTTTATGACGGAGTTTTGCGCATACAGTATGAAGATGGAGTAGATGTATTAAGATTCGTAGATGACCTAGCTATAGTAACGGGTGTCACACATGAAATGAGAAATAAGGATTGTATAATTTCAGGTCTATTCAATTAATATATTCCAAATTTTACAACTTTATATTAAAGTACAATAACTAGTAAATTAATTTAATTATTAAAGTACTGTTTCAGAAATGCCTTCTTATATAACTCGCAATATTGGTCAGACCATAGACATCATTGTTCGGACAACATTAATATCTACTGATCTTAATTTTTGTTTAATATGGCGTTTCAGTGGATCTTGATTTTAAGCTTACCAGCCATTGCCGTATACTGCCCGAGACAATATAGCTCAAAAGCCTTCAATTGGTCTAACTTTGAGAACGTTAGATGGGTTACAGTTGTCAGGTACGTATCTTACATTATTGACTTCGAACTATTCAAGGGTTGTTTTGCACAGTGGGAATGAAAGAAGATGGGTCAAAGAAGAAGCTAAGAAATGGATTAGAATTAGAGACAATTTGCACATTTTTATAAAGGTACTTCACACAGAACTTGCACATAAATTTGAAACACGAGTGTTTTACTACACAAAAATACAATTTACAAAATGGCCCCGCGTTGAAGCCAGTGAAACAAACGTTTTATTGTCAAGATAAAACAACAAAAATAACTATAACAGCTATAAAAATACACTCATACTTACTGTAACTAAAAACTCATATGTCTGCCTCAGCTTGAGATTTAAACTCTTTCTTACAAATTAATTATTCAAGTCGTAGGTATTGGTTCCACAGCTGTATAAATTGTGAAAAGGAATAGATAAGGGTTTTAAACACAATTAAAAACTCAAAAAGGGCGCCATCTGGTTCTGATGCTTTGAGTTAATTATAAATTAACCAATCAAAGATGTTATTTTGAATGAGCATTAAAATTTACTAAATCCATTAACCAGAAAATGAATAAAATATTTAGTTGAAACAAAAAAAATTTTTGTTTATTTACAAGTGTTGAAGAAATGAAACTAAGCTTTCATAACCAATATGGTTCCGTTTTGTAGATCCATCAGTTTTGCAATAATAACATTTATTAACAAAAGAATGGGTAAAATACACATACAAAGATAAACAAATAAAACACACCTTGTATATTTATTACTAATCCAATCTAAATTTATTGGATTATAATTATGTCCAAAAGTTAATCAATAAAAAAATTCACCAAGAACGTTTCATTTAATAAAGAAAACAAGCAGGAAAACTTATTGGATTGACCACAAAATTGTTCAAAACACATACTACCAATATTAGAAATTTGCATTGACTGATCATGATCGCAAAGTATTTCAAAAGAATCGATTAGATCAACCATAAAAATTGTTCAAAACACTTTAATTTAAATATTAACCTTTGTATTAACTGAGCTTTTCCTGGACAAAATTTATAAACAAATCTCTGAAGGAGATTAGACAAATTATATCAGTTCAACAGTATCAATATAAATGAATTGCAATTAAGTTAAAGCTTAAAGATTTTTAACTATCAAGGAGAGCTCTCTCAAAAGAAAATTCATAACTATGACATTCTTAATACTTGAATTACAACAAATACCACTTAATATTACAGTACCTTGCATTTTCATTCATTAAACTCATAGAATACCATACATCAAGTCCAGTAGAAATTGAAAATTCGCTTTTACTGCGGGGAAACTTAAGGTTGAATTCGGCTCAGCATCGAAGTGTAGATTCTGCATACCAAAACGTGATCCAATCTTAATTGATAATAACAGCCCATATGTTTTCATAAACCAATAAAGTCAAGCACGAAAAATAACCAAGATTTTAATTTGTGCTTATTTAATAACGTCTTTAATTTTCACCCAGAAAAACTAATGGAACTGTTCTGAAGCTTCCAGTTATTTTAATTCACTGATTGCATTAACTGCACTCAAATTCTTTAAGAGAAATTTTAATTTTACAAAAGCACAGGAATCGGTCACTACATTTAGGATTGCTTTAAGTAATTCTTCCTATAACGTGAAACGTATTTAACTTTAAAACTTTCACAATTCACAAAAAAACATTAAAACTATACGGAACGGTAAATAGAATATCTTGCAATTCTATAGGATTAAAGAACTGTAATCCATTGACACTACATAAGAAAATTAATCAGGCCTATTGACCACAATGTCGACTGCATGCTCACAGCCTGCAGTCACGAGTCTTCAAGTCAAGTCTCCTTGTCAAAAACTAGCGAAGGCCTTTTTATAAACTCCGTTTCACGTTATTCCGCGCGGCAACATCTGTTTTTAGGCGGAAAGGGCGCTTGTTGCTTGCCTTACTATAGGATTCACGACCTTACGTATAAAAAGCAACACCAATCTTTCCCGCTGAAAGCACACGTGTGTACAAGAACACGCTAGCAGTAGACGGTATTCATACACTGCATCGACTTAAAATTTAAAACGCAAATAACAGACAAAGGAAAGTGTATGTAGAATCGTATACACTCAAAATGTTTACTGAAATATTTCTATAAATGAGATGACTAAGCGCTTCTCATGGTTTCTTTTCAAGGTTTCTTTTTGAAGAAATTGATATTATTTTTAAAATGCCAGGTCGCAAGATACGAAAAACGACATCAAAATGACGTTACATTATTTCATTATAGCAGATATTAAACATTCCCTTCCTATAAATGCTTTCTGTAGGAAATGTTTGCCTGATGAACTGCATATTTAAATAAAGCGATATCTACAGGACCGAACTTAGGATTTTTAACAAGAATTAATACGAAATTCTATATACTAAATGCCGATGGAAAATGTACCCGTTACAAATTACATAATATCCAATTTGACATTTTAGATTTTGATGTTAGAGAAACTGTCAGTCATATTAAATTTCAAAAATACAATACTCAGAAAAAGAAACTGCAAAACTTTACCCAACAAAATCGCTCAATACAAAGTAATTATAATACCCAGAATACGATAAATTTCTATCCACGTTTTATAAACCTATCAGATACACAATTCAATGACAGAGAAACACAATTTCTTAACAAAGGCTTCAAATTTTGTCCTTTTCCAAAATTCAAATCAAGCAGATAAGGGTAACACTTTGGAAATCCTTTCGAAAGATGTTTACACACAAAAGGTTAATAATTTTATTAATAAAGAAAATTTAGATGTTTTAAACAAAGATCCTACCACAAAATTTCAAAAAGAAATAAAACAAGCTTTAGCAAACTGCAATATCTGCTTTAACGAATTAGAAAAACAACAAATCATACATAAAAACCCACAAATACCAAAACTATATGGACTGATTAAAACACATAAACACCACATGCCTATACGACCAGTAGTATCATATATGAACGCACCTAATCACACCTTGTCCAAGAAACTCAACCATATTATTAACATCATAGGATACAAATCGAAATACTCTGTCAAAAACTCATTAGAATTAGTAGAAAAACTACAGAACATACATCTTCCAGCACATTCAAAACTTGTAAGCTTTGACATTTGTAACATTTTTCAAAGATTCCACCACAAGACTGTATTCTTTTGTTAGATAATTTCCTAGTTAATAGTAATGTAGAATTAGTAAAAAGATTAGAGTTAATTCAATTATTTGATCTTTGTATCAGTCAAAATTATTTCACTTTTAATAATATAATTTATTTACAGAAGGATGGTTTACCTATGGGTAATTCTCTGAGTCCTCTATTAGCTAACATATTTATGGATAATTTGGAAGATCGAATATTGGAATTAGATCTTTCTAAACACATTATTTTTTGGTTTCGTTACGTTGATGACATTTTATCTAGTTTTGACAGTTCTTTTGAGGTTATCAATGAATTTTTAATTCTTATTAATAGTCTTCACACAAACATCACGTTTACACTAGAAACAGAACAAAATAGAGCTATTAATTTTTGGATTTAACTATTACAATTAATACAAACAATGAATTTGATTTTTCCATATACAGAAAACCCACAAGCACAGACGTCACTATTCCTAACGATTCATGTCATCATAAAATGCATAAACTAGCGGCTTATAGATCTTTAGTACACCGAGCTTTAACTACTCCAATGAAACAATCACATTTTGATAAAGAAATTTCAATCATCAAACAATTAGCATATGCAAACCATTATAACCATAACATGATTGACACTTTAATTCAACAAAAAGATTATACGTTAGCTATCAAAAGAATATTTCCAATTGACACTCAAATACAAGACACAAACTACATATCAATACCATACTTTGGCAAGATATCAGAACAAATTGCAACTATAATAAGAAAAACCACCAGTTACAAAATAACCTATAAAACTAACACCAACACCTTTTCATTTTTATTCAATGCTAAAGACAAAACACAAGATATTATGAAATCTGGCATTTACCGTTTGAATTGTTCTTTTTGTAACTCGGTTTATATTGGACAAACACTTAGAAATTTCGACATAAGATACAAAGAACACGTACGCTCTTATAGACTTAAACATCCAGAAAAATCGAATTATGCCAAACACATTTTGGAACTGAACCACCCAATGACACCTCAAAACAACATTAAATTCTTACATTTTTGCAACAACAAACACAAATTAGACATTTTAGAAGCTTTTGAAATAGACAGACATAAACGCACAGTACCTTTAATGAATGAACAAACTGAGCTTAGTAATTCTCCTTTATTGGAAGTGTTAGATATTTGGTTTTTGTTATGTATTGTATCTAGTTACCTATTTTCTGTATGTATTTATCCTTAGCAACGTGTTTGTTTATCAATCTTATATACCTTCGATAATGACACAAAGTGTCGAAACTATATTGGTTAAGATATTAATAAAACATGTGAAACTTTAACTAATCTTTGTATTTATATTATATTTCAATATATTTTTCTACTCTTGCGTCCAAAAAGCAATTTTATCCTCTCAAAAAGTTGTTTGTTATAACCAATTTTTAAAAGAACACTAGAAATCTACCAACTTAAATGTAAAACGGACACATCAAACAAGCAATTAGATAACTAAATTCAATCGTTGGACTTATGCAAATTCCAGCAGGCATAGCTAACTTAATTCTCATTTCATATGTGACACCCGTTAGTAGCGAATGCCACCATCGAAAAAATTTCATATTGGTTACAAAGAAAAGAATTGAATCTAGCGCCCCAAAAACCGAAGCCAATTGGCTAACTGAAACGAGAGCAGTTGGAAATGTCACTTTAAGGAAAAAAATAGTGAAATAATACCTAAAGAACAAGTACGTTACCTGGGAGTTGATATAAACAAAAGTCTCACATATTATAAACATATAGAGCGGGTGACAGCCAAGGCAACAAATACGCGTACCGCCATAGTTGAATTAATGCCTAATCTGGACGAACCTAAGGCTAGCTCGAGGAGGGTGTTAGCAAACGTTGTGGATTCAACTGTACTGTACGCAGCACCGCTATGGGTGCCTACGTTACGATATAAAAAATATGTTCATACGCTGACAGCCGTTCAAAGGCCTATGGCATTAAAAATAACGTCAGCGTACAGAACATTATAATACAGGTACGATAGGGGCAAAGAAACATGCAAAAGACGCCAAAGACATAAAGTGGAAAAGGCAGTGGAGTACGGCGGCATATACGACTCATATACGATGTTAAAACCTGGGTATAGCGAAAGCAAGGAGAAGTTAATTATTAGGTAACGCAGGCCTTTACGGGATACGGCTGCTTCAGAAGGTATCTTGAGGAAATTAAGAAAGTAGAAAAGGGCAAGTGTGTCTACTGTAACCAGATGGACACGGCAGAGCATGTTCTCTTTGAATATCGTAAATGGGACAGTCTGAGAGAAGAACTGTATGGAACAATAAGAAGACGGTTAACTCCAAATAATCTGGTAGAAACAATGGTTGAATCGGCAGAAAATTGGGCAGTTATAACACTTACAATTACAGGGATGTTGAAAATAAAGGAAGAAGAAGGAAGACAGCAGCAATTATAGAGGAAGCAAGAATTAACAGCAAGACAAAAAGGATCTGGATAGTGGGTATATGGGAGTATTAGTGGTAGGGTAAAAATGGTGTAAATAGCGGGAAAACTATGTGTAAAGTAACATAACGTTATAAAGTACAAATGCTGGACCAGCATTATATGTTTAATGTTTTGATTCATTGATTGATTGAGGTATATGTGTATAGGCGCGCGCGCGTGTATGTGTGAGGGTGTATATATATTTGTAACCGACTATGTGGTAACTCTACATGTAAATAAAATAAGTACGTACTCAGGCAACAATGTAAGCTCCGAGCCATTTTAGCGATTCCTGGCAAGGAGACGATTATCACGAACCACTTGTTAGGTAGACTCTACCGGCTACGCTCGATTAAAAAAGGTTAAATTAGGTTCGGAGTGTTGAGGTTAGGTTAGTCTTCTAGCGGGTTAGGTTAGGCCAGCGACCTTTAGCAGAAAAATTATACGAATACTTTCTTCATAGAGTCATAATGAAAAATTAAAGTGCGTGTAACTTTTTACCGTTACATTTCCAGACGCTCCAACCTTTACCATTCAGATCTAGACCACGATCCCTTTCTATGGACACGTCCACTTTTCAAAATTGACGTGCCCGGTATTTTTTCCTCACTGGGTAATTCTTGACACTATTTCCTATTTAAGAGGCGTTATTTACTATTGATAATTTATTTAATTGACATGAGCTAATAAGGTATGTGATACTAAAGGTTACTTAATAAACCACTTAAATAATATTTCTTGACTTATATCTAAAACAGTTGCCGATGTCGACATGTTATTTTCAATCAAGAACAGTCGAGGACACTGAAGTCTTTATACATCTGGGAATTAGGACTTCAGCTTGTCTAATAGTAAAATTAAAATTTTTAAGCAATTTTAAGAAAAATATAGAAAAAATCTTCTGGTATACTACCAATGTTTTTTGAATACACGCCCATTCATCTACGGCAGTTTCCCTACAAGAAAGAAAATTTAAATACGAAAAATGTCACTACAAGGTAATTGGAAGCAGTCTTTTACGCATATGGTTAATTTATAACTAAAGTTTCAGGTTTGCCCAGAGGTCTTTCTCTTGTTGGAGCAAAGATGGGCTAATGTTCATACTCAAATCGCATTCGTTCATGTACAGGGTACGTCAGTGAAGCGGGAAAATTTAAAAGCTTGGTAATTGATTTGACGTTTGGGGAGGGTGCTGAACTTGATGATATATTATCAGTCATTTATTGCCATTTAGTAAAAATGGAACAGGTGCACATCGTGCTTTCTGTGTTAAATCATTTTATAAAAATAGTGATTCCGCGTCAACTGTACGAAGGTTATTTTGCAATCAGTTCAATATTCCACGTCATGGGCAGGTACCGTCTGTGCATGCAATTAACTTATGGGTTAAAAAGTGTGAAGAAACTAGGTCTACAATAAATTTAAAATATAAAGGAGCAGCAAAAAGTGTTAGAACGCAGTCCAAAACGTTCTGCGATTAAACTTGCATTAGCATTGGATATCAGCGAACCATCGATACGTCGAATATTGCATAAGGATTTAAGTTTTCACCCCTATAAAATTCAAATTGTTCAGGAATTAAAAGATGCTAATTTTGTTGCTCGCATGAATTTTTGTCTAATAATGTTGCAGCGTTTGGATGGCGATGACAACTTAATCCACCATATGTTTATGTCAGATGAAGCCCATTTTCATCTGAACGGCTACGTAAATAAGCAGAATAGTCGATATTGGAGCGCTGAAAACCCACTTCAGTTACATGAGAAACCATTGCACACTCCGAAGGTCACAGTGTGGTGTGCACTTTTGTCAGCTGGCATTGTTGGACCGTTCTTTTTTCAAGACGATCGAGGAAACGCTACAACCGTTACTGCAGCACGTTACACAAGCATGGTCACAACATTTTGATGCAAGAATTGGTTCGATTTCCACAAATTACGTGGTTCCAGCAAGACGGTGCTACAAGTCATACTGCTCGTGTGTCTATTACTGCCGTAAGAGAACTCTTTACGAATCATGTCATATCCAAAAACGAGAACGTTGTTTGGCCAGCTAGATCTCCTGATTTGTCCGCATGCGACTTTTTCCTTTGGGGTTTGCTCAAGGACAAGGTGTATGTCGAGCGACCGCATACGTTAGCGGAACTAAAATTAAAAATTCAAGAAGAAGTTGCATGCATTACATCGGCCATGTTAGGGCGAGTAATGGAAAATCCTCGATTAAGACTACAAGAGTGCGTAGATCGTAATGGTGCCCACGTGCGAAGCCTTATTTAAAAAAATAAAATGGCGTCTCTTACTTAACAGAAAATTGTAAAAACATTCATGCTAAAATAAAAACTTTTTTAAATAGAAGAGTTTTAAATTTTCCCGCTTCACTGACGTACCCTGTATTTTAGCTGATATACTTAGCTTATTATTTTACCAGATAGAAACTTTAAACCAACACTAAAATCCTGCAGCGTTTCCAGTCGAAGACGCTTCGCATGTTGGCAAACGCTCTTTGGTACGTTAATAATCAGACCCTCCATGAAGACCTGGAGGTTCCATATGTATCCAGCAAAATCCGAATATTAGTAACTGTTCACCACTACACTCTTGTGGGACACGAAAATGATCTCGTACATCAACTAGCTCAAGAACCAAGCACCAAGAAGATTAAATTGACAGTGGCCACATGATCTCATATCTCGGCCCAATCAGGTTTAGGAATATTGGTATCAACTGATTAACGTTTAACAGTAGTGACTGTGAATTGCGAATCAATTGTATCTTGAAAGATAAAGCAGCATACTATGAGCCATCGAGTTATGGTAAGGGGTTCCGCAAATTATATATCTTTTTTGGCAATAAGTTTTTCACATCTACCGCTTTCGTTTTTGTTTATACATAAATCAGACTACGGTGGTCTCGGACTTCATATCCGCTTCAAAAATCCATTTTTATAAATTAAATCAAAACTTATTTAACTTAAATTGTATTTTAGTTCTTTTTCTTCTCTGAACATTTAAATTAGGAAGGTGTCTAGTCGTTATGTTATTTTCTTAATGTATTTGTCAGGACGTGTTGAATATGGTAGTATGAACACTTTTTGATTATGGCAAATCCTACTACTATCACTAAAGAAGGAGGTCTTTGTCAGTTATCAGGAAATAAATTGTTAATTAATTTATCTAATAAATTATATTTCCTGGCGTTGAAGGCTTGTGCTTAAAAGAATACGTTTTTTTTTATTAATGGTAATTAAATTTGTAATGGAACTCTAAGCTGAAAATGAGACAATTTTAATTATGGTTTATTTTAACCCCACTTTTGGGCTGATTTAAATACGATAAAAGTAACTTACTTTGATAAATTAGGTTTAGTATTTACTTGTGTATTACACCTATCAACAACCTTGTGCAGCAAACTTTCAACGTCAGGCAGTAATCGAATGCAAGGATGATACGCTTTTTTTACGAACCACACATCTTCAGTTTTTAATGTGCTATAAGCAAATATTCCTGTGTACTAGTCCAATCTTAAATTTGTATTGGTTGTTGTTTGTTAAGCTCTTCATTCTGGGTTTTGCGGATATTAAAGTAACGAGTAAATTACCATAAATCAACTAATGTTTAATGAGAACTGAATAATAGTTATTTGAATCCCAGTGGCGCTCAACAAAAATCCTAACATCATTCATTTCTAGTCCAATTTCTCTGTTCGACTCAATGTTAGATTATTTGAAAGTAGAGTATTATTGAAGATTTATATTTGGAGTTAAATTCAAATTTTAACGCAACATTTTTAATGTTACATCTCACAGAGTGATTTGATTCTTCATTTTCTTTTAACTATTACGACAATCTGCTGTTTAGTCTCCTTGACAGTTATTCTTTCGCCTTAACAAAGACTATGATTAATTAAGAGGCTACAAATGGATTAAGTTTGTACCCAGGACGATAACACTAAATATTTCAATGTGCGTTAAAGAAACTGTCTGACTGTCTAAAATAATTTAACGCTTCTTGATTGGCGTTTTAAGGCTTTTGTTAATAAACAGTTTTAGATAGAAATATGAGAGGACAAAGAAAACCTCGAGAACGCACATAATTTTTAATATCCCAAACAAAAGAAACGTCTTCCGAATTTGTTTTACTTTTCTTTGATTAGTTCTGCATTTGTAAAGTACCATATAATTGATTGCGATGCTTTGTTCTGGCGGGCGATAAAGTAAAGCGTCGCTAATTAAAACAAGTTTTCTAAAAGTTTGCAAATGCCACTTTGTAACTGTCTTATTCAACATGGCCTCTTCAATTTTACGGTTATTAGACGGCACTCCGGAACGTTTGAAATTTAAACTTTTTCACTTACAAACACTCTTTTTATTGAAAGTTTCGATTCTCATTTCAGACTGAAGTGGATTAAAAACGAAAATGCTGCTGAATTTAGTAATATATCAAATGCCCGTTTGAATTACAAATCAGTCGAATAACATTTAGATTTATAGACAGCTTCGAATGTAACAGACCCATAATTCATGCGGAGAAATTAAATTTTAATGAACGCGAGTCAAGTTTGGCGAATGTGATATTCCAACCTGAATTGGTTTGTGTGGTTTTCATTATCTATTGGACTTTTCAATTAGTAGGTACTCAATAAACCATTGTTCATTGTATAAATCCCTTTTTTACATTTCCAAACTCGATCATATAAACTCAATAGCTGTTTGTTTTTCTGTCTGATGATTTTAGATTAAAAGCGAGAAACAAGTGAGTAAACACATTATTTGGTGGAGGCGCCTTTTGTTAACAAATTAAAAACTTTTCGAAAATCATTTTCACGCCAATTCCAGGGGTAGTACTTAAAAAAAGGAGAGAAAATTCCCATCAGATTTCATGAGTGAAAAACGTGTTCTAGTATTGACTTTTCGGAAGTTTCTCTACTTCACCGGTTCACTAACTAAGTTAACCAAAAGTAAATATTAGAGGTGCAATTGTGAGCTGTCTTCGAAATCGAACTTCAGAGTTCGGTTTCCGGTTAATGGACTTGGAAATTAGAACTTAATTGAAGTGAGACCATGTGCAGGTGCTTCGCACCTGCCAACTTCCAGGGGAATCGCATTATCTGATAGAAACTCCTAACTTTAAATCAGACGTCGCGTGTTTATGTTAAAACCAAGAAGCGTGTTAATTTTACACAGCCAGGAAAATTAATTCTAATTGAAAACTTTAAAACGTTTTCCTTATGGAGAAGGATTTTAAAGGATACAATTTCATTTTTCGTTTATTTGTGTTTGACTTCTGAAATTTCAATTATGAATGCGAGACTTTCATGAGACTTATAAACACAAATAGGATAACACTTTTTCTATTTAGATTATTTGATTACATTTTAGTATTATGTTTTTTTAACAACTGTCGATACTGCAGAACTTTCCTGTTTTGTCGACACAGTCTCACAATTAAATTGTGTACTCAGTCACCCGTATTTTAAAAAATATTTGTTGCGTGTTATTTGTTGTTTAAGACCATTTAAGTAGTGTCAAACACATTACATTCGTAGATAATTTAATGAGTTGCTTGCTTTTAATTTTTTCATCAATCACTTCAGGTATTTTAAACTATTTCATGTAAGTCTGTGTAATTTATGTAGCTTTGTTGCGTATCTTCTGTTTTCTGGATACCTTTTACAATTTCACTATCAGGGAGTTTGCGCATATCGATTTACCATACTAAGAGTTTGTAGTTGAATAGACATACTAGCAGTTAAGATAGTCAGTTGATAAATAAACAATTATTCAGACCTAAGTTTATTTTATTTGTCATTATTCAGACATTTTAATCCTTGTTGATAATTAATTGATAACAATTACATATTATTAATAATAATTCATAATAATTATTTATAACTTATGCAACAAATACAAAACCCAGATTGCAGTTAAAATACTTCAGAAAGAACACACATAGCAAAACTGACCTAAACACGGTGATAATCGTTTCTTATTGCTTTACGGTACGCAGCTGTAAACCTAACGCGCTCAACTTGTACTTTTAACAATTTCTATTTTTACACTGTTTTGGTTTTGACAATTTATCGAAGAAAAATGCACCGGCAACTATTCAAAATTTGGAAAGTAAGTTCCAGAAATAAATGATATTTCTCAGACGGGTCGCTATTAGGGCACTAATTAAATTGTATCTATCAAACTTTGTTAAAAATGCCCACAAAAAAGTAAACAAACAGAAAAAATAGACTAAACCAAAGGTTGATTTTCTTTAACCAAATTTCAAATGAACAATTTATTCAACAACAAAAAAATATTAAACTCGAAATTGGAAACAAAAACTCTTAAATTAGATAGACAAATAGGAAAATTGGTTACGCTATTAAAATATAAAAGAAATTGAAATTATAACTGTAAATGGTGGTATGTTCATCTGCTTAAATGTTGACATGGTAGAAATGTTCCTAAATACCATCTTTTGTGATAAAATAGTTTTGTAATACAGAATAAACTTTTTAATTACAAGCAATACGATAGTTGTAGTCCTTTATAAAGTAAGTCCATTTAATTTCCTTATTCATAATTAAATCTCCAAATTTCATTCAAAACTCCAATAACATAGTCCAAAATTTAACAAACAACCACCAAATAAAAACTTTCCTGATCAAAAGAAAATTCAATCACTAGTTTCACTGCACTTTATTTAGTTAAAATAAAATTATTTATTATTAACTGTACTACTTAAATTCTAAAATTTTATATTACAAAAAGTTTGACGTAATAGTAAACATAACCTTAAATCTTTGACAGGAGATTGACGTAAGACTAAAATTTTGCTCTCCAAAAGAACGCGTGTTCTGCACAAATGAAAGTTTTTGAGAGAGTTTCACCAGATTTTCAGCGGTTTATATAGAAGTTGGAAAAACAATTGAAAACGCTAGTGATTTATCTGGTTCCAAACAAAATTATTCAGTGTGATTTCTAGTTACAACTAAATTCTTGGTTAGAAACAAATGAATAAATTTAAAATTAAAATTACATAACCATATCGTTTATAAATATTAAACTAATTGTTTATAATAATATTATAAAAAGATAGAACGAATTCTTCTCTCTCTCTACTGACACTAAACACTTGTATTGAAATGCACGCATAAATTTGGGATTTAATGGCAACCATCTTGATTTTTCTTTAGATTGATACCTTATTAAAATTTACAATAATTGTTTAAAACCACATTGTTACTTCTATTTCTCATTATAACCTTGATCCTAATATCCTGTAGAATAATTATTACACAAGTTTTTTTACCAAAATCCTAAATAAAAGCTAATTTCTTTTTACTTTCAGCATACTATGACAAAACGCAAGAAATCTTTGTTTTATAAATGCCCATATTTTCTACAACAAAAGACCCCTACATTGGCATCTAAGTCTCAAATATACCCAAGAATACACTTGACCACATTACAATAAAATATTTCAGTTCAATATCTGATTAACATTGAACATCAAACATTTATTATGAAAATACTCAAATCGTTGATTAAGAAGAAGATTTTTTCTATTTTCACCAACAAAAACAGTAAATAAAGTGATAAATATCTGTGTACATTTTCACAACCATACCTTTAATATGTTCTAGGTGAGAAAAAGCCTTGAAATAGCTTTAATACCTATTTATGTGCAAATTTCTAAGCAACTACAGAAGATCGTTAACTATGCAAATAAAATTACAAAAGTTAAGAGAAAAATCAATTTAAGATTTATCATTTTTTTACTTACAGTAATGTATTGTGTTTCTATAACAAAATGAAACATTATTTAAATTAATATTTATGTTATTTATATTTAGATAAATGCTTCGCCTGGGAAGTTATGCAACCCAAATCACATGTATATAATTTCTAATGCCTGTTGTATGTCCTATCATGGCATTATGTTTCCAAGATAAAGCAACAAAGGAAATTTATTTTATTATAACATGTTATTTACACTATACAATACGACCATTACAAGTAGACAAATAAACGAGTGATTATTCTGCGCAAATAGAAAAAAATGATACTGCAGCAATGATACCAGAATGGGATGGAAAGAAAAATATGTACGATGTGTGACGGCCAAGCATGCTTGCTGATATTATTTGATATTATCTCGTTACACCTGTTAGTGCTTATCTATTTTATTAAGTAAAATGATGTAAAACAAATGCGATATTTATCTTACATTTGAATAGTAGTAAAAACTTGAAGAAGATTTTTAATATCAAGTAAGAAAAGTAAGTTGCATAATAAAAATGCAAATATACATCAGTACAACTACATCATCGAGGATTTGTTTATAACTCTGTTACCATCCTCTCCACCAATGTGCAGAATAATTCGTTCATTTGTCTACTTGTAATGGTCGTATTGTATATACTCTGTTGAAACTGATGTTAATAACATTTATTAGGTATTTTATTCAGGTATACTTAGTAACTAACATTAGTAAAATTAATATTTGCAATAATATGAATCTTTCTAATAGTAGTCGATGATTATCACTTTTGTCAAAACGTTCTATAACTTTACCGAGTGATGGTGGATTTGTTTTATGTATATGCAATATACCTAAACCAGCTAATGTGTCTTGAGACATTGTAGATCTCAACCAGGTTTTTAATATTTTTATAGAAAAGCAACTTCTTGCGACACTTGGAACACTTATAAGCAGTGAAACTAATATTTATAAGAACCAATAGACAGACATTGTACAACTGGCTATGAAAGTCATACTTTTTTTTCACGAATCGGCAGTTTTGATTAACGAGGGTGAAGCTCGAGTTTATCAAGCAAATGAGTGAAAATAAGAGACTTTCATAACGTTTTGTACACGACATTTAAAAAAATCTGAAAAATATAGTATTCTTAGACAATAATCTCCTAGGAGATTGAAGTTTGTTTTTTTACTAAGATTGAAATGAATAGAATAATTTAAAAAAGTACTACTTTTATTATGATTTTTCGTTAAAAAAAGTCAACAAGTGATGAAACGGACGCGTGTTGTTTCCTTATTTTAAACAGGAAGCTATAAGTAAAGAATATTTTTTGTAAAATATCCAATAATGTCCAAAATATTATCATTTGGGATTTCTCAAATATGTGATTCAATGTGTTGATATTCTAATAACACTAATGAAATACTTACGTAAATCACGTAATGTAATGGAAATAAAATAATTAAAAGATTCAAAATATTTATTAAAATTGCTATAACTGATAATGTCATTTCATATATATATATTATAGTATTTATCAATATTATGTATCACATCATCAAAGGTAAATATCTACCTTTTATTAGTTTATTACTATTTCATTTGAGGAGTATAGAATTTCACAAAATAAGTCTTGAAAAAACTTTTAAATCACATAGAAAACATTCACGTTTTATAATTAGATTATAAATAATATTAGGAAGTGCTTTATTGGAAATTTATTTCGACATAGCTATTATAAAATTATTAGAGAAATTAAAAAGCATTTATATATAATTTGGTAATCTCTAGTACCATTTTCTTCCTGTATAACACCGTTATTAATGTAATATTAATTATATATTTTTAATAACCTATTATATTTTATCCTATGCATTTACACTGAAAAATAAAAGAATTAAATAGCATCATATTAACCTTGTCCTAAATCATTATGAAATCAATAACACATAAAATATCGAATTATATTTAATTTTATAGATTTACTACACAGGTAATTATAATTTATGTAAAAGGCAGAACTTACCTAACGTTAAAAATAAAAATTTCCAAAAGTCACTAATATTGCAAACAAATAAATGAATTATCTAGAATGTTGCAAAGATTTTGCAATTCGACAGTAAAACACGTGTTTATTTACTGAATGACCCAAAGGGACGAACTTTCTTGTAAAAAGCAATAAAATAATCTAGATCCGTTTTTTGGTTCTATTGATACCCTTGCCACCTTTCCAGATGTGTACTTGTTTAACATTTGTTGGAATTTGTTTAATTAGTTTCAGGTCAAAGCTCTCTGTTCAGTATGCATATTAACACTTTCCAATAATTACAAGATTTACAATTTTACATAAATAAGCACCTTAATCTTATAATTGTATGCACCTTTCTAAATTACGTTTTTCTTAAAATTATTTAAATATTGGTTAACTAAGTTTAACCTGTGTGATATTACTTCCGAAGGCCTTCAAATCATAGATTTTATTTGTTTATATAATCTATTTGTTTGAGAAATAATGATTTTATTCTTTGTACACCATCAACCGCATATAAATAAAACGTCTCAAACGATTTCTACGTGAAATAAATGCATGAGAATTATGGTTGTATGTTTTTTATTTTATGGTCTCTTGTTTTAGGATAAATTCCAATCGCGCTATTGCGGAATGAATCTATGAGGGTGTGCTGTTTCTAGTTGTCTGTTGTTTTATTGAAAAAATAAATTAGAAGCCTTTCATAGCTAAGAAAGGTATTTATTTGAACATCAAGTGGTAGTTTGAAATTTTTAAGATGGAATAATTTTTTCTAGGATTTTTTCTTAGGAAGAGGTCTCTTTCTAGTTTCTCGTTTTCATGTTTGTACAGTCAACTACATTCAATAGTTGAACAAGTCATTTAGATCAGATGCTTATAATAAACAATACTACTGGAAGACAAACAGGTCGATCAATCAAGTAAGCACTCAGCTCGAAATTACAATATTTTTTTTAATCCGCTAAATGGCAAAACTAAAGCCATATGTATTTAGCCATGCTTATACTTCAAGGCTATCTAAATTTTGATTTTAGTCTCTTGCAGTATTTGTAAACTAACGTTAACTTGCAATCGAAATCTCAAAATATTTGTTGTGTATGTTTTAGTATATTCTGTAAAGAAGTCATTGTCGAACTTCCGACATTTTAATTTATAATTAAATGCTTGTGTAATTATTTTTCCTAGACATAAATATTAAACATATTGTAGTGATAGTTTGCCGTACAAAATAAGAAATTCGCCCATTCAATAGTTTTAAGTGACTTTAGATATGGAATTTCAAAGCGACACGTTAGATTGGTTGCCTAACCTCACTTTTTAAATTATAATTTTGAAAAACTCACTATAGTCAGATAAAGGATATTTGTAAAACTGATTTTTCATACAATTTAGTTAATTTTCCTTGACTCATTAACGATGACCTGATATGGCATTTAAATGAAGTTTATGCCAAAGTTAATGCAAGATTTAACTTAAAACAGACAAGGTGTATTGTAATACAGAGGTATTTACTACCTTAACTGAGCATTTAATAAGAAAAAATGTGTTTTCATGTTAACGAGGTTATCCATTGGCTAAAGTGTCTTTGATTTCAAAACTTTACAGCTGTTAGTTAAATAATTTTGGTGGAGGACTGTAAAGCTGCTTCTCTACCACATAATTGAAACTATCTTAAATATATGAGCTGCTTTTTAGCAATGATATTAGTTAAACAACACATTATTATGTCACGGTTATGCATCGTACATTAAAATGCTGTAATCTTCATATTGTTGATGTCTGCAATTATGTAAATAATGTTTGTTAGCATATAAAGTTTAAATATGTGAAGATAGGAATGTATGAATGGTATTTTTATGTAAATAAGTTAATAAATAGTTGTGTTAAAAGTAGGTTCTATCGACATTCAATGGAGGCCTTAGTTTGCTATGAAAACCTTCAAGATTCGATATTCTATAAATTTGTCTAATTAGTTTTAGGATTAATTAAGATTTATAAACAATAATTTGGTTATGTTAAAAATCAAATGTCAGTGTTTTTTCAGAGAGTAGTGAGTTTTGTCTTATACACCATCCCCATATTACGTGTGTAGACAACATCCATGTGTCTGTGCTAGGAAATTTTATAACAATAAATACCAAACTCTAAAATAACTTCATTAATTAACTTAACTTAATTAATAAACTTAAATTTACTCATGTGGTATCAAGCTTTCATTGCACTGCTTGTGTGTTGATCTGAATGCAACTTCTGTACAACATAAACGACGTCCATTATTTTTTAAAACACAATATGCCTTTATTTACATAAATATTTAAATTATGTATGTGTAAATTAATTCTTAATGTTGCCATAATCAACTTAAATGATGTTTAATTATAATGCACTCCCAGAATGTTCTAAGATACCTTAGGCGCACTCGGCTCCATAAATGCTTCCCAGTATACACTTAAAGCAATCTACTAACAGCAAAAGAGCTTGTGGGAGAAAGCGTCAGGTACAGCAAAGGAGTGGAATTCATTTACGTGTCAATCTAATTAGAGTTGATGAATTTCTCGACTACTAAATGGAGCCTGCAAAAGCACTTTCCAGGCACTGGGAATTTTGCTAATTTCTGATTTGTTTTATTACTACCTAGACCATTTACATCTCGGTGTGTCATTAATTTAACTGTAATAAAACAGAAAAGAAGAGACTTAGTCGTCATTAAGTCCTATTTAAAGCAGAGTTATATTTTATTGCAGTACACAAGTTGGGAAGTTTCAACTTGGGAAGAGGAACAACTTTCCAAGAGAAACAAAACAATCTCGGATAATATACGTTACATAAGTTCTAAAGGTAGGCCCCTATTACCGTTTTAAAATTCTTATTTCGTCTCTTTAAACTACGCCCTCATATTTGTATAACTTTCTGTAAACTCAAGGAAACTTTTTCACGTAAGTGGAAAGCCCTGCAACAGTTTTCGAATTTTTAATCTGGGGACAGGTTGAACATAGGTAACGTGAGTATATTACAATCCTATCATCGTATGAGTTCATAAACTTAAAAAATTCCATCACAGCTCTTGCATTTTTAAGTTTTTAAACTAGTAACTTTGGAAAATTTTTCATAGAATTAAAGTTTTCTTGAAAAGTTTCTTTTTACACTTTTATTTTGCTTCTGTGGTTATTTCTGTTGCACATCACTATTAAATATACAAATATAATACGAATATGCTTTAAATAACAAACAACATTATAAAAACACCGTGTATAATTAATTTGATCACTAACAAATCAAAAGTAAACACTAAATTTCAATGGAAGATTAAATTGAAGTGAAAAAATGAAAACTGATAGTTCCAGAAACCGTAATAATCTAGTAAAGTGATGATCTCGAAGAGAATAAGAGGTAAGAGAATAAATTCGGAAGAATTAATATGAAAGAAAGTGATTTAAAAATCTCAATATAGTAGTTACATCCGGTCTAGGATATTTGGACGTGGCCGTTTAGGCGCGGCCATTTCGGCGCGAGGACAGTTTGGCTCCGGAGAGTTCGGCACAAGGACACTTCGGCGCAGGCACACTTCGGCGCAGGAACACTTAGGCGCATGTAAATTTCTCCGATGCAAATTAGGGTAAAACTTTCGAAGATCTTTAAACAAAAGATTTTTTGGACCATTAGTCTGATTTTTTGGGACAAGCTACCCTATTATCAGAGTAACCTTTTTTTATTTTTATGTACACTTTCTTTCCAGAACTTTCTTTCTTTTTTTCTTTCAAATTCCAGAACTTTGCAAAATGATACTAGACAATTTCTAAAACGGCCGATCCGGAATGGCCGCGCCTAAACGGCCGCGCCCAAATGTCCGGCTCCGTAGTTACATCTACTGGCATAAACCTAAGTGGGATACTGTTGCAAATGGATCAGTATTTTCTATCTGTGCAATCTGTATCCAGTCTTGGCAGCGTGATGGACTCTGATCAGAATAACTCAGATCAATAAATGTTTATTATGATGTTAAGTTGAACTATGCGTTTATTCTGTTTGTCTTTAACTATGTCCCTAGCCACGACAACCCCTAACGTGACAATACGTAATATTCTCTAATGTGGGGGATAGACAAATTCAAATTGTAATCAATCTAAAAAAAAAACTTAAAGAATCTGCTCGAGGAAGTGTTCCATAGCTTCGATACAATATTTTACATTATTATAATGCAATTTAGGTGCATACGAACGGTCTCTCATTTCTGTATGTCAACATATTGTTTTTAATAAATCCCTTATATGAAGCTATATTACATAGTGTAGTGAGGTTTATTTATAAAATATTTCTCTATATAAAAATTCTTATTTGTTCTTTGTTTTGAAAGAAATTACTTTATGATATCTCAGGGTCGCACAACTGAATTTATTTCATGTTCTTAATATGAGACTATTCATTCAATCATATAACCATAGGTTCTTTTATTATATGATCTAAATTTTACTTATTGTGGTTATTGAATGTTATTAAATAAAGTAAGGTTATAGTTAACCATTTACATTTATATCAGTACTGTCATACATGACAGTTGCCAACTTAATGCATATAAAATCAAGTAAGCATAACAAATTAATTATTTATTTAACCTCTTTATTTACTACTCTTTTGTTTTGGATGTTAAAAGAAAGAAATCTTACCCAGTCAACTTACATTTATTCCTTCCTATAATGTTAATGGATAAAACCACTCCTTTTTCCTCTTATCTAACTGCACTTTCACTGGACATACACGTCTTGCAATTTTCACTCTTCCTCGAAGACACACCGACGACTGAAGTTGAACAGGATCTGCACCCTATGATGATGATGGACCACAAACCTATTAACTCTTCTATCGGTCCTTGTTGGATAGGTAACTTTATACTTCCTTCTGCACCTCCGGTAAGTATTTTCGGTTAATCTTGAATTGGCCTCTCAATCTACTGGTATACCTCCAACAGGAACTTTTACTGACTAAATCTTCCACACCACATTAAGTATTGATAATCTTCTTAAATTGTCTCACTCCTATGTTTAATTACTTTTCTTGAACTACTTAAAATCTACTCTTCTATATCTATCCTCTTCTTTTTATTATTTATGATAAATTTTACCCCCCCTTTTATGGTATATTCTAAATTCTCTTCTATCTTCTCTTTTCCAATCTTATTTAGTAATTTATTATCTTCCTTTACTTCATACACTTAACTATTCCTTTTCCAAATAAAACACAAAACTTTTATTCTATATTTATTAACTTTTTAACTTCTTTTTTAAGAGATTCTTACAAAAACAACCATCTTTTTTTACAAACAAAAGCTTATTATTTCTATCTCTCTGAGAAACCTATATTTCATTGATTTTAATTTTAATTTTATTTTTATCAGAGATATCCCATTTCTTTGATCATTCTTACTACCCTTTCAACAATATGCATATTTCTATAGTTATGAACAACTAATTTCTTTATTTAAAATTTCAATTTTGCATTATTATTGAAAGTGCAGTCTTGATTTTATATGATCCATTGATATCCTCAATTAATGTACAAATTTTTCTTTTTCAGGTTGACCTTTGACTAAGATCTCCTTTCTCTTACCATCCTGATTTGTATTTGATATTATAAACTCTTGTACTCTAATAAAGATGTGCTATTCCAACTTGATTTATCGTATTTCAATTTTGTATTAAGTTTTCTAATCTGAGCACTACGTTAAAACATTATTTATGTTTTATTTAATGATATTCAAGAACCACAGACTTGGTTGAATTGTTGTTCAAATGAACAATACATCTCCAAAGTTTATACTCGAATGCACCTTCTCATATTGTTTTCTCTTTAGCTCAAAAGTGACCATTGCAATAGGAAATTGTCCTTGTATTTTGTTAGATGAATATATGAATAATTCTTGCATTCCCGTTTTTAAATTATGGAAGCTATTCATATTTTAATAACTTTTTTGGTACATTTAAAATATATGTATAACGCCCCCTAAGTCTTTATAAGTTACTAGAGAATACCAAACGTCACGTCTCCATATAAGGTAACAATATAATGATATTGTTACATGATGATGATTTCGCCATAAACGTTTGCCACTCAAATTCACGTTGAACCATTCTACAATGGCGAATTTTAGTTTGGCTAATTTTAAGAGCAGTATTCTTGTGAGTTTCATCTGATAAAATGTGAAACTTTAGTTGAAATTCACTTTTTACTGGTGATGTTCTATTGTTTTGAATTGAATTGTATTTATCTTAAAGAATCTCTCGATAGAAATGGAATCTTCTTTGTTTGCCTTGGCTCCCAAATAAATGGCGTATTAATAATAAAAAGAGGAACATTCAAGTAATCTAATGCGGTTTTTTGATCTGGGACTTTTTCGGCATTGAACACGTGTTTCGGAGACCGTTTCTTGGAACAGATTAAATGGTATCGTTTAGAATTTGGATCAACCTTTTGGCTTCGTAAAGAAAGTGTGAAAATTTGAATAAAATTTAAATTATAAGTGGGTGGTGCGAAGAAGTTACTTAAAAAGATTTATTCAAGAAGTATTATGGTTATTTGTTAAACACTATGTAACGTTACGTTTTTTAACTTCACTAAATATCATTTAGTATGCATAATAGATAAAAAATCCCTGGTGCGGTCCTGTATTTCATTGTATATATTCTTCTTGATTTCAAATTACAGTTACTATACTGCATAAAATAAGTCCTACAAAATATCATAGGTCACCTAAAACAAACATTTCCAGTCTAATAAAATTTGTTTCTAAAAAAATCTGCGATTTCGTTTTAAAAGCACCACTTTTGCACTTGCTAAAAGTTTATTTTTCATGTTCCGATGGACAACGGCGGTTGCTCTTGTGGAAATAGAATGTTCCAGAACAAAGTTGTTTTTAATTCCGTGCCTATAAGGGTTAAAACATAATATTATCCTTAATAAAAAATTTCTTATGGTTGAAATGTATGAAAGTTCGAATTTACAGCTTTAAAACGTACTGGGTTGAAATCTCTTCTAGTAAACAAAATGCCGACAAACGAAATACTCGAAAACTCGTCTAGTAGGCCACCTACAAATTATTGACTTCTTTTTAGTAAATAAATCCTAAGGGGAATCCTCGAAAGTTTCGTTGAAATTGTTCTGGAATAAATGACGTAAATATACCTCATTGGCCAAAAAGAATCCCGCCATATTTTCATTGGATTATTTAAAATTTTACCCTTCTCAAAACTTATTCTACCGCCGAAATATTTTCAGTTTAGGACAGTTTACAATAGAATCTCATACAGTGAACAAGAGAACAGTCGGGCTGAGCGGAAAGTAATTTCTCGCGTTGTCCTGGGGCTCTCTTTATAGAAGCCCCCGGTGAAGTTTATGTTAATTTTTATTTTTTAACATTACAGTTTTAATATAGAACAAAGTTATCGTTTTAAGAGTATGATTAAGTAGTACTATTATCGTTTTGTGTGTTTAGTTCCGTTATGGTATTGGAAGCTCACTTGCTTCAATTTATCGTCGACTTTTCTGGGTTAATAAGTTAACCAAACCATACAGTTTCCCGTTCTTTAAAAGTTGTGAAAGATACAGAAATTTAAGCGATTAATTTAGAATCGCTCTTACCGAAACCTAATAATTAATTCCGTACGAGTTATCGATTTATAATCAAAGTGCAGTTAGTATTTTGTGGCCGCATTCCGTATGTTGAATGACTTTGTTAGATAGTAATAATAGTTATGTTATTATAACGAACAATCATATTTACCGAAGTTAACTTGTCTTAAATCATTTATTTTTACAGGATTCAGTTCAGTAGCGGTGTCAGTAATTAAGGTGATTTTCAGATTTCTTCAGTTCATCAAGCGGTTGAGTTTGGTTATAAGTGTTTTTTTTCTGAAGAATAGGCAACATCAATTGGTTTGTAGAGTGAAGTAGGATTGAATTATTTGAATAAGATATTGTGACTGGATGGATTATATTTTGTTAATGTTAATGTAAGTTGAACCATTATTTATGTATTGAATATCTTTGATCACTATTTGCATGTGCATTATTTACGCGTCGCTAAGAATTCTTACGTTGGGTATTATTTTTTATATTTAAATCTATAACGATGTCCTAAATGAAAATTTCTTACCTTTATTTTTGTTTATAAATAAACCTATTATTGAACCTAACTAAACTGAATAATATTGTACCATATATATATGAAAATCTTTAAATATTCTTTTATCCAATCTAACTTTGACATAACTGATTATGACTAATATTTGAATTAAATTTAATAGATCTGATGTCGATTTCTGTTTGCGATCATCAGGTCATTATTTTTATAAAATTCCCGGACTTTCCTAAACAGATGGCGCTCAACAATATGCATTTTCTTGTGTTTTAAACCTATATCCATTACTTTTATAATTAGTGAGCTGTGGAAACAATACCCGCGACCTGAAATTAAATTTGTTGTGTAGATATCTCAAGCCGAGGCAATCTTGAGTTGTACAGTAAGTATCAAATTTGTTTTTTGCTTTGTTTTGTTCCGGAAAAATAACGAATGCTTCAAATAAGAAAAGTAAATGGTGTAAGTCTTTAAGTTGTTTAAATCTACTAAACATACTGTTGCAACAATTAAAGCGTTAAGATTGATAAGAGAAAAGCACAAATTCAAGGTTAATACGTTTTAACGGTAAGTAAACTATAGCGTTTTTCTATCTTGAGTAAATAATAATATTTTCCACAAATTAGATTAACTTTTGTAATATTTCTAGCGGGTAAGGTCAATTTGATTCCATTTTGATCAGTTGCGTGGCAGTTAAGAAGTTAAAATTAGGAAAATGAGCTCTGGTTGATAATAATTTATTTTAAAACTTTTTATGAAATAAATATATAAAATTATGGAGTGCCGTTTTTTTATTGAGTGTTTAGCGTGGTTTAGTGCTATGGAAACTTTGATTGTTTTCGAGATTTGCTTGTTGGACAAAATCGAACAAGTTGATGTTCATATGCAACCACAGTTGCGTTTAAATGAATCAACCTTTCAATTTCTCCATGCCCGAAAAGTAAATTTATTTATATAAATTATTATTTTTAATTTAATAAAGTACTTAACTTGCTCTATTAGAGAACTAAAATCTTGATTGCTACAAAAAACTGTATACATTACACAAACTAAGGTTGCCATGTTTAGAACTATTGAATACGAAAATTATTAAAATAATTACTAGTGTCTTATTAGCGTAATTGAGACTAAAAATATTTACCTATCAAGCGATCAAGTACAGAATAAACAATAATTTTGTACATAACCGTTCATGCATTATGAAAACATAAGTACATCACGTGCATCAAGATATAAATAGCTCTCGAGGACCTACTTCAGTATACAAACCATAAGACAGCTACACCAACGCATGTACGAATAGGAAAGAAAAATAATAGCGACTTGAAAAGTTGCGTCAGCAATTAATTATCATTTGTTTAAACCTAGATGACACGAAAATAGATTCAGTCCAAACCACGATCTCGAAAAACCCTTTCTCATATGATAGTTTTATACTTTGTTTTATCGAATGTTATTTTATTCTCGTCTACCACCTGCAATAGGTCGCTTCTATAGTAACAATATTTGCGTTGCTTGTTAAACTTATAAAAATAGACATAACTGGATGCTGGTTAATAAAACTTTCAAATCTAAAATTGCCGTCTATATTTCTATACACCTGTTTGTCTGTTTGTTAGGTATACAACTTGTAATATAAATAAAATAAATATAGAAAGTTTAGATAAGTCCCAATATCAAGTCTTCGAAGAGGAAAGACAGATCTTCTAAACTTGAGATATGGCAACTTGCATCAGATACAGTATTTTAAATTAAACAAAAATAAATACACTAAATACCTTATGATCTCCATTAGTAATAAAATCTAATTATAACAGTGCAGTTTTCTAAAAAAAAATTATTTTATAAAAATTCTCAATTTTTATTTTAACTGTTCTTCAGTTTAAGAAAAAACTAAAATATTCCGGAGTACAGGAGGTTCACGTGCCATTGTAAGTGAATAAATAAATTTAACATACCTATATAAATTGTATATAGCCTATTTATATAGTCTACTTCTACTCAAGGCTGACAAACAAGCGTTACTATCAAACCAACAATGCTAGTTTGTATGTATAAATTTGGGTGTAACACAAACTTAATTTATTTTATGATTTCACGCTAGATAAATAAGGCATTATATTGAGATCGACTTCCTAAATATACAGGGTTTATAAAAGCACAAATAGCTTTTGGAAGCATAATACATGTTTTACGAGATAATTTTATAACACTTATAATTGGGTTGGTTTTTGATAAGCTTGTTTTGGTTCTGAGTTTAATAGCTTTGTGAATATTTTATTAAAATTTAGAGAGAAATGTGGTCTAAATTGTTCATTGGTCGTTATTGACGTTAAGAATACTTTGTGGTTGGTTGGAATTTACCGCTTTTAAATTTTAGTGGCGTATGTATAATTCTTCCCTTCTCGGTGAAAGTTCAGCACAAGATAGACAGTACGAAAACACGGTCAAATAGCGCGATTTGGCCCACGCGAGAAAAATTTAAAATTGCACATCGGTTAAAATTTGTCTTAGGAAAGAATATAATTAAGTAGTGAAAGACTATTACTAATTTATCGTTTTGTCTGGTTTATTGTTTAAACCGTTTTGTGAAATTAAATGTTCTGATAAATTGTATTTTTAACAGCGTTAGTTAAATTAAAGAAAGGGAATAAATATTTGAATTAACAAGCTCAAAAATTTGTCTTGATTGCTAGGTTTTGAAAATTCTGGATTTATTTATAAAGAGTTAAACTCCATATTTTTTGTATTAGGAGTTCTTAATCAGTATGGTGTGATTTTGTCTTTATATTAAATTCGGTCATCGTCCAATAATAACTAATGTTAGTAAAATAACTAATGTTACACTCAAGCTGTAAGTGCCAGCAGCTGTAGCCGATGAAAAGTGTTGTTTGTGATTATTAGGCTTTTCTTACAGTAAGTTTAAGCCTTTACACTCACAGAGTGCTTTAAATCAAAGTAATACTAAAATACTAGTATAAAAGGATTACTGAAAGACATACTTTTTGTAAGTTATTTGTAACTATATTTTTTAAATTATGTAATTCTTAATCTGATTCAGTGCATCTATTTCACGAAACTTGCTATCAACACCCTTTCAAAAAAATCTATACATACATGCCTGCAGTGATTTATCATTGTTAATAATATCTTTGAAATACAACTTCTATTGTCCCTGTGGTTTTCTACAGTGTCTTTATCAAGATAATAGTTTCTTTAAGCTTTACCAGTTTAAAATTGACACGTCTTATGTAAATTTTTACTAGATGTTTGGATAATTCTATCTTCAATGGCATAACTTTTTATATTAAAATACATTTTGTTAATATTTGACATCATCTTATAATAGATGTTGCTTGGACTTAACTATTTTACTAGTCTACTGTCTTATATTTCTCTTGTGTTACCAGTATTCATCTACCTCTAGAAGGTTTTACATGTAATCACTCGAAATAACTTTATCGATGATTTACAAAAACACAACCAAATAACCAGCAGCGCAATCAAAAACATAATCGTTTAATCACTGATAATTATTTATAATTAGTTATCTCACTGTAACATGTGAGACAGGGCTCGTAGCTAACGCTTCAGCGGCATAAATTAAAAAAAATATCTGAAAGTTTTAAAGTGACTTCTATTTCATCTAAATGTATAACGTAGGCACACCCCGTACCATCTTCATATTGATATTTAGAAGCTTTAGGGCCGATCTATTCACCTCCTTTTAAATTTATCTGGAAGTTAGTTGCTATAGTTACAATTGTTCCCACAATGGTATCCATGACAATTAACTAGCAGATAAATTTACAAGGAGGTGAATAGATCGGCCCTTAGTGTATAAACTTTAGCAGTATCCAATGCAGACAATATATCGCGTAAAATATTACTTATGTTATAAAGTTTTCGTAATATTTGCGTTTAACTTCTAAGAAAAAACGAGCACTCTTGTAAACCTAATCCTGCATTAACATTGCTCAATAGAGGAAGTATTTTGTAAGGCGCATTATTATTTATTTCTAAGGTTGTACTCATTGAGTTGGGTTGTATTAGAAAATAACGTTGGCTTCTGACTATTTATACGTTTTGATAAAAAAATTTTCGCTTAAATAATTTGATATGAAATAATTCTGATATGACAGGGTGGTTCGATGGTTTGCATACGAAGTGGGTCTATGAGCTTGGGTTTTGCCCCGAGACAAATTGTTAGAGCTGAATTTTGCATCCGGTCTACTCGTTTTAATAAATATTTACCAGGTAATTCGTGTAGTAAGTACCCGTAATCAAGGATAGACTTTATCTAGGCACGATAAAATAAAATAGCACATCTGAGCCCCACCGTATTTTGGTTGCAATTTCTAGGCAGTTAATGTCTTGTAAACATTTACCCAGCATGTGTAACAGACATATTTCTTTAATTACGGTTGCGTTAATAGCACGTATATTCGTGTTATAGTTATAATGCCATCGCATTTAGTATCACCCGGTATAATAGTCTCCCTCTTTTAAAATTCAATTTTAATAATATTTTATATGGCGCCATCTATATTTGGCATTTCAACTACAAATGATCGATTATTCAATTATATATATAAATAGACATAAAGGTTATCTAGCGTTCCCATTCGTTGTCAGACTTTTACATGCTAGACGCCACTTATGGCGCCAAAACGACAATTGCATCGTCCAATTAAAAAGTTCCAGTACTTGATAATTTTAATAATCCCGTATTATTTTATTGATATTAATAAATAAATATATGATATTATTTATGTTATTCATTTTTTAATTATTTCTATTATGTGGTATTTTTGTGTAATAACGGAGTGAAGGAATTGGGTGCTTGCATGATTGTGGCTGATTCTCTTTAATATCTAAAATTTAGTTATTGTAGACCATTACTGCTAATATTTTATTTGTTTAAATCAATCATGCTGGCGCCCTTCTACATAGCTCTATGAGTTTACTGATGCTCCCATCTACCTGCCTCAATTTTAAAATAGATAGAATCCTCATTCACTTTGTTTAAGTTAAGCCGAAGCATACTTAAGTATTATAACATAAGTATCTTTTTGGTTTTTGATTATAAATTTTTATTGTTACAAATTGACGGTCCATTGTGGGGCCGCTGTTTATTTAAGAGTGATATTAGAAGTACATTCTACAAATTGGCGCCCATGCGTGAAACTTTTGTTCTTGAACATAAAAGAGTAATTTGTATGCTATAAACTGGCGCACAACAAAAGAGGCTTCTTGGTGTATTGTCTAGTAGTTTTTTATTCTTACACATGTATTCAATACGTCATCCACGTAATTTTCTATCAAGTATTACACTTGAATACTTGATTAGGTATATTATGTCACATGAAGATACAAACTAACAAATTGCCAATTGATAGTTAAAAACCAATCAGATATACTGTAAATGTTCTCCAAGTACGTATTCCTGTCTCATATTTTTTATTTTCAGTAGATGCAGAAATCATCGGCATATTAGATTATTATGTGTGTGTGGGGTGTCATTAATATGGATTTTATGGAGATAAAATCGGGTATCAGACTGATCCTTATGGAAGACCTAACCTGGTAATTCTAGGACTAGGTAGTTGATAACAAGAAATTAAATAAATTAAGTAAAAGTAGGGAAATTTATACCTAGGTCTTGCTAAACAACTAAATAGAAAGAAATTTAAAGAATAAACCACTTTCTTACAATGGTTGATGGATATACCTACTCCAAGTACTCCATATTGAAAGGCTACAACACGTTTTTCTATTTTTAATTTTGATTTAAGGTTGAACTTCACATTTCTCGTAACTCCATATGAATTAGAAATACGAAAAAGCGTTGTAGCTGTCTAACATGGGAGTAATTGGGGTCGGCATATTCATCAACTATCGAAAAAGGTGGTTTCATTCCAATTGATCTACTTCTGCAACCAGGAATGTTGTGGACGTAGTTTAGTCGAGTCTGTGTATATTAATATATACGGAGAACTTCATTCTTATTACTATGTGACATGTGCAATCTAGAGTGTGCTGCAATCTGGAGTCCGACTTGACCCGACTGATTCAGTTAGTAAATAAAAAATTTAGTTTTGAATATTGATTATTTATATATTTTGTTTCGTATGCAAAAGCCTTTACCCCTATTGTTATTGGTCTGTATTACTGAAGCGAATTTCTGAATTCTAAAATATATAGAATACTTTCATGCCTTGCCAATAAATTCTTGAAAGACTCCAGTTTTTTGCAATCATAAACGTGCAAACCTTTGATTCTTGAAGTATGAAGTTTAAGTTATGCTTATGTTTGAAACTTTCTTAAACGCCTACATCTGAAAATGAAACTAACAAAAGAAAAGCCATCTATTCAATGCAAAAGGGCGGATGGGAAGTTCTCTAGAAAAAATATCAAACTCGCTTTCTGCACAAAGTTTTGTTTTGCTGGCTTTCTTGTATACGTATACGTATACGTATTTCATATTTGAACTGAAAGTAAGTCTATAAAAACCCTAATATTGCGTCTAGCAAAAAATCCCTATTTCCACTAATTTATCAGTCTTAAGAAGCGCCGATGAAAAATATATTTAGTTAACTAAACGATAAAGCGGGTAACAAGATCTAGCACCATTCCCACACGTGATCTTTCAAGGAACGAAAAAAAAACCAGTTGCAATATCGGTTCAGTTCATTTTCTTATACGAGTGTGGCAAAATTGTCATCCAATTTGTCGAATAGTGTTGAAGGAAAATTACGTAACATCATTCGTCCTCAAAGCGAACATCACATCAATATCCATCCTAGGCATTCGGAACCACAAACAGAGAATTTCATATTCATCACGGCATAACAAGTATACTAGGGTTTCAAACTTTAGAGATATAATTGATGCAGATTTCTACAAATGCTTTAATTTAGACATATATAGGGATAAGAAATGTACCGGAAAATTTCGAAACGTATGAAGATGTATATGTGAAAGATTAGTTATGAATTTAGAACGGCTTTTATAATAATAATATAATATTAGGGATTGTGAGAAAGCTTTAATTAATTACTTGTTAATTATGAATGAGATTCGTCGCTTATTCTGCATATACACGTTCTAATTTGAGCGGTGGATGATAGACGGCGCTTTATGTAGGGTTAAGATAGGTTATGTGTTGACAAATAATAGGTTAGGTTTAACTTATATACGTATATTTGATAAACGATTAAATACTTGAAGAGGAAAAAATTAATCATCCAGCAAACACTATTATGCAACCAAAGGTAAATGCTGAAAATGCAAACGTTTTGAACATGCAGAGAGGGATTGTAATGCTTGGAAATAAAATATTAAAACTCAAGCGCTGGCGCTCGTGTAAAAATTAAAGCGGAAATGAGTGCATCGAACGAGGCACTTTTTTCATGTTTCATCACAAACAACAGAGAAATAAAAAATAAAACTGTTATGATGGAAAAATATTGCAAGATAAGAATTTCTGTTAATTACAAAACAATAAATCGTAGAAGCTTTTGGTTCTGTTATGTAGATGCTTTATTAATTTATTAACAATGTATTTATAATATTAATAGTGGATTGATATATTACACAAAACGTTTAAAAATATAAAATAAATTATTTACTTAGGATTGTATAATAATAGTCAGTAGCTTCATTCTATTAACAAATCGCACAAAATATAACAAACAAATCAGCAAAATATACTTTCAAGTTTCAACCAGACAAAAGGAACGATTATTATTAATTTGTGGTTATTTAGTTTAAATTTTTAATTCCCAGTATAAAAATTAATTAAATTATGCTTTGTTTGAAATTTAAGTTGGTATTGAAAACAAAATGTTTCATCGTGAATATGACAAAGCAGCTGCCTTTAGATAAATAGAATGCAGACAGCCTCGCCTTATATAAATTTCGTGGTATCAAGTTTTACTAAATTCAAATCTGCAGGAAAATAAAATATTTTTCCATGGTTGAAACCGTTCTGTGAGAACATATTCTTCAAAACTTCCCTAAAAAAAGTCTATTTTATAATTTTATTTTGTGTAAAGAATACCTCGTACAATATTGTGTTTCACTGAAATTAAAAAAAATTCGCAGTAAACTTTATTTAGTTAACAAGTCTTTATCGTTTGGAATTTTCACTTTATTACTTCTGTAAACCTTAAACAGAATATAAGAGATAATTCCGTTCAATTTTGATATTGGCTAAGCCTGTCGTTACATTAAAGTTTGAATGGTCAAATTCAAACAGCTCCACTTACAATAGCAAGAGACAAATGCAAAAGTGCTCTTAAGCAGAGAGTTACATTTCAACAGTTTAGTTCATATTAATATATAGTTTCGTACTGTAACGTAGGTTTAGTTAGAGACCTGAAGGGAATTCCAGTTAGAAACAAGTTTTTGTGCAAAGAGTTTATTTGCATTTCCGTGTTGTATTGTCGGTCTAGGTAGAGACCAGTATTTGTGTGCAGATTGAGCCCTGGTTTAACCTTGTTTTGGAAATCAAATTAACGAAGAGGCTAAATTGAGTGACATAGTGTTTTTTGAGGACATAAAGAGTTTGTCTTTGCAAGGTAATACCGTTTAACAAAGCTGGATTAAACTATGACTAACTTAATTGTGATTAAATTTGAAATCTAGAAATAAAACTGAATGAAATTCTAGATCTGTTAAATCTCAGCCAATGAAATTATTGCAGCGTTCATAGATCGAATGTAAAATTGTTCAGAATTTAAGTTCGTTCCCGCAACGTTAGTGTGATCATTTGGCTTTTGTATTAGTGAATTAAGCATCTATTTGTGAGCTTATTGGGAAATAAAGAATTGCCAAGGAGAGCTGTAACGAAGGGATATTTAATGTAAGTGTTTACAAAAAAAGTTATGTCGAATTTCTTTGGTTAATACAAACATTTGTTTGTTTCTAGATTAGAAATGTTATTAAAAAAAGTATTCAGAATAAGATCCCAAAATTAAGCTTCATACAAAATACAGAAACAATAATCAATGCTATAGTTTGGCACGGAAAATTATTGATGTTCCATTCATAAACGAAATTTTAATATTAAAGGAATGATTTGTTCAAATGAATTTAACATAAATTTTAAGGGTAATCCTTTCTTCTAATTTTGACTAAGTAATTAACAACATCAAAGAATTTTAGTGGCGCCCTCTATCTTATTATTTGTTTCTGCATTCTATTCCTAATCAGTAAGTCTTATTAACACCCACGTTTGAGTATAATTTGAGTTAATGAGACGTCTCTGCCGGGACATAAGTCTTCAAGTAAATATAGTGTTTTATAATACCGCATTACTTGTATTATTTGTATTACCGCAAGTAAATACTACATAAGCTGTTTTATTTTATTTATTTATTTATTTATTTATTTGTATATTAATTATCAATAATAAATTGTAAGTAAAAATCTAAAACTAATTTTTGTGTATATAATTATTAGAGGATTTATAATTTTCTGCTTTTGAATTTATTTAATTATGTTTAATTACTACAAGTGATTACATTTTAGGTTTGTTAAGAAGCAGCAATGAATGACTAAATTGTTACTAACGTAAGAAACCCTAAAATAATTTAAATTTTACGTAACCCAGCAAAGAATAAAATGTTGGGTGATTTTAAAAATATTTTCAGATATTCCCAGATTTATGGTAATATTATTACAAACCAATTGACATTGCCGTTGATTGCATTGATCTTACCAGGAAACAGAATATCTACTTTCGCCTAAAGATAAAATAACAAAAGAATTGTAAGTAAAATACACTGCAGGTGCTAGAAATGTTTCATTCTTGGAAACAATTTCAAACCTTGTTCTTTTAAATTGCTAACATTTTTGCAAGACATGTGACGAGTAGTTTACATAATTTTGTTAGAAATGTTTTTAAGATACCAGCATCAATCCTGAAAATCTACATACGCGTATTACATTTTCAGGATTACTTCAGACGTGTAATTTTGATTTTAATTATAAGATTCAGACTATTTTAACTTTCTGAGATGTCGTCTTCCAAATGTAATCGATGTTTACGTCTAATTAGAATTTAGTTGGCAGAATAGAATTACAAGGATTATTAATTTATAAACTCTATTGAGCCATAAACCATCATAAAGTTACTACTACTTAAGAAAATAACATACAACAAGAACACGAAAAATCAAGTTGATAGGTAGGATGGTATAAAAATAGTCATATAAACGTAGCTAACTTCGCAAATCTCTTGTACATCGACAATAGTGAATAGTTTCTGAATTGTGTTGTAAGAGTGATCCCTACTATTAATACAAAATGCAACAAAAATAACTTAATATCATTAGTGCCTATCTTTCACAATAACCGAAAAAAATATTTGTAAAAACTGGGTTTGTGGTCACTGGTTTAAGAATCACAGTTCCAGTGGGATATACCTAACTGCATTTTCAACTTGATATCTGATGCAGCTGATGCTAGGTGATGTCACAGTTTGTTTTGACTATTATTTCCGTCAGTTCCCAAAATACGATCTTTTTGCAATTTTTTTTGATCTACGTAAAATTAAAAATGGCATAAGGATTTTTGTCCCAATTGACGTGTACTATAACACTATAAATTTGTACGAAAGTTAAGTGAAACACCCTGTCTGTAAGGTAGTGGATTTATTTTAGTTTTTAACTATACTTTTGCGAATATTTAAGCAATATTCGAAGCGTTTGTAGATATTTTGTTATGGGCTAAAACAGTTTATGTTTATAGTAGGAAACTTTTTAAATTCTTTGTTAGGAAATTCCCTTTAAGGAAGGCAAGCAATGTGGCACACAGCTACTAGTGTCGTTAGCAGTTAATAACCTAGCGGATATAGAATAGAGTGACCTACGTTTCTCAGTTATTCCCTCGTCTATGGGTTTTAATTGGATTGGATAGAGTTCATATATAAACTTTCATAAATAAATCTTTTGATTTTTATATTCTAGAAAATTCGGCAACTTTGGCGTTAAACGAATAGCGACGTTACCATGTGTACCAGAAATTTTTGAAATTTTTTTGGATTGGAAAATCTAATTGTTTTTTTAGTAGCATTTGTAGGTCCAAAAAGGTCTTTAGTAACGACAAAGTTAGACCGTAAGTTTTGTAATAATTGCTATTTAAGGATGTTTGGGAACCGATAGTTTATTTAAATTCCTATAAGTGAATTAATGTCGTTTAAGTACAATTTCATTCTATTAACATATCGTCGGGTGGTAGGTTAACAAAAGGAAATTATTATTCCAGGGCCTTTTTCTTTTCCCCATTTGGTTATGGCCATCTATCTTATTGTCCTTATTTGATTTGAAAAACGGCCATGCTCACTTTTAAGCTGCATATGAATTTATTATCTAACTGTCTTGGTAGTGTTTACTTCTCCATTTTTTCGTAAACAGGGTGTTGTAATTTATTTTTTGCACTGCTCCGTAAAACTTGACAAAAACAAGAAGCTTTTTCTTGTTAATCTTAATGTTACTCAGCTCAATTGCCTTGGTTATAATTTACGATCGTCATTAGAATAATGACAAACATTTAATCGTCTAGAAATGTGAGATTCTTATACATTGTTAAACATTATTAAAAACCACGAAGTTGTAATTCAAAGAGTTACCAGTACAAACCAAACTGACTAACCTTCTTAAAAATAGGATTATATTAGCTTCCTGTTGAAAGAACAAGTTAATGTAATGGACGTTGTTTATCAAAAAGAAATATTACGAAAACTCCATTTCCTTGATTAAGTACGTGTAGGTACGTCGCTATTGTTAGTGTTAAGGAATAAGATAGAATGTTCAATTTTATAATGAGATGAAAGTGTTCTTTCTATGCAAGTAGCAATTTCCGAATACATCAAAATGGTTTTTAAATTTTAACGCTTTTAAATTAATTCACTCCAACTTTGCTCTAATATTAAAAGCAAAGCTAGACTGGCAAGTCCTAAAAAGTAAATTTCCATAAAACACGAAAAGTTAAACAAAATAGACAACTAAAAAGAAGTGGTGTGCAAACCAGCATATGCATGTCGCAAACTAAAATGTAAACTTAAAACTTCTGCTCTAGAAAGTTGTGTAACTTCTCAACAATTAAATAAACTTCTTGTTGCTATACCTTCTAAATTACCTGACAGTTTGAAATCCTTTGCTAAATTCCACTGTGCCAAGTTTTTAACTCCGTCTATCCACTTAAGTCAATAAAGGCACTTTCATAGCAGAACTCGAATTTACAATTACAAAAGACCGAGACGTTTTAAAGATTTTATGTATTTATAGCATGATTGGTTAGCATTTTCATGTTTTTGCAAGATTTATGTAACGATATAGCATAGAGCTTGAAAAGTAATACGCTTTTCATTATTTCTAACATGAACTTTGAAAACTTTTCTTTTTTAAAAAGTTTCTAAATTATACACAGAATAACATTTGTCATTTGCTTTGCATGACATTTTCATAGCATCGAACGGAATACTGTAAGAATATTATATACAGAGTAAACCTTTCAACACGTGATAACGCAACTTTCAGTACAAATACACAGGGGCGGCTCAAGGTAAATTTTCAACAGGGCAGGCTGCTACGATTGTTTTTTGGAGTTCCCTTCCCACTCGTTTGTAATTATTGCCATTTTCCTTAATAAAAATTGTTTTTACTATTTCTGGTAGACCTACATGCATTTTTCGTTACTGATACCGTCAGAAACCTAACCAAGAAATCGCGTTTTAAATACAAAATTTACCAGCTATTGAGGTATACCAATTCACTAAAAGCCTTTCATTGACTTTATTAGAATCCATCTTTGAATCCGGATGCTTTGTTGTATTTTACGACGCGTAACGCCGATCAATGAAGTTAGAACTACACCAAAGTAATTTTTAACGATATTTAAGCTTTAGTACCTTTTTTATCAGCAAGAACACCACCATGATTTTTTCTCAGGATATTTTATTACAGATACTCCAAGCAGGGATTTTAAGAATTTTTCAATTTGCCTCTCTTGAGATACAGGATGTCCAAAATCAGAAGCATCGCGGTTGGTGCCATATCTACTTGATGCTAACCTTTTATATTTTTAGAACAAATAGCACTAACATAAACACATGTACAAAATTATACCTGAGTGCCTCTTCCTTCATAGTTTATTTTCAAGCTAAAGTCTGCATTTATTCAAAAATCGTAGTTCATTTCCGGAAGCGGATTTTGGGAATTTCAATTATACGTAGGTAAACATTATTACCTTTCCAATATTGAATAACTTGTATAAAGTAGTTTACTGTTTGATTCAGTACGATAGCGCAAATATTATCCTAGTTATGAGAATTTTCGTAAAGCTGGAATTCTCCTAAAAATACGGTAAGTTGATGTGTACAGTAAACAAATGAGTGCTGCCGCAAAACAAAAACAAATAAAATAAAATAATGGCATTTCATAACATTGCAAATATAAGGGAATATTCAAGCAAAAAGCAAAAGAAACCAAAAATGGCCAATCCACAATTTTTGATTATTTTGGTTGATGGATTGATGCTTGAGATAATACTTTGGTGCGGTTATTACAGCAGTGGTTAACAATTGTTGGCAATTTTTGAATTTATACAATTACACTTGTTAGTAAAACAGTTAAATAAAGCAGAGGCCTTTCGGCAATTATATATTCTCTCAGGTATTCAAAAAGCTTTATTTTAGGTACACTTCTTAAATAACACAATAACGTTTCTTGGCGAAATAATTGCATTAAATAGCAAATATAATAAATATGAGCAAAAACAAAAAAGAATGCATACAGGGGCATATTAAACAGTACTGTATGCAATATTCCTAAAAAAAAAACTCAGACGAAATCAAACAGGACAAATTTATAAAAATAGCCCTTAATATAACTTTAACAATAGGGTGGCATATGACTGGATTTTAATGCCACCAAACTATACCATACCAATAGCCCCAAATTAGGCAAAACTATTAAGTAATAAATTAATAAGAAGGTAGATCTTTTTAGACTACCTTCTTTATCTTCTAACAATTTTTGACTTAAGTTTGGCGCCCTTCGAGCTAGCGCCTCGCGCGGCCGCCAGGCTCTCATAGTCCTTAAGCCGCCCCTGCAAATACATCTAACTATACAGGGTGTAACTAATATAAGTACAAACCTCCTTGTAATTGGGGGGGGGGGGGTTGGGGAGCTAGCGCTTTACATATATCCTGCTAGTTTTCGAAAAAATCTCATTTCAAATTTTAAGTACACCCGTTGTACTGATATAACATTAAAAATACTAAACAAGCAAAAGAAATACGACAATTATTTTAAAATAATGACAGCTTAACAAAAATGGTACAGAGTGATGATTTCGACAACGAAATTCGAAAAATCAATATAAAAAAGGAATGGAGAAAATATTAATAAATTAAATTAAATTATTACTTATTCCATAACAAATGTTATATAACTAGTCAAAAAGACATTTTGGCTCCTTGGTTGATGAATTTAAATGTCTGGAACCTATTAAATAAACCTCGTATTATAATATTTCGAATTTACTTCATGCTTGTTATATTGCATTTCGTCTCAGTTACTCTTGTAATAAAAATTTAATAGCCTAAAAAATTTTTCATGTGGAAAACAAACATACTTTTTAAGAACCCGTTTAAGGTCGAATCTAAAATATTAACTTTTAGAAGTAAAACTTGACTATTTATAATTGGTTAACGATGACAGCAGAACTCAACCGCGTAAGTAAAAAACATTTCTTCTCTTAACCCAGATGTTACGAGGTAAATTTTCTGTCTTGTGGTATTCAACCGGGACAAAAAATGCAAAAAAACGTTGTTGAAAAACAACGCAAAGTCTGCAAAAGTCTTTAGAGTAGCGCAAGTACAAGAGGTGGTGCGAGCTTACGGTTCGTTGAAGAGACGATGTGAATTTTTGAGTCAATTATGTGGTAATTGTTTAAAATTTGTTCGAAGTTTAGATATTTGTTAAGTTTAAACAAATTCGAGTTAATTGAGAAGCTTCACTAGTATCTATTGTATTGTAGGGAGATTTACTAGAGAGTGATTTTTGAATTTCTAAGTCCATTCTGTGGTGGTTGTTTAAGATACGTTTGAAGTTCTAAATAATTATTAAAATCTGAACAAATTCCTACCTTAGGCGGTAATGAGATGTATTAATTTAATTTAGTAAAAATTAATTTAAACCGTTCTATTGCAACGAAATAATATTGTGTTTACAAATCCTTTGTTATGATTGTATGTTGTGTTTTTATGTTTAATTGTGTCAACAAGGGCTAAATACAAATAAACAATAATAACTAAACGACGTTTGAGAACATCAAATTGCTGATGTAATTGTGAAGTACAGCCTCTGCACCTACTGCCTGCCAGGTTTTATTAAATTCCATTGATGAGTTCCATCATAAGAGTGCTGAAAAACTGCGAAGAAATGATGCGAGGGAACCTCCTGATAAGAAACTGGCTTGGAGTAGGTGCAGGGGCAGTACTTCACTCCAGCAACAAGAAACAGCCATATCGTGGACGTCGAAGTAAAGGTTCCGAGGTGACCTATAATAAAAATAGAAGTGTCCGAACTATTATGTGACAGGGCTCGTATGGCAGAAAGATCATGACTATTAATACAACAGTACAGGGGTTAAAGTTCTGATTAAAAACTCTGTCAATATTATTTTTTTTATGTATTTTAAATTTTTGATATAATTATATATATTTTGAAAATATTTCTTAGTAAGCCTTGGTTTTTTTAAGTAGTGTGTGATTCATGCTGCCCCTCACAGCACAACTAGCAGGTATCTCGAAATAACGCCGAAAGTATTTTTTTTTCTATTTTTACAGTTAATTTTAAACTTTGGATGTTCATTGATCTATGGTATCTAAAGTATCTTCCCTAGCTTAAATCTTATAACCTGCGACCCATTAACTTTATTGGCTAACTTTACAACTAGTTTTATTCTAGTTTGTTATTGAGAGTTGCGTGTATAACCATAAACTTTCTATAATGATTTTATTTTCAGGAGGTTGAGATATAAATGTTGTGGAGGTTTTTTTTACCAAGACATGGATTTGTGTCATTCTGTTTGGTTAATTATTGCTTTTACTAAAAATATAATTTAAAGGTTTTTTCCCACTTGCACATCGTGCTTGAATGTAGTAAACCGTTTAATTAAATTTTCAGATATTTTATTTTAAAGATTCTTGTCTGCTTTAAATAATATAGGTTTAATCGTAACGCATCTAGTACGTTCTTTTGATTAATTATTGAACAGTCGTAGTAGTAAATTTGAGGTTGTCACCTGTTGTTGGTTAGCCTTGATTATTCAATCTATTATTCAGAAACACCTCATTCCTTTTTTTGGACTATTATCCTACAATTTTCTTTCAGTTAACTACTAGTTTGGTTATCTCTGTATTGTTGATTATACCCTTCTGCTGTTATTCACTTTTATTATTGCTTAAACTTACTAAATCTTTCTTTTGCAAATACGGTTTCAATATGTAGCGTTACGTTAAAATCAATTATGTCGGAACTGCAAATATTACATTAAGCTAAATTAATGTTTCCTCCAAGTACAAAAGAGTCACCTCGAAACATATTCGTACGCAATATCTTATATTTTAGCAGAATTTATATTGATGCGAGTGTTTATTTTAAGGCATTCCCACATTAACCAAATGCTTATTTTCCGAGAAATGGAGTGTTCCAGAATAAAATTGTTTTAAATTTCGAGCTTATAAGTGCTAAATCTAATATTGGCTTTAATAAAAATTTCCATATGGTTAAAATGCGTGAAACTTCGAATTTGCTTTAAAACATACTGAGTTGAAATCTCTTCTAGTAAACTAAATGCCGTCAAACGGGACCCTCTAGAATAGAATTGTCTTGACAGCCACCTTCAAGTATAATGTATAGATTCAGAAGGGAATCCCAGTAAGTTCTCGTTGGAAACTTATTCTAGAACAAAGTAACGTAAAGATTTTATTAGCTAATGAAAATCCCGCTATATTTCTATTGGATTATTTAAAATTTCGTCCTCAAAAAATCATACCACCGCGAAATAATGTTTAGTTCGGTCAGTTCGTCGAAGATAGTTTAAGATAGGGGCTGGTTGAATTCACAACCGAGCGAAGTGGCGTTTGCCACGCGGGAGGCCTCGCGCCTTCTCCGTGAAGAAATTTGTATGAGGGTTGATTGCCTTTGGCACTTCCTAATGTTTTAGTTGTGTGCTTAATCATCGATAAAAGTGAAGAGATTTCAGTGAATAATTTAGAATCGCTCTTACCGAAATCTAGTAATTGATTCCGTATAAGTTATCGAATTATAGTCAAAGTGCAGTTAATATTTGGCGGCTATATTTCAGTTTTGTTTAATGATTTTGTTTGATCGAAATACAGTTACTATAACTAATAATTATATTTACCGAAGTTAACTTATCGTAAATCAAGTTTTTACAGGATTCCGTTTTAAAATAATTTAAAATCGGAAATTTTAAAACTAAATAATTCTTAAAGTGATACATTTAAGTGTGGCGTTATCTCTATTAAAAAAGAATATTTTTAATAAATAATTAATAATTGAACTCATATGGTTATTCCGGCTATTTTTTATAAGAAAAGAATAACTTTATTAAACATTAGTTCTAACGAAAGACAGTTGTTGTGAGCTTTAATTCCTTGGTTCTAATTCAGTAGCGGCGTCAGTAAGGTGATTTCCAGATTCCTTCAATTTCATCAAGCGGTGGAATTTGGCGATTAGTGTTTGTTCTGATAGAAAAAGGCAATATTGTTTCAATTGCTTTATAAGGTGAAGTTGGATTGAACTATTTGAGTAAGGTATTGTGACTTAATGGATTTTATTTTTAGGTAATGTTAATGTAAGTTGAACCAGTATTTTTGTATCGAATATTTTTGACCACTATTTGTATGTGTATTATTTCCATGTCGTTAAGAATTCTTACGTTGGGTATTATTTTCTTATATTTAAATTTGTAACGATGTTTTAATTGAAAACTTCCTATATTTTATCTATTATTTTCATTTATCAATAAATCTATAATTAAAATTAACTAAACTGAATATTATAGGACCATATATTTATGAAAGTTTTTAAATATCTTTATTCAATCTAACTTTGACATAACTGATTATGACCAATATTTGAATTAAATTTAATAGATCTTATGTCGATTTCTGTTTGCGAGCATCAGGTCATTACGTTTATAAAATTCCTGGACTTTCCTAAACAGATGGCGCTCAACAATATGCATTTTCTTGTGTCTTCAAACCTATAAACCATTTCTTTTATAATTTGTGAGATGTGGAAACAATACCTGCGACCTGAATTTAAATTTGTAGTGTGATATCTCAAGCCGAGGCAATCTTGAGTTGTACAGTAAGTATTAAATATTTTGTGTTGTACAGTTTGCATAAGATTTTTTGAAGTTTAATCTGTTTTGTTTTGTTCCGGAAAAAATAACTAGCGTTTCAAATATCAGTTGGTAACATTTGTTAGTTGTAAGCGGCAATAATTGTATCATTCTAATTCTACATATTTCATTGAATTAAATTAAAAATTATTTGGTCATTATTTTTTTGGGAATAAGAAATATTGTTTTCAAATAGGACTTTCCTAGATCGCTGTTTGAGAAACCTTTGTTTTCATAAAGATAAGTAACCTTTAAATGTGACCATCATATTGTTTTCATTCTGTTTGTTTGTGTTTTATGTATTAAGGTAATTGACATTTTGTTCAAAATTTATTAAAATATTTTATGCATACTCTTTTAATTAATAGTTGATAAGGGTTACTGTATTAATGAACACCTTCTAAAATTGCATTAGGGTATATTTTGGGAAATTGCCACATGTTGGCTGCATAATAATTTTAGTTTCAAGTTAACTAAAGTTTGTAAAATTAAAATACTTTTTGGAGGAGCTACTTTTTCAATATCTGGTTAATATTAAATGTTGATACAGTTGTATCGATAGTAACTAATTTTCAGCTGACCAGTTAACCGAAAGTTTACTGTATACTGAAAAATCGGAGCTAAGAGAAGACAAAACTATTGATGGCCAAGGAGAGATATTTGAAAAATTCAACACGATAAGCTGAGACGGTTGAACATAGAGGTATTCAAGGCAATTAGACAAGATGTAAGAAGATACAACACAAAAGAGATTTCTAGCTTAAATGAAAAAAGGTAGATCGGTAGATTTGCTAGCCATCACCTTAAACGAAAATAAGAACATCGTTGAAAGACGTCAAAGACCATAAATTACCTGGCGACGATGGAGTATTTATCAAAGTTATAACGTGGAGGACTCCCACTAGTAAACTTGGCAAGAGGGATAAAACTCTACAGGTGGGACCGAAGAATAATAATTCTCAACTAGAACTAAAATATGACTTAATTAAAAAAAACTTGTCGTGCCATCTCTATCCAACTAATAACATCCAAGGAAGACCTCTATCAACCACGCAATAAAACAGGTTTTAGAAACGTATATGGTATTATCGCTTATTATTGCACTATTATTTGCTTTTATTTACCTTTAATTCTCTTTTTGGGATGATGAATTGCAAAACACCTTACAAGTGAGTTTCTTTTATAAAGCAATTAAGTAACGGATAAACACATTTCTGGTAAGTAAATGTTTATTGCTTTTTATAAATTATTTGACTCAATTACGGGAATTGCTTTTTTATGGTTAGGCGGGTCAATAACTTCAGGCTGATAATGCTCCAGACTCGACTTGAAACTGTTAAGAAATTTTTTTTAAATTAGTACAGTTCAAACACTATTTTGTATATTATTTTGTAATATGCTGCAGGATGCAAATCTTCTATTTTCAGAGATGGACACAAAGGACCCCGATCAATCCATATGGAAATCCGGTCTCGGCCAAATTGGCTAAAACGTTGTAGAAATATAGTTGATATATTTTTAATCAAAAGTTCCAAAATCATAGAAATCCCGATCTTTGTCGTTACAATCGTTGACTATTCGTAGAACGCCTCAAAGCTTATGGAAACTGTAACGGTATATTTTTATCAGTCCTGAATAAATGTAGTTTTGTCTACATATTTATTAAAAATCTTAAGTCCGGTTCTGCAAATTTACGTTTTTCTTAAAATGTAAACTTGTGTAGCATTTGGTACAAACAACCCTATAAAAAGTATTTTAAAAAAGGCTGTGTCTCGAACTTTCTTAGAATTATAAAAATATTTGGGCAATAAATTGTTCCCTTCTGTATTTTATTTATGCACGTGTATATTGGTTAATGTGGCTTCTTTGTTAAAAATCTTGGAAACTATTAAATATGGTTCGTGATAAACCTAACTTTATGTCCGCTACGTGTTAAAAGGTCTCTTTTGGTTGTTTGCATAGCGTTTAAAAAATAACTTGAAGTGTCTGCTAGTTTTACAAAACAACATCTGCATTGCACTATTCGTCAGCAGAAATACAAACTGCGTAGCATTGAGTTCTTTAGGGTCAAAATATAGTAGCGAAATGAAGAAAATCTTCCCTATCGACTCCACGTGTGCTACATTAGTTCTGATTTGTTCAATTTTGGGCAAGCGTCTTTTCAATTGGCCTATACCGAACTGCACCCTCCGAGTTATTTAGTATATAATAATATAACCTTCAGTTTTTAAGCAGACACAGAAGACACGACAGTTCAGTTCAGTTTCTGGTCCGAGACAGTTTTATAGACAATGGCCGGTATCGGATGCCGTGCCTTGTTAATTATAAAATTTGCAGTTAACAAAAATACCGTTGTGTAATTAGTTTTCCGGGTATTAATTAAGAATTTGTGGTTAATAAAAGTACCGTTATACAGTTTAATATTTTTCCGGATGTTTGTGTTTTTAAACAATGGGAAATATAGTTTTTCTTATTAAAAAAGTGTAATAGCTTTAATACAGTTTACCGATTGAAATAAATATCGTACCGAATACCGATAAAAATAATTCTCGTATCGAAATACCGATAAAAAATCAATAACTACAGACTTTATCTTCAGTGCTCGAAATCTCGATCAATAATGAAATTCGAGTTATGTGCCTTATAAATTCAGTTCAGACTTAAATAATAAGTGGGTTGTTTTAAGAAAAACAACGAACATTTGCCGATGGTTATCAAAAATTAATTTAATAACCAAATCTTATGGAAGTTTTATGGTTGTATTCAGTTATTTTACTTTGGGTGAATTCGTGAATAATAGTTCACCACCTACAGGCATTACGAGGGTTAATTCATTGCATCCTTGAATAATGGAAAGCAAAAATCTACGAACATACCAGTTTCCGTTTTGCAGTGATTGTTTGGTGTGGCAGGAGTTATTTTTGTGCAATTTAGCGTTAATTTGGTTTGTGTTTTATCGACAACTACAGGTACTGCAAATTATGTTTTTTTTAATGTTAAATATTTATGTGAATTTCTTTGGATCTTTGTAAAACTTCTACAGTCTATTTTTTATTTATACGTAATTAGTATACAACTTTTATTCATTTTATTAGTCAAGAGCTCTTAGGTAAGAAATTATTATTTGAATTTTCGAGTTTAAAATTTGTAATCTCTTTATATATTATTTTATTCTTTCTCTGTGTTTTCTAAAACAAATATGATTTTAAAGTTAATTAAAACCAGTAAGACTGAACCATATAATTATTAAAGTTTTTATTCATATCATTATTAAACTAAATTTTTGACTTTGTTGAAATTAACTAATATTTTGCACTAAATTTATATCGGCCTGATTTCATTTTCTGATTAGTGATTTCAGACAGATTTATTAGATTTATTTGATCTATTCGATCTATTTAATTATTGTTATTAAGCTTCATAATCAGATGGCGCCCTTCTAGTGTATGTTTTTGTGTTTTTGAAACCTTTATCCATTTCTTCATAAATTAGACAACTGCAGAACCTGAATACCTGCGACCTGAAATTTAAATTTGTAAAAAGAGCGAGATCTCAAGCCGGAAACTTTGAGCATTTTATATACAGTAAGTATCGTACTTTGTGTTTTAATCTAGTTTAATTAATGTGAATTCTTCGTTTGAAGGTTTATTTTGTTATTTTGTTTATTTTATCGTACAGCAAAGCTAGTGTTTCAAAACATTGAGCCGTTCGTTCTACGAATGGTCAACGGCTTATAGCTGTTGAAGTTTGTATTTCTATGGCTAAACCATCTTAGATTTGCAGACAATGTCATGATCTAGCAAGTTCATACAAATACGTCTTCAAGTCTGACATTCCAGTGTGCCTGAAGAGAAAGTTATGTGATCAGTTTATTTTACTTGTGTTGACGTATGTCGTTAAACGTTTAACCATGATAAAATATTCTGTAAACAGGTTTCAAGTAGCACCGAGGCGTATGGAAAGAGCAGTGTCAGGCCTATTTTTTAGGGCTACCAATCAAAGTTAGTCGTAGGAAGAATATGGTGACATATACGGTAAAATGCTTGGCTCGTTAAGAGAAGTAAAAGAATCCTCGAATGGTGACTAAACATGACGCGTTGCAAAGTAGAGGTCATCCGCCAAAGCGATGGTCCGATGTTAACATTAAGAGAAGAGAATAACAAGAATAACAGACTGCAAGGCTATTGCTAATAGAGATCGTCGACAATGGGAAAACTTAAGGCTTACCTATGTCCAGCATGTCCTATGTGATAATAATGATAAAGGTTGAGATCAAATCTAATACTTAGGATGAGTTGGATTTCATCCTTATTTTGCACATAAACAAGTCACAAGGTTGTTTCTAACTCGATTTTTCATCTGTGTTATATATCAATTGATGGAAGCTTTTTGAAAGTAAGTTGATTTTAAATATGTTCTGGATATAACGCAGGTACTTTACTGGTTTAAGTAGGTATCTAACATACATAAAAACAGGAGTAAAATCTTGAATCATGTCAGTCTACAACTAAAGTTTTAATAGTTTCCCTAAGTAGCACTTAAAGAAATTTCATATATATATTATTACAGGCAATTTTCTCTACTCAATTATCTTTTGATATATGAGAAGAGACTATTAAACTTTTAGAACTCTTAATAGAGCATACTTGTTTAGTTCGTAAGTAGTTGTAATATTTGTTAAATAGTTCTAAGGAAATAAAATTCAATATGCTCTGAATACCATTTTTACTTTTAGTCTGTGTAACATTATCAAAGCCCAAACTTTCTTTTGTATTTGATTAAAACTATCTAGAAGTTTCCAAGGACGCTTACAATTATCCTTTTAGATGTACTAAGTTTAACCAAGACAAAGTTCCAATTTTCTTGTTTCACTCTTGTAGTTTCAGTAATAAAACTTAAGAATCGTATCTTTTATTTTAGTTTTCATTAGACGTTCTATTATTAATTAATATTTACAAATTAAATATAAATTATTTAAGTTCATATTCACATGTAATAAATACTGCATAAGCTATTACATACGTAATTACTAGGATAACGGTTCCTAGGTTGAGTTGAGCCTTCGAAGTGCAGATTAGAGTACTAACCTAGAAAGAAAAATAATATATTAGAACAAAATAATTAATTTCAAATTTGTATGCATGTAATTTCCACAAGATATGAGAACCTTATAGTAAGGATTAGGATTAATTAAATATTCAAATTTAAATTGAAGTTATGTAGCGAAGTATGAAACTAAAATACCTATCCATAGATAGTTGAAAATGTAGATATATCTATTAAATAGCAAAGTGCAAATGCCTTTTTATTTAGTTTGCAGCAAAAGTTTCTAATCGTGAACTAAACATATGCACCCTATCTCCATAAGTTACTATAAAAAGGACGTCAACCATCGCCAAAATGTGTGACCTAGATATGTTACTTAGATCAATCGGCAAATGAACAAGAGTTTGATTCGACGTGAAAAAAAAAGTAAATACAATATAAGTGCTGGATTACCCAATAATATAACGTGCAGAAAATTTGGGGATTCAAATTATAGAAATAATCTTATTACGGCCCTGTACATCAAGGAAATGTTTCGTCTCGTTTAAAAATTAAATGTTTTCTCGTCTCATTTTCTATAAACAATTGCAATCCCCATGGATAGAAATCAAATTTGGGTGTAAGTTTTTAGTACAAAAAGCAGTCTACAACTCCTTATCTCCTTAATAAAACTAAAAGCTATTTGATAAATTAATTTATCAGGTTCCCTTTAGTTAAAAGCACGTACCAAATTCATAAAAGGCAAATTCTAGACATGCTGCATTTTAATATCGTCATTTTCCTTTGTGTTTTGAGTAACGAATAATACTTGGATCTTGTTCTACGTTTTTATTCTCAGAACTTTTAGTAGTTAACAATATAATATTTTGTCTATGTGTCAAGCTTACGACTATAGATTTCCGGTGAATCTTGATAAGCCTTTCTTAAATGTAAAATTAGTATTCGAAATTTTGTTTTTTCTTCTCATTGGATAAAATTACCATCAGCTTTTATATCAGGTGGTTTCAAAACAATCCCTCTTTTAATTTAATAAAATTGAGATAGTTTTTTCGTATCTCAGTTCAGTCGGACAAGTCTTACGACAGGCTTCGGGCCAAGGAGCTGCGGGTTTACAGTACAGATTATGTTGTTGAAGAATTAATCCAGTAAAGAGGATTAATTATTATAAATTTTAGTTTGATGAATTTCGTTCGTATGAGAACAGTGAATTGTATTTCGATGACGTATAACTGTTATTAAAGATCAGTGTGAATGCTCTCTTATTTGAACGTTGTATTGGCTTAAAATAATCCGTTTAAAGCTAATCAACGGTGAATTTTATATATTAACACCAACGCATTTTATTAATAATTAGATAACGCGTTATTTTTATACAAAAATTCTAAATAAAATTATCCAAGCAACATTATACTTAGTTTGACGTACTGTTATTTTTAAAGTTAATTACCATCGTTCAAGTTAATAATAACAACATCGAATTTGTTCCGTAGTGGAAATTAATGAGAAATTTCTAGCAATTTCTTTTACTGAAAATTAAGTGTATGGCCAATGAGGTGCTTTAGTGTAATATTTACTGAGCCTTCTCTTTGTGCAAGAGATATATGAAAATTATACTGCATTTTGAAGAACTGTATTTAGGATTATGTTCCAGTTTACTATGTTTAAATTTGTTTAATTGGTTTGAGACCCCGAAAGTTAACGTAAAATTATGTGTATGTTCTTATACTTGTGTCTATTTTTCATTCAATATACATACTTCAATGTGACTATCCTTTATACAGGGTGTCCCAAATATAAAGGATTTTGAGTTAATGGGTAACATATGAATAATGGAAGAAGCCAAAAATGCATAAAATTCCTCACTATTTAAAAAAAATTTTTTTACTAAAAATTTGTGGGCACCCGGAAAACTAAGCAAACTGAAGACGGCCCTGGTGTCTGGTGAAGCTTAATATTACATAGTATGCTGATCTCATTCTATTTAGTTTATTCCAAGCAAAACGATGTTTACTATTTAAACTGTTATTATAGTTTAATAAAGACATAAATGCGTCCTAAATAAAGATAGACTAAACAACAGTGACCGGGTGTTTTGTTATTCTTCTTACAACATAGTAGGTACATGCTGTAGTAGTATAGGTTGAAAAACCTCAATGAATTTGAATTGTATTTAATCTCAAGACATCCTTAGAAATAAGTAAATAAAATAAAATCAATTAACAGTTAGAATTGCTATAAAACGAATTAGGTAATGTTTATATCAACACAAGTAAAGCATGCCTACAACAGCAGATCATATTTCGACCTACTAATAGGTAATAACAACTTTATTTACGTTGCAGACGTTCAGATATCGTAAATTACTTTTGTACGTGACATACAATAACAATTTTTAAAAGGCACACAGTTCTACAAATGGTATCACATTTTTTAAGTACATTAAGGTAGGTTAGTGTTACAGAGTCGGACTTGAAAATCAATGAAACTTTAAAATTCATTTTCTCGAAAACTATTCAGTTGAAGAACAAACTTTATAAGGAAAATTTGCTCTACTCCATTCCACCTATCTACCATTAACTCAAATCCCTTTATTTCTGAGACATCCTGTATAGTTCGGCTCAACAAACTGCTGATGTTTCTGTCAATGCAAATTTATTATTAAAGATTTATGTTTTGATTAATGTAACGTAAATTTTTTACGGGAGGTCATTTCCCAAACTGTGGACTTTAATCCGCCTCTTTGAAAATGAACATTTTTTAGTTTGGTGACGCCCTCTGTTTTTTTATTTGTTCCTGAATCTATTGCCTAATTAGAAGCTCTTACGCTCGAGTATAACTTGAATTAATAAGAAGTCTCTGCCGGGGCAAATAAACTTTATGTAACGTAAGTATCTGCGATGAAAGTTTGAGCATTTTTAGTTGTATCATTTTACAGTAAGTACAGGTCTGTTCAGTATTTTGTGTTTGAGTGAGAACTTAATGTTATAATTGACGCCTATTCGTGGGGCTAGATTTTTAAATATAAGATAGATAATTAAACTAGGAGATTAGTTTTAGATTTGATTGCAGATTGTACCATTGATTTCATAAGGATCTAGGACAGTAAGGCTAACATGATACTATTTTGTTATTTTTTTAGTGTAAATGGATAAGATAAAATAATAAAAAATATCATCACAATAGCCTTACTGTTCTAGATCATTATGAAACCAATAGTATATATTACTAAATACTTGAAACAAGATCATTCAGGATATTTATTTACTGTCTCCAGCCTTACTTTGTGGAACTCCATAATCATGAAATATAATAATACAAAGATTAGTTAAAGTTGTCGAAACAATATTGTCAGGTTAAGATACTAATAAAACTTGTGAAACTTTAACTAATCTTTGTATTATTATATTTCCTATTTATTTTGCTTCGTTTAAAATCCGAAGTTATAAAACAGGTCTTCGTATCCGTTAAAGCAAAATTGTTTTTGTATAAATATATTTACTTTTCTATAAAACCATATTCTATTTTAGTCTCGTAGTTTATAATATTTCTTCTTATTCTATTATTAAAAAACGAATGTCCTTTTAAGGGTATTCTAATAAATTCGTTTTAACCAAATCCTTATATAGCAGTTTATGATTTTTTAAGCAAACAGATTGTTAGTTTGAGTAAAATTTGATCAATATTAAAATGTTCATAAAGGAACAAATCGGTTTCAAAACCATAACTCATGCTTCGCCAGACAATATTATAGTTTGGATTCCGATAATGTGCTTTATTTTTCAAGTTTTATGGCTTTTTAGACTTTTTAATAAAAATATGTAAAGAGATTTGACCAAATTAGGATTGCTAGAAAATAATGTCAGGAATATTGTGTGGTTGGTTGAAACATAATCACTCTTATTAAAACTTAAAAAAAAGGAGCTAAAAATATAAGATTCGAGTCAAACAAGTAGTGGAGATGAGTTTCAGACGTGGGTGGGTGCGTGCACGCGCACGCATCCAACGGTAGCGGCCTCGCCCTTTGGAGGTATGATTGAGTTTCTTTGGTTAAACCTTCATGTGGAATTAAAGGTTATAATAATCTGCCACGTGCTTTTGCTTTAATAAGTTAAGTTAATTTAATACAAAGAAATATATTGTGAAACCTAGCCCCCTTCAAAATAATTGAGAATTTGCCTCGACAGGGATATTACCTGTTAAAGTTTGGAGTGTTTTTTATAGAAACTATAGTAATTGATCAATAATATTGGATTTTAAAAGTCCTGTATTTTAATAATGGCTAGTAAACTTCCATTAGTCTCTAAACGCATAAGAAGAAAAATTTGTTATTTATAAAAATTAAAAGTTATAATTTATAAAAATTATTGACTGTTGAAAAACTGCTTTGAATATTAAGATAGGTAAGACATTTCGCATTACATAATAAATTACTGTCATTGAAGGAAACCCTAGAAAACAAAACTGCTACAATACTGTTTGTGTAAATTTATTTCGTCATAAAAACACGTTCGTACGTTAAATAAATTACTAACTAATGAGGCTTCAAATCAGTTTCGACATCAGTTCTGATCATCATCTTTGTAGTAATTAGAGGATTTACGAAAAATAATATTAACAAAATTCTAAAACGGTTTAAAAGTGAAAGTAATTGCAACATCCAAATATTTAGTTTCCTTGTAAGGGGTACAGAGTTCAACTACAGCAGTTCAGGTTTCAGCATTTTTAACATGTGCCAATGTTTTTTGTTTTTGGTTATTGTTATCATTACCCTTTACACGTGTATGTGGATTGCGGTTAAAACAAACGTACAAGAATGAATAAATTGTTGGCAAAATATACCTTCAGTAAGTTGCTTTGTAAATAAATATTTTTGAAATTCATTCACGAAAATAATAAAGTCCTATCTGAAATTAGTAAGCTTTCGTGATTTACACCTACGACCTCTGAATATAATTTGAATAAGTAAGAAGTCTTTTCAGGAAGCTACAGCTTACGTAAGGGTAAGATTTTTATGCTTTATTTGTGTATTGGAATTGTTAATATTACAAATTGATACCCATGTGTGGGGCTGTTGTTTATTTGTTGGTGAAGAAATTAGCATGTTACATTCGAAAACATTTTAACGAAATGTAGAAGTAATTAGTATACAGGAGAGCAACATTCTGTTGTTGAAAGCTTTTTTAATTCTAAACTATGTTAACTGATTATTTTCATGGATGGTCGGTAAGTAAGTCGAAAAATATCTCGGTAAATCTCTAAATCTTGTAAGAAGTTATAACTTAAGAACGAGTCACAATGATATAATTTGATTAATAATAATAGTAGGTAAAAGAATCGCAATTTCAAAATTTAGGGATTTTTGTGGTAGTTGACAACACTGCTGTGACATTTGAAAATTCATTGATTGACACAGCAAAATTGAGTGAAGTTTTTGTGAATTTTCTATTTTTTTCAACTATTTTTTTCAATGCTACCAGCTTTGAAAAAGTTGGGCTATTAAAGCACTCAAATGAGCTATTAACGCACTGTTTTGGGTGCTTTAACAGCTTTATTATAGACGCAAAATAGAAAAAGATTATTTTTGGCGCCAGAACATGAAATAAATTTAAAAAATTTACTTATTTTTGTTTTCTTTCAAAATATTACATAAATAGCATTTATTTATTGTTGCCATTACATTGGGACCTACTTCAGTGAAATACTATGTGTACGTGCACACGCAAGCGCGCCCACACGCACGTGCGCTCTAACACACACCCAACTTCTCTAATGCTACTTTATCTTTTACACTTTAATTGGCATTTAGTCCTAATTTGTCTAGTCTTAGAAAATTGCTGTTGACATATTTCGTTTCTTATATTTGTTTTGGACAAGCATAGTACTTGTAAAATCTGTTTAGTGAGTAAAGTTGTCTTCTTAAATTTTTTTAATACTCTAAAATAAACTATTAATGTTCTAGGTTTGAGTTGCTTAGTGTCTGATTTACTATCTCATTAACATATTTGAGCTGAAAAACTTAAAAAGAAAATGTAGAGAAGCTTTTCAGTTTAATTTAAAAATAAGTAGTTTATTAAGTAAGATTAATTTTTTATAGGTAGATAACTTACTGTATAATGATATAATTGACCATGACGTGCATCGTTTACATATCAGTAATTAAGCTTGTAACGGTACATTTTCTATCGGCGTCAAGTATGTAGAATTTTATATTTATATTTACAAAAATCTTAAGTTCGGTTCTGCAAATTTGCATTCTTTCTAAAATATAAGCGTTTAAAAAAAATGATAATTCAAGGCGTTAGCAGTTTTAGAGGAAAAATCAATACTTGCTTTTTAGTTGCTGTGCCCTGATTCGTTAAGCCAAAACACGCGACTCGTTGTTGATTGGGTACTTAGAAAAAATCAATACTGTTCGTGAGTGAGACCTCGCTATTGGCTGATATTCCTACGCGGAAATAAGAACGCGGAGATTGGGGTTGTAGCGTCGCGTCACTTACTTGCTTCCGGCCTGTGCATCGTGGCAGACGTCTCTCGTTTGATCTTCCAGTAATGAAGGTCGATATTATTGAATTCTCGTTCTTGTTTAAATAATTAAAGAAGAGAATCTCCCGCTCAAGCATAGAGTGTGGACGTCTTTCGATTGAGTTCCGATAAATAGTGGTTGATTTTTAATCAATGTTATCGAATTACAGTTTATTAATCCTTTAGAATTAAAATAAATTCTAAATACAGTACAGTACAGTCTTAGTGTTATTTTGTTGCAAAGTGCAAGTTTTGAAAGGATTTACGTTTCGTTAAATCGTGTTTGAAAGATTTATAATTTTGTATCGCGAATAAACAATAGTGGTTCATTTTATGGTAAAGAACTACTAAAAACAATTATTTCGTTACGTTTGGTTTTAAGACTAGTGCAGTTTATCATAAAGAAAAACCACTTAAATCTGATCCAGAATTTAAAGACAGATTCTCGTTCTCCTATAAATTAACACAGTAAATTAGAACTTCGCGCAAAGAATGTAAACGCATTAAGTGCTACTTGTGATTAAGATTATTTAAATTTCTGAGAAACATTACCGTTTTATTTCGTGAATAAAAGTGAATACGTTATAACTTATAAACATTTTAAAATCTTGGATTGTTTAATGTGTGCTCGATCAAACTTATTTGTGAAATCATATGCGCAAATGACAGTAATTAAATTGAATCTCTTCCTTGGATTCTGCTACTGTAAATCAACTCTTCGAGACCACGTTAATGTTAACAACGATCTTCCGAAATAGAGGCCATTTTCCAATTTCTAATGGATTGTTTTTGTTTCTTTTCTACGAGTTTAGTTGGATAAAAACGAAAGGTATTGTACTTTATAAGAAATTGTTTATTATTGCAGTTTAGTTTAAGAATCCTTTATACAAGGAACTTTGTAATTTTTTATTAGGAAGAGAGCTCTCTATAGCATTTAGGAAATTCAAGTCTTTAATGTTAAAGAATTTTAAAATAATCAATGCTGATAATATTTAGACTAATCTAATTTGCATAGTATCCTTTAGATATTTGTTTGTTGATTTTTTCGACGAAGTCAAGTTTATATAATTTTAATAATTAAATAAATTTTGCTGAATAATTCTATTTGACCAATCTAATAAATTTCTTGGTTACTTTTGCTGATTAAAAGGTTTTAAGTAAATCTGTTTTGAGTTATTCTGGTGTAATTATCTTAGAGAGGTTAATCGTTATTAAATGAATATTGATTTTACTTGTAATAAACCTATGTCGTGTGTTTTATTATTCAAGTGCTTTATTTTTTTATCTATTTTCTTATTGTTTAATAAATGTTTTCAGTTTATACTAAAGATCTAAAAACGGAACCATATAATTATGAACATTTTATTTCATTTTTATTCCAAATTTTAAAACATAAACAAAATCTTTTTGTGTTTAATCTAATATTTAATTCATTTTCTGGTTAGTGAATTTAATTTTTTTTAAGCTTATTTAATTAACATCATTGGTTGTTTATACTAATAAACACGTTTAAGTTCCATAATCAGATGGCGCCATTTTTGAGTTATTATTTGTGTTCTGAAACCTTTATCTACTCCTTTTCACAATTTATACAACTGTAGAAGCAATATCTACGACCTGAATACTAAATTTGTAAGAGAAAGCTAAATCTCAAGCCGTGGTGAATATTCTGAGTATTGTATGATAAAGTAAGTATGAATAATTTTATAGTTTTTATTGTTTATCTTGTGTGAAAAAACGAAAAGTTACAATTGGCGCCCAATCGCGGGGCGTTGTTTCGTTTGTGAGTTTTTAAAAAGTTACAAGCTTATCTTAAAGAAATCTTGCAAGTTAACGTATTAGAATTCCTTAGCGATTACATCAATAATAATTTGTGTTTACTTACATCAAAACTGTTACAGTAAATTAGGTGCATAATTTAAACATTTTGTTTTTGTGCTGTCATCTTGATTAAACCTCATGTTATTATTATGCAAATATTATGATACCATCCAGTTAATAAAACAGGCGGCTAAAAATTTAAATTTTGAATGAATGTTTGGCCGTACAAACTAAGATTAATTAACATATATAGAGTTATGTAATGCCAAAAATACACAACATATGTACATGCAATCTCCAGACTAACCATTGTAAATCCGACATTGCTACAGAGAACGTTCAACAATATTATCCATACTTTCTATTTGCCAGACGGATATTTCGCTATAAATTTCTCTATTAAGCACTGCAAGCTCGTGTACTTACTTCAATTCCCATTCCTTTTGAATTATGCATACTAAAAATACGCGTTCCCTGTTCTCTCTCTCGTTACTACTTGTAACGAGAGTTCACGTAAGTGAAATGTATTTTTAGACAAACTTAGAAGTTTTTATTTAAAAAATTAAACAGGGTCGAGCTTGTTACAAAGTAAAAACAGTAAAACCAGCATAAATTTCCAACAGCACATATCTCACAATACGCAGGCTTTAATAGCGAGTGTAATAAAGATATGTGAGTGGCACTTTACTCAAGTAATATGCAAGTTTCTGGGTAAAAGCCCATTCAGCTTATGTTAAAAGCCACAGAGCAACACCTTTTGTAGGGCAAAGCATCCTTAATCCCATCCACGTCGTCGCGTTCATCCCTGTCTCATATTAAAATCATAAATAGGAAGGACGATGGAAAATGAAACAACCAACGACACACAAAACGGAACTGCTAGGACACTATAAGACTGCAATATCTAGGAGAACCAAGCGAGCAGGCGAAAAGGGTATGTTGTGTCTGCTGGTTTGGGTTTTCTCCAAGTTTTACTGTTTTCTGGGGAGTACGTCACGTATTTTGCTTTTACTGGCTCTACTCGTTGCAGGGATGCAAACTTGGGAGAAGGATATAAAATCCTGCGAAATGTGCAAGTGTCGAGGAGGGTGTAGAGACTCTGACAATAGTGCAGGGGAAGGTTTGCGTACATTTCCTTGCCCTACAGTGATCTCGCGTTATCTGACGGGGTTAATTGGACGGGGGAGATATAGGAACATATAAAATCCAAACAGAACCAAATTACAACAAGCTCTCCCGTCTCGTTTTATCCCGAACAGACTTTTTTTGCTCCTGCCATCGCTGTACGTGTCGCACGATGCAGTTTTCACAGCGTGAACGCATCTAAACCCCCGGTATTATTTCCTTCCGCGTTCCGCTATGATGTATGGGGTTTATTACTTTTTTACACGGTGCGATTTGGATGTATTTAAAATTCAGGGGTTGTAAATTTCGACGTGCTAGAGGAGCTTAAATATGGCATAAACACCGCTTATAAACGGAATTTACAGCGTCTTCTCTTCTCCCATAATAGTGCGGAGGCTTGTCTGCACGAATTTATTTTTAATTTAGATTCTTCGATAAAACGAGTAAAAAGTTGCATTTAAAACCCCACGGATCCAGGAATTTTTATACCAAATGAAACAGCGGTAAATTACCGTTTAATAGGTATTAACGTGTACCGAACCCTACTTTTGCAATAAAGTGGTGTTGTTCTTTAAAGCATTATTAGCTTTTTATGCAAATGTAAAAGTTTGTCCGATCAATGGAACAACCTTTATAATTAAAATTTATAAACTGTAATATCTAAAATGGCCGTTAGAAGGTTTTAACTGGAATTTCCCATTATTGCAAATACTTATTTATTATTTGTTTCTCCACAGGTTTGTTAAAGGACAAATTATACTAGAATATCATACCGGCGAATGGCTGGCGAAAACGACAGGGTTTTATCCAATTTTAGTCTGAGGCAAGACCACAGAATTAAAAAGTAAAAATCTATCTAAGAATAAACAAGTAGGCGTAATAGAATCCTAACATTTTTTGAGTTTAGATTAAGTACGTGGATAAGAACTGTGACCTTAGGTAATTCTTGATTATTTTCAACTTATTCAAGCTATTTTTACTGTACATCACTGCGATGGGTGTTGCTAAGAAATCCTGATAACACAATTTGTAATTCCAGCTTTACTACAAAATGAAAGAGTATGTATTGTGATAAATGAGTGAGATGTTACACCACACGTTTGAATTTTAGTTATGTGCGTATTGATACACCCAACTCTCTTGTAACTAAATCAATCAAACGCCTTATCTCAAATAGACGAATGAAACTTAACCCGTATTTTTATATAGAGACTCCAACTTCTCGTTCTATAATAGTATATTAAAGTATTAGTTTCATAAGACACGTTTTTAGCGCACGCGTCCGAGTTTAGAAAACGACCCGCGTAGCGGGGAGTTTTCTAAAGAGGACCAGTGCGCTAAAACGCCTTATAAAACGAATACTTTATACTTGCGTCGTTAATTAGTACTTTTGACAGTTGGCTACACTGAAAATTCAACTTCAGCATTTGTTATTTAAATTGTTTTGTTTTTATAAAATTAATTTAGTTTCTGTGACAAGAAGGTAAAATGGTCAGATATTCTCTCCCTCCATCTTATTAAAAAGAATTTAAAAATCCCACTACTGAAAATAAACTTGGTAATACATATGTAAGTGCAAATATATCTTTACTAAATTAAAAGATTAAAATCACTAATTTTCACGTAAATACAACCAACTTTTTTACTAACTGTAACCTAACATCATCACATTCTAACCTCAAAATAGCGATTTTAGCATTGTTTTTCTTTTTATCAGCAACCCAGTGAGTCAACAAATTTTACTGTTTCCAGTACTCTAATAAATCTCATTAGGACACGCAAATGCGTGTCCTAATGGAGTTCATTAGGACACGCAAGTATAAAAAATAACTTTTATGATCTTCGAAATAAATAATTGTTGTTAAATTCTAATTAACTTATATGAAATGTAAATAATATTATCATAATTTAAAAAAGGGGTTATGTTCCTTTTTTAAAAATTCACTTCCACCAATCAATATAAATAAAATTTTAAATAATTCTCACTACCAAATACAGCGCCCTTTAACGAGTTAATCATAAACGAATTATCAAACAGCCAACAAAAAATATAATATACCTCTATCAGATAAATACTGAATTTTATAGTTGATTTTATCACTGATTTAACAAATTTAAGTTTGATTTAAGGTAATTAATACACTTTAATTATTAATCAATTTTGGAACGTATTTTACAGCGACCTGATATTTATTAACTACATATAAGGATACAACTTCAAATAAGGAGCAGGTAAAATTTTAACTAATTAAATACCGCTTTCTTTCAACACTAAAATAGTACCAACTTTCGAATAGTGTAATAGTTGGAGAAATTTGTTACCCGAAACTGTATCAAGCATAAATAAAGCCTGAACTGTTCCAAATAGTATCAGCAAATACTATATAAGAAATAAGTATGTGTTCCAAATCTATATTTTTTTCAGCGCTTCAATTTTTGAACACTAATAATAATAATTATGGTAAATACTTCTTATATGTAATACTTATTCAATAACTTTCTTCTCAGTTTACAGTAGTTCACCATTGATATTTTAATTTTTAACACTTTATAATTGTTAAATGTACAATTTTTATAAAATTTCTCTCCCTACAAAATTATGCTTGTTTACTTTTTTATAAAATGTTCTGCACTAATTTTTTTTATGATTCTCCATGACAAACGATTATTGCCTAACTTAATTTTATTTAAAATTCAATAAGACTACACCTGAGATGATCCTCCAGGATAGGCACGCCATCGCGCTTAAGGCCCAACGATATCTCCGATCTCTCTGACATCGAGAAGAAGAAGAAAAAGAAACACTAAAATCCAGAGTAGCATTTGAAAGCCAAAAGGTTTGTAAAAGTTCGTGCAGAAGTACAAGGTAAAATATTGAATAAAAATATAAATAAGAATTATTGGTACCATTTTCATGATAAAATGCTAGATCATAAAAATGGAGTATTCTGCATAGCATATGCAGAAATAACACTACTGACGCATTTTTGCACAACAAAAGAATGAAACAGATGTACAGTGCCGCCCATTTGAAAGTGACATAGTTTAAGTCAGGATTCCATGGGCTATGAATGAAAGGTTTATTATTATTTTCGAATACTTGTTTAAAATAATTTATTTATCAACTTAGAGTAAGTTATGGAAAATAAAACCGAGATAAATCGGGTCTATTGTGCACTTTCAAATGGGCGGCAGTGTACATATATGAATGCTTGTTGAGATACCGAATCATTATTGCAAATATTCAATTATATGCTTGAGCTTGAGTCAATTTGTTAAAATGAATTCGCTTTCTATTCTAATTAGTGGAGGAGCGTTAGGCAAAAAAGAGCGTTAACTCGGAACCGGTTAAAACTATTCGAATCTTCATGATTGTTTTTTTAAAATCTTGTAAATATAAAATACTAAAACCTAAAGATTTTCCAAGTGGTCCAGTACTTGTTTTAGTACTGGACTAAAACAAGTGGAAAATTACTTTTAGTAATTTTTTTTGTGTGTTATCACACCTATGTATTGGTAGTTCGAAACCACTATTAATTTATTTTTGTTACTTTTGGTTTAAATATGGCAGCCATATTTGTTTCGTGGAGCATGACGTTTCGTCTACTTTTCTATGTAGACGAAAATCTCGATATCTCAAGAACCGATGGTCGTAAGAATGTATGGTAAAAACCGTGTATTGTTCACTCTTCGAACTACATTTGTTGTTCTAATCAAAACTTTTGTCAGATGTTTCTTTACAAGAATATGAAAATTCGAATAGTTTCAACCGGTTCCGAGATAAACTACGACTAACGACTAATTACTCCACTAAAAGGCCAATTAAGAAACCGCCGATTCCTGTTTCTATAGTTCTACAGGATTTGGTTGTTGAATTATTTGAATAAAATAAAAGCAATTCCGATATTCTTAAGAACAAGTTTGTGACTTCCGGCCTCTTGTACATTAAAGCTTAAGGATATTGTTGCGATCTCAACATCGAAACCGTACATCAAAAACCATCTTCGCATCTAGAAGATCCTAATCTCCACAAAAACTTTCTGGTTTCCAATGAAGATTTCTATTGATGACAAAATCTTGTCATAATCTGAGTACATGTACTTGGGAAATCTTTATAGGCCGTTAACATCTTCTGTAAGTAAAATATTAAATAATTAAAATAACTGTTAAGAATTGTGCTAATAAAGGACATTATTACCATTACTGTGGCTTAAAGGTTATGTTCTGATCTCATTCATCCATTTTGGCTCCAGCTGGCTAGTTTCTAGCAGAGTGACTGTGAAACAACACTAAGGAAGTGCTTTGTATGGCACTCGCTCTTGAATTACGAAGTCAGCCCTCTCGCATTTTCGCAATATGCTAATTTATCTACAATCTATAGAAACTAAACGTCAATTTTCAAGTAATTATTAAAAAATAAATGTTTACCTTTAAATAAAGCTTTGAACAAGCAATCGTGTGTTATTTGATAAATGCATACTTTAGTTAAGGCTCTTATTTAATAAGATTAAGTGAATTTAATATCGAGTAATCTACCATGGATTAGTACCTTTTTTCTAAGCTTGAATGAACCGAACCATAAACGAAATACTGGAACAAATAAAAGGAGACGAAAACATATTCATAATGGGAGACTGGAATGCGGTAGTAGGAAAAGTACGAAAAGATAATATCGTAGGGCAATATGGGTTGGGAAAAACAAACGAGAGAGGAGAAAGACTGGTGGAATTTTGTGCAAGACATAATTTAGTCATAGCCAATACACTATTCCAACATCAAGTGCGTAGAAGATACACATGGACAATGTACACATCTTAGTAAAGCACAGATTTAGAATTCAAATAAAGAACTGCAGAAACTATCCGGGAACCGACATAGACAGCGACCATAATCTGGTCCTGACGAAAAGTAATCTCAAATTTAAAGAACTCAAAAAAAGAGAAGCTGCTAGATGGCAATAGAAAAACTGAAAGATAGCAACATAAGAGGAAATCTACAGAAGAGCTAGATAAGAAAATGGATACACATGGAACAGAATTAAATAAAATTTAAAGCAAACTATGAATAGCGTGATTGGCAGAAAAACAGTAAACCGTGGATCACGATAGAAATAGTAGAGATGATAGAAGAAAGGAGGAAATATAAAAACTCGCGCAAGGAAGAAGACCAAGAAAAATATAGAACTCTAAGAAATAGAATAAACAGAGAAGTAAACAAAGTTAAGGAACAGTTTATGGCTAAAAAGTGCGAAGAAATAAATAAAGATATGGAAGAAGTTCGGAGAATGGCTAAAGCATACAAAAACATAAAAAACTTCGTAAATGAGAGAAAAGTAAAAATCACGCCATAAAGGATGAAAATGGAGATATATTGATGGATGAGGCGGAGGTAACTAGCAGGTGGAAAAGCTACATAGAAAAGCTGTATGAAAGGAACGCTAATGACGAGACCAAAATAGGAAATTAAGTACATGTAGAGAAAAATGAAAAGGGTAATGAAATAATAAGAGCAGAATTTGACAAGGCGGTAAAAGACCTGAAAGGGGTAGGAGTAGATGAAATCCCAGCTAAGATCTTGAATTGCCTAGGAGAACAAACTATGCAAAAACTCTTTACGCTAACCAAGGATATTTATGAAACCGGAGAACTACTAGTAGATTTCACAAAAAAATATAATCATCCCAATCCCAAAGAAAAGAAGCCCACACGAATGCGAAAATTATCGCACCATAAGTATAACTATACATGCATCAAAAATACTTACCCGAATTATATACCGAAGAATAGAGAAGAAAATAGAAGAGAATATAGCACAAGATCAATTTGGATTCAGGAAAGCAATGGGAACAAGGGAAGCTATACTAGTCCTATTAAGGAGATAGGATATCCCTAAAGATATTAATCGAAAAAAGAATACGTAGGCTATAAACAAACGTAATAGCCTTTATAGATATAGAAAAGGAATTTGCTAATGTCCAATGGAACAAAATGTTTCAAACACTAAAGAAAATTGGAATAAAATTCAAAAACAGACGGATAATATACAATCTCTATAAAAACCCGGTGGGAGTGTTTAGATGTGACCAACATCAGAAAAAGGCAAAAATTAAAAAGGGTGTTAGGCAGGGTTGTGCACTATCACCACCAATGTTTAATATTTACATAGAAGAAGTGATAAATGAAAAGAAAGAAAACACAATACAAGGTGAAAAGATCGAGATGCTACGATACGCAGACGACATAGCTCTACTAGCTTACAGCGAAGAAAAGCTAGAAGAAGCCTTAAATGAGCTCCAAAAGGTATTTAACCAAAACTGCAAAACGAAAATTAACTAGACGAAAACAAAAACACTAGTTTGTGGAAAACGTGGACATGGAACACAAATATAAGGATGGAAAATTAAAGCTTAGAGGAAGTGAATAAGTTTTACTATCTCAGGAGCATCATAACAGCAGATGGGAAATGCAAGAGAGAAATAACCAGCAGAGTACAGTAAGCAAAAAGGCATTCTATAAAGTTAAACATCTGATAACATCAAAAAATATAACACTTAAAAGAAGGATAGAGCTAGTGAAAATATATATCTGGAGCACAGCTATCTATGGTTGTGAAACCTGGACAAATGGAATGCGGGAGAAACAAAAACTAGAAGCCCTAGAAATGTGGTGCCTTAGAAAGATGATAAAAATAAAATGGACTGACAGAGTAACGAACGAAGAAATAGTAAGAAGAGCACAAGAAGAGAGAAGCCTATGGACACAACATAAAAAAAGAAGAGGTAGGCTAATAGGACATGTTATTCGCCGTGAAGGACTGTTAAAAATCATAATTGAAGGAAGAGTTGAGAGGAAAAACGCCAGAGGAAGACCAAGAATGGAGTACATGCAAAAATCATGAAGGACGCTGGATGCAAAAACTATACGGAACTAAAGATTCGGCTAGTCTCTTCAAGCATCAGGGTGCGTCCGTAACGGCGCACCGCACTTCGCTTAGACCATGGCCTAGTACCCTCGCCTCGACCATCGCTTTTTGAGCTTCGTCCTGACCCTCACCTTTAAGTGTCCGGAACGGACCACCACACTTGGCCTTTTTGAGTCAGATTTAAATAAGCATCCATAGCATATATTGAATTTTACATTTTTCACCTCGGACAGGGAAGATATCTTATTAAATTTAAATTTAAAAACGTGGTATTTGCTTGAAAACATCCGAAAGTGCACAGCCATAAATAAAAAGAGGGCTTATTATGGAGAATTTCATCAGTTATACAAGGACTTATGAAGAAATTCAAACCGTTTTTTTAACTACATGAGAATGGGTATTGGTACGTTTGATTATATTTTAATAAAATCACTCAGTGTGCGATGGGCGATGCTCTGAAAAATACTAAGCTCAATTTCTCTAGGCTTGGCGAGGGTACCAGACTAAGTGCGGTGCGATGGGCGAAGCGTCGTTGCGGCCACGCGCATTTAAAATAACGCACTTATCTTTTTTTTGGCATGCGAGGCGAGGATACCAGGCTATGGTCTAGGCGAAGTGCGGTACTAGCGTCTAGCCCCCGAGTATCACTCAAACATCCTGGACTTGACGCATGCGTTTTGTGCAGTTGTCTTGAATCTTCAATCCGATAAAATATATGCAAATGAATATTAAATATATTATTAATTACAGTTCTGTTTAGGAGTAGGTACATACTTACCTTTTTTTAAATAATGATTGTATATTGTATGAGTTAAAAAAACAAACGACCAAATTCAAATTAACGAATTTTCAAGGTAAAGTCATAGCTACTACCTTTTTGTTTTAATAAAAAAAATCTTTAGTATACTTCAAATATTTATTACAATGAAATAATTAATAAAAAAATAATTTTATTACTGCATGCGTTTACAGTGGGAAAATCGCCTTTATTTATACACATTTTATTATAGAATTTGGATCTAATTCCTAAAGCCACTGTAAAAACATGCAGCGATAAAAATTATTCATTATTTCATTCTAATAAATATTTAAAGATAACTAACGTTTTTCTTTATTAAAACCAAAAGGTAATAACTACGACTTTCCTTGAAGGAACGTTAATTTTGATTAAGTCGTTTGTTTTTTAACTCGTACAATCTATATACAATCATTAATTAAAAAAAAAAGGTAAGTATGTATTTACCTATCTCCTAAAAAGAATTGTAATTATTAATAGATTTTTTCTTCAAACGTCAGAAAAGTACTTCATTATTGAATTGGGTTGCCATAGTTTAAGTTTCACTTCTCCGCCGGCGGCAGAAAAAGTACTTTTTCTGCCGCCGACAGCAAAAGAGATTTTCTATTGGTCAATTATAATTTTTCTATTTATAATTAAACCATAAATATCATGAATTTATTAACAATAATTAAGTTGATGCACTAAAAATAAACAAATATAAAAACTATAAAAACGCAAATATTAATCATTACTTACCAATTTCAAAACGTGAAACGAAAACTTCAAGCGAATTTTTAGTTGTTTGGAGTGTCGCTATAGAAACATCAGTTCAAATTCAAAGCAGTCTTTCCGAATCCAACAAATTAAAATAAAATGTTGCAATTATTTTTACGTTTGAAGAAAAAATTGCGTTCTTTATACGGCGGCGAAGTCACTTTTTGTGCCTCATCTGTAGTTGTTTTATGCCGGACTCACTACGTTTGTCCGTCACACTAAAACAACTACAGATTCGGCACAAAAAGTGTGACTTCTCCGCCTAATAAAGAAATATACTATAATATTAATTTGCACATATTCTATCGAATTGAAGAGTCAAGACAACTGCACAAAGCGCATGCGTTTTAAGTCCAGGATGTTTGAGTGATACTCGGGGGCTAGACGCTAGTAACTTACTAGTAGTAAGTGCAGTTCACCAAGCACACTCAGGAATGGAAGTCTGCTACAAACCAATCTCAACAAAATTGACGACACTAAAGAGACATGTAATTTTGCAAAAATTAATTACAGTATTTAATAATAAAAATACCTTAGTTCTAAGATAAGTAAAGCACGATTAATTAAAATTATTTAGTCTTTAAATATGTAAGAATGCGATTAATAATAATTGGGCCATTATTAAACGAAGTTATTAATTATTATTTGTGTTTGTTTATTAATTTATTTTTTGTTTTATGTATTTATTTATTAAATAATATTTAACCCATTTTAAGAAAGAGGTAAGTTAACTAACTGGCTTTTCAGAACCATAACTACTGCAGGCTTACCTGTTTGCCATAGTTACATGAGCTTTCCAATGTAACCATTTGATCTTTTGATAGGGTTGCATACGATCCTTGACTCCTTTGGCTTTTTAATACCTTTTGCAACTAAGTTGGCTATCTTCGGGGATCTCATATTATTTTAAAGAGATTTCTTTTAAGATTTAAAAGTGGTCTCATAGATTACTGAATCAAAATGGTAGGCATTCTAGTGCATGTAGAATAAATCTACTTATGGTCATTTCTTCTACTAATACCTGCTAATGGCTTACTTACAAATACTCTAGTAATAACCATGATAACATTCTAAATAAACATTACCAATACTATAGCGTGCAGGATTAATTGCTAAAAGAGCACTATTGTTACTGTTTGGTGTCGCTTTCGGGGAAGCTAGATATGGATTTGTTTAAGATTGTGTTGTGTGAATCTAAAACAAGCCTAATGGAATTATGTGCAACTGCGTAACGTCTTCTTACGTGGTACACTATTGTCACTTACTTAACCCTACACCTACACGTGAGTAACGTACGTTATAATCACACTATAGATAAGATCATGTTACATGAGAATTGCTTAAGATTGTGAGCACACGATATCAAATTACATTTAAAAAAAGTCTTATCTTATCTTAATGAGAACTGCTCTAGCAGCAACTCTCTCATGACCATGAGAAATGTGTAGGCAGATAAGATTGTAACATTGTATAAATACCTCTGTTTTAATCTTAAGTCTTCAGTCTCTATTCAACTCACAAGTCTCTTCAACAAGTGTTTATGCAGAGTGAGTATTAAACTAGGTGTAGACTTTAAAATTGTCCTGCTAGTAAAACATAAAGGCTCATTCGAGTTTTAAATTGATTGTTTTGTTTAATGTCATTTAAATGTGAATTCTAAAATTGTTCTGTTAAGTGTGTTAATTCAAATATAATTATTTAAACTCGTCTTAAACTCATTTAAATACTTACTGACAAAGTAATATTATAACATTTGTATTGTAAATGTAAACAAAGAGATAAAGTTTTCTCTTCATTAAAAAATAATAAATTATAGTCTACGACTGCAAACAAAATAAATAAATTTGTTTTATTATATTAAATAAATAAACGTTAAAAAAAAAACCTTCGGCCACAGAATATAATAAAACTCGTGGGCTTTACTTAAATAGTTTTATTGTATTGTTTATTGTTTCCAGCCTTACTTTGTGGAACTCCATAATCATGAAATAAATAAAATAATACGGTGAAACTTTTTACTAATCTTTATTTATTTCACAGTTTTATTGTATTTGATACAGCTGCAGGACGAATTACGTCAAGTATTTTACGCTTTTGATATCCAGTCTTCCTTTCAATTACAGTCGAGAAATTCCTGTCAATTCCATGAAATTAGTACCTCCTACTATGTTTTCTCCATAGCGTTGTGTAAAATGAAATCCTTTAACTACAGCCAAAAAAAAATAATTATTTTTAGTCTAAACAAATGTCGACAAGTTGTTCCAATGAAAGTCGAATCAAAGAGTGATTGGCAGAGATGAACAATAATTACGATGAAGACGTGTTGAAAGCAGAATCATTGCAAATTATGAAAAACCAAACAAAGCAATATAAAATATATGCCATAGACAAAACTTTTTTAATCATTCTCATTTTAATCATAAAACTTTCTAATAAAAACAAGTTAAAAACTAAAACATTAGAAGTTTCTGCAGGTTGCGCATTTATGTGCTTAAACACAACGTACAACACCGTTCCTCTGATGAACTATAATTGTGATATTAAAGTAGCACTAAATATAGGTTTAAGCTTTAAAAAATAATACAATTGCCAGGCGTCGATGTTTATTTTATTCATCGATTATTCAAGCAATATTAATAAATTTAAATTGAAAATATAATAACAATAATTTGCATGCACTCCAGCCAGTAAATATCAAAAATTATTTTAAAAAATACATTGGAATATTTCAAACCAAATACACATAAGCCTTGCAAGCTTTATGTCCGCAAACAAAAATTTCCCATTACTCACACAGCATTATTGATTCAATTTTAACACAGAAACGCTCTTTTTCCATTAATGTTATGGAGAAGATTTTTGATATACTTTTCCCAAATAATCCCACTCGTTAAAGCTAACACAAATATTGTTTAACTCGAAAAATATTTTTAGCTTGTGACTTTATTTGTGGTGTGTGTGTGTAAATAATAAGAAAGGATCGTTGTTCTGTATGACGAAGAAAATATTACAACAGATATTGTTTACTTTTATCTAATTGAAAAGGAAGAAAATATGTAATATAACAAAAAAGTTTATTGTGTGTAAATGTTAAAAGAAACAATACAAATATTTATTTACTTTATTAAAAACACACGTTGATGAAACTTTTCTAAATAAACAACGTTCTCAAAATTGCTTCTGAGATTATTGATTATGTTGATAGAAAGCAGTACGTGGCAGATGCTTAATTATGTTTAAACCATATTAGTGTCCCAAAGATGAAATAGAGTGTCTTAATAAGAACATTTTAAACACAATTATGCGCAACTCTAAATCTCAAGCACAAATCGAAAAAGGAAAGATGAAGTGCTAGTGCTTAATATTAAAAGGGACTTTCTGATGTCAGCGGGGGCTACTCTGACAAATATTAATGATGCTGCAAACAGATCTACCATGGAGAAAATAGGAGACAAGAGAGAATTTCTGTAACACAAAGTTCTTAAATTAAATGAGAAAACCTGGAATCGGAAATTGTATTTTTTAGTGAGACAGGGGGATTGCAGAACAATTTGCTACTTTAATACTATAAATACTTGATTATGTTTATTTTAGGCATTTCTACTTCAGGATAATGATTTGAAACTAAAAGCTCTTATTGTTTTAGAATTTCAAATAATTTCGGTTTACGCTAGAGATATATCAGACTCCATAGGTAACTTTATTAAATTATTTTACATAGTCGTGTTAATATGATAATATTGTTTGACTTGTTAAGAAGATCATTAAAGTATCAAGTAATTTATTTATTGGCAATTAATGAAAAGATAGAGTTTTATAGTAAGTAAATATTATTATATATTGAGTAAGATGTAAGCTAAATAAAAATAATTGGAAAACCCCACTTTGCAAGGCCAATAAATTATGAGGTGATTTATTTTATATAATTAATTAAGTAATTATATTTATTTGAAATGCACCACGTTCGGGCGAACATTTAATTATGGGATGATAATTTATAATATAAATAATTAAAATGAATTTGAAAACCCGTTCCTAAAAGTTTTAATAAAATACTAATCATGAAATAAATTTGGCTAGCTTCAATAATTATAAATAATTTTTCCTTTTCCCAGTAGGCTAATTCAGTTTTGATTTCGTTGAGTATGAGACTAAAACAAATGCCAAATTTAACATAATCACTCCCTGTATCTGGAAAGAAAAACTTATTACAAAATACACCTGGACTTCTGCTTCTGGACGAGAAATAAACTTTAATTCTGTATAAAGAAAAATAAATAGATACTTCATCCCACATGAATAATAAATAAACACCTTTAAAAACTATAAATACAGATTTTATTTTATTTATAAAATGAAAATTTATTTAAAAAAATAAATTCAAAATAACGATCATATAAAAAAAATTTTCCAAACTAAATTTTATTTTTGGTCCCCCGTCCATTTTTAATGACATTGTATGCGTCTACACCGGCTATGAAACAAGGCTATTTCAGGTCTAGACCGGCAAAAAAGTTACTAAAGGTTGGCATTACCGCATTCGGCCATGATGAATCCCCGTTTGGCTGTCAACCGTGTCAACTGTTGTTGACATGCAGAGTTGCAGATGACTGATTAAGCCAATATATTAAAAATAGTAGATTATACCACGAGTCAATAATGATAGCTACTATTCCCGCGAAATATTTACGACCCGAGCCGCGTCAGCGGCGAGGGAGTAACATTCCAAGGGAATAGTAGCCATTATTGCGAGTAGTATACTCTACTTTATCTACGACTAAATTATTAATTTTAAATTTTTAATGAACAGCTTTATTTGCCAATAAAATTAACATTAGTAATTGTACAATTAATGAACTGAATTGCTCGTGAACTGCTATCAATAACTTTGGAAGAGTTTTCAATACAAATATTTGGAATTTCGGTTGCTGTAAAGGAAGAAGATGCTTCATTACTATTTATCTGTTTAGCAATAGTATCTGCTGTAGTTGTCTTGTTTCTCATAGAGTGATCAATGTATCCTTCAGCTACCTGTGTAGATCGCCAGCCCCCATGACGCTTTAATCCAGTTATATCGCCTCCTCCATCAATGTACAGAGTGGCAGATGATCTGCGATAACAATGGCCGGTATAACTTTCAGGATTTGGCAAGTTTAAATATTTGGCAATTTGTCTACCAATGTCTGCAAATTTGTTTTTTCCTACACGTTGTATTGTACATTTGGATTTTTGATAATTTAGAAAGAATGAATTGATTTTTACATGTGACGGACGGAGATCGATGTACTTCTTTACAATGTTGTAAAACGTACTGTTTATGGTGAATGATCGTACAATTTTGGTTTTAGTCTTGGGTATTGTTATTAATAAGTGTGTTTGGAGATCCTTCACATCTTCTATATTCATTTCATAAAGCTCGATTGAGCGGCATGCGCCCATAATTCCAACAATTAATATAACCTGAAGCAAATAAGAATATGAGTTTTTGAATAGATCAGATTAAATATTATGTACATTTACCTTATGTAAAAGAAAAACTTCATCAGGAGCTTTGTCAATAAATTTCCTAATTTGTTCTGGGGTCAGAGTGGAAGACTTCTTTGGTTGAAATCCTTCAGATTTTCTTTTTAAAAACGCTCGTAGTTTGCCATATTTTTCAATATCAACGTCATGGTTTATTCTCAACATAGATTTAATTATTGAATAGAATGACCATAATGAAGATGGTTTGTATTTTGCACTTAATTCAGCGAAATAGGCTAGTAGAACATTTTCGGAAAATGAGTTTGCGTTTTTTCGAAGACGCCATTCGTTGAAGATCGCGTACGTTTTATTATAAACTGATTTCGATGTTTCCGGTATCAAGGTAGATGTTGTTGTTGCAGCCAGTTGTGCAATTTCTGGTGGTGTACAGGTAAAATACTCTTCATTTTCATCCATCTCAATACACAGTACGCGTTTGACACTGACACCAACTGACACTTTTGAGTTTTTGTATTTTGTTTCCATGGTATTGTTTAATTTGAGAAACTGTGATTGGACTGCAAGCGGGATTAACAACTATTAATCCCTCCTCATTAATCCCTAAGCGAATAATATATGGCATTATACTGCAAAAACCGCAAGTATAATACCTACGTTATGTATTAGTCGTAGATAAAATGAATTAATTGCTACGATTTAACACATTAACAGCCACTACCCGGCCCATTTCTTTTTTATAGGTAAGTATAATTGAAATTATTTGTAATCTAGGTAAGTCAAATAACATTTTTTTTTAGGTTAAGGAAAATTACTGTGGCAGTCTCAAGTGCCACGCTTTAATAATGTTACAGATACACAACATAAAACTATTTTAAATAAAAAACAACAATGAAAACTAATAAACTAGATCAATTATTTAAAGTTAAAATTAATTGTGCAGTTTTGCAAGTTCGATAAATTTATGTTTGCAGAGTTACCATCATTAAGTTTCAACTGAACATTCTGAATAGAGGAAGAATTGTCAGTTTGTGCATTGCTCATTACTTCCGTGGTGCTGCAGCTATGCCCTACAGAAGTAGTAGAAGTTGATGGCTGTGGTAAAAAGTTTAATTCATTCTGAGTTCTTCCAACCAATTGATTGGCTGTAGCTATTTTTGCCTTCAAAGACTCTTCAATGTAACCCTCGGCGACTGAAGTGCTTTTCCAGCCCCCATGCCGCTTTAAGGTTGTAATATTAGCACCATGGCCTGCCAACACTGTGGCACTACTTCGGCGAAAACAGTGCCCTGTATATTGTTTTGGATTTTCAAGTTTTAAATAGGTTGCAATTTTGCATGGCATATTGCCGAATGTATGAAGACCCACAGGTTGTTTTCTGCATATATTTTTTGCGTAAAATAAAAATAATCTTTGAATTTCTGTGTCTGGTCTTAAGTGAATGTAATTTCTGATAATTTCAATCCAGATAGGTTTTGTAATACAGGCACTCCGGGGTTTGTTAGTTTTTGTGTCATTAATGTTTATTACAATAACATCCCCTCGATCTTTGATATCTTCAACTTTTAAATTTACCAGTTCATGCCTTCGACAAGCAGCACTCATACCTATTATTAAAGCTACCTAAAAAAGATGGATTTTTTAAATCAAGAAAAGAATTTAACATAAATGGGAGTACTGACTTTTATCAGGAGATAATCCTCGTTTGGCGCTTCATTTATAAATCTATCGATATCTTCAATTTCTAGAACTTTGGACTTCTTAGGGACGTATTTATCTTTTGATCTTTTTAAAAAGGCAATTAATTTCGAATAATTGGCAATATTAATGTCGTGTTTAATATCTAATGTTGACTTTACCATTGAAAATATTGACCATAGCGTCGAAGATTTCAAGCTTTTTGCTTTCCATTCAAAATACGCCAATAAAACACATTCGTGAAAATTACCCATCTTGACTGAATTTGCTCCGCACCACTTTACGAACGAGTCGTACTGCTTCCAATATCTACTGGAAGATTTTGATGGTAGTAAATTGTTTATAACTCTGTCGCCTGCTTCAGTAATATGAGCTGGTGTATCCATTGTATTAATTTAAAGAAATTTACAAATTTCACGACGTTCACGACTAATGTCAAAAGTTTGGAACCTACTTGATTTTGAATTCAAAATTTCTGTGTTGTCAACCCAAGGCGACAAAAATTCCCTAGCATGAATAATTAATTTATAATAAATGTAAATAAGTATTTGTCGGCCCAAAAAATAGTGTGTATCATACGCCCAGAAACTGTTTTGCGAGTATTCGGAATTGCGGGCCTTGGCCTACGGCCTCGGCCCGCAAACCTTCCTCACACTCGCAAAAATCCAGTTTCTGGTCTAATGATACAAATAACTATTGAACAGACCAACATAAAAACAAATTTATCAAAGAAAGTTATTTACTGATAAAAAAAATTGATTTAATTAAAACAAATAATTTTTTTCTTAACGAACTTCTTACTTTACATCAAGATTATTTTGAAATTGTTTTATAAAATAATAATAATAATAATAATAATAATAATAATAATAATAATAATAATAATAATAAGCTAGACATAAGTTACATCCACGACCAACAGATCCAGAACCTCAGAAAATACTTTCACGCAAAAGAAACATCACTCATCAAAGCAATTGTAAAAGCTGATAGAAACTACACACCACTAAACTTAGCCTACATAGGAGAAACAAATGAGGAAATATCAACCAACGATCTCGCACATAAGAAAAACGCATGGGCGCAGAAAGCTCTTCATGGAAAACACTTCAACATAATGCAGGATCCTAACATTAACAAAATCCTATCATACAAATGGCTCCAAATTGGGGAATTATTCCCCGAAACAGAAGGGTTTGTCTTGGCAATACAAGACCAAACAATAGCTACACTGAACTACCTAAAATATATAGTCAAAGACACAAACATACAATCTGACAAATGCAGAAAGTGTCATATACACCAAGAAACTATAAACCACATAACAGGAGGCTGCAAAATACTAGCTGCAACAGAATATACCGAACGACACAATATCGCAGCAAGAATAATACATAAAGCCCTCGCTAACAAATATAATCTCAATGATAGCACAGCGCCTTACTACACATATACTCCTGAAACCATCCTGGAGAACGCAGATTATAAAATATATTGGGATAGAACACTTCTCACAGATAGAACAGTAGCTCACAACAGACCCGATATCACATTCATAGATAAAAAACACAAACACACATATCTAATCGACATAGCAATTCCAAATGACACCAAAATTACACAAAAAGAACAAGAAAAGATACAGAAATATAACGCCTTAGCAATAGAAATAAAAGACATCTGGAAGCAAGAAAGAGTAGACACTATTCCGCTAATAATGTCGGTCACTGGAATCACCCCGAAATCATACACACAGAACCTGGAAACACTTGGACTTCCTAATAAAATACACACCGCTATACAGAAAGCAGTACTCATTAAAACATGCAATACAGTTCGCAAATTTCTAAATAAATAAATATACTTACCTGACTTTGGTCCTCAGGATCCGTCTAGTAAGAACCACCGTGAAAATAAATTTCACGAGAAAAGTTAAATAATAATAATAATAATAAAACCATTCAACACATAACGGGTGCCTGTCCAATGCTTGCCCAAGGTGACTATACCCACCGCCATAACCAAGTAGCTAACATAATACACCAAGAATTAGCTATAAAACATGGATTAATTAGCGAAAAACGAAAACCTTACTATCAGTATCAGGCACAGTCAGTATTAGAAAACTCCAACCACAGACTGTACTATGATAGATCCATAGTGACAGATCGAACCGTCCACAACAACCGACCAGACATTGTCTTAATAGATAAGAACAATAAGAAAGCCTACCTAATAGATGTGGCAATTCCCAATAGCCATAACATTAACAGTACTACCACCGAAAAGCTTCAAAAGTACATAGAGCTTGTTACGTGCTAATTTCGTAGCACCCTGTATAGCTTTGTATTTTATATTAAGTTGTATAGCGTTTAGGGATTTTTGCATTTTCTCTCCTTGTAGTTGCATTTTGTTGTGGAACTATTTCCTGTTCGATAAGAGATTGTCACTCTTGTTTGATCCGCTTGTGAAGCTAGAAGCTCCTTGAAGAACCTTTTCGTGGACATCGCCGTCTAATTAATCTTTTCCTTTTATGTTGAGTTATGGGAATTGCCTTAGTGCAGTTTTGATGATTGATTGTGGCGTTAGTTTTCCGATTTAGTTTATTGGAAGCCGTTTATGGGATATATTTCCACTTGTTCTTTTGATGTTATGGAAGCACACCTTTTCGTAAGTTTATTGATTAACTTTTTTTTATCATTCAGTCTCTTATACTAAATTCTTTCGATAGGTTTTTATGTATAATCGTCGTTATATGGAGGCGATATAAATCTCTCTTAAGGTCAACTTCCATCGAAGGTATTTATAAAGTGGTGTGATGGTCATTCTGTTATTTCGATTTATTTGTTACAGACCTTTTTTTTATCTTGGGTTTGTCCTTTACTCATTTTATTACTTGCCGTATAACAAGTATACGTTGAATGTTTGGATTGGTACAAGACTGTTACACGGACTTGGTTGCTGTTGTCGGGATCACGTTACGTTCAAGCTTTGGAGACGTTCCTCTCCAGCTCTAAGAACAGACACCGTGTCGTGAGTTGGTTATAATTTAGCAACTGGTTACAACAACAATAACGTTTGACAACTCTTTATTGTATATAAAACATTTATGTATATTTGTATATTATGATTTTGTGTTAAATGGTTTTTCACCAGTGTGCGTGTAGCACTCATTACTAGATATCTGCTTCATATTTATAATTCTATCGCATACCATTTATTGTATGATATTGTCAAGACTATTTGCGAGTGTGTACCTAAGTCTTTGCTCCGTAATAGATGAATAGCTCACTACTGGAGCTGATGATTGCGCAATCTGATTGGTACCTGTAGACGTGTTAAATTTACCGTGCCCTTTGCTTATTGCTTTTGTGACTTTAAATCAACTTTAGAGTAAGTAATCGCGCTCGCATTAATCTTTTTCCCCTTGCAATTTGTGTATAGCATTCAATAACTGCTATTCAATTTTTGCCAAGGTTATTTCACATTAAATAATTTGATAATTTGAATTAATTAATAATAAAGCACTGTACATAACTTACTTGAAGATCTATTATTTATATGTGTGGTATTTGGAGTTTATAATTTTCAGCAATCGAGGAGTCATTATTGGGAAAAGTCGACCACATTGGTAGTAGTCGCAAATGTGTTGTTCTTTTCAGATTTTGTCGGTCAATACTGTAGCTATCTTAGACGATTCTTGGCGCCCATTACAGAAGACCTTTAGTGAGACCCACGACCTCCCACTAGTTAGCTGGCAGCCGACAGATTTAACTGCGGTTAAAGGTTGTTACCGTTTCCCAATAAGCAGTCCCCATTTTGTTGGTAACAAGCTCAAAGAAGAAGTAATAAGGATATGGCAACTGGATTCAGTCCATATTATACCAATAGTACTTTCAGCAACTGGCATCATCCCTAAAACATTAAAAGAAAATCTCCAACTTTTAGATATTCGAGTTGGATTATACAGCCTAATACAGAAAGCTGTGATAATAAACACGTGCCGTATAGTAAGAAAATTCTTATCCCAATAGTCCTGCTAGTAGCAGAAGAAGAAGAACTGCTTGGTCAACAACCCGCACTCTTCTAACTCCAGGTAAAGCTGAGAAAAACAAAACAAAACAAAAATAATAATAATAATAATAATAATAATAATAATAATAATAATAATAATAATTTTTTTCCATAGACACTGATAAATTAACAATGTGTGGGAATTGTCAACAGGTGTAAGATAGATATATAGTATGAATGTATATAGTTGAATTTTTCTTTTTGGAATCTTATAGTACATGTAATTCTAAGAAACTTTTGGTTGAAACATTTTTTTGTATCTCTTCGGGAAAGTGGTCAAAATGACCACCGAAGATTTCGGTAAATTTTTGAAAAATGAAAAATTTTGTATTTTTTTAAAATTTACGAAAAAATAAACATTTTTAGCAACTTTTTTTTTAACGAAAAGTCTTAGGCCTTAGAATTTTAGTTTTTATGACAACTAATGTGTTAGGTCAATATTAGTTTTCAAAAATAAATTAGTTTATTAAATATACAGTTGTTTTTGTTCGTCATGGCAATGCTAGCTCTGCGCATTCTCAACTGGTTATTCCTTGTGTCATGTTTATGAACCATGTTATTTGTTAAAAATTTAGATCTATTATTAAATATATTAAGACATAGTTCTAGTATAAATAAGCTAAAAACAGTTAAGATTTTAAATCTGTGAAATAATTGTTTACAAGAGTGTCTTGTGGGAACATTTGCAATTATTCTGAGAATCTTTTTTGTATAATGAAGACATCCTTAGTTGTAGTTGAACTACCCCAGAAACCGATACCATATCTCAGAGAAATCAGTTGCTGTGTTGTTAGAATATTTCTTAGAGTTTTAAATAAATAGCACAAAGAATTTAACTTTGAAATTAAATTATTACAATGCAGATTCCAGCTTAAATGATTGTCAAGATGAATTCCAAGGAAGGTGACATTATCACAGTTCTTAATAGTGGAATTATCAATCTTCAAGTTTAAATTTGTACAAGGATGTTGACGAGTGTGAAACATAACAGAGTGGGTTTTTTGTAAATTAAAGTACAAGCGATTTTCTATAAACCATTTTTGTAATTTGTTTAAAAAGTTTTTACATTTTATTTGTAGGACATCCTCAAAGGTATCCGATATGATTGCAGTAGTATCATCAGCATAAATAGTAAGCTTGACTTGAGAGTCTAAAGAATCAAGATTTATATATAATAAAAACAACACAGGGCCCAAAATGGAACCCTGGGGAACTCCAATATTAATTTCGGTGCAGTTTGAGTTAAAATGCTTGATGTTATTACCACTGTTAAATGGCATCGACACATATTGAATACGAGAAAAAAGGAATGATTTTATCCACTCAAATGAATTACCTCTTAACCCAAAATAGGATAATTTATTAAATAAAATGTTGTGATCAACGCAGTCGAAATTTTATCTGAGATCACAAAAGATTCCAACAGGACATTCTCCTGCTTCTACATGTTCAATAACACATTCATAAAATGAATTGATTGCCGTATTTGTGCTTTTACAAGCAGTAAAACCATGTTGAGCTTTTGTTATAATTTCGTGTTTCTTAAGAAATTCTTGTAGTCTATTCAGGAAAGCAAGTCAAAAATTTTTGAAAATGCCGAAGTTATAGTTATATGTCTGTAGTTGTCACTTAATTGACGGTTTCCCTTCTTATAGGTAGGGAGAACTTTACTTATTTTGAGTTTTGAAGGAAAACATCCCGTTTAAAACGATAAACTTATTAATGTACATAGAGGAGACAAAATTGCCGAAGATACTATTTTAAGTACTGCTACAGGCACGTCGCCTGGTCCAGAAGACCAGTTACTTTTTAATTTCTTTACTACCGTGTTGGCAAACTCATCATCGGTATATGGTTTTAAAAATACGGCGGAAGATATGGATTTATCCTCATGATTAATTTGACTGCTACTAGTTCCACTTTTGGTATGCCCAATGTTTCGTGAGATTTGCAAAGGAATATGCTTAAAGTATTCATTAAAATGGTTGACTATTTGACAAGGATCATCAAGGAAATCGTTATCAACGGCTAAAGTAATATTTACATTTGTTTAACTTTATTATTAAATTTAGATACAACTTTCCAAGACATTTTTGTTGGATTATCGGATGAAAATATTTGTTTCTGATAATAATCTCTTTTAGTATTTCTAACTAATGCGTCATGTACCTTTTTTGAATTGTTATAGATATCTTTTAACTCAGGATAAACTTTTTGAAGTTTAAACAGATTGAATAATTGATTACTTGAGTATATAATTGTTTCATTAACCCAACTTTTACTATCATTCTTGTACCTTTTAGTTTTCAAAAAGAAATTATTATTAAAATGAAATAGAAAACGATCATAGAAGTAATCGAAGGCCTCATCTAGAACCTTAGAATCAGTAATAAAGGACCAGTCCTCATAAACTATATCATTTACGAAGTTTTTTATGTTTTCATTTTAATAGCATCTACTTTTGGATGTGATATTGTCCACTCTCCCAGTAATTATATTAGATTCTAATAAAACACTGCGGTGATCTGATATACGAGGGTGGTCTGAAAAGTTTCCGACCTAACAAAGATACAAGACATTTTTTCTTTAAATTTATTTTTAGTTTTCTACATAGTCTCCTTGTAAGTCTAGTCACTTCTCCCAGCGATGCTCCCATCTCTTTAACCCGTCCAAATAGTACTCGGCGTTTTTCTCTGCAAAATAATTGTTCACGAAGGTGATTGCCTCCTCATTTGACAAAAATCTCTGTCCTCCGAGCGCAATTTTTAGATGAGGGAACAAAAATAAGTCGCTTGGGGCTAGATCTGGTGAGTAAGGAGGATGATTAAGCAGTTCAAACCGTAATTCGTGGATTTTCGCCATGGCAACCGCGGAGGTGTGAGACGGCGCATTGTCTTGGTGAAACAGGATTTTCTTTTTCTGCAAATCTGTCCGTTTTACCGCAATTTCTGCCTTCAGCTTGTCAAGTAATAATGCGTAGTATGCTGTTTGCTGAATGGTTTTTCCTGTTTGAAGATAATCGATTAAGATAACTCCATGACTATCTCAAAAACAGTCACCATCACTTTCCCAGCCGACATAACAGTTTTTGCTTTTTTTGGAGCCGATTCCCCCTTTGCAGTCCACTGTTTTTGTTTCGGGTGTATAATGGTGTATCCAAGTTTCATCTACAGTAATTAATCGGCGCCAAAACTCTGATTTATTGCGCCTAAACTGCGCCAACAGAGCGTTGGAAATGTTCATTCGAACACGTTTTTGGTCTAACGTGAGCAAACGCGGTACCCAACGCGCGGACAGCTTTCTCATGCCTAAATCTTGATTGAATATGTGACAAACACGTTCTTTGGACATATTCATAGCCTCTGCTATCTCTCTCACTTTAATTCGACGGTCGTTTAGCACCATTTGGTGAACTTTAGCGATGTTATCGTCAGTGGTTGCAGTTTTTGGACGTCCCGAACGTTCATCGTCTCCCATGCTGGTACGGCCACGAGAACGGGAGACCACACGACGTTCACCCCTAGAACTGGCTGTCTTCTACCCCAACCCGCTGACGGGCAACGGATGAAGCTGTCAGAATAAAGTGTGTGGTAGAGAAATTCGTGAGAATTCTCGACGGTAACTCTGACCGATCAGGGGAAGCCCTGGTAGATGAGACCGGTGTGGGCGGATTCGAATCTCGCCTAGGGAAGAGGTCATTTATGGTCACCAATGGAACCCGCTGTTTGGCCGAAGTCATTTATGGTCACCAAGGAACCCGCTGCATGACCTAGGTCATGTAAGGTCACCAAAGGAACCCGCTGTTTGACCGAGGTCATTTATGGTCACCAAAGGAACCCGCTGTTTGACTGAATCTCTAGAGCGGTGACTAGAAGTGAGGTTTATCCCGACCTTTGGGCAGATGGGAAACTGCAAGCCGCCAGGTAAATGTGCTTAGGAGCTATCCCGGCCACCCTTTGATCCGGACTGCAGCCGGGTACAGTGATTGGCAGAAGCTCTGGGCAAAACCGCTTAAAAACCAAGTCCTGCCACATCTGAGGTTGGATTCGATCGGGCAGTGGTCCCACTTGATAATAGCGTCAAGTTGGGGAATAGTCCTATTGCTGAACGAGGTACTTCTAGTGCCGGCGGGTGAGCAGCGTGTTAAGTCAACTGCTCGGTCACTATGCGCGACTTAGCTAGTAGAGGGTGGATAGGCAACCTCGCTCCTACCAGTGAGTTAATCTGGTAGCAATTGCACGACTGCCGGTTATGCAACTTGCGCGCTGATTGGGCGTATCCCAATCACTTCCTTCTGGAAGGAACGTGGGGATTAAGTTTACACAGGTGCCCCACGTAAAATATACTTGAAATTTTCATGTGGTAAATGATGGTGCAGAGTCCCCATACATAGAGTCCAACTCATCTTTGATTTGCGTAGGCGTATTGCCTTTCAAAAACAAATATTTAATGACAGCTCGATACTAGATTTTTTCCATTTTCACAAAAACACTCACATCGACTCACTCAAACGATTGTCAAATAACAACTGCGTGTCCAAAATGGCTGAGATTTTGGTGAGTACCTGTCAAAAGATGCACAACTACATTCCCTAGCTTTTATTGACGAGTGCTGCCATCTTCACGTTAAGGTCGGAAACTTTTCAGACCATCCTCGTATAAGTATCAATAACACAGCAACTACCTATTTGGCATCCGTTAGAAAAAATATGATCCATAGTAGTCGGACAATTTCTATTATTTATCTATTCGTGTAGGCCACCCCACTAAGGAATTCATATTATAAGATAATGAGAGATTATGTAATTTGCAATAATTCCCACTTTTATCAGATAGAGAATCAGCATTGAAATCACCACATAAGATAAATTATAAATTTGGTCTGTAAAAGACATCAAGCGTACTTACAAAATCATTAAAATTTCCACTGGGCGATCTGTAACATGTAATAATTATTACGACAGAGGAAGTAGTTGGTTTCTATTTTACGGCGCAGATTTCACACTGCTTTTCAGTGCAAAATTGATTCAGATCAATAGGAACAACATCGAGTCCGTTTTTTGTCAAAATACTTACTCCACCGCCTTTACATTCTTCTCTACAATAATGACTATAAAGTTTATAATTGTTAAATTTTAAATACTCCACAGTATTCCGTAACGGCTTCTCTGTAGATTTCTTGTTATTATCATCATCGTTAAAATTATTATTTCTACTGCTCTGACCACTACTGGACGCAGTAGAATTTAATTTAGCAATTTCATTGAATTTTAATTTTGTTTGAACTTCGTGGATTGCCGCAGAAACATGTTTATTAGTAATCGCACTTGTCTTTGTATTATAGTGTATTGTACCGCTATCCGTCCCTGTTGAATTTCCAGTATCATTTTCACTATTGTTTACGTGCTGATTTGTATCAATTTTACTCGTTTCTGTTGAATTTTCTAAGTTACGTGTTGATTTATTAACCGACTTGTTAGTTAACTTGTAATTAGTTGATTTATCATTGATTTTATTATCGCCATTTTTATTAGAATTGGTATTATTTTTAGTCAAAAAGCCATCTTCTATGCTATATTCTATGCTAAAAGACTTAGTCAAGGTTTCTAATCAGAAAACGAAGTTAAAAGACTCACTTTTATAGTAAAAATAATCCTTAATATGTGGCGGTACACTCATTCACAAATTCCCACTGTACACAATCGGTAAAAACACTAACACTAACTGAATATAAACTGTAAAATTCATAAAATATCGATGTTTCGGTCGATGACGGAAAATCTTGGTTTCTTCAAATTAAATAAAAATAAATCAATCACCAATCCGTGTGATTGGTCAAAAGTAAAGCTGAATCTTCTTTGTTCCATTTGAATTGAAGGTAAATATTATTCTTGATTATGATTGACGTTTATTTAGTTAGAAAAACATCTGATCAATCTAACGACGTTTAAGCTTTTATCGACTGAAATTGTTCTTTTTCGAAGACCCTTTTATATGTTTAGCTAGAAACAATCGGAAAAACAACAAAATACTGCACATCGCCAATGTCATGACGTCACAAAATAAAACATGCGTTAATAATTAAGTCTTAATTCTAAATAGATGAAAAAATAGCTGACAACACGACAATCAAAATAACATAACACACATATGGTCTAACATCAATATTTACACAGAAAATCAACAAAAACGATCAGCTTTCGCAAACCTCATTAAAACTTAATTACACTTAAAATTACATACTTTCCAGCTATCTCAGTACATTGATTATTTACATTGTTACACAAGGTAACCTCATCATATGGAGTTCACAAAATTTATAATTAAATACTAAAAAAACTTAACTCATAGATCTGACCATTACGGTTTATGACGTTAATGATGCTAATGCAAGTCCTGGATAAATAAAAACATGAATTGATCAAAACTTCCATCATTCTCGTTCAGAATATATTGCTCTAGGTGACTGAATCCAAACAATGGCGAAAAACATCACAATAATATAAAATTTTCTAAAAACTTAAACTTAACGAAATTCACTGATTCTTTCTTCTCTTTATTCTGTTTTATACTGATAATTCTACACGTAACCTAGTAACCATGTAACCTTTTAAGCAGGCGCGTGCTGGCCCACCGGGATACCGGGTGTTTCCCGCCGGGAAACACCTTCATAAAGTTGCCTCGCAGGGCCCTACGACATGGCTGAATTTAAATTATCAACAATTAAATTAGATTTAAATTAGAAACAATATACCTCGCCATTGTTCAACTCGACCGCACCTGAAGAACAGCGACGAGTGAATATAATTTTCTTCCCCGTTTTTAACCTTGCGAACAATTCAAGAACTCGCTAATTTAGAAGAATCGAAGTATCCTAATGTTGCGGATGCGTTGCGTAACCATATTTATATTGATGACGTAAGATTGATGCAGCAATTATGGATGATTAAAATAGATTGGCATGAACCTGTTTCTCAGGCAGCGATCAACTGGAACTTGTTCAAGAAGGAACTTTCAAGTATAAAATTGTATACATGTATTAATTTAGACTTAGCCGTGAGAAATGCGTCACGGATGCGTCTGCAATTGGTTCTAGTGCTGTAGCGTATTTAAGGATTCAATATTCTGGCGGCTCTATCAAAGTTTTCTTGATGTGCGGGAAAATCAGAGTGGTGCAGTCTCATTGATGCTTTGAAGAAGCAGATCGCGTTTGACGATGCGATCGCTTGGAAGACTCCCAGACTCCAAGACATTTGTAGCTAACCTACTCGGCCGCGTAGCTTTCATTCAAGATATCTTTACTCCTTCGTCATGGTATTACGTTGCGTCGCAGAAAATCCGGCTGTTAGTACCTCACGCGGACTGTTGACCTCAGATTTGCTAAATCATAGTTTGTGGTGGAAGGGACCTCCATGGCCCTCTCGTCTCCCAGATTCGTGGCCACAACAAACTTCGTCCTCTGCAAGTTTTTTTTTCTGTATGAGGAACGTAAAATTGTACTGACAGTTACTAATAATTCCATATAATAGATGATCTAATAATTAATCTAAATAAATAAATTATCCTTAAAAAATTAACCGAAGTGGGCTATGGGGCCCTCTAAGGGAATATTTTCCCGGGCCCTAAAATTGACTCAGCATTTAATTTTACATTAAATTATATTTTGAATGCAAATTCAGGTGACAAGAAAAGAGAGCTTTAAGTGTACTCATCGCGCTTGCACTTGTGAAATATAAAAATAAAATGTTACACATTATAAAAGTCATTGTTTTTATTGTAATTTAGCAATAATGAATACTATTAATAGATATTAACAATTATATAATGTTAAAAATTAATCAATTTTACGTTAATTCAACAACAATTTTATAATAATTTTATATAGTAATAATAAATAAATTATGGTAAGTCGCCTCCGTAGGTCAGCGATACAGAATTCGATTAGCAAGCGAACGGCCCAGGGTTCGATTCGCACCGAAGTAATAATTTTTTTGTATAGATTTGCATACAAAACATAATTTAATGTAAAACATTGATTAAACAAAAATAAATTAACCTTTATCAAAATCTATAACTTTAATATTTCAAATGATTAATAATAATAATAACTTTGCATGTACCGACAACTATGGCGTTTTAATAGAATTACTGATCGTGCGATATCATTTCCCACGGTCATTTCCGTTCAGTTTAGAGATTGTGAGCAATTAGTCATTTTCATGGTTACTAGACTGTGCGAAATGTATAATTTTCCATAGTGCTTGTAGATAAAATATTTTTTGAAAACATTTCTTTTTAAGGAAAGTTAATTAGCATATAAATATTTATTCCTATGAAAAGACTAAATTCGCAAAACATTCTGCTGTATAAAATATTAATAAAAGTAAACAAATTCTAACCTGTAGGTAGTGGGCATTCTAACTAATATACAAATACAAACCCGTAAATATCTACCAATTTAAAAAGTTGGAAATAAATTGATGGCCACATCAGAGGATTAACTTATTTCACACTATGGAGATAAATTTATTGTTCAATACCTGTCACAGAAAGCAAACAAAACAAAAATGGATGTTTGAAAATTTAAAAGCTGAAGGCAACAATAAATACGAAAAGCGTGTTAACGTCGAATACAGTACCATACATAGAATTTAACTATTAATAAATAAATCATCTTCTTTTTGTACTACAAGTTGAGTGAATTTACAACCCTTTAGTTTTTCTAAACTTATTGCTACTGCAACAATAATCTAGACTGACAGATTAAAGGAAAAATTGACAAAATGTGCAAATCTACGCCTAGGTGTATTAAACAGTTTTATATTAAAATAAGCTGTTTGTTCTTTTTTTGGTCCTGAAAATAATTTCGATTATAAAAATTTATAGTATGTACATAAGATAATTGCTCGCATTCAGTCTGTTGGGGAGTTTAGTACTAATACGACCACTGACTACTGACTAGCCGATTTTAATAAAATTTAAAATAGAACTATAGAAATTTTAGCAAGACATGTACTTAAAAATACGCAGTACTTAAAAATGGTAGAAATATTTGTGTGTAAAGCTCGACGGCAAACGGCCGTTCAGTGTATATCAAGTTGTAAAAGACGTAGTTTGCGGTTTGATTTTTACTAGTTTTTAAACTGTTTATTATTTATTGTTAAAATTGTACCTATTAATATAGATTTTTTATTTTTATTAATACTTTTATTTCATACAAATCGTGCCTTGGTAATGGTAATTATTAATATTGTACGGACAAAAAAAAGCATAAAAGTTAAAAATGTATTCGTGTATAATAACATTTTATTAATCAAATGTGCATGTTGCGAAAAACATTTGCATTTCGCGTGCTTCTACGATAATTATCTCCCAAAAGATTAATTTGCGCATAAACGGAATTCCTAATTTTATTAAATTTTATTATATTCTGTAAAATTATTGAAGGGTCTTTTCCGTGGTCGTAAAAAATTAATAACAATATATTGTCAATACATATTTTTTGTGAAACACAAGTATTAATAAAAATAGAAAATAATAATAATAACATAAATTTAACAATACATAAAATAATAAACACAATAAATTAAACACAAAATAAATTTACCGCGATTTGAAGTACGAGTTCGGCACGGCTATGCCGTCTATAGCGTGCCAGTCGTTTACAACTCCAAGCCTACTTTGCAAGCCTATTTCTCTCCAGTTTTTGAATATTGCATCGAATGGATTAGCAGCATTTTCATATACGTGGGATATTTTATCTTTGCCAAATTTTATTAAAATTGGCGGGACAAAGGTTGCGCCTGTTTTGTAAGTATTAAAGTATTAAAACTACGGCGTAGGTATTTCATTGTTATTTGAATTCTTAGATAGCCTCTCTAAGACAAGTTTTGAAATTAGAATTTTTTAAATCAAAAGTCACTAAATAAAACAACCAGTTTTTGTGGCCCAATTGTTCTGAACAAGTGGAAATTATACTATCAATCAAGTATAAAACCGTTAAATTTTTGATATAAGCTTTTCCAATGTCCAAGTTCTTTATTGTAGAACAAAAAAGAAATACATAAGACATCTAGTAAATTGATACAGTTGCGTAATCGGCAATAGTGGACAATGATATAATGAATGTATGATAAATATCATGTGATATCATGATATCATGTCATGCGCTGTATAATTGTCGTATCTAAATGATCTCATGTTATTACGGAGTAAAAATTAATATTTTATGCATGTATAAATTTAGTATTTTTAATAATAGCATGTTTAAAACTTTAAGCCAGTGGTTCTTAACCGGTGCTCCGCGGAACACTGGTGCTCCGCAAGCTTGTTGCAAGCGCTCCGCGATTATGATGAAAGCCGAAATTTAATTTTGGTTCATCTACTGTATGTAATTTGAGTTGCACAAATAATGGCTAGATGGCAGCACCTTTGCAAAGTGAAGTGAAATCGTGTGCTCGCTCCGTCGTCGCTCGCCCCATAAACTTTCCAGCTCGCCCGTATAGATTAATTTACAAAGCTTGTCACGTAAATAACTATTAGTAGCCACTCAAGCATCGTGACGAGTACATGAAAATGTCGCAGCTGACGAAAATTGAGTACCGCGCGGTCATTAAATTTTTAACAAAAGAAGGGCACACGCCTAATCAAATCAAACAACGTTTAGACGGAGTTTATGGTGATTTATCTCCTTTATATTCCACTGTAAAAAAAGTGGTCAAAATGTTTCCGTTTGGAGCAAGAATCTCTTGAAGATGATGAGCGCACAGGTCGGCCAATTGAAGCGGTAACTCCTTAAAAAGTTACAATCATTGAAGAAATGGTATTAGAGAAGATCGCCGTTTGAAAGTTAAGAAGTTAGCAGTGATGTCTCACATTTCAGAAACAAGTGTTCGCCGAATTCTTCATGACCATTTGGATATGAATAAAATGAGTGCAACATGGGTACCGCGTCTTCTTTCTGCTGTTCAACGTCAACGTCGCGTCAAATGTGCGCGCTCGTTTTTAAACTTGTTTGGAGAAGACCCAAAGTTGATTTTGGAGTCTATTGTCAGTGGAGATGAAACAATGGTTCTGTATTATGATCTTCTATCCAAAAGGAAATCGATGGAATGGCGGCAACCCGATAAACTTCGTCTCAAAAAGGGAAAGTCGTTCAATCGACAAAGAAAGTTCTGGGATTGTGACGGCATTTTATTGATTGATTTTAAGGAACGCAATGCAACTGTTAACAGTACATATTATGCATCTTTATTGCATAAATTGAGAAACAATATTCTTGAAAAACGTCGAGGAGAATTGACAAGAGGTGTTCGATTATTACACGACAATGCACCCGTTCATATTGCCGCAATTTCACAAGCTGCCATTCGTGAATGCCGCTTTGAATCATTGGATCATCCACCGTACAGTCCGGATATGGCTCCTTGTGACTATTATTTATTTTCCAATTTAAAGAATGAGAAGGACGAGAACGAGTTGCAAGCAGCTGGAATTAAACATTTTGAAGGAAAAACTGCAGATTATTTTTACAAAGGCATTGAATTATTAATTCCACGTTGTAATAAGTGTATTGACATTAGGGGAGATTATATTAAAAAATAAAAATTATTATATTTTACCAAGTTTATTTTTTTTCTATATCATTCCGAGAATTTATGGCAATTACCTCGTATATATTTTTATATATTTTTTTAATTAATGTTATTTTTAACTGTTATGTGTGATGTTTTTTGACTCTTTGATTTTGGTGCTCCGCGAATTTTTCTTATGATCAAAAGTGCTCCCTGACTTCAAAAAGGTTAAGAATCACTGCTTTAAGCTATAAATTTAAAGTTGTCTCTTATCATCGCCACTTTTATACGTATAAGTTTTTCTTTAGACAGCAGGGCAGTTCTATTTCAAATAGTATCGACATCCTGAAGACATCTACTACATAATGAGATGTTATATTAAATAAAAAAATATGATTAAGGAATAATTTGATTTATGTTCAGCTAGATCCAATATAAAAATAAAACACCCCAATATTACATGAACCCGAATGAACTTACTAATCTTTATACCTTTAAAAAACTTACTACAAAACCACTTGAATTTAAACAGCTGGACGAGACGAGCTTGAATATTCTTTGTGATCCAAATAGCTAAACAATTTATATAATACATAAATAAATACGCAAATTTATATAAACAAAAACACAGATTTTATTTGTTCAACAAAGAAAAATAAATGAAAATGAATTACGAAAAAGTAAGTGGAAATAAATAAAGAAATCCAGTTAAATTTGTTTATCTACGACCACCATAGAAAGTTACATATTCCGCACAATCTAGTAACCGTGAAAACGACCAATTGCAAACAATCTTCAAACTCAACGGTAAAGTACATATGTGAGGAAGGAGTTTTCAATACTAAGTAGTTCTATTAAATCGCCATAGATGTCACCACTTGCAATATTTATAATATTATTAATTATTTGAAATATAAAATGTTATAAATTTTAGATAAAGGTTAATTTATTTTGTTTAATTAATATTTTACATTAAATTATATTTCGAATTTATTATTATTGCTAAATTACAATAAAAACATTGAAAACATTTATAATTTGCTACATAATGCGAGAATATTTTACATTTTGCGCAGAGGTTAATAACCTTGACAATTGAATTGTGATTTTTGTACATATAAATTATTTTTTGAAAACGAGTACATATGTTACGTATGATTATTTAGCTGTAAGTACTAAATAGTAGATTGACTGAAATTATACAAATTGTAAACGTATTATTACTATTGTCTTTACAAATTTAATGTTTACTTTTGTCGTTTTTAAAATTCTAGATGTATCATGAGTGAATCCGATGAAGGAAAATTGTGGTGTACACTCGTACACCTCCAAACATCGTGGAAGCTGCTCACATTACATTTCTTAATTTATTGCCAAATATTTCACGTAAAAAATATGAATGCAAGTATAAATTCTAGGTTAAAAAACTTTCGTAGCTGTTGGTGGTTTATTACTTTTTTTGTTGTCGTAGATAAAGTATAGTGTGTAACGCGTGCTAAAACACAAATTTCTCACTCGTGAGAAATTGGCACTTTTCTGCACTTGTAACACAATATACTATTAGCTACACAAAAAATATGCGAGTACATTAATCTTTATAAAAAAAATCTTATCTATAATAAACCTTAGAAATGAGCTCTTTATTTTTATTTAATTTTATTTCTGATCAGAAAAATTATTCGCACTTACTTTGTTATGATTACGTCCACGAAAACACATATATTGTAATAATATCCCTATTGGGAAAATAAACGGTACTATAGACACAGCATCAACCTTAATAAAAGATTCAGCTGTCAAGTTCGAATTTATTAATGCTAGTGAATCGAAAATATGGATGAAAAATTCTTCTTAATTTTAAAATATAATTCCATTGAGATTCCATATAAAAAGATAGTGGTTCTTCTTGGATCCAATAAAGTTCATAAAGATTAAAGGTGAGTGCAAACTTTGCCATATAGCAATTACAAATCTTTCTATGATTACAAAAATAATGGGTACTTAACCCTACTTATATTTAATAATCTTGGAGCCAGAGAGACGTGGTCTCTGCCTCTGTGCTTTATACTGGTTGTTTTTCCTTCCAGGTCCTTATATACACTTTGCCAAAAACAATTGGAAAATAACAAAATCGAGTGACGATGACAGATGTTTTACAACACATATCAATTTTTCTGCATAAATTTTCTGACATACTCATACTCCTGCTAACTGTAATGAAACATTAGATAAAAACATAATTACACGTATTATAAGGTTATCATGGCAATAAATGTATTAAGTATTATATTATATATTAATATAATATTTTTCTAGAACCTGAATATCCAACATCAAATTAATCTTAAATTGTAAATATTTTCTGCATGATTATTATTAAACCATATACCATACCAAGCGTAAGATCACATACGAGAGCGACATGCACCCAAGTGTCCACAATTTCTTTGTAGAACTGGCATCAGGATCACGATTTAGTTCAGTATTAAGCTCCAGGCACATGATGCCAAGCGTTCATGACTTCATCTTTTTATCTGGTTGTATAGGTATTCCATTCCAGTTTAAACAAATATTTTTGTATATAACATATTTTAATAATTTACATAATTCGAATATATTATTACATTGTTTGGATCAAATAAGAAAATTAGATTATCTAGCTCTAGCAAAAGACTACAGTCTCAATTTGTTGAGGTTCAAAATTTTATTATTTACTCATTAAAAGCACCTTCATATTTTTGATTCACATCAAATAAATTTTTATCTCGCCTATTTAAAAGCTAGCTGATTTCAAATTGTTTATAAATTTCATTATTGTTATTATCAATTTATAAATATTAGCAAAATTCTATTTTTACTGGTACACACATGTATCAACAGAGACACTATTACTTTTCTTTTTGTGTAACTCCTCTGTTCTTTGTTATTCGTTTCAAAATAAAGTTTTCACAATGAAGTATTTAGTGGGTAAGTTATTTTTTATGTTAAAACATCAAATTATTCCTCTTCCTTATATTAATTTTTCATTCCTCCAATAGGTTAATTTTTTAAATTACATAATATATTATACAGGGTCTCCTAACAAGGACATCAAAAGTGGCAGGTATATAGACATCGATAAGACAAACAAAAAACCCCTATAACATGTTTTTCTCAGAAGCGTAGTTTTTGGGAAAAATGCAAATAAAGACGGGTATAATGATTTTAGCACATACAGTAGTGTTTGTTATTTTCTTCAAACAAGAAGTTTTAGGGTTTGTTATGTTTACATTGCTGATTCTGCAACATGATCTTTTTATAATACAATTTTGTTGAGTCACTTAATTGATAATTCCGCGAACGCAGATAATTAAGAAAAGGATATTGGTGTAGGCCAAGTCATTGTAAACAATGATGATTCGTAAAATCGGGGTATCCTCTCATTGAATCACGGATACTATAACCTAATAAACAAGTAAATGGCGATTCTGGGTCAACGGGTCAATATATTATAAAGCATGTAGATCTGAAATCATATTTATGAAACCCGAAGCTTATTATTATTATTATGTTTCATACAGCAACTTTTGCAAAAACTAATAATGCAACTAATATCACAGCGGGATAGTCGTAATCGTAAAGCTGCATATTTATACACTTAATAACTTTAACACTTCGAGTATGCTGGGTATAAATATTCTGAAATGAGATAAAGGTGTGCTTAGGCCGACACAGACCCCATTGATTTACTCAAACTTAGCTAATATTACTTACAATAATCGACTAAATTCAGAAGTAGCCAAGGCTACATCTATACATAAAAAATTTAAATGTTTAGCTATATTTATTTCAAATTAGTAAAATAAAAAATTAAAATTGAAAACGAGACTAAAAAGTTTAAAATAGCACTTTCCTAAACTTATACATAAAAAAGAAAGGCCTTTGCCTGATTTAATTTATTAAAACTGCTAAGTAATAAATTTTCAGAAATATTATACAGACAAATATCAGATGCTCGAACATTGATGTATTGATTTTTAAATTAAAAAAGTTTTTGCAACTTAAATTAAAACTTAAAACAACAACATTATAATGAGTTCGGCCTGGCTTGGTTAGTCAAACGTTAAATTTAGATATCTGGATGTTGTGCTTTATACTTTCAACTTCTTGCGACTAGGAATTCCCCTTTACTGGCAATTTAAGGTGTAGTGAAGCCGTTCATCCTGTTTACTATCCATTCGCTTTTTCGTTACAATTCCAAGTTTTTGTTCAATTCAAAACTTATTAGCTAGTAGTTCCTAACAGTTCCTAGTTTAACATAGCTAGTTTAAAATTAGATCACGTGGCCTGTTGAATGGATGTTGGAACTGTTCAAACAACTCAACTAGTAAATTCACTAAACTTATTGTTTTCTCCGCGGAAAAACCACAGAAGTCGCTGCAAGATATGGTATTTAAAAAATTGTTAATAAATTTACTGAACTTGTTTAATTAAAAAAGCACTAATAGATTGCTAAGAGAATTTATATTACTAAGATTTTTAAATATTTGTAACTATAGAGCATACGAATACTGATAAACTACAATTTCCACATTTTTGTTGGTCTTAGTGCGTTATGGGCAGACAAACTCAAAAGACATTGTTAACTTCGAATAGATATTCCTGTCCTTTTTTTCTTTTATATAAATAATGTAAAGGTGTAATTTGGGCGACATTCAGTCTTTTTAACACGAATTTTATATCAGAAAACTTACACTACGCATCTGAAAGATGGAATTATTATGTCAATAGGTGTAGTTTGTCTTCTGGGATGTTCATATAAAATGTACTCAAAATATACTGCAGTATTTAAAGACTATTGTCCTGTTCCATCTCGAGATTTATGTAGTTCAAGGTTAGCCTTGATACTTGAAACAGAGACTACGATGTTTAGTAACTTTCAGACCTCTAATACCTTTTTGGTACTTCATTGGTATATAGATTTAAACTAGCAGACTTCAAGTCATGCAAGAGAAACTTTGAAATTTGTAGATTTATTAGACATCAAAATCAAAACAGAATGTCATAAAAGCTTTGAAAGTTATAGACACTCAGTGTGAACATAAAGCATCTAAATTGAGATAGGCGTTAGATATTTAGTGAATTAGGACCTCAGACAGTTAGAGAACTCAAGTCTTATAGACTGTTGCCTAAAAATCCAGGTATATAAAAAATTGTAGATCTAGAGACTTTTCTTCTAGAAGCTAGACTAATCTTGTTTGACAAGGACGACGTCTGTTGTTGACGACGATTATCAGAATAGGTATGTCTATAGTATTAGAATTAGCGTCGAGTTAATTTCATTTGCTCAACTCAGTTTTTTAAGGTCTTAATAAACTAATTTTAGTGTCTAACTTCATTATAATTAATTACTCTTATGTTTTTACATAATACGTTTACAACATATTTTATGTTATCTATAGACAGCAATAATTCTCAAATCGTATAAATACAAATAGAGTAAAATTCTTTAGTGGAACAAATATTGCACTTAAACCGTAAATAGACTTTTATAAGAGCGCCAATAATACAAAATACCTAAAATAATTATTGATGGTCAATTGGTGGCGACATATTATCGACAAGCTGTCAGTCGAGTTTAGAATGTACATTTTAAGAACTGGCACAGCTCAACACCCCAGAAATAAAAAGTGACGAATATTCCATTTTACTCTATATTTTTCGGTTCATTCTGTTTAAATGTATCAGATAACTCTTATATTATAAAACTAATTTATTACTCCCGAAATCTAAATTGGTTAAAGCAACAATCTAAGTTGAAGTATCTAATGCTGAAAGAAAATAAAAAAAAGTGAAATAAATAAACAGCGATCTTAATCTGGAAACGTAAAAGAATTAGAGTTGTGATTTATTTGTTTGACACACAACGCAAAGATTATTAAAATTTCCCTGAATAACACGCAAATCAAATAAACTATTAGTATTTCTTCATCTGAAATGGAATTAGGGAACTAATAGCAGATTTTATATGCTTCGACACGCAAAATAATTCTTAGAAGGGTCATAAATATAGTTTTTTTCGAATAATTAAGAAATACCTGCATGGTAAGGAAATAATTAGAAAAGATTTTTGAAATTACCTACATCATGGCCGTTAGAGGTAGTTTGAGAGCAATTAAGGTTGCACTTTCATTTAATTGATAATAATATTGAGATGTTATATTTATAATAATACTTATATTTATAAAAGAAGTTGATAAACCATCTATATTCGAAATGATTCACGTTCGGGCAACAATAAACTAAATAAAAATTAAACTGTAAAACCCCTTTACGTTACAGCGCCAGTAATCTATGAGGTTAATTAAACTGTTAAAATCAATTGGTTCGGTTAGCTTTAATAAAGAAAAATACAACCTCCCAACAGCTTTTCTTATTCCCAGTAGGCTAGTTCAGTCTTAGCTGGATTGAACATGAAACTAACATAAATAGCAAAATTAACTTTACCAATCTCAATACCTGAAAAGAAAAACTTACTATAGACTACACCTGGAATTCTGCTTCTGGGCGAGAAATAAGTTCAAGCTATGTATTAAAAATGCTATATATATATATTGAGGTGTAATAAGTCCACCTCACTGAAAATTTTATTTAACGATAGATCGTAAATGTGAAGACAAATATTTACACATCAACTTTAAATCAAAAGATGGATATGCTAGGTGATAGGCATAATTAATCTAAAGGCTACATATAGGGTCACAGTTAGGCTCATCAATATTTAAAATAGAAATCAAGAATAAAAATTTCATGCAAGCATAACCTCAATTCATATGCATAATAAAGGTTTGATTTTTAAAAAAAGGATATCAATCATTTAGATTGTTTTATCATAATACATGTTTATACAACCCAAGTTGCATATTGGGATGGGTTTTTCATTTGCAGAGAAGATGTAATCTTCTTATATAAATTTAGAGTCTACGATCTTTAAAGACCAACTTAGTTTCGGGCTGCCAATTAACTGAAAACAGATAAATTAGGTCAATCTTATTATGACTAATATAGCACAATAAGTTTTTAAACCCTTATATAATAATCCTGAGCATTTTTCATTACTGGAAGGTTTCGATCTTTGTTGTTATGTGTCAGTTTGACGACTATTGACTCTTATCCTATTTTTCTCACCATTGTTTTTATGTAAACACTTGGAGGACTGTATGCTGGACAATTTGATCATAAATTGACTTCATTTGAATCAATATTAATGTTGGAACTTGTAAATGTATCAATTGGTTGATTCGATGATTGAAACGGACTGTAATTCATGTTTCTCTTAAATTGTAAAGATGTTCCTGTGGAAATTTAATATGTATTAGTTGTATTGTGTAATTATGTATCTATTTTGTAAAGGATAAACCTGGATTTATTTAATTTTGTATGCAATTAAGCTATAATGAGATTTGTTCATTGTCAATCGTTTTTGCCTCATATCTTCGTTACGATGCATTTTAGGACATAAGTGTATGACATTGTTTTAATCCTTGTTTTATTAGCTACAGTCCTGTGTTTATAGAATTAAGTTTCGTGAGAAAAATGAACAGCTGTGAAAATTAGTGACGTCATAAACATTTTCCGTGTTTCGTTTTTTTTCGAAAAAGTGTCAGTACCGGCAGTTGTTTCGACAGAACCTATATAAGTTGGAGCCAAATTTAACAAATTCAGTCGACAAAAAGCTTTGGGCGAATCTATGCTTGACTCCGGATAGAAAATCTGTAAATTTAAGTGAGGTTAGATGTGTTGACCATATGATTTATGTCAACTGTAAAAATAAACAAGATTGAAGTTAAATTGAAGTGTTTACCTGAACATTTTTAAAGTTTAAAGAAGATTTTATTGTTGTTCCACAACTATTTGGAAATTGAACGAGATTTTTTAAATAAACTCTGGGAGAATTTATTTTCCATTATTGATTTTACGTATTGACGTTTTACAACAAGAAATCAGCTGACAAATATTATTGCAGTAATACCAATAGAGAATTGTAATTAATGGAAATTCTTTGTATAATATACCAGGTTGGTCGTAATAATAGGTCTTTTAAATTTGATTGACAATATTAAAATTTATAAAGTTTATCCGGAGTAATTTCAGAATTATTTTGTTTAACCTTAAAGGTTCTTAAATGAATTTATTTTTCTAAAAATAAAACAATTCAATTTCTTTTTATTTAAATTTATTTTTCATAAAGATAAACATTTTAACATTTGTGAATATTTTTGATTTGTGTTAGTTTGTTCAAGTGAATGACCGTAATAGCCCTATGTCAGGCTATTACGACTTTTAGTTACACTTGAGCAAGCTTGGGAATTAATTTCCTAATTCTCTTATTGTACTAATTTGAACAATTTTTCTTTTTATTTCTTTAAATTTAAATTTCTATTTATTTTCTTTTAATTAAATAAAGTTTGTGTGTTATAAATTATTCATGTGTTTAATTGATGCACATACAAGCATCCAGTTCTCTTTCCTTTTGCATTCAGAGTTTAGCAGTGGTTGTCCAGTTTGCAGGAGCCCAAGTGTCTGCAGCATAAGTTTTTTCCTCTTTCAGGTGTAAGAGTTAATAAGAGTCTAATAATTCAAACAATCCATGCTCTATCGAATAAACCCTGAGTTGGCCGATTGGGAAAATGAAAAATATTTGAGGTGTATTTTTATTTTAATTAACCGTATATAATTTATGTTTACTTTGAACGGTTTGCATATTATTTACTTAAGCTTTAATACACCGCATATATTTAATGGCTTGTCCCGAACGTGGACCGAACGCATATTATATTATTTAAATCACCTCAATATATGTGGATACTTGCATATCCCATAAATGATAAATCTATAAAATTATAAACACAAATTTTATTTCATTTACGACAAGAGTATGCTGCAAATGCAATAAACTCAAACACATATAATTATTATCTTGAGAGAACCTCTCTTTAGTTTATTCAATAGAATTATTATTTTGATAATGATATGACGTGAGTATCATAATACCAAACCAATATTAAACAAATTTAAGAAAACTTACATTAAAGAAAAGACCTGTGTTCTTAAATGAACTTCTTATAATTTACAACAAAATTATTTATAAAAAATTATTTTTGCCAAGGTTTCTGACCAGAAAATAAATTCTAAAACAACTTACTTTTATATTGTTAACTAACCCGATATATGTTGCTATGCTGCTTTAAGAATTATCTACTATATACTATATAAACAATCGGTAACAACGCACTACCAAAAATTTTCACTCAGCTGTTGAGTCCATACGAAAAGATCGAACTAAAATCGATGGCAGAAGAAAAAATATAGTATTTCCTTTTTAATTCAAATAAAACAATTAAATCGCAATCCCTTGCTATTGTTTAAAAGAGTGAAGGTAACTCTTCTTTGTTCCATAAATCATAAGGGTAAGTATTGTTCTTGATCATTATTGACATTTGATTGTTGACAGAAACTATATGGGCACCTAACCGAATTCTTATTTTTCAGATTTCAAATCTGGAGCCGACGTGAATTCTACATTTAACATTGATCGACTGAAATTGTTCTTTTTCGAAGGCCCTTTTATATGCTTGGCCAAAACATTTGAGAAAACAAGAAAATTCTACAAATCGCATTTGTTTATGACGTCACAAAAATAAACATATGATTTCATAATATGCTTTATGACCAACCGATACTAATGCAAATCTTGTTTCAATTAAAACATTGAATTGATCAAAACTATAACCATTCTCGTCCAGGATTCATTACTTTAGGTGATTAAATCAAAGCAATGGTGAACACATTATATAAACTTGTTTATTGATTCCAGCCTCACTTTGTGGAACTCCATAATCATGAAATAAATAAAGATTAGTAAAAAGTTTCACAGTATTTATTAAAATATAACCTGACAATATTGTTTCGACAGCTATGCTGTCATTATCAAAGGTAATATAAATATAAACAAACACGTCGCTAAGGTAGATACAAATATAGGTAACTAGATAAAAAGATAAAATTAATAATAATCAGAATGAAATATCTAACACTTCTAGTAACGGAGAATTACTGAGCTTAAGTTGTTCATTCATTAAAGGTACCCTGAGTTTGTGTTTGCATATCTCAAAAGCTTCTAAAATGTCTAATTTGCGTTTGTTATTACAAAAATGTAGGAATTTAATATTATTTTGAGGAGTCATTGTGTGATTTTGTTCTAAAAGGTGTTTGGCATAATTAGATTTTTCAGGATGTTTATTTTTGTAATGACGTACGTGTTCTTTATATCTTATGTCAAAATTTCTAAGTGTTTGCCCAATATATACCGAACTACAAAAAGAACAATTTAAACGGTAAATGCCCGATTTCATGATATCATGTGTTCTGTCTTTAGCATTAAATAAAAATGAAAAAGTGTTAGTGTTGGTTTTAAATGTTATTTTATAATTGTTGGTTTTTCTTAGTACATGTGCAATTTTTTCTGATATTTTGCCAAAATATGGTATAGATATGTAATTTGTGTCTTCTGTTTGATTGTCAATGGGATATATTCTTTTGATAGCTAACCTATAATCTTTTTGTTTAATTAAAGTGTCAATCATGTTCGGATTGTAATGATTTGCGTGTGCCAGTTGTTTAATAGTTGAAATCTCTTTGTTAAAATCTGGCTGTGTGAGTGGAATAGTTAAAGCTCTGTGTACTAATGATCTGTAGGCTGCTATTTTATGTGTTTTATGGTGACAAGATTCATTTGGTATTGTTATGTCCGTTTGTGTTGGTTTTCTGTATATAAAAAATTCAAATAGGTTGTGTGCCTTAATCTTGATAGTTAAGTCTAGAAAGTTTGTAGCCTTGTTTTGTTCTGTTTCTAGTGTAAAATCTATGTTTTGGTGGATACTATTAATAAGAATTAAAAATTCATTGATAACCTCAAAAGAACTGCCAAAACAAGCTAAACTGTCATCAACATAACGAAACCAGAAGATAATGTGTTTAGAGAGGTTTAATTTAAATATTTGATCTTCTAACTTGTCCATAAATATGTTAGCTAATAGAGGACTTAGAGAATTACCCATAGGTAAACCATCTTTTTGTAAATAAATTATGTTACATTATATAAACATCAATAATTTCAAAAACATGAAATACCAAATCCACCGATATATTATTTCAAAAACATGACTACAAGCAGATATAAAGATGGGGAGGGTAAGTTAATTGTAGCATAATAGACTTGAAGATAATGACTTAGTTAAACTATTTCCAGTGAAACATCTACCGGAAACTGACTTAACTTTCTGAGAAATGGATAAAGCTCATCTACGTTGCCTAACGTCAATGCTCAAATATAACATGAAGAAAAACATTCAAGAAAAGTTGAAATGCTACCTTAATCTTGTAACCTGTGTTACCTAAAGCATGTTTTACTACATACTTGACTCATATTCCTTTTTAAACTTATTCCGTTTTATTGAAAATAACGTTATGTATGCATGATAAATCCTACTCCTTTAAATTCCGTTTTATATTAATAATTCTATATGTAACCTAGCATGTAACATTTTAAATAAATAAAACTATGTCTATAATTGTCTTTATTGCATGAGTACTGTCAATAAACATGATTTCCTTTCTATAATCCTATCGTCGCCTTTAAATATTCTTTATTTGTTATTAAATATTAAATTTTCAATCCGGTGCTTTCTGATCACCGATATTGGTATAACGTGTATTACATTTCATCAGAAATATGTAAGAAATGTACTTGCATATTCCGTGCACGTGGTGTTAATAAAGCTTCTGTCCAGACTGATATGACCTAACGACTATCAGTATAACTGGTAATCGGGACAGATGGCTTAACATGTCCTCCAAAGCACGACCGGTTGCGATCTTCGCACCACTATAAAGGTCACGCTACCCAACTTGTGACCCGAGCCATCGTAACTTAATTACAAATATCGTTTGACGAGTATTCATAACGCTAGGACACGCAAACGATTAATAACTTAAAGCACTCCTTGCTATGTGTCTTTGTGTTGTTTCTTAAATATTCTCTTAGGCGCTTTTTGAGTTCTTCCGTTGTTCTTAATATGACATGGTACAAATTGGGAAGTCGTGCCTTACCCATTGACGCAGGTCGTGAAAGTCTTCGTGTATATTTACGTAGATAACCAGCCACACTGAAAAATAGTTTTTCGGTTTTTGCCTAAACTTATTTGCCTTGCTTTTGCATTAGATCTCTGCGCCTCTAAATATAAGATCTAGGCAGGTATTGTTGGATAGATTATTGGGACACCCTCAAAAATAAGACATTTTCACATTTTCTAACATGGAACTATAGCTTCAAACTTTTTTTAACAAATTCTACTCAGTTTGCAGAACAAGATTTTATGTTGTTATTTTTTCATAGGACGTTTCCCTACCCCAGAATAGAATTAAAGATTACTAACTTTTTGGGGGTTTTTCTTATCAAGTCCGGGTACGACTATTTAGTCCCTATTTTTGAGCTCTATTCTATATAGCACAAAACTCCAAAATGATATTTATCACATTTTGCAGAATTTCAGCTCTAAGCAATGTATAGCTTTTGGCCAAGAGTTAAGCTGCATTTTGGGCGATATACGTTAAACGTTGTTAACTAAATTTGTTACCTAAGTTACTTTATTATTAATGAACTTCTTTATATCAATCAGCAACTGGTATATCACAACAATCCAAGAATCGGTTGCACGACTACTGAAAATAAACACAGTATTAGCGTAGACACATCTCCACGCGCTCTTTGTATACCTATATTGAGTTTAATCCACAAATATAGAATCATCATGTGCCACTCTACCTCGTGTATTTGAATTACACGCTCGCCTTATGAACTTAAATTACTCCAGCAATCTTGCCACGTGCCTACAAATTTCTTACGGCATCATACTATAAACGTAGAAACCATATTTAAATAGGCTCGCCACAAACCGCTTTATTTCGCTTTGTTTGGAATTTAATTTGGTGTATAAGACATAAAATGTTTTATTTTTTAGGTGCGGTTTTTAAGTCAGCTGCATTCAAGCACATATTTAAAAATGCAGACAGCTTTATCTAATGTAAATTTTGTGGTATTCAGTTAAAACCAATTCAACACTTGCACGAATAAAATCTATTTCACACAGGTTGATATCTTGCATTAGTTACATATTATTTAAAATCTCGCTTAATATTATTTAAAAAATAAACAAAATGTTGGTTTGCAGGCAATAAAGTGGGATACAAACGAAACGTAATCTATCTGCGATCTTATTTTGGACAAGTAAAGGACTGCATCGAGTTTTTTTGAATTTGAAAAGAATAGAGCGCTTTCAAGTAATTATTTTTATTTGGTCAGACAGTTTTACTGCTTTAATTGTTAGTTTTATTGTTCTATTTACCTTTTAATAAAATAAAAAAAGAATTTCGTCTAATTTTATTAGTGGTGATGCAGATTATCATGCTTAAGTTTGAGTGGTTAAATTCATACAGCCCCTCTTAAAACCTTAAAAAAAGTCAGGGTTTACCATTTCAAAGTGCGGAGAAGAGAAGTGCGAACGTTTCACGTCCGGGTACTCTGAGGAATTGTCTCAAGTTGTTTAGCTTTCTCGGTGAATCTTTACCCGTGTTTTACTAAAAGAATTAAGATATTAGTATATCGTATTAGTTTGGTTTGTTGTGGAAATAGTTTTTTTAAGTTCTGTGGGTTAAAGTATGTGGGTCTAGTGAGAAACCAATTTTTGTGGAGACATTCTGTATAATAAAATCGCCGGTTTCCCTTTTTATAGGAGCTGTATGTAATGAAAGGAATAAATCGTATGACCTAGTTCATTTCAAGGAACTGGAGAATCTGTCTGACTTGAGTTAGTACTAAGTAATGGAAGTGTCCTTTATTGAAAAATATATAAATTATTAAAGACTGTTACGTGTCTTAGTCATAACGAGCTAAATTCTATTATCTCATTTAAAAGATTTTAAAAATTGTAAAACAAATTAATAATAATAAAATCAAGTTTAATAATGAAAATCATTGTAATGTTCGAAGATGTAGTTTTTTGATAATGAGTTCAGGAACAGTAAGCTGCTAGTTCCTGCCACGTTATTTGAACAGTGTTTTGAGTGACATTTGTTTGGTATGTGTGATTATTATACTTTGCTTTAGTGAGATAAGCTTATGTTTGTGTGTTAAGATAGGATAAAGAAGTATTTTATGTTAGTTACTTATAACTATTCTTGTTTATATGTCATTTTTGATTACGAAAATTTACATTGGTTCTTAAGAAACTTAAATAGAAATGTATTTAGGATGGGACCCCAAATTAAGCTAATATACGTTTTTTATAAGTTTTAGCTGTGTATATTTTGTATTGTTGTAATCGATTTATGTTTAAATTTAATTCCATACATGCTACATAGTACATAGTATATATGTATATATGTATGTAGTATGGCACGACAAATTGTTAGTGTTCTATTCACAAACAAAGAAAAGATTAGTCACAATGAATTTAAAGTAAATTAATGGGGAATCTTCTCCCGGATTATAGATTCTCAATTTTGCTATTAAACAATAACATCATATAATTTGGGTGGCGCCCATTTAGTTTTTAATTATTCTTGTGTGCTATTCTTAATTATTAAGCCTTTACGATTAACACCCACGACAACTAGGCATAACTTGAATCGGTAAGAAGTCGCAGTTAAGAGATTAACGTAAGTATCAGTGATTTACTGTGTTTGTTTAGTTAAAGAAATTTTAGTACGTTATAATTGAAGCCATAGTATGAAGCTTTTTGTTTGTTTAATTGTTGCAGAAAAACAGCGTGTTGCAATCTATTTGTGTCTAGTAGTCTCTAGTCTGACACGGTTGACATTATGAGTTTGTGTACTTACAATTCCAAATTTTAATTTTACTTTGCTGTTTAATATTCGTCCCTCAATCGACGTGACGTTATTATTGGTAGTCTAGGATCTAAGAAATTAGGAATTTGAGATTCCACGTTAGTTCTATGTGACATATTTCTTGTAGAGCTAAACGTTTTCGATTTTCTAAGAATGTAGCTATCAAGGATATTGGAGTAAACACGATTATAATTCCTCAAAAGTCCATGGTCTTAGCTTTTTAATATAAATACCATCTGCAGGTCACATTCTGTAAAGTATGCAGTATTTACGTTATTAACTTTATTTGCGTTAACATACGTATTTAAATACTTTAAGATTATTTTCTGTGATAAGCTATTTTATATTCGGCTTTATACTTTTATGTAATTTATTCCTGCTTCCAAAGCACTTAAATTGCACTTTTCCACGAGATGCTCGAAGCAACGAATGAAATAATCCAGGCATCCTTTCTAGAAGGTGAGTTTGAAAAGAATAAGTAGCTGAGCCAAGGTTAGGGATCTTTAATAAACAACGCATCAGAGAACGAATTTCTTATAAACGACTATCTTATAACATCCTAATATTTATTACACTTTGGATAGTATAATAAGAAAGGCGATGTAAAGCCTTAGTAAGGTGGTGATGGTTAAGAGTAGGTTAAAGTGTACATAATAGCCGTAATAAGAAGCCTACATATATATAAGTATCTATAAGTACTACCTCTGCCATTCACATTTCGTTAAATTCATGTAGAATTCATATGTACATATTGTTATGATATTTGATAATACTAGGGAGAATTTACTATCACGATAGAATTTAACATGCAGATTTTATGCAATTCTATAACTACCCTATTTAATGGTTGTATAATCTCACTTTTAAATAATAAATTGTGAAAAAAATTTTTTTAAGAACATAAATTTAGTTAATTAAGACTAACATGCACACAAAAATTCTTTAAGCAGATCAAGGATATATGAGAATCCAGATTTTCATAGAAAATAGATAATTTTTTTCATAACTTAACGATTTGGGGATCGTTTATGCATTTTTTCAACTTCATCAAGTTTAGTTCAATTTTAATGTTATAAATCATCTAGAACAGACAAAATATGTTGTATTGAAGCTGTATGCTAATCTATAGCAACTGACCTGTTGAAATGTAATTGTAACATAAAATTCATGTTAATGATATACCTACGTTTATTTTGCTGTCTTTCAAAATTTTAAAGCTGTTTGCCAAGTTGTTTTATATAATTAATACACATTTCAATGTAAAGGTTGGATCTTGTTGATGAAATCACATAAAAACACGTTTTTATTGTTAATAATTAAAAATATCAATTTGTTTCCAATATGATCATTTCGGTTACTTTTTATTTAACAAGTCCTTCAGTTGAAATTACATTATAATAGTTAAAATGGTAAAATATAACATTTTATTAATATAAGTTTATAGGTACTTATGTAAGAGAAATTCTTTTTGTATTATACTTACAAGTTTTTCATCTGTACACCGTGAGGTAGAAGAGGACGGATTATGTATGTGTGTATGTACGTACTTACAAGTTTGTTGTTTATAAGATTAAATTATTTTAAAATGTTTTTATATTTTGTGATGAAATTAAACATACCACTTGATTCTTGTTATTTCATCGTTATATAACAGTGATTAATGATTTTATTTAAAATAAATTTATAATTATTTGATATGAAATATAATTTTTATAATATGTGTTCTCACTGAAAAACTAAACTTTCTTTAACGTATTAAAAAACAAAGTCGTTATTAAAATTTAAACAAAATTTTTTATATACTTGTAAGTCAAAGTTTTTGGCATCTAAAAAATTAAATTTTAGATTTGTGGGGAAAGGAATGAGTAAAATGGCGTTTTTATGAAATTAAGTTAATTATTGGTAATAGGAACTTGTTTTTTAGTCATCATTAGAATTAAGAGTAATATTCTATTTTTCAATCTAAGTGTTGTATATGGTTGAATTCAGAATTTTCTTTTCTATAAGTTAGTATAATTAGTTTTTACAGTAATGAAAGTTTTTAAACAATAATTGGGCTTTTATAAATATTTATAAAGTTATAAATATAAATTTCATCACGATTTTCGTAATTTGATTGATGTATGGAGATGTCAGAATAATTCTCGACAGAATTGTTTGTATCAGAGATGCAAGCCTAAATAGAATGGAAGCCCAACTCGAACCTAAATAGAGATGAGATATTCGTGGAGCCAAATTTAAAAAGAAAAAGTGAGTTATTGAATCAGCGTTTAATTCGATTTAATTTCCTATAGAGACCTATCTTTTATTAATTATAAATATTAGATTTGTCTAGATAGGTCTAGATAATATTTTCAAGTTTAAGTAATTTTCGTTGGGATATTCCAATAAAACGATAAATGAAAAGATTATCCATTTATATAATTCTTTATTTACATATAAAATTATATAATTTTTATAAGTGAAGAAGTTGTATTCCATGTAATCTCTTTTTTATATCGTCTTTCGTCTGTGCTTTTTTTAAATTTTCCCTATACATACAAACATAATCTATTCCCCTTTTATCGCATTTTGCAGTGTCGGGGTTTCACACAAACTTTTATGGGAGTGCAATGGAGGTAATGGAGCTATTATAGCAAGTACATTACGCTCCCCCATGTTTTATCACTCATACAACTTTCATACCTTATCCTAAGGAGCTCAAACACGATTGTACTAAATTTTTAAAATTCAGTCGCAACCGAGGTTTGAACCCCTGTCCCTCTGAAAGAGAGGTAGGATCTCTACCACTCGACCACAGAGGTTCTACTTTCCCCTATATTCATAGTAATATGTAGTTTATTTTTATCTAATTAATTAACACTTTCAAGCAAATGCAGTTACCTGAATAACAGCTACTACCAAATGCAGAAACTTTGTTATTACAATAAATAGCAATATCACTAAATATCCTAACCGCACTATTTGCAGTTGGATGCATATACCACTTTATGCTAAAACCATAGCTATTCTTTGTATTAACCGAATTCTATATTTCCACAATATTCAAAACAAACAATGAATTCCATTTTACTGGACTGAAGTTTATATTCACATCAGGATGGCGAAACAATTACACCAAATCTCCAAAGTTTAATAAAAAATAATTTAAAACACCGACTTCAATGAGAGAATGATACATAAAATCGTTGAACCATCCATCTTTATTGTTAGAATATATTTTTGTTCAAAACAGTGTTTTGTATGTAACAAGCAGGTTCAATTTTCTGTTTTTATGTTAGCAATAAAAAAAGGAAATCTTGAAAATGCTGCAAGCCGCTTTAAAAAATTCTTATGGACTACCTATAAACATTTTCTGACGTTTATTGCACGAAACTAAAGTTTGGATTTCCTAAAAATTTATTTTAAAGCATCTAGTAAAAAGTTAAAACGAAGATAGATGGCGCAATACACAAAATAAACGTTGTTTGAGAAAATATAACAGTAAAGAACCTATAAAAGTCGAAGATAGTCTAGAAAACTTCAAGAAAGATAAATTGAGGAGAGCTTTTGCAGGAATTAATAGGAAAATAGATCTAGATAGCAAAGACACATGAAATAAATAGAAGGGGGTAGATACTTACGAACTGATAACTAATTGAGTCTTGCAGACAAATCAATAAAATGAAATTCTTAAGTTAAAGACTTCTTGTAAATCGGAGCAGCTGCGTTTTATTGTTTCTTTATTTACTTACAAGATGGTGCACATAGTCGCCTTTAAGAAATTTTTGTAGAATGGCTGGCTCTCGTGGATGTATTAAATGTAGTTTTTATGGATATATTATTGCAATTTCTCTTGAATGATTGGCCTCTCAAACGCGTTGTATTAATCATTACTTGCATTTGGGCCAATCAGGTAAATCAGATTTAATCATCAAATTTCGCATTTAGAAGTTTTGGATTCTTTTGCGATGATTTTATCGTTAACATTTTTATTAGTTTAACTTATACATCTAATTTCACACAGTTGTGTTTTTAATATTAGAATGCATAAACCACTGCGTTCATTTGAGTGAATACAAATCGGGCCGCTTACGTCTGTTTATCGATCTATTATTTTAATAAATCCTTTATATAAGGCTGTGTTTTATAGGAATCTACTATGTAGTTTAGTAATTAAGTATCTAAATAATCCTAGTACTGCCTTTCTTAGATTATAGCAACTTTATCGTATTATTATAGTTTCTTCCTTGGTAAAACCTAAAATCTATTTACAATGCTCCTTAAATCCTTACAAGGCACTAGATTCGTATCAGGATTTATATCTCCATAAAAGGTATCAATTTCCACAAATACGTGTTAGGAAAGGTGACTTTGCCATCAATTCTTGCCGCTCAAATCTACGTTGAATCTCATTATAGAATGTACCAATCAGGTTGACGTTCGCCTGATGACGTTTTTTTTCCTAAAGACGCGTCCGCGTTAAAAGACCGTTATTTCGTTAAGAATTGAAGAATGCAAGCTCAGCATCCATTTCTATAAATTGTATTTTTGTTAAACGTAAAAATTTAATAAAAATTCACTTTATATATAGTGGTTATTGTCTTGAGTTGGGTTACCGTATTTTCTTGAAAAACTTTTTGATATTAATGAGGTTATATTTTTTTTAGAATATTTTTTCCCTTGGTTGAATCATATAACCGCATTATTTTAACTTGGATAGTCCAAGGGTATTATGTTTAACAGTTTGATATATTAGAAAATTATTTAACCTTAAAATTAACAAAACTAATTATTTTGTGGCATGTGCAACGAATTTGGTTACAGGAATTTTTATCGCAGTAATTACTACTAAAATAAGAAAAGTAAGTGATAGTCTATAAGTTGTCTGAACCTATTGTGCGAAGAAAAATAAACAAAAGGATTTTGTAATAATTAAAGCTTTAAAAGTTTTGAAATAGAAAAATTAAGAGAAACTCATAAAATGCAAGGTTAATGTGTTTAACTGTAGGTCAACTTTTAATATATTTTTATTTTGAGTAAATAATAATATTTTAGAAAGTAGAAGTAGAAATCATACTTTATCTAATATAGTCCTTTATAGGACTTTTTATAAAATAAATGTAAGAAAATTATTCTATATTGTTTATTTATTATGTGTTTATTTTTAAGGAATCCTATTTATTTTTGAAGTTTGCTTGTTTGATTACAATTCAATTGTTATAGAGCGCTTTCCCATGTTGGGAAATTTAACAATAATTAAAGAACTTATCTAAAATCATTTAAATTTAAAACCAAACACGCTGATGCTCATAGTCAACCATAATACTATTCGAAGTCAGCCAAACCTTTCAATTTTCCCATGCCCAAAAAAATGTTTGAAGTGAAATAAGTCTTAGCTCATTTAAACTATGAGAGCACAGGACTTTATTGAACCAAAGATGGAGTACAAGTACAGACCTTAATGTGTATTAATTTATGCATTCTAACTTTCCCAATTGGTAAGTTAATTTTTGTAAACAACTTTTGGTTAATCTCCTAACAGGTCTTCTGTTAGAATCTATCTTCTTTATATGTTATGTCAATTTATTTTTAGGAAATTTCTATCAGCTTTTTGTCGTTGCCTTCATTCCCTTAAAGACTTAAAGAAAGATTTAGCTTGGGGTTTAAGCGCTAATAGACTCAATCTAGGTAGTCTTTAAAGTTTAGTTAGAGAATATGTCATTTTCTGACTTCTCTCTTAGAACTTTAAGATTGCTTCTATCAACTAATAAACTTGATATTGATACTAAAAGTCAAAGGATGAGTCGTGCTTCTCAATCCAGAATCAGCTCTTTAGGGTAAGGATTCAAAGTTATAGAACTTTACATTTCTAGAAAAACTTTAATTTCTAGATTTTTAAAGTTTAAAATTTCTATGCTTCAAGATCGCATCGATTAAAAGATTTCGACTCGCTTTTGAAAAGTTCTTACGCTTCAACTTTTTAAGACTCCAGAGTTTAAAAACCGAATGAACTAATCTAGTAGCTAATGGCTAATTAATTTTCATATTATTATTATAATAACTTAATAAATCGTAAAGCTATACTACTTTCCTTTATATTCACTTCTACATAAACCAACTTCAATAAATAGTGGGTGATCGAATACGGCAGGCAATAATCGCTTGCCAAGATTGCAAACGCCGAATTCACTTTTACCAGTCAACTAAATCTACTATCCATTTTTTTAGAGTCCTCTGACTTTGATATCATATTGCTCAAAAACTACTGAACCAAATTAAATATTTTGAAAACGAGCAAATAGTAAATTTATTTCTACATGTAACAGTAAAGTATCATATTTCTAACTGGTATACTTTTATTTTTATCGGACGATACATAATAAAAGGTACCCATTTTTAGGGACAATTTCATTGAGAGTGAGTTAAATATTTTTTTTCTGGGAAAGTATATCTCATATATCTATGAGATTTTTGTAGGGGTTAGAAAAAAACCTTGCGGTTGTTATCCTATTAATTTTCGGACAAAAAAGTGTTTTATTTAAGATATATATGAAAAAATAGCGAACTATGCGTTATTGTTTATTAATGGAGATAGCGTCAAATTTTTTGCAACAATAAAAGTGCAATAACAAAAATACCTTTTTTTGTCGAAACCGCTTGTCATCAAAAATCGTTTTTTTGTATCGGCATTTTTATTATTAAAATTAGGAACATTTTTTTGAAAACAATAATGTCTACACATGAAAAGTGTTGATCTAGCGAAAAAAATTTGACGCTATCTCTATTAATAAACAAGAACGCATAGTTTGCTATTTTTTCACATTAATCTTAAATAAAACGCTTTTCTGTCTGAAAATTGCATGATAACCGCAAGGTTTCTTTCTAACCTATACAAAAATCTCATAGATATATACCATATACTTTCTGAGAAAAAAATTAGTAAACTTACTTTCAATGAAATTGTCCCTAAAAATGGGGTACCTTTTATTGCGTATCGTACGATAAAAACAAAAGTATACCAGTTACAAATATAATATTTTACTGTATTATGTAGAAATGAATTTACTATTTGCTCCTTCTTAAAATATTTAATTTGGTTCAGTAGTTCCCGAGCAATACGCTTTCAAAGTCAGAGGACTCTAGAAAAAAAAATGGATAGTAGTAAAAGCAGATTTTCAACCAATCACTAAAGGCAACGTGTCAATTACAAACAGCAACAACTAGAAAAACCCTTAGGGCCCTTCATGCACCAATCCCTAGATACAGGAACAAGAAACTTGTCAAAAACACAAAGACCTAATAGCTTACTATAGTGAAGCAATAACGGTTAATTTCATTACATTAAAAATTCATATGCAGAAGAAATTCCAGAGAATCGTATCACCATAATGTTGATACATACGAGGCGTAATCAAAAATATGCAACAAATCTTTAACTCATGCATTAACTGTGCAGAGTATATTTCTTGTTTATTATCGAGTATTATGTTATAGGTAGGCAAGTGTTTTTAAAAATTTTAAAAATAGAATGCATGAAAACAGCACGAGTAAGAATTTTATGTTTAGATAAAGAGAGAAAACTGTTATAAATTCCGACAATGTTACATGCATATCCCAAAATGGAAAACGTAAACTTTTTAAGAGTAAAAAGTCAAAAAGAACACAAAATCGCTTGAATAACCGTCGAATATTCTAAAACACACTAAAAATAACACAGGGGAAAAATCTTGATCGTCCAAGGGATTTGTTGATTTTTAGTCTTTGATTCCCAAGGCGGAATAAACCTTTAAAGACACTAAATAAGCATCTCACGACGTCTTCGAAAAGGTTATTTACTCAATACCCCAAGTTTAGTCTTTGTTGCCGAAATGTTTATCGAAACGTATCAGTTTCAAAGCTAAGCAAAAGCGAGTACAATCCGATAGACGTGTTCGCGGTTTGCACCCCCCATGTTATTTGGCGCTTCGCCACAAAACGCTGCTACGGCTACACAGAAGGACACAAAAGTAGAATGCTGGAAGACAAACATGCTGAAAGCACTTTAGGATATTTCCTGTTTGACTAAAAAAGTGGAATCTTAAAGATTTCCATGAGGGGAAACTTCTTATCAAGACTAATCATCTGGATAAAAAATTCATTCTTTAACAGTTCAATGATTTGGAAGAATCGGAAAATGCATTTTTTATTTTAAAAGTAAACGTGGTGAAATGAATCATTATTAAAAAGATTTGAATAGAAAAGAAAAAAGTTTGTTTTCACGAAAAGCGGCAAGTTTTTCGTAAGTCAATGAGTGGAATATCCACCGATTCAACCACTAGTACAAGGCGGTTGACTATTTCGTGGTGTAGTCGGATATTGTGGTCAGAGACAGCCCGCTTGGGACTCCCTCCCCTATAAAACATCTATGAAAATAGTCCGCTGAAGGCAGGGGTTGAACTCATAAATAAAAACCCCGCTATAAAATGCAACCCTGTCTGTTTACTGCGATACGCGCGAACTCTGCTCGCGCGACACGCTACCTGAGCCTCAATGTAAATAACCGTAGGACCCTTCGATCAAACATATAAAAAAACTTAGGAAAGCGAGAAGAATTTCAAAGCTCCCCAAGATTTGATAAGGACTGAATGTTTGATTTTCCATTTGCGAAATGTAGAAACGAACACACACACACACACAGAAGAACGGTGACAAAGGAACGGTTTTTGAAGAGAAGCGGCTCAACGAGTTTACTTCGCCTCCTTATCCCCATATTCAATCTTTAATGCTGACATTATCAAAAAAGTAGCTGTCGATTTGACGTCATGATACTTTCTCATCACATTTTGCTGTAATTTATTTCGTTTATCCCATATAAAAACAATTCGTTCAGTTTTACCACACTTACATTCACTAGACCCTACTTTATCTGCTACATTTAGGACTACTCACTCCAGTTGCCGTATAAAAAGCGATTTAGATCTACTATAGTTTTTATTGCAATCTAATAAACCCATTTTTAGCCCATTTTAGCAAATTTAGCAAATACGACAATATCAGCTTTGAAGAGTAATCTAAAAATATATTCAATCAATATCCTGCGTATACGTATTTAGATTCCGAGATGCAACGATTGCGATTAATTGAACTGTTAACATATTCTAACAAACGAAAATGGATAAAACTACACTGTCGTAATAAAACTTTTATGCAAAAAGGGTTAGTTAATGAGAAATCTTTGATGATATATCAAAAATATTGGGTGAGTAAAAAACTGGTCAACAGATTTCAATCTGGGAATACGATTTGCAAACATGCATCAGGTGCTGGATATCCCAATGTTGATACTATCAAAACAGTAGCCCGAATAGAACAGACGTGTGTTGTTCCATCAAGACAACACACCAATGTACAAACGTTTAATGACTACCATAGAGAAGGCCGAATGAGAATCTTGGAACAACCACCTTATACTCCAGATTTTACTCCAAGTAAAGTATTTTGTTAGTACTATATTGGAGACTATAAATGGTAGATCATTATTGTAGTAAATCTACATAAGTATGTCGTGTACTAACTTGCAGATCTTTTTTATTGGAAGTTTTATTCTCAGTCCAGTTTTGTGACAGAACTTAGAACTTTTTAAAAGTTGTAATATTTTAGTATTAATATTTGGAATTTTGGAAAAAGCTGTAATAGGAACCAGAAAATCTGTAGTTACATTACATTACACTACATTACATTACACTATGTTACATTACACTACATTATACTACATTACACTACATTACACTGCATTACACTACATTACACTACATTACACTACATTACACTACATTACACTACATTACACTACATTACACTACATTACACTACACTACATTACACTACATCACACTACATCACACTATATTATGCTACATTACATTACACTACATTACACAGCATGACACTACATTACACTACATTACACTACATTACACTATATTACACTACATTACACTACATTACACTATATTACACTACATCACATTACACTACACTACATTACTCTATACTACACTATATTGTATCTATTATTTTATTTTATTTTTGAGAAAGAAATGGGGATGACCGAAAATTTCACGACACCGATTTATATGATCATTCGGCCGACCCTATTAGAATTCACCTTCAGTAAAGATATTTATTGAGCCAAACATCGCTTTGACACGGGGCCTACAATTTTGATTCTTTATCGAAAAATGCATTTTTTTTGTTTGAAAAATTACCAGGTCGGCCAGGGATCAAACCTTCGTCGCTTAGATTATGAAGTCAACATGCAAGACACTAATGACCACCGAGACCGGCGTCAATCGTATTGATTTTATAATTTAACAATAAAATCTATCCCACTTAAGTTGTTGATTTTGTATGACTCATTTTTACATTATTTGGATCGCATAAAAAATACGAATTCTAAAAAAAATTCTTTTCACGGCTTCTCTTTGCTAGCACCACGTTTTATATTGGGAACTTTCTATCTTGATTTTGAATCTGAACTTGACTTTTCTACCTTACAATACGCACAAGAATGTAAAGAAAATCTACTCACAAATCTAACGGTATACAGAGTGAAAGGGGTTACTATGCTTTAATCTTAAGAGGTGATAGAAGATATCAAAAGTAACAAAAAAAGTCTTCTACAACTTTGTTCTAGGACTTAACACTTTTTCAAAAAAAAAATAATAAAGTTGTAAACTTTAACATCATTTTGTCGCGTTAATAATATTAATTTAATTATGGGGCTTTGCCAGAAAATCTCTTCTAGCGCAACGTTAATCATTTTAATAACATTTTTTCGTATGATCAATCATTTACGCGTAAACTCGAATTCTTTTCACATTTATAAGTTTTTGAATATAATTGAATTTTTAAATGTAAAAGGAATTTGATTTTACGCGTAAACGATTGTTCATACGAAAAATTGTTATAAAAGGAACAATTTTTATTTTGTCGCAATTAAAATTCTTTGGTGAATCTATTTGTATTAAAAAATATGCTTAAGTCACTCTGCTCGTTCCAGTGTTAACGAATCCGATATGGTACGTCAAGTACTATTTTTATAAATTTTTTATATGAGGCTCTATTATATAGGAAATTTATTTTGTATTTTGATAAATAAATATTTGAATAATTTCCATATTCCTTCATTCAAGCTATCATGTTATCATGTTATTATAAATTTTCTTTTGGTAATGTTTAAGATTTATTTACAGCGCTGCTAAGTCTCTAAGTCTAAAGCGTTAAGTCTTCAGAGCACACTATATAGTATCAAATTTCACATAGCTATATATGGTTATAATGTGCCACTATTCTCTTGCGATAGTTAATTTTTCCGTAATATTCTAGACACCCTAGCTCACTTTGTCTAGTATCAGGTTGACTTTAGACCGGTTGATGCGTTTATCCGAGTACAAAAACACTTCTTTATCCAGAGTTGAAGGATGCAATAGAAGCATCTATGTTATGAATTGTAAAAAATTGTTTTAGTTCAGTTTGGCTTTCGCATTTTCTGGACAATTCTTTGATAAAAACAGAATATTCTGTGTTTGTTTATGTCCTCAAGTCAATGACGCATTAACAGAAAAAAGAAACCTTTGTATAATTTGTTGAAGGTAAGTTAATTCTTTAGTGTTCATCTCTTTGTTTTAAGCAGTTCATCATTTTTTGTTTTTGTAATGATCTAATTTAAATCCGGTTATTAAAGAGCTTTGACCTGGGGTTTTGTTCCAGTCCGAACACGTTGTTTTTAAATCCGCTTCCTTGGATAATCGTTTTAAAGTTGGGTTGACCGGTCACAAAGTTCTTTTCAGATAGCATGTGTTCTTTCTAATATTTTGACATTATACTTATCAGAACGTATGCAAGCAAACTTATAATGATACCTATTATTAATAAAATGTATTCAATGTTTATGCCAAGTTTCATTTCAAGTTATGCTACATATTTGATGCTATTTTCTGGTTATAATATCAAGTTGATTATTGTACATTACCTACAGCATGTCGTTGCTTTTGTTGGAGCGATTGCTATCACTTCTTGTACTAACCTGCAAAGAAAAAGAAATCATTAGATTTTGGAATTTTTTTTAAAAAGTGTGTTTTTTTACTAATCGTAGAAGTTAGATTTTGCGACGATTGCAGATTTTGTGCACCAAAAGTACTTTATTAAAGCATTTAAAAAAGTTAGTTGTTTGTGATTTTGTTTAGAGTCCAATATATGGTTCATTATATTACTAGTAACATAATGACAGTTTTAATAGCATGAATTTACAAAATTTCCTTGAAATTAATGATGCAAAGTAGAAAAAAAAGCATGAGAAACCAATAGCAACACCAAAAGGAATTCCATTAATTTAACTCAAGCTTTCCATTAGGTAATACAATAATTTCTATTAACTGGACTCGTCCAATAAAGCATTACATTATGTATTAGTTACATAAAAGGCTATTATCGAATTATGACATATAATACAGTTTCCATGGGATTAGGCACCTTTATACTTTTGATTCACATCAAATAAATTGATAGGCTTTTATGCAGTAATAATGATTTGCTTCATGAATTAAGTAAATATTATTTAATATTATATTTTTATCTAACCTTAAACTGAACTCAATTTGTTGATAAAAAAATTGTATTATTATTAAATTATAAAATGTATCAAAAATGAATATTTCACTCTTGGCTTCTTTAACTTTTCTATTTTCTTCAAAACTCACACATAGACAAAGTTACCTTTAACTTCCCTCGTACAAATATGTTGCAACAGAGACACTATTATTATTATTTTTCTTTTTGTGTTGCTGCCACTTCAATCTTCTAATTTCAATAACCATAAACCGCAACCTCTCTTTTCTTTGTTATGCCATCTTCAAATAATGTTTTCACAATAAAATATATAATGAGTAAGTTATTGGTAACGTTAAACACCAAATTATTCCTCTTCTTTACAAGCCGTTCATTCCTTTTTTTTAATTATTATAACTTCATAAGCAAAACATTGTTTACATAAAAATCAAACAAATACAACAAAAAGTTTATATCCAAAACTTCTTAACATTTTATTTTTCACAAATTATTATTAATTATTATCTTAATATTTTCTTTATTATTCTTCTGTTATTAGCCTCATCTTTCTAACAAATTTCTTTTATTTTTCTTCTAAGTACTTGATTATTATAAATTAATCATTGTACAAGAGTTAAACAGATTATAACTATCAACAATATAAATTAACACATCTTTGGTAATCAAAAATGTGTATATACTTCCAAGAAACCAAAGAGGTGAATCCTTTGAAATAGTATTAATAAATTATTGGTATTAAAATAAATACATATAAACCAAACCTTGACTGTCTCACCAATAAAAAAATTAAATAAGAGAAACAAATCAAATCACCACTATAAAACTACTATAATATGCATGTACTGTTTAATATAGAATGCCTAAATTTTACAAAATAGTTGTGATTTTTGAAATATTGCGTCATAATATAAGAAATTAACCTTTTTTTATACTTTTAATTATTTTGCAAAATAAACTAAAATTGCTATTTATGTTTCTATTTTAATAACATAATAAATATTCACATAAGATAGCACTTGTACAAAAACTAGCGATAATATAAATAAAATTATTGTTTTATCAACAATAAGAACAAAATAAACAATGAAAAATGAACAAAACACTACAAAAAGTAAATAATGAAAAATGATAAAGTCAAGCGTTTCCGCAGAGAAGCGGGAAGCGAACAATCGAACCGGTGTTGTGTATTGTGTAGTACTGCACTTTGTTTGATGTATTCCATCGCCAATATTGTCGTAGTGTTTGTTTTTCCTTTCTTTCTGGTTATTAACATTCTTTTTTCTTATATCTTTTTGACTTCTTTGTTGTAATTCTCACACACACAAACACACACACACACACACACACACACACACTGATTTAAAATATAAATACTTGATTTATAAAAAATTAATTATTACTTATTATAAAAATTAAAAGCTCTATTCATCCACACGATTATTAAAATTAAATAGATCAATGAGAAAATCTTTGTTTGGATACTATAGAAACAAACAAAATTTGATGAGAAAAATATATGATCGCGAAAAAAAATTGTCTAGAAGGCCTTGAAATTTATTTTAAAAAAATATGTTGGTAACACTACCATCCTTGATTGTTTTCCATCAACATTTTATTTACTTTATTTTGAAGTTAAGTTTAATACAAATAGATTTTCCCAATTTCGGAAGTAACTTTCGATTATGAATATTTCGCATAAAACTAATTTTTATGTTTAGTATAAAATACAATTCGAGTAAGAATTCAGTTCTTTCTCAAAAACAGTTTAGGTTGTTGTTTTTAATAAACGTAACCTGAAACTGTCAGACATAAAGTATCAAAAAAAATAAATAAACGGCAGTTGGTATACTATTTTATTCAGAATCATTACACTTAAATAATCAAAATAAAAAGTATTTATAAATTTCAAAATAAATTTTCTGTAAACTGTCAATATTATAGCCCCTTTATTTTGAAATAGTAGCGACAATGATTGATCTCGCTGCTGGAGCGAAAGCACCAGAACGATGTTGACGACATTGAAAGTGACCAGATTTGATATACGCCTATGAAATTCTAATTTTGAAACAACATTTTATTAAATTGAGGTGACAATATGCATGTAGTAACTTTATGTTTATTAAAGCTTGTCAGGTTTGCTCCACGATGTCGCTACTATTTGAAATAGAGGGGCTATATGTCAATAAATTCCAATCAGCCATCTATCGACCAAAATAAATTTTTAGTAAGGTTTCGTTGTTCGCCGCTAGATGGCAATGTATGCTCTCAGTGTTCATAGATAATATAATAATATACTATATTATTATATTATCTATGTCATCATTTTAAAATTGAAAGTTAATTCCATCGCATTTATTAAATATAAAATACGTACTGAAAAAATAAAACTAATATTAAATAAAAAAATATTTTTAGCGTTAAATACATTTATAAAACTAAATTACTAAAACCTAAATAGGATAAAACGTCTTGTTGTAAATTATTTACAAATAAAAGTTGGCCAAAACTGTACTGGTCAGTTTTACAGACATGTACAGTAATTGTTAACCACTTTGCTGCTGCTATAGCAATAGCTTACCTTCCAAGGTTTTTACAATGATAGAAATGTACAGTTTGCAGTATGAATGTGAACAAACAATAGTATGCGATACTCAACGTTAAGTGCTTCCAAGAAATCTCGAGAATTGTCAAGAATTGTCAATTTTTTGGAATTTTCTTCGATCTGTTACTAAGACACTTACCGATCTCGTATCGTATATGTAGTGTATTATTTACTAGGAAACATTGGGAAGTGGAATTTAGGTATTAACATTCAAGTAGTAAATCCTTATTTCTTCAAAACCTTTCCTCCCAGTTTTTTTTTGTAATTTGCATTAAAAGTAACAGTTAAATACATTTAAAAAAATAGTTACTATATCTAGTAGTAGGCTTAGTCAGTTATGATTAAAAATTATTCAGTAATAATAATTATTTAATAAAAACCTACTTTTTCCTGTAATGTAAATTCCGTAAAATAGTGTAATGCAATCTAATTATTTAATTCCATAACCGTTTCTCTGTTTTTATAATACACTGCAGACAAAGGTGTATTATTACGTTGGAAACTTCATTTTCCCTAAAGAGGTAATTGTAATGTAAGTGACAGTAAACTAACGAATAATAAATGTTCACAGGGCAATTTTGGTTGAGTACGGATTCTAGCTGCGAAATTATACACTATGCCTTGTTACTAATTTTAGTTTATAGTTTCTCCTCCTCTAGCTTCGTGCTTTTGTAATGTCTAAGACTCGTAATAAATGTAGATCTGTGTATGTATGTAAACACGGAAATAAACTAAATACGAGTTGTTTCTTTGTTTAACCATCTCATATACAATGTTAAATTAAACAAAAAGAACAAAAAAATGTAAACAGTGTATATCATTTTAATATGCAAAGAGTTAGGAAAGTTTCACAATTTCCGTGTTAATTGCTTCAGCATTATAATTCTAACCTAATAATAATGATGTCGGGTTAGAATTAATGCGACTTGGGGATTGGTGGCAGGGTAGGATAATAAATAACACCAAAGTAACAAAATAAACACTATATGAAATAAAAGAGTACGATAATAATAATGGGTAAAGACTTACAAGTTGACCGGAGCTACTGAAAGGTGGCTTATTGTTTAAAGTTCAACTTGGAACTAAAAAATCCTCACAGCAGCTTGGTTTATATAAGGTACGATTATTATGGTTGACGAGGCTATTTTAAGTATTTGTAAGTGCTTAAAAGCATGCTCTTATTTTTTTAGTTTTGCACACTTCATGCCAGTACTTCACTTTTCTGTTTGTGCACGGCATGGCACTACAGTAGATAATCTAACTTAAACTTCACAAGACCTATGCATGCTAGAGCATATAAGTTTTACTTTTAAGGCTCGAAATGTGTGACCGCATATCAGAGTAGTTTCAGGACAAGTGCACGACCGTTAGGTTTATTTATAGATCTTGCATCGACATTCCATTCTTATTTAACGTCAATACCATTCCAGTATAGAATAATTCAGAATAATTCAAATAGGTATCCATTTATGATGCCAAACTGAACTAGTGCGTGAATATCAGGGCCGGCTATTGGGCCTCTTATTTGTTATTTCTACTTTCTTTTTGTCTATTTGAAACTACTCTACTTATTCCAGAACACCCGTTAAATATGTAGACATAAATTGCTTATTCGACAAATCTTTTCAAATTGTAAACTTGATGTACTCGTATATTATGTGTCTAGGAACTGTCAAACATGGTTTTAATACGTGCTGGTTACCTTCCACTCACAAGTACCGTTCCATTACTACTTTATATTTATGAATATGCTCTAATAGAATTGATTTGTCGTGTTTACTTATATTCTATATGCAATTAGCTGTTCATAAATTTAATTTAGTTACATATATTTTTCTCAGTCAATCGTCAGAATTACTATAAACAGATACTACCTACTTAATATTTACTTGGCAGTTAAACACAATAACCTTGAATTTTACAACTTTAAATTAATTTTCCTTTTTATAGACTTTAACTATTTAATTGTTGCAAACTAATCTATTTAAATTTTGTTTGTATAATTGTTTAATAACTTAAAGACTATCACTTACGTTCTTTATTCTCCTGCAATCAATAATAACAACTTGCATAATATCTTTAAATAAGTTCCTGTTTGTGGTGGCTTCTGCTAATTGATAATTTTTTAAATACAGCTTCCCCAAATCCTTTAGGTCTTTATTACGCATTCATTTAGCAAAAAATAGGTCAATTCAACTCTCAAACAAGCCAATTTTTAAATTACACAAGTAGGCGATCTTAAAACAAATGTGTTAGGGTGGAACGAAATCACAAATTGCAAGAAGGTTTTCTTTTAATATGCCATTCGCTTAAAGACCGGTGCAAACAAATAAGATTATATTTTTGCCAAAAAGCCTCCCAAAAAATGCGGCAACCAAACCCAACCAAATCGAACCTGAATCGCGTAAGCTAACGACAAAACTACAAAAATATTGTTTTTACAATTTGTAAATTGGAATCTTTCGATTCCAGCAATGTTGTTCTATAATCTCTCAGTCTCGGTGGATTAGTAGTTTGCATGTTTGCTTCATAATCCAAAGATCGCAGGTTCGATCCCCGGCCTAGCTGGTAATTTTTCATAGCGGATAAAATTTAAAACATGCCTTATTTTCGGATAGGAAGTAAAATGGTAGGTCCCGTGCCAATGCGATGTTTGGCACGATAAAGATCCCTACTGGGGGTGAAATTCCCCCAGATTCGGCTAAATTCTACTAGGGTCGGCCAAATGATCATAGCAATCGGTGCCATGAGGTACGACGGATGCTCCGCCATCCTGATTCCTCGCCCAAAAACAAACAAACAAACAAACATATCGAGTGGAAATACCTGATTGATAGGTGATTTGAAGAGACTCAAAATGGTTTTCGTAGCCAATAATTATATACCTTATTTACCTATTTTCAAGCAATTTTGGTAATTTAGGGGGCGGTCCGACTCGATTTTTAAATTCTACATAGATGAAAATTATAATAAATTCTTAATAGCTTTTATAAATTAAAAGAGAGAATTATTCAAGTATTTATTTATTGAAATAAAAGGACTATTCCTATATAATAAAGCCTCATATAAGCGATTTATTTAAAAAACAATGTATGGCGTTCTGTATAGTCGAAAACTTTATGAATTAAAATAATAATTTTAATTAAATCGTAAAAAAAGGTTTCAAAGCTCCAATGTTCTAAGTTTTTCAGCTTAAACTCAGACACAATTTTTACAATTCCATAATTTTCAATTTTTGTAGTTTTAGCTTTTCAGCATCTATATTGAGAAAATTTTAATAATTTAAGTATGTATTTAGGATGTTGTGTATTCATTGCATATCGATTCACAGTTCTTTCATTACAGAAACGTACGCTTAAAAGCTTTTGTGTGCTTGAAAAGTTTTAAACCTAAAAAGATATAGTTCTGAAGCTTCACACCTTCGTAGTTTTGGAATTCTGTAGTTTTTAATATTATTGATTTGTATGTTCTAGATAGTGTTAAAAGAAAGCTACAGTTTAAAACCGCCCATACAATTTTAATTGCGACATCTCCATTTCTTTTATTAAAAATTCCCTTTAGAATAGGCAACCCAGTATTCGAATATTTATTTTTCCGAATAATTAACAACCTCTAATTCCTATTTTCACATCTTAGAGGCGTTTTCTGGTCTTTCTTTCGTAAGATTGAATGGAATAAAAGAGTCTTTAAAAATAAGTTTTTCGATTGCAGCAGTTGTAAAATGCCAAGATCGTTGTAGTAAAAAAAGACTAAAAACCTGCATGGCAAACAATCTGCGAGTTTCTAAAATGGTCAATATTTTTGATTTACTGAATTGCACACTGTCATACTTTCGAATTTACATGACATAACTGCCTTGGTGGCTTACTGACACCCTCTTTTAGTAGCTTTCTTAGATTGAACATTGAAAATCCCTATATCTCTACTCCAGCGGACGAACTTTACACTGTCCTGTAAAGTTCCATTCCAAGCGTGAACTGGGCTAATTCTGCTCACCCCGAAATACCAATTAAAGAACTGATGAGCCTTTCGACAGAGTATCATCTGACTGAGACCCGGCGTGTACAGCTTGGAGATGGGATTACCCTCAGGAAACGTCCAATTACTTTGTGATCCCCGCACTGATTATTGAAAATAAAAATTAAATATTAAATATTTAACAACTATTAAAGAATTCACTTGTGATTTGCCAGATGCTTATTTTAATCATGGCTCATATTTATTACGAAACTTTATTATGAATGAAGTCGATACTATCTATCTGTATCATTTATTTGTATGCTTTGAATATTCATAAGCAGACAAAGAAATGCGAGAATTCTGAATAATTCTAGCCTCATTTATTAATTGAGATTATCTAGTTTTGGAAGTAGTTGGTAGAGTAAGATTAATTGGATGCTTATTCGTGAGGTAATTAGAGAGCGATATTATCCGGTGCTTCTTTTGTAACTCATTCAAGTTTGGGCTATTATTAAACCTTCTTAGTAATTATTTAAATATTTTTTATTTATTTGTTTGTTTGTGTTTTGACATGTTTGTATTTATGCAATTGTGCAATTAAACAAAAGGTAAAATTAGTTGAAGATTAATTTTTGAAACCGGAACTGCTTGAGTAACAATGCAACCCTGTCTGATCCCAGAGGCGTGAGAACTTCATAAGAGTATTTCAATGTAACGATTTCATTATGGCTTTAAATTATTTCAAAATTGACGAAATTATGGTTCTAGATATTCAGGATTATACATTCTTAAAGTCTCAGAATACCCAAGTCTTATAACTTCAAATTTGTATGATTTCATAATTATTGAAGGAGGAAATCGGAAGAATCGGGCGACTTCCAGCCCGAGGGCCTGAAGGGCCACCACCATCACCTTCTTGGCATTATCACCATTCTAACAGTCTTGGTACATAAATAACTAAAAATATTCGTAAGCTCGTTGACTGATTAATTTCCATTTTTTTAATTACATACATACGTACAAGGTTTGCCTTTCCTCCGGAGAACGAATTTCGTTATACATTTCGACGGTGACTGGACACTTCGCCGACCGTCGGCATGTCACTGATCACAAGCGGTGCACACTTTGTCATCTGTGAACACTACACCGACCCTTAAGAGCCGTCCATAGTTACAATTCGTATGGGGATTTTAACGTGAAGTTCCGAAGCAAAAGCTAATTAACCTGTTGATTGATTTTGGTTTGGTTTTCACAAATATCATCTTTGTGATGTTTTCAACAATATGACCTTAAGTTAGGTTAGGTTAGTGTCCATTGTCGACAAAGTGTCCACCGGTTGCAGTCGGCGTAGTGTCCACGGTCGGCAAAGTGTCCAAAAGGGCCAATCGGCGTAGCAAACACGGTCGGCGAAGTGTCCGCGGTCGGCGTAGAGTCCTATACCCATTTCAAGAAATACACTAGAAAACCCTTAAAATAACTGTAAATAATTAAATTTTAATAAAAATGGATTATTATATTTTCATTAGGCAAATAAAAGAAAAGAAAACGCTTTTATTCACTAGGGCTACAAATTGAATACTTTACCTCCATAAGAAGACACACTTTGCTTCCTGAAACTTTCTGTTATGGTAGTAGAAAAATAAATTTTGATCATTTTAACCAAATACCATTACAGTGGCAGCTAATTGTAATTACAATAATAACAATTAAACAAATTCGATTGTTAAGTTATAAAATATGTTATTCATATTTCATAGCACAATATGGACAATTTGTTTTCTTATTTCAATGGGACGACTACATACATAACATATATAACATTAACCTTAACTCACATTTTCTAGTCCGTTAACATCAAAGATAAAAAAAACTACTGACTCTAACTGCTTTAAATGAAGGTAATAAGTGCAACTGACAAAAGACAAAAGTTATAACCTTTTAGATATGAAGCATCCTACAAAAACAAAAGACAAAAATTCAATGCATGGATCATTAAATGAGCAATGATGGGACTTACTCAAAGTAGATTAATTTTTACGATGCCTTTTATACGAAAAAGACTTTTACTTGATAATGCTGTTACAGTTCAGATATTCATATTTCAAGCAAAAATTTTATGTGACTAATGTTTAATTAAAAGGCGCAAAAAGGAAATGAGAATTGCAGAAAGTCTTAAATCATAACAATGCTAAGGGTGAAATGGAAAAAAGTATTCGCGACATTATAAAAGCGAGTGAGTCATAAGGGCGAAGGAAATTCCAGGATTTGTTAGAGAGCCACAGTATATACGGTTCCCATTTTAAAATACGACGATCTTGAGAAATAAAAAAAATGAGAAACGAAACAAACGGTGCGTAAAAACGTTTTCAGCAGTATAAAATATGGGATCCATCTCGGTGTCTATTGGCTACTGTTCCGGGCTGCCATGACATCCGGAAATATACTTTTATACCTTGACGTGATGCGGAAGGAACAGTTGATAGAACATTCCGAAGCGATAATCGAAGCCCGCGTGGATCGCGACGGGCAAGTGCAATTCTTGCCTCCATTAATTCCTGTCCCTTTCCTGTCTCCTTGGGCGAGGAGGGATAAGATCTGTCCATCTATCATCCCTTTCATTATTTAGCTGCGTTTGACGCCGAATGTATAACCGCTTATCTTTTGGCTCATTGTCATTGTTAGAGGTCTGCATTGTGGTTTGTCTAATGCGTGTAGTTGATGGAACAAGAATGGCCAAATGCGACGGTCGCGCTTACTAACTGTACAACCCCCGTTTCGCATAAATTCCACTATACTATATAACCCCCACTTTAAAATCGTGCACGGAATCACAACCAAAACCACAATAATACGATCGTGATAACGTCTAACACTGTAATTTCGTCGTTTATTTCGCTACGAATTCCTCTTTAAAAACCATGAACTGAACCACCATCAAAACCTCAATAATACAACCCCTAACTATATCCCGTAACACCCAGCTGAGCAATTTCTATGTTTATGTGTGTGGGGACTATAAAATACACACTGCCTTTCAGCTTCTAGATGTGGGGGAAACTATAGTTCCGATGCTGTGAATATATAAAGCGTTGATTATTACATGACAAATTGGAATTGTCAGAGTGGTGTACTGCATGAAGCGAGAGAGGGTGGATAGATAAAAAAAAGAGAACGAGATAACGCAAAATGTAAAGCAGCAGGTTTTGATGATAAGGAATGAAAGCGTTATAAATCAATAAACAGGAAAGATATTACTCTTGAGGAGAAACCAGGAATAAATACTCCCGTAAAAGTTGGCCACGGATATAAAAAAAATTGAATGTCTGAAAACAAAATAATGTAGACTGGAAGAACAAAGGAAAAATGAGAATGGAAATGTTATAGGAGACAAACTGATGTAAAGGTAAATATGAATGCTCAATCATGCGTGAAAGAAATAAAAAATTTAATTTAAGAAAGAGAAGGCTGTGTACGTCGGGACCATCTAAATCAATATTGCGTCCTCATAAAAAAGTTAGACGTGTATTAATTTAAAGGAAAGAGGTTTCATCAAAGAGGGAAGAGCTTTATTTACTTCGACAAAACTTGAGCGACACTGTTTTAAGGAAGATAGAGACTTTCATTTTGGGTACTTTTTATCATAAAAGTACATAGGTTACATCTTAAACAATATGTAAAAGGCCCTACATAAATACTTGAAATAGGCGTGTATTCTCGTTTTCGATAGAAATTTTATGTTGATAAAAATAACCATAGAAAAGCTAAATTCAAGAGAGGACACAATAATAAAATTCTTTTGATGCTGAGACTGAGCTCGTTCGAAGAGCAAAGGCGGTCGGATAAGAAAGGCTACCATATTCCACCCGTTAGATATGATTACTGAGAATTTTGCTTCTTTTTAGGTTCATGACTATGGCACTGTTGGGATATGTCAAACATGAACCAGCTAGTAACAGTACAGCGTGGAAGATAGACTTGATATATAGACGCCCTGTGAACGGAACAGTACTACAAAACTTAAACAGAAGATAAGCAAAGACGCAAAACACAAAAGAAAAATTGAGCAGTGGAAGAGGTAGCTGAGGAAAGGACTAGGCAGAAATATATCGAAGAAACGTAGCAAGAACTGTTACATATACCTTCGCCTATAGAATCGAGTAAAAACAAAGAATGGAAAACCGTAAAAGATGCAATACAAAATGCTGCAGAAAAAGGAATATGTTATAGCCAAATAAAAGGTACATGGTATGATGAAGAATGTGAAGTGGGAAGAAACCAAAAAAGGAATCAAAAATTAAATAGCTACGAACATGACGGAAAGAAGATAAAGAGAGATAAAAAAGACGTAACAAGAAAATAATAGACAAATAAAAAATAGAACAGGAATGTAAAGAAACATTATGGCACACACGAGGAGAAGAAACAATATCAAGCAAAGGGGATTAAAACATAATCAAGGACAGACGCAAAACGATGAAATGACAGTAAAACCAATATGGAGAAATCACTTCCAAAATCTCATATACATATAATGAAGTAGCTCGAAAGAGGCTGGACAAAAGTAGATCCAAAACGGGGAAGTCACTGATGCAATATTAGTCTATTATTTCATCAGTTACTTCTTTTTGTGTCTACTCTTGTTCAACTTCTTCTTCTGAGCAACAATATAAATATAATGAAGTGAAACAAATCATAATGAAAATAAGAAACGGCAAAACCCCTGGCTTGGATGGAAAAAGTAAATAAAGATATAATAAAATATAGAGGAGACGATCTACATAACCACCAAATTATTAAAGAAATATGGAAAAGCGAAGAAATGCCCGATGAGTGGAAATGTGGGATAATTGCCTCAATATTTAAAAATGGAGACCCGAAGTTAAGTACAGATTATAATAATTCAAAAACACCACTTAAGGCAACCACCTTAAATATTTATCAACAACAAAATTTTAAAAACATATCATTCGACTCTAAATCACCACAGAAGTCCAAGGTTTCCCTCAAAATTCAAGCAAGAATACTCACCTGTGGAAATACGTACGTGTTTTATTACTCGATCCTTCTTGATGTCTCAAGTCAAATGGTAACCATTCCCGGACCGTCCCGTGTAACCTCTTGTCACCTCCGAAGCTTGCAAAGTGCTTGTGCCGTGATAGCCCAGTAACTTATGCTGCAGAGAGCCTTACATGTGGCCGCTATTATAGGTCGTATGCCAAAATGCTCATTTCTTGCTTATGACGTCACTTGAACAAAAATAACCGCCTCTACCCACAACCTCTCAAGTCACAGTATTTTTGTATTTTTCACGTTCATAGTTTAAAATGGGGAAAAAATATTAAAAGTGATTATGTTTTTTTCGTTTCTGGTAATTTGCTTTCTTTGACATTGCTGTAACATACTATATGTATCATTATGTATATTGTCGGACATTACGGGCAGCTGGAGACCATATGGAAAAGTGTAATGGCCTAGGAATGTTGTAATTCGACTTGTGACATTAAGAAGAGACGATGGATGTAATTTGGTCACATTTGATAAAGATTTTGCTCGTGAGGGAAAGAGCATGGGGTGGGTAGCAGATCGCTTAAAGTTGTTTTATCGATGTTTCTATGATGTTTTGGAGTCACATATAAATATTTAAGTGGTCTTGGGGTGTTATCAGGGTCTCTGGGGGGAGGATACAAGGTTCCGAAGTAGTGTTTCAAACTTTTTAGGTCATAGAAACCAAAGGGAATTGGTGAGGGTGGTTACTTGTGTGCTGTTTCTAAAGGCCTTAGTTTACAGAAACTGCAATGGTGACTCTCATGTGTGACCACTGTTGCTCGATATTTGGATGGAAGGGCATGAGATAGTTTGCAGAGCGCTTAGATTTGTTTCATCGAACGTGATTTGGAGCCAAATTACACGCCATATTTTGGTTTGTTTTTAATAAATATTTAAGTGACCTTGAGTGTGGGGTTATCAGGGTCGGCGTTCCCATTTTAAACATATGGGGAGTTGGTGGGAGGGTAGTTGTCTCAGGTAGTGTTTTTAAAGTCCTTACAGTACGGATATTCAATGGTATACCCTATGTTGGTACCTTGTAAATCTTTTTTGCAATGGGTTTTGGTAATAAGAGGAATAGGGGAAAGTCATACAGAGTCTACTAGTATACTTATAGCAATTTTTACGTATTTTTTGTAGGTTAGGCACAATAGGGGTTGGAGAGGGATTTTGGGTGGTGTTATAGAACTTATAGGTTATGGAAAGTCTAATAGTATAAAACGTGGGAATGTTAGCTTATATGGGTCAGTTGTGTGGATATACAAAATAGGATTCCATAGCCCACTTAAAATAAATACACGATTAAAATTCCAAAAAAGAAACTAAAAACATTGAAAGCCTGCTTTATCAATTGGAAGTAACAAGTTTGAATGGTTTCTGTCCAAAAAGTTGAAAGTATATAGTACCAAACAAAAATATCCAATGGGTTAAGGTCCGAGGAATTGGGGGGCCACTCTTCCTTGGTCAAGAAATCTGTTAATTTATTCCAGCGCCATATTTAAACATTTGGAACCCTGCTCCGTCCTTTTGGAACACGCAATAACCCATACCATATTTTTTTGGGAATTTGGAACAAATTTCAAAACCGCTATCTCATAATATTCTGCATTAACTTTACCTATTTCTCGATAAAAACCAGGGGTAACTTTTTACAAATAATTGCACCCTATATCACCATTGACGATGTATTATAGTAACTTGAAACATACGCTTTATTTTCATTGCTATTTTGACCGATTTCTGCCATTTTAAAAATTATGTGGCTCTTGCAGCACAAACAACTTATCGTCTAAAAGACAAATTTGTCACCCGAGTCCTTTTTGCATAATGTTTTACTTGTCATTCGTATCCACTGAAGAGGTGATAGTACACATAAAACGCAACAAAAAAGCTTAATATCATTAGTGTCTATCTTTCATAATAACCGAAAAAAAAATGTTTTTGAAAACTGCGTTGGAGGTCAGTGGTTTAAGAATCACAGTTGGAGCAGGATATACCTAACTGCATTTTCAACGTGTCATCAGATACATTGATGCAGCTGATGATAGGTGATGTCACAGTTTGTTTTGACTATTTTTCAACAGTACCCAAAAGTTGACCTTTTTAGCAAGTTTTTTCGATGTGCGTGAAATCAGAACTGGCATAAAGGTTTTTTGGTACCTATTGAAAAATATTATCACCTATTCAGAGGATACCAATCTTAAGTGAAACACCATGTATATTAATAATTACGTTATATAAATTGCTACAATAATATATGCTACAATAGGTCTGCAGACAATAATTTGTAAATAACCGATTAGATGCGATTCTAATTTGTCATCAGTATCTGAACTAAACAAAGATCCTCATGTAATCTAAAATCTCACACAAAGATTATTTCTTACTATAAGGGCGCGTGTGGGGATGCTGGTCACCCCATCGGGCGTCTTCCCAAGTGGCGGATAAGGGAACGCTCGCCAGATATGGTGGGTACCGGGCAAATAAAATACCCAGGGCGGTTCAAAACCAGCAGCAGCGTCTGCCTCAGAATGAGCGGCTGCAAATAGCATCTATTCCCATATTGGGCGGCTAAAAAAAAGCGGAAAGCAATGAGAAACTACCTCTTAAACTTAAACTTTATCAAGACAAACAATTATGGCGACACATCAATGCAAAACGGCCCCTAGTCCGCGGCAGACCTTAAATGGTCAAGGGGTGCAAAAAATCCCCGCATATAAATGCTAGAAACCACCCGAAAGTGGAAAACAATAAAGAAATACCTATCAAAATTAGCACCTGGAATGTCAATACCATCCCAGAGATGGAGAGAATAAACATAAATGTCCTAGGAATAAGCGAAATGAGATGGAAGGGAACGGGAAAAGTAAACATAGGCGATTCAACTGTATATTACTCCGTAAACAACCTACCTGATCACCCAAACGGAGTTGGAATCATAGTAGACAAAAAGACGAATAAATCGGTTATATACCGCAAACAGATAGAATACGTTAATCCAACTACAAGTAAAATCAAAAAATATTGATATAATACAGGTATATGCACCTACAGCAGAAAAACCCGAAGCAGAGATAAACAATTTCTACTCCCAAATAGAACAATTAAAATCACACATCAAAAAAGACGAGATAACAATAATCAAGGGGCGATTTTAATGCCAAAGTGAGAAAAGGGCCACTACAAGATGTAGTAGGCGAGTATGGCTTGGGCGACAGAAACCCAAGAAGGGACACATTAGTACAATTCTGCCAAGAAGAAAATCTTATAATAAGTAACACATGGTTTAAACTACCCCCGAGTCGCATATATACCTGGAAATAATATATATATATATATATATATATATATATATATATATATATATATATATATATATATATATATAATAATAATTGCTACAACCCATAGCCTGGAAACCAGGCCCCAGAAGCTATAAGCTTGTGCGGGAGGGAGGGGGCGATTATTATTATTACGTAGGCCCTAAATGCGGCTGCAGCCGACTTACAGATGGAACAGCGCAAATCCCACATTTGTGTCACAGCTAAGGAAAACTGCAGAAAACCTTAACCAGATCTGCCGGCACCGGGAATCGACCGCGGGCCGCTTGGGTGAAAGTCCAGCACTCTTAGACATTACACTACCAAGGCTGTCAAATACACCGCAAGACCAGCCAGGACGTATAATCAGAAATCAAATCGATTTTATTCTAATAGAAAAGAGATACCGAAACGGAGTTCTTGGAGCAAAGACCTACCCGGGACGTGGGGTCGGACCATAACTCTGTAGTATCACGCATCAGAATTAGATTAAAAAAGATAGGGCAGAAGTCAAACACAAAACCAAATATGACAATATTAGAAGATCAAACACAAAAATAACAAATATCCACGGCACTAAACAACGAATTAAGAAAAATAGGCGAAACAGAGGCTGAAACAGATCAAGAGCAAATAGAAAATCTCTGGAAACAATTCAAAAACACTCTAAACGATATACAAGCCCAAACTGTAAGAGCAACAAGATATGACAAAAAAATGAATGGATAACAAAGAAAATCTTAGAACTAATGGACGAAAGGCGAACGTATAAAAACACAAACCAACAGAGGTATAATCAAACCCAAAGAACAATAAGATGAAAATAAGAGAAACCAAAGAGAAATTGTTGAACAACAGATGTCAAGAGATTGAAGAACTACAGAATAACACAATCTCTTTAACTTATATAAAAAAGTCAAGGAAGTTACTGGAAATTATAAAAAATGTATGCCAACAAGATTAAAAAAGAACTAAACAGCGAATGGATAAAATATATACAAAAACTATTTGATGATGAAGTCAACCTTTCGAACATCGCTGAAGGCGAAACAGGATCAAAAATTTTAAAGGCAGAGGTAATCAAAGTGTTAAACACAACTGTAAAAGGAAAAGCTGCAGGACCAGACGACATTTATGCCAAATTCCTAAAACTGATAAATGAAGATAATATAAACATAATGACCAATTTGTTCAACAAAATATATGAAACAGGAAATATACCAGATGACTGGTTAAAGTCAACGTTTATCCCTACACCAAAGAAACCTAATCCGAACAAATGCGATCAATTCCGATTAATCAGCTCAATGAGCCATGTTCTAAAACTATGTTTAAAAATAATATACAACAGAATACGCAAAAGAAGCGAGGAAGACCTAATCGAAGAACAGTTTGGATTCCGGGATGGCCTTGGCACTCGAGAAGCTTTATTTGAGTTATCAGTATTATGGCAAAAATGCAGAGACCAGAGAAAGGAGGTATATCCCTGTTTCATCGACTATGTCAAAGCATTTGACAGTATAAAACACGCAGAACTAATAACCATATTACAGAATAAAGCTTGGATAAACAAGACATCACAACTATTATAAACATATGCGAACAACAAACAGCAGCAATAAGATTAGAGAATTCAACTACAGCCGAAGTGCCTATTAAACGAGGAGTCCGTCAGGGATGTGTACTGTCACTACTTATTTCAATCTATATTCGGAGCAAGTATTCCAAATAGCACTTGAAAACTCGAAAGACCGAATCAAAGTCAACGGAAGACTACTTAACAATCTGAGATACGCGGATGATACCGTAATAATTGCTGACAGCCCTGAGAGCCTACAACGCTTAATGGACCGGATCACAACCGAAGGAGATACGGTCGGACTAAAAATCAATACACTGAAAACCAAAACAACGGTAGTGAGCAGAATACCAAACACAAGAGTCCACGTAAGTATATACAATAAACCAATAGAACAAGTCCACAAATTTAAATACCTTGGCTGCTGGATAACTGAGGAACTAGACGCAGAACTGGAAATAAGAACAAGAATTGAGACAGCCGAAATGACCTTCCTAAAAATGAGAAACTTGCTATGTAATAAGAGCCTCGCCCTAGATGTAAGATACAGATTTGTGAAATGCTACATCTATTCAATACTGCTATACGGGGTGGAGACTTGGACATTAAACAAAGAAGAGATGAACAAGCTAGAAGCATTCGAGATGTGACTGTTCCAAAGGATGCATAGAATATTATGGGTTGAACGCATAACAAACGAGGAAGTGCTCAGACGTATGACCGCCTATCTCGATCACATCACAAGAAGCCACAAAAACCAATTACTAAAACTAATGATAGAAGGGAAAATAGAAGGAAGACGCGGCCCAGGTCGAAGAAAATGATCATGGCTAAAGAACATAAGAGACCGGACAGGCCTAAACACGCATACAATAATTAGAACAGCAGAAGGCCGAGAAGAATTTGCCACAATTGTTGCCAACCTTCACTAATGGAGATGGTACCTGAAGAAGAAGATAACGGGTTCAGCGCGCAAAACGGTTCCAGGCTAGCTCAAACGTTTTACTTGCTATATTAGATTTATAAAATCTATAGCAAAGGCTCTATATAAATAGTTTAACCAAAATCAACGGTAAGCTGCGTAGAGCAAACAGGCTCGAAACAACACCTATTTCACCACTTCATAAATTCATATAAAAAGTAATAGTTTTATATAGTACAGGAAGGTACGCAAATGAACATAAGGCTAAAACAAATAATGTAATTAAAGGTAACATCAAATTGATATCCAAAAGTTAACTTTTATGACCCCTACCGTATAAGAACCCAAATTAATTTGGAATAGATTAATTATTCTAACAATTGATACAATACCAGATATGAAATTGAATTCTATTAAATAAAGGGTCATAGACAATGTGAGATTATGTACAAAAAAGATAAATAAAATAGGAACGTTTCTTTACATTCAAAAATAATGGCAACCTTTAAATAAAATTAAGTTAAATCTAGTAGATAAAAGCTAATCAATTTCCATATTATTAAATGAAGAAATTAACAAATCCTAAGGAGGTATGTGGTATTGGATGATCGAATACGGCAGGCAATAAATAGCTTCCCAAGATTTCAAACTTCGAACGAAAGAAATCAAGGTCAGGTAATAACACAACATGAAGTTTTACAGATATACTCTAGATAAAACAAGGAAACCGCCCAAAGCTCTTTGGGGTTAATTCTTCATAAATCAAGATTTTAAAATTAGTAAGATACAAAATTTTTCGAAAAGTAAGTCGGAATAAGCCAGTTAAAAGATAATTATCACAGCATTCTTTTATCGAGTAGATCTTACCATATATATTATTTTCGAGAATTCAGGGTTTGCAATTTCTCTAATTTATTTGATTTACACAGACACATGATGATCGATTTTTAAATCTTTGTTTACATTGGAGTTGCTGTTTGAGTTACATTCAATATGTTACTTATAAGTAACCAGTATAGTATCAAATTATGCACCTAATATAAATTCTGAAACATTGGTTTAGTTGATGGGAAGCAAAGTTAAAAGTTCAAAGTAAACAGAATGAACTTTTAATTGAACCCAAACGTATAAATTTATAAGGAATTAATAACCAAGAGGCTAAATTAGGGATGTAAAACGTAATTGCCGTCGACAGCAAATCAATACATTACTAAAAGCAAATAAGCTATTAAATATGAACTGCAAAATCAATTTCAGCACATACATGTCGCTAAATGTCGAAAATAAATGAGATTTAACGTTAACACTTATTATATTCAATTCATAAGTTTGCAATTCGAAATGAAAAGTTTTAATAGACTTTTAGTTTTAAATATCACTTTAAATTGCACTGATTAGAAAATAACGCAAAGGTAGGTAAAGAGCAGGTGTATCTAAATGAACTTGAGGAAATATATATGAAACATAATGTTGATAATAAGACAGTAATAGTATAAAGCTAAAGATAAGGATACCTAAGAAAAAAGTTAAAAAAAACAAAATAAGTCAAATCGATTACTATCGAATGCAAAAGTTCTGAGGTCTGAGTTTGAATGCGCATAGTGAAACAACTAGCCGATAAAATTAATTCAACAAAAACAGTTAGATAGACAATTTATTTTTGTATAAGACAGTAAATTTGTAAAATTATCTGCTTTTAGGTTTTTAGGGAGTTCTTACGTAAAGCATGTCTTTAATAATTAATATTTCAATAACTACTTGACAGAATTGAATGCAATTTTATATGCAAGTAGTTAATAGTGTTAATAGTGTATGTATGTGGAAATTGTTTTGTAATTTGATATCCGTATTATTTCTCAAGTTATTCTACGAAATAGAGCGTGATGCATTCTGGTCTTCTGATGTCTTAATCAAGATCTTCTTTTTTTTACAAAAGATAGTATATTTTAATAAAATAACAAATACGTTAAGAAATTTTGAAAATATTCACGAATTAATTAACTGTAACGTCACGTTTTTGTCAGTTTTCAAATAATGCAATTTAGTATGCATATTTAATAAAAAATCCTAAAGGCGGTCCTGTGTATTCATATATTTCTTTTAATTTAATATCACAGTTGGCATACTGCATAAAATAAGTCCCACACAATACCAAAGGTCATCTCAAAGAAATATTCCAGACTAATCGTTTCAGATAAAGGTTTTGTTTTCACACGTGTTAGCATCTACCATTTCATGTTGTTCTTGGGAAAAAGAATATTCTCGAATATATTTGTCCTCTAAATTTTAAATTGTCAGTAATTTTCGTTGATGTGAACGTGTATCTGTAAATATTCCCCATCTGAATAAGTTGAGTTTCTACGAAAAATATACTAATAAAACCCATTTGGTTTAAATTTATGATTTCCTTGTACGTGCTTGTCAAGCCACCAATTCTAGACAAACAAATTTTCGTTCTCAGAGTGTCTGGTTTTTGCATATGTTGCAGGTTTTAGTCACGAGTAAAGTCCCGAATTCTTGAGCGTTCTTTGTGTAAAATGATCAATTCTGATTGGCTTAACCAAGCTGCGCTGCTTTCACGTTGGTCTATTTGAAAGTTTACCCTTCTTAGAATTCAGTTTACTGTTAAAATAATTTCTAAAAGAAACAAGTCGAAGCAGACTCTGCTACCGTCAGGAAGAGCTTGAAAATAGGTTCCGTGCCTTTTTGTCGTGTATTTTGTCGCGTGCAGAGTTTTTGGACTGTTGCGATATACCTGTCAAGGCCGGTTGCCGAAAGCACTAACAGAATATTTTTGCGGTACTTCAATTGACGTTAACGTACAGTCGAAATAGTGATTGCGGAAAATTCATTTTACCGGAAATTAAAGTCTAATCTAGTACAGTTTAACGATAATAGTAATAGAGTGTAATCTCGTTAAAGGATACGATTAAAATACGAATGACTATTGTAGTCTAGTTAAACTTCTAACAAATTTAAGTGTCTCATAAAATATTGTCCGGATATAATGTAAAATCGGACAGTTTTAAAACCAAATAAATAAATAAAAAGAAACAGATCGTTTCTTCTACGATAATTTAAATAAGTAATTTCATCCAAGTTGTATGGTTGTATCGGTTATTTGAAAGAGAGAATTCCACTAATGAATACCTCCCTGCACTACAGTATTGTGAATTTTAATTCTCGTAGTTTTGGGTTATTACTGATTGCAGAATTTTATGTTATGTATTAGTTCTTCAGTTTCTACAGTTTAGTGACAACTGTTTATATCTGTGTTTGTAACGGGCAATATTGTGTAAGTTTGTTCTGATCCAGTTTTGTGAACTAAACGATTTGAACAAGGTATTGTGAATTGTTGACTCTTTGAATTTTGTGAATATTGCGTAAGTTGTTTATTGTTTATGTACCGATTACTTTTGTCGTTTTGTTGCATGAAAACGTTCCCATTTGCTAAGAGCTCTTATGCAGGGTATTGTTACTTTACTTGATGATTTTCTCAATGACTAGTTGTTATCTTTTTTAACTTTTTGGTTTATGAATAAACATATTTTTTTAAAACCTAATTAGACGGAATACTATTGGCCCATATAGTTATGAAAGTTTTTATTCATATATTTTTACTCAAGCTAACTTTGACTTAAATAAATATGACTTACCACATTGATTTAAATTTATTAAATCTGACATTAATTTCTGATTACTGGTGTCAAATCAATATTTTTCAAAAGAATCATTGACTTTCCTAATCAGAATGCGCTCAACATATTGTAACGTTTTTTTTTAAATAATAATCAAAAATGCTGTTTAAAATCGTCTATTAATAAAGAAAAGCTTATTTACAATGCACATAATTAAAAACACTATAACTATAAATTATTTAACAAACTAAAGCATTTAAATAAATGCTAGGTATTTACAAATTTATATGAGGACTATTTATATAAAAACTTTTTATGTATTACAATAATTATTAACATTTATTTATTCAGAGTACATTTCAACACGACGCCGGTTAAACATTAACTAACTCTTGAAATAAATAAAGATTATTAAAAGTTTCACAGTTTTATTAAAATATACCTGACAATATTGTTTCGACAGCTATGCTGTCATTATCAAAGGTAATATAATTATAAACAAACACGTCGCTAAGGTAGATACAAAATAGGTAACTAGATAAAATAATAATAATAATAATAAAAATTAATAATAAAAATCATAATTAAACATCTAATACTTCCAGTAACGGAGAATTACTGAGCTCAAGTTGTTCATTCATTAAAGGTACCCTGAGTTTGTGTTTGTATATCTCAAAGGCTTCTAAAATGTCTAATTTGCGTTTGTTATTACAAAAATGTAGGAATTTAATATTATTTTGAGGATATACGTACGTCATTACAAAAATAAACATCCTGAAAAATCGAATTACGCCAAACACCTTTTAGAACAAAATCACACAATGACTCCTCAAAATAATATTAAATTCCTACATTTTTGTAATAACAAACGCAAATTAGACATTTTAGAAGCCTTTGAGATATACAAACACAAACTCAGGGTACCTTTAATGAATGAACAACTTGAGCTCAGTAATTCTCCGTTACTGGAAGTATTAGATGTTTAATTATGATTTTTATTATTAATTTTTATTATTATTATTATTTTATCTAGTTACCTATTTTGTATCTACCTTAGCGACGTGTTTGTTTATAATTATATTACCTTTGATAATGACAGCATAGCTGTCGAAACAATATTGTCAGGTATATTTTAATAAAACTGTGAAACTTTTAATAATCTTTATTTATTTCATGATTATGGAGTTCCACAAAATAAGGCTGGAAACAATAAACAAGATTAACTAACTCCCTTCTACTCGCGATCTCAATTTATATCTTTCCTACGATGACTCATACATCTAGAATGTTCGATGACGTGTTGATGAGTCATACATGCAGCTGTTGTTAAGTGACGTCGATGAGGCGTGTCGATGAGTCATACTTGCAGATGTTATTGGTGAGTCATACAGTTGATGACTCATACATTTAGAATGTTTGATGATGTCATATGTGGGTTTACTATTCGTTACAATATATACATTTTATTGTGTCTTAAAACCTTTATCCATTTCTTTTAATAATTAGTGAGCTTTTGGAAACAATACCTACGACCTGAAAATTAAATTTGTAATGATAAGATCTCAAGCTGTGGCAATTTTGAGCATTACCGTATTACTATACTACCGTATTCATATTTTGAATTTTTTATGAGTTTTAGACTTCATCGTGCGACGTATATTTTTTTATGTGTGAGTTTTACAGTTATAGTACTATGTTTTAGTCCGGGAAAATAACGAATGTTTCACTGTCGACCAATCGCGGGGCATTGTTAGATAAAGTAAAATTCTAATGTGTCATAACAAATAATTCTTTAAATAATTACATTCAATTATATCGACTAGTTATTAAAATACTAATTAGTAAAGACACGCTTTACGTCAAAACTCCCAAAGAACGGACTTTTTGTAACATAATTTGCGAAAATTCAAAAACTAAAGATCAGATTTTTTACAAATTTTATAACTTATACAAAAATAAATTGTCTATCGAACTAACATTGTTTGAATTAATTTGAGCGATTAGTTTTTGTGCATTCAAACTCAGGGGTCAGGACTTTTGCATTCGATAGTAGAATGTATATCGTTTACAACAGTGTTTTTCAACTGAATTCATGCTTCACGACTAATAGGAGTCTCAGAATCCTAAGAATCGTCAAACGTCGACCATGCGCAGTCGTACAGGATGAGTGCATACGACTATTTTATGCCACTTAAGGGTTCTAAAACTATGTAATAAATATAAAGAAATTTGCGGACCATCGGCTGAGAAACACTGGTTTACATAGTGTTAAGATATTGGTTACTATTTAATGCTTTTCAAAGAGGCTTTAAATCCGCTAGTCTACGTGTCCATGCACAAAACTAAATCAACAACGCAAAGACAAAACTTCCCAACGATGACTGAAAGAAAATTCAATGTTTAATATTTCGTCATCCCTGTAACTGTAAACTGAAAGTTATATAACATGAAAATTAGATTTTAAGAAAACAAACTCATTCATTTAAAATTAATAAAAGCGTGTAATTACAAAAAAGTATTAAATGAAAATTAATACTTTTTAAAAAATATTTAATTATTTTTTTTAGGTTAACAGCCTACTCATTAATAACCTTTTAATTTAACCATGTTCACCACAGAAAGATTTATGACGGCCATCTTGCTTAATTACGTTTAGTTTTTTAATTTTTCTAACCATTCATTTTAACTTAATATTCCTAGTGGGACAGGGGCAGTAATTTAATTTGTAACTTGTTCATTGTATGTATGTACGGTATGTAGCAGCAACTATTGTGTTTCATAGTTTGTATTGTATGTATGACGAATAATTCTCTTGGCGTTGTTACAGTTTTAGTAACATACACGTTCGATGCATATTTAAAATTACTCATTTGTTTAATGTCTGTACATTTACTCACATTAAACCTGCAGATAAAGATCGACTTTTATACTGTATCTATTTTATTTTTATATGTAAATAGTGTACAATGAATACAATAACTTCTTTGTTATCAAATAACGAAATGAAGGGTAAATGTTAACATTGTTTTTAAACGACAGAATGGAAGGGATTTGCTATTATTTGAAGCTCTAACGTTAATATTTAATCATTAATTTACTTAGAGTTTACACGCATTATTTAATCTTTCAGGTATCTTAATCCATAAAATATTGTCACGAATGGAAATTCACTTTACATTAAAATATTTCTAAAGCGTTTTAAACTCTCTGCTCTAGAGCAGAACGAATATAATCGATAAATAGACAATCTACCTCAACAGCAAACGGAATATCTGTCAGATGCTGCTATTCAGCATTTCATAAATATAAAAACCTTAATTTAAGCAAGCTCATTTCAAGCCGTTAGTCAGTTTAGTTTTTGAGCCCATCCAATCGTGACTTGTTACAGTGCTACTCTAATATTCTTTGTTAGTTTAATTTATTATAATGATAAACTGGTCTTTATTCGTTATTTACTTTCAACCCGTAGCTAGTATGTACGTGTATATGTGTGTATAATTTAAAGTAAATAGTAATTATTTATTAATGTTTTACATAAAATTATATTATAAATGCAGATCCGTATAAAAAATATCACTATGACTAAGGATCGAACCCAGGTCTTTGGTTCTCCGGGCCGACGCTCTAGCCAAGTGTGCTAGAATGAAAATCTCTATACGAACCAGATAATTGTATTCATACAAAGTGTACGAGATATATTTGCTATATCAAGTTCATAGACTAGCAATTCGTCAGCAACACAGCAACGGTTCAATACCCAGTCAGGGTGATAAGCTTTCTAAATACATATAATAATAATAATAATAATAATAATAAACTTTATTTGCGTAAATCATAAAAAAAATACAAAATATATACATCTACATATAGCAAAAAGGCGAAGTTCAGCTTGCGCAAAAGATTGCGATACTGTTCTTCCACTTAACCCGGCAAGATGATAGTGAAAAGGCAGTTACAAAGTTACTGTAATACTGAATTTAAACTGTGAAAATATAACAATGTGAAAATACTAACAAGTAATAGTAGTTAAACAAAATAGTAAAATACGAAAATCTTAAACGGTAAAGATAACTCATTATTACATAATTAACATTTAAATTGTGTTCTATTTTAGTATGTTATAAGCACAATCACTTACTTCGGTCGAAATTATAGCTCTTGAAATGTTTAACAAATGTCGAGACATTGCAATGCTTAAGGTGGGGAGGTAAATCGTTATACAATTTTACTACATTATAGGAAAAACATCTTTCATACAGAGCGGTTCTGTGAAAAGGAGGTGTTAAAGTACTTCGAAATCTAAGATTTAGATGATGAACGTCTGTGCGAAAGGTAATTCTTTGGTATAGGTACTTAGGAGTTTTGTAGCAAATTATTTTATGAAAGAGAGTAGCTCTATGGAGTAAGCGAACATTTTTCATACTAACCCATTTAGATTCTTTTAATTTATGGCTGACTGGTCGACGCCCCCTGATTCCATGAACATAACGCAGACAGCAATTCTGGATTTTTTGTATACGCTGAGATACCTCAGCTGTTAAACATGGCCCATATACTGAATCACAGTAATTAAAAACAGACAAGACTAACGATTGACATAGTTGTAATTTTAGATTAAAACTTAAAAGATGCCTTGCATTGTAAAGTAACTTTAGACGCCCAATAGCTTTCTTTATACACAAGGACACATGTTTTTCAAACCGAAGAGATGTGTCAATAATTAATCCAAGATTTCTTACATGCTCACTCAAATGTAAACGAATTCCGTTAATTTGAATGTGTACATTGTTTAATTGACTATTTCTTAGAATTTTTGGGCCAAAGAGCATAGCTACACATTTTTGAGGATTTAAAAGTAGAGAATGATCTAAAGACACTTTATATACAATTTCTAAATCGTTATTTATAATTCCACAGGCTCTATTTACGTCAGTAGGCTTAAAGGAGTGAATTAGCTGGGTATCATCAGCGTACATTTGTAACTTACAATGTTGTACGAATTCTGGTATACAAGAAGTATAAATTGAGAAGAGAATTGGGCCTAATACTGAACCTTGCGGCACACCTGCAGATATATTCAACCAATCAGAAAGGTTAGTCTCCAGAATAACTCATTGTTTTCTGTCTTTTAAGTAATTGTCGAAAAATAGCACAGCACCCCTGTCCAGTCCTACAAATTGCAATATTAACAACAAAAGCTGATGATTTAACGTGTCAAATGCTTTAGAGTAATCTAATAAAACTAAAGCAGTTAACTTGCCATCATCAGTTGCTCTAAAGATGGTGTCAGTAACATTTAACAAAGCAGTTTCACAGCTGTGACCCTTCCGAAAACCTGACTGTATGTCTGGTAGTATGTTATTATCTTCCAAATGTCTGCACAATTGTAGTTTAATTGCATATTCCAGTACTTTTGATAAAACTGGAAGAATACTTATTGGTCTTAGATGTTTTAATAGAGTTGGAGAGTCTATTTTTGGAAGAGGCACAACATGAGCTAGTTTCCATTCGGTAGGATAAACAGAAAAAGTAATACAAAAATTAATAATATGGCAAATATATTCCAGGATGAACGGACAACATAAGACAATAAAATCGATATGAATACCATCCACTCCAACAGCACGAGATTTAATAGAGAGTAAAAGTTTACCAACGCAATTTTCTGAAACAGGTTCAAATGTAAGTTTTTTACTGGCACCAACTTTTACTCCACTATAAAAATCCTTTATATAATTTTCTATAATGTTAGGTGGCGGTATAGAATCTATAAAATGCTGGTTAATTAAATTTACATCTGAAAAGTTATTAGGAATTTTCTTTGAATTAGTTTTACTTTTAATTATATTTAACGACCTCAGAGTGTTCCAGGTTTCCTTGTCATTGTTTTTCATTAAAAGTGATTTGTAGTAAGCGCACTTTTCTCTCTTTATTGAAAAGTTTGTTAAATTTCTCAAATGTTTATACTCTTCCAGAAGCTGAGGAGTTTTAGTTTTTTTTATATCTAGCATTTGCGTTATCCTTTAATTTTATTAGTAATTTAATATTGTCAGTTATCCAAGGTTTAACGGTTTTAATGTTTGGTTTTGACACTAAAAGAGGGGCATGTATATTCAATAAGACATTCAAATTTTCATTAAAAAAAGAAACTTTATCATTTCAAAAGGTAAATTTCATAATATGACTTTTATTAATGTATATTGTAATGATGTAGGCTTAAATTGCCCTACACGTTGGGTACTAAATTTCTATGCAGTGGTTTAGCTAAAGTCAGCCGTTTTATTTTATTATTAGTATTTTGGAGAAATTTCAATGTTGTGTGTTCTATGTTTAAAATTTTTTATCATTTGCCCGTTCGAGAATTGGATAACCCATAATGTCTTTTATTTGTGTTAGTTAACAGTTTGACACAATAGGAATTTTGTTTTTTGAGATGGCAAAATATACTAATGACAAACTCAATCCCAACTGAGGTTAAACCACTAGATTAAATGAGCAGGTAGATTTTACTAATAATAATAAGACAAAAGGATATTTGTTAATGATAATTTTCTTTTCTAGATTTTAGGATGAAATACCCACCAGCACTTTAGAATTTAAATTTGTAACCAAGTACGTAAATTGCTTCTTACTAAACATTTTGTTCCTTGTTATTTGTTTATCACAAGCTTAAGTTTACACTGTATTTGAACTTGTACATACAAGGAATAATTGTGTCCTTTTCAAAAAAAATTAAACTGAACTTATTTATGGTAGTCCATTTATTGAAAATTGTTTATGTAACCTTTTCATATATTATATGGGTTACACTGCCTCTACCGTTAACTATATTATAATTTTTGATTATTAACTCAATACTTCGACTATCTCAATAATTAAATATCATTACAATATGTGCCGGCTGAAAATACGGAAGAACCAGTGTCAGTAGATTTCTTTGAGAAACTACCAACGCTATCTGAAGAAATGATTACTCATTTCTTTAGATACATTACTACGTGTAAGGCGACTTAAATGCTCAACTTGGAAAGAAGAAAATATACAAAAAGACCTTTAGTATAAACAGATGAGAGCGCACTTTGCTATGGCAAATAATCTGACAGTAACTAAACAATCCACTGAGTAAATGGAGGATTCGGGTGCCAATCATACTAACGAAATTGATTATATACTTATCTTCAAAAGATGGACCATAGATTATATGAGCAAATAGTGATTCAGATTACTAGCTTTTAGTGGAAAAATAAAAACACCAAATATCAACCGTATAAAATGAAAAAGTAAATAAATCAAATAGATAAACTGAGAAATGATCAAATAAGGCAATCAAGGCAAAATCGTAAGAAGATTATTAGAAAATAAAGTATATTAAGTGCATTACGGCCAATTTAAGTCAATTTTAATTTAAGATTTAATCTAAAACAGACAAGGTGTATTGTAATAGAGAGGTGTACAAGTATTTACTATCTAACCTTATCAATTAATAGTTACAAATGTGTTTTCATGTTAACGAGATTACTCTGTTACATAAGTTTCGTGTATTTCAAAATTCCACAACTCTTGGTTAAATAATTTTGTTGGAGGATTGTAAAACTGCTTTATTGCTACATAATTGTTACTATCTTAAATATAGGGGCTGCTTTTTATAAGTAATTATGCTGCTGTTTATTTTATGTAGTTATGTTGTGCTTTTGAAACATACAATGAATACTGTAATTGAATTATTATTTGAATTTGTTGTCATATTTGTTGAAATTGTCAACAAAAGCTAAAATTGCCAACAAATCTTTCAAATTTGTTGATATATTGTTTAAAACTGTGAAGATAGGACGGTATGAAAAAGTATTTTTGGATAATTAAGTTAATAAAAGTTTTAAAGGATGCCATGGAAATTCAGTTACAATTTAATTAATTAACTATTATATATCATTGAAATCGGAATTTAATTTTCTATAAGTTTATCTAATTAGTTTATGCGTTAATTAAAATTAAATAAAAATAGGGTAAAGAACATTTAGAAATGTCAACAGGCATTTGTTTTCTGAAAAAATCACATCTTGCTCAATTGTTTCGACAAAAAGATATAAAAGCACGGCCATTTGGTGCAAACATGTAACAAACTCTTGTCTAATTTCATATTTCACAAAGTGCACAACCTTTTGGAGAGTATAAAGTTATTTAAAGTTATGTTACAAGTTAAAATGTAAACAAATCAGTGTCAAGATTTTGAGGTTAGTGATATTTTTGAGAAATGTCAGTGTTTAAAATTGAAAAAAGTTTATAAATCAAAGTGTTTAATTAGCAAGTGCTTCAAGTTAAACAAGTATTTAATTTATTCTTCGATGAAAATATAAAGAAAAAATATAAATGGATTTGGACTTTAATAACGATTAATATACTTATGTACCGCTATTGTACAATTAAATGGATTTGGAATTCCAGTTAGTAAAGCCTTTCATTTGGAAATATTTGAAAGAGGTCATTGGCATACTTTCTTGAATTCTTTGTCAAGATTAATTAAACCAGGCTAGCAGACACAAGGGGAGTTGATAAAGATAAAGTTGGCAATCGTGTGGCATCAAATATTTAAAAAGGAATTAAAATATAAACGTGAGTTTTTAATAGTAGTTATTATTTAGTTATTATAGTAGTTAGTTATATTTCTAGTACTTAAGAAATACGATGATAGCAAAAGTATTAATCTCCAAATAAAGAAAACTGAACTATTTTGGATTAATTAAAAATTAATGCTAGAATTAAAAAGATAGAATTTAGTAATCAGATTTTTTTGTTGTAGCATTTAAATATTTAAAGATAAATTCATAATTAAGAAGGGTTTCTATCTTTTTACTTCACATAAAAGAACATTTATTTTTTATTTGTTTTAAATTTTCATTTTGTTTTGTTTATTATTCTTTGGTATTTGTTATTAAAAAATAAATTTGTGTTATTATTTTGAAAATTATTTTACGTGTTATTTTATATTACTATTTTATATTTTTGTTTACTATTAACTTGTGGAGAGTTAGACTTTTCAGAACTTTCTATTTAGCCAGAGCATTTATTTCAATTAAAGGTAAGCAATTAGTTAGTTGTGTATTTCACCTTTGTTACCATAGCATCTATGTCTGTGTCTGATATAATTTAAAAAATAATATAATTTAAAAAGATAATGCTGAAAAGATCCAAAGAATAAATACTTTGAGGAGATATTATATGAAGAACAATAAAAGCAGAAGGAAGAAGAAAACGAGACTACTTACTACAGTGTGGAACCGGAGCTGGAAACACTATTCTATGAAGAGATATTTAGGGCCGATCTATTCACCTCCTTTTAAATTTATCTGGAAGTTAGTTGCTATAGTTACAATTGTTCCCACAATGGTATCCATGACAATTAACTAGCAGATAAATTTAGAAGGAGGTGAATAGATCGGCCATTAAAGTAATAAAAGATTTGATAAACAGGGCTCGATGAGCGGACGGGATAGTAGCTGATTTAAAAAATTACAATGGGTTTAAAAAACTATGAAGGCAAATTCACAACTGAGTACTCCACATATGAGAACAAGAAGAGGTTCCAGATAAATGTAACCTAAGAATCATACACCTAGCGATAAGGCTAAAAGCGAGAACTATTTAACGAAATATGAAAAATGAGAATGAGCTACGAAATTGGCAGACTTAATAAAAGGACTAAGTTAGAGATATAAAAAGTTAAGAAGAAGTTAAGTTAAAAAGAATAAGATTGCAAGGTCGCCTAGACAGAACTATAAAGAGGTCCGAACCGGAGACAAGGAAAGTATTTGTTTCTACTATTTATTGGAACTTCCATTACTTTTCAATAACTTTTAAAGTATGTGGTATTGCCACTTAGTGTAAATTACTTTAAAGTTGTTTCAACTTCAAAGTGGTATTATGATTGTAGCATTAACTTGTACGATGCTACTTTAAAGTTCTTGAAACTTTACCGTAGTACTAAAAGTTTCTGTCACCTGTCTGAAACCATTGCTAAACTTGTAAAGTAACGGAACCTTACAGTAGTGTTGAAAGTAAAACTTACGTTTCTTGCTACCCAGGAAAATCAATTTCAAGTGATTTTTACTACTTCTTTTGCATTAGAATCACTACAAAGTTCCAGTTACTGTTAAAAATTACAACAAAGTGACAGTAACTTCTATTAGGCAATCCAAACCAATATGGTTGCTGTGGTTAAACATTCCCCTCGGTGCCATAAAATCAGCATTTGGTAGACTATTGGATTACCTAATAAATTGATCTAATCAATCGAAATAATGTGGCCGTGATTTGCAAATATTTCCGCTGGCGCTACAAAAACACCATTTGATTGGTAGTTGGATTGCATAATTAGAGGTATATACCTGCTGTAGATTCGTTTGGAATTTGGAGGTTAATTGTGTTTTTGGCTTAGTAGTTGGGGTCAATGCAATATTATGCAATATTATTTGGCTCCCATTTATAGGAAACAAGAGTGAAGTATATTCCACTTTTTTTCTTTCGCAATCTTAGAATATGCCATATTAAATTATTATGTAGTAGCAGTATAAGAAATATAATGTTCATGTTCATGGTTAAATGTGAGGTTAAACTTAAACTTTTTAAAGTTCCAATGGCAACTTTACAAGTAGAAAGTGACTACGAAATTCATTTTATGCTTCGTGGTAACAACAACTTTGAAGTAGGGTTTGTTTAGTTCCCGTTACTATTAATTAAGTTACCCAAACTTTAGACACTTGTGAAAGTGATTTTTCGTAAACTACGCCATATTTACTTGTAAAATGTTGGAGACTATTGATGAATTTGCAATTTTTTATGATTGTTAATAGATGTTTTACTATAACTCTCAATAAAGATAATAAATTGTGCCTTAGGAATAATATAAAATTGGTTTCTATCATGTGTATACTTATTAAATAGTTTTGCCATATTTTATTAAAGACAACTTTGTATTCATTTTGTGGCACGATCGCAGCATTAGCATAGAAAATGATAGTAGAGGTTGCAAGAGAAAGAGAGAGCGACCAAGTTCCACGAAAGTAGCAATTACTACGTTCCCGCTACGTAGCCTAAACATAACCAAAAGCTAGCTGGACAAGTTCCAGAGAGGTCACTGCAACGTATCTGCTACCCACAAATTGTTCCCCATTTTAATTCCAGGTACGTAATAAAACCGTACAATTACGTGCTTGTGACTAGGGGCAAAAACTTAATAGTTCCACCAGTAGTTGCTGGTACGTAAGGATGACTAAAAATGCTGTTTGGGTACAGACCCAATTTAATCACTATTTCTCTAAATATTTTATATAATTACTATTAATTGAAATATTTGCATATAGTAATTAAATTAAAACATCTATTTAAAATTGAATATTCAATTCTTTGAAGTAATAAATGAGAAACGCTAAATGTAAAATGCATGAACGTCTTATGTTGAAAACAGAACTCAAAGGGTAAGTTCCAGAAAGTTTTATTAGCAATTTTATTAAGAAATTATCTTACGAAAGAAAAAAGACTTTAAATTAAAAAACATCTTTCATCGACTAGACTCTATGTCTACTATTGGACAAAATGTATTTACAAAAACCACCGGAAACTTACTTTTTATTCTAAGCTCTAAATTGTCTCTAATGTAGATAAATGCCTGGCAGATCTTTTTAAACTGGTTTAATATGATTTAATAAAAATATTCAAAATATTTACGTTGCACTTTCTATTTTATTTACTTAATTAAATTAAGCGGATTTATTAATATAAAAATCTCTCCTCATCTCGGTTTATTTATGAACTCGCAAACTCGAAAAGTTGAATAAAATCAATTTTAAAGGGGGGAAAACGGCGATAGCTTTAGGTTTCAGTCGATAAGTCAAAAAGTTAGTCGCTCCATATGACACGAAAGTTGTGTTACAGTCTATTAACATCTGGTTTAGAATGTGAATTTTAGGGTAAAGTTTTGAATATTTGATTTCCTGGTTTATCATATTTACTGTAGAGATTGGGAAAAGGGACTGTGGCGCAGCCATCCATCGGTTTTCATTGTATAACTAAATCTCTAAATAAGATAATGATAATATATTTGCCAAACAAAGCTAGAACTATTGTATTTAAATAAATAAGATTTGTTTTATTTGTTACTTTTTGATTATTACGTTGATTGATTGATGACCTTGCAAGCTCATTGGATTATTAAATTTGCTTTAATAATAATAATCAGTTTTCATTCTTTTAGTCTATGCGCCATGCAAGAGTTAAAACAAAAACATTTCTTCAATTCAAACTTGAAATTAAATTTTAATTCAATTTAAAAGAAACAACATAAAACCAATAACAAAACCGTCTGCTGCATTAATGCATTTATCTTATCGACGGGATTCTTTTAGGGTGACAGTGCAACTACACTGTGGACCTCTCTTCCGCTAAGATGCTTTGAGGGACCTAAACAGAATGAGAATAGGGGGATGATTTATTATTTCTTATCCAATTGGCACTAGAGATGAAGTGGCCATATACGGGCTAACACCATCAAGCGCGATAAAATTGCCCCTTGTGAAAATAGACAAAAATGGGTTTTTTTGTTTGGGTGACTTTTGCAATATTGTAAGGACGAACTTAAGTGACGTTTGCTGTTATGTCAGTCAAGAGAAAAATCTTTATTAACTTATATGTACTTATATAATTGATGTATACACACTCTTTATTTGAGGTTACCTAATCTCCATCGATTTACAATATCTTTAGTATTAAGTATATAACATCATGTTGCATGTTGTCAGCAAAATCTGAAAATTTAAGTCAAATCACGTCTAGGCTGGAACTTATACAAAGATATTATCTGTAGAATACCAGGATTATGTATAGAATTAAGTCGAATTCATCTTAAAAATATCACATTATTTAAATTAAATTTTACATTACTACTTACTACAATATTGTCATGATATTTTATAGGCACGACAATTCTATAACTACCCGATTTAATGGTTGCATAACCGCACTTTTAAAATAATAAATTTTGTAAAAGTTTTTCTTAATAAACACATGTACACAAACACTTATAAAAACTCTTTAAGCAGAGAAAGGATATATGGGAATCCATATTTTCATAGAAAATAGATAATGTTTTTCCTAACTTAACATTTTGGGGATCGTTTATCCATTTTTCAACTTAACAAAGTTTAGTTCAATTTTAATGTTATAAACCATTTGGAACAGACAAAACAGGTTGTAATGAAGGTGTATACGAATGTGTAGCAACTTATCTGTTGAAATATAGCTAGTAACATAAAATTAGTGAATTTTTAAAATGTTAAAGCTGTTTGCTAAGTTGTTTTAGTGCAAATAAGTAGAGTTACATTTAGCCACAAAATTGATACACATTTTAATGTAAAGGTTGGGTTTTGTTAATGGAATCACATAACAACATGTTTGACAAGCTGCGTCTTTGTAACGTTCAATTGAATTATGCAATATGGCTTATGCAATATGAATTATGGATAATATTATTAATTATTAATGTGGAAAAAAATGTGTAAAAATGTGTTTCTATCAAATTAAGTTAATTATTGGTAATAGAAAATTGTTCTTTAGTCGCCATTAGAATTAAGGATACTATGCTATTTTTCAACCTAAGTGTTGTGTATGATAGAGTTTATTATTTTCTTTTCTATAAGTGAGTATAATTAGTTTTTACATTAATGAAAGTTTATAAACACTAATTGGGCTATGTAAAATCTGAAATGTCTAGTTTTTTTTTTTGAAAGAATTAATTTGTTTACCAAAACAGTATATATAAATGGAAGCCACTTTTTAACAATCAGGCAACAATATTCTGTCAAAAGAACAAGGTGGATTTCTAGTTACTTCCAAAAAAAGTAAGGTTATGTGAAGCGTCAATAATGGATAGTAGCAACGGATGCATACCGAACCGAAAGCCTTATCCAAAGTCTTCTATGTAAAACCTCAGAACCTCCTCTACATCTACGTAGAAAACAACTTCTCCTTAATTACGCCACCAGAATAGCGTGTAACCAAACCTGCTTATAAAAACTTTTCATCCCGTTATATCTTCATAAATACCAAAAACTAAAAAAAAAACGAAATTACTTGCAACAGTACTAAAAACTCGAAAAGACCAATTAAACATATCTTTTAGTAATATTAAAATATTATAAAAATCGCCGTGGTCAGAACATCAACCTAAAGTTAATAACATACTATCCATGCATAAAAACTCCAGATGAGGTGTATATAAGACATTTCTGTGAAATTAAAAACCAGTACGGATCTCAAGGCTTTATACTTATCTATATGGACGGGTAAAAAAATGATACGTCCAGTGCATGTGCTATAATGACACTAACCAACACCTTCAAATATAAACTTAGATATGCCAACAATAACATATCAACCATCTACTTATAGACAGTGCTATAATGACACTAACCAACAGCTTCAGATATAAACTTAGATATGCCAACAACAACTTATCAACCATCTACTTATAGAGTTTATAGGCTGTCGAAAATATAGGCCGCTACGAACAGTGACATTAGAATTAAGGTTATTATTTTATTTTTTAACCCAAGTGTTGTATATGGTTTAATTCAGAATTTTCGTTTTTATAGTTAGTATAATTAGTTTTTTACATTAATAAAAGTTTATAAATTATAATTGGGTGATGTATAATCTTTTATGTCAAGATTTTTTTTGTTTTTTGTGAGAATTCATATGTTTCCCAAATAGTATATAAAAATAATGCATTTTTTTAACAATTAAGTAGCAATGCTCTATTAAAGGAACGAAGCAGTTAGAAACACCGCTGCTTCAAAAATTAAAATTGTAAGGTTAGAATTCAACTTTGAAAATAATAAAGAAAGAAGGTTATGTGAAACGTCAATAATAAATAATTTTGATTGTAGGGTGTTTGGATAAATAGTAGTTGTTCATCGAATATAATAAGTTTTTAAAATTTTTAAAAAACATTTTAAAAATAATATTCAGAATTCTATTTAACCTTGTTAATGTTAAATTAATTTTGGAAATATTGAAAGGAAGTCTCGAATTTTATACTTAACTGTTTAATTGAATGAAAAACCCCTTTTTAATATACAACGATAATTTGGTTTTCAATTGGAATAGATCAATATTTTCGTAATTCGATTGATGTATGGAAACGACAGAATAATCTTTAATAGAATGGTTTGGATTAGAGATGGAAGCCGATTAACGAGTAGAAAATAGATTTGTGACCTAGATAATATTTTCAAATTTAAGTATATTTCGTTGCGATATTCCAATAAAATAATAAATAGATTTAAATAATTTTTTATTTGTTATTAAATAATAATTTAATTTGATTTGCTTTCATTTGTAATTAGTAATTTATTTCTGAATATCTTCAAAATTTTATTTGGTATCAATTCTGTTCTTTATTATGTATTTTGTCATTTGTGTAATCTTATTTGTTTAACAACCAACCTTTATTTAATAAGAATACTCTACATCAGCGACTCATACCTGAGAGAGTCTCAGTGCAGAGCGATTCTCTTACTCACTACAATACATTTGTAAAGCCGGAGCATTATATATAATTTTTATAAGGCAAAGAAGTTATATTCCATATCATCCTTTCTGCAAATCGTCTTTTGTCTGTTTTCTTGAATTCCTTAAATTCGTAAAAATACCTACTAACCCTTTTTTACACACTAGGACCTCAATATAGTAGTAAATACTTTTAAGGGATAAATATAAAACACAAATGACATTAACTAACTGACAGGTATTTCACTGATTCTCTAATCTCCCATCGACTACTTGAAAATATCATAGATTAAATGAGATTAATTAATTCTCTCAGTTAAATTCTCCCTGGACGTCTAAAAGACTTAGAAAGTATTACCAGTAAAAACATTGCATTCATGAGTTATAGAAATATTGAACTCACCTATATGGCATTCGAAATATGATTAGCTTATAGAATTTCCTGCTTGGTTTGGAACTATGTTTCATTTTTTTACAGAACTCTATTATCCCTGTATCACATTAGTTATAATCATAACCTTTTTAGCTTATATAAAAAATAAAAAGAAATTACACACAAGGGTCAAACAGCCTAGACCCGTTCCTGACAAACAATTACTTGAATAATTAACATACAGATATTGCAAAGTACCAGACGACTTCTAATCAATTTTAATGAAATCGAATTAAAGGCAGTTTCAATTTTATTACGTATCTAATTGATTCGTGTTTACGCTACCGTTTGATCCCTCCATAAACAATTTAAATTTAAAATTGGGGACATTGGGTACTAAAATGGGTCATATTAACAAATCCTTTTTAAAGGCGAGAAAGGATTTTAATACAGAGTTTATTTTTTAGATATGAGTGTGACTCTTAATTTCTCAATTTTGAAATAATTTAGTATTTGGCAAGAAAAATCAGGTAGTATATAACTTTTGTATGTTTTAAATTTCCAATAGTAAATCGTTATAGCTTGGCACTATTCACACTATGGTGTGTTATCATATATCCAAAGAAGTAATAAATTAATTGTTAGTTTAATAGAGTTAGAAGTACACATTTTTAACGTCATCCAAACTATTAGACCTTACTCATTAATTCAGGAAGGGAAATAATTATGTAATTGCCCTTAATATTCGAAATTCTATATTTCAAATTACAAAGATTAAAATCTTAAATTCCTAAAGCTTTATTTATTGTTTCCAGCCTTACTTTGTGGAACTCCATAATCATGAAATAAATAAATATTAGTAAACGTTTCATAGTTTTATTAAAATATAACCTGACAATATTGTTTCGACAGCTATGCTGTCATTATCAAAGGTAATATAATTATAAACAAACACATCGCTAAGGTAGATACAAAAATAGATAACTAGATAAAATAATAATAATAATCATAATTAAATATCTAATACTTCCAGTAACGGAGAATTACTGAGGTCAAGTTGTTCATTCATTAAAGGTACCCTGAGTTTGTGTTTGTATATCTTAAAGGCTTCTAAAATGTCTAATTTGCGTTTGTTATTACAAAAATGTAGGAATTTAATATTATTTTGAGGAGTCATTGTGTGATTTTGTTCTAAAAGGTGTTTGGCGTAATTCGATTTTTCAGGATGTTTATTTTTGTAATGACGTACGTGTTCTTTATATCTTATGTCAAAATTTCGAAGTGTTTGCCCAATATATACCGAACTACAAAAAGAACAATTTAAACGGTAAATGCCCGATTTCATGATATGATGTGTTCTGTCTTTAGCATTAAATAAAAATGAAAAAGTGTTAGTGTTGGTTTTAAATGTTATTTTATAATTGTTGGTTTTTCTTAGTATATGTGCAATTTTTTCTGATATTTTGCCAAAATATGGTATAGATATGTAATTTGTGTCTTCTGTTTGATTGTCAATGGGATATATTCCTTTGATAGCTAACCTATAATCTTTTTGTTTAATTAAAGTGTCAATCATGTTCGGATTGTAATGATTTGTATGTGCTAGTTGTTTAATGGTTGATATCTCTTTGCTAAAGTCTGGTTTTGTTAGTGGAATAGTTAAAGCTCTGTGTACTAATGATCTTTAGGCTGCTATTTTGTGTGCTTTATGGTGACAAGATTCATTTGGTATTGTTATGTCTGTTTGTGTAGGTTTTCTGTATATGGAAAATTCAAATAGATTGTGTGCGTTAATCTTGATATTTAGGTCTAGAAAGTTTATAGCCCTGTTTTGTTCTGTTTCTAGTGTAAATTTTATGTTAGGGTGGATACTATTAATAAGAATTAAAAATTCATTGATAACCTCAAAAGAACTGTCAAAACAAGCTAAAATGTCATCAACATAACGAAACCAGAAGATAATGTGTTTAGAGAGGTTTAATTCAAATATTCGATCTTCGAACTTGTCCATAAACATGTTAGCTAATAGAGGACTTAGAGAATTACCCATAGGTAAACCATCTTTTTGTAAATAAATTATGTTATTAAAAGTGAAATAATTTTGACTTATACAAAGGTCAAATAATTGAATTAACTTTAACCTTTTAACTAATTCTATATTACTATTGATCAAAAAACTATCTAATAAAGGAATACTTTCTTGTGGGGGTATTCTGAAGAACATGTTACAAATATCAAAATTAACAAGTTTTGAATGTGGTGGAAGATGTATGTTTTGCAGCTTATCCACTAATTCTAATGAATTTCTAACAGAGTATTTAGATTTGTAACCTATTGTGTTAATAATCTGGTTAAGTTTTTTGGATGAAATGTGATTAGGTGCATTGATGTATGATACAACTAGTCTTATTGGCATATTCTGTTTATGTGTTTTGACTAATCCATATAGTTTAGGTGGTTGTGGGTTTTTATTAATGATTTGTTGCTTTTCTAATTCTGAAAAGCAGATATTGCAGTTTTCTAAACCTTGTTTTATTTCTTTTTGGAATTTTGTGGTTGGGTTTTTGTTTAAAGTTTCTAAATTTTCTTTATTAATAAATTCATTAACTTTTTGTATGTAAATATCTTTTGAAAGAATTACCAAAGTGTTACCCTTATCTGCTTTAGCAGAAATTAGATTGTTCTCTGTGACTTTGTGTTTTATAGATTGAAGAAGTGATATGTTAGATGTGTTGTACATTTTGTCCTGTTTCAAAGACATCTCTTTTAACAAATTCGAAATTTGGAATTTTGCATAGTTATTATGATCTTTCTTAAGTATAGTTTCGCATTCAACGGCCAAAATTTCTTTAATTTTGTTGGTAAATTTTGGAAAAGGACAAAATTTGAAACCTTTGTTAAAAAATTGTGTTTATCTGTCATTAAATGTTATATTTCACAAGTTTATGAAACCAGGATAAAAGTTTGCAGTGTTCTGACAATTAAGGTTATTTTGTAGTGTACGTTTTTGATGTACAAGTCGATGAAGTTTATTTTTCTGTGTGGTGTATTTTTTGAATTTAATGTGACTGACGGTTTCCTTAATGTCAAAATCTAAGATGTCAAATTGGATATTGTGTAATTTATGAGTAAGTTCTGTATGGAGTACCTTTATATAAACGTGCATATTGTCTCTTATTCTAAACCATTTCTTCGATTCTTCTTTGAGCCATCTTCTTTTGGCATTCCAAATCACTTTTTCGGTAATGGAATTCTTGGTTCTGGTAGTAATGTTTACGCAGTTAGGAATAAACTGACATTCTTTGTTAAATCAAACATTCTGACTTGCGATTCCGTGTTTGATAATAAGTTTCTTGTATAACTTGGCTTGTTCTTCTAACGAGGACGAAATAATCTTGTTTATTGTTTCCAGCCTTACTTTGTGGAACTCTATAATCATGAAATAAATAAAGATTAGTAAAAGTTTCAAAAATAAACATCCTGAAAAATCTGATTATGCCAAACACCTTTTAGAACAAAATCACACAATGACTCCTCAAAATAATATTAAATTCCTACATTTTTGTAATAACAAACGCAAATTAGACATTTTAGAAGCCTTTGAGATATACAAACACAAACTCAGGGTACCTTTAATGAATGAACAACTTGGCCTCAGTAATTCTCCGTTACTGGAAGAATTAGATATTTAATATTATGATTATTATTATTATTTTATCTAGTTATCTATTTTTGTATATCTACCTTAGCGACGTGTTTGTTTATAATTATATTACCTTTGATAATGACAGCATAGCTGTTGAAACAATATTGTCAGGTTATATTTTAATAAAACTGTGAAACTTTTACTAATCTTTATTTATTTCATACCTAAAGCTTTACTTTGCAAACTTGAAATTACTAAAATTTTAAGTTTTAAATGCAGCAAGTTACATTTATTGACTAAGGATTAGAATTTTTAAAAGTACTTTATTTATAAAATAGAATTGTCCAGTTTGTCAAATAATATCTAGTTATATTTTGCAAATTGTTTTACCTTCGAAGTAGTTTGCGTGCTTTTTCACTTTTCACAACGCATCTCTAGCGTTAGTTGGGGTTCGGCTTCTTTTATTACAGTTCTTCTTCACTTAGATTTCTTTTTGTTCAGTCCTGATTTTGAATGTGACTTCCAACAAGTGTAAAACTATAATGTCAGCAGAAATAGTTACGTCTGCCGGACGCAACAAAGGCCTTAGATAAATATAGCTTGTGCTGTATAGTGAAAAGTCCTTGAAACAATTTTAACGATTATAGTGTTTATACTATAAAATAGATGGTAAAGAAGGGAACTATAGTAATTATAGTTATATATTTATAAATAATTACAATAATAATTATTATTACAATAATAATAAATAATAATAATAATAATAATAATAATAATAATTGCTACAACCCATAACCTGGCAACCAGGCCCCAGAAGCTATAATCTTGTGCGGGAGGGATGGGGCGATTATTATTATTATTACGTAGGCCCTATGTGCGGCTGCAGCCGCCTTACTGATGGAACAACGCAAATCCCACATTTGTGTCACAGCTAAGGAAAACTGAAGAAAACCTTACCAAATCTGCCGGCACCGGGAGTCGACCCCGGGCCGCCTGGGTGAAAGTCCGGCACGCCATTTCCAATTAATTAATTTACAATTAATTTTAGAAATAACTAATATGGTGATTTACATATAATATTATCTTAGCTTTTATTCCTTATTGCAAATTCCCTCTTATATTTAAAGGTAGATACCAAGATGTTTGCAGTGTGTGAAATTGTTCCATTTACTTATATGAAGTGCTCCCCACAGTTTCCTTTCATTTTAATAGTTTTTCTTTCTAGCTCCATCATTTTAAAATTAAATAATCTGTACCGATTTTACAATGTTATATTAAATATATAAAATAAGTAATAAATTTCACGTATCCCCACTGGCCGCATTTGTTAGATTTAGTTGAATTGCGATAGAGGGTTTAATTAAGTTAATAATGATAACAATTATGTAATTATTGATGTTTGATAATGCTTTGCAAATTAATCTTCTTGTTTTAGCATTGGTTTCGATTCAGTTAGGGTGAATCAATTATTGATTAGTTAATTACATAAGCTGATTAACCTAATAATACAAATTATATTAACACAGCGATGACTTTATATGTAGATTTATAATAAATAAATGCTATAAACATTGTTGGCAATAAAAGAAATGATACGCCTAATAAAAAATACAACAAAAACAAAAATTTCAATAGAATTTTACTTGACTTTATGACGTGCACAGGGGAACAAATAATTCACTCAGATATAAGGAAATTTTAGAGAGTGGAAGGTTTTGAAAGGTTTGGGAATTTAATTTTCTACCACATACTACATGTTGATGTGGAAAATGAGTGAAATTGTTCGGAACCCTCCAGAATCACGCACAACAAGTCATTTTGCATAAAATTACGTGTCTTTTAGCCGAATATTCTAGCCTTTCTTTCTCTTCCAGGTCGGGCTTGTCGTGGTCCATGAAATATTTCCTTTTCTCTCGGGGGATTGCGGAAAGGAATAAACGGAAATTCGAGTCTAAATTGCATAAAAATTTAATGTTGCAAAGACACAGAGCAAACTGTTCTTTATTGACATTAGCACGTACGTTCGCGTAACCAGTTTACTTTAAAAACACAGCTTTGCTATCATAGTCGTGTGTATCAGCCGCGATGAGTGTTTGATAACAACAGTTTGGTTCGATTTTTCTTTTTCCCTCAAGGTTTAGGCGGCGATGGTAGAAATGACCTCTATCTTTAAATACGAGGCGGCCGGGAGTAAATCGGAAGAGTCGGGGGGACTTTGATCATTGATGATGACCTCTGTCCCCAAAGGATTCGGGTATGTCAACACTGTACGTGTCTTCCTGCTAAAGCGGCCGCAGGACCCTGGACATAATTTACTTGTCCGTGATTTCCTGTGCTCGTTTAAAACGAACTCGATTCCAAACCACCAGATATAAAATACCCCTTTTTGACCCTTCGTAAGTAGAATATTAAAATTAATGTTCCTAAATTTACGGTTAATACAAAGCTTTAAAATGAAACACCATTTCCAGCTTCTAAATCGGGTCATAATTATTAAAAGCTACAAGGGACCTGTAAACGAGTTCTAAGCAGTATTAATAGTAATAAAATGTATTGTTATAACCTTTATTTGTGAAATACTGCCAATAATGAAAATCTTAATTAGTTTATTACATCTATATCATCTTTATTAGACTTAAGACTGTTCCTTAATTGTATTCGTTTCCTTATATTTTATAAATTTTACTTGGTTGGCTAACTTGGTTAATTATATTGAAAACTCAGTTATTAAATTGAAAACAGACAATACTGTTCTATTATTCTGTCTGCGGAACACTACATTTGAATATATTTCAAGTGGAAAATAAATTTGTTCAAAATTGTTTTTCAGCGAAGAATTCCTTCAACCACCAATTTAACATAAGTCATTAGCTGCACTGTTTTGTAATCGTAGCATAACAATATTTCAATAAAAAGTATTTTTCTTGTTTCTATTATACATCTCAGTGAGATACCAATTAAGATTTTTGTTATCTCTCCTAAGGGAAACCAAAGCAATCAACAAAGATGTTTTCTGAAAATCAAAAGCATAAACACGTCTAAAAGCTTTCTAAAAATTGTAAAGCATCAACATCTTTAAATCTAATTGGATAATTTTGTGTCTTAGTAGTGTCAATTAATAATGAATGACACTTTCTGTTTTCTTTTTAAACATGGTTTTGCAGCAAAATTTCTATTTAGTTAAAAAGTTATAATCTTTTACATATTGATCTTTTTGAGTTTTTCCCCCTCTCTCTTCTAGATCAGCTGTATCTCTAGCTATAATTTTTTAAGTTTTTTTTAATCTTGTGAGGGTCATCCTGGCTTGAATGAGAGTGAACGCTTTCCCACCACAACAAGAAATACTGTGCAGGATGGTGATGTATGGTTAATTAATTTTTATTAATTAATTTATTAACGCAATTTTTCTATTTGTATTCGAAATGTTTTATGATTTCAACAAACGTGTATATGAATGTTATAGTATTGTCGTTACGGAGAGAATAAAACTAGAATATTATAAAGCAATTATAAAAGTTTCAAACTTCAAACTACTGGCGAGAAAGCCATTAAGTGTTTTGCGTAGATAAGGGGGGGTCATTCTTTTGTTTATAGCTTAATCTGTTATAGAAAATCTACGTTTATGGTTGTTAGAACTACCACTAAAAATTACAGCTAAAATATAAATACTTTATTGAATTATTTTTGACTAAAACTTTTAACAACTTAAAAATAATAATTGAATAATAAATAATAATAATAGCAACTAGAACATGTATAACATTACTTTCTTAACACAAATTATTTAATACTTACTGTACAACTCATAAATGCACCGGCTGTTGAGATCTCTATTATGCAAATTTAAATACAGGAGTGGGTGTTAACCCCAAAAGCTTCTAATTAATTAATGGAATCAGGAACAAATAAAAAAATTAAAAAAAATATGTTGAGCGCCACCAAATGGATTTTAATAGAATCTAAGAATCTCAATTTGGAAAGAGTCTTCATTTAAAATTGACGTTAATTTAATCAAACACTGATCAAACGATACTACTGAATTTTAATTGACAAAAACATCAGCAATTTGTTGAGCTAAACTATATCATAAGATAATTTAATTTGAAATATAATATATATTGAATAAGATAAAAATTGAAAATACAATACATAAATGAAACATGTTAGAAAAGTTTTTTCTTTAAAAATAATACAATAGTAATTCATCATATTCTAAAAATATTTCGGGATCCCAAACCAACTATTAAATTAAACATAACTAAACTTACATAAACAAGAACGTAATCCCAACACAAATCTCCTTCATTTTCATAAATTTCTTAACACAGACGGAAGGCTGAAAACATTTCACTACAGCACAACAAAATGACCATAACACGAAATTATCACATAAACTGCAAACTGAAGCGGAAACATTGGGGAAACATTTAATTATGTTAAAGTCTGAATTATTTTATCTTAATGAGATTCATTGAACTTTTGCTATAATTGCTATTAGTAATAAATTCTTTATTACTATTAGCGGGAACGATGATTAAGTTACTTGAATGATGCTCGAGGATAGTTAATTTACTTGTTGAGTAACAAATAACATATTCTTATTATTAATTTTTCATTAATTAAATGAGTTAATGTGTTTAATTCAAAACTCACTGTTGATTAGCATTTAACAAATTCTAATAAGCCAATCAAAGGTCCAATAAACGGGAATTAACACTTCACTCAAACTAAAGTTGGGGAATAATCCTCTACCGGATTAATTTTCTAACAACAAAATCGGTACTATATAACACTTAAAGTAGCGTTGTTCTAAACTGGACTATAATTATTCAACTGTAAAATCGCTTACACACTATAATAGCACGGGAAACAAAATGCTGGGGCAAACCCGCCAGCTTGGGGTAAAACACCCACCGCCCAACTGGACGCTACTTTTAGGGTACGAGACCCACTGCCCAACTGAACGTTTTAGATGCGAATCTGTACAAACTTTTTTTAAATATTGAAAAGAGGGAAGGTGTTAAGCCAACATATGGCGAAATAGCGTGATCTTTCTTAACCCAATGAGAAACAAGCATATGAAAGCTTCGAAATGATTCTAGAACAAAAATTTGCCGCGTAAGCCACCACAATCCACACGTGGTCTCAAGCTGCACTTTATACGTCTGGGATTGGCAGTTTGTTTATACAAAATTCGCCGATAGACATGCACAGAAAGCCATAAATAAAAGCTAAATGCATTTTAAGAACTGAAATCCTTTGTAGGAAAGGCGGTATTTCTTTAAAATATTTATAAAATAAATTTTATCAAGGTTTTTCCTGCGAAATAACTTTTAAAACCATGGGAACACTTCAAAATTAACCTTTGATATTTTACAAGGACTGCAAATACATTAAATTGATGTCTACGAGTTCTTCCTGGAAGAAATTCTATCTGTACAAAAACATGAAAAGGTGCCCCCTGGTATTTAAAAGAACATCAGATAAATCTTAATATCGTCGCACTTTTAACTCGACTAAAATATACTAAAATGTGCAGGGCCGCACTAAGGTTTTTTTATCATTTATGAATACAAAATTATATTTTGTATTCAAGTTGTAAGGGAGCGCCACTTAATTTTCCAACTAGGGACACAGCAACCATCGAACCACCAAAATTAAGAAAAGGGCACCAGATACTTACCGTCTCGGGGCTAAGTAGGTACTTGCTTATCATACCATTAAAAGACCCATTCATAAACATAAATTTCCGTTTAATTAATATAATAAATACTTGAACATAAATAATTATGATAATAAGTATTGAGAGTAATTAATTGTATATTGAAACAAATATTAACTGTACTGTAAAATCTATTGAGAGGATTAAAAAAAGAAATGATATTACTGTGTATTAGTCAGTATCAAGTTCTTGGTAATTGTTCTATTGAGAGCTGAATATAGTAGATATTCTTAATATGTAATTATAAAGGAAGTAACCCAAAAAAATAAAATAACCACCACCAATGTTAGAACATGTAATAGGGGATTAGCCGTCGTAAGCTTAAGATTTATTCCCTCGCAATTTAATGCAGTAATACTATGAGCAATTGAGCATTTGTTCAACTAACAGACTTGACAATGACTAGATTACACACTTACAACTGACAATTTCTAATCCAATGAATAATAGTATATTATTATACGAGTTGTATAAGACGGTCTATTGTAGCACGAATTGTTTGGGACACGACGAGAGAAGCGAGGAGTGTTCCAAAGGAACGAGTGCTACAGTACGTCTTATAAAACAAGTATAATATACTATTTTTTGTACTTTGCGCCATTAATTTTATAGAAATTGTAAATTCAAGCTATTAAAAGCATTGCATTACAATCTAGTGATTTTTGCGTTTAACATGTGGTAACACTATAAAATGACTTTTCGCGTTTTGTGAGGTTAGAATGTGTCAAGATTAAATGTGTTTATATGTAATATAAAACAAATGTTACCAATCTTACAAAACAAATAGTCTCCAAAAACAATGTTATAATAGCCTCTATTATGAAATCGTTTTCGGTAAAGTACAAAAACTAAATAATGTATCTAATTAATATTAATTATATTCTAGTCCTAGGGTTGCCAACTTTTGAAAGTAGGAAGTAAGGACATTCAAGAATTTCCAGAAACGTTATTTATTTATTATATCATTTACAATAAGAAAGATTTTCCAACGCTATTTAAATGAAAACGAAACTTCAATGTAGTAAACTGGACAATGTCGTTAAGGGCTCTCTTGAATGGTCGCGAAGCGGTTCTATCCTCATTATACACAAGTTTACTTCTAGTATAAATTCAAGGGATAGTTATTAGAAAAACTAAAGTTTTTTCGAATTATTGTTATTTATAAAATCGCGCCACATTGAATTTAGTTAGTTATTGTAAATATCAAAACAATTTAATAGTATATTAAAGTATTAGTTTCATAAGACGCGTTTTTAGCGCACGCGTCCGAGTTTAGAAAACGACCCGCAAAGCTGGGAGTTTTCTAACGGACAAGTGCGCTAAAACGCCTTATGAAACGAATACTTTATACTATTCTTTATACTTGCGTCGTTAGTTCGTTAATTATTAAAAAATAAATTAGTTTTAAATAAGATTTGTTAGTGAAATTTTGTAAAGTACTTTTGACAGTTGGCTACACTGAAAATTCAACTTCAGCATTTGTTATTTAAATTGTTTTGTTTTTATAAAGTTAATTTAGTTTCTGTGACAAGAAGGTAAAATGGTCAGATATTCTCTCCCTCCATCTTATTAAAAAGAATTTAAAAATCCCACTACTGAAAATAAACTTGGTAATACATATGTAAGTGCAAATATATCTTTACTAAATTAAAAGATTATAATCACTAATTTTCACGTAAATACAACCAACTTTTTTACTAACTGTAACCTAACATCATCACATTCTAACCTCAAAATAGCGATTTTAGCATTGTTTTTCTTATTAATTACCGGCGACCGGCGCGATTTTTTTTTTCGAATTATTGTTCTCTAAGTTATCCTCTACAACTCAGTATAATTGGTTTAAAACTGGGACGATTTTCCAGCTGCAGACGATTGGACAATGGAGGAGTATAAGGGAAGTTTAGCAGATGCAAAAGTCTTCACGCCCAGTGTGTCAGTGACGCCTCAACTTGAGGGTAATGTGGAGCTTAAGCCTGTTGTCACGCCAGTGGTGTCATTAGAAAATGTAAGTCTGACTTGTAGCGACAAGTTATTTATTACATAATTTGAATTTATATGAATCTTTAGATACAACCGATGGTTGGTACTTTGAACGCTGCGCAGACTCAGTATTTAAATCAACTGACGCAACAGTCTAATATGACGGACAATATGAAGGTGACGCAGGAGTATGGAATCCGTCCCAACCGTATGGCAACACGACACTGCAGCCGTACAATGCTGGACAAGCTGATGTTAACAGTAGCACAGCGGGATCACAACAATACAACAGTGCTCCTCAGCAGTATGGTTCTTCTCCAGCAACAAATACGTATAATAATCCTAATTATACTGCCGTGAATAGTAATTATGGGAATACGACTGATGCACCAGCTGTTACGCAGCAACAACAGCCTGTTAGAACAAACACACAAAGAGCTAGGGTACCATCACCATCAAAAGTAAAATTCTGATATTCTTACGTTTACGAAGATTCTAAAATACATTTTTACAGATTCCTGCAAGTGCTGTGGAAATGCCAGGTGATTTGAATAGCAGCATAACTTATAACTTAAATGAAATAAGTTGCACCCCACCTGAATTAAGAGAAGTAGCCCATGGGGCTATCAACAAATTGCTTCCAAAAAAGTCAGAGGATGCATACAAAAAAGAGTACACCAAATTTGAAAATTGGTGTCAAGAAAAATGTAAAATTAATTTCTGAAAATATACTAATAGCTTATTTTGAAAAGCTAAGCAAAACATTAAAATCTTCTAGTTTATGGTCGATTTACTCCATGCTTAGATCGTGCATAAATGTTTATAAAAACGTAGATATAAAAAAATATGCAAAACTACAGGCATTTTTAAAAAGGTGCTCTGATGGTTATGAGCCCAAAAAATCTAAAATATTGGAATTGAACCATATTGATAGATTTATAACAACTGCAGAAAATAACCAACATTTAGCTATGAAAGTAAGTAAAATTTTGTGCTAAATACTTTCAATTTTTAATATATTTCAATTATTTAAGGTTGCGTTAATAATGGGATTCTGTGGTGCCTGCCGAAGAGATGAATTGACCAACATGTTAGTAGACGATATTGTGGTTAAAGATGATGTGTTCACTGTGACTGTAACAAAAACAAAAAATAAAGAACGAAGAGAATTCTTAATTACAGAGAAACTGTGGATTAATTTAATTAAGCAATATTTGACCCTAATATATATAATAGTCCCCTTTCACAGGCCATGAAGGCCCATTGGCGTATAGCAGGGTAGGCTACTATTCTTGAGCCGTTCGGTACTCAAGGGTGGTAAAGTGGCTAGCTTTACGCACCGACCGCCTATTATTACCCTAGGAAATGATTTCCCAGGTACTCATTTTCACAGGCTGAGTCGACCTGGAAGCCTTAGATATTTTTAAAATTCCAATGTATTATTCCTGGGATTCGAACCCAGGACCTTAATTTGAGCCTAAGGCCTAAGAAAATAAACTCCAGGCGGTTTTGTATAACCTACCGCAATGGAAAATGTATTTCTACTCCTATCGGTGTAAACAAAATGGGAAAAGTTCCTTTTATTATTGCCACTTATTTGCATTTAGCCAACCCGAAGCTTTTTACAGGTCATTGCTTTCGACGTTCAAGTGCTTCCCAATTGGCAAACAAAAGTGGCGATTTAATAACTATAAAACGGCATGGAGGTTGGAAGTCTTCAGCTGTGGCTGAGGGCTATATTGATGCTTTAGTTAAAAAAATGGAGGTAGCTGAATTGCTATCTAATAAGCCATGTACTTTCACTTCATCGGCTCAAGTGGTAATTGACCAGTCTTCCACTGCTTCATTTTTACATGAAGAATCACACACTTTTAGCAGCAACCCAATAACGAGTCAACAAAACATTGTAGAGGGGCAAAATTTACCTTCATTTAAGATTAATGCCCAGGACACTTCTGCTGTTACAATCAAAGTGTATAATAACTGTACTTTTAATACAAAAGATGTATAAAGAATAATTTGTAAATTTATTAAATAATTTTTAATTTAATTAATTTATTTTGTGTATGTTTATTTTATATTTTAAAAGTTTGCCATTTTATCACAACAACATAACCGCACTCTTAAATATAATAAGTTTGACATTTAAGAACAGCTGTTAGGTACTACCAACTTTAAAAAACAAAATTTTACTGTTTCCAGTACTCTAATAAATCTCATTAGGACACGCAAATGCGTGTCCTAATGGAGTTCATTAGGACACGCAAGTATAAAAAAGCCGTTATTCGACATTACAAATTTTTGAAAATCTGAATTAGCAGATTTTCAAGGCAACTTACTTTGTGGCATTATTGTAAATATACTTAATAAGCACTGTAATCAATTAATAAGCGTCAGTAGTAATTGTGAAAAATCATCAAAAATAATTAATAATAAAAAAGAAACAAACAAAAAAGGATAATAAATGACATTCATTAAAGAATGACGGGGAAGGCGCTCTGGATTTACGATTTCAAAACCCTAGTTCTGGTATTTTTTTAACAGAATATTTAATATATTTCAGAAATAAACAATTTTTTATAATTATAATGTTTATAAAAAGAAATAACATACGATTAAATATTAATATGGTATGCATAATCATTTAGTTTTATTTTTATTTAAAATAAATATACCTAGTTTAACAACGACTAAATTACAACAAAAATTACGACAACGATAAAATTAAGGGATAATTTTATGTAATTTTTGTTTTTTATAAATATTATATTTATAAAAAAATTCTGTACTTTTCGTTGATAAGGTTAAATATTTCAGGTTGGGGCGTTAAATAGTCGAAATAACGACGTGTTCGATTGGTGGAGGTGGCGTGCGCGACCGCTTGCGTAACCTTTTCGTTAAATCTTTCAATTCCATTATCAATATCAGCAGGTGATGTTAGGTCTGCTGGGCATGGTAGTGATGCTGTGATGAATGCTTGAAATGCACTCCAGTCTATTGGTCCATTTAATAATTTGGGGACTTTTTGGTATTGTTGAACGGTACAGCCTAAGGTTATAAGTATCGGAAGATGATCGGAATCAAGTTCAGTAACGACCGTTGAGTTAATAGGTGCGGTTAGATTTTTGTGGAGTACTATGTCTAAAATATCAGGGAGATGATCTACACGGTAGGGCTAATATGTATACTTAGTGGGTGCAGCAATTTGAATTGCTAATTCGGATGCAAAGTTTTCAAGTTTGGTGCCATTAGGATTGGTTATCCTACATCCCCAGTTGGTGTTCTTGCAGTTAAAGTCACCAATTAGAACCGTGGGCTCAGTACTTGTAAATATGTTTTGCAGTTCATTATTTTTAAGTTGTTTATTTGGCGGTTTATACCTTGATATTATTTTTATTGTGGAGTTCTCTGTTGTAGTCATTTTTAGTGCTATTGCCTCGATATTGGTGACGTCATGCATCTGACTAGATAACATTATAATCAAACCTCGATAGCACACACTAAACAATCAAGACGAAAGACTAATCTATACTTTGCGGAAGGCACATACTTGTACAATAATAAGTAGGTCTAATCAACTTAATAAAAACTCGTACGTCTTCGCCTGTATTCCGGCCCAGACGCGTACATTATGATTCGATAGAAACATACTTCGTAAACACTGGTGCATCTCCACCTGCCTTAGGGAATTTCAGGCCACGAACATCGACGAAAATAAATTTCGTAAACTCTCGTGCATCTCCGGGTTCACCACGAAGATCGTTGAAAAACAACGTCGAGTTCGAACACACTCGTAGGCCATTGGCCAACGAAGATTGGCGGACATACACGAGTGTTTACGAATCATACAACTGTCTGACTTGCCGACGTAATTGTTTGTTACACTGGGCACTTATCGCCATTGCTGTCAGTGTGCTAGTTATTTGAGAGTGAGTGAAAACAACTTTTCACGTGTATTCCCCGGACCTCCCTTTTTTGCTGGGGGAATCCTCCGATTTATGGGCCACCCAATATATTTTATAAGTTGGCGCCAGTGCATACCACACTTATTAATATTTAATTGTAAGTTACCTATTCCTTTTTATAAATATTATAAACATAAATAAATTGTTTATGAAATTTTATTAAAAAAAATTACCGGAACTCGGGTTTGTAATCGGCAGTCCAGCGCACGTTCCAGTCGGCCATACTTAATATTCATGTCTTTTGCTTATTTAATTAATGTCATTTATCATCCTTTTTTGTTTGTTTGCTTTTTATTACTAATTATTTTTCATGATTTTTTTACAATTACTAATTACAGTACATTTCCTATTTATTTGATTAGTATTAATTAATCAACAATTAATATTAATCATTTCTGCCTGCTATTTCTGGTATCACTGCCTGAAAAATCTTAGTTTCTCTGAGTCTATTCCTTTCCAAAAATAATGTGTGGTGGGGGCCTTAGTTCGAGAGGTTCCCCTTACTGCTGCCCCCTTGCAGATGGTTTAGTACTATTTGAATATAGTCTTAAATTAATGGTCAATCAGTCTCATAATGTAAAACTTCAACTGCGGATTGACCATTAATAATTTACTATATTATACTACGATACGTTTTTCTTTTTTTTTCTGAGCTTTTAACCTCATATTCTCGTCCGGTAAATTATAATCTGTAGCTTCACTCATTTTAATGTACTAAATTTAACTCATAGTAAATTTGATTCATTTTGCATGAACGATGTTTTCGGTTAATTTGAAATTTATAATTCTTGATTCTCGAAAGCTAATGTCAGTGATTAAAATAAAAGTTAAAATTTTAATTAAATATTGAATGATTTTTGTTCATTTTTTTAAATAAGGACAAAACCCGTCCTTTCCTATGACAAGAAAGGACGAAGGACACATTCTTAGAAATAAGGACTGTCCTTCCGAAAAAAGGTCAGTTGGCAACCCTATCTAGTCCTAACGTTGACTAGTTAAATGTTATGTTCAGAAAGGACTCAATGTCCAAATGACTGATTCATCATCACTAAATTAATAAATGACCTCAACAAAAATTGACTGACGGCTTAGTTAGCAAATTACAGGTTATGTCTTATGATAAACTTAGCTGATTTCGATATTCAACCTTCCAGATAGGGGTGAACTACAGTTTGAGTTTTTGTTAAAAATAATCTTCTTACTATACTTAATGGGGTACACCTTTCCCAAGAAACCTAAAAGAAAATTCCTGACTAGGAAAATGGTTCGATACATAAACATGTTAAGAATTCATACCTTTGATGGTGGGCGGCTAAAAGGTAAAAGGGCGGTATCTACCTGATAACAAGATGCATCCACATTCGAAGAATAAATTAGTAATCCTAAAATATAAGACTGTAAGTAACCTTTTGGACGTAAATCCAACATCTAAAAATTTTACCTGTGAAGAACTTCAGGCACCGGGTGGGGTTAATTCGTATCGATCGAAGGAATTGATCTGGTCTAATGAATCCGCTTGTGCGACAAGATGGCTTCCCTCCAAATATTCCAATAGGGTAGTTACCAGTTTGATTATTATTGACGTGGTGCTAATAATCCGCTGAAGCGTAAATGAAAAAAAAATCTCACCATTACCATCATATATGGCTCCAGAGATTTGTTTCTTAAATAGCACCCACAATATTTCACCAAGATCGAATTCGATCGTAGTTGATTACTACTAAACCAAAAGAGGAATGTCGTTCAGACCTTTCTTTAAAAGCCTACCGCCGGATATCCGTCGACGGCAAAAATGCGCAATCTCAAATATCGAAGTACTTCCGATAGAGGAGGCGTTGCAATATTTATACCAATCTAATAACGAAATTCCATGTCAAATGGGTTAAATAAATAGCAAAACACGTGTCAAAACACACGGTAGTTATTACGTAATGTGATAGCTTCTGCGAAAAACAGACGTATGACCAGTAGTCTCAAGTTGCATGAAAAGATAACTGCGGCAACAATGTTTATTAAAGGGAATTATTCGAGACGCCGCAACAGAAAGACAGTTGCAAGATAAAGTTTGTTTACATATCGTATGCAAAATGGAAATTTATAATTTCTATTAAAAATACTTTTAAATACGACAAAATTGTTTACAAGGCGCTGGCCACAAAATGCATGAAGAAGTTAGCACCAGCATTAAGGCTAAATAGATGACTCGAAAGTTGGGTAAGTACAAAACAAGTTAATTACTGTTTATTTCGAACTAATAACCTCTTTCTTTTAGGAATAACCACAAGACTACGAGAAGAATTCTTTTCCAAGTATGTTAAGTACGAACTCCAGCGAAAGTTCCAATTCACTAAGGCTAATACCTAATAATTTTTTAGCTAATAAAAGAGTGGAAAACAAAAGATGCCAACTCATCACTAAGATTCTTACCTAAGCAAGAAGAGTTGCCTATACCATCAACATTTTATTTTATTTTATTTTGTAATTGAAATATTTCAATAAAGAAAATATAAGAAAAATATTTTATTGCTTTTGTACTATAAATTATAAGCTCAAATCAATGCTAATTGGTAAATAATTCAAGTTAATTCTACTGACAAAAACGAACCGTTACAGATTTCCTTGTATAATATAATATTATAATAAAGAAAATTTATTAAAAAATAATTGTAAGGCATAAAGTCTAACGGACTCATTATTATGAATATTTAATTTACTTCGTTTTAATGTTAAACTCAAACCTTTTCGATTTAAATGTTTCCAAAAACTATATATCCATCAGAACTATATTTTATATTTTATTAAGCATAATTACACTAGGAATCAGATTTCATTTGGGTAAACTCAGCTCTTAAACAGCATTTTGCGCCTTGTGGATTTCTCAAACAAATATCAGAGGCAATTTGGTTCAATTTTTGTTATTAGTTACAATGGGCTTAAAATGTGGTTAGTTAAAAATTTCTGTGATATAATGTTAAATAAATATTATTAAATTTCTGAAAGTCCTGGACATCTTGGTACATGTTTTTTATTAATGTAAAAAGACCTTGTTATTTAAAAGGGTGTCATTAAGATTAAGCTTACTTAGTAATATTTTGATTTTGTGTTTCAACAGGCATATTTGCCGTACTTTTTATGCTTTGTATTTTATTTATAAACATTTGAGGCTAGTTAGTAGATAGGCTAGGAGAGTTCGGCGACAATCCTTATGGAAATTAACATGGGAAATCGCCAAGGTCCAACGTAGTAGTTTTTGGTCAATTTCAAGGTCATTTGCGGTCTAGCGTATGACCTCACCGCGCTCACGTTATACGCGGACCAGCGTATACCACGAATACAGGTCAACTCTACATATCACATTATGATTGATGCAGTTATCCGGAGGATCATAACGATTTTATATTGATCTAATTAATTTAATTAATTTAATTCACGGTATCATTTGCATATCTCATCTCTCATTTACATAACTCATCTCTCATTTATACATATCATTTTTTTTGCTAATTAAATTAATTAGATACTAAGATCCTTCTTAAATGATGTATGCTTTCAAGGATGTCCCAGACGTCGTTAAACGTGATTTCATCAAAAGGTTACTGTCAATCACCTGTTGGATTAGCACGGTTCAGCATGCGATATTACCACATATACGGATCAACTCTACATATTACATTATGATTGATGCAGTCATCCGGGGGCATTATAACAATTTTATAATAAAGACATCTCGGAACTCTAGGGCTTCTTATTCTATAATACCTTCTTCTTCTATCTCGGAAATAATTGAAATTATTTCGTTTTCATTCAGACTGTTACCGGCTTCTCTTACAGCAAATAACAATCGTTTAGCTATCCAAATCCCCCGATAAAAATAAATATTTTTATAATAATAATTAATTAACATTTATATTGAAAATGAATTCAACTAAATTCCTGAAAACACTTCCTAGCTTCCTTTGAAATTTCTTGAAAGGTGTCCATTATGTTTAAAAGAACTATAATTTATTTATTTATAGAGAAAAGGAATATTGCGTAGTGCTTTTGTAAATTCAAGACATATTTCAGTAAATATTTATAATTGCTATAGATACATTAAACAGTTTACTTCAACCCTCAGTATTATTATTAATGTTTGAATTACGTACACGTTAATTAATAACCCGGTTTTTCATAGAAGAACATTCCTTAAATATGTGTAGTATATGCAGGTTTGAGATTATTCATGATCCTTTCCAATATTATCGGTTTTACAAAGATGAATCTTTATCAATTATAAATATCTATTATTATTAACTTGATAGAGTCAACATCTAACTTCGGTTTTATAGAATTATAACGTTTAAATATTGATATTTTAAAATTGTCTTGCGTTTCACTTTTATTACGATAACAATTATTCTGCATAGTTAGGTTCTACACGGATTAACCTTGAGTCAGTTTCAACTTAGATGAAATCATATATTTATCATTAATGTTTAAATTAAAAACGTATTTGCTAGCTTGATACGTGTACAGGAATAATAGTGTAAAAGTGATTATGAGGATTTATACGCGATTGTTTAATTGATTTAATGAAAACCTTATATGGTTATATGTAGTAGGATGATGCGGTGTAAAAAATCTATAGTGAATTATTTAAGCATCTATATTAATTCTAGAGAAGCTATTAACCCGACATGATCATTAAGAAAGCAAATATAATTACTTTCAATATAGTCACATGTTTAGTTAAAAATTTATTTAAAATTTACAGCAAAGGAATTTTAAGCAGCAGATTTCTTAAAACATTGCTAGCTTGATACGTGTACTGGAATAATAATGTAAAAAGTGTTTATAAATATTAATATGCGATTGTTTAATTGATTTAATGAAAACCTTATACGGTTATATGTACATAAACGCGTTGTTAGTGTAAGCTATTAAAAAGATAGTAGCCATATTGAAATTAATATCAAGTCTAGCGTTTTACAAGACACGGTTATCATCTAATTGCTATCATACACGGATTAAACTAAACTATATATTAAGAAATATTAATTACGGCTTTTATAGCATCTTACAGGAAAAAAGATTACATTCAATCAGGATTCCCTCAGAAGTGAAAGGCTTCAACAACTTCAGATCAGCAAACTGAAAAACTTAGAGTTAGCATCAGAATGTCATACAGAGCTATCAACTAAATCCTATACAAGTATTCTAACTAGACAATAAAGGTTTACTGAGATTATATACCTTATAATATAGCAATAGAATTTTCTCTTTAACAAGCATATGCTACAATTCTCTAATTTTCTAGTTTCTAGACATAATGTAGTTTTAAACAGATTTTAGCCTTTTCGTTATATCTACTACCTTGTAAACTGTTTCTACATATGTGTTCTTATTGTTCATACATCATATAGACATTCGTCGCCATATTTAAACGTTATTTTACAATATATCATACATTTTCAATAGCTTCGAAATACGCAGATATGTAATAATATACTATATACTCTTGTAGGATATTTATCGTATCTATAGTAAACTCGTATGATTAATAATAATCTGTAACCATTTTCGATACCTTCGAAATATAAGTCTATAACATACGTTTGTAATACGTCTTTATAACTTTGAAACACAGGGTAGTTACCTCTTGCAATATCTACAGTAATGAGAACCCTAAAAACTTAACCCGGAGAAATAAATCAGATAAATATTTTACTTTTTATTGAAACGACAACTTTGCATACTAATATATGAAAATAATATAATGTATATCGCCTGATAAATAAAATTGAAATTATTCTTATTCTTTTACAATGAAATGTGTTTTGAAAAACACGATGAAACGTTTATTCCATAATACCTTCTTCTTTTAACTCGGAAATAATTGAAATTATTTCGTTTTCATTCAGAGAACTACTGTTACCGGCTTCATTTACAGCATATAACAAACGTAGCGTGTCGACTAGCTCGTTAGTCTTATTCCAGTAGACGTATTCGACTTTGCAATGGCTTGATTTTTTAAAATTTGACGATGGTGATGATAGTCTAATGCCTAAACCTTTGATTCTGGGTAAGTTCGGTTTAATTATATAATCATACTTCCAATGTTTAACAGCTGTTAGTTTACCGTGTGGTCTATAGGATTTCTTATGCGCATTAGTAAGGGCTATTATCTGCATATAATTATTGATATCATCTTGCGATGGTGTAGACTCTAATTCTCTAAACGTGAGTAAGTCAAACAGACTGGGTATTGCTTCGAAAACGTTGTTTTTAATTATGATGTTTGCATCACGCATAGTCACAGAGGAAGATGCAAATGTCCACGCGTCTTGATCAATTTTATATCTAATACCGAATCTAGTTCTATCTATATTTTTGTTTCCCACAGCGTTAGCTATTAACATACCCTAATGAGTAGGGAGATCCTGAGTTTTATTAGATTCTTCTTCTTCTTCCTCATCTGTATCTGAAGAAGATGATGCTGCTTGTTTTTTAACTTTCAACAGGGGAATGTAACTAGCAGTAGTAGTAGTAGTAGCAGCAGATGGTCGTGTTTTAATTTTCAATAGGTGGGGGGAACGTTAACTGATTCGGCAATAGTTTCCAAAGGAGATATAACCTGTTTATGAGTATCACGATAAATACGTTCTGCTTCTGCTCTATCACGACGAAACCTCCCCTTTCTTCCTTTACCCTTCACCCTTCTTCGCCCTTCCCCCTTCACCCTTCATCCTTCTCCCTTCACCCTTCACCATTAACCCTTAACCCTTTATGCTTTAACGTTAACCCTTAACCTTAGCCCTTAACCCTTCCGTCAGGGATCGTTAATCTCTCGCACTAACCGCATATTAGGGTATGAACCCTTTAGAGGCCGAATACAGGCGTATATATTCTGTATATTACCTCTTAGTTAACATAGTATTTTATAAAATAATTAGATACAGTTATGTTTACTATCTATTCTTTTAAACTGCTGTTATACTTACCTTGTTTACTTTATAGTCGGGTATGTAGTACCGTTATTAGTGTATACGAAATGTTCTATTTTAATAGATATTATATATAAGCTATGTATTATGTTTTAAGTAGCGTCGAAACTACTCGTATCAATAAACGTTCTTGTATAAAAGTATGTTCTTTTGTACTTACTCTGCTCCCTACGTTCTGTCCTAAAAATGTATTCGTAGGCTCTAGCCTAATCTAACCTAAACTATATTCGTATGCTCTAACCTGTGATGTAATAAAAAGCAATAAGTTTTAAAGACATTTATTATATTATATTTATTATACATTATATCCAGATGTAATAAATTTAAGTCTATCATCTAAATCAAGGTCGTTCTGCAAATCTACAATAGTTTTCTTAGTAAACTTATAAACTAATTCATTCAAAAATAAATCATCCTTATATCTACAAGAAGAATTTAACACACTTAATAAAATATTATTGTCTACAAGCGTTGTTCTAACTTTTATAGCCGCGTCCAGGACTTCTTCGGCAAAACATTCGTAATTGCGATGCATAGTTTTAATACTATCAATCTTTTTTCCATAAAAGGTTTTCATCGTGTATAATCTCCCTAGAATTAGTTCGGAAATGTAAAGTTCAAAACTTTGATTATTTTTTTGACCTATTGTACCTATTCTTTTCTCTCCGTTTGTATAATATAAAATATATATTCCGCGTCAGACTAATTAGTATCGTCATATGTACCGATTTTATATATCCGTGAATATTTGAGTTTTCACCAATATACAGGATAAATGTTTATCTCTAATTTTATAAATGGCGTTTTATATAGAGCAGGAGTCTCACGATAATTTATACATATATTGTCTTTGAATATTCTAAAACAGATAAATAACCCTGAACCCTTGTTAGGAATTTTAAAAATAACGAAATTTTTATTGAATCAGCTAAATAGATAGTGTACTTATAAGTGAATCTCTAAATAACGAATGCGTTAACAGAACTCCTGCATTAATATACATAACGTTTCATCGTCTTTTTCAAAACACATTTCATTGTAAAAGAATAAGAATAACTTTAATTTTATTTATCAGGCGATATACATTATATTATTTTCATATATTAGTATGCAAAGTTGTCGTTTCAATAAAAAGTAAAATATTTATCTGATTTATTTCAGCGGGTTAAGTCTTCAGGGTTCTAATACCTGTAGATATTGCAAGAGGTAACTACCCTGTGTTTCAAAGTTATAAAGACGTATTACAAATATATTTTATAGACTTATATTTCGAAGGTATCGAAAATGGTTACAGATTATTATTAATCATACGAGTTTACTATAGATACTATGAATATCCTACAAGAGTATATAGTATATTATTACATAGCTGCGTATTTCGAAGCTATTGAAAATGTATGATATATTGTAAAATAACGTTTAAATATGGCGACGAATGTCTATATGATGTACGAACAATAAGAACACATATGTAGAAACAGTTTACAAGGTAGTAGATATAACGAAAAGGCTAAAATCTGTTTAAAACTACATTATGTCTAGAAACTAGAAAATTAGAGAATTGTAGCATATGCTTGTTAAAGAGAAAATTCTATTGCTATATTATAAGGTATATAATCTCAGTAAACCTTTATTGTCTAGTTAGAATACTTGTATAGGATTTAGTTGATAGCTCTGTATGACATTCTGATGCTAACTCTATCAAGTTTTTCAGTTTGCTGATCTGATGTTGTTGAAGCCTTTCACTTCTGAGGGGGTAGGAGCATTCTAGATCTTGCTACCGTACGTGCTTTCATATACGATGAATACGTTTAACATAGAAATAGTTGAAAACTATAATTTTGTTTTATCGTTTTATTTATAAAATTTTAATAATAATATGGAATGTTTGTATTGTACGATATGATGATGATAGGGTAAGTGAATTGTGAGCATTTAGCAGGCTTGAGTTTCTAACTGCAGATCTATAGGTTAGAAAAATCATAAAAGTAATAGCATTGTACATTGAATAGACTCCCTGCTTCATTTCATAACTTATTTGTTTTAATAAATAGACATTAGTCAAACGATGGATATCCTCATGTCTTTACTCTACCTTCGATATATAATATATTTATTTATGATATCTAGTTAATGATATACGTTATAATCCTGATTGAATGTAATCTTTTTTCCTGTAAGATGCTATAAAAGCCGTAATTAATATTTCTTAATATATGGTTTAGTTTAATCCGTGTATGATAGCAATTAGATGATAACCGTGTCTTGTAAAACGCTAGACTTGATATTAATTTCAATATGGCTACTATCTTTTTAATAGCTTACACTAACAACGCGTTTATGTACATATAACCGTATAAGGTTTTCATTAAATCAATTAAACAATCGCATATTAATATTTATAAACACTTTTTACATTATTATTCCAGTACACGTATCAAGCTAGCAATGTTTTAAGAAATCTGCTGCTTAAAATTCCTTTGCTGTAAATTTTAAATAAATTTTTAACTAAACATGTGACTATATTGAAAGTAATTATATTTGCTTTCTTAATGATCATGTCGGGTTAATAGCTTCTCGAGAATTAATATAGATGCTTAAATAATTCACTATAGGTTTTTTTATACCGCATCATCCTACTACATATAACCATATAAGGTTTTCATTAAATCAATTAAACAATCGCGTATAAATATTTATAATCACTCTTACAATATTATTCCTGTACACGTATCAAGCTAGCAAATACGTTTTTAATTTAAACATTAATGATAAATATATGTTTTCATCCAAGTTGAAACTGACTCAGGGTTAATCCGTGTAGAACCTAACGATGCAGAATAATTGTTATCGTAATAAACGTGAAACGCAAGACAATTTTAAAATATCAATATTTAAACGTTATAATTCTATAAAACCGAAGTTAGATGCTGACTCTATCAAGTTAATAATAATAAATATTTATAATTGATAAAGATTCATCTTTGTAAAACCGATAATATTGGAAAGGATCATGAATAATCTCAAACCTGCATATACTACACATATTTAAGGAATGTTCTTCTATGAAAAACCGGGTTATTAATTAACGTGTACGTAATTCAAACATTAATAATAATACTGAGGGTTGAAGTAAACTGTTTAATGTATCTATAGCAATTATAAATATTTACTGAAATATGTTTTGAATTTACAAAAGCATTACGCAATATTCCTTTTCTCTATAAATAAATAAATTATAGTTCTTTTAAACATAATGGACACCTTTCAATAAATTTCAAAGGAAGCTAATCGGTTAATAAATGTTTGTCGGTCGTTATATGAAACAATACATTTGAGAGATGTCTAATTAGGGAAAATCTGTAAGCTGAATAATAAGATAGGATTTTTATATTACATAACGGGTTTCAATATGGAATATAATCATTTATGATATGTAGTTAATCCTATTACATATAACCGTATAAGGTTTTCATTAAATCAATTAAACAATCGCATATAAATATTTATAAACACTGTTTACATTATTATTCTAGTACACGTATCAAGCTAGAATGTTTTAAGAAATCTGCTGCTTAAAATTCCTTTGCTGTAAATTTTAAATAAATTTTTAACTAAACATGTGACTATATTGAAAGTAGTTATATTTGCATTGTTTTGAACATAATGGTATGTTATGATAAGAAATATTTGACGGGTATCGGATGAAACAATATATTTTACTTGAGGTTTCATGTTGGCGTAGAGATAATCCTCATAGATCTGGTTCTGAGAACTGAGGTGAAATCAATAATGAGAAATGACAAGTTTCTACATGTTAATTATGTTACACATTTTAAATGTTATGACTAATAGATTTATATTTTAGGAATGTCTGTAGTTGAAATGTTATATGCAGATGAGATATAGAAAATGAAATGCTCGATATGAACAGTCGTATGATATGATCCTGATTGAAAATAATATTCTTTACTATAAGATATTACAAAAGTTAGAGTGTACGACATGTAGTTAAACCTAAAAAGAGAAAAATAGAGGTTAAATGCGGGCCTTGTTAGTCGTATTCTATTTAGAGTGTTTTCGGGAATTTAGTTGAATTAATTTTCAATATAAATGTTAATTAATTATTATTATAAAAATATTTATTTTTATCGGGGGAGTTGGATAGCTAAACGATTGTTATTTGCTGTAAAAGAAGCCGGTAACAGTCTGATTGAAAACGAAATAATTTCAATTATTTCCGAGATAGAAGAAGAAGGTATTATAGAATAAGAAGCCCTAGAGTGCCGAGATGTCTTTATTATAAAATCGTTATAATCCCCCCGGATGACTGCATCAATCATAATGTAATATGTAGAGTCGATCCGTATATGTGGTAATATCTCATGCTGGACCGTGCTAATCCGACAGGTGATTGACAGTAACCTTTCGATGAAATCACGTTTAACGATGTCTGCGGCATCCTTGAAGCATACATCATTTAAGAAGGATCTTAGTATCTAATTAATTTAATTAGCAAAAAAATGATATGTATAAATGAGAGATGAGTTATGTAAATGAGAGATGAGATATGCAAATGATACCGTGAATTAAATTAATTAAATTAATTAGATCAATATAAAATCGTTATGATCCTCCGGATGACTGCATCAATCATAATGTGATATGTAGAGTTGACCTGTATTCGTGGTATACGCTGGTCCGCGTATAACGCGAGCGCGGTGAGGTCATACGATAGACCGCGAATGACCTTGAAATTGACCAAAAATTACTACGTTGGACCTAGGCGATTTCCCATGTTAATTTCCATAAGGATTGTCGCCGAACTCTCCTAGCCTATCTACTCTAGTTAACTTTATCTAATAAATAAAAATTGAACATAATTAACCACATGTTATAGATCAGCTCAATAAATTGTTTGTAGACAATCTTTTAGAACCATTGATAAAATAATTTCTTTTCCCAAATTGTAGATTCCCGTCGCACTTTTTTAAACGATAATAACAAATTATTTGGGTGGCACCTTCTATAATATTCTTCATTTATTCCCGTGTTTAATCTAAAATTGGTGACCCTTTGTGATTAACACCTAAAAGACACGAGAATAATTTTATTAAGTAAATAGTCTCATCTAGGGCTTTGAGCTCATTGCTAAAGTATTACTTTTGAGTTTTGTGTTTAGATTTTTTTTATATTACAAATTGACGGCTGTAAATGGGATTTATTTTTGTTAGATTCTTAAAATTTTAAATTGGCTAGCCCTATCGCGGGGCTTAAGTTTTGTTAGATTTTTTTAATGTTAGAAATAAAGTGAAAAACGTGTAGTATTGTTGAACATAACATTAAAGTTCTGGGAATTATAATAGTATTAAATAATAAACGACATTTATGTATAATGCATAACATAAAAAGGGAACAATTCTCACAAACATATTGAATGTGACATAAAATTATACAGAAGTTGTGTCAATCATAAAATCAAATTATTGTACAAAAGCTGATTGCAAATGCAAACAAAAATGAGTAATGTTGACATTTAATGTAACACTTCCTGATAGCATTCAAACCATTAATTCATTTAGTCTGCAACTAATATAGCACTCAGCATAACAGCCACTACATTCATAAACAATTTATATTGAATGTTACCACTTAATACAAAAAATAAATAAAGAATAATAGAAAGTTTCAGAATATTTATTAAAATATAACCTGGCAATTGCTTCGATAGCTAAGCTGTCATTATCAAAGGTAATATGAACATAAACAAACACGTCGCTAAGGTAAATACAAAAAATAGATAACTAGATAAAAAGATCAAAATAAAATATACATACTAGATAAAAGACCAATTTGTTCACTCATTGAAGGTACCCTGAGTTTGCGTTTGTATATCTCGAAAGCTTCTAAAAAGTTTAATTTGTTTTTGTTATTACACAAATGTAGGAATTTGGTATTATTTTGGTGAGTCATTGTGTGATTCTGTTCTAAATGCAAGGTTTTCTAGTTTTACCACATCCTAAAACAATTCCTTTTAAGCATTTGTTTCAAGTTTTACATAGCAAAAGTTCATACACTTTTTTAAATTAAGGGAAAAAAATCTAAAAAGTTGCTGGTATTTTTATCTGTTGAAGGCTGTTGTGCACATTACGTTTTGGTGACATTACCGTACCCTATAATAGTCATATTGCACTTGTGTGGCATGTTTATTATCGATTGATATTATATTAGTCTGTTATTTATGAACCGATTTGCGTTAGACTTGTGGTTCTGAAGAGTTAACGCAGTGTTTCTCGCAGTGTCTGAAATATAAAAACGTAGATTTTCAAGAAGTTTTGATAGCCACACCATACCAGGCACATACATACTATATTGGCATTTAACAAATTGAAATTGGGTATTGAAATCTTTAAGGAGGGCGATGAAAGTAGAGAATAGAATATTTTGAGATATCAAGATTAGGAGTATTTGCACAGTATTGTAAATAATTCTTCTAAGCGACTACAATATTTTGGCTGTGGTTCAATTCTGAATTCTTACGTCGAAACTTACAGCTTGTAAAGATTTTAAAACTGTATGCGACAACCAATTAAAAAGACTAGTAAGTTTAACCTAACCTGCCTTTTGTATTAGACTTTTAACGTTTGTTTTAAACTAAACTATTTGAATACACTCACATCTAACTTTTTCAGGTTTTTTGCGATTAGATAACCTGCGATTTTCTAGGAATTATTAATTAACCTCTGCTATTATGAATTATTTAAATTATTTTAAGAATTTTTAATAAATTTTACAAATAATGTAAAAAATTTATGATGTAATAACGTTCTATCAAATGACGTGTAACAAATGACGCTAATACACATTTAATTAAATTTATATACTGTAACTTATAACTGCAATTGTCCGTTTGGTATATTCCTGGCAATTCCAAGTTGAATCTTTTTGTGCTAATAAAAATTGTATATAATATTTTACCCTGTTGGTTGCATATTAGGGTCAACCCATATGAACTGGTCCAGCACTGGTCGCTCGACCATTTCAGAAAACGATAATTTTTTGCATGTTGTCACCCCTAAGTATTGGCAGTTCAAAACCATTGTTATTTTATTTTTACTCCTTTTGATTAAAATATGGTAGCCATATTTGTTTCGTGGTGTACGAAGTTTTTTGCATTTTTTTGATGTAAACGTAAAACTTGATATCTCAAGAACGGTTGAACTGTTTAGATGTCGGACTACATTTTCTAGTTTAAACATAATTTTCGTAGGATGCTTATTTATGGGTGTAATTTAACCCTGAAGTTGAAACATACATTTTTCTGTACTGCAAAATTAACAATAGAAAACAATAAACATTATACTTACATTAGCAAAGAAGCTCAAGATTACCACGTTTTGAGATTTAGCTCTCTCTTACAAATTTTTGTATTCAGTTCACAGGTATTGGTTCTGCAGTTATCTTATTTATGAAAAGGAGTAGCTAAGGGTTTAGAACTCAAATAAAAACTTTAAAAAGGCGCCATCTGATTATGAAGCTTAATGATGATGTTTAATTAAGCCAGAAAAGATATTAAATTCACTAATCAGAAAATGAATTAAATATACTAGGTTTTGAACAAAGATTTTGGTTATGTTTAGAAAAATTTCAAATAAAAATTGAACAAAACATTCATAATTATATGGTTCCGTTTAGATCCTTGATATAAACTGAAAAACATATTTATTGGATGGTAAGAAAATAAAAATAATTAAACACATATATAAAAAAACATAAACAATATAATCTTATTAAACTTAAGATTAGTAATTCAGTAAATAATTATCAAATTACTCCGGAATTATTGAACACAGCACAATTCAAAAATGTAGTTAAGATTTATGCAGAATAAAAGAAATATTTAGATTTTAATGAACATAAATCATTCAAAATTTATTAAGATCAAGAAATTATTTAGATATAAAATCCTTTGGAAAATTTAACAAACAAATATCTGTAAATTATTACGGAATTGAGTCTACTTAAATATTACTAAAGTTAATAAATTTGAATTTTACTAGCAGTGACAAACTAAAGTTAAATACTACTAGAGAGCTTTCTTATAAAAAATTATAAAATTCACTTGTTCAAATAATCCATAACCAAAACTTCACAATAATAAATAGTTCTTAAAGTACAGTACCTTAAATATTATCCAATTAAACATTTGTTTATTGACTATGCAAGAACAAGCCACACTGGTCAGCTAGAAGTTGGAAAAGCCTCTCTTAGAAAAACCGTGGTTGATTCTAGATGGTTTTAAATTGTTGTTTGAAGGTAGCAGATCCAACGAAGTACTTTTTACTTTGAAAATAGTCAATCACTCGTATGATTTCACCAACAATCTTTGTTAAACACAGTTTAAACAATTCTGTTTCTGTTATTATTTATTGTTTATAATTTACTCACGAAGGATAATGGTAATGTCTTTTAAAAGCTTAAACAAATTTAGCCGAGATATCACTTGCTACTTTTTAAATTCCTCCCGTAAAATAATAATTATTTGTCTTGGTCTGCAGATATAACGGGAATTTATTACTTAAATTATTGGCCAGTCTACGTGATTTTTAATAACGAAACTACACTATTTTCAAAGCGCGAACTGAAGGGAGTAAATGTTCTTAATGGTCCATCACGATAAAACAAACCATAGATGATTATTAAAGATACGATATTAGTAAATCTTCTCAAACAAGATTTATCAAAAACTAGACAACTTCAAAAAATTCACTTCACAACAAATAGCAACTAAACTGTACGGGAACTGTATTTAGAATTGCATTAATTCAAAAAAATTAAAGATAAACGGAAATTCGATAATATCGACCCAAAGTCGACTGACTCTTATCAAAGCTGGATCGAAAGTGGCGTATCTGCAACACCACTTCGAAGCGAGTGTCTTAACATTTCGACCCCTATTTTAGCGCTAAATAACTATGTTTTTCTATACAATAAGGAAGTTTCTACTAGCATTCACGCGTGATTTTCGACCTAACAAACAAAAGAAGACATTGAAATAGCGCGGGAACAGCCGCGTCAATATGTGCCGACTAGACTTGCAAAACATGCAATTTTTTAACTTTAAGACGCAGAAGCCTAGTTGAAATTGTGGCTGCGTGTAAATGTCACCTTTCAAACAAAGAAAAAGTTGATCTTTCACTAATGCATTCCCAGAATGTAGACGGAAATGTTTTTTCAAAGCAAGATGACTTGAATACATTTTATATTTTATCAAGGTTCTTTAATTTTTAGCAACGCAACCGTTCCTACGGGTGGACAAACAAAGCTCTAAAAATATTGTTTATTACTTCCACGTCCTTTAAATTTATAGAAGTTTGAAAACGATCTTTTAAGATAATAATAATAATAATTGCTACAACCCATAGCCTGGAAAGGCCCCAGAGCTATAAGCTTGTGCGGGAGGGAGGGGGCGATTATTATTATTACGTAGGCCCTAAGTGCGGCTGCAGCCGACTTACAGATGAAACAGCACAAATCCCACATTTGTGTCACAGCTAAGGAAAACTGCAGAAAACCTTAACCAGATCTGCCGGCACCAGGAATTGACCTCGGGCCGCTTGGGTGAAAGTCCAGCACTCTAGACATTACACTACCAAAGCTGTTTAGATATTTAGATGTTTAGATGTTTAGATGTTTAGATGTTTAGATGTTTAGATGTTTAGATGTTTAGATGTTTAGATGTTTAGATGTTTAGATGTTTAGATGTTTAGATGTTTAGATGTTTAGATGTTTAGATGTTTAGATGTTTAGATGTTTAGATGTTTAGATGTTTAGATGTTTAGATGTTTAGATGTTTAGATGTTTAGATGTTTAGATGTTTAGATGTTTAGATGTTTAGATGTTTAGATGTTTAGATGTTTAGATGTTTAGATGTTTAGATGTTCAGATGTTCAGATGTTTAGATGTTTAGATGTTCAGATGTTCAGATGTTCAGATGTTCAGATGTTTAGATGTTTAGATGTTTAGATGTTTAGATGTTTAGATGTTTAGATATTTAGATATTTAGATATTTAGATATTTAGATATTTAGATATTTAGATATTTAGATATTTAGATATTTAGATATTTAGATATTTAGATATTTAGATATTTAGATATTCGTTGTAAATGTGTTTATGCGACAAAATTTTAGCTACAAATAAAATATAATTTTACAGGACCGAACTTTAAATTTTTCAATAAAAATATACGCAAAATTACACATATCTGATGCCGATAGAAAATATACCGTTACAAAGTTTAATAACGATTTTGCAAGATTCCCACTTTTTAGGGGGCCATATTTCCAGATAAAGGTGAAGTGTTAGGGCTAATTTTTTTGTTAATGGTACACAGTTAGGCAGTTTACAAACAGGGGTAGTTTATGTATAAAATATTTCAAATCTAAAACTTTACTATTTTGGTATTTATGGACTTTTGAAGTTCTCGTTTTTTCTATTTTTGGTCAACTGCCCTAAATATCTCCGATGGGCACGGATGGATTTTTTTATATTACGTGAAAATGAAGTACTATATGATGGCAAACTGTGGTAAAAATCTCAACTTTGATATTAGCCTGTGAACAGAGTTATGCTCATTTGAAAACTGTAAATAAATTTTGTAAATAACCATAAAACTCTGTCATTATTAATACCATCTCCATTAGTATCGATGAGTAAATTTATTTTATTCTAGTGCTAACATTGTTTTGAGTGATAATTATTAGATTATTATTATAATATAATCATATGTCATTCGTAAAAATTCTTGCACTTATAACTAAAGCAATTAATAGAATACATATTTATATGTACTTTTTCCTTGTATTTTCTTCCCTGGTCGATTTTCCTATGAATCCATGTAAATTATATGACAGTTTACATATACTAATTCACGAAATCTGAAAGGCCCAACTCATTATCATCCCGGCTACTAGCCCCACTGTCAGCAGAGTTGATGAGAGTGTTTACATTTGTTGGAATTACAGTAAATAAAAGATCATTACATTGTATTGATTATCTAACGAAATAAATATTATTACTTATTAGCATTATAATGTCTACAGAAATGCTAATTAATTAAATTAAAATTAAATTAAATTTAATTAATTAAAAAATTAGAAGTATTTTAAAACTGCAAAAACATATTCTTGGAATTAAGAAGAATTAAAATACCATAAAGATTTGCGTTTTTAAATAAAACTGTTTAAAACCTTTTATTATTAGAATTGCGGTAACTTTATTGCTATTTTTGGAGCTTTTCAAGAAAAATTCCCAAATAACCATAAATATGAAGGGAATGCAATAACTCAATATCTTAACGAAGAGAAGGCAAAAAAGGTGCATACGTCTGAAATAATAACTAAATTTATTTTTATTATTTTTAGTACACCCATCTTTTACTTTATGTAATAAATTACGCACATGTAAACCGTGTATCATTACAGTTCGTCCTACGAAGGCTTTCAGCTTAATATGTCAAGATGTTGGCGACAGTTGGAAGAGGTGATCTTTAAATCTTTATGGTATTATAATACTTCTAATTAAACAACTATACTTATTTGAACAATATGATGCTAGTGGAAGACCAGTAAGCGTTACAAATGAAGAAAATTCTTTGAATGTCATGTTAGATGTGGTGGAAAATCCAATAAATTCGACACAACAGGGGGCTTTAAATCATAACATGACTCGATATTCCATTCAAAAAATTTGCAAACCGGAAAAATTCCGTCCATATAAAGTGCATTTGTTACAAGAATTAAGTGAAGACGATTTTGATCGTAGATTGGAGTTCTGCAAAGTTATTATGGATAAATTAAATCAAAATGCCAACTATGTCATTCACATATTATTTTCTGACGAAGATACATTTTGTTTGAACGGCCAAGTAAACCGACACAACTGTAGGTATTGGTCAGACCAAAATCTACATTGGATAGAGGAAGTTCACACCCAACGATCACAAAAAGTAAATGTTTGGTGTGGCATTATTGGTGGACACGTCATAGGACCCTATTTTATAAACGAAAATTTGACCGCTGAACGATATTTATTACTTTTGCGAGATATGCATATTATTTCAGAGCTTAGACTATTATTCCCTAACAATAACAATCCCAATTTACCGGCAGAACAAATATGGTTTCAACCAGAGAGGGTTCCTCCGCATTTTGGACTTGCGGTACCAGCATATCTAGATGAAATTTTTCCTGAAAAATGGATTGGACGTAGGGGGTGGCCTGCTAGGTCTCCCAATATGACCCCGCTTGACTTTTCTCTGTGGGGTCAAATAAAAAATTCTAATCTACAAAAATAAGCCGCAAAATATCGAAGAGTTGGAAGAAAGGATAAGGCAGGAAATTTCCAATATTCCTTTCAATGCCCTTTTAAAATCACTACAAAATTTTGTTCAGCGAATTCATTACTGTCAGGATGTAAATGATAAACACTTTGAGCACCTTATAAAATAGAATTCCAAAGAAAATATTTGTTTTCTCTTTTTTTTCTGGCTTAACTATTATTTTCATAAAATGTAAAATATCCAGGACATTAATTAAAAAATAAATTTTTTCGTATCATGCATTTTTATGGTGATATGGATATGAATTCATCAGCATATCCCCCACCTTGTGTAAATTTCATAATAAATATCCATCATTTTGGGCTTTTTCTTTAATAAATTTGAAGGTAGTAAAAAATGATTTTCAAAGTTCGATATCTCGAAAATGGTTAAGTTTAGGTATATTGATGTGCTATACAATTTTGTTTAGAATTTCGAGATAATTTGAAATGTGGAATAATATAAAGGGCGTTCCATTAAAAAAAGCAACTTTTTTTCGTCATGACTTTTTGACTAATCCTGTAAACTTAATTTGTCTTTATTGTAATAGATCTTAAAAAAACCCCTAAACTTTTTTATTTAACATCTTTCGCTAGCTATCTTACTTTGGAAGATAATCTACCGTTTCCATACATCTCAGCGACCCTGTATATTGAAAATACATGGTTTAATAATGATCGCGTTTTACGGTTAATTACAAAATTTATTTACAGTTTTCAAATGAGCATAACTCTGTTCTCAGGCTAATATCAAAGTTGGGATTTTTACCACAGTTTGTCATCATATAGTACTTTATTCTCACATAATATAAAAAAATCCATCCGTGACCATCGGCGATATTTAGAGCCAAAGTTGACCAAAAATAGAAAAAACGAGAACTTCAAAAGCCCATAAATACCAAAATAGTAAAGTTTTGGATTTGAAATATTTTATACATAAACTACCCCTAACTGTGTACCAATAACAGAAAAATCAGCCCTAAGGCTTCACCTTTATCTGGAGATATGGCACCCTAAAAAGTGGAAATTTTGCAAAAAATTTATTAAACTTCGGGGTTAAATTACACCAACAAATAAGAATTCTACGAAAATGTGCCTCAACTAAAAAATGTAGTCCGACATGTAAACAGTACAATGCTTTTCACCACAGGCCTTTAGGATCAACCATTCTTGAGATATCAAGTTTTACGTTTACATCAACAATCGCAAAAAACCTCGTGCACCACGAAACAAATATGTCTGCCATATTTTAATCAAAAGGAATAAAAATAAAATAACAGTGGTTTCAAACTACCAATACTTAGGGGTGATAACACAAAAAATATTACCCGTTTTTGAAAGAGTCGAGCGACCAATTTATTATTTTCTGGACTACTTCAGATGGATTGACCCTATAAGCCAGCACTTGGAATGTTGTTTGCAATAAGTTGAATTTATTGTAATTCATTTATGATTATATAAAATACTCCATTATTATTTCCTCTTTTAGGCTACTTCAAGTATCATGGCTTAATTATTTTTTCCCTTTTGATGAAATTGCAATCTCAAGGCAGCACTACCTAATTCTGGTATTCAAACTAAGAGATTCGAATTCCAATTTTTCCATATATGGTTAGTACCATTAGTACCAAACGGTTTTCCATTTCTATGATTGGAAAATTAGTCTTAAAAATCTTTACAAGATTCATCTCGCTTGAAAGTCCGTTTGAAATTGACCTATTAGAAAAAAGTTTGGGAAGATACGTCACATCCGCTCTCTCCGGAATCGTTTCATTTCTTTTATCAGGGCGACATATTGTATTTGGTCTTTGTCATTATTGACAAGATTATTTGTTCGTCCTACTGAGACGTAGTTATAATCTTTAGAATTTTTCCGGCACCCTGAATTTTTCAATATCCCGAAAGTCTTCATCAACCACAAATTTATGTGGTGCATTATACTGTTCCGGACATTTGACGATTGTGAGATTATTCTTATCTGGTTTCCCCTGGATTCTTTATTTTTTAAATTGCAATTCGAGATGAACTATCCGATCAAATAAAATTGAATTGTAATCTGCCATGACTGTAAACGTGCAGGCTCTCTGCAGATCACCGTCGCCAGTCATTATTGATATTTAATATACTAAACTTGAAATTTTGATCGTAGAAAGGCCTTCCGTAATCAGCTGATGAATTTTGACTTTTGATAATTTGTTTTTATTTTATGTTAATAAATAAACGAATAAATGACCTAGTGTTGATTATTATATTTTTGTGTCGTTTAACTTTGTAACTAGTGGATATTCGGGTTTTATTCATTTGAGTCGAATTATTCCACTATAGTTAAACTCCAATCTTGAGAAAATTGAATGTTAATGAATCACTATCTAAACTATTTAATCAAATGTGCTGGCGCCCATTTCCAAAGTTTTTCAGCCAATTTCATCCTATAAGTTGAAGTAACATAAGTATGGTATTAATTGTAATGTGCATTGTGACACTTGACTTCCACTCGTGGGGCCTTTCGAGTCTACTTGTTTATTGAGAATTCTTTCGTGTTGAGAATTACTTCAATACTGTAATTTAACCAAACTTTACGTATGCAATAATCACTATTTAATAATTGTTTAATATCCAGACTGTTTTTCTTGCAACATAATAACAACCTGATGCCTACAATTTCAAACAATGTTCCGAAAATGTTCATACAAACATTTACTAACTGGCAATATAATCAATTTCATAAATAATATTTATTATTGTTGTGTATATAGAACATTAGATTTTGGATGTTTTGTTTACATTTTCCCTTAAACCAATATAAATAATTTATTATTTCAGTACGTTTTGAGAAGTTGGTTAGCCCAAAAGGACAATAAAAAATTTCGCTGGAAGGTGAAAAACTATTACAGCGGCAAATAAAATATTTATTTTCCCTCAGGAATAGCTAAAGAAAAAGTGGATAGCAAAATTTTATTTCACAATTCAGTTTAAAACTTAGCTTTTTTTATATTAACGCGATTTATTTTATTTCTGTGCCTTTGTTGTAGAATGTTTTATGATTACTTGTTGTTAGAATTTTCATTTCATTCTGCAAATTGGAGAATTAATAATTTAACAGCATTTAGATTGAAAATTAAAATTTAATGGAGATTTTATTTCATTTATTAAAGTTAAATAGATTAAAAGAAAATCATAGTTTTTCCTATTCCAAAGTGGCTGGTGAACACCAATGCAACTTAAACCTAAAGACTAACTAATCAGAAATTGGATAAGTTTTATATTTTATTGATTTAAAGATTAATCAAGAAGGGTTAAAAAAGAGTGTTGAGAAAACTAATTTCAAGTAATAAGGAAATTACGTTTCAGAATACGAAAAAGGCTATAAAGAAGGTAATATACATAATAAGTAAGTTGTGGAACAAGAGAGAATTTATAAGTAGATCAATTTCCATGTTTATTTTTCTAAAAATAAATGCAAAGTTCACCAAACACAAACAACTTCAACATAGTTGAGATAATTGTATTATATGGTAGAAAAATGAATATTAAAAATATTCAATCAATATTGCTCTGTATAATTATTTCTGTGCAAGGATAAAAGGTTATAAGCGTAACGAATTACGTAGCTGAAATTTATGTGTCTCAAATTTTTTACGATTGTGTTAATGATAATGTAAAATAATACCATGGCTTTTCTGTTCTAATGCTATTGACAGAACTGTACAAAGTTAAGCTCTTTATTGTAACATGTAAACGGAAACCAGACGCCTTATTAGTTAAGAGAGACTAGTCAACAAATGTGTTTTGGTTTGGTTTTATGGTTGCTAATCTTGACAATAGTGTCTTAACTTTGAAATTTTGTAAATAATCTCTTGACTTAACAAGTTAATTGGCACTAATGGCTACGTTAAGAAGCTGTTTTTTATCATCAAATTTACATACTGCTGTGGATTGTAGTCTTAAAATTTTGGAAATTCTACAAAATAAAAAATTATTATTTAAAAATGTCACTTTTCAAGTAACTTATGAACTTCTTTAGCTAAAAATGAATGTAAGTTATTTATTTAATTTAATTATATATAAAGTAGGATTTTATGTAAGTCGTTATGTAATAATTATGATTAAGAATATTATGTAAATAATAGTATATAAGCTTAGGAAACACTAATTTCAAAAGTAGCTTTGAATATACAGCTAAACAGAACAGTCGTTTATAAAAATATAATGCTCCGCTATAATTGTAAAATTGTATTTAAGTAATATAATATTTGCTGAAGCAAAAAATAGCAAGACATAAATGATATTTTATAAGTGTAAATAGGAAATATACAATAAATCTTCGTGGAAATACAAATCGGCGTTTAATTTAAACCATTATAATAAAATAAGCAACCGTCGCCGCCGGCGCCGTTAATAAACAAAATTATTACCGTTTATAATATAAAATTACCGTTTATGCAAAAAGAAAATTCAAAAATTTTATAGAAATTCTATATGAAAAATTATTTGGATTATGGACTTTATACATGGCTATGGAATACAAATAGCTACAAATGCAAAGATACTGGAATTGAAAATGACAATGGTACGGAAAAGTTGTGACAAATTAACGGAATGAACAGGCTCGACTAATAAAAGGTAGGAAAGTGTTTTTTCTTGCATTTTATTTTAGAATCTGGAAAAGAAAAAGGACATTGTGGAGTGAAAAATATTTAAGCAATTTGGTCAATAAAAATGTATTTATTAAATTTTAAATCCTTATTTAGTTAGTTTAAATTTGTATCTTTATCAATTTACAACCATGAGAATCCACATCGCCCTAACATAAGATTTTTATGAATATTACTCTTAAAGTTATTTCTTAAGTTATATTTGGCGCCCAACTTACGTTAGTTGTATTTACGGAACTTGTTTACATGAATTAACTTTTATAAGAGTATTCCTAAATCAGGTAAAAAATTTAGAAGTGAGGAAATTGTTTAAGGAAGTTTATTTCCAAAGACAATTAAAAGCATTAAAAAAATTTAAATTATCTTAAATAGTAAAAGAGTTATTTATTTAAACTTCTACGAACTAAGGCTTATGTATTTATTCACATTATAAATATACACTTTAGAAATATCTTGAATAATTTTATTTTTGTATGTAACTATCTATTGAAGGAATCGTCATTTTCCCTTTCTCGGAATATTTTTTAGGAATATTTTTGGTATTGATGTAATAGTTCTAGACAATCTACTTAGGTTATAAAATTTTATTTTACTCTCAATCTATGTTACACTACTTTGCTCCGAACTAAGGATATATTGTACTTTGGCAAACAGTATAAGAATTAGAATTTAGTTCAGCACCTGACATCATCTAATTTTTTTTAAATGTAATTATTAGGTTTTAAGTATGTAAATCGATAGCAAGTACGTTTTTGAATTAGAGAGTATACAGGTCTAGAATGCATACTAACGGTTCTAGAACCAATTAAAGGTTCAGCTTACAATCAATAATTCGGACAATATTCTAGATATAGCAGTGGAACTATACAAACTTTGTATATTTCAAACTCTACGAAATCAGTATTAGAACCCATTTTAGAACATGTACTGGTACCGCGCATGACGTTATCGGAATTTCTTAAATGTAATTATTAGGTTTTAAGTATGCAAATCGATAACAAGTGAGTTTTTGAATTAAAGAATATTAAGATACTACACGTCTAAAATGCATAATAATGGTGCTAGAACCAATTAAGGGTTCTGTCCGGTTTAACAGTCTACACACAACCATTTAGACAAGCTTAACTTCGACGAGGCTACAACAAAGGAATTAAAAGAACTTCGTATATTTCGACACCTAGTTTACGAAATCAGTATTAGAACCCATTTAGAACATGTGCTGATCACATGAAGTCATCGGAATTTTCTAAATGTAATTATAAAGTTTTAAGTATGTATGTAAATCGGTAGCAAGTGAGTTTTTGAATTAAAGAGTATTATGGTACTACAGGTCTAAAATGCATACTAACGGTTCTAGAACTAATTTATGGGTTCTGTTCCGTTTAACAGTCTACACTGACAAATTCGAACAATATTCTAGATATATCAGTGAAAATACACAAACTTTGTATATTACAAGCTTTAATTTACGAAATCAGTATTAGAACCCATTTTAAAACATGTACTGGTACCGCACATGGCGTCATCGAGGATTTTTGAATGTAGCTATTAGGTTTTAAGTATGCAAATCGATAGCAAATGTAATTTTGAATAAAAAAGTATTTGGATACTACAGTTCTGAAATGCATAATAACGATGCTAGAACCAATTAAAGGGTTCACATGACGTACCACACACGACGTCATCGGAATTTTCTAAACAGAACCAATAGGTTTAAGATATGAAAATCGATAGCAGGTGTAATTTATTTTCTAAAATGAGTTGATTCCGTAAACTACAGGTCGAAATATATAAGGTTCTTTTAATTCCACTGCGAAGGCCGAATGATTGAGTGTAGACTGCTAAGGACACCCTGTTGTAACGTGCAGAAAATCTTACTACGGTCCTGTGTAATAAGGATATAATTCGTCTTGTTTAAGAATTAAATGCTTTCTCGTCTTATTTTAAATAGCAGTTGTATTTCGATTGCAATTCTCACGAGTAAAAAGCATATTTAGAGGTAAATTTTCGGAAAATAATGCTAGATAAAAATATTTCCAGCTCCTTATCAAGTAATAAAAGATATCCAGTCTCTTTTTTCGTTGTAAAAGACATGTACAGACTTTATTAAAACAATGTGTGGATAGCTACAGAAATTGAAATAGTGATACATATTTTTATATTCGAAGTTGCAAATAAAAATCTTTGTTGGACAACCAGGTAGTAAATTTAGTTTCATGTGGTGTCTCGGCGTCAGTTTTATAATGTTACATTACCGGTAGAGTAGATAAAGTTTTCTAAAATATTTAATATTATTCGAGTTTAGGTTATTTTTCTCATTGGTTAAAAATGCCATCAAGTTTGGATTGTTTGGACCGTTTCAAAAATGTCTCTGTTAAATTAATAAATTGAGATAGTTTTTCACATTTCCAAGTCAGTCTAGCTGAGAGACTGGAATGGCTTAAAGCCTGCAACTCTCCAAGCTAACGCGCTCGCCCTCGCGGGCTAGCGTGGATATATTTTCTTATTAACATATCTATTAATATAAAACTGATATGAATCTGTTTGAATATTCCATTTTACAGAATATCCCAAGAATTAATTAATTTCCTAAACTGTGAACTTCCCGCTTTTATTCAAATGACGTAACAACTATTCAGTTTAATGGCGATCTCTATTTTTTAATTTGTTCCTGAATCTATTATCTAATCAGAAGCTCTTGTAATTAACACCCACGACGCCTGAGTGTAATTTGCTTAATAATATGTCTCAGCCGGAGTATTCAGATCTTTAGTAAGTATAGTAACGTAAGTATTATGCGTTTTATGATTTTGTTTGACTTGATTGATTTCAATGTAATTTGATTATCGAGTAAAAGTAGCGTTTTTTGTTCGTTACAATTTACAGTCCCATCGGGGGCTTGCTTATAGTTTGTGATTGACAAGTGGTTTTTTGTTACACTGTATACTGAGAGGAGGTTTCTTGAATTTATGTTTCGAAGATAACCTCACTGCATTCAGTGAGTATTTACTTAGCGTTTTTGTCACCTGTTAGGAATTTTATTTTGTTATTTAGCTTTACAGTTTATGGATTGAAAGGAAATGATTATTCATAACTTTTTCTTTTTTTAAAATACTACTTTTTGATTTTTAACTTTATAATAATATGTTATAACAACAAATAACGAATCACAAACTAAATTCAAAATTAGTAAAACAGCGAAGTAAATACTTACAACTAACATGAATATTATAAACTCGTCAGTCGTCTGCAGACACAGGTAAAAAGGAAGTTGTTGGACGTACCTGAAACAAATAAATGAAATTGTAATCTTCAAAATTATATTTTTAGAAAAGTTTAAAAAATAAATAAATCTTTGATTATATTAATCTTTTTTTAAAAGCAACACTGATAAAGCTAGTATTAATATTATTTTGTAATTTAAAGTTTTATTAGTTTTATTTTAAGGTTAAATTTTTCCACAGAAGTAGTTCGTGTACTCATTTCCCAAACAAACTTTTACATTGCTGACTGTCAGTGTTTAACTAAAAGTAAAGACCATCACAAAGTTTCATTAAGTAGTACAAACTTCCACTATTGTCAACTTCTACAAATATCTACAGATGTCTGCTAACCTCTATTAACTTCACTGCAGTGACAATTCTGTAGCAGAAAGTTTATTAAGGTATCAACACAAATTGTTATGGCATTGCTGTAACCACTTAGGGCTCTTAACCCTAATTGGTTAACGGAGGCAATTTTGGACAATATAAAAAAAGGCTATATATTTAAATGCGATAGCTCTTTTTCATGAAAGAAAATGCTTGAAATTATTGATATTGAACACCCTTGAAGGCTTAGTTTTGTATTTACACCCTTTTATGATTGTGTTACGAAATACGATGTGTTATTAAATTAATGGAAATAATTGAAATATTTGCAATCATATCACCTGTAAATAAGAAAACCTCACTGTTGTTTATATTGCCGAAATTTTCATATGTAGATTCATTATTGCGTCTATAAGTAGTTACGAAATGTTACGAATATATATTGAGGTGATTTATTTAAATAATAAATAAATAAGATTTATAAATTTAATTGACTCTGCTAGCTTTTATATAATTAACATATAAATCTCCCAATAATTTTTCCCAGTAGACTACCTCGGTCCAGAATGTTTTGAGCATGAGACTAACATAAACACCAAAATCAATCTTATCAATTTCAATACCTGTAAAGAAACTTACAATAAAACATTCTGCTTGGAGTTCTGCTGCTGACCGAAAAATAATTTTATAATCTGTGTTTCACAATGGTTGAATAATTGCATAACTCATAATAAAATAAACAAATAATTAAGAATTGTAAATACAAGTTTTCTTTATTAAGCATAGAAGGATAAAAGAAAATGAAACACATAATTAACATTCAATAATTTTTTGACAAGCATAGCATGACAAGGGTACTGTAATAATATTTATTTCAACAAACCTTTGTGACTAAATTTTAAATAAACGAAAAATATTATAAAGAGCTTTATTCTTTGTTTGAGATTTAATAAAATAGTTTATTAAATTTAATAAAATTTGTTTATTTAATTTCTGCTCAGAAAAAATGTTTCCACTTACTTTTATAATAATTATCCTGCGCGTGACACTACAATAAATTTCCGCTGAGAAATAAAGCGGTATCATACACACTACACAAACTTGATGAAATCAGATGTTGCTTAAAATTAACACTTTATCGATCGAAATTATCGATGAAAGAAAATTATATCTGCTTGAATTTAAATAAAATAATATCCATCACAATTCCATACAGTTGCATGATAAAGTGATATTGTTCTCCATAAATTCAGCGATGTACATACAAATATGTACAAATCTTATATTGACACTTCTTTTTTTTACTTACGACATAAGGGAACATAACCCCACTTTAAATTGATAAATTTTTGAGTCCACAGGCATAGGTCCAGCCTTTTAGGTCCTTTTATACTTTTAGTTAAAAACAATAAAAAACTTCAAGTTTTCTTGAACGAAATTGTTTATGACGTCACAAATTTTAAACACGTGATCGCAATTAACAAATTTCTTAAATCTATTTACATGAAAGATAGGTGGTAAAAAGATGAATAAAACAATATACTACACATATGGTTCAAAATAATTATTAACTGAGTAAATTAACAAAAACTGTTAACTATTAACTAATTAAAACATAATTACACCTTAACTATACAATTTCCAGCTAATCTACAATATGGAACAGTTACCTTATGAGGCATGGTAACTTGCTCACCTTTTACAATAATTACTAAATACTAATGAGAAACTTAAAACATAAAATTGACCACCACGGTTTTGTGAAAAACATGATGCATAATTAACTTGTGGTTTAATAAAACTTTAAACTAACAAAATTCCATGCATTCTCGTTCAGGATACACTACTTCAGGTGACTGAATCAAAATAATGGTGAAAAACATTAAATAAACATCAATAATATGACAAACTGTGAAATAAATGAAGGCCCGATACCTTCCTAAACAAAATAGAAGATTATCCATATATAAAGGCAAGTTAATTGTAACATCATAGATTCCAAGATAATGACTTAATTTAACTATTTTCAGTAAAACATCCACTCGAAACTGTGTTAGCTACCTGGGAAAAAGAAAGATATTATTTGCGATACTCAACGATAGTACATAAATCTACTATGAAGATAAAACGTTCTAGAATAGCTGAAATGATATCCTGATCTTGTAGCCTAAGCTACAAAGTATGTACCTAAAGTATGTTTTATTATATAACAACTAAAATTGACTCATATTCCTTCTTTAATATTTATTCATTTTTAGCAAAGTAAGATTATGTATGCTATTAAAGATCGTACTACTTTTATTCTGCTTTATATTGATATTTCTATGTGTAATCTGGCATGTAAACCTTTAAATCAATAAAACTAGTGCCCTAACATGTCCATAGTTATTTCTATTGCGTATGTACTATAAATAAACAAAATAATCATTATTAATATCTTTATTATAATAATAATTAAATTTTCAATTTGATGATCTTCGCGCTATAATTCATTGATAAGCAATATTAACTTGTATTGTTAATATTTATTTTGAATTCAGTGGCGCTCAAAAACCTTTTATCAAGGGGCTTTTATGGAGCCAAGTATCCCGCTGTCTGTCCTAGACGAATGGAGGAGATTCAAGTGAGGTTAGGGAGCTCGCTAACCCAAGGGAAACTGCATGCCACTAGGTAGCGTTTCGGAGATGACAGTACGGGGGTCTGGCACATGCTGTCAGTTCCAGCGTCAGATTCCCAGAAATCGTCTAGAGACCTACACTTAAAGAGCGTTGATCGGGAGATACATAGCCTCCCACGTTCAAGACAACTTCACTTAACGGGTACACACCGGGATGCTAGTTTGATGGGCCCTGAAAGTAGCCTCGAAACGAAGCTCTGTCGAGGGCGCACTAGGCCTATAACTGGGAGATCGGGGTGGCGAACCTATTTAAAAACCAAATCCCGCCACATTGAGGTTGGATTCGATCGGGCAGTGGCCCCAACCCCTGTCTTGGAGAGGAACTTGTGAAGGTATGAAATAGGACTGGAGGGTTCCTCTATCAACTGAGATATGTTGGGGGAATAGTCCTATTGCTGGGCTAGGTACTTCACCCCGTATGAAAGAGGACGGGAGGGTACCGGCGGGTGAGCACGTGTTAAGTCGATCGCTCCGGTACTAGCCTGGATAGCTAGTAGAGGGTGGATAAACAACCTCGCTCCGACCAGTGAGTTGACTGGGATATGGGACTGGGGGGGGGGGGTATGTTCACACGGGAACTCCACGTAAAGCATGCAGTTAATCTGCTTACTACTACTGTCGGGTGTTCGGGAGACCACACGACGTCCACCCGTAAAACTGGCTCTCTTCTACCTTATCCTTGAAACATGGAAACATGACTGGGCAATGGATGAAGCAGTTAGGTCAAGTGTGTGGTAGAGAAATTTGTGAGAATTCTCGACGGTCATTCATACCGATCAGGGGGAGCCCTGGTATATGATACCGGTGTGGGCGGATTTGAGTCTCGCCTTGGATAAGGTCATTTATGGTAACCGAACGGAACCCGCTGTTTGACCAAGGTCATCTATGGTCACCAAAGAAACCCGCTGTTTGACTGAATCTTAAGAAGGAGAATCGAAGTGAGGTTTATCCCGGTATTGAAGAAGTTCATGCCTATGGGAAATTGCATCCCGCCAGGTAAATGAGCTTAGGAGCTATCCCGACCACTCTATGATCCGGACTGCAGCTGGGTACAGTGATTGGGAGAAGCTCTAAAAGCCGTTACACTTAAGGAAAGTTGAAGCGAATACATAGCCTCTCACAATCAAGACTTCACCTTACTGAGGTACACACTGGGAGTTTATAACGTATATACTTACGAACGAAGCTCTGTCGAGGGCCCACCAAGCCTATATATTGGTAGATCGGGGTAGCAAACCCATTTAAAAACCAAGTCCCGCCACATTGAGGTTGGATTCGATCGGGCAGTGGCCCCAACCCCTGTCTCGGGGAGGAACTTGTGAAGGTATGAAATAGGACTGGAGGGTTCCCTCTATCAACTGAGTTATGTTGGGGGAATAGTCCTATTGCTGGACTAGGTACTTCACCCCGTATGAAAGAGGACGGGAAGGTTCCGGCGGGTGAGCACGTGTTAAGTCAATCGCTCCGGTATTAGCCTGGATAGCTAGTAGAGGGTGGATAGGCAACCTCGCTCCGACCAGTGAGTAACTGGGAGCAATTGCTATGCAATTGCGTGCTGATTGAGCGTATCTCAATTACTTCCTCCAAAGGGAAGGAACGTGGAGGTATGTTTACACGGGGACTCCACGTAAAGCATGCAGTTAATCTGCTTACCACTAGATTTGGTGTTATTCACTATAGCAGGCGAATATCATTTGTTCTTGTAAGGTACGTCCATTTTCTTTCATTATTGTAACATATTAGCTTCCATCACTCGTTAACGTTTGTTTATCCTCAAACAAACAAATCAGTTAGTTGCTATTTTCACAAATACTACTTTATCTATAATTGTTATCTCAGTTCGTAGGAATCAACCTTTATTACTTTTACTTTAATTAAACTTTAATTTAAACAATCAACAAACCAAAATCAAATTACTTATGTACATATAACTCTTACAAGTTTTAAATTGTATAGAAAAATATTTGTTTATACAGATCTACATGTAATACATTCTAGTTTTGTTCTCTCCTTTTCTGTTAGATCTAAATAACAGCTAATGCAGTCGCAAACCGCAGATACCACTCACTCTGTTCATTCTCACTATTACCTCATACTAAAGCGGGTTGGGATGGATTGCGTACAAAGCGTACTATCTTTATAGGATTTGCATGGGGACCATTTGCTTTTAATTTGAAATAGCATTCTGTTTGTAAAAGCGAATACAAACGAGTACTGAATTACAGTGAAACAGATATATACGTAATTAGAAAAAATCACACAAACATTAAAATTTGAAGAGATATGTTCTGATTTTGTATAGAAAACAACTTGAATCTGGAATAATACATCTATTAAAACCTTAAGCCACGAGGAGGTAACGAATAAAAGACTGTTACTCTAACATAAGTAAAACTTTCTTTAGGGTCGAAAGAATTTTTAAACCTGATACACTAAAAAAAAAGTTTAACCAAAAGTACAGGAAATAAGTCACCCGCTTAACAGCCCAGCCTTTACCTATTTTCAGAACGTAATATATGATGACTCATTTCTTGTATTAATGGTTACACATCATTCGTTGGCTGATATGAAATGCTCTTAGAGGTGCGAGAAACGGTTTTCACATTTAATAGTTACACCCGCGCGTAGCTCACTCAACACATTATGAGTTATATGGATTTAACTGAGGTTCTTATTAACTTATGTTAGTTCTAAATGCTCTACCAGACATCAGTAGATTGTCAAAATAAGTTTTTCATGGCTCGAAAAAACCTGATATGCCGTCTCTAATGCTCTGTAGTATGTAATTTCTTCTTCTATATATTCTTCCTCTATTTTAATTCTAAAAGGAGTTTATACTTTAGAGGAGAACAGTTCAAATGATGATACTGGTGTAGCGAATAAAAATAGTAGTGCCTGGTCTTAAGTTAGTAATAACAGAGCAAGAAATCATAAAAAATCTGGGCATCTCAAGCTACAGGCCTGATCAGCCTGTTCGTTCATCAGACATTTCTTAAAAAAATATTTTTAATGCAATTTACCACGTACTTGGCGATCATCATAATTACAAAGGTTAATTTAAACTGTGTAAAATTGAGAGAACAAACATTCAAAAATAAAGAAAGGGTAAATCTAGTGTCGTTGCTAGACCTTCACTAGAAACGTACGTAGGTCTATATAAAATGATTTCGCCACCACTCAGACACATAAAAAATATAAAAAGCTACTTCGTCTCATCCAGAAAGAAGCGTTGAACTGGTTTCACTTACAAAGCAACACCTACGAGTTAACATCAATCTGATGATGTATTCAGTCCTAAACGTTTATACATTCATGTATATGGTCATAAAAGTTAATATATTCATTTATGCATCAACGACTTCCTTTATATTCGTAAGGATACCGTATAACTATACGGGCTTGTTACGGGACATAAGGCAGTTGAGTCCCTGACTTCTCGTGGCCAGCCTGGTAAGTAACTTTTATAATATTTAACAGTAGAGGTTCGGGAAGCTAGCGTCCAGGGGCGCCGCTTACCTGATTTCCCTACTGCTTGGTTATTAAGAGTCTAGAAGCTAGGCGTGCTGGCGCACTGCTTACCTGGTCTTCCTGAGCTTAGTCGTAGTATGTAGTTATTAGGGAGGTTTCGACCATCCTAGCGTTAGCGTTAGTATGTCACTCATGAGATCCTCACGTTGTCCTCATGCTTGTGTAGTTTGTATTAATCTTGTTACCTATTATATTGTTAAATTGAACAGTGCGTTTTATTATATATCTCCTATTATATCTCTTTTTGATGATCTGATTTTTGTAAAACTTAAAACACAATTTAGGATTTACTGGCAGGCATAGTCAAAATGTCGGGCTTCTGGTTTCGTTTAAGTACTAGTAACTTGGATTTTTTAAATGTAACATCTTTCTAATCTGCGAATCAAGTTACATCTGACCAGATTGCCAAATTTCCATTTTGTTCGCAATATATTTTTATGCATTTTAAAACCTAACAAATATTTTATTACCACAATGCAAATTTAATCCAGGTTGGATGATTTGTTCTTGGAGATTAGTCACCTTTATTCCTTTTAATTTGTCAATCAAAGCCAGGACGCATGCATATAATTGATGAACCACGTATAGGATGTTCGAAAACGGCCGATGCGTGCCGCATTTGCTCAATTCGAAGCACAACCGCATTCGAGCATGAACTTCAGCCGATTGTTTGGAAGTGCTTAAACACAGGAAACTAATAAATTTTTAGCGTTTACTATCTCCAGTCTTACTTTGTGAAACTCCATAATCATGAATTATAATATAAATACAAAGATTTAACACCTTATATAATAATATAATGATAAGATAAACACCTACCTTATATATTATCTACCTTTGATAATGACATAAAGTGTCGAAACAATATTGTCAGGTTAAGATATTAATAAAACTTGTGAAACTTTAACTAATCTTTGTATTTATATTATATTTCATAATAAATTTTTAATAAGCAACTCATATAAAACTAAAATTTCAAAGCAATGGATTGGACACGATGAATCAAGTACTCTCAATTAGCTGGAAAGGTGTTACCATCAGGATATTATTGTGTTGAAGTTCGTAGAGATTACGTTGAAATATAAAATATAACCTGAATCATATTTATTTTGTTTTGATTGTCATTTCGGAAACTTTTCAAATTGCCCAAAACACAATGCAACTTCAAAGACTGCAGCCAAAGCAACCTTAACACGTTGTTCTAAAGTATGGATAAGGTACACGTGACTTATGTCTTTGACCAGAAACCAACCCAAACACAACAACACCCACCTAAACCCTCAGTGGAGAAACGCAACACAAAAAACGCGGACGGATGTTGACGCAGAAAAAAGGAGGAAGATGATAACCCCTTATACCACGGATCAGGCTATCAATCGAAGCAATTATTTTCAAGGAAATACGTTTTAACATGGGGCATTGAACCATGCAACAGTTCAAAAACAACCATTACAAAAAAGCACAAAAATAAACAGAATATATAGAACTTCAACTTTCTCACAATACATTTTCAAGGACATACTGAAATAAACAATGTATAAAAAAGTACGATCACAGATAGAAATAGTTAGGAAAGGAAAGTAACAGAAGACCTAGATAGAAAAGGTCGAAAGTATGCCCGGAAACAACAAGTTGACATACCCCCAAAAGCGTCGTCACCAAACACTCCCACCAACCAACCAACCACCAGATAAAAAACTGATTTGTAACATTATGACTGTTACAAGATACTCGGGTGAACGGAGCAGACCACACGGCGTTCACCCATAAAACTGGCTGTCATCTACCCTATTCCTGGAATCTGGAATCGCGGCATGAAAACATGACAGGGCAACAGATGATGCAGTCAGATCAAATGTGTAGTAGAGAAAGTACGGTTAACGAATTCTCTACGGTTATTCATCACCGAGCAGAGGGAGCTCTGGTAACATAAGGACAATGGACAATCAAATCCACATGTGGGTGGATTTGATTCTCGCCGAGGACAAGGTCTCTTATTGATGCTAAGTTCACCCGCTGTTTGACTGAATCTTAAGGAAGAGAATTGAAGTGAGGTTTATCCTGGTTGGAAGGGGTCATTTCCAGCCTATGGGAAACTGCATGCCATCAGGTAACTGTGCTCACCCTATGACTCAGACTGCAAACTGAGAACTGTAACCTGAAGAAGCTCCAAAGCCATTACTCTCAAGGAGTTTTGATGCGAATACATAGTCTCTCATACTCAAGGTAACTTCACCTGACATAGGTACATACTGGGAGTCTAGACCATGTAGACTTACAAATGAAGCTTTGCCGAGGACACACCGGCCCTATAATTTGGTAGATCGGAGTGGCAAAACCATTTAAAAACCAAGTCCTGCCACAATTGAGGTTGGATTCGATCGGACAGTGGCTCCTAACAGCATGGGACAGCATGTTAGGGGAATAGTCCGAAGCTGGACGAGGTAAAGTCTCCTTGGTCGTATGATGCGTCTATCTCGCTCCCACCAGTGAGTTACTGATAGCATTGTGAAGTGTAGGCAATGCGCACTAATTGAGCATAATCTCAATTCATGACTCGGCATGTCTAAAAGGCGGAAAGGAACTCCCTAAAGTTCAGGAATAAGTTATGTACAATTACCTAGAAATACAATACTACGGCCTATTGTATAGTTAAACGGTAATAGGCTATAAGTTAGCTGTAGAAAAGGACTAAATGATCCTTTCGCAGACAGACAAACCTTACATGTTACAGGTATTACTATAAAACAATTTCTCGATAATACATACTGTCATGATATTTAATTATTTTATACTTCTACCAAACAAGCAAGAAATGAGTCATCAGAAGCAGGTAGCCGAAAATGTAAAATGCATCTAGAATTACACGAAGGTCACGCTGTAATCTAAATGATAAAATAAACAATAAATGAGCTAGAAAGATTCATAAGCGGAACAAACTCCTTTTTAATTAAAAATAAATGTGAATGAAGCAATGAAAATGTGTTGGTTCTAGCGTACGTCACTGAATTCTTAGCAATGTGAAATTTGCACTCTTATCTTATCTCACCTCGGGTCGTATTTCTTTATTCCGGTGTGATTACGAAGAAGACTCATTTCTTGCTTATAAGCAGATAAAAGATTTGTGGAAATCCAGATTGTCATAGTAAAAAGCTAATTTTTATCATAACTTAACAATTTGATTATGCTTTGTTTTCAACTTAATAAAGTTTGGTTTATTTTCAATGTTATAAATCATCTGGAACAGACAAAATATGTTGTATTAAAGGTGTATACAAATGTATAGTAACTTACCTGTTGAATTAGTTGAATAGTTGAAACGTAAAACTTATGTTAACGAGGTATGATTATTTTCGTCTTCCTAAATTTTCAAAATTTTAAAACTGTTTGCTAATAAACACAGAATTGATCGACATTTTAATGCAAAGGTTTTAGATGTTGTTGATGGAATCACATAAAAACATGTTTACAAGCTGCGCTTTTCTAACGTTCAATAAAATTGAATTGTGCAATTTGGGTTGTATGTCTAAGTCTTTGGCATTTCAAAACATTTAAATAAACTTATTAATGATATAATGTTTAGGTTTTGGAGAAAGGAAAGTGTAAAAAGGTGTTTTTATGATATTAAGCCATTTATTAGTAATAAGAAAATGTTCTTTCATTGATATTAAAATTAAGGGTATTATTCTATTTTTCAACCCAAGTGTTGTATATGGTTGGATTCAAAACTATATTCTCTATTCGATTCTATAATTAGTTTTTGCATTTATGAAAATTATTAAATAATAATTGCATTATGTAGATTGGGATGCGAGACACGGCCGCGGCTGTAATCTACTCGCTTATATATATATATATATATATATATATATATATATATATATATATATATATATATATATATATATATATATATATATATATATATATTACTTCACTACTTTTCCGGGTTTCACTCCGCGTATTCACTATTCGGCTCCTAGAGGAACCAGAAAATTCTATTGTTTTCCAAAATAGTATATAAAGGGAATTTATTTTTTAACAATTAAGTAGTTTTATTTCATTAGACGAACAAGATATGAACCCTAGTTGTACTTCAATAATTGGAAATTTTTAAGTTAGAATTTAATTTTGTTCATAAAAATTATTAAGGTTACGTGAAACCTCAAAATTATGTAATGTTTAAAGTGATTATGAATAATATGTTGTTCTTCAAAAATAATACAGTTTTTTAATCTTTTGAAAAAATTAATAACATTCATATGGAAATATCAAAAGTATCGTGAGCATCGAATTTAATATTACATGTTTAATTGAAAGAAGATCTCTTTTTAATAAATAAAAATAGTTTGGTTTTCGATTTGTATGGAAATAATAATTGGTTTGATCGATACCATTTTGAATCGATTGATGTATGTTATGTGTGTATTTTTATTTGATATTTGTGTAATTCTATTCATTAACAACAAGCATTTATTTAAATAAGAATAGTCTACATCAGCAACCCAAACCTGAGAGAGTTTCAGTGTAGTAGGAATATGTTATTCACTACGATACATTTGTAAATTCGGAAGAATAAATATAAAATTTTATAAGGGAAGAGGTTGTGTCCCATTTCATCTTTTTGCAAACTTATTTTGTCTGTGTGTTTTTTATTATACACCCTCAACAACTATCATTATAGTACATACATACCAAAGCTTAATAAACCATGAATCAAGTGAGGTTTTTAACCGCTGTTCAGCAAAATTATGTAAGATTCAAGGATAATGTACCGCATTATACAAAAATATCTAATAAAAAATGTATTAAATGTAGAGCAGATTGTATTAACTAAAATAAGAGATATAGAGTTTTAGAGACCTTGGGGTGACATCAGTACATATACAAGTTCATTACGCTGCAAAAAAGTTTAATAACAGTAGGTAAATTAACTAATAAAAATAATTTACAATAAAAGAAATTTAAAAATCTTCCAACCAGTTTATCCAGACGTCTGAATGGTATCTAGTATCAACTTAGAGAATCGCAAAAATCTTATGGATTTTACTTCAGCATTTCTGGGGTCATTCAACACTATGCATGTAGAAATTATTGGACATAAATCTGGATTTTCCGAATACAGCCAACTTGGGGTATTTTAATCATCACAGATATAACTCTACGTTTAAGTAAATCAGTAATGTATATCTGCAATAAATTGTAAATAGTGTAGTAAAAGTCTTTCCGTCGCATTTACTATAAGCTTCTCAAATAACCTGACTGAAATACTAAATACGGCCAAAGAAATATCAATACATTATCATAAAGTAGTGTGTCCTCAACAGAAACTTTAAATCAAACTAAATTTTCCGTAAATAAAGCAAAAATAGGGTGCTTTAATAAGAAAATAGGTCTTTGATCGTCACTACTTTTCGTGGAGCAAATGAGATGGAAGACGTAGTGTTTTCTAGACAGAACAGCTATAAAAGATGACCAGCTGAATGGAAAATAGCGATCGAGTAAAAAAGAAAAAAAAAGAGAAATAGTGAACAATTGGATACAGAAGTTTTCTGAAAACTCCCCAGAGAGAAACGCTCAAGTAAATAAATGGAAAGCCTTGTTACGTATATATCTAAGAAGATGTAACTGGAAAACGCGAAAATTCCATCGAAATTAGCAAAGTTGACGTCAGAAAAGTGTGCAGCGATAAAATATGAAGCATCATCTTCTTGTGGGGAAGTTGGGGCGATGAGAGTGCAGATAACGCGCGCGAGCTACACGACCACAATCCTAGCCCGACAACTAATCAAATTCCCATCGCAATGTCAGGGCTTTCCAGTCATATTACATTTTTATCTGCGCTGAGCGGGCAGCATCAAGAGACGTGAGCTGAGGAATAATTGACCTCCGTTTTGGCGGCGAAGAGCGAAAGTGCGGATGACTCGTGCCTCGGGCCGTAACTAGGGCGATTATGGGGCCTTAGCTCGGCCCGACACTTTTACTGATAGCCACCTCGCACCACACATACATACGATAGAAGAGATGTAAAATAAATCACTGACACAAAACAAAATGCCCTGTCAGATACGCGCCTGAAAGATATTTGTCCCTTTTGCACGCCCACCCGCGAGCTTTTCCCCAGAACGATTGACTCTGGAAAACAACAATCAAAAACTGCTATCGCGCACACATTGAATTCGTTAAAACCGAAATAAATTATTCAGGGGCCCACTTTAGACAAACCCTCTTCAAAGATTCCTCGAGCGGTACCTCATTTCGCGCCTAATAACCGGAAACACTTTGGGAATTTATGTACACATAAAAAAAGAAAACAATTTTAAAATTCGTCGTTCTGGCCTTATGGAACAAATTGTTTGTCTCATTAAATATAATTGTATTACGGGAGTAATTTCGAGGCCCCATCATTCATCGGAAGGTAAACAGAAAACCGATTCCGATGGCAGATAATGAACGGCGACGGCAGCGGATTTTCCTTCTTATGACACCTTCTAAAAATTTAATTTTTACCGAGATTTACCTTCCGTGCGCAAGCCTGCCAATATAAACTTATTAATAAATGAAATTACGAGATTTCAGTTTTAGAACTAACTAAGGGTGAAGCAGTAATTTTAAATTTATGGCGGCGAAGTTGTAAGACTCGTATAATATGTTTTTAGAGTCATTCAACTATTATCGCACTGAGGGAGAAATAATTCATTTTCTGTAATTTATAGCCTTTACATCTAAAAAAAATCACATAAACTTACTTTACTTTAATAAAGTTTACTTTTTTAGACTAACCTTACTTAGTGCAATTCGATATTCAATTTGTAAAACTAAAACTTGTGTGATATCACTTGGGCACACAAAACATTATTAGACGGCTGCCCCGACTTGTTCAGATGAAAGGGTCGGCTGTGGGTTGCGAACTTGGTTATGTTTACAATCCGTCAACGTCACGACATTTGAATAACAAATTCGCTACAATTCGCCTTACTGTTCAAATTCTATATTGATTTAATGTCAACTCCTCAAACTTGATCAGAATAAGACAGTTCCCATATTATTGATATAAAACAGAAGTTAATTGGTGTGAAACGAACCAACCACTAACAAAATGCAGTTTATCTCCTCCAACAAACAAAATATAGGTCAAGCCTGATAATCAACTTGTAGATAATCGAAATAATACAATTACAATATTGTGATTGTCAGTAAAATAAATTTTAATTATATATTTGAAATTGAGGACTCTCCCGTGCCATCTCTGCTTCTAGTCGATTGAGCCTTAGAGAGAAAAACCACAGGCTTCTTGTTTTCCCGATGAAAACTTTACTGACACACCAGACACGCCAATAAATGTCAACCAAATTTTCAATAGTCCAGCTGATCGATTTGTTTATGAAAATCAATTTTCTTCTTGATTATAATACAATGGAAATTCCAATAAATTTGTTGGAAAATAATAATATTATTATTTTTTTCTTTTATTAATTGTAAATACGGAAAATATTATTTTCTTAAAATTATTTGCTTTTTCTTAAATTGACAATTTATTTTTTTAAACCTTAGTTTTTATTAAGAGTTTAAGCTAGCGCGAGACGTCCTTTCGCCTTTTTAAAGTAACGCTAACTGACTTTTTTCCTTTGCAGGCCTATTTATATTCTTTGGAAAAACAATTAAATAATTCTTGATACGTGTGACGTCAGGAAGTTTTAAAGCAATTATAAAAATTGTCGAATTTCTTAAAACTAATTACGTAGAAAGGTAAGTCTATAAAATCCCAAACAAAAGGATATAATATGACACATATCTTAAATTAAACTATAAGGATGTAAGTCAACTTCGATGGCAACTGTCAAATGCATTCCTAAAACGGTGATGTCATTCCAAATACAGGATCCCAAGCCACAACATTACATGGTACCTCTGCATCATACCATATAGCAACTTCCCTGAATCAAATTACATCATGTACAACTAAATACAATCAATTTATTGAAAATCAAATTCTAAAAGTTATATTATGTTAATGATACAACTTTTAACAATATAAGAAGTAAGTATATAAAAAATTATACTCATTTCCTAGTTTTAGTAGAAAGAACCGAATACAAATTCGTATTCGTGTTCCTAAAAAAAGTTTCCCAAATTCTCGGTAGGTCGTTAGATTTACAATTAATTACTACGCTTAGCTCGGCAAAGTGAGGCTTCTATACGGTCATGGAAAAATTGAAAGGCTGACTGAATCGAATAGAATTGTGGGAACAACCTAAATGCTTTACTACGCAATAAGTAGAAGACACACATAATAACATGAATTCGTAGACACTTAGGTATTGTAAAAGAAAAATAATGAAAATGATTTCGAAAGCCTTCGGGAGAATTAATCTACGATCAAACTTATTTCGCTAATATTAAATTCTTATATTGTTTAACAACTAATAAAAAATGCAAACAAACTTATTTATAAAATTGATTTAAATTGTTAAGAATATGATTTACTTAAAATAGAAATCCATTAATAAATTATTAATAATTACTGGCAGTTTTGATACTTGAATTTTTTCCAAATGCTCAGACGACTTAAAGATTATTACTTACATTTCTTATTGTTTAACCAATAGTGATAATTACTTTAATGAATCTCTTTTAGCAAATTTATAACAAAAGCTCTAAACAGTTTAAATATTCAAATTTGATTTCGAATCCATGTAATTTTCTAGAATATTTATTATTAAATGAAACATCAAGCCATCCAATTTGTAAAGCAATGCCGCTACGTAAGTTAACCAGGAAAATAGTTCCAACAACATCTTTTCAGGGTAAACAAAGCCACAGATATAAGGTACAGCTTTTTCAGGGTAGAAAAACTCCCAGCAGAACACCTTTAATAACCTTTAGATTTTTTGGCATTCAAATGCGCGGACACGTATGCATCCTGTCCTTTGTGTATTCTTAAGCATAAATAAAATTGTGTAAAGCACATTCTGAATGATAGGCTGAAATAAAAAACGTAACCTACGCATAAAAACGTATCAAGCAAAAATTACCTGTACAAACTTGCAATCATTTTAGATAATAAGGTGAAATCGTTTCGTAGTTAGTTTAACGGACATTACATACACTTTCTGAATATCCCTAGAGACCTTTCATTACTGTCCATTTTCTGATCAACCATTCTGGTGTGATTGACGTTTCAGAATACATAATTTAATCAGGCTATTTTCTTTATTAAACGAATATTTCCATGAACTCCATTTCTAACGAGTTTTCTGTTAAAGGTTTCCTAAATATTTAATAGATTTTCACAATATGTCAATAATCGTTATTACTCATTACCTTTAAGGGTAATTGATCACTAGACTATAAGTAATTGCGAGTTAATTGACACATTTTTTTTCTTTTTCCACAAGTTCTAAGTTGGTAAAAGTTATCAAAGTATCGGAAAAATCTAACCGAGATTGTTGTTCAAGTTGGCGGAAGTAGGTAAAGCGTTACAAAAGAAAAGCTATAGATTTGCCATTTTTTCGGTGAAAGAAAATCGAAACTTTTATAAAAGGATGTAAGTTATATAGGTATTAAAAAAATCGCGAAAAGAGCTATATTTCCTTTTATGACATGTACAGACTTAAAATTTCATCTTATCGCTGAATAACATAAAAGGAAAATGGAAAATTTCACTACTAGCAATTACCCAAGGGTTTCATTTAAAAGTTTCCATTCATAAACTCACTATTTTATGAATTCTAAAATGAAACAACTTTAAAACGACCTTATACGCGTGTTTTTAGGCACAAAGTAGGCGCATTAGTACACGTATAATGTATATCACAGAATGGTAAAAGGGTCTAAATATCTGTAAAGTGAATGAAACAAGAAAACTTTAAGCTACTGTTAGAGATTCTTATGCAAATGCTTTAAACAGATTTTAACAAAAATTTATCTTTTTTTTACAAAAGCTGTTAAACTAAGGATCCTGCTGAAAAAGTAATAAAAGTTCTGGTATATACTATAAACGGGGTATGATAATAAGTATTAACAGCTCTGATTAAAGGTTTAAAAGAGTTAAATATATCGAAGTGTCACATGTCAGTGCACCCCGAGATAATATATCTACTACTATATAAAAATTCTCCTTTTCAATTTAATAATCTGCTCATGATATTATATGGAGCCTGCTTTATTTGTAAATAACAGCTCTACAAAGAAAGAACGAACCATTCCAACTGGAAATATCCGTTTAAACTTAGTAATCACACATTATATAACAACACAAAATTAACGTGGAATCAACTAAATACGAAATTTCTTAATTTACTCTAAAGTGTAAAAGTTCCGTTCAATAATACTCAATGAGCGAAGCTACTTGGACAAACATGAAAAGAATGAAAACACAAAGCTAACTAACAGTCTAATTGTAGGTAAGTAATTCAGTGTAATCTAGCGTATTTTATTACTTGAAGTCAGATATACAGTGTGTAAGGAGTTACTACGCGTTAATTTTAAGGGGTGATAGAAGACACGAAAAGGAACAATACATTTCTCTTTATTAGCTTTAGAGAATTTTAGAAAAAGTTTGCTTAAAAAGAATCGCATGTTACAATTTAAATTCAAATCGTTTAGTCTAAACAAACTGATCAGCTTTGTTTATTTTCTAGCACACTTGTTGAATGACGCATTCCTTGTTATGCCATACAAGGGTAATTGAGCACGTTTTATTACAAAATGTTGTTGTTCTATCTCCGTGATTTTAGTGGGAATTATCGATTGTATTTGTAATAATTTTGAAGTATAAAATAATTAGAAAACAATATTAGAAACTGCATAAACTAACCACCCGAGTATTATTTTCTTTATCAATGTTTTGTTAGTTGTTATGTAATTCTACCCTCCTAGCAATTGTCATCTTCTCTGAAAAGTTAAAAACAGAATCCGTCTTTAAGTGCATGCAAAGGATAATAAAAACATAAACGGTCGTCTATTTTGTCATCTATTAAATAATAAAACTAAATTAACTAAAATATTCCTGCAGCCGCACTTAGGGCCTACGTAATAATAATAATCGCCCCCTCCCTCCCGTACAAGCTTATAGCTTCTGGAGCCTGGTTTCCAGGCTATGGGTTGTAACAATTATTAGGTATTATTATTATTATTATTAATATTATTCCGAGAAAATCTTTATTTAACATCTAATTTATTTTATTGGAAAAATACTATGTGTATTCAATGAACAATTAGATATTACTGTTTTCCTAAAACACTGTAAGCAACCTGTTTAAGCAGGTAAAAGCCCAGAATATCAATTTACAGAAAAATCTTATGAATTAATAACTTACCACGAGTTTCCCAATAAATCATATCCATGTCGTAATATTTATGAATAATAAAATCTGCCACCTCAACACTTAACAGCAATTAATCAACCACAATAAGAATAACAAAAACAATACCACCGTAACAATAAACAACAAAACAAACGACAACAAAAGACAAAACACAAGAAAAACGCACAGACACTAAAAGACCTTACTGACCAAAGTACAGACAAAAAGTAATAAAAAAAATGTTTGTAGCCGTCCGTTAAAAGTTGCTTAAGAAGGTATAAAATGTTTAAGGCACCGTATTGTAAGTATTAACGACGTTGCAGAGCCTCCACGTTTCTTAATTGACTATATTGAATTTTTAAATGTAAAAAAATCAATTATACGCGTAAACGATTGATCGTACGAAAAAATGTTATTAATAGATTTTTTGTTGTGCTAGATGAGATGCATCTTCTGACAAAGTTCGTAATTAAACTTATTATTAACTTTTATTAATAATGCGGCAAAATGTTTTATCTCATTCGTTTTCTATGTATTATTGGATTTTGTTACAAAATTGGAACAAGATTCTAACCCACCTACCAAAGTATTCCTCAAACTGCAGATTATGAGTAGCGAATTTTCTAAACAGGTTTCTAAAACCTCTTTAAAATTACATTCTGCCCGTTCATTATTTCTATTCACAATAGAATTAACATAAATTGCACGAAATTTTGATGATAAATAGAGTAATAACTCTTTAAGCTTAATGGAAAAAACATTTTAAAGCAAAAACTATTTCGAATATCGACAATCTTGGAGTGGAACAGATGCAAAAATTAATATAATGAGAAGTAATTATATTTAACTTCACCATAAACGGGGATAATCCGGTCATTTCGTTTTCTTAACCAGAAATTGATATCGAAAAATCGTGATACTAAGCACATACTAAGTTGCGACGTCTAAAAAAATAAAGAGGGCTCAAAATAATAATAAAAGTAAAACCGCTACCTAACCCAATGTATTCGTTATGTAGCGGATGCAAAATTTTATGTATCCATTAGCTGTCTGTCTATACCTCTACAATACCGCTTCTTTGATACAAAAACCTGTAAGACTTAGAAGCATAGAATTAATTACTAAAGGAAAATGATGTAACTAGACCATATAAGGTTACACATAAACTTTGGGAAGAGATAAGACAACAGAAATATAAAACCCGATCAAAAAATTATTTTAAACCAAGGTTTAAGGTTTAACGATCAACTGTTCTATAAATTTAGTATATTTCTCATGAAGGATTTTTAAACAATTAGTATTAGTTTACTTGCTTTTTTATTACTAGTGTTATATTGTTACTTACCAATTGTTTACGGATTCGCTTTAGGGAATAAAAATATTCGACATTATAATGCTCTATTAACATAGTCCACACCCTACTGTAAATTACTTTAAATTTTGTTCCTCCTTTTTCCACTCTTCTAGTTAGCAGAAATGCGGAAATACATTGCCATTCGTTCTTTAGAGCACGCAACGAACATATCTATCCGGCAGAAGTTTGGTGATTTTTTTTAAATTTTTTTGGATTTACGCCAACTTCACTAGCGGTCCACTAAATATTGATTATTATTAAACTGATTATATAACTAATTTGACCCTATTGTACATACCATTTGATGGGATTTTGTCGTTTAGAGTAGCTCGCTTCATTCCCAATCAAGAGGGTAATTTGCAAGTATCGTTTCAAGCGACTTCCTTAACCAATTAATTCTTCATTTTCCCGTAAAACTTAGTGTTTGGAAGAGGCTACCACCCGATTTATTGTTAATCCGTGACCCAAGTGGAATTTTCACCGGCAGCAGCGTCCGTGAGAACGTTAATTTTATTTACATTCTAGTAGTGTCCCTACTTATAATTCATGGCTGATCATTCAAATAGCCACCCTTTAATTTTTAATTCTACGTAATTCACCTAAACATTTTCCAATAGCAATAAATAAAAGTAATCTAATCTTTTTATCTACTCTGTTAATATTTTTTAGTCAAAGGGGTCAAGTTATAATTCACTTTAGCGCAATCAACTATACATTTATATATAGATCTAAATATACAGTAACCGTTTATCGATCTGATGTAAAGGGTTTATGTGAAAGTTTATGTATGAATAATGATTTGAATTAATTAATCATTAAGGCGTTATGTGAGATCTCAAACAACATTAGTTACCTAAAGTCTTGTAATTTCAAATAAACTATTTTTCCCGAGTTTCCATGCTGGAATGGACGTACCACACCTATCCTATAACTAGCAGTAAACTCCTACCAAGCTGAACCAGTTTCGGGAAAATATTTTACTAGAAATATGTAAAAGGGGATATTATTGTAATGTCTATAACAGTACATTTAACTTACAATATCCTGTATTTGAAAAATTTGTGTTAATCTTTGTGAAGGTATTAGCTTTGCTGATATGCTTCAATTTTTTCAAATATTGATTTTATTATAATATTTTACACCGTTGTATGAATGCAGGCACTTGGAGGACTGTATGCTGAACAAGTTTCAGTATAGCTTGATATCATTTATGTTGTTATTTGTATGGCGTCTTGCAAAGCATCGTTTGATTTTAAAAACGTATAAACGGAAATTTATTTTTGTTTTTCTTTTATTGTAAATATTTTTCTATGTAAACTGCATATGCATGAGTTACGTTGGGTAGCCATGTAATCATTTCTTGTACAGGTATAACTGGAGTTAATGAGTTTTCTTTGTAATTAAATTTGAATAAGACTTTTTGACCGTTGGCCGTTTTTGTTAATTTTCTCAGTTAATGTTGATTTTAGACTATAAGTGTCTTTTGTTGTTTTAATCGCTATTTTGCCAGCTACATTTCTGTCTTTTTAGATTTAAGATTAGTGCTAATTATGAACACATGTTTTTCGTTAGTGACGCCACGAGTTTGGCGATTCGTTTTTATTTTGTAAAAATTAGTTGGTATATCAATTGTTTTCTGTAAAACATATAAAAAGCCCAGGAAAAATTATCAAGAAAAAGTCAGTTGAAAAAACGCATTGGGAGTATCCATGCTCGACTCCAGACCAAAAATCTGCAAAATAAAGTAAGGTTAAGTGATAACCAAATGTTTTTTTTTGTAAACAATCAACAATTTTTAACAAAGTGTTTATGGAATTGAATAGTTACCTGAATATTTAAATCAAAAAAGATTTATTTTCGTTCTTCAACAATTATTGGGAATTATGAACGATTCTATTAAAATAAATTAAAGAAGATTTTTATTGATTTCCATTTTAACAATTTGGTTTTCGACCTTGAATGGAATGAAGTCAGCTGTTTGGAAGATTCCTACATTACCGATGGTGCAATACTAAAGAAATTTGAAAGTGGATATTGACGTATAATTTGCCAGGTTAGTCAAAATAAAATGATTTGGTTCAATTTTTAAAATAACAAAATCATAAAGATAATTATTTAATAAATTCCGAATTTATTTTCTTAATAGAGAGTGATTTCGATAACAAAGTAATTTCAATAATTTTTCGTTAGATGAATTTATTTAGAAATTGTAAATATTTCTCTTATCTGATAAACTTAATTGATGTCAGTTTGTTCAAATGGAGACCAGTTACAACCCCTATACCCCATGTCAGGTTGGTAACAAGTATTTAACACATTTGAGCAAGCTCAAGGAAGATTTTCCAATTTTTTTACTTTTCCGTTTAAGTATTTTATTCGACTTTCTCTTTTGGAATAGATTTTCTATAATAAATAAAAAATAAAAACTGTGTTTCAATTTATCTATGTGTTTATTTGATGTTTATGCAAGCATCAATGTTTTTTCGCTTCACGTATAGAGTTTAGTTTGCTGTTGTCCAGTTGCAGAAGTCCAAGTGCATTGGTAGTAAATTCTTTTCTTCTAGGTACAAAAATCAATAATTTTTTTTATATTTCATTGATCTCATGCTCTATCGAATTAAACCTGAGTCAGTCTATTGGGAGAGAAAAAATTGTGGGGTGTTACATTATTTTTTTTAATTTATTAAATCCAACGTAGGGTTTTTATAAAATTCTATTTTTATTTTCACTTATAACATCTCATAATTTTATGTTCCCCTAACGTGGGGCTTTCTGAATTATCATTTAAAAAATTTCACCACAAACTTTTATTGGCTTGCCCAGAACGTGGGGCATATTAAATAATAAATATAATTTTATTTATCTAAATTTCACCTCAATATATAATGTAAGCTGTTATTGTTCTTTGTTATATAAATGTCCTTAGTAATTAAATTTGTTATAAACATTTGCATCTATACCTATATATTATTTTGTTTATAACTTGCACCTTTTGTAAGTACCTACTTGGTATTAATTAAATGAAAGTAAATTGCAATTTTTTTGTGTTAACCCAGCATTGTCTTTTTTCTACTTTGCAGGACAACCTCGGCTAAGTATAATTAGTATTTAAACAAAATTTATTTGCACCCAGAGCGGGGTGGAGGGCTATCAGCCCTGCAGAGAACCTTTAAGGCTAATATAATTATTTTTTAACCTTTCCTGCAATACAATGTTGTTTTTATAACTTTATATTATTTTGTCTATTTCGCGTATACAAATGTTACTTTGTGACACTGTTTTTGCGAAAAACAGTTACACAAAGTCCTACTTTGTGCAACTGGAAGTAGTGATTTTTTTATTTGTAAGGCTGGCAGTAAGTAAATTTTGCTGCCAGCCTACTCTGTCAGTCTGTCTGTGATAGGTACTAATAAGTATTCATTAACTGGCGCCGTTTTGAAAATTTGAATGTTATGATGCTCAGAAATAACAGCGAGAATAATGAAACATACTTATTTTTATGATAAATAAATATTTTGATAAGACAATCATGTACTCAATCAAGGTTTTACTGTTTCTATTACAATAAACATGTTTTATCTTATATCAGAAGAAACAACTAAGCTGTCACCTTTTTTAAACTTGAATTTTTTCCTGCCTACGTGATTTTTTCAAAATGACAGTAGATGTCATTGTATGCGTTATCAGTTATTACCAACATTACCACATCGAAAATACCCGCGTGTACATTTTCCCATTTCTTTAAAGTAAATTGTAAATTAAGGCGAAATAGACAAAGTAGTATGTAAAACACGTGTTACAATTCCTTTTTGTAATACTCGTATATTGCTTAACTCGCCGCCTCGAGGCTCGTTAAGCAAACTTATACTCGTATTACAAACATCGTCATTGTAACACTAGTTGTACAATATACTATTTTCGTTTTGACAAAAACAATTATGTAAAAAATATGTACTCATTCTATACTCTTAAAACAAGCATATATTTTGGGCAGAATTTTTTGCTTTTTCCTAAGCGAATTCATTGTTAAAAAACACTCTAGCTAATCACTGTAGCTACTACTGCCTCTTCGCTAGCTAATTTGTAAAAAGAAAAAATGATTTTCGACCAAGAAATGTCCATTTATATGAATTTAATATTTTCCCTTTGTAAAGGCCATTGACTTTAAAATTTTGTTTTTTCTCTACTAACCATAGAATCTCCAAATTCTAGGAACAAACCAATGTTTTGGAAATTGTGTAAGTTAAAGTTACAGTTTAAGAAATTTCGGAGTATTTGGTATTAGCTTAAAATATGTCAAGATTATATGGCAAGATTGAGAAACAGTAAATATAAAATAAAACACATAAGCAGCTATTACCTAAACAAGATTCCGGGGTAACGTAGCCTCATACCTATTTAGAAGGTACCGGTCGTTTGTTTCTTTTGTTGAACTGCTTGAACTTGGACTAACATTATAGCAAATCAATTTTAAAGTTTTCTTACTTTAACTTTAAGAATCTTTAACTTTTAATAATTTTTTCTCCAAATTAAGGTTTGAACTTTTAATTTGACTTGCACTTTTTAATAATATTTTAAATAATTTTAAAGTAATTTGGTGCATTTTCGATTTCAATTATAGTTTATTCGAGACTGGATTGTTGAAAATAAACATGCACGTGCGTGCATACGGGTGTATTAGTGTCTGCGAGAGCGACCACACACGCAAAACAATTTTTATTATTAATAATTACGCAGACTTCAGTGGCGCCCAGAAACACAGGTAGTTTCATCGACATCAAATCATACTTTAGATATTTAGAAATGTTTGCTTTATAAGAAATGGAATAGGTAAAAACCATTTGTTCCAATAAGATACGTCCATTTTTTCCATTATTTTTGCAACAGATTACCTTTCATCACGCATCGATGAAATTTTCTAAACGACGTCGACATTTATTTTATCGTCAAACCAACGAAGCAATTAGTTGCTATTTTCTCAAATTTTACTTTATCTGTAATTGTTATCTCAGTTGGTAAGACCAAACTTTGATTACTTTTACTTTCATTAAACTTTAATACTCTTATCTTACGGTTGGTAATCAACAAACCAAAAGCGAATTATGTCTATAAAAGGAAAATGCCAGTAAATCCATATTGCTTTTACAAGTTCTAAATCGTTTATAACAAAGATTTATTTATACGGATCTGCATTCAGCACATTTTATTTTTGTTCTCTCTAAAATAAATAGAATTTCTTTTCTGTCGGGTTCATGTAACAGCTAATGTAGTAGCAAACCGCAGGTAGCACTCACTCCGCTCACTCATTTACTGTTACCTCATACACTCAAGTAGGTTGAGATGAATTGCGTAGAAGGCGTACCATCTTTATGGGATTTACATGGCGACCTTTCCCTTTTAATTCGAAATAGTATTCTGTTTGTAAAAACGAACGCAAGTGATTACACTGAAACTAGTATATTAAAGAACAAGTTTTATACGAAATGATTTATTGCACGAATGCTAGTTTAAAAAACGACCGCGTAGCCGGAGTTTTTTAAAGCATGAGTGCAATAAATGTCTTATAAAACCAGTTCTTTATACTATTTTTTGTACTTTGCACCTCTTTTTTACTAATTTTATCCATTTTAAAATAAAAATTCGCACTTTTAAAATTTGGGGAATTTTATCGTGGTTGGTACCAACATTCGATAAATGTCAAATTTTGACATTTGAAAATTCAAATTTTAATTTAACAATGATTTCAATGACATTTCATTTGTCATGGTTCATGACTGACAACCTCGAAAAACTAAATTACACTAGTTCTAATTCGAAACTCAAATGAGCTAGTTCAGCACTACTTTCGGTTCTGAATGAGCCTTGATATAAACGCAAAGTACAAAAGATATGTATTTCGCACTGGATGATCTTTGAGTACTTGTACATAATTAAAAAACGTACCGACATTTAAAGAAAACAGAATTTAGAATTAATAATCTTGAAATGTTATTTCGAAAGTTTATTTAAGAAAGATAGTACATTATAATTTGTATGAGCAACATCAATTCTTAAACATAAAACAGAGAGCGGTGTTGATAAAGTCGACGAAAGTGCACGTGCAAAATAGTCAAACCAAGCATCGATAGTAGTAGAGTAATGTACCTTCTCCGCCAGGAAGTGACGTCATAAGCACATGTTATAGGTAAACAAATATGGCCGCTGGATGTAAACAATATGGCTGCCGGAAGTGACGTCATACGTAAACAAAGCAGCTGATTGGTTGATTTAAATGGCGGTATGCATGTAAACAAATGCTCGTATTAGCTATGCCCCGCCAAGCATATGTAAACATACAGGGTGGCCAAATGATATTTAGTAAAATAAAAAAACTCACTAGATTTGAAATGTAAACAAAGCAGCCGAGTGGTTGATTTAAATGGCGGTATGCATATAAACAAATGCTTTTATTAGCTATGCCCCACCAAGCATATGTAAACATACAGGGTGACCAAATGATATTTAGTTAAATAAAAAATTACTAAATAATTCCCCAAAAAATGTAAACAAAGCAGCCGATTGGTTGATTTAAATGGCGGTATGCATGTAAACAAATGCTCTTGTTGGTTATTAGCTATGCCCGCCAAGCATATGTTATATGTAAACATACAGGGGGACCAAACGATATTTAGTTAAAAGTCACTAAATAATTCCCCAAAAATGTAAACAAAGCAGCCGATTGGTGTATTTAAATGGCTGTATGCATGTAAACAAATGCTCTTATTAGATAAGCCCGCCAAATGATATCACATGTGGGGTTGTCAATACATATTTATGCGCTAAAACATCCTAGTGCTGCCATCAGGTGTTTCTTGTTTATAATACATTTATATTTATTCATATTCAAAGGAAGTTGAAATCCCAATTGAAAAGTTTATAAAGGTATTAGAAATATTCAAGCAGTTGTACTATAGTCTTTAAAAATGTCCGATGATTTATATTGTCGAGGAAAAATGCCAAACACACCACCACCAACATCATCAAAATCAACAACATCAACACAACCCCCAGTCTGGGTGAGTTAGATTAATAAAATGAACATACAATCCATTGTTATATTAATGTTTTTGCAGACACCTGAAGAAACCGCTTTTTGCTTCAAATGCCAAAAATTTTTTGCTTTTGTGAAACATCAATCAATTATCACTTGGGTATTAATAAAATTATTAAAAAAAGAAAAACTTAATTCAAACCAAAAATTATTACGCATCTTTTTAAACAGGTAAAAATATTATTTTTTAAATTGGAAAATTGTTATACAATATGTTAAGTAAGTTAGTTAATAACTAAACAATTGTAATTAAAGGAAGTGTAAATCCCAATAAGGGTAGATGTTTAAATTATTATTTTTAGAATAAAATTGTTAATTTAGCAGCTTATTTAAATAAAAAACATCAAGCTAGAAAAATCTATTTATTTTTAATATATGAATATACCTTAAAGCTTTAATTAATTTCCATTTAGACTAAACCAAGGTAATAAAAATTATAAAAAGAAAACTTAATTCACAGCTTATTTAAACAAATGTAAAATTATTAATCTAAACAAGGGTAAATGCTCAAATAATAATTTTTAGAACAAAATTGTTAATTTAACAGATTATTTAAATAAAAAACATCAAGCTAGAAAAATCTATTAATTTTTATTATATGAATATATCTTAAAGCTTTAATTAATTTCCATTTAGACTAAAACCAAAGCTAATAAAAAACTTATTTTAGTATAACATATATAAATATACTGTAAAGCTTTAATTAATTTCCATTTAGACCAAACCAAGGCTTCTAAGAATTACAAAAAGAAAACTTAATTGAAACCAAAAAAATTGTCATTTTCTTTACAACGATAATAATTATATGAAATTTCAAATGTAGGTAAAACTTTAATTAAAGAAAACAACTCAAAATCCTTTTAATTTTTAAGAACTAATAATATTAAAGAAAAACCAAAAAGCTTTTTTAATCTATAAATACACTTACTAAATAGGTAAATAAACTTTAATTAAAGAAAACAACTCAAAATCCTTTGAATTTTAAGAATTTTTATTAATATGAAATATACAGGATTGTATTTGTCTGGTTAACCCACACCGATATTACTGCCCCAGAGGGGGTAGCTACCATAACTACATGTTTAAAAGGGGGTGTTAGGATCGTGTCAATGACACTAATAGGCAGGTCCTAGACAAAGAAAAAAACACAAGATATTGTTTTTAAAAAGAAAAAAATACATACTTCATATTCAGTCCCCTCAAGGGACCGCCTAACCCAGTATATTGCGTCTAAAACAAAAATAACAGTTATTAAAATCACAATTACATAGAACGAAAAAAACGCATGCTACCTTGTTCAACATTCATTTTGTTTTAAAAGAATAAAAAGCTAAAAATTTGCAACAACCATCGTTACTATCTAAAGAGGATGAGGTTTTCTTAATCTTAAAATTTAAAAACCAAACTACATTATTTATATAATCGAATTAAAAAAATATCTTTTAGAATATTATTGTTGTAAAAATGCTTTTAATTGTTAGGGTCAAACATTTCTCATATTTTTGAAATAAATAAAGATTAGTAAAAACTTTCACAGCTTTATTAAAATAGAACCTGACAATAATGTTTCGACAGCTATGCTGTCATTATCAAAGGTAATATAATTATAAACAAACACGTCGGTAAGGTAGATACAAAAATAGGCAACTAGATAAAATAATAATAATAATCAGAATTAAATATCTAATACTTCCAGTAACGGAGAATTACTGAGCTCAAGTTGTTCATTCATTAAAGGTACCCTGAGTTTGTGTTTGTATATCTCAAAGGCTTCTAAAATGTCTAATTTGCGTTTGTTATTACAAAAATGTAGGAATTTAATATTATTTTGAGTCATTGTGTGATTTTGTTCTAAAAGGTGTTTGGCGTAATTCGATTTTTCAGGATATTTATTTTTGTAATGACGTACGTGTTCTTTATATCTTATGTCAAAATGTCGAAGTGTTTGCCCAATATATACCGAACTACAAAAAGAACAATTTAAACGGTAAATGCCCGTTTTCATATCATGTGTTCTGTCTTTAGCATTAAATAAAAATGAAAAAGTGTTAGTGTTGGTTTTAAATGTTATTTTATAATTGTTGGTTTTTCTTAGTATATGTGCAATTTTTTCTGATATTTTGCCAAAATATGGTATAGATATGTAATTTGTGTCTTTCGTTTGATTGTCAATGGGATATATTCTTTTGATAGCTAACCTATAATCTTTTTGTTTAATTAAAGTGTCAATCATGTTCGGATTGTAATGATTTGCATGTACTAGTTGTTTAATGGTTGATATCTCTTTGGTAAAATCTGATTTTATTAGTGGAATAGTTAAAGCTCTGTGTACTAATGATCTATAGGCTGCTATTTTATGTATATTATGGTGACAAGATTCATTTGGTATTGTTATGTCTGTTTGTGTTGGTTTTCTGTATATGGAAAATTCAAATAGATTGTCTGCGTTAATCTTGATATTTAAGTCTAGAAAGTTTATAGCCCTGTTTTGTTCTGTTTCTAGTGTAAATTTTATGTTAGGGTGGAAACTGTTAATAAGAATTAAAAATTCATTGATAACCACAAAAGAACTGTTAAAACAAGCTAAAATGTCATCAACATAACGAAACCAGAAGATAATGTGTTTAGAGAGGTTTAATTCAAATATTCGATCTTCAAACTTGTCCATAAATATGTTAGCTAATAGAGGACTTAGAGAATTACCCATAGGTAAACCATCCTTTTGTATATAAATTATGTTATTAAAAGTGAAATAATTTTGACTTATACAAAGGTCAAATAATTGAATTAACTCTAACCTTTTAACTAATTCTATATTACTATTGATCAAGAAACTATCTAATAAAGGAGTATTCCTTTATTAGATATTAATTTTTGATATTTGCAACATGTTCTCCAGAATACCCCCACAAGAATGTATTCCTTTATTAGATAGTTTCTTGATCAATAGTAATATAGAATTAGTTAAAAGGTTAGAGTTAATTCAATTATTTGACCTTTGTATAAGTCAAAATTATTTCACTTTTAATAACATAATTTATTTACAAAAGGATGGTTTACCTATGGGTAATTATCTAAGTCCTCTATTAGCTAACATATTTATGGACAAGTTTGAAGATCGAATATTTGAATTAAACCTCTCTAAACACATTATCTTCTGGTTTCGTTATGTTGATGACATTTTAGCTTGTTTTGACAGTTCTTTTGAGGTTATCAATGAATTTTTAATTCTTATAAACAGTATCCACCCTAATATAAAATTTACACTAGAAACAGAAGAAAACTGTTGTTTTTGTAGTTCAGTATATATTGGGCAAACACTTCGACATTTTGACATAAGATATAAAGAACACGTACGTCATTACAAAAATAAACATCCTGAAAAATCGAATTACGCCAAACACCTTTTAGAACAAAATCACACAATGACTCCTCAAAATAATATTAAATTCCTACATTTTTGTAATAACAAACGCAAATTAGACATTTTAGAAGCCTTTGAGATATACAAACACAAACTCAGGGTACCTTAAATGAATGAACAACTTGAGCTCAGTAATTCTCCGTTACTGGAAGTATTAGATATTTAATTCTGATTATTATTATTATTTTATCTAGTTACATATTTTTGTATCTACCTTAGCGACGTGTTTGTTTATAATTATATTACCTTTGATAATGACAGCATAGCTGTCGAAACATTATTGTCAGGTTCTATTTTAATAAAGCTGTGAAACTTTTACTAATCTTTATTTATTTCAAAAATATGAGAAATGTTTGACCCTAACAATTAAAAGCATTTTTACAACAATAATATTCTAAAAGATATTTTTTTAATTCGATTATATAAATAATGTAGTTTGGTTTTTAAATTTTAAGATTAAGAAAACGTCATCCTCTTTAGATAGTAACGATGGTTGTTGTTGCAAATTTTTAGCTTTTTATTCTTTTAAAACAAAATGAATGTTGAACAAGGTAACATACGTTTTTTCGTTCTGTGTAATTGTGATTTTAATAACTGTTATTTTTGTTTTAGACACAATATACTGGGTTAGGCGGTCCCTTGAGGGGACTGAATATGAAGTATGTATTTTTTCTTTTTAAAAACAATATCTTATGTGTTTTTTTCTTTGTCTAGGACCTGCCTATTAGTGTCATTGACACGATCCTAACACCCCCTTTTAAACATGTAGTTATGGTAGCTACCACCTGTGGGGCAGTAATATCGGTGTGGGTTAACCAGACACATACAATCCTGTATATTTATACATATTAATAAAAATTCTTAAAATTCAAAGGATTTTGAGTTGTTTTCTTTAATTAAAGTTTTACCTACATTTGAAATTTCATATAATTATTATCGACTGTAATTACACGAGAGGTCTTTTTTTGTCCGGATAAAATTGATTTTTTTAACGATAATTTGGTTGCTTGGTAAATTGACGATACAAACCACCTACGATAAAAAAACGAGTCCGAAGGACGAGTTTTTTTATCTGGTGGTTTGTAGAGTCAGTTTACCAAAAAGAAACCAAATTAGAGTTTAAAAAATCAATTTTATCCCGGAGAAAAAAACCTCGAGCGTAATTCGATGAGATAATTTAATGAATAATAAAAAGGAATAACTAGGTAATTATGAAGAAGTCAAGAACACATTTATTAACTTGAAAATGACAATTATTAAAAACAATAATCAGGTTCGAGAAAGTTAGCCATGGAAGTTTAAACACATTTTATCCAGATGCAAAGTTAGGGCTAACTTTATCCGATGTCAAAGTGACAAATGTATCGCGGCTTATGGGATTTTTTATACATGAATTAAATTATCGTAGTAAAAAAATAACAATTTTTTGGTTTGAATTAAGTTTTCTTTTTGTAATTTTTCTAAGCCTTGGTTTGGCCTAAATGGAAATTAATTAAAGCTTTACAGTATATTCATATATGTTATACTAAAATAATTTTTTAGTAGCTTTGGTTTTAGTCTAAATGGAAATTAATTAAAGTTTTAAGATATATTCATATAATAAAAATTAATAGATATTTCTAGCTTGATGTTTTTTATTTAAATAATCTGTTAAATTAACAATTTTGTTCTAAAAATTATTATTTGAGCATCTACCCTTGTTTAGATTAATAATTTTACATTTTTTTAAATAAGCTGTGAATTAAGTTTTCTTTTTATAATTTTCATTAGCTTGGTTTAGTCTAAATGGAAATTAATTAAAGCTTTAAGGTATATTCATATATTAAAAATAAATCGATTTTTTCTGGTTTGAATTAAGTTTTTCTTTTTATAATTTTATTGGCTTCGGTTTTAGTCTAAATGGAAATTAATTAAAGCTTTAAGATATATTCATATAATAAAAATTAATAGATTTTTCTAGCTTGATGTTTTTTATTTAAATAAGCTGCTAAATTAACAATTTTATTCTAAAAATAATAATTTGAACATATACCCTGGTTGGGATTTAAACTTCCTTTAATTACAATTGTTTAGTTATTAACTAACTTACTTAACATATTGTATAACAATTTTCCAATTTAAAAAATAATATTTTTACCTGTTTAAAAAGATGCGTAATAATTTTTGGTTTGAATTAAGTTTTTCTTTTTTTAATAATTTTATTACTGGGGGTTTTACCCAAGTGATAATTGATTGATGTTTCACAAAAGCAAAAAATTTTTGGCATTTGAAGCAAAAAGCGGTTTCTTCAGGTGTCTGCAAAAACATTAATATAACAATGGATTGTATGTTCATTTTATTAATCTAACTCACCCAGACTGGGGGTTGTGTTGATGTTGTTGATTTTGATGATGTTGGTGGTGGTGTGTTTGGCATTTTTCCTCGACAATATAAATCATCGGACATTTTTAAAGACTATAGTACAACTGCTTGAATATTTCTAATACCTTTATAAACTTTTCAATTGGGATTTCAACTTCCTTTGAATATGAATAAATATAAATGTATTATAAACAAGAAACACCTGATGGCAGCACTAGGATGTTTTAGCGCATAAATATGTATTGACAACCCCACATGTGATATCATTTGGCGGGCTTATCTAATAAGAGCATTTGTTTACATGCATACAGCCATTTAAATACACCAATCGGCTGCTTTGTTTACATTTTTGGGGAATTATTTAGTGACTTTTAACTAAATATCGTTTGGTCCCCCTGTATGTTTACATATAACATATGCTTGGCGGGCATAGCTAATAACCAACAAGAGCATTTGTTTACATGCATACCGCCATTTAAATCAACCAATCGGCTGCTTTGTTTACATTTCAAATCTAGTGACTTTTAACTAAATATAATTTGGTCACCCTGTATGTTTACATATGCTTGGCGGGCATAACCAATAAGAGCATTTGTTTACATGCATACCGCCATTTAAATCAACCAATCAGCTGTTTTGTTTACATTTCAAATCTAGGCAATTATTTAGTAATTTTTTATTTAACTAAATATCATTTGGTCGCCCTGTATGTTTACATATGCTTGGCGGGCATAACCAATAAGAGCATTTGTTTACATGCATACCGCCATTTAAATCAACCAATCAGCTGTTTTGTTTACATTTCAAATCTAGGGAATTATTTAGTAATTTTTTATTTAACTAAATATCATTTGGTCGCCCTGTATGTTTTAATATGCTTGGATGGCATAACCAATAAGAGCATTTGTTTACATGCCTACCGCCATTTAAATCAACCAATCGGCTGCTTTGTTTACATTTCAAATCTAGTGACTTTTAACTAAATATCATTTGGTCACCCTGTATGTTTACATATGCTTGGCGGGGCATAGCTAATAAGTGCATTTGTTTACATGCATACCGCCATTTAAATCAACCAATCAGCTGCTTTGGTTACGTATGACGTCACTTCCGGCAGCCATATTTGTTTACATCAGGCGGCCATATTGTTTACATCCGGCGGCCATATTGTTTACATCCGGCGGCCATATTGTTTACATCCGGCGGCCATGTTTGTTTACCTATAACATGTGCTTATGACGTCACTTCCTGGCGGAGAAGGTACATTACTGTACTACTATTGCGGACAACCGATTCAGTTTTTATAAACAGAAATAAAGGTTTGTATTTATGTCACGTTTGTTGTGGTCTACGCGCCGCTTAAAGAGTGACGTTTTTGTATTTGAGTATCTTCCGATGTCCATTAAAGAGTAGCTCGTACCTTCGCGGCTTAAAAGAACTTACTGGAAAGCAGAGGCAATTCTTATATAAAACGTTAAGCAAAACCAATAATTTTGCCAATAAGATTAAGATTTATTCGTCGACTTGGTTTCCTAAGTCACTTACACCCTCTCACGCACGGCCCTGTCTCTTGGTTCAAAAACGTTTTTAAATCTGATATACTTCTACGGCAAATGTGTTATTGGCATGATAACGATCATTGACTGACTAATAGAGGATGCTCTTTTAGATGCGAGAAGGTTTCCAAAAGTCCTTATTAACAAATGAAAATTAAATCAGAAAAGGTTTTTATTCACAATCATATTGCAATATGTACATTGTAAAAACCTTGGAAAGTAAGCTATTGCTATAGCAACAGCAAAGTGGTTAATAATTTCCTTTATTTCCCCCTTCTATGTAAACGCCACTTTACAGGCCTTTATGTGACTAATTAATTGGTAATTACAGTCACAGCCCTGTAAAACTTTGTGGGCTCCTAAAAGAGACCTGTAAAATTTTACAATGCTCATCAACAAAAAGCTATGGCAACTAATGTGTTGCTTAACCACAACACCATGGCAGCATCTAGCTATAAATTGTGCTACCGCCTTTGATTCCAAAATGTCTTTTTATAAAAAATATACAATTCATAGAAAATGCTGGTAAAGGTGGAAATAAAAGTTTGTACGCAACACGCTTTGCAATTAATCATTACTGAGCTCGCTGGATTATGGAGACTCGCTCCTTCGTCGCTCGCCCGTAAAGATAAAGTAATTTACAAAGCTTGGCACGTAAATAACTATTACATGTCTATAACACCGACCAGTAAAGTCTTGACCAACTTTTATTTTTAAATTATTTAAAGCAAGGCGGTTTATCCGATTTAAATTTAGGTTTTTGTAAATGTATTTAACGCTAAAAATATCGTTGTACTTGATATTAATTTTATTTAATAAATACGAAGGAATTGAATAATTTCCAATTTTAAAATACTGAGAGCATACATTGCTATCTAGCGGCGAACAATGAAACCTTACTTAAAATGTCTGTTGGTCGATTCTTTTAGATGGTGCTGATTGGAGCTTATTATTAATATGACAGTTTACAGAAACTTTATTTTAAAATGCATAATTACTTTTCACTTGATTATTTAAATCTGATTGTGAATAAAATAGTATACATGTTTTGTTGGTAAAGTTTCCAAGACGCGCTATATTGCTTGACCTACATGTACCGTCTCGGTCAAACAATATCGCTTGGCTTGTAAAGATGTGCTGTATCAACTCAACATGTAATATACTATTACATTTTTATATACCAATGCGTATCTCAACAAATGAGTCACAACTTTTATAATTGTTATCTGGGTCCAATTAAGGTTTTTATTAGCTTGGCATGGAAAACTCTGCCAGGCATCCGTAGATTATCAAAAACAGGTCATCAATAACTTTACAAAAGCCGCATATATCTTTATCTTTTATATGACAGTGCGTTTTTCCGTACTAACTATTATTGGTCCTTAAAATGGTTTCTTTCTACTAGATACTAGGAGTAGATAAATAATGCCGTTTCGGGATCCACCTAAGTCGACTCTTTACGTCTTGTTTCTAGACCATCCCATCGCTTTTATGAAAGGCAACGTCGACAGAGTGCCGTTTCTGAAATCACCCCAGCCACTTTTCTTCAAGTTTAAAGAGCGACCAAAGACCAAAATGTTAAAGAGGTCAAAGGTCAAGGTGGTGCTTTTAGGCTACGTTTTAGGGTTATTCATTCATGGTATGTCATTCATGGATTCTTGCACGACCGTCGAATAAATGCTGGTAGACTGTTACCGGACTAATTGTACTGTCTTAAAGGAGGTGAATGAGAATTAGTTAGTAGACGTGCAATTACGAGTCCCACTTTTAAACACCGCCCGCTCATAAGATGAAGGTGGTAGGAAAGAAGAAACAGATTACGTGATTATTTTTATATTGAGGCTTTCGACGTGTATATTGGTCAATATTACTTAATATCTGTATTTCTTTAAGTTTTATATTATTAAATATATATCTAAAACATCTAACAACTAAAATCTAACACATTTATTTGGATACGCACAAGAAACGACCATTCACTTGCAGCACCATGTTAGTTACCAGAATGTTAACTTTTGGAACTATTCACGATTATAAAAGTTTGTGCGGCAACAAACTTTTATGTAAATGTTAAAATGTTTTTTAAGTAAAGCGTTGAAAATTTCGTCTGAGAATATAAATACTGATCTTACCATTCGGTAAGCTTAGTATTTTCAATTGTTTTTGTTCGATTGCATTTATTTAATAATTATTAAAATTAAATAATCACTCTTGGAAACTCGTAGCATTGTAATCACACAAGGAACGTATATAAGGAAATCCTACAATAAACTACCCTTTTGACCATCATGTCTTGATGGGTTTCCCTAGTTAGTATTACTACATAAATAGATTAGCTAATGGTTAGATCAGTGGACAATTCTGGCCTAAGACAGAATATTAAAAATAAAGATAAAATCCAGTGATAGAAAATATGTTAGTAAGTGGCAAAGATCTGGTAGATGTTTTCGGTAACAAAGCTAATATAGTTTTTTATGATTACCACACAGCAAATCATGTAAAGTGTATGTCAATCAATAACTACTCCTAGATTCTTTAATTTCTTCATTGAATTTTCAGCCGTACATAGTGTAACATTAATTGAATGTTTAGTTATAATTTGGAATTAAACATTTATCAATTTTTTGTAGTAACATTTCCGCTTCCTGCATTTATTTTTGATCTGTACATGTGCTTGTAGATATTCATTTTGATTCTAGAGTTCTGGCAAATACGTAGTTTCGGTATATTTAGTTAATATTACTTAATAACTTAATTTTGATGATATTACTAATTATTATTTTTTCCCAACAAATCGTTTTCTGAATGAGATTTGATTTCAATAGAGAAGTTTTTTCCCTTATTTATTTATAACTCATTCTTCATTTGAACATTAAATACGTTTAATTTAAAAAGATATGTTTAACTTTCGGAAGAAATCATATAAGTCATAAACTTGGTAAATTTAAAAACATATAGATTGTAATTGTTGCAGACTTTAAATCATGAATAATATAATTTTTTTATTTTGTTTATTAATCTGCAACTACATAAAAAACTGTACATCTCAGGTCGCCTTTGTGATTGTAAACAATCTTATGCCCTTTACTATTAATTATGCCCTTTGATTATGGAGACTAATCTGAATAGTAAATCTTTAAATGGGCTCTTTTATGAGAATTTACGGTTTTGATAAAATGAGATTTTAACAAATGGTATGCTCACATCTCTTTGATGTTATAATGATTTGATTAAATCGTCATTAATCGTTATGATCGTTTAGTTCCTAACATAACCCCAAATTGCGAATAACACAATTGTGAAGACTTGATCAAGTAAGTTTTGATTTTTTTTTAATATTTGACAAATTATAATGAACTTTTATTAATTTTAGGTTATGATGCTTATCGCTGGTAGTTTTACAAACAAACCTACTAAGGAGTTATGGTGAGTTCTTTTAATCTTATCTAAACTGATTTTAAAATGTATTTTCACTTTTTTCTTTCTTCAGAGAACCACTAGTTATGCATTTATTAACACTTTTTATAATTGTCACAAACTTTGTATTTTAATTCACTTATGTCTCCCCCTTTTCAGCCGGCTGTCTGGAAAATCCCCACGCCGCAATTTACCTACTGCTTCTGAACCCCTCTCAAGACTGGATGCTCAGCCGAATCTGAAACGTTGATGTAAATCGCACCTAATTAACTTATCTTTTTTTAGCTACTTCTTGAACAACGTTCAGAAATACATTTTATGTCTTTCTTTTTTTCTGCTGTCTTAGTTTCTTCGGGTCTAGCAGGTCTAGTTGAATGGAACTTGACCTTTACTGCTTTCTTGAATATTGCTAGGTTTTATAACGTTTTATAATAAATTAGCAGTAATTATTAATGATAAACGCAAACAGTCAACATTTAACGTTTCTTTATTGGGTAACAGTAAGAATTTGTGTTCTTAACTTCAACAGTTGAGGCAGTTAATTCTTACTAATATTATGATGGAAAATCATTACAATATACACTAAGTTAGAATCTGATAAGCTTATCCTTCTCAATCAGTAATTGCATTTAGCAAATAAATGATTGCCTACATATATTATTTATAGATGAACAATCAATACCATGGTTCAAAGATATATCATAGCTATTGTCATTAGAGTATAAGTATTAAATTAGTTCTTTATAGCAATTCGAAAGATCGCATAATATTCGATATTTTATTCAGTTTGTTTAACTCTGCATTTTTTAATTTCGTAACACTAAAACACCTATTTCTTATAAATATATACATATACAATCTATTCAAATGTTTATTAGTTAGTGTTACCTAATTCTGTATTCAAAAAGATTGAAAGACACTTTACAGCGACATAAATAAATAATTCAATAAGTTAAAGAAAAGAACCACGTTGCAAGTGACCTTTGAGGTTGCGTAATTATATTCGAAACACGAAAAAATAAAATGTCGGCTCTTTTTACGACTTCTTTCAGCTTTAGTATTTTATGTTTGGTGTGATTACGTCTGATTTTCTTCCAAGTAAGTAAGATTCTTTGAGTTTGTGACAAACTGACAAAAGCTGTAGCTCACTTGCGGGCGACGTTTATTTTTTGTTGTAGTCTTGACTATTCTACATTTTCCATAGCATTTATAAATTAACTATTCTAATTTGGTATAATTTAAGCACGAAAAGTGAAAGCAAACAAACTTTGATGGTTTTATAATTTTCCTATAACATCTTTAAAATTTATTGGAATCATTTTTTGTGAGAAATGTCTAATATGCTAAACCGTATAACCTATCTTATAGGAAACTAAAGATTTACTAAACGAGTTACTAATTAATAATAAGACGAGGATCGTACGGTTTCTCTTGGAAATAGAATAATATATAGAATTTGAAATTATTAAATTATTAAAATTAGAAAGACTTAACGTATGAAACCACTAGTCACGAGCACCTGTCCAGACTAAAAGAGCAGAAACAAAATTCTTAACTCAAACTGAATTACTTATTTAAATTTCTTAAACGTATGACTTTTAAGAGTTAATCTTGGTATGACATCTGTGTCATACGCTCATTTTCAACCCCAAAAATAAATGACAACGCTATCTACATTCACCTTCAAATCCGCAGTAATATAAGCAATTAACCAATAAAATGAAAAAATCTAAACTTTAATAAAGAAAATGATTTGGTTACAGTTGAATGGTAGCCCTATTCACTAGAGTATACTTGATAATAATGCTTTAATAGATCGTGCAAAAAGGGTCAAGAGTGCTTCTTCTTTAAGATGATAAAGCTTCCTTTTTATCTGGATGATACTTCCTCTTAAAAAGAAATACTGTATAGATTTATAAATTATTATACGAATAAAATATAAAAAGGTCAATAAGACTGAAAGTTTGCCTTAAACCCTTTTTAGCAGAATATCAAAACTGTATAATATCGAGTTGATATTTTATAAAAGCTTCTCATCCCCAATTTGTTGATCGATTGCTTTACGCGTAACAGAGTCTACATCCTACGGGGTTTGATAAACGCCACGCAATTACTGCGTTTAACTGTCTAATTGTTCTAACCTTTTAGACCTAGAGCAATTTACATTGAAAATAACGATTAAAATTGTGAGTTGTGTATAATAGGTGTCGTGAATTATAAATGTTAACGTCTTTCTTGTTACATCGAACTGTGCTATAAGAAATAATGGTTATAACTGCAATGTTTCCGGGAAAAGTTTGTTTGTTTTGTCGACTTGTCTTGAGTGTCTTTTGCTGTAGGGTTTACTTTTCTTTACTTTTATTGGAGTATGTGTTTCTTGAGATATTTACGGTGTAAAGATAGATATGGGGATTTTAAAAACAGTTATGTGTAAATAGAAGAGGAATCTCAATTCCTATGTAAAGTTTATTAATACTGTTTTTGAAAAATATTTTAACGTTCTTTTTAAAATAATAGTAAAAATGCTGTTTTAATCGTCTATTAACAAGGGAAAATATTTACATTACTAACAATAATTACAGACACACTACAAACTCAAACTAGAATATTAACATACTATTTATATTTAATTATTACAATATTTATTTCTAACATTGATCTCGTACTAATTACACGATGCGCGTATTCATTTAACTCGTCGACTAATGACTAATTCCGTCCCTGCGCGACAGCGCTTTTTATACTGTATACAAGATTTCTGGAACGTGCTAGATTATACTGGTGTGTTGTGTTTCGTTTAGAGGTGGATGAGTCATACATTCAGCGCCGATCTAGAATGTTTACCGGCAATGTATAGGGGTTAACCTCGTTCATTACAATATCTTCATTTTTTTTCTTAAATAAATGTAAAGCGTTTAGTATTTTTATTTAGTGCTCCGAAATACCTCTAAGGCCCAAAAACAACAGTAGTTGTTAGCTTTCTATTTTTAATATAAATTTATCCAAGAGCTTGAACTCTTGTCAGTTAGCACTAGCCTTGATATATACAGTTGTGAGAGGAACCACAGCTTCCATGACTGTATAACTTGTTCAAACGGGAAATGCTGCAGAAATACATTCTGATTGGGTTGCCGGATATGTTCAAACACTGATAGTAGTAGTAGTCTGACACTTCTTGTTCTTATGTTCGATATATTCAATTCTTCTATGTATCTGGATATAAAATTAAATTAATTAAAAACAAACTAAGTTAAGCACACAATGTAACTACTTATTAACATAAAAACAGTTACGAATTTTGACCATTGCCGGAATCAGCATGTATTTCGAGATAGATAAATAAATGCCTTTAATGTAATTATAAGATAATACGTTTTACTGATTTGATACACTTTAAAGGAGTTTTTTTTGTGGGTTTTGTTCATGGACTTACAAAAAAGATTTCTTAAATGCTTAGTTCAAATCGTTTTTCGTATATTTGAATAGATCTTACCGAAAACTTTACAATAATACGATGCACAGTAGTGTTGCGGGCACATTTGCCCAGAAATATTGCATTTTCCTCTCGCACGAGGAGTGTCGCGTGCACGATGTATTACGCGATACGCGAATTGGACTTCATAACTGTTCGGCAGTTATTTTTAACGATATAATAATTTCAATTCGCGTAGTTAGACATATATGCAATATTTCAAATTAATTGAAAGTACCCGTAATTTCTTCAACTGTAATAATTATTTTGTTGGTTTTCTACCAGTTGCATATCGTTTTTTCCTTTATTTATTCTTAGAGTTTTCAAAATTTGATTGTTGATAAGAGACTGATTGTAAAGAAAAGTTAATCTTTAACTTACGAGATTGTGCTCCTAACTTTCAAAAAAGAACTAGTGGAAAAATCCCATACGGTTACCAATGAACTTGGAAATCATACCAAAAATTAATTATCGATCTGCACAAATGATATGGGAATCACAACATAAAGTAAAAACTAATTTAACTGTGATGCTACTAAAATATTCTTTAAAGAATGTTCTTCACACGAATGATCAAAACGAAATGAAGTCTAGTGAAGTGAAGTTAGTCTCTTATCAACAACAGGAAGTTAGTTCCAAACAAAATAGCAACTAAAAGGAGAGAGAATGCGAAAATCCCTAAACGTTATACAAACTAACACAAAAGCATAGCTATACAGGGTGCTACGAAATTAGCACGTAACGCAGTGCCTAAAAATACAGTCTGCATTAGAAAAGCCGTCTGTGAAACTAACATTGAAAAGGTTATTTTCGAATATTTCTCTATCAATCTTTGACGTTGTTTTCCTAACTAATGTATAAGGAAGTGAATATATCTCCACACGTTTGCTGTTGGTAGAACTGTAACAATCAGATAATCTAACAGCTTTAAGGCAAAGATATATGTATATCCTCTTGTAAAGTTTGAATCCTTTTTACGAATTTAGAAGTGTTTAATGGTGGTTGTTAGTTGAAAAAGATGTAGGTCGTTTGTGGTGGCAAGGAATAAGATTATTGTCGGCTCCTCAATGTTCGTTAAGAGGGGTCCGTCCGAATTTAGGAATTTGTGTCTTAAACTTCTTAATCCGCAGGCGGTAGTTCTGCAATCCCTAACAGCAGTGACTTTACGGCAGCCTTGCGTTTTAAATTAAGGTATTAAGTGGCGCAAGTTTGTAAACGTGCTATTGATTAAAATTACCATTAATACCGAGGGCAGCAGCAGCAGCCGTGGAGAAGAGCCCTGTACCCAGTAAAGATCCCTCCGGTTTCTCAACTCATGCACGTCCTACATTAGATATAAATCATTGATATAGAGAAGTCGCTATTCAAACTATGTAATCTAAGCTATCATAACGCGGAGACCTCCTTAGCTTTCTCTAATCCGCGGATATCCGTTGTGCTTTGTAATTAGTATTCTCGGTCACGTAAGCAAAGAGCAAGCGTGGGAGGCATATTGTACTCGAAATAAATAAAGACCGCAGAGAGTTTTGGCAGTAGGAAAGTTCGAGTTATTCATCCCCAAAGAGCCATACATTATATTTCCTCCCCATTTTTTCCTGTCATGTAATTAGAGCCAGCTAAACACAAACTTAACCGAAAAAGATAAAAAGTCTCCGGAATTTGTACACCAAAGAACTAATTAAAACCGCCTGTTAATCTTCAGCCTTCGTCGAGTTCGTGATCGTTATATCGCAAGGCCAATGAGTAATTAACTTCCCAATATTTATTAATGGTCCCTAGCTGTGCAGAATATTTATTTAGCTTCGTTAAAATTTCATATCAACGCCGTCGTTGCCACCACTCCCGCTTCACTTTGCTGAATATTGCATTATGGCCCATCTATATAGGCGGCCGGATGCATTTAATACCAAATGGGTTTATTATTCAAGATTTATGACCTGTTTTATGCCTTTAAAACATTTCCTATACAAAAGGAGGGTCTATACAGCTTATAGGCTCGTAACAAAACTCTATTTTCCTATACCAGGAATTTTCACATCGGTTTAACCTTTTTGAGTGGAAATCTTGACTTCAATTTTCGTGTCTGAGGCTTCCGCGGTTGTTAACTTTGCAGGATGAAGGGTTTTTCGGTTTACATCACGCTGTCAAGCAAAATTACCTAATAATTCTTACTATGCATTGTTGGAATAATTCATTTTTCTAATATTGAAATATTTTCCTTTCCTTTCTTTATATTTAATTTACGGCAAGGAAAAACGGATAAAAGGGATTTTGTATAGTTTTCTTCATTAATTTTCTTGTTACAGCTCGGCCTTTACACTTTCTTTATTGCAGATCTGCATTTGTTTTGGAGGGGAAGGTTAGTCTGATATGATCGCAGTAATTTAAAAATGAATTTATAATTGAAAATTACTTGATGTGAAGTACGCGACGAGTGTGTTAAACTCACCTGCTGCTGAAAGTTTTCGAGAGTTCTGGCAAGTTCGAGAACGTTCTCAGAATCTCCTTGTAGTAGTAATGCTGATTTGTATACATGGGATTGATGACTCGGCGGTGTGATAGTGGAGTAGGTGATAATGAAGAGCGGAAGAACAGCGCCGTATGCATAAAAGATAAAAAACCTTAGTGCAGCCCTGCACATTTTAGTATATTTTAGTCGAGTTAAAAGTGCGACGATATTAAGATTTATCTGATGTTCTTTTAAATACCAGGGGTCACCTTTTCATGTTTTTGTATAATCAGATAAAAGTTCTCTAGAAACGTCTCGTAGACATCATTTTAATGTATTTGCAGTCCTTGTAAAATATCAAAGGTTAATTTTGAAGTGTTCCCATTATTCTAAAAGTTATTTCGCAGGAAAGAACCTCGATATAATTTAATTTATAAATATTTTAAAGAAATACCGCCTTTCCTACAAAGGATTTCAGTTCTTAAAATGCATTTAGCTTTTATTTATAGCTTCCTGTGCTGCAAATTTTGTATAAGCAAACTTCCAATTCCAGACGTATAAAATACAGCTTGCGGCCACGTGTAGATTGTGGTAACTTACGCGGCACAAATTTTTGTTCTAGAATCATTTCGAAGCTTTCAAATGCTTGTTCCTCATTGGGTTAAAAAATCACGCTATTTTTCCATAGGTTAGCTTAAAATCTTCCCTCTTTTTAATATTTAAAAAGTAGTACAGATTCGTATCTAAAAAGTTCAGTTGGGCAGTGGGTCTCGTACCCTAAAGTAGCGTCCAGTCGGACGGTGGGTGTCTTACCCCAAGCAAGCGGGTTTGCCCCAGCATTTTACCGTTAAATAGTTATAGTCCAGTTTAGAATAACACTACTTTAAGTGTTATACAGTACCGATTTTGTTAGAAAATTAATCCGGTGGAAGATTATTCCGCAACTTTAGTTTGAGTGCAGTGTCAATTCCCGTTTATTTGACCTTTGGTTGGCTTATTAGAATTTGTTTAATGCTAATCAACAGTGAACTTAAATTAAACACATTAACTCATTTAATTAATGAAAAATTAATAATAAGAATACGTTATTTGTTACTTAACAAGTAAAATAACTATCTTCGGGCAACATTCAAGTAACTTAATCATCGTTCCCGTTAATACTAATAATAATAAAGAATTTATTACTAATACCAATTATGGCAAAAGTTTAATGAATCTCGTTAAGATAAAATAGTTCAGAATTTAAAATAATTAAGTGTTCCCGCAATATTTCCGCTTCAGTTTGCAGTTTATGTGATAATTTTGTGTTATGGTCATTTTGTTGTGTGGTAGTGAAATGCTTTCAGCCTTCTATTTGTGCTAAGAAATTTATGAAAATAAAGAGATATTAAGGAGGTTTATATTAGGATTATGTTCCTGTTTATGTAAGTTTAGTTATGTTTAATTTAATAGTTGGTTTGGGATCCCGAAATATTTTTTGAATATTGACTTATTATTGTATTTTTTTGAAACAGTAAATTTTTCTAACATGTTCCATTCGTGTATTGTCTTTCTAATCTTTTTGTACTTGATGCAATATATAGATTTCAAATTCAATTATCGTATGATATAGCTTGGCTCAACAAATTGCTGATGTTTTTGTCATTTAAAATTTATTAGTATCGATTGATATGTGTTTGATTAAATTAACGTCAATTTTAAATGAAGAGTCTTTCCAAATTGGGACTCCTAGATTTTGTTAACATCAATTTGTTGGCGTCCACTATGTGCTTTTATTTGTTCCTGAGTCTATTACTTGATTAGAAGCTTTTGGGGTTAACACCCACACCTGAATTTAAATTTGCAGAATAAGATCTTAATAAGATTGCAGAGATAACAGCCGGAGCATTTAGTACAGTAAGTATCCAGTAGTTTGAATTTTAGAGTAACAAAGAAAAGCTTTGTTTCATTGACGCCTGATCGTGGGGCATTTGTGTATCAAAAACTGATGTTTCAGCTTGGAATAGTTATGACTTATCCGAATATTCCACTTATACGTAATGACAAAAAGAAAATGATATGAAAAATTTACTTAATAAGACTGAGCTAGTCAAAGTTCGACTGACACATTTTATTTAAATTGTTGTTCGGGCATGGGAAAATTGAAGGGTTGGCCGATTTAAATAGAACTATGGTTGCCTATGAGCGCTTGTTTGAAATAGTAGTGACAGTTCTGTAAATTCCCGTTAAATTTCCAACAGCTGATTTCGAATTAAACAAACAAACCTTTGAACGCAAACTTTAATATCATATTTCTATGAATTTTGGGGAAATTAAAAAAACACGCAAGCAGATTTGCAAAAAGATGGTGACATGGAATACAACTTCTTGCCTTAAAAGTTTTTATATAATGCTTCGGCTTTACAAATGTATTGTAGTGAGTATCATAATCCCACTACATTGAGATTATCTTAGGTTTGAGTCGCTGATGTAAGATATTCTTATTTAAATAGAAACTGGTTGTTAAACAAGTAAGATTACAGAAATGACAAAATATATAATAAAGAACACAAGTTTTTTATTTATTTTAAAAAAAATCTTAAATAATCACATTAAAAAAAACAAAAATAACCAAATTGATACCAAATTACATTAAAAAAACTCAGAAATAAATTATTAATTACAAATGCAAGCCAGTCAAATTAAACTTATTATTTAATAACAAATAAAAAAATGAATAATCTTTTTATTTATTATTTTATTGAAATATCTCAACCAAAATTACTTAAATTTGAAAATGTTATCTAGACCACAAATCTATTTTCTATAATTTATAAAATGTAGGTATCTAAATTAAATTAAATTTTGATTCAATAGCTCACAATTTGGCGCCACATATATCTCATATATATTTGGGTTCGAGTGGCTTGACAAACTCGTTAATTGACTCCCATCTTTGATCCAAACAATTCTGTCAAAAATTATTCTGACATTTGTATACATCAATAGAATTACGAAAACATTGATCGATCCAAATATAATTTCCAGACCAATTGAAAACCAAATTATTGTTGTTTATTAAAAAGGGATCTTCTCTTAATTAAATAGGTAAGCATAAAATTCCATACTTCCTTTTGATATTTCCAAAGTTAATTGAACATTGACAAGGTTAAATAAAATGATGAAAGTTATTATTTTGAAAATGTTTTTAATAGTTTAAAAAACTGTATTATATTCGATGGACATTCATATATTCAAATACACTTCAAACGAGATTATCTATTATTAACGTTTCACATAACCCTACTTCTTTATTATTTTGAAAGTTGAGTTCTAACCTTGCAATTTTAATTTTTGAAGCAGCTAGAAACACACCTTGTTCTTCTCATAGAATATTGACACTTAAAAGTTAAACAAAATAATTCTCTAAAAAAAACAAAAAATCTTGACATTTCAGATTCAACATAACCCAATTTTTGTTTATAAACTTTATAAAAGAAAATTCTGAATTCAATCATATACAACACTAGAGTTGACAGAAATAGAATAATACCCTTTATTCTAATATCCAAGAATGAACAATTTCCTATTATTCATAAAAATCCCATTTTACACATTCCTTTCTTCACAAATCTAAACATTTAATCATTAATAATATTATCTAAATGTTCTTAGATGCCAAGAACTTTGACATACAAGCCGAATTGTATAATTCAATTGAACGTTAAAAAGGTGCAGCTTATCAAACATGCTTTTATGAGATTCCATCGACAAGATCCAACCTATATATTAAAATGTGTACCAATTCTGTGGTTATAACGTCACTCCAGTTATTTCCACTAACACAACTTAGTAAACAGCTTTAAAATTATGAAAATGAAAAAAAATTACCAAATTAACATATCTCGTTAACATGAATTTTACGTTACAACTATATTTCCACAGGTAAGTTGTTCAATACAACATATCTTCTCTGTTCTAGATGATTTATAACATTAAAATTGAACTAAACTTTATTAAGTTGAAAAAATGCATAAACGATCCCCAAATCGTTAAGTTATGAGAACAATTATCTATTTTCTATGAAAATCGGGATTCCCACATATCCTTTATCTGCTTAAAGAGATGAATGTGTACATGTTAGTCTCAATTAACTAAATTTATTTTTATTAAGAAACACTTTTTCAAAATTTATTATGTTAAAAGCAATGTTATGCAGTCATTAAATCGAGTAGTTAGATAGAATTTTATAAAATCTGCCTATTAAATATTATCGTGAGAGTAAATTCTCTTTAGTATGATCAAATATTATGACAATATTTATAATTATTACAATAATGATCTGACAAAAAGACGTACATCAATCAACTAACTTTACAAAGAAAATTGAAAAACTTCTTATTTTACTTAATTTACTTTAAGTATAAGCTTGTGTTTAATAATGTTTTAATGTAGATAATTTAAAAATTAAGTATTTGACAGTTACGCGTTAAGTATGGAACATTTCAGTTCAGAGTAATTTTTCATTCGTTACTACCAATAACACAATGTTATCGATTTTGGCGCTTACGTCGTTTTGTCAGACCACCACCGAAATATAGATTCAATAAATTAAAAAAAACATACAATAGTATTTATACATTTATTTCATATAAAGATATCTTGAAATAAATCATTTTATTACATATTGTTAGTGATATATATTAAATGATCAAATATGCAAGCAACTAGATCTGATAAAAGAATAGAAATAAATTTTTTTACAGACCTTCAACGATCAATGCTATTTTACTAGTATTAAATTCTTTATTGTTCTAAAACTAAATATAAAAGTAATATTTATTTTACTCCGCTACGAGTATTACAAAAGTGTACCAAATTGTTTAAGAGACTGTTATTTACTCAAACTAGAATTATTTAAACAGTTTGCTTTTGCGGTTAAGCCACCCTTTTTGTTTTTCAACAATTTCATGCACACAACACTGGAAGATTTGGTCCAAGTTTTCAAATTTATTTTTAAAGCAATTTTTCTAGTTTTCTAAACTATCCAATTATGGAAAACCAGATCAATCCAGCTTCCAAAACGATGTAGTTATAATTTACCCTTTTAGTTTATTATTAATTAGTTATAAAGAGGCGGTTTCCAAACAACATGTTCAGGCTAAAGTAAAACTCCAGGTCAAAAAACCTTCAATAAAAAAAATTAAATTAGGATGTTACAAAATCAAAGATTGACCAACTGAAATTTCTTTCAATAAAGAGGAGAAATATCGTACCTTTAAAAGATTAAACGAGCGTTCCTTATTTCTTGTTTGTTAATACGCCGTGTTATTGGGAACAAAGATTCTATGTCTATGAAGAAATTATCTAAGAAAACATTGTGAACCATCATAAAACCGTAGATAATCACCTCAATAAAGTCGATGTCTAGTAAATTGTTACATTTAATGAATGAAAACGCACAAAAACGAGTGTTGTTGTTTCCTAGACGAAAGCGTTTGAAGAAAGTATGTTATTAGGCAAAATTCAACCTGATTAGTAAATCATATGACGAGATTGAACATGATGTTGGACGCCAAAAATTTAGAACATGCAAGAACAAATACGAGAATTATTCAATTTAGTAAAATAGAAGTTGTGGCATTTCGTGACCAGATTTTTCACATTACACAACCTTTTCAAAATTCATTCATTCAAAGTTCAGTATTCTTTCATATAATATCATTAAAAGAGAACTTGTAAATAAAATCATTTATTGTCAAAAGCTACCCTTTAGATTTTAATTTATGTATATCTTTATCCCTATAGTGAAATTTACTGTCGGGTGTCGACCAAATGTTCACTCTACATACTTCGGAAATGGTTGCTTCTGCTTTAGTGAATTCTAAGTTATCGTTAAAAATGCAAATTATCTTAAAGCTGCGTTTCGCAAATTTTCTCCTCGTTTTTAAAATAAAATAAATGCATTTTAATTAATATTACAATAAAAAACTTAAAAATCAAAATTAGAAAGTACATACAACATACATACATGTACAACAAATATGAACAGTCAATATTTTAAATTGTAAAAAGAAAATGTGACTTTGACAAGGTTTATTCATCACTCTATTTGCCACCCGCTTATTCTATCAAGTACAGTCGCTTCTGTTAAATATGCCATCAAAGTTAACATGCTATTTGACTTTAGTCAACCTAGACGTCTGAAAGGCATCTGCCATTAAAACAAAAACAATTTACTTGAGATAATTGAATGGGCTTGAATTTCCTAGATTTTAAAAGATTTAAAATTATAAAGAAACAAAATCTGTATTTGCAGGACTGTGGTAAGGTAATAAGTTTCTAAGGCACAAAGTACCGAAAAAAAAACATAAAAAATATGCCAGAAACATTTCCACACCTGATTTAATTTATTTTATATGTAGTTAATTTTTAACATCGGTAAATTCCTTTGGTAAATCAAACTATGATGTAAGTTTTGTGTAATTTACTGTTTGTGAGTAATATTGCTTTTTTCTGATAACTTTAAAAGCAACGCGAGTTAACATTTAGTCATTACTCAAGCGAAGTGTGACCTAATTATAAAGGTATGCAAGATAAACGCCTCGAGCGGAGCGCCCACGATTGCAGGTGCAGTATCAAACCCACGGCCACGTGTGTGCAAGCAAGCAGCTGCAATACTCAGAACTGTATCTAATGCATTTTCTATGAATTCTTAGAGGAAGTAGAATGCTATCATCACGTAGGCACAGCCCACGGCCACGTGTGGTCAACTGAAGGATTCTTACGCCCACAGAAAGAGTATATAAAGACCGGAGCTTCGTGGGACAAATCAGTCTGAGTTACGACGAAGCTTGAAAGATAGAAACTGTCTATCAGGATAGATGTTTACCTTCTTTTAAGCAATACTCACCCAGAAAGCCGTAGAAACTGTTTACCATGGTAAATGTTTACCTCGGTCTTTCTGAACATCATAATTACCAGCTTTAAGTTAAAATTGTATAATAGTATTTAAGTGATTATGCAAGTGCATACTGTGTAAATTCACGACGAATAAATATCTTATTGTACTTAACTGTAAACTGTGTTCATTTTGTAACTTGGGCTCCGTCTTTTGCGTTTTTAAAAAAGTACCATTTTTAAAAACGCCTTTCTTCGTCAAGAAACGTTAATTCGCGAGATTCTTCTTTTGGAAACTGAAATTTCATTTAGTTGCTTAAACGTTGTATTTTTACGGGATTTTCAATAAAACTAGAATGTCTTTTATAAAATGTAAATGCAAATTACACAGTAAAAGGACATGTTTTATTTATTTGTTTTATTATTAGGTGATTGCTTACTGTAAACTGTAACATAGAAACGGTTATTGTGGGTTAGCTTTTAAAAATAGGTTTACGTTATTCCGTTCTTTTTTCTAAGACTTTTTAGGCTCAATAATCTTTTCATGTATTGTTCAAATATATCTTTAAGGGTTTAAACATTACAAGCCAAGAAAGCACCTGCAAAGCCGTTTTTTAAATGACTTGCTTTACTAAAGTCGTCACTGCTCGGCTCCCTTTATCATTATTTTATTAATTACTATGTACTAGAACTCTTCTAGATAAGAAGGGAATTTAAACAACACTCAATTTTACAAAAATAAAGTTTAGATTTATGTTAGTTCGCATTTGGCTGTCTCGAAATAAATTACGCTAAACGCGCTCTGTTGTCTTGGAAAGTCCAGTGCCATAGGCTGATAGTACTATCAAAGGTTTCTTTATATTCACGAAATAACATCAGAATCGTTGTTCTTGTCGTCTAGATCGGTATCAGTATCTTCATTCATTTGAGTGTTCAGATTATCCGTGTGATTGTCGGCAGATGCTTTTGTATCGTTTTGTTTACTTAAATTAGATTTTATTGCCTGTGAGAAAGGAGCTGTGTTTGGGTATATTAGGAAAAGATGTAAGATTAGTGCTTGATTATGGGGTACAATCAGGCGCGTGCTGGCCCACCGGGATACCGGGAGTTTCCCGGTGAGCCTTTATAAAGATGCCTCGAAGGGCCCTACGACACGGCTGAATTTAGGTCATCAACAATTAAATTATATTTAAGTAGAAATAATATACCTCGCCGCTGTTGAACTCGACCACATCTGACGAATAGCGACGATTTAATCTAACCTTCCTCCCCGTTTTTAGCCTTGCGAACCATTCAAGAACTTGTTAATCTAGAAGAATCGAAGTATGCTAATGTTACGGATACGTTGCGTAATCATATTTAAATTGATAACGTAATTTGGGAATATGATTTTGTAGGTTCTGCACAGAAACTTCAATTGGAGTTAATAAAGGGTCTGGTGTATTCGAGTTGCGAAAGTGAGCAAGTAACTGTCCGGAACTTCTTGCGGCTGTACCATCGGGTGATGTCCAAATGCCAGTTCAATTCGGCAAAGAAGAATCTATCTTTATTAAGGTTTTAGGTCTTCATTGGGATCTCATGACCGACGTGTTTTTCTATATGTGTCTTGTGTCACCCTATAGATCGCTCTTGCACAAAAGCAAATATCTTATCGGAAGTACCGAGAATTTACGATCCTTTAAGATTTTGAACCCCAATGGTTCTCTTTGCAAAAATGTTGATGCAGTAATTATGGATGGCGAAACTAGATTGGGATTACCCTGTTCTTGAGGCAGTGATTAATAACTGGAATTTGTTCAAGTTGGAACTTTCTAAACTTTCAAATTTAAAATTGTCTAGATTTATTATATACCAGTAAAATTAGGCCCAAAAAAGGGGCTGCCTTCCAAAAACGGGCGGAGTTCTGGAAACTGTTTTAATCACTGAATCAGATATCTGATATGAATAATCTGCGTTTACCACGATTTCCGAGTGGAGCTTCAACCGTGATCTTAAAAAAACTAAGCGTTTAATCGAAAAGTCCTATATTACCAAAAATGTAGAGCATTCCATTCTGCGTCGATTAAGTACCAATACTAATTTGCCTGGCCTATTAATTTAGACTCGGCCGTCGGAAAAGAACTTCATGCATTTTCGGATGCGTCTGAAATTGGTTACAGTGCTGTAATGCAGCGTTCCGCACTTTTTTTTATCTAGCGACTTAAAAATATCAATAAAATGATAAGGCAACCCATACTAGAGGGAGGGGGGTGGGATTATTAAGAGGGTTGGGAAGATTACAAGACCTTATAGCATATATTCTTAACATGAACCTAAATGATATAATAAAAATAAATATTTATGCGACCCATTTTTAAACTTTTGTGACCCCAAAATTGGGTCGCAACCCTATGGTTGCTGTAGCGTATTTAAGGGTTCAATATTCTGACGGCTCTATCAGAGTTTTCTTGTTGTGCGGGAAAACTAGAGTTGTACCTCTCAACTATCTCCATTCCACGGTTGGAAGTGTGTGTTCTGTATTGGTAGCAGAATTGGTGAAAAGTCTCATTGATGAAGAAGCAGATCACGTTTGACAATACGATCGCTTGGAAGACTCCCAGACACCAACACATTTGTGGGTAACCGAGTAGCTTTCATTCGTCATGATACTACGTTTCGTCAACATATAATCCGGCTGATAATGCCTCACGCAGACTTTTGCCCCCCAATTGCTAAATCATAGTTTGTGGTGGATGGACCTCCAAGACTCTCTCGTCTCCCAGACTCATGGCCACAACAACCTTCATATTCTTCAGGTTTTTACTTCAAGAGGAACGTAGAATTGTACTGACAGTTACAAATGAATCCCCCATAGACTAGATGATCTAATAATTAATCTAAATAAATAAATTATCCTTAAAAAGATTAACCAAAGTGGGGTGGTGGGGCCCTCTAAGGTAAAATCTTCCCGGGCCCTAGAATTGACCCAGCACGCGCCTGGGTACAATTAAGAAATTTAAGTCAACAAAACGATACAGAAGCGTCTGCCGATAATCACTCGGATAATCTGAGCACTCAAAGGAATGAAGATACTGATACCGATCTAGACCAACGGTTCCCAACCTTTTTCGTTCGCGGACCGCCAAACGACGTAGCCTTTGCTTGCGGACTGGTTAGGTAAAATATTAAAGACATTCTAAAAACGTCAAAAACGGGAATGAGCTCAAACGATCTAGGACACAATTATGTAAGACCTCCAGAAGTGGTTTCCACTTAGGAGCCCGATTAGGCTGGTGGCGGCGATATTACTTTAGCACGATTCTCGGGTGAAAAACCAATAAGAAATTTGGAGTTTTTCGGCTGTAACTTGCTTTGCACGGCATTTGAAGAGGAAGCATTTTGAGATTGCTCGTCGTTTGACGCCAAGATCGTCGTTTTAGTTCCTATATTTTCCGAGGTACCGCCTCTCAAAAACGGGCGGAGCTCCCTAAAGCGGAGATACGGAAAAACCAATAGATACACTCGTACACATGTTCGATCGCCCCCAAAAACTCCATGTCACCCCTAGCCCCCTCCCACGGAAGTGTCGGCAAAAAACTTTTCCAAAATGATTGGGGTACTGCGCTGGCATTTCGCGGTCAGATTTTCGCTCTCACCTACCGTAAGGCGGGCACAGTTTTTTTCTGCCTCCACCTAAACGGTTTACCGGAGACGGTCGAGACTTCAAATCTGAGACGCGGAATTTCCCAACGTATCGACACACAATAAACGGTCCGCATCGGAGCAAGTTTTGCGGCCCCTCGAAACTACGAAACCCGGATTTTGATCGTTCGCGTTAATCGGGGACGCAAGACGAAGATTCCTTCGGGTTCGGTATGCCTAGACCTGTGCGCGCCAAACCCGCTTAAAAATCCTAAAATAGGAGATCCTCCTTATTACCTATTACTGGGTACTACCCCACCACATAGGTACAGACAGTTAGTATTCTAAGACTCACCTACTTCCCGATTTAATGGACGTTTACTCAGATCAGCATGCGTGCTAAGCCTGAAAAACCTACCAGCCAACTCTCATTCTACAGACCAATAAGCCTCCTATCTCTCAGGTCCAAGATCTTTGAAAGATTGCTCCTTATAAAAATCAAGAAGACTGTAGACCTTAACCGGTTAATACCACCTTACCAGTTAGGTTTTCGTAAATACCATTCGTCGATACATCACAACCACAGATCATGGTAAACCAGAAAAGTCTGTGCCGCTGCGTTTCTGGAAAAAGAAGCAGGCCTTCGATAAGGTCTGGCATCAATGCCTGCTGTGTAAAACCAAACTTCACTTTCCACGTCAGATCTATCTACTTTTAAAATCGTACATCGAAGAGCGTTCGTTCCAAATCAGGATCAACAATGAAGCATCAGGCTACTACCCAATTGCGTCTAGAGTCCCGCAGGGTAATGTGCTGGGACCAGTTCTCTAACTTATCTACTCCTCCTATCTGTCAACCACTGATAATACTATGATCGCTACATTTACGGATGATCTTAGCAGCTAGGGAAACACCACAAATTGCAGCAAAACACCTACAACACGACCTTGACCTACTGCGAGATTGGACCAACAAATGGAGGGTAACGATCAACATTGAAAAATCCACGCAAATCACCTTCACTAACAGACGAACCATCTATCCGCCAACCACATTCAGCAATATCCTGCTGCCGATGAAAGCAGAAATAAAATACTTTGGTATGCATCTAGATGAAAAACTCATCTGAAGAGCCCACATGAAAGCGAAAAGGAAACATCTCGACATAAAAATTAAAAAAATGCATTGGCTGCTTGGACCTCGATCACAACTCATCCTCTCCAACAGGCTGCTCCTAGAAAAAGGTAATGCTGAAGCCCTTATGGATATATGAAATTCAACTATGGGGTTGCACCAATGCCTCCTACAACAAAATATTGCAGAGGTAGCAGTCAAAGACCCTTCGAATGTTAGCAAACGCACCATAAAAAAGTTTTGAATTTAATTCTGCTTAAAAAACTAAATAAGCAAAATTAAATCTAAATTAATTAAAAACTTAACATATATAAATCTAACATAACACACATACTCTTTTTCGTTTTAAATAATTATAAGAACTTAAAATATTAATTTAAATTGTTAACTACAGTAGTTCAATCTAAATGTAAATATGTTTTCAAATATGACAAAAGTTGTAAATGACAAAATTTAATTACACTGTTTATATATAAAAAAATACAGTTTTAATCTTTTCCTGACCTCCATGAAAGACAGCGGTAATGATTGTCAACGAACGGAAAGGTATGCCTATATTATCCTCCCCATTCTGCTTTTGCACTATGTAAAGTACATTTTATTAGACTTTGCTCTGCTGAATACGAGCGAGAGCATATACACCCTGTTCGTTGTAACATTTGCTATAGGGAATTAGTATGGGAAATCTGAAACATGCCAAATAGTTCGTTCTCGAATAAAAGTCAGTGAAATTAATGGTTGCAATCCATAGATAAGATAAGATATAAGAACAATAGATAAGATATTCTAACGTACTGTCCAAAACTATTACCCTTAATAACAATCCCAATTCTTCAGAATTCATAAATTCACGAATTATTTGCAAAACATTAATTTAAAAGCCGAAACCTGAAAAGACGCGACTTGCCTCCGTGGTTCAATGGTTTCAACGTTTGGCTTCCTAAACCGCACGGGCTCGTGGAATGCAAGATCGAACCCCGTTACAAGCAAGACTTTTTTTTAAATTTTATTCGTCGTTAATCTTTAATTTATTAACGACTTAAATAATTTGTTATTATTCTTTTATTCGAAAAACGTGCAAGAAATAATAAATTAGAAATGAAAACTGATGATGCTTTTTCATACTGATGCATACTACAAAAACCAATTTTTACAATATTAGTTTATTAACCCATAAAGGTTAGTTTTTTATTCTACCGTAGTATTTTATATTTACAAGATTTAAAAAAAATCATTCAAATTCGAGTTGTTTCAACCGGTTCCGAGATAACGCTCTTTTTGCCTAGCGCTCCTCCACTAAGTGGTTAGACAATGATAATTACAATTAACATTAATAATAATTGAGCCAATCCCTATCGTACCCAATTCAAAAATAAATTGTTGCTTGACATTTAAAGATAATTTTTATATTTTACACAGAATATTCCTAATACATTGACATTTCAAAAATAGCAAAATAAATTTTGCAAGCCGTGGTATTATTGTGGCGACCGTTTTCTTCTGTTCTGCACAGCATTTTTGACCGAAATCGCAATTTACGGAAAATTTAATGGTTTCTTTACTATTAAAGCTATCGTGTTCGAATACTAAAGGATATTTCTAATTTCCTTATTAAAGATTACCGGTTTTTTAATAATGCCCGAGACCTTTGATTTTTATCCAACTTTGTAATTGTTGTAACTGGAGATAAATTGAATGAATTGCATACTAAATTTGCTGTAACCAATTCTTCAGATGGATCACAAACATTCTCCATTACCATTTCACATGATTTTCGTTCAATACCAAATAATTTAGAAATAGATGTAGGACATAATGACTGACATGTCACCCTTAACTTTAATAAATTTTGTTTATCTTGAGTTAAATCGCTTACACTACATAATTTCTCAGTCACAGATTCTTAATCATATTAATGACATTCTCATTTGACATACATGCCCCATATTGATTTGTCAGACACATTTGACATTATTTTGAAGTATCTATCAGTCAATAATCAAATAATATAATGTGGCTGCATTAAATGTACTGTTCTTAAGGTAGTACCGTCGTTTTAGAACTACCGTTTAGATATTAATGAAATTGAACATATCGATTCATTTTGGTCTAAAAGTGACCCAAAAAAGTTTTTGTAAGGCCAGGGTAGGTGAGAGAAAAGTTATAAGCATTTGAAATATGACTCATATATATCATTCGTGGCCGACTCAGACACAAAGTTTTGTGGTTCACATGATACAAATTGAACAGAAAAACTTGTGTTAAAAATTTTATTTGCTGATACTTATTATTTGCTTACTGTATTATTTCTAATTTTTCTTATATATTTATTAATTACAAAATTATTTTAAAGCAACTTGTGTGCACAAGTTTGCAAGTAAAAATGGTCGTATTTTTGCGATACTTTGCGGCGGTACAGCTTTAAAACTACTTCAGTCTGCAAGTTTAGATTTTTACTGCAGATCTATCCCTAAGACTAGATGGTCGTGTAAAAATATTAGAATTTTAGGACCTGTCCCTTTTGTGATATTAGGCTTAAAAAACTGGCAATTTTAAGGTTTGAGCTATGTTTGAAGGTCCTAAAAAGGACGAGAATCCCACATTTCAAAATTGTCGAATTAATAATGCAAATAGACACACGTAAGCCTACAAAATTCGAAGTCTGAGACTGTTACCATTCTTAAGAAAAATTATGCTGAAAATCAGGAATATGAACGAAGCCATTAAACATTTTGTAAGGGTCATTGTCATGCATTTGCACATGCTATAGCTAAAACTTTAATTATCAGAAACGTAGAGCAATTCATGTCGAAAACAATGGTATTTATTTGACCACGATAGCTCTAATAGTAAAGACACTATAAAATTTTCCGTAAATTGGTCAAAAATGCTGTGCGGAGCCGAAGAAAGATGGCCGCCACAATAATACCAAGGGTGCAAAAAAATTTTTATACTTGCGTGTCCTAATGAGATTTATTAGAGTACTGGAAACAGTAAAATTTTGTTTTTTAAAGTTGGTAGCACCTAACAGCTGTTCTTAAGTGTCAAACTTATTATATTTAAAAGTACGGTTATGTTATGTGATAAAATGCCAAACTTTTAAAATAGAAAATAAACATACACAAAATAAATTAATTAAATTAAAAATTATTTAATAAATTCGCAAATTATTCTTTATACATCTTTTGTATTAAAAGTACAGTTATTATACACTTTGATTGTAACAGCAGAAGTGTCCTGGGCATTAATCTTAAATGAAGGTAAATTTTGCCCCTCAACAATGTTTTGTTGACTCGTTATTGGGTTGCTGCTAAAAGTGTGTGATTCTTCATGTAAAAATGAAGCGGTGGAAGACTGGTCAATTACCACTTGAGCCGTTGAAGTGGAAGTACATGGCTTATTAGATAGCAATTCAGCTACCTCCATTTTTTTTAACTGAAGCATCAATACAGCCCTCAGCCACAGCTGAAGACTTCCAACATCCATGCCGTTTTATAGTTATTAAATCGCCACCTTTGTTTGCCAATTGGAAAGCACTTGAACGTCGAAAGCAATGACCTGTAAAAAGCTTCGGGTTGGCTAAATGCAAATAAGTGTCAATAATAAAAGGAACTTTTCCCATGGTGTTTATACCGATAGGAGTAGAAATACATTTTCCATTGCGGTAGGTTATAAAAAAACCGCCTGTGGTTTATTTTCTTAGGCCTTAGGCTCAAATATTGCTTAATTAAATCAATCCACAGCTTCTCTGTAATTAAGAATTCTCTTCGAACTTTATTTTTTGTTTTTGTTACAGTCACAGTGAACACATCATCTTTGACCACAATATCGTGTAATAACATGTTGGTCAATTCATCTCTTTGGCAGGCACCACAGAATCCCATTATTAACGCAACCTTAAATAATCGAAATATATTAAAAATTGAAAGTATTTATCACAAAATTTTACTTACTTTCATAGCTAAATGTTAGTTATTTTCTGCAGTTGTTATAAATCTATCAATATGGTTAAATTCCAATATTTTAATAAGATTAAGATTAATTAAGATAAATTAATTCTTTTTAATAAGATGGAGGGAGAGAATATCTGACTATTTTACCTTCTTGTCACAGAAACTAAATTAATTTTATAAAAACAAAACAATTTAAATAACAAATGCTGAAGTTGAATTTTCAGTGTAGCTAACTGTCAAAAGTACTGTAACGTTCTTTTTCAAATAATAATACAAGTGCTGTTTAAATCGTCTATTCACAAACAAATATTTATTCCTATACACTAATGAATACACTATAAATTAACGCTATGATTATAAACCATTAAAAACTATTATTTACAGACTATGAATTTCTAATACAACATTTATATTCACTATTTATTTTGTAATACACAGTTAATGACTTGCTGTTGACTGCCTCTCTTTTATCCGCAATCCGCTTTTATATCCTCATATAAACGCACCAGAAATTGCTGGAACCTTCTATGTATTCTTAGAAAATGCTAGAATAAACCACGTCTGATTTACATGCTTGTGCGATGCGTCATTTTCTCGAAGGCGACAGAACACACCACCTGTCGCTCGAAAAGAGGTTCGTTCCTTTTCTCTCCCGTTACACTGCCCCCCTCTTCAAGTCTGTTCTGTCCCAGAACAGGTTTTATGCTCTGGTTCCTGTAGAACGGGTCATGACGATATCGACAGTCTTCACCTCGACTACACGTTCCATTACGGTAGAAATAACAGTCTACACTCTTCGTTGGCCTTAATGCGGGCTGTGGGTCAAAACTGCAGACGAAGATCTTGACGTCCGTACCTCTAAAGACAACTTCCAGCATGTTTCTAACGATTCTCCAATCCAGCTGGTCCCGCCCACAGCCGAGTTTGGGAACTGCCAATTTGTTAATTCCCCTGGTAAGCAACTCGATTCTCAAATTCCATAGTGCCCTCCACAAGTCGGCGTAACTCGGTTTCTGGTAGTAAAACTGCTTGGTTACCAAGTAGTAAATGGATCGGTCATGATCAGGCAAGCGTAAGGATTTACCAACAGAGGGATTTTGTTCTCGAAGTTCATTCAGCCGTCCAAATTTATTTCTAAACACTACTGCGATCCCCCTGGACATACGGAGATCCGCGGAGACACAGTGGGCAATGGAATAATCACCAGGGACCCGGAAGAGATCTTGTTGCATCTCAGTCGTGACTCCGAATCGCGCTTTTCTAGTTCCAGAGAACGCAGCCATAAATTCTCTAAAGGTTGGCTGATCATCTTCAGGCCTTACGATTTTGATAGCCACCTCGGCCTCATCTTTCCGATCCGGGACTGCGTCATTATTTCCCTCACAGTGCGCCAGACGATTGGAGTGTACCACCTTTGGTTTCCCCCTTGGCAATTTCTGGATGCGATAAATCAAGTCATTTATTCGTTTCTTCACCTGGTATGGACCCTCCCAATTTCGCTGTAACTTTGGAGAATAGCCACGACGCCTTTGCGGGTTGTATAACCAGACAAGCTCTCCAGGTTGAAACCCTCCTTCTTGGGCTCTCACATCGTACGTAGCCTTCATCCGGTCACTCGCGATTCGACTATTATTTCGGGTTCGGTCGTGAATATCCTCCAACTTCTTCTTTAAGTTGATGACATAATCATTTCCAGCTACCTCCTGCTCTATAGGTGGAGACCCAAATTCCAGATCACACGGTAACCGTAACTCGCGTCCAAACATTACAGACGCTGGTGACTGACCGGTTGTTTCGTGGACCGATGCACGATAAGCCATCAGGAACAGATGCAGGTATTGGTCCCAGTCTCGTTGATGATCGGAGACGACCTTGGCCAAATATTTGCCCATTGTCCGATTCATGCGTTCTACCATTCCATCGGACTGCGGATGTAACGGTGTGGTCCGAGTCTTGCGAATGCCCAACAATCGACAGACTTCTCCAAAGAGTACAGACTCGAAATTACGGCCTTGATCCGAATGCAGCTCCATGGGCATTCCGAAACGACTGAAGAACTCTTTGACTAGTACGTCAGCAACAGTCGCAGCTTCCTGGTTTGGTAGGGCATATGCTTCTGGCCATTTGGTAAAATAGTCCATTGCCACTAAGATGTATTTATTCCCATCGTCAGTTTCGGGAAATGGTCCGGCAATGTCTATAGCTATTCTCTCCAGAGGACTACCCACATTGTACTGCCTCATGGGTGCTCTTCGTTTCCCCAAGGGTCCGTTGCCAGTGGCACATAGTTCACATTTCCGGCACCACTCCTTCACGTCTTCTTTACAGTTGACCCAATAAAAACGCTCCCTAACTTTCTCCAAGGTCTTTTTCACACCGAAGTGTCCTCCGGAGGCACCGTCATGGAGATGTCGCAATACTGTAGCCACTCGGCTTCTTGGAACCACGAACTGAGACCTAATGGTGGTGCCATCTTCACTCTCCAGTACTCGCTTCAGGAGATCGTCTTCCACCTTCAAGGACTCCCATTGGGCCCAATATGCTTTGAGCGTTCTGTTGAAAGGGCTGACGGCCTCCCAGGCAGGCCTTTCTCCCACGCGCTTCCATTCCAGTACCATTTTTAGTTCGGGATCAGCCTCCTGCTGTCGTTGCAATTCTTCCGGCAACCAATTGTCGTTGACGATGGTAGTCCTTAATACTTGGCAAACCCTCTCTTCCAAACGAGAGCAATGACGGCAATCCGTTGGACAGGGTCTTCTTGAAAGAGCATCGGCATTTCGATGACTAGTGCCCGCTCGATGTTCGGTGTCAAAGTCGTATCCTTGTAATCGTTCGATCCACCTTGCGACCTGGCCTTCAGGATTACGGAATTGTAGAAGCCATTTCAACGCTGCATGGTCCGTCCTCAATAAAAACTTCCGTCCGTACAAGTATTTGTAAAAGTGCTCAACGGACTTCACGACGGCCAATAGTTCTTTTCTGGTCACACAATAATTCCTTTCGGCTTTAGACAAAACCTTACTAAAATAGCCGATGACCTTTTCTTGTCCATCCTGTATCTGAGAAAGTACACCCCCAATGGCCAGATTACTTGCATCTGTGTCAAGTATGAATTGCCCTTCTGTCCGTGGATAGCTCAATATTGGTGCTGTTGTCAGGGCACGCTTCAGCTGTTGGAAAGCTGTTTCACACTCTCCGCTCCAAACATACTCGCGCCCATCTTCAGTTAACCTTGTCAGAGGTTTCGCTATATTGGCAAACCCAGGAACGAAACGCCGGTAGTAGGTACATAACCCAAGAAAACTACGAACTTGGTGTTTATCTTTCGGTGTTGGCCACTCTTGAACTGCACGAATCTTATCGGGGTCGGCTGCCACTCCATTTTGTGATACGACGTGCCCGAGATATTTCACTTCCTTTCTGAATATGTGGCACTTTTTTGGACTCAGTTTCAGATTGGCTCCACGTAGTCTTCGGAACACTTCCTCTAGGTTTTTCAAATGTTCGTTGAATGATTTTCCGACTACAATCACATCATCCAGGTATACCAGGCAGGTCTTCCACGACAGCCCTCTCAGGATGGTCTCCATTAAACGCTCAAAGGTGGCCGGAGCGTTACATAAACCAAAAGGCATAACCGTAAACTGCCATAGTCCGGAACCAATAGTGAACGCGGTCTTCTCCCGGTCTTCAGGTTCCATTTCAACTTGCCAATAACCACTCTTCAAGTCCAAAGTCGAAAACCATCGTGAACCAGACAGGGTATCTAACGTGTCGTCGATGCGTGGTAAGGGATAGCTGTCTTTCTTGGTCACGTCGTTAAGCTGCCGATAGTCCACACAAAATCTCGTTGACCCGTCCTTCTTACTGACCAGGACCACCGGTGATGCCCATGGACTGCTGGATGGCTCGATGACCCCTTGTTCTTCCATATCAATAATAATCTTTTCGGCTTCTGCTCGCCTTGCTAGAGGTAGACGCCTCGGCTGCTGACGGACAGGCATAGAGTTGCCTGTATTGATTTTATGTTTTACTATATTTGTTCGTCCCTTCTGGGTATCGTCAAGAGCGAAGATATCTTGGTATCGGTGAACCAAACCCTGTACCTCTTTCACTTCCGTTCTGTTAAGGTCTTCACACGAACTAGTAACCATACCCACTAATTTTCCACCATGGTCTTTGGGCACTGGTTTTGAAACATCAGCCATACACCTGGCTACTCGGAATACTGGCACACACTGTCCCACAAGGGTACTCTTCTTCAATGTCACCGGATCCACATTAACGTTCATAAGCCTCACCGGTACAGTCTTTCCAACCTTGATCAGCGCTTTTCCCACCAATATGCCACTATGGATCTTCTTATCACAAACAGGCTCCATCATTCTCACACACCCTACCCGAAGATCTCCATCCAAACCTGCCTCGACAACCATCTCGCTTTGACCAGGCAATATCACATCTTCTGTCAGCAAAACCCTTACGACAGGATCTTCTCGTGGGTGCAACGGAAGTTCTTCGTTACCAACCTTCAAAACACTCTCCTTCAAGTCCAATGTAAAACCAAATTTTCTCAGGAGGTCCATTCCCAAGATGAAGTCATCAGTGATATCGGCTACCAGCACCTCATGTTCACGTTCTTCACTTCCAATGCCAATCTTCATCTTCACCACTCCGCGTGTTGGTATCACTTCACCTGTTGCTGTACGGAGTTGAGTAGTTGTCGGTAACAATTTAATACTTGATTGTAGAACATCAGGGCGTACGATGGATTTTGTCGCCCCCGTATCAATAAGTAGTGGAACAGTTCGGTTAGCAATCTTTCCATCTACAAACAAACTGCCGTTACTATTCTTTGATGTTACGGCATAGATCGTGATCTCCGGGGCATCTTCACACGCAGTCAACGTTCGCCCCCTCTTGCCAACCCCTTTTAACTTTTCCGACGGTTGTACTTTTCTTATTTTGGGACAACGGCGTTCTACATGTCCTTGTTCGCCGCAATTCCAACAACGAGGCCCTCGAACTTCTTGATGATTCTTCTTACGGCTTTCTTCCTTCCGAAGAACTCTCAGTACTAACTCCTCTAGGTGATCTTTAGAACCTTCTTCTTCCTCCACAACGGCCCGAACACGCCCGTGACCTCGGGACGCTTGTTTTGCAGCTTCAAATTCTAAAGCGTGAGCAAGCGCATCATCAGTTGTTCTTGGTCGTGCTAGCCTCAATGATTGTTGTGTTTCTCCGTCTCTTAACCCATCAATGAAGGTCTGCACAGCCAGTTGTCCCAGAAATGAATCGGGTGCCGTAGGGTACGCCAATCGGACAAGCCGCGCAACATCGGCTTCAAACTCCTGCAGGCTTTCTCCATTCTTCTGGATACGATTCTTCACTTGCGCGTGATACACTTGTTGAAGATGCGCGTCTCCATATCTCATTTCCAATCTAGACACTAACAATTGGTAATCATTTTCCTGTCCTGCTGGGATTGTTTGCAGGACGTTCAACGCGTCTCCACGCAAAGCCACAGTTAAAGAAACGGCCTTTTCCTTGCCTGTCCATCCGTTGGCCCCAGCGGCCGCCTCAAATTGTTTGTAGTAGGTGGACCAAGGTATCTTTCCATCGAACGTGGGTGGTTTTACTTTTATCCCTACGGCAGGAACCTTTTCTTCTTTAAATTGTTTCTTTACTTCATTAAACGGCCACTCAGAAGTTGAGGGAAACCGTAGTTGCCTCATTCTATCTTCCAGCATTTCGATCATATCGTCTTTCTTAGTTGTTGGTGGTAATTGCATTTGGGCTATTTTCTCTTCTACCATCTTTATTACCCTATCTTGTTCCGCCAATCTACCTTCCAATAGTCCTAACGCACTGGCATTCTCCAAAAATTCTTCGAAAACTTTATCTTCCAACGCTTTGACATTTTCCAACAATTCTCCTTTCATCATTTTAACATTTTCTTCCAGTGCTTTAGTATTTTCAAGTAATTCTTGTTTTAAAATTCTAGAATTCTCTTCGGACTTTTCCAGTAGTTCTTCTTTTAGCATTCTAACATTTTCTTCGGACTTTCTAGAATTTTCTTCGGCTTTTCTAGAACTTTCTTCCAGTTTACTTAACAACAAACTAGTATCAATTGCGGGTCCAGGTATTTCGAAGAGGAAACTTTCAGGATCTTCTTGCTGTTCTATAAGCCATTCTTTTAGCCGATTTATTAACACGTTTTTAAGGCCAGTTGTTTCCAAATCTCGTTCTTCCAGTTCATGTTTCAAGTCTATTACTTTCAGATCTTTCAACAATTTCATCGCCATCTTAATTGTTTGTTGAAATTATTTTTAACACTAAAAATTTAATCTCACAGCACTTTATTTAATTATTACGCGATTTTATTTATTTTAAAACCTCACACCTGTAACACCACTGTAACGTTCTTTTTCAAATAATAATACAAGTGCTGTTTAAATCGTCTATTCACAAACAAATATTTATTCCTATACACTAATGAATACACTATAAATTAACGCTATGATTATAAACCATTAAAAACTATTATTTACAGACTATGAATTTCTAATACAACATTTATATTCACTATTTATTTTGTAATACACAGTTAATGACTTGCTGTTGACTGCCTCTCTTTTATCCGCAATCCGCTTTTATATCCTCATATAAACGCACCAGAAATTGCTGGAACCTTCTATGTATTCTTAGAAAATGCTAGAATAAACCACGTCTGATTTACATGCTTGTGCGATGCGTCATTTTCTCGAAGGCGACAGAACACACCACCTGTCGCTCGAAAAGAGGTTCGTTCCTTTTCTCTCCCGTTACAGTACTTAACAAAATTTCACTAACAAATCTTATTTAAAACTAATTTATTTTTTAATAATTAACGAAATAACGACGCAAGTATAAAAAATAGTATAAAGTATTCGTTTCATAAGGCGTTTTAGCGCACTTGTCCGTTAGAAAACGCGTCGGGTTGTTTTCTAAACTCGGACGCGTGCGCTAAAAACGCGTCTTATGAAACTAATACTTTAATATACTATTTTTTCTATTTTGCGTTTAGAATAAGTCGATTCTAGGACCCAAATGACGTCATTTGAGTGTTAGAATAAGCGGTTGGTGTGCTAAAATAGGCTAATAAAATTTACTGCATTGATGTTGGTAGCGTTGGTTGACTGTCAACTGACATACGTCAAAAAAACTTTCTAACGTTTTTTGTGCGATTTGCCTAATTCTCGGCGGCGTTAGTGATAAATTTCCTTCACTATTCATTTTCAAACAACGCGAAATTGCGAAAATAAAATCTGACGTTTCAAATTAATTTTTTTCCACCGCTTCTTAAATTTACGTCACCAACCACCCAAAAAATCCCTAGATTTAAAATTTTTATTTTTTAATTTATAAAATGGTATTAAGGGGCAAAATAGAAAAAATAGTATAAAACACTCGTTGCAGAAGGTCCTTCAAGCACTCATTTGTTCCTCAACTCGCCGCTGCGCGGCTCGTTTCGGAATTTCAAATTCGTGCTTGAATAGATGCCTTCTGCAACTTGTATTTTAATATACTATTTTATTTTTGAAATTTCAATGTATTATGAATATTTTATGCAAAATATAAAAAATATCTATAAATGTCAAGTAACAGTTATTGGGTGATCTAGAATGGATTGACCCAATTATAATTAATATTTCAACGGTTCGGGCAAATTGAAAATGCAACAGGTACAAAGCGGATAAATATTACGGAAAGTCTACTACAATATTTTGTAGTATCTGTGAATATTTTTTGTTGCAATAAAATTATCACTCTGTATTTATTAACGCATAAATATTAGATTCCCAAATGGAGTATCCTTGAATTTGGAATTAAGAGAATCACACAATAAGACAAATAAACAGAAATGAACGTTGCAATTAAAAACAGGTGATGACGTCATCGAACAATTGTACTTATCAAAGCTATCAACATCCCAGATAAAAAGAAATCTACGGGTTCAAGCACTCTACTGAAATTTTTCTCGTTTCTGTTTTATATCGACTATTCTATACTTTTTAATCGCCCTGTATATGTGTGGAATACGTAGTTAAAAAGAAGTAAATGTATAGAAAATTATCTTATGGCAATTAATTACTATACTATTTTGTATTAGTTAGCTAATTGCAGCTCTCATTCGTTTTTAATATTCGCAGGTTATTAAATTTATCTTTGTCATTTCAAATCTCTTTTGCACATACGATTTCAATAAAAATAATATAAATATATTAAAACAGAAACAGATAAGTAAGCAACAATCCACAAAAGTGTCCTTTTTATACAAAATAATTTAACAAAATTAATTAGTCATATTTGAGTGGTTGGACAAAAAGACAATTTAATTTATTTAAATTAAAAATGCAGTTTTTATAAACTTATTAATTACATACGTAAATTTATTATTTTTACAAAAATAAGTCAAGGGCTTTTATTCCTAAATAATTCTTGAAATTATATTATCTACGTATTTAAAACGATAATAGAATAGCTACATACATTCTTCAATACTAACTAAGTTTTATGAGCAGATGGATACATGAAGTGAAATAAACCAGTTTGAGGTATTTTTAGACAAGAAAGTAGACGCCGGTGATTCCCCTAAATGCTTCGTCCAATCAGAGAAATCCATGTATTTCTTCCGACCCCATTGGAAAGATGGCCTGGCGACAGAATAAAGAAGAGGGATGTACTCTCTAAGAGTTTAGGAATGGTCATAACGCGATCAAGACCAGGTAATATGGGTTGCATATCTCGGAATTGTAAATTATTTTTTGGTAACCACAAGCCTTAAGATGTATTGATCCATAATCACAATTTAAATGACATATTGTTAATATAAATAATATAATGTAATTAAATTTTGTAACTTGACGATTATGATACAATACGTAAATAGGGAGAATTAAAAAAAGGTTACTTATAAACAAAATCTTGAAAAAGTATGTTGTAATAAAATTTAGTTTATTGGGAAAAGTATGGACAGATTTATTTATAAAAAGTAGCAAGAAGAGAATACAAGTTCGTCTTAATCCACAGAGGTGGGTGCATTAATATTTCAGCAGACGTACAAAATACAGGTCTCGTAGTGCTGATGTATCATATTTTATGTTCTAAAAAAGAAAAGTGGAGGAATATAAAACAAGCAATAATCATTATCATAAAGTTTTAAAACAAGTAGAACATAGAAACGATAATTACTGGAGACTTTTTACTAATAAGGAAAGCAAGTTAAAGCATTTACAAAACTCCTGTAGGGCATTACTACAAGAAAATTAATACTTGGTTCCTTTTTAAGGTGGTGAATTGAAGGAGAAGCAATAAATTCTTATAAAAAAGGTGCATCTATTTAAACTTACTTTACTATTATAAGGTTTAACGTCACGTTTTTTCAATTTAATAAATACCATTTTATATGTATAAATAATAAAGGAATCCTTAGTACGATCCTGGCAGTTTAGCAAATTCAATTGCGTCGGAACTGCAAATATTTCGTTAATTAAATAATGCTTTCTTCCAAGTATAAAGGAGTCACCTTTGTGCATTCATAAACAATATTTTAAAATTTAGCAAAGTTTTCGTTGGTGCGAACATTCATTTTAATACGTTCCCATATATATATATATATATATATATATATATATATATATATATATATATATATATATAGGTTTAATCGACGTTGTCGGACCCGCTATATGGTAGGGTCGTTAGTAGACCCGCATTTTTTGATTTTTAAAATGTGTATATTTTGCATAATATTTACCTATTTCTGATAAGCAATATTTAAGATCCTCGAGGGGTAAAAATATATGAAAAAAAAATATTGGTGATATTTGACAGTCGTTCTTGAACCCGACACATTTTACAGTGTTTACAGACCCATTTGTATAATTTTAAGCAAGCCTACCTACCCTACCGAACCCAGCAACGTTGCCGAATGTATCAGAGATAAAATTACGATTGACGTAATGATTTCGGGATGCTAAGCACGTAAGTGATCTTTATTTTTGTTGATTTGTTTGTAAATTCCATAAATAACCTTAAACGCAGAAAAATTAACGTTTTCCGTAAAACGATGTAACTCTGAAAATTATTATTAACATGAGAGAATAGCATTGAGCCTCTTTTGTTCTAAAATACATAAGGTTTATGCAAATAATTGTTTTTTAATAATTTGTTTTTAAATCATTTATTTTAACATGATTATTTTTGTTTACAAGAATACAATTAAAAGTTTCGAAGACACGTCAATTATATGTGTTTTGAAAAAATAAATGTTATAGCCAAATCTTTTGACATCCTGAACATTTTACTGTTATGTTTTTAGCAGAAATGAATAGTTTCTAAGATATGTATATTTTAATGCCACGGTAACAGTCCAGTCAAATTAGTAAATATAGAGGGGAATTGAGGTAGATCCTTGGATTTTTGATAGGCCTTCTTTGTGATATGTTAAATAACCCTTTAAAAGTTACTACTCAAAAGTGGTGAACCAGAGAAGCTGATGAGGGTAAGCCATGCCCCCAGATGATTTTTGCTGTTTTTTCAGAAACTATTAGGTTTATCAAAATGGAGCCAGTTAGGTAAAATAGGATTTTTTTTAACTTTCATACCAAAAAGCTAAGAAAACTTTGTGCATGTTGTCTTGTTTCTGTGTAATCGAAAAACGATCATATGTCACACAGACAAATAATTTGGATCGGTACATATTATACGAGAAGCTTCGAGCATAACTTTGTGTGATTTGATGTTCATCATGAAATAGCTATGGAAATCTCGTTGAGCATCGTACGCGATCCTGGTTCAGTCTTCTTCTATCTCAGCATCTCCAGCAAAATCTACGAGGCAATATTAGCATTATTATTGGGGCTAGTCATATGGTAATTCTCGTATTGGCAAGATATATTTTAGTGGTATACCCTGTACTAATCAATCTTTTTAGTAAACCTAAGACGTACAGGGTACTTCAGGGTTTTTGGATCTCTCTTACTTCGTTCTTTATATTGATATTCGTATCGAGTAATTTTTTTCTTGAATGGTTTTTGTTTTGGAATTCTAAGTTCACGACTTAATTCCACGCCTGCTTTAAAATGTAGCTAGATATTTAACATTAAATGGGACTTCACCCATTTTACATGTAGGATATCTCGAGCAGACGATGCCAATTCCTGAGGGTCAATGCCTTTGATCAAAATAGGCCATTAAGCCAACATATCTATGTTCAAAAATGAAATGTTACAAAGCTATAGACCTTCAAAATAAAAAAGTCAAAAATGCAATTTGGATAACATTTTGTGTTCAAGGACAGTTGTTATTAGAACATACATTAGTGTTATTTTGTGCTTGTGGTAGCTGTAGCGTACCCGCTACCGCTAGATACGGAATTCTGTGCTAGTGATATGTTTAATGAATACACCATTGAATGAAAAATTAAATCTTCACAAAACATGTATACTTGACCCAAGTCGAATACTGACAAGTCAAATAATGCTCTATAAAATGCAGAAAGAAAATAAAGGTAAAACGTCATGCAGTATGACGTACAAACAAAGTAAGAAAGATTTCAAAACAAGGTGAAATGCCCTATACATTTTGGTTTCTATAAAATAATTGTCCAGTGCAGGGTATTCTTCTAAAGATATTCTTTTTACTGCAAAATTATCATAATACTACAACCAACAATAACAACAACATCGCTTCATGAATTTTGCAGAAGTGATGCTAAGTACTTGATGACGAATACAAGATCGCAATAAGTTATGTTCTAAAGTTGCTCCGTCAAATGTATTGGTAGAAATTGTTGGTCTACATACAGGGTGTTTCAGTCAACTTTCGTATAAATTGTATGTGTGATAGTATTCATCAATAGGAACAAAAAACTCTTTTTGTTTTTACGCAAATCGAAGAAAATTTTGCTAAAAATGCAACTTTTGGGAACTGCTGAAAATTATAGTCAAAACAAACTGCGACATCACTTAGCAGCAGCTGCGTCAATGTATCAGATAGGCACATCCAGCTCCAAGTGTGATTCTTAGACCAGTGACCTGCTACCCACTTTTCAAAAACCATAATTTTTTTCAAACCTTGCTCAATTCCGTTATATTGCACTTGTACTAACTTAAGTTAAAGATCAATTATTACTGTATTCTGAAATAGCTATTTGTGAATTGGAATATGTATTATATTCTTAGTGACGAATTGTACACCAGAGATTTTCTGATTACATTTGAAATAGATGTAGTTCTAAATATACCAGGCTCAAATCATATTCGTCCACCCTGTTTCATTTTTGTTAAAGAACGTCCCACAGAATTTATTCCGTTTATCTTTTGTTCTATGAGGTGGCCGTTTCTTGTTGCTATAGTGAAGTGCTGCTACTACATCTACCCCATATCAATGTTCATAAAATTCAATTGGGGGTTGCAACATACACTGCCCCTCCGAACCTTTTGAGTGCCCTGTTTCCATTAAAAGTTCCATTAAGTAATCTTACAAATTACAGACGAGAAAGTTTTCCTTCAGCGTTTTAGCAAAAAAGTCACAAATGATGCTCAACTTAGTTCGCCCATTTTAATTTTTGATAAAGAACACCTCACGATTTTTATCCTGAATGGTCTACGACGTTGCTATTTATTGGTGGTATATATTACATATCGTCGCCGTTAATGCATATGAACTTAATTCTTTGAAATGTTGTAACTAGCAATGTTGCTAGTTGCGATTTCAAAGAATTCATCATGCCATCTGTAACAACATTTTTATAAGCATTTAAACCGCGCGCCTGGAAAATTGCTAGAAAATAGTTCCGCTAGTATGCATTAACGTCGACGATATGTATGAATGGGTACTGTGATCGAGTGATAAATATGTATGTGTGAGTGTAGTATCCAATCCAACGAATATAAACAAGGAGTCAGAAAATAATTCAGAAACCAAATAGTTCAAGAATTCATTCTTTCATCTTAACAGTAAAAGAATAAAGCTTTAATTAACCACAAACAATCCTTCAAACAAACATACAAAGAAGATATTACAGTACTTTTATACTAAAAAATTTAATCAAGTTCTTGAAATTTATCGTTTGATTACTACGGAAAATGACATATGTACTTTTCCACCTTATTTGGAAACCATCCACTTTCCCCAGAAATTAACTTTTCCGTATTATGTTGCGTTGTCTCACTTGTTCGAAAATCCTGTTAACCTTACTCTAATCATTTATATAAAAAATGAATTCAGTTATAAAGTCCTACTTAAAGATACCATTGATATGAACACATGGATTGTAGGTATTAATATATGCTTTCAATCATACAAATATAACTTTATAAAATATCACTCTCCAAACTCTAGTGAACCTCAATTTCTAATGAAACTTGAAGATTTGTTTGATGTATATGCTAGTAGATCAGAGACCTTACTAATTATCGGAGAATTTAATATTGACCTATTAAAGGATTCATATTATGAAAATAGGCTGAGAACTTTAATTAAAAATAATGGACTACATCAGATTATCGACCAATCTACAAGAATCACTAAGGACTCTCATAGATCTTCTTGTATCTAATGAAAAAAACCATTGATGCCCAGATACACCATGTTCCAAAAATAACCGATCACTCAATAATAACTGTAAATGCAAAAGTGAAAGAAAAATATGAAGAATATACAATACAACACAGAGACATGAGCAACTTCAATGAAATGCAATTTCAATTAGATCTAATGGATCAACCATGGAATCCGGACTGTACAAACACCAATCAACTAGCAGAAACATTAGTTAAAACCATAATGAACACACTAAACAGGCAAGCTCCAACTGTTAAAAAAACCATTAAATGTCAATGGAGTTGTAAGCGTTGGTGGAACCCAGAAATAGCCTTGGAAATTGAAGAAAGGGACAGATTATATAAAAGAGCAATCTTTACACAAGAAGAAAGTGATATGAATAGGTATAGACAACAAAGAAATGGAATTGTTAGTTTGATCAGGAACCACAAGAGAAATTATTATCAAGACAAAATAGATCATATGAAAGATAACTCAATAGAAAGGTGTAAAACAGTTAAAGAATTAATTAAAAGAGGCCATAACATACAAAAAAAGGAAGCTATTATTTTTGACAATGAGTTAGAAAAAAAGGAAATTCAAATTGCAGAAAAATTCAATATTTACTTTATTAACAGCATACAACAAATTATTACATTAACAAATTTAACCCAAATTGAAACTGATTTAAGCCACATTAATGTACATCAATGCAAGGTCGAAAAATTTTTACCAATAGAGTTTTTGGAGTTAAAAAAAATTATAAACAATTTACCTAATAAGAATAGTAGTGTCGATGGTATTACAGTAAAGATTCTTAAATTAGCTTTTAATGTAATAGGACAGAGATTTTTGCATCTAATTCAAATGAGTCTAGAATGTGGATCCTTCCCAGAAACCTTGAAGACATCCCATATTATCCCCATTGAGAAGATAACCAACACTAACAAATGTGAAGAATACAGACCGATCAACATGGTGCCAACTTATGAAAAATTATTATAGACCGTCGTAAATATCCAGTTTCGTGACTACATTGAAGTGAACAAACTGTTAACACCTTTTCAATCAGGGTTTCGGAAAAATAATTCATGTGAAAGTGCAATACAATCAGTTCTTTTGAAATGGAAAAATGCTATTAGAAGAAGAAGGTGATAGGTGTAGTTTTTCTAGACTTTAGACGTGCTTTTGAGACTATTAATAGAGATCTATTATTATTGAAATTAAAAAGATATGGGTTCGGCCCAATAGTTATAAAATGGTTTACTGAATATCTCAAAAACAGATTTCAAAAAACTAGATACTTTAATAGTACATCTTCAGCTAAAAAAACTACCTTTGGTGTTCCACAAGGAACTGTATTAGGCCCTGATTTATTTGTATTATACATAAATGATATTGTTAATGTAATTAAAAAATGTAACATTCAATTATTTGCATATGACACTTTAATATATTTTATAGGAGATGATGCTGAAAAAGTAATAAATATCGTCAATGATGAATTAGTAAATGTATATAACTGGTTAGGTAAAAATAGTCTTTCTTTAAATGTAAATAAAACAAAATTCATGATAATAAAAACTAAGTTTAACGAAATTGATACATCTAGTCATGTGGGAATACAAATTAATAGTCAGAAAATAGAACAAGTTTATGAGTGGAAGTACTTAGGCGTAATAATAGATTGTCACTTAACATTTTCTAGTCATTCAAACTATGTTATCAGTAAAGTTGCAAAAAAAGTAAATTTCATGGGTAGAATAAGCCAAGATCTTAGCAAGTGGTCTAAATTATTACTATATAAAACAATACTTCCCCATTTTAATTATTGTGCTAGTATACTTTACCCCTAAATAATACTGAAATAAACAATCTTCAAAAAAACAAAATTGTACGTTCAGAGTAATATTAAAATGTAGTAGGTATACTAGCATAAGAAGAATCTTGCAAGTTACATCTTCGTTAAGTGTTAAGCAAAATATATTTTATAATACGATGACAATAATATTTAAAATAAAAAACCGAATATATCCAGAGCACATTTTAAATGAGTAACTATTCGTAGAAGATGTTCATGATCATAATACTAGAAGTAGAAATAATTTTTATGTTCATACAGTAACAACAAATATAGGACAAAATAATCTGTTTCATAAAGGTTTAGTTGAATATAATTCACTTCCAGCTAATGTAAAAAAACTGTACATCTTTAACATTATTTAAGAAACAGTGTAATAAATATGTAATAAATTACATTAATATTTAAGAAATTATAATGTATTATATGGAATTTATCTAGTTATATGCTATAAATAATGTATATTATTATTATTATTAATAAATATTAAAACCTTCAATTTTTCAAAGCCAGAGAATTATTTACAAATGTGAAAAGAACTCGCATACGAGCTGATGTAATTCTTACGTCACTTTTCTCCTTCAAATATTAAATGCGAGCTATTATAACCAAACGTTTATAAAACAAAGCTTAACATATGCGTCATGGCAATGTTGCCAGATCCAGGGCTTAGGAAGTCTGTAGAACATAGCGGGTTTGAGAGCGTCTTGTATAAAAATATACGATATACACTTGAGAAAGGCGCGACGCCCCCTATAGTTCATTTTGATGAACTACCATTGTATAAAACTTTTTACAGACCCTACTTTTCCAAACCCAAATTGTATATTTTTTATTGTAGTTTTAGGTAAACATTATCTTGTAGACCTCGAAAACATAGGAGAACGTTGCCAGACCCAAGCCCGGGTCTGAGAGCGTCGAAAATGGTCCGACAAGTCGGTAGAATATAGCGAAACGGGTGTGTATAAGCGGTTAGACAAATATATATATATATATATATATATATATATATATATATATATATATATATATATATATATATATATATATATATATATATATATATATATTGCAGTGATATTGGTTAATTAAAAATAATAAATTATTTTTTAAAAATTTTATTACATATTTTGAAACTGTGAATAATTGCCGTTCGATCGTAGATAATTACTTTATAATTAAATTAATTTTTAAAATGACTGTGAACTTTGGAAATGCTTTTCAACTTCCCTCTTTTATAAATTCTAATATGATTTGAAAATACCTTTTAATAGATTTAATAATGCAATGGTTATATAAAATTAATGTTACGTTAGTTCTTGACTAACTCAAGTTTACGTAAGAGAGTTGGGCGCCAGTTAAATAACTTAACATATCAAAATTAAATTTAATAAAGACTCATCTCAGGGTGAATGTGGATTCTTGTGGTATAAAAAAAATATACAAATTGAAATTTAAAATCACTTTTAAAATTGAAATCTTAATTAATTTTAACTATTACTAAATTGTTCAAATCACTTTACTACACTTTACAAACGATAGTCTTTTCTTCGGCAAATGCCAATACAAAAAGGAAATAACTTCCTACCTTTTTATAATACTTCTTTTTTCCTTTTAGTATAGATGTCCTCTTTCCCAAACCATTGGCAGAGTAGATCACTTTATGTTGACACAGGGCTGGCTTCCAATTCAGGGTTGACTTTCTTCCTTTTGCATGGATTTTCCATATAATATCATCCACACACTTGACTTTGGGACTCACTTTTGTTTATTAACTGCGGGTTCAAATTTCCCGTTTTCGTAAGATACTTATAGTTGTTTTTGTGTTTAATTAAATAAAACACCCGTTTAAGGTTTTAACGTAGATTTATTATCTTGCTTAACTTTAGCAAGTAATTTATCTTAAAGGTGGTTCTTTATAATCATATACACTTTTACAATTTATACATTTTACACCTTCGCCGTATTCAAATCACCAACTAACTTAACTTGTCTATTTAATTCTAGACTATTTAAATTTTTACAATATTCTCAACCACGACTTTACTCTGTCGCTTTATATTGGTAAGTGTTCTTTTATCTTACACGACTTTACACCGTCGCTTTCTATCAGCAAGTGTCTATACTCTTTCGTCGTTTAACAGTAAGTGTCTATTTACATATTTACTATATTCTCTTACACGACTTTACTGCGTCACTTTATGTCAGGAAGTGTCCTAAAATTATTATTTTCTAAGCTTATATACTATTGACTATTTACATAATTATATTACACAATTTGACGTCACCTTATCATCTAATACAAACTGTACACTCAAATAATACATAATAGCAGATTAATATTCTTTATAAAAGTGACACATCTATTACAGATTAATTACACAATACTTATACGCAATAATAACGATCTATTTACATTAACAAAAACCTTAAAGAATCACATAACCCGTCGATATTACTCATTTGAAAGTATACATAATTGAATTACATCATAACAAACACTTGCGAACAACTGGATGTTACGTATACTTAAGTAATCGGTGAGTAAGCTATTTGATACTAAATAAAGAAATATGTATTATTTAACCTTATTAAAAAGTATACACATTGATTTCAAAATCAATGACACACCATAAAATACCTCAAATTTATTTTTAACTGGAAAAGTTGATAAAAATATTTCAAAAGTGTTAGTATTTAACAAAGATTTTAGAATTTCACAAAATTTTCAAAATTTTCCAAAATTTTGAAACTACCATCCACAGCAATATATATATATATATATATATATATATATATATATATATATATATATATATATATATATATATATGTATATATATATAGCCTTAGTTTCTTCGAAAAATACATTAATAAAATTCATTTGGCTTTAATTTATGATTTCCTTGTACGTGCTTTTTAGTAGGCTTTGCTTAAACAACTTCCGATCTCAGCGTATCATATTATTGTAACTGCGGCATATTTTAACTATGAGTAATGTCCCTCTTTTGTGAACGTTCTTTGTTTCGAAATATTAATTTTGATTGGCTTGTTAAAGCCGCGTTGTTTCGCTATTGGTCAATTTGAACTATCCCTCTTAAAAAGCCTTTTCCAGTCGGGCAGTGGGTCTCGTACCTTAAAGTAGCGTCCGGTCGGACGCTGGGTGTTTTACCTCAAGTTAGCGGGCTTGTTCCAGCATTTTGTTTCCTGTGTTATTATCGAGTAAAATTAATCCAGTGGAAGATTATTCTGCAACTAGAGTTTCAGTTGGAGTTTTTTTAATTAAGTGAGTCCGCAATAAACACTAAAAGAGTGCGGAGCTCTTCTGTCTATTACCGTATACGTACAGGGGTTGTATGCCGACGGCACTTTCTAAATATAGTAATGTGTTTAGTTGTGAAAAAATACAAAAATCTAATTTGATTTAATTAGAATCGTTATTATAAATACCGTACCGAAATTTAATAATTAGTTTTGTACAAATTTAAAGATTTATAACTAAAGTGTGACAAGTATTTTGTTACCGTATTCCAGTTCTATTATTTTTATTGTTAACGAAAAATTAAGACATATTAAAGTGTTGTGCTATCTTTTAATAAAGAAAAACATTTTAATAATTAATCATATTAACCAGTGGTTGTTTTAGAAAAACTTTTACTAAATGAAAGTAATTAACAATTGAGTTTATATGGTTGTTCCGGTTACTTAAAAAAAGAACTGTAATGAAAATAGTTTTAAAACAAAACAATTATTGTGAACTTTAATTCTTTTGTCGGAAGTAAGAAGCGGTGTCGGTAATTGTGGTGTTTGCCAGATTTTGCAGCATTATCAAGCTATTAATTTTGGTGTTTAGTGTTTAAATGTGAACAAAAAGGCACTTAGTGTTAATCATTTTCTGAAGTGGTATTGAATCAAATAATTTGATCAATGTACTGTGAACTGAAGGATATTATTTTAAAGTTTGAATAAGTTGCATAATTATTCATGTATCAATTTTGATTTCTACCTGTATGTGCATATATTCTTCCCGCCGTTAAGAATTCTTACGTTGGATATTTATTTTCTTTTAAATCTACAACTATGTCTTAAATGAAAACTTTTTTATCTTTGACTTTTATTTTTATTTCATTTATAAATAAATCTATTTTTGAACTTAACCATACTAAATGATATTGGACCAGATATTTATGAAAGTCTTTAAATATATTTCAATTAATTTGATTTTTGTCATAGCTGAACATGAATAATAATTGAATTAAATTTAATAGATCTGATACCGGTTTCTGTTTACGAGTGTTAATTAATTAATTATCAATTTATTAATTAATTATTAATTAATTAACTATAACCAGTCTTATGCCTTCTTTTTTATAATCTGTGAGCTATGGAAACAATACCCGTGTCCTGAACTTAAATTTGTTAAAGAGATGTCTTGAGCAGCTGGAGCATTTATGAGTTGTACAGTATCAAATATTTTGTGTGTAAAGAAATATTTTGTTTTAATTAGTGCACAATTGCGGGCCCTTGTTTTTAATTATTGTTACAATCGGCGTCCAAGTGTGGGACATTAATTTATTTTGTGAGCAGAAATATAGTGTTTCAAAGGTACCAAAAGCTATTATAAGGTGCTTTGCAGAAAATCTATAACTACAAACAAAAACCACAACATGTAAATAAACAAGAAACTTGTTTATCAATTTTTACCAGTTTAAAATAACATTACAATATATATGCGGTGCTTTATCAATTCTATCAAAGTTCACTTGCATCGAGATTAATCCATTAAAAACAAATATGTTGGTTAAGAGAAACCGTCTAATATAATGTAACTGTATTAGCTATATTACCATTTATTCACTTTTAGAATAAAAAATATACGTATCTAACTTAAAATGTCTGGCTTTCAAATAACATGTACAACTAAAAAATATTTGACTAATTTTAAAATAATATGTGTAGTAAAAAACCTTTCATATTTCACTAAAAACATGTTTGATTTATTTAGAAGCAAAACATTATTTTTATATTTTATATACTTCTAAAAAACCACACATGTAGTTGATTTTACTTCACATTAACTGTATATTACATTTTTTCTATGCCTTTGTAATATTGTAACGTGTTTGTAAAAAAGCGGGTTGACAGGTTTTTGTTGGTTTCTCTTTCATCAAAAAAAGGAAAATATAAAAAAATAAAGTGTCATTTCTGTGCGGGTAATTTAAATACAAATGTTGCTGACACTAAAGAAAAATGCAAAGCGTACACGTTCAATGTTTGACACTGCCTAAAGTACAACTGGCAGACCCACATCAATAACGTTAAAGTCGTGTTATATTGCATGTAAGTATGGGTCTTATTGGTGAAAAGCGTCTGTAACTTTCCAAATTGAAGCAAAAAACCTGTTTGTTAAAGTATAACAAATTGCGCCAATTAAGTTAATGGAATTGAAAATATTGAACACATTAAGTAAATGATAAATTGGTTCATATGTTACAGTTTTGTAAATCTAAAAAGGAATGGTGAAATGGCTCATATGTTACAATTACTTATAAATTTAGTAAGAGTTAGACGTTTTTAGCTAAGCTAGTAGATTCTGGTTTGATCTACTGCTTTTGAAAGTATAAAGGTAAAGAATTTGCAGCTGCATTATTATTTATGACATTATGGAATACGTAGCTGTGTTTCTCTAAAAATGAGAAAGTATGTAGATTTCTTGGTAATACCAAATTGTAAGAAACCGTTTTAATTTATAAAGTAGGCGTGGTCGGATTACGTCGATTTTCAATAGGTGATGGTTCTGATCAAGTCATGATCAAGTCAAGTTAATGATATTCATCACTTGCAGATAATGACGTTGGCTGTTGCCACATAGATATTTATTTACAATTTCCTGAATAGGAAAAACCTACTTTGACGTTTTGACATTTCCCCAACGGAATTGCATATATCGAACACAATGCACGTGCATAGCAAACTAAAAGTTTTAAATGTATAGAGTTTCATCAAATTCGTTTACAGTTGGACGCACTTAACTCTTGGTACATCGCTAAAATATAAATATCTACCATTTAATACAAGAATTTTAATGTAATTCTGAATTATGTAGTGTTGAATTATCATAAGAAGAAAGTGTATTTTAAGTACAATATTTAAATCAACAAAAAGCTTATCTTGTAAACACTGTGTGAAAGACTCAATCAATCATTCCAGTTAGAGCGGTTAGATTGATTTTTAAATTAATTAAATTTTGTAATTAATAAGAATTTGTTAGTCAGTAGTCAAACCTTACGAACGAAGTTACTTCAGATTGTTCTGCATTGGTTTATTTTTAAATGCTAACTGTTAATTCTGTTGGAAGCAAAATGCTGCAAAATTCAATTTTTCGAATTCATCATTTTTCTTATTCTATTATTTAATATATGACCTTCGAAACTATATTTTATATTTTACAAGATGTAATTACACTAAGGATTGGGTTTTATTTGGTTAAGTTTAGCATTTTCCGCAGTTTTCTGCACTTGTTTGCTTTTCCACAAAAATATTGGATGTACATATTGTAAATTGTTTGTTAATTAGTTAAAAGTAATTTTCAAAAATTGTTCTCGAAACTTTGATAATTTTCTTTTTTTTTGTTAAACTGTATGTTTTCTTCTTTTTTAAAATTCAGAAGTGGTAGTTTCAGTTTGATCTATACAGAATACAAAGTCATTCCTCTACGGGCGTTTGTCCTAACTAAAGCGGTTAGGCTGCGTGGCCAATTTACCAAAGATATCCACTTGTCCGAGCAGTGCAATTTCAGAGAGGGAAATTTTAACAACATTTCATTTTTTGTACTCCGCTAGTTTTGTAACTTTTATGTTTTCTATCTGGAATTTGTATGTCAATTATTTTGATTGTTTTTTGCCAATGTGGGCAAAGATTCAGAAATTAAAAGTAAAATCTGCCCCTTTGAATTTTAAAGTATCCTTAAATATTCCCAATATTTGGTATCTCTTTAATCGACAACAACAATTTGAGATTGTTCCAGTATTAATTAAATCGACAAAGTTATGAAAAACTTGAGAAATAATTTGTGTATCAACATACTTCAGAGTTTAAATTAACTGTCCTTTGTTTTTCAAGCTGTAACTTTAAAATGTGAAAGTTTTTAGTGATGTTCAAAAGAGGCGATTAAGTGTGTAAGTGTTACTTTGAATTAATTTGGATAAGTAATGTGCTGTAAGTTATTTTGTAAGATCATTATTATTTAATCTTTGAAATATGTGTCGTATGTGCCCATCAGCTCTGCATTTGCCAAAAGCTTTTTTATTTTAGAAAGATGTCTCTAATTAAGCTTGCTTCGTAATCTTTTTTAAATTTTTGTATTTAAACAAAAACGGGCATCTATATTAAAGTTGACGTAACTTTATTTTCTACTATTTGACAATCATTGAACTTGATTTAATAAATGAGAAATTATTAATAACAGACTTTCTGCTATAAATTGGTACAATAAATTTCTTTGCAGACAATCGTTTAAAACTATAGATAAGACAGATTGATTTTCCCAAATTGTAGATTCCCGTCGCAGTTTTTTAACAATAATAAACAATTAGGGTGACGTCCACTATACAGTTTATTTACTTTTGTGGTTGATCTAAACTTAGTAAGCCTTGGTGATTAGCACCCACGACACCTGAAAGTAATTTGAATAAGTAGATGTTACACATTTTTGACACTTACTTGTGGGGGCCAGTTGTGTCTTTAATGTTACAAATTTCTTAATGTTACGTGTTCTCGAAGTCGTATTTTTCTTCACTAAAAGTATCCGTTTAAAAAAACAAAACAAGTTTAACTAAATACCCAACCAAATACTCAGAAATTCTGTAACTTAAAATTCGTCTTTTAATAGTAATTTGCTTCGCAATATGAATCTGCAAGTGCATCCTTAAATTTATTATACAGTTTCACAGCCAGAATTTTAGGTTTAATATAACCTCAGTACATAAATAATTACTACGGCAGTTATATAAAATCTCAAAAAGAGTTTTATGGATCTTCTGACCTATTTTATTTTCAGCAACAAAGTAGATTTTAAGAGCAAGTTTGCTGCATTTTATTACACTATTTTAATTTGTTTAAGAAACAAAGTGCATACAATATTAATTATACTAACAAAAACCTTAAATTACTCCTAGTTAGTTCTACAACAATTTCAGTCACTTTTAAATTGTAGTCATAAGTAGCCGCGACTAAACGAGATAATCCGTGCTAGTGTCTCATCAAATTTAATTTAAAAAGTCACTGCTGTATTTAATTCGTATGAATGTAATTTTATAATCTGTTCATGTTGCTTTCGTGTTCATGCTGCATTCACGTGTACATGAAACGCTGAACAAAAGACCTATTAAATTGTATCATGCTTTCTGTTTAACAGAACCAACTGTGGGTTTTAGTAAATGTTAAAAATTTTTTAATATGAATCTATGTTAGTTAACTTTTTACTATAAGTCAACCAAACAAGCATGCAAAACACTAAATAACAAAATGACACTAGCAACGAAATGAAAATAATATTACCTTAAAACTATTGTACTATACGAGCTCGCATGTTACAAATAATGAATAACTAGGTGCCAACTGCTTACCCTAATGGGTAAGCTTTAGTAACTTGTTGCTTTTGTTGAAATACGAAAAAGAATTCAAGCTCAGATCCTCACCTCTCTTACATCGCGTAGTTCAATAGGGTTTGGGTCATCCAGCGCTAGGTAGCGCTGGCTGTCTCGTCGAATACCGAGACACATGAATGAAAACACAATGCTTGTACTTAATAATTTAAGGATCTGACATCCACAGCAACAACATCAACATATGGCTAAGTAATACACTTATTTAGAATTAACAAGGTTACGTTTTGGACTTTCTAACGCTGATTTGGATGAAAAATTCTTATCAGGTTCTATCAAAACTCGTCTTTGAAGATCTAATCTCTCGTTCAAATTTGAAATTTACCCACGGAAGTGACAGATATGAACTGTCAAAATTATTTACGAAAGAGTTTGATTAGTACAGAAGTAGAGAGCATAAAATTATAAAAAATCGTTAACTTTAATTGATACTAGTATATTCATTTTTTTGGCCCTGGTAGTACTTTCATTCGTTGTTTATTATTCATACATCATACTTTTATCAACATTAAGTAAGATGTTCTTGTAGTCGTTACAGTTAACGTTAAAAATATGTAATAGTTGATTAAACGTTAAACATACTGTTGAAAAAACTTTTAGACTCTTGTGAGATAGATCTTTTAACTTTAACAACGATTTGGTGATGTACGGAATGCACAATTTTTTGTCTTCAAGTTAGGATTTTATTTGGATTAATTTTAGTAGAGCTGCTGAATTGTTTCATCATTGTATATAAAAGAAGTTGTGTATGAAGCAATTGCATGAAATTATGTATCAATCTGTAGCATGTTATTATTAAATAAGAATTAATAACGTATGTCGTATAATCAATTTCCCATTTTTGTATTTATTCATTTGTGTTGAGGTGATATTAGTTTTAATTAATATTAAATAAATGAATGATTTTTCGTTGACAATAAACAATCGAGGTGATATAAAACTTTCAATAAATTAAACAACTTATTTTGGACGCCTCACAATAACTTACTGTGGTGATTATATAGCAATTAAAAATAAAATTATTAATTATAATACTTCTTAAAGTTCAGCTAGCTAAATAAAAAAAACACACCCCAATATGTCTCTATTTACCCAGTAGGTTAACTCAGTGTTGGTAGATATGAGCATGGGACTTCACTTGAAACGCCAGATAATAAATTTACCAGTTCTTCTACCTAATAAAGTTTTATTTTCAAAATCATCTGAGATATTTTTCGTGATATATTGTAGCTAGGTACAATTGTATGAGACAAAAATAAATAGACAAATGTTTAAGAAATATTAACACAGATTTATTGTTAATCAAATAAATATAAATGAAAGAAAAATTTATAAAAATAAATGGGGTAATTATTTCAGTTTGCTCAAATAAAATTGTATGTGTTGGCGACAGGACAAGAGTGTCACCAACAACCTCCACTTCAGTAAACCCTGTCACGTATTAAAATAAAAAAATAAAATAAATTTAATTTATTTAACTCTTACATCAATGTGAGCACTCTTAATTCCTTTAAACAAATACAATAAATAATGGGCAATTTTACTGAGCTCTTTATTTACTTTTCTGTACAGAAATTAAAGTTTACACTTACTTTTGTGTAAAATCCAATTTACGCGAACGCAGAACACTTATAGATGGTTCCTAAACACACCTCAGCTTTGAAATTAGTTATAAACTAGCTGTCACTCACTTCGATCGTTGCACGTTAATCAAACTTATCGATTGAAAGAATTTTTTTTAAATTCTTGAATTGCATTATTAAGAACAATTCTATAAGAATAATAATATTGATGATTATTCTTGAATCTGGACACTTTATAAAACTTAGGTACATCTAACCATACTTTTAATGCAAAATTTTGGAGTTAATCCGACGTGGATTCACGCGTGTTTTTAAGCTAACTGAACTTGTTTTGTTCCGTAGGTCCTTTTATACATTCGCTCGAAAACAAATGAAAAATATAAACTTTTTCGAACTTCAATTGTTTATGACATCACACAAATCGAACATGGAATGATAATTAACGAGTTATTTAAATCTAATTACATGAAAAAATAACTGGTAAAAAACGCACGAAACCATATAATACTTATGATCAAAATTGATTTCTAAATGAATAAATTAATAAAAACCACCAACTGTCACAAAACTAATTAAAACTTAATTACTCCCTATTTACATAAATTCCAGCTATGCTACAACATGGAATAGTTACTACACATAGCAATTTCCTAACTATAAATTTACAACAATTATAACCCAATACAAAAGGAAAATTAAAATCATATATCAACGCTTCGGCCGTGTAAAAAAACATAATTCTAACGCATCTCTTGGCTTAGTAAAACCTTAAACTGAACAGAATTTAAACCATTCTCGTGCAGGGTAAACAACTTCAGGTGACTGAATCGAAACAATGCTGAAAAGCATTAAATAAACATCAATAATTTAAACTGTCAAATTGACCTTTTCAATAAAGACATGACCGAAAACCTTCTCAAGAAAAAAATGGAAAATTGTCCAGATATAAGAATAAGTAAGTTGATTATGGTAAGACTATGACTTAATTTATCTATTTTCAATAAAACATCCACTCGAAACTGTGTTAGCTCCCCATTAAATGAAAAAGATCTACTTTTCATATGCGACTATAAGACACAAATCTAAAATAATAATAATAATATTTATTCCATAATAAGTACATAAGTGTGACACATAGTACATAATATAGAACCACAAGGAGGGAATTCAACATAATTGTTCTTCCATTCCCCCCTTGCAAAGTTTATACAAAATAAACAGTATCGGAATAAGGTTAAACATAAGAATATAATATTAAAAAATAAAAATACAGCTTAGCTAGTATACTCGGGTACTACGGCTAGTATACCCGTTTACGATTTGGCGTATCAATGACGATGTGCAGCTACTTGACCACCTAACGTTTTTTTAAATTGCTTAACTGTTAATGACCTTATTGATAGTAATATACTATTATAAATTTTAGCGGCATTATAACTAAATGAGCGTTCGAATAATGAAGTATTATGCTTGGGTATAGTCAATAGACCTCTGTGTCGCAAATTTATATTGTGTACATCTGTTCTATACCTTATTTTATTGCATAGATAGGATGACTGCCGGTTAATGATTATGTTATGGTATAACGTTGCTGTTTGTATATAGCGCCGTTATTTCATGTCAAGCCAGCCTGTTTCCGTTAATTTTGCTGATATATGCGCAAATTTAGGAATACCGAATATCAAACGTAAGCAAGAGTTTTGTACATGCTGTAGATGCTTCAAAATCAAAACAGGAACCATATACGGGTATGCAACAATTAAACTGCGATAAAATAAGAGATTTGCAGAGATACGTTTTTGCTTCATTGCTTAGATAATCTTTGTATGGATATATCAGTTTTAAATGATAGTAGGCTTTTTGTATAAATTAAATAATTTGCTTTTTGAATCTCAACGTTTTATCAATAATTAATCCTAAATTTTTAGCACTTTCTACTACTGGAATATTGATATTTCTAATTTTAATGGGCGGTAGATGATAATTTCCGATCGGTTTACCGAACAGGAAGGTGCAAGATTAAGACAGATTTAAGATTAATGCGTGGTTTGTTGAAAATACAGATACAGTCCGTAAATCGTTATTTAATATGTTCGTCGCATTTTCAATATCTTATTCTTATTTTGTGTTGAATGTAAGTAGCAGCAATGATTAATTTCATTAGACAATATTTTATAGTAACAACTAAAGATAATCTGCATTTACCAAATTAGACGTGCTTTACAATAACTATTTTGTATTTAGGTTTATTATACCACTTGACCACCTTGACTGACCTGTTACATGGGATATTTGTTTTGCGGTGAGAAATAAACACACAATCACAATTAATTATTCACCTCTCTTCTTTGTATGTTTCAGCAAAGCAAAAACCTTAACACCACATATCATAGTTTCATTATTATGTATCTAAGTTGTTCTGTACTTATCTCTTCCTCTTATCAATAGATAATAAATTATTATTAGTTTAATTGTCCATGCTTAGAAACCTTAATTTTTAACGTTCACTATAGTAAACCTTGTATTAAGATATTTTCTTTTATTGCAGGTGGTGGTATGTGATGATGCTTATATGTATCTAACAAAGATTTTCTCTTTTATAGCATATGAAATATGGATGGTCATTTGAACAGTAAAATCAAATTAACAAAAAAATCTCAACTAGTTAACATACAATTTTGTTTGAATATTACATGCATGGCAAGATACCATAGCAACATATACATATTTTTTCTTTGCGGCAACAACAAAATGTAAATAAAGACCCACAACTCAATTGTTAAAAAATATTTTTAAAACGTTCGAAACAACCTTAATATAATTCTGATTAAAATAAATAAGAATGAATCTCTCTAGTCAAAAAAGTGTTTGGGGATGAATGGCAGTATAATATTGAAATGTATTAAAGCGACATCTGAATATTTCTTATTTTTTATTCGATTGTATAATTCTGCAGAAAAAAAGTACATTTATTAAATTCATAACAAAATGAAAACATACCATTCAAAGAGTATATTAAAAAATAATTGCAAAATATAAAAAAAGCTTGTTTATTACCTTTCACTTCAGTTGTATTCGTGAAAAAAGCTTTTCAAACTGCGAAGCTTACCTGTAATGAAAATAAATTATGTTATAGTCATAAATATTTTATTAAAAGCCTAACTAAGTTAATTATTCAAAAATGTGTTTTATTATTGTGTTTACATGATATACCGTTTAAGTTCTCCATGTATTACACACTGTAAGCGGATGCATAGACTGTCACTTGCAAGCGTTTGATATGTCAACCTATTGGATTGTAAAAGCGAAATCAACAACAGCTGCTAGTGATATTGGTGAATTATGTCCAACAAAAATTTAAATTTTCAGTAGCAATTATACAAAGGAAATTTTACAGTAAAGGGTTTTATAATAATTTATGAAGTTTTTTATTGCCGAGCAGGTGAAAGTGTGTCAAATACAAATTAGACAATTTTTAATGCAAAAAAAAAACTAGGTCACATTACAGTATTTAAAATTACAATTCTGATTAGATAGTTATTTACGAAATGCAACTATTTACAGTATTTATTGGTAATAAATATGATCATCAGCAACTTTTTCGTGCTATTGTTCTGGCCTTATTCGTACAAGCGAAAATCTATTCTCGGATAGCACTGTGTACATGAAAAATACGAAAACTATCCAATTGGGTCAAGGAATCTCTGAAATAGTAAAAGTCGGACGAAATCTTGATTATAAATTACTTTTTTCTTAAACAGCTTTCTTATCAAGTTTTTGACGGGTTACAATTTCTTTTTGGTTTTTCCCCAATTTGTTTTCACTTCAGTGTTTAACCTAAAATTTTCTTCTTAAAAGACTGTTCCACACTGTATTATTATCAAGCTTGTCACTCCTAATTTGGCAGACATTGTTATTGGGTATTCCTTATTTGGTTATGTTTCAGTTTGGAATTCTGCATTGGTAAATTGTTTTGTAATTTTTATCTTTCTGCACCAGTTTGTTCAAACAGATCTCATCTAGTTCGATATGCTTTAGTTTTTAGTGATAACTTTTTAATTAATACAACACAATTCTTTTTTAGGACTTTTTACTTTACGATTTTACGTTACGTTTTATGTAACAACACTAAGTTGCCTTAGTGAAAGTATCCTTTTGGAACGTTTGATTTTGTTTATCGACCTCAGAAAACCAGCAACACTAAGACATCAAGTGTATCAAAACATCACGTACTATTGAGTACTAGATATACACAGTTGCAAAATTTACTTTAAAGTTACTTTTTTTGCAGAAACCGTACGTAAAACTATTAGGGTTCTTTTTAGATAATTTAAATTTGATTGATAATGTTTGATGTTAGTATTTAAAAACTGTTTGCTTATCATAAAATACTGACTAATTTGATTTAAATTTAATTGACTTTAAAAGATTTATTTTAATATTGTTATCAAATTCTTGTAATAGACGATTCCTTGATTTTCTTTCAGTAATCATGTTTGTCCTATCTTTAATTACTTTATGGGGTGCAGTAGATAATAACCACAGTCTTTAAGAAACGAACCAATAAACTGTATTGCTACGAATTTCTAGATTCTTTAAATCAAAAATTAAGTTTATTACCGAATATACTTGTATTGCTTTATTTCTCACATTTTCCTGGAAATACATATATAAAACAAGGTTGTATATAATACCAACGACAACTAATGTAATCAAACTCTTGTAAAAATGCAATAACATACATTTTACATTTAATTTAAATAATGTCTTTGGTACAATATCATTTTGAGCGGTTATTACGTAGGAATACAGCTCCTTTTATGCATATGCATTTTTATGACATCTAATTTTCTTTTATTAGTCACAACTACTAGGTAAGTATATGCTATAAAAAGGCATTTGACATAAAGTAACATTGTAAAACTAATATTATATTGACAGACATATAAATATAGAACTATAGGGGCCATAATCATATAGGTATATTTTACAGTTACATAAATGCAGCGAAAGAAACAAATATTTTATAACTCTAACTACATATTACACCAACTGCAACTTATATTATTCAAAGGTAAAGTATACTTAAATACATTTACCTTTTGTGTAATATAATGGTGTACAATAGGGCGAGCCGGAAATATCGAAATTTTTAGAATCAAATTTTAATAGTGTGAAAAAGTTGTGTTTTACCTACCGTAATGTACTTGCAATATCTCAAAAAATTGTGTAAAATAAATTTTGAAAAATAAAATTTCTGAGAAAGCTTTTTTTGGGAATTGATTTTAATAGCATTCAAAACTTGTATGGGCTTCCTAACAATGACTCCTTAAAAATTAAATAATCAAAATCTATATAATAAAAGTATATTTGCAATTGCGCAGCTTTTAGTTTACTTTAAAATTAGTCAAGACAACCCAGAGCTTACCACGTGGAGCCTAGAGCCCCACCAGTGCCCTTCCAACCACCCTCCAGGAGCACATCTATTTTTAAACCGCTTGAAACATTTGTAGTTTGCTTTATGCGAGAGGACCATCTGCTTCTAATAAAGCCGTACTTATTTTCAGTACCAATAACTGAAGCGTGAGCAAATTTTAACACATTTCTGCGCGCTTTGTGTATGACAAGAAAAAGCTGGAATATTAATATTTTCTCTACCTAATACACACGAGTAAATAACATCATTCAAAATGTCTCCAAGAACGACTGACTCAATTATCTTGCAGTCATGCCACTGAATCATTTAGGTATAATCCGATGCAGAAGTGTCAAGTTTTTTCTTTACCGGCTTTTAAAATAGTCCTGTAAAATTCTACAATGCTCTTCAACAAAAATCTAATGGAAACTACTTTGTTACTTAAACTTAACAACATGACAACGTCTAGCTATAAATTATCCTACTGTCTTTGATTACAAAATGTCTTTATATAAAAAATATACAATAAATTAATAAAAAAACGGTGGTAAAGGTGGAAATAAAACTATGTACGTGGCACGCTTTGCAATTAATCTTTACTGGGCTCACTGCATTATGGAGGCTCGCTCCATCGTTGCTCGCCCCAAAACTTTCCAGCTCGCCCGTAAAGATTAATTTACAAAGCTTAACAGGTAAATAACTATTTATTATCTGTCTAAGTCAACTTCACTTTCACAATTCTTCGAACACTTGAACGAATGACTTGTACTATTTTGAGAAAGGTTTAAAACTATATCTAAATATGGTAAAAGGTGTTTGTGTCATTTCTCATAGTTATACGTGCAATATCCAGGTATTCTTAGTCACTTTAGTTAGTTACACTGGGATGTATACAGCATCCTTAACGTAGTTCTAAAAGTCGCAAGGTACTACTTCCTTAAGAGAATTCCAATGAGGCGACATGTCATCTTTTTCGAAAGTATAGCCGACCGAATCTTTCTTCGAATTGGAGAAATCATCAGATCTACAGCACATTCCAGTCACTGGTGCGAGGAGGATTGCATGTGGGTTTTTAATAAACGAAGGTTATGGCGGTTTATCTTTCCACTTAAAATTAATCGTAGATTAATTGCTGAATAGCTGGGAGCACAATCATCGCCCTCCATGACCTGCATGATTTGGCGAACATTTTGGACCATTAAATTCAACATTTGGCCTTACAGCCTACAACAATTGCAATATGTATGGTTTCATAATTAAGACTCCTCTCGAATCATGCCAAACAGCTGTTTAAGGCATTCCCAATTTTTGACTAGTGCGCTTAGTTAACTTCCTCGGGTTGTCTGTCTTTGGTTTTTTACATATTATTCCGACACGCGCTCTGATACTGTGATCTTGTCTTTAAACAAAGGTCTTGTTTTCTCGAATTGTCGGTCTGTCGAATTCTCTAAATACGATGGAAAATTGTAGTACATAAAACGCCTGTTCATGCTGTTGTAGCAACATTTTACCATCACAAGGGTTAGTATCGCTTTCATTAAAAATAGAGTTTACTCTTCAGTTGCACATCGTGGTTGCATATTTAATATCTTTTTAATTGAGTTCGCAGACAATTTTGACGTCTCTTGTTTTCTGCTTCAAATATTGTAGATTAAATCTTAAAGCTTCTAATACTTACATTTATCAGTTACTTATTGAATATTCGTAGTAGTGAATTCTAGGTTATGTCACTGTCACTGTCATTATTCAGAAACGTTTTTTATTTCTTTTTTATTTTTTTATCTCTAGAAACTTTGTGCATGTTTTGGATTATTAGCGTAAGATTTTCTTTTAGTTGAGTACCAATTTGGTAATTTTTATATTGTTGATTATTTCTTTCTGCTTCATTTTTCTTGCTGTGTAAATTTACTCAATATTTCTTTCACAGTTTATAGTAAATACGACACTAATCTCAGTTGGCTACATTTGCTAACTTAGAATATAAAACTGTAGGAAGGAGCGTATCTACCCGGCGCAATGAGCTTTAAAAGCGACGGATATGACGTCACACTGGCCGCCATTAGACACCACCTAAATCTGCTTTTCTCTCAAATTTTAAGTAATCACCACAAAATATCTTAACACTTACATATTACCAAAAAAGAAAGCACTTCATAATATATGGGATAAAAAAAGGAGAGAAATATTTTAGAAATTTAGCATGAGTTCATCATTAGCCAATTAACTTTTTCAAAATTTAAAAATAAAATTTTAATTTTTCAAGAACCACTTTTTACAGTTTTAATTGCGTAAAAATACAGAACTTTTTTAACATAATTTTTTTTAAATTTTTTATTACAATTTTACATACATTATTATTTGTAAAGAAGATAAAACCGTGCTGAAATTGTGCTGTAAATATTGAGATGATATCGTACCATCATTTGAAAATTTAGCATATTAATAAAACACTAAGAATTTTTAAGACTACGATTGGATCGTAAGCACAGGCATAATCAATCAATGCAGTAAAGAATAGATAGACATGCTAGGATACCATTTTTATGCATGCTATAGGTTACATGCTTGGTTACAAATAGTTTATCAAGTTAAAATGGGAATATAGAAGTACGATACCTTCGGACATATTTATTCTCACTTCTATAAAAAGGTTTGGTCTTATAAATAGGCATATCACTCAATTATGTTATTTTATAATAAAATAAGATTTATGTAACCCAGGTTACATGTTTAGGATAGTTTATCTATTTTTCTAGAAGATTTTATCCTATTAGATATGATTTTGACGATTGTTAACGCAGAATGGAATCTTCTTTCCCCTACTAAGCTAAAGCAGTTTCGAGAAAATATTTCACTAGAAATAAGTAAAACAGATCGTTACCTTGATGTTTATAAGGGTACATTTAACTTACGAATTCGTGTATTTGATTTAAACTATGTAACATAATGAATATTAATTTATAGGTATCGGCTTTGTTGATATTCTTTTCTTTGGACGCAGTCACCTGGAGTACTTTATTCTGGACAAGATTGGTCGAAGTTTTATTTAATTTATATTGTTATGTATTCAATACTTGCAGAAGCATTGCTGGATGTCTAAAACGTTGTAAACAGACCTTTAAGTTAAGTTTTTTCTAGTATGTAACTATAATTTGTGTAAACGCCTTGTGGGTAGGTTACTTTATGTAACTATGTAAATATTTCAGATACAGAGATAGCTAGGAATTCTTGTATTCTGAATGTAATTTAGTTTTAATGAGATTTGGGACAGTTGTTCGTTTTTATTGATTTTCTTGATAAACATTAATTTTAGACCATAAGTGTCTGATGTTGTTTCGATTGTCTTTTTGCCAGCTATCTTTCTATCTTTTTATAGTTAAGATTAGTGTTAATTATGAACACATGGTTATTTTTGTGACGTCATGACAGTTCGCGTTATTCCATTGTTTTAGTGTTTTGTGGTTGTTTTTGGCTCGAACATATAAAAGGGCATCGGAAAAAAAACAAATTCTGTCGATAAAAGCATTGGGGTGAACCCACGTCGACTCGTGAAGAGATTTTCTAAAAATAAAATAGGGTTAGGTTACCCCACACATGTTTTTCCGTTTTTAAACGTCTATCATATGGAGTTGGATATTTATCTGTATTAGTGAAACAAAGAAGATTTGTTTTCGTATTTCAAAAGAAAATTTTTATTTATCATCGATTTGGATATCGACATTGTATGGATCAGCTGATTTACATAAATACTGTTATTACCAATTGCGCACAACGAATTAAAATAGATTTTGAAGTGGATTAATTGACATTTCTCTTTCATTATTCTTGTAGATTTCAAGATGTTCTTTGTGAACAAAGTTTGTTGTTTTTCAACAATTTCAAATTGTTTAGTACGTGTAAATATTTTATTTTGGTTGGATAAATTTATTTTGACGTTAGTTTGTTCAAGGGAAGCCAGTTGCAACCCCCATGTCAGGTTGACAACTAACATAAATTCGCTTGAGATTTTCCTGTTTAAATTTATTTTTAAGGAATTTGCTTTTTCTTTGATACATTTTTATTTATTTTGAATAAAATAAAAATCTGTGTTTTTAATTTATAAAAGTGTTTATTTATTTTGATGTGGTATGCAAGTATCCATTCATTTTCTTTATACACAGAGCTTAAGACTACTGCTTGTCCAGGTGCAGAATTCCAAGTGCAGTTGGTAGTAAGTTTTTCTTTCCAGATACAAGAATTAATAAGATCAATATTTTTATCTCATGCTCAATCGAATTAAAACTGAGTCAGCCTATTGGAAAAAAAATGCTATTGGGTTGTTATATTTTGATTTTTATTAAAGCTAGCCAAATTGTTATACAATCTTGTTTATTTTTATTTATTGAATATAACATCTCAAAGTATTTTTGCCCGAACGTGGGTTTTTTCTAATCTTATTAATTTATTTATTTAGCTTCAATCATCTCAATATACATTCAAGCATTTCGTGTTAAATTATCAGAAACAATACGTGATTTGTAGATAGAAATAATCTAAATATACTTTTTAGTGTCAGATAAACAAAGTAATACATTGTAATGCTTTTTGGAATTTAGTTTTCCGTTTGTGTACGGGTTTTCCTTGGTGTAATTTACGACAAGCTTGTCTTCCCTTAACCGAATTGTAATATCGAATATGACATTTATTGGTGAGTTGGTACGATTACAAATTGCTAACATGAAATGTATTACAACTACGTCGCTATAAAACCTTATCTCTATAACGTAGAAGTATATAAGCTGGCAATATCCACTTTCCTTACTACTACGAAGTTAGATGTATGTTAGGCTTTGGGTCTAGATATTTTGCGGCTCTTTTGTGACACGAAATCTTCTAACGTTAACTACACAGGCTGAATTTTTACTTGGAAAAATATCCTTTTTTATATGATGGAGTTCGGGGAGATTTTATGGGCGAATTTATTCTAGGTCCAATCGACGTATGAATGGGAATGGGTATTTTTCACTAACATTTGACAGTTGAAAGGTTCTTTTTATGGCCTAAAGAATTTAGCCCTAAGTAACAATAAATTGTAAGTTTATGGCGTATAAATCGATGTTCGAAGATACAAAGCCGAAGGAACGCACTGAGGTATCCTGATTTCATTAGGCCACTACCGAGCAGCACGCTAGCTCTGGTCTCTCTCACTTCAGTTGGGAGATCTTATATAGACTGTTTAATAAATCTGTGAGCGGAAGGTCTTATGAGAAGCGATCAGCTTTCACAAGCAGGGTTTCGATTAGTCTTGCAGCTAAAGATAGCAGCTTCAGAGGGAGATTTATGGCAGACGCGGGACATTTCATTAATTGAGAGCTCGCGTTTATAATCCCTTAACCAGATTATTCTCGCTACTGCTTTGGAAAGCCCGGCGCGGTTTTACTGCGCCATCAATCAATTGGAGGTTTTAGATGAACAGGTACTAACTTTGATATAGGACACATTTAAGCTCCGGAAATAACTCAGAAGGAACGCGCGCAAGAAACGTTCGTGTCACCCCCATTCGACGGGGCATGACGAGCGAGTCAAAAGTGTCTATTTTCAGCAGAATTTTTAGGTTTTACTACCCCCTAAAATGAAACGTCCCAAAGCGCACTCAAATACCCGCACGACATCACTCCTCCTCAACTGCTTGCAAATTTCCTCCATCCTTCCAGCGCTGCTTTAATTCAGTTCCGGCAAGAAGGATGTTCCCTTGTAGATCCATTAAGAACCAATTGGTCCTATTAACACAATTACTTTTATTGCCTTTCTTTAACGAATCCTTACTAACAGTTTTTTTCCACTATCTCTTTTTCTTAATCTGCAAGAGATTCCTAGATCTGTCTATTGCTTCCATTATGTAATCAATGTTTTATTAGAAGCTGCTTTTATCAAGAGTCCAAGACGACAGCACGAATCCTGATTAAATTTCAAATAAAATGTAGCAGACTTGTCTCCGTATTACTTTAAAGTGAAATATAAACAAATGGATTGGTATTTAATTCCAATATATCCTAGACGTATAAAAAAGTATGATTTTTTTTAAGAGAAGCTATTTTCTTGAACGGAATATTGACGTTTTAGGATAGGAAACAATTGAAGGTAAGAGTGGTAATCTGTTTAAATTTTGTTTTACTTTTGTGTGTAAAATTTTCGTAGAATTTAATAAATATGAAAATAAAAATCACAAAACAAAGTAAACCTGATACTTTACTAGTGGTATGTAAGACGACGTAATTTATGTAACGACGATAAAATAAAGCACTTTACCTACTTGATTTTTTTCAAACAAACTATGTTAAATTACTTTTAAATTTATTTAATATATTATTAGCTGTATATTAACCTTACGTATTTATGTTGGCTGCAGAGTTTTTAAAAATTTTCTTATCTGCGTGGAAAAATTTTTTTCAAAATAACTATAACTTTAATACAACACCCAACAATTAAATTTCTCTTTCTGCAGAATTCCCAAGTTATATTAAATTATAGGAATTTCGTATTCATTTTGATAGTCAACTTGTCATCTTCAGTAACCACCGAAACTTAGTTTGTGGTTGTTGTAAGGGTTTTCGTGGTTTTCAGTTTACCTAATCCGGAACGTGTAGTTGAAAGTGGTGAAGAACAGGAATTTAAGCATTTAGAGAGAAGTTCAAGCAGAAATAATGTTAAACTAATATTGTATGATGTTAAATAAACACCTACAAATGTTGAAGTGGAACAAATTGTTACAAATTCCAGAGAACATTAAATTTGTTCCAGCAGTAAGATAAACGTAAATTCGGGCTGTGAAATTTGCTTAAAATGGTTATATTTAAATGTAAAATGTGATTTTTCTGGTTTTTAAAGTAAAAATAATGAAATAAAAAGGTTTGAATTGCTAAGCAGATTTTAGGAAAAATAAACAAAAATTCACTACGTTTTAGTAATATATGCCAAGAGGGGTCTTTAAATGGCCGATTTGAATAGGATAAGAAACTGCAGATCAAAGGCCCTTCAAGGTTCTTTAGGCTCATAAAATTTATCGCGTTAGAATAATCTTAAAAGTCATTGATTCGGACGATTTAAAAAGAGAAAGGAGCACAGTAATCTAGAAAGAGGATAAAAATAGATGTACAATAGTCGTTTAAAAAATATCTAAATTGTTTGACTTTTATTATTATTATTATTATATTATTTAAAGTAACTGTAATTTAAAGTAGTTCTTTATTCTACATTAAATCCTACGATACGTTAAAAATCCTTGATGGGAATGGACTCTTCAGGTTGGGCTTGATTCTAGCAAGGTCGATTATATGACAAAATCAATCGGTGTTATGAGATATTACGAGGGACGGTTAATTACAACCTTAGACGCATTGTTACTCACAAAATGGGGGTCGCTAATCGGAAAGCGGCAACAATCCTTAACCGCAGTTAAATCTGCTGGCTGACAGCTAACTATTGTGAGGTCGTGGGTCTCACAAGGTGTGTTCTGCAACGGGCACCAAGAGTCGTGTAAAAGTCGCCGTCTGGCGACAATATCGGTGAAATACTGCACATTTGCGACTGTTTCCGATGAGGTAGACCTATGTAAGGTGCAGGAAACTTAAAGATTTAATTTATAAAAACATCCTTAGTACGGCCCTGTATAATAAGGAAATATTTCGTCTGCTTAGGTTAAAATTCTCAAGATAAATTTGCGTTCACTTCAATATATTTACAAAGCTGCATTCAAAGTCATAAACAGTTTAAGTTGATAAAACTTTCATTTCAATTCTCACAAGTAAAATTGTGTTTGCAGAAAAAAGTTTACGATAATTTTGCTGAATAATAAAGATATTGCGCTCTTTTTGGTGGAAAAGCACATACAGATCTCATATAAAAATAATTTATTAGTCTGCAATATTTTTTTGTGATATATTCCTTTGCATTTTAAGTTACGAATAAAAATTTGAGAAAGATTTCTTGATAAAGTGTCAAGTTTACGACTATAAATTTCCGGTGGGTTTTTACCAGCACTTCTTACATGCAAAAATAAAATAAGTAATTCTGCTTTTTCTTTATTGGACGAAAATGTCAAGTTTGGCTTGTTTGGACTGTCTAAAGACCCTTCTCTTAAATTTTCAAAAATAATGTAGTTTTTTGTTTCGTTTCAATTCGGTCTAACAGCCCTAGAGTTTCTTCCTCGACACCTCTCGTATCCCACTGGCCAACGTTATTTGTTCTCGTTTCTTATATAACTAATATAAAAATTTGTGTACATTTCCTAAGCGTTCCGTATTGTAGAGTGCGTTAGTAACTGTATCAAGGATTAAGATTACTCAAGTTGCTTATGTAAGTTTCTAAAACTGTTTAGTTTAAATTGTCTTTGATTCTGTACTAAATTTCAAGTTGTTTATAGTTTAAATAAGTTATTTGTGTAAAATTTGATTAACTTGGGATCCCGAAATTTAGTAATATATAGAAATTATTATAGCATTTAGGAATAATGAATTTAAGTAGTATGAGTTTTGTGTAATATTCTTTCAGCCTTATTTTTTCAATATACGTATTTAAAATTCTCTATATTCTAAAGATCTATTATCTAATCAAAAGCTTTTGCAATTTACACTCACCACGCCTGAGTATAATTTGATTTAATATGATGTCTCGACCGGATCATTAAGTAAGTATCGTAACGTAAGTATTGTGCATTTATAGTTTTGTTTGACTGTAGTTATTGCTTTGGATTAATTTGATTAAAAGTAGGCTTGTATGCCTGCCACATCTTCCCAATAAAACATACCTAAATAGCTGAAAGCTTTCGTTTCACGAATTAAACAGCAACCCCAAAGTCTTCAAATTCATTAAATGCTTTATTACAATGATAACCAAAAAGTTTAAACTTTTCGTAAGGTTTAATAACCTTAGCAGTAACTAGCTAATATTTATGTACAAACCATTAATTAAGAAATTTATGGGAGCGGAGTATTTACCAGTAATTTTGTTAATTTGTCAAAAATTAAATCAATGCAACATAATAGTTCACCAAAGGTTAACGTACATACGGGTTTACTTAGGGCCCACGGTAAATACTAGTTATATAATAATACTCCTTACAAAACAAATAGAACGGGCAGACTCGCAAGAATAATTCTAACAGAGTTTATATTTACAATTGATAAATAAGTCCTAAGTGTTACTCACACAGGGGAATAACCATTAATCGGAAATATTATAGGTTATTGTAATTAATTAAATTACATTTATGCAGTGATTGCTCGATGTTATAGTTTGACGTACACAAAAGCTTAATTATATACAACTCATGTTGCTGTTGCGTTCTTCAGTTGTTGTAGACTGTAGGAGTTCTCCAGTTGCTGCATCGGAAGGTATATCACCAATCAAACAGAACGTTGCTTAAGATCGACAACAGCAAGCAACCAAACCCAGATATTAAGAAGATTTACACGCCAAAATGAAAGAATCAAGAATTAAAGAAAAGCGTTTACAATAAACAAACCAAATATGCATACATTGCAGCATTTAAATAACTACCTTAGCGGGAGGGCGGCCTCGAAGTAATATTAAACCGTGTCAAAGTCGAAAAGTCAGCGATTAATTAATATTTCCTTAAGAATGTCTTCCTAACTTAGTCAAAAGAACTAGTAAAGAATCCCTAAACAAACCCCCCCCCAAAATAACTTTTCAACAAGAATCATCTATAAATCACGCAAAAAATGCGTTTCCAGTTAAACATAAAATAAATGTAATCACTAAGGCGATGACACTAGAACATTTTTTAAGTTAACAAGACAAATTTGTAGAAGGACGTAACAAATGTTACCAAGACAGAAAACACTTCCGAAAACGTCCAGAACGGCAACTAAAATAGGGAAAAAGCGAAAATCTTCTAACAAAGCAAAGCGGCACAGAGTAACAACAGCATGGAACACGTAACAATAAGGCACGTAATTATTTTCGTAAGGTTTTGTGTGTATAATGAAATGATACCTACTTTAAAAAAAATAATATTATATTTTAGCGATATTAGTGACTCTTACATTATATTATTTGCAATAGAGGATACATACAAATAAACCAGATTTTTAATTGCATATAATTTTAGTCTTTGAATTATAATTGTTGATTAATATTTAATGTGCTTATCGAATTATACTTGCCATTTATAATTCAATAATAGGCCTAGTAGTTTGTTATTCATATCTGTAAATACAGACTTACTCCTTAAATAATTGATTTCTTGTGACTTCCTATTCCTTTTTGGTACTATTCACATAATGTAATGAGAAAAATACAAAGCAATTTTTTCGGCCACATTTACTCCTATGATTTCTTTTGACTAAACTTTGGGAATTTGAAAGCTAATTTTGCAAGACATTGGGTGTAATTTTTTCTCGTATTTCAATCATTACGCACCGAGCGATGAGATATTTATGTGTGTAGTTCAGTCAAACGAAATCGCATAAATAGGAAGTAGATCATTTCAATCTATTTCAACTTGGTTGACACGACAGTTTAATCAATACATAAATAATAACCAAAGTATCAATCAATAATTGAACCAGCATCAACCCGTCCAAGTTATAGTTAGACGTTCTATCCGAATGATACTGCCGTTGTATTTGAATTTTAAATTGAATAATGGAAGCACAAACAAAAAAATTAAAGTTTGGTTAGACACTGACAAACATGCTAAGACTTTTTCCCGAACTACGATGATGAAGTCAAATTACATATGTATTGTTCCTTTTTCCAACGATAAATTGCAGTTGCAAAAAAGACTACATTAACAATGCATCTTGCTTATTCCATGCATTCCTTAAATCGATCCAATAAAAGCAAAGCAAAACTTTTTATACTTCCCGAAACAAAGTGCTCAACTTTTGTTTCTAGGTTAAGCTTTTTTATTGCCCAAATTTAAGAGAAGAAATTGCTGGATTTAGAACTGACTGAAAGACGTTATCATTTCAGACTTAGATTTCACATTTTGATGAAAGAGAATTACAGCATTAATTTATCAACCGAATTTTATATTTTAATCTAACTCAAATAGAACGTCTAGCAAAAAAGCATAAAAGGATCTCTTTGAAGGCAAAAGAAAATGCAAAAAATGAAAACTGATTTCAAGTTTGAATTTTTAATTTTTACAGTTACAACTTCAACAAGCGCAAAAAATAGATTTAAATCCCCTCTAGTCTGAATGTTCGTCTGCGATTTAACAGAATCCACATCAAAGTTTCAAATTAGAAAAAGAAAAAGAGAAAATCCAACTCATCACCGAACAGCGAGAACAGGTCAAACTCCCGAGAGCAGTGCAATACACATATAATGAGGAAGAAAGCCCAGAATTTCACGTTAAACACGGGTTTATAGTATATAAATACCACAATGTTTGATATTTGACACCAAAGTTCAAAGGGCAAAATGTTTGTTACGTTTTTTCTGTTGCTCATCTCCCCCTTTCCAAGCTTCCGCTTACTAATGTTTCTAATTTGCTAACGTTCCCTACGTTAATTAACTCACCAATTTCTGTCGGTCGAAACGGCTTTAACTTTCCCGAAAGACGAATCGAATGCTAATCCCCTAGTTTTTAAAATGGTTGTTTAAAAATATTGCCCGCAGTTTACGAAAATTACCCAGAAATAACACTGTCATCTAGTTAATTAAACTACATTGCTGGGTATACTTTTTTTTGGGGGACGAAACTTGCAACAGAACTAATTAAAATTTTAAACGAGAAGCAAGGAAAAATAAATCTCAATGTGTTTTTCTTTTCATTTCTCGGTAGCAAAGGGGTTTAAAATTAAAAAGGTCCCATAAAGCTGTATATTGCTAAAAGCTATACATTATAACGAATATATTTGAAAGGATTAAAAAAGAACGAATATGCTGCACTGAAATAGTTATTTGTTTAATTAGTACAAAAAAATGTATGTTTTTAGACGAATAAGAGTGTTGCCGGGCTACGGGGATCGGAAAGATCAACGGTAAATTATATGTTAGTAAAGTAGAAATTTTTTTTTTTTAATTTTTAGTAATTTACAATCTATCCTGTTTGAACATTAATTTACAATCTGTCCTGTTTGAACATTCAGTAAATAGGATAGGATAGTCAGTGACCAAACTCTGTATTTAAATTATATACAAAATTTTAGGATAAATGTCATTTAGGTAAAACACATGATAAGGAGATTAGTTTTGCAGATCTGTAGGATGTTTCCTCTTCAGTCTTCTGCGTACTGCGATTTCATTCTCTAATTGGTTAACCTCCTCATTATGATGCCCTGAGAGATTGTGGAAATAAGAGGTGCTGAATCTTTGGATTTCATCTTCAATTGTGGGTATGGCTAGGTTATCATGGATGGTTTTGTTGCTTACATACCATGGCGCGTTTAAGATCATGCGGAGGATTTTAGATTGCAGTCGTTGTATAATCTTTGTGTTCGAAACCTTGGTGCAGCCCCATAGCTGGGTACCGTACGTCCAGATTGGTTTGATAATGCATTTGTATAAAAGAATTTTATTCTCTATTTTTAGTTTGAAATTACGGCCAAGTAGCCAATACATTTGACGAATCTTATTGTTGATATGGATCTTTTTAGATGTTATGTGTGGCGTCCATGTAAGTTTAGAATCTAGTATTAGTCCTAGGTATTTAACTTCATTTTGAATAGGTAATTGGGTGTTATTTATTGACACGTTTGGACTGTTGGTTTGTCTTATTTTGAAATTTACCTGTGCTGACTTGGCAGCATTTACTTTTATATTCCATGAGTTTAGCCAATCTTCAAGTTTGTCAAGGTGGGTTTGCACATTACAAGCAGCTGTTTGGGGATCATTGTCTGTAGAGAGGATCGCGGTGTCGTCTGCGAACATGGCAATTGTTGTGTTGTCTGTGATTGGTATATCCGCCGTAAATATAAGGTACAAGAAGGGTTCAAGGACACTACCCTGTGGTACACCTGATTCAATTGGGTAAATTGGAGAAACAGTATTATTAAATTTAGTAGGGAGGGTGTCTTTTAATTTGAATAGTAAGCCTTGGTGCCAGACACGATCAAAAGCTTGCGCTATATCTAAGAATGGAGCAACACAAACTTTTTTTTCTTCCAGGCCTTTTATGATCTTGTTTAAAATTCGGTGACACTGGTGGATTGTTGAATGTCGTTCGCGGAAACCAAATTGATGAGTCGGTAGTAACTCGTCGATGTTAATGTCAGCAGCCAGTTTTTTAAGCAGTAGTCTCTCGAATGTTTTGGATAACTGGGGTAACAGGCTTATAGGACGATAAGAGGAGGTCGAATTTGGTGGTTTACCAGGTTTGGGTACTAATATTATTTGAGCGAATTTCCAGGAAATGGGGAAGTAGGTCAGGCTTATCATACTATTGTAAAGAGTGGTTAAAATTGTTATCGCTTTTTTGGTAGTTGTTTGAGAACTTGTCCGGTTATAAAGTCAAATCCGGTAGCTTTGTGAGTGCGGCAGCTGGTAATTATCTGTTTTATTTCTGATGGTGTAAACGGTTTAATTGGAAGGTTCATTGGACATGGTGCATCTAAGAAGTTTTGGATATTCTCATCGTTGTTATTAGGATTGGGTTCTGGGGGACTGAAGGTTTGCGCTAAGTGCTCTGTAAAGATATTTGCTTTTTCGTGATCCGTTCGTGTCCATTTTGTTCTCTTAATGGAGGTATATGACTCGTAGGCTTTTTTAATCTTTTTGTGGATTTCCACACTGAATGATCTTCTTTTGATAGAGTGGTTATATATATTTGGAATGTTAAATTTCGTAAATCTTGTAGTGTAGTTCTAAGCAATCTTGTGTATCTGTTATATGTATTTTTATCTACAGTATTTCGAGTTCGTTGCCATGTGCGTCTAGCTCGTTTTTTTGTGCTGTTAGCTGTCGAACTTGTGGTATGTTAATTTCTTGAAATAAATAAAGATTATTAAAAGTTTCACAGTTTTATTAAAATATAACCTGACAATATTGTTTCGACAGCTACGCTGTCATTATCAAAGGTAATATAATTATAAACAAACACGTCGCTAAGGTAGATACAAAATAGGTAACTAGATAAAATAATAATAATCAGAATTAAATATCTAATACTTCCAGTAACGGAGAATTACTGAGCTCAAGTTGTTCATTCATTAAAGGTACCCTGAGTTTGTGTTTGTATATCTCAAAGGCTTCTAAAATGTCTAATTTGCGTTTGTTATTACAAAAATGTAAGAATTTAAAATTGTTGCTTTTCAGAATTAGAAAAGCAACAAATCATTAATAAAAACCCACAAATACCTAAACTGTATGGATTAGTTAAGACGCACAAACAGAATATGCCAATAAGACCAGTTGTGTCATACATCAATGCACCTAATCACATTTTATCCAAAAAACTGAACCAGATTATTAACACGATAGGTTACAAATCGAAATACTCTGTTAGAAATTCATTAGAATTAGTAAATAAGCTGCAAAACATACATCTTCCACCACATTCAAAACTTGTTAGTTTTGATATTTGCAACATGTTCTCCAGAATACCCCCACAAGAATGTATTCCTTTGTTAGATAGTTTCTTGATCAATAGTAATATAGAATTAGTTAAAAGGTTAGAGTTAATTCAATTATTTGACCTTTGTATAAGTCAAAATTATTTCACTTTTAATAACATAATTTATTTACAAAAAGATGGTTTACCTATGGGTAATTCTCTAAGTCCTCTATTAGCTAACATATTTATGGACAAGTTTGAAGATCGAATATTTGAATTAAACCTCTCTAAACACATTATCTTCTGGTTTCGGTATGTTGATGACATTTTAGCTTGTTTTGACAGTTCTTTTGAGGTTATCAATGAATTTTTAATTCTTATAAACAGTATCCACCCTAATATAAAATTTACACTAGAAACAGAACAAAACAGGGCTATAAACTTTCTAGACTTAAATATCAAGATTAACGCAGACAATCTATTTGAATTTTCCATATACAGAAAACCAACACAAACAGACATAACAATACCAAATGAATCTTGTCACCATAATACACATAAAATAGCAGCATACAGATCATTAGTACACAGAGCTTTAACTATTCCACTAGCAAAATCAGATTTTAGCAAAGAGATATCAACCATTAAACAACTAGCACATGCAAATCATTATAATCCGAACATGATTGACACTTTAATTAAACAAAAAGATTATAGGTTAGCTATCAAAAGAATATATCCCATTGACAATCAAACAGAAGACACAAATTACATATCTATACCATATTTTGGCAAAATATCAGAAAAAATTGCACATATACTAAGAAAAACCAACAATTATAAAATAACATTTAAAACCAACACTAACACTTTTTCATTTTTATTTAATGCTAAAGACAGAACACATGATATCATGAAATCGGGTATTTACCGTTTAAATTGTTCTTTTTGTAGTTCGGTATATATTGGACAAACACTTCGAAATTTTGACATAAGATATAAAGAACACGTACGTCATTACAAAAATAAACATCCTGAAAAATCGAATTACGCCAAACACCTTTTAGAACAAAATCACACAATGACTCCTCAAAATAATATTAAATTCTTACATTTTTGTAATAACAAACGCAAATTAGACATTTTAGAAGCCTTTGAGATATATAAACACAAACTCAGGGTACCTTTAATGAATGAACAACTTGAGCTCAGTAATTCTCCGTTACTGGAAGTATTAGATATTTAATTCTGATTATTATTATTTTATCTAGTTACCTATTTTGTATCTACCTTAGCGACGTGTTTGTTTATAATTATATTACCTTTGATAATGACAGCGTAGCTGTCGAAACAATATTGTCAGGTTATATTTTAATAAAACTGTGAAACTTTTAATAATCTTTATTTATTTCATGATTATGGAGTTCCACAAAATAAGGCTGGAAACAATAAACAATGTTAATTTCTTGTTTAACTAGGCTTGGTGTTGGTGTACTTAACCAGGCTGATTCTTGTATTGTGTTAGTGAAGTATTGAACTGCGTTGTCTATGTCTCTAGGCTCTTTTAGTTTAATGTTTAAGGTTAGCTTTTCTTCAATGTATTGCTGGTAACTAGTCCAGTCAGTCTTTGAAGAAACAAGTCTTGGTGCATTTGGTTTTATAATAACATGGGTACTAAGGGTTCAAATTACCGGTGAATGATCCGATGAGAGATCCCAATTAGATTCTATATGGAAGTAGTTGGTTGCAATGCCGTTGACAACAAACAAATCTAATAGATCTGGGAGTTTTTTTGGTACACGTAGTAGATTTCTGCCTTTGGGTGTTATACATCTTGAGCCCCAATCGGAATGTTTGGCGTTCCAGTCACCTCCAGCTATGAATCGAGTTCCCAAAGTATCAAACATTGTTTCGTACCCATTAGTGTTGATAGTGTGTCTAGGTGGGCTATAAATCGCTGCTACATCAAAACATCTCGGTTTAGTGTTGACATAAATTATTTAGGCTTGCATTTTATTGGTTTGGAATGAGGGTAGTTCATGGTGTGATATTGCAGTGCGTATTAGTATTGCTGCCCCTCCATGCGCTGTTCCATCTGGATGGATGGTATGATATGTCGTGTAATGTGGTATTTTAAATACTATTCGGTCTGTAAAATGAGTTTCAGATATAAGCATTAGATCTATCTTATTTATTTGTAGAAAATGAATTATTTCAGTCTTGTGATTTGCTAAACCGTTAGCATTCCGTAGGGCGATTCGTAACGATGAGATGTCCATTAATGAATTAATTTATTGATGACAGTTGATAGCATGTTTAATATCATGCTGTTCTGGTTGATTAGCTGGTTAAACATAGATTTGAATTCAGTAAGGAAATTATTTAGTTGGTCGCTGATATTGTTGTTTTGATTAGCCGTGTTTAACCCTTGAACAGCATTGGCGTATGTTGGAAAATAATTTCGGTTCTGTTGGATTGCTTGAGTTGGTATTTGGATAGGTATGGTTTGGGATAGATCTCGATTTTGAGTGTTATTTCCTCTTGGTTTAGTTTTGTAGTTTATTTTGTAGTTCTCCGTATATTTATTTCGCAACCTTTATAGTTCGAAGGATGATCTTTTCCGGAGAGTGCACACTTTGCTGGAGTGTTTATAGATTTTTGACAAAGTGTTGAATTATGGTCTCCTCCACATTTGACACATTGTATGGTCGTCTGCAGTAGGACTTGGAGTGGCTATATAACTGGCACCTCGGGCATTGTATGATGTTGTTTTTTTTTTGTGTGGTGGTTCTACAGTTATTCTCATATGCCCTATGGATTTTAAATTATAGATATCTTTATTATCTTTTTTCGGTTCTAAGTCGACGTAAAATAGCATTACTGAAAGTTTGCTGATTCGGTGTCTAATATTTATGATATTGCAAACGGAATGACCTTTTGCTTCTATATCGTTTCTTATATCTTCTGTAGGTATCGAGTAATGGAGATTCCTAATAACCACCCTGTAGGCTCTCTCTTGCTTCATTTGATATGTATGGTGTATTATATTTTCCGCATTAAGATGCCTGATAAGTTTTCTAAATGTTTCGTATGTGTTCGCATTTATTTTTATTGTGTCATTTGTAAGTGCTTTAGAAGAGTAGGTTTCCTCTTCTGTGATTTGTGACAGGTTATCTATCATCTTCTTATAATCTATTACTCCATATATGAAAATGGGGGGAGGTTTAGGATCTTTAGGGGGATTATTTGATTTGGGGTTCATAGTTTCAGATGATTCGTTTGTTAATGAGTCGTATCGGTTAATTGTAGGTACCACAGGTGTTGTAACAATGTTATCATCCGTTCTTGTATTTCGTCGCTTTCTTTTTTTAATTACTTGCCATGAGTAGGTGGTTACTGGTGTTGTTTCTATCGTGTCTTCAATTTCACTTACATCTTCCATTGAAGAATGAGTAGATGTGTCTGAGATTGTATTGTACCGCCTAGTGTTCTGTAGATTAGATGGAAACACAGTCGTTTGATTTTGTGACTGCAGAGAGCTAGTAGCTGGTTGGAAGGTAGGTATTCATCCGAATACTAATTAAATTTAATATTCATAGTTCTCCGTTAGTTAGAGAAATATTCGAGTCGGTCCTGGCTACTTATTAGTTTATTTGATATTCTATTTTATTAGTATGGGTTTGTTTATATCTTTACTCACAGTTATCGACTGATAGCAGAACTATCTAATGTTGGTTGATCTCAGGGTCACCTCGCACTCGTATTATGCTCCGAAATTCAAACGAGAACTCGTAAAGTAGAAAATAACTTTATTATTTATTATATTATTTTATTATTTAGAGGAGACGAGACGTTTCGCCATCTTCTGATTTTATTACATGGTATGCTTAAAGTATTAGTATTTTAATGTAGAATATTGATGATATTTCTTTTATAATATTTACTGCTGTATAAGTTATTTATGTTTTTCTCAGATCATGTACGCGAATTAAGTTTAAAAATGTTTGGAAACCACAATTTTATAAAGTATTTATTGGTAAAATACACAAATTCATCTAAGTCGACAAATCTGACTTTTACGATGTTACAATGATGCAAACTACACTACACTTTCGTTGCTTGGTGGTCAAGTATGTTACTGCTTGATGCTGTATTAACTCTGACAAGGTTGCAGCTCGATGCTGTATTTATAGCTTGCGCTTCCAGGGTGTGGCCAGATAAGAGTTTCTTTGTTTGATGTCGTCCTTAGTTTGACTTCCACACTGTTCTGAGAAGAACAGTGGTAGCGAACGAGTCTTTGGCACGCTACAAGTGGCTTAATAAAATAACATTTACATTAAGTTTACATCTTGAACATTTGGAAAAATTAGCTCGATTATTTTAGAACAGTATACATGATACCATGTCAATAATAAATACAAACTCTTCAGAAATGAAATTAAGAATGCTTCTAAATAATGAAAACAAACGTAGTTTTGTGAATATTGCGGTTTTTGGTGTACAATCAAGTTAATCGTAAAGGGAAAATTATTTATTAATAATTAAATAAAATTATTTATTGCCGAGTTCATATAATTAATTTTTAAAAAACAAAGTTATTATTAAAGTTGACAACTTTTGTAATTGGAACTGCATACCGTTACAGTTAATTAAGTTATTGGGTTAGATATTGCATAAGTGAACAATATTCATAACGTTCAAGTAAATTAATTCGTATAAAAAAGTATTCCAATTGCACAAGCTTGAGAAGTTTTTTAAATGAACTAACAATTCTGCATTCCTGAAATAAAAAGTATATTAAACGAATTTAAACGGTAGCTGGCAGCGTAGATTTTATTCGTCTTTTAATTCAGTAAATACAATCATCAATGCAGCGACTCTCAATATAACTTTTAATTAAACTAACTTTTACTTTTTTCCAAAAAGAGAAAAAGTATAATTTTATAAAACCCATGAAGTTTTCTATGCGCTTTATCGATAAAATTTCTACTACTTAGTACAACATATTATTTATATCTAGGGTAAATTCAACAGAGTTGCCACCTATTACAAAGCTTTTTGCACTTATCAAAGATATTTATTTTTTATTTTAATTAAAAAGTTGTCTTCTCCAACAAATAAAAATAATTATAAAGTTTTCTTAAGCAGAATCAACAATTATATAAAAAAATAAAAAGGCTAGTAAAGTGGAGTCTATCTCACATCTTGTAAGAGAAATGCCATGTGCACTTCTTCATTTTTATATTTTCATATTTTTTTATGCTTATATTTTTTTATACTTATACTTATATATTTTATATTTTCTCTCCCGCATTCGTTACAGTATGGGGCGTACATTGTACAATACTCATCAAGCCATTTTTGCCGGACTTAGGCACTTGATCCAATCGGTTTTCGTTTTTTAACAAAATTTTCCCAGCACTCTACACACGAATTTTCAGCGTCACTCGCGAGTCTTTATTTACCAGGCTTAGAAAATATTCTTCATCATCATCTTCAGATCATTCCTTAGCTGTAAAATCAGTTATCACTTTATGTGGCGTCTCTCCTCATTTGCGCAATATATTTTTATTATTTAATAGAGTTGCTCATAAAAAAATAAATTACGTACTTACATACTTTGTTTTAATCTCTCTATTTACACTTGCACTAATCAAATAAGTATCAGGCAGTTAAAATTTTAACGTGATTTTTCGTTGAACTTTTCTTTTAAATCTCTAAAGGATACGTCATGCGCAGCAACAATTGAGCGTGTGCTAATTTGATTGCATAGATACAAAATAATTTATATTTTGCAAGATCCCGTGTATTGTGTTTCGTTTAGTGGTCGATGCGTCATACATTTCTCCGCCAATCTAGAATCTTCATCGGTAGCGTATAGGGGTTAATTCCGTTCATTACAATACTTTAATTACTGTTGTAACCAAATATATACGTTGTTACAGAATTGCAAATGCAAAGCCTACTCTGAACCGCAAAGAAAAAACTAGGGTAAATATGTTTTTTTTTTCTAATAGTACTGATTTATGAGATATGCCAATTTTATTTATAATAATGTTACTCATGCAATGTCTCTTGTTTATATATTTTTAAATTTTCTAACTGCTATAGCAGTTAGAAGTACAAGATAGTAAAATTTTACAAAAGGAGTAGTACGAAAATTGATCGAAACACAAAATAATCGTACCCAAATTGTCCCAAATCAATTTACCGAGATGTAGTAAAAAGGTTAAGTTAGGTTACGAATGTTGTAAATAAAAAATGACTTCCACATGAAACCAGCTTCTTAAGGCTTGCAAAAATATATAATCAGTAAAAAGCAGAATGGGGATAATTTTCAATATTCGGTAAATTATGATTCGATTAAATGTTTCAATAAATTGTAATTATGATTGTTTGTTTTATGATTGTTTTTTTTTTATAAATTGTGTTCGATATATTTTTCTAGATCCCAGTTATTTAGAATAACATATTCCCCACATCTCGAACATGCTTATTTTTATTTCAAGTCATTTTCTTTACTGCTTAAATTGAAATTTACTTTTGAAATTTAAAAAAGACGAATGAAATTTTATACAAATTTATGAAATACTATATCAGTCATACTATTAGTTTGTTATACTTTCTAATTTTCTTGTCTCGACTTTTACTATAATATTTGATAATAGTCTATTGCTTCTACTCAGAGCCAACTAAAGCTTACGAGCCTACGTCTAGAATCTGTGACGTCACGATAGTAGCCGTGAGCATCAACTGTACAACCATGGCATTTTAGCACAGGATAAACATTTTCGTATGTAGTGTAGTAGCATGTAGTTCATCAGTGCTGATAAATTTGTAAAAATACAGGAGTGTTTAAATTAATATTCCTAAATTTGTATAAAATAAAAGTTTCAATCACAAAGTATAAAAATAAAGACATTATAAATAACTCGTTACAAACTATTAATTATGACCTGAATTAATACAGTTATTGTACAGGCGGACCTTTAAAATAAAAAAAGAAAGAAGCAATGCTAGATTCTCGTATTAGTTGCTAAATAGTTCCAAATTTATTTAAAAAAAGCATCATTGGCGTTATAGTTTAGAAACAAGACAATCTAAAAGTGACAACAACTACAATCATAACCAATAAAATTTTGGCTTGGATATTTTAAACGTCTCCCCTGTTAATAAAGAACTATATTTTAACTTAAATAGTTTCAGACCGGATAGTCTCTAAATCTTTCTGACTTGACTAAAATTCTAGTTTTTTTTTTGTTTTGTGATTTATAGATACACTGATGTAGATCATGAACGTTAAATAAAGTTATGAAAAAAATCTTGTGGATACAATTAAAAATTTTTTAAAAAATCTCTAGAAAGTCAGTAGTTTGAGCGTTTATCAAACGTAAACCCATTAATAATTTCCTTTTTAAATATACAATACTTAAACATTGTATGGCTTCATTAAAAATCAGAAAAGATTTTAATAATAAATGAATTAATTTTCCTTTGAGCTTTTTATAACCTCAGCTATTAACTTTAACTTACTATTAAGTTCCTTGCTCCTGATGAATGGTTTTTTATCGATACTCTTTAATTTTACCATTCGCTTCCTGATGCAGACTAGTGTGGGGGTTCATAGCTCAGATACTCACTAACAGATCAAAATATGCCGAACTATGACTTTTTATAACATGGATTTTTATAGAACACTTCACACTTATTCACAACTTCTAAAATCCATATTACCTACTACTATGAATATGGGGGATTTAAAAAAACAGACAAAAGACGATTTGCAAAAAGAGATGACATGGAATACAACTTCTTATATTATAAAAATTTTATATAATGCTCCGGCTTTATAAATATTTTGTAGTGAGTAACATAATCCCACTACATTAAGACTTATTCAGGTTTGGGTTGCTGATATAGAATATTCTTATTTAAATAAAAGCTGGTTGTTAAACCAGAACAAGATTACACAAATGACAAAATACATAATAAAGAACGCAAGTTTTTATTTAAAAGAAAAAACTTTAATAATCTAAATTAAAAAGAAAATAGAAAGAACAAAATTGATACAAAATTCAATTTTGAAGTAATTCAGAAATTACAAATCGAAGCAAATCAAGTTAATTGTATTACATAATAACAAATGAAAAATATTAAAATAAATAAATCTTTTTATTTATTATTTTTTTGGAATAGCTCAAAAATTACTTAAATTTTAAATATTATCTAGACCACAAATCTATTTTCTATATTTATTTAAAAAAATGTTGGTATATAAATAAAATTATACTAAACTTTATTAAATATCTCAATTGCTTGACAAACTCTTTAATTGGATCTCACCTTTGATCCAAACAATTCTTTTGATATTTCCAAAATTAATTTAACATTGATAAGGTTAAATAAAAATTTTTAAATGACTTAAAAATGTTAAGCAAACTTTATTATATTCAATGAACAACTATATAATAATAATAATAATAATAACCTTTATTGTAATAGCAAGATAGTATATTAAAAAAATACATTAAAAAATATGCAACATGTATATAATACCCTTAATACTAATAATACATATACTATTTATATATTAAAACACTTCAAACAAAATTATCTGTTATTTACGTTTCACATAATCTTACTTCTTTATTATTTATAAAGTTGAATTCGAACCTTACGATATTACTTTTAGAAGCAGCTTGAAACACACCTTGTTCCTCTGATAGAATATTGCTACTTAATTGTTAAAAAAATGATTCCCTTTGTATACTATTTTAGGATGTAAATGAATTCTCTTAAAAACAAAAACTCTTAACATTTTAGATTTTACATAACCCAATTGTTATTTATAAACTTTCATTAATGTAAAAACTATTAAACTAGCTTATAGAAAAAATTCTGAATTCAACCATAAACAGCAGCGTAGAATAATATCCTTAATTCTAATGTCGACGAAAGACTTCCTAGTGCTAATAATTAACTTAATTTTATAAAAACATATTTCTACACATTACTTTCTCTATAAATCTGAACACTTAATCATTGATAATATTTTTTAAATGTTTTTAGATGCCAAAAACTTTGAAATACAAGCCAATTTGCATAATTCAATTGAATGTTAAGAAGCTTATCGAACATGTTTTTATGTGATTCCATCAACAAGCCTCAATTAAAATGTGCATCAATTATGTGGTTATAATATTACTCTACTTATTTCTACTAGAACAACTTAGCAAACAGCTTTAAAATTTAAAAAATCTCGCTAACGTGAATTTTATGTTACAAATATATTTCAACAGGTAATTTGCTATACATTTGCAAATACCTTCAATACAACATATTTTGTCTGTACCAGATGGTTTTTATAATAAAATTGAACTACACTTAATTAAGTTGAAAAAATGCATAAACGATTCCCAAATCGTTAAGCTATGAGAAAAGTTATCTATTTTCTAATAAAATCTAGATTTCCACATATCCTTTATCTGCTTAAAGAATTTCTGAGTGCATGTTAGTCTTAATTATCTGAATCTGTTTTCATACGGAAAATATTTTTCACAACTTATTATTTTAAAAGTGAAGTATTATAGTTAAAAGTAATAAGCTTTAGTAGGCCCTATTATACTTTATGACGGAGCTAATATAAACTGACAGAAACATTCGGAATGGATCAGAAATATAACTTTTCGACTATATAGGGTAAATTCAGGAGAGACGCTACGTTGGGAGAAACGCCACTGTTGTCATATCTCTATAACTAAAAAAGATAGAGATATAGAGATTTATCTACGACCACCATAAAAAGTTACACATTCCGCACAATCTAGTAACCGTGAAAACGACCAATTGCAAACAATCTCCAAACTCAACGGTAAAGATCGCGAGGAATGATTTCTCACGATTAGTAATTCTATTGAAACGCTATAGATGTCAGCACTTGCAATATTATAATATTATTAATTATTTAAAATAAAAAATGTTATAAATTTTAGTTAAAGGTTAATTTATTTGAATTATTGTTTTACATTAAATTATATTTTGAATGCAAATCTATCTAGAAAAATTATCACTTTCACGGGGAATCGAACTCTAGACCGTCTGATTGCTAAGCCAGGCCTCTACCGTTAAGCAACGTAGCCGTCTTGACATGAGTTGGTTATTCTCATTATAAGAAGTTATTAAAAAAATTTATTTCAATTAACATGAAATTGATTAATTTTTTATATTATTCTATAATTGTTAATATAATATTATTCATTATTATTGCTAAATTACAATAAAAACCCATGAACGCTTTTATAATTTGCTACATAATTATTCACAAAGTGCAAGCGCCATCTAACTTTTAAAGCTACGTAGCTTTTCATCACAATGCCTGGAAATGCGAGAATATTTTGAACACTTCGCGGTAAAGGTGTAAACCTTGATAATTGAATTGTGATTGTTTATATAAAATTACTTTTTGAAAAGTAGTACATACGCATGATTATTTAGCTGTTAAGTACTAAATAGTGGATTGACTGAAATTATACAGATTGTAAACGTATTATTACTACTGTCTTTAAAAACTTCTAAATATTTACTTCTGTCGTTTTCGAAATTCTCGATGTATCTTAATGAATCCGATGATGGGAAAATGGGGTGTACACTTGTACAACTCCAAACATCGTGGAAGCGGCTCACATTACATCTCTTAATTTATTGTCAGAGATTTCAACGTAAAAAATATGAATGCGAATATATAAATTCAAGGTTAAATATTTTTCTTAGCTTTTGGTGGTTTATTACTTTTTTTGTTGTCGTAGATAAAGTATAGTGTGTAACGTGTGCAAAAACGCCAATTTCACACTCGTGTGATTGCGGCATTCGACTTCGTCTCATGCCGCAACTTCTTTACACTCGTGAGAAATTGGCACCTTTCTGCACTTGTAACACAATATACTATTACAATCAATAGCCGCCCACTGGAATAATTGTTGAACACATGATATTTTTTAACTAAAATTATATACACCGTTCAAAAAATACAAATACAAAGCCTACTCTGAATTTAAAAAAGTAAAATTGGGGCGCGCCAATAACTACAGATGACGTTGTACAGCAACAAAATTTCAGTCACTGGATACAAGAAAATACCGCTCTCAAAATCTCGAAATACCTCTGTTTAACACATACGCTGAATGTATGTATAGCGGTACTTGATTTTATCTAGTGACTTTAACAAAATTAAACAACATAATGTCGATATCGGTAGTTGATCAGGTATCCAACCAATAATAATGGTCGCGTTGGGCAGACTTACCGATCACATATTCAGTGGAAAATTCTCTAAATGAAACAGGCGACTTACCAGTCCGTGCCACCTACAGTTTTTTTGACTATTTAAGTACCCACTACCAATTTTTAAATACGGTTTGTTTACATATCGTATCGGTACAATTAAAGTGAGGTTACAACAGGTCCTGAGCTCTTGATGTTTAGTTTGTTCTGCTTAGTAGATGCTTTTAAGATCTCTTCCGAAAAAACTGTTAATATTTACAATTTAGATTTAAATTATCCTCATCTAATATAAGCTGCTCTATTACTATTATTTTTATTACAAATATCGAATTAGGTTATGTCACTGTATATTTAACAAATAAATTCAAATATATCGACTGGTAACCAATTATTCATAACTTAGTTAAAATCTACCGGTGAGCAGCACCTTTAAACCTTCCAGTTTGAGAATTATCCTACCATAATAATTAGATTTAATAAAATTTTGCTAGAATGCTGATCAAACCTTGGCGCGCCTAAACAGTTTAGCTGCTGTGAGTACTTACCTTTAAGGTAAGCGCTCACAGCTACGGATCCGTAGGCGGATGTCATACGATTGGTCGGTTTGAGTCAAATCGACTCAAACCGACTAATCGTATGACATCCGCCTGCGGATCCGCTGCTGTGAGTACTTACCTTTAATTTACTAGCGCAGGTAGCGAAACGTAAACGAGGAAAAACTGTGGTGAATTGGTAATAGCAAATTCTTTAATATTATTAATACCGAAAACTCATTTTGAAAAGTGGGAGACAATAGAGTTCCTGTATAATAATAATAGGTTATATAAGATAAGAGATAAGGTTATATAAGATAAATATTATCCAATGTCAAGAACGACTTGATTTCTCATAAAGTATTTTCATCTATCAATTTTCAGTTGTTTGATTTGACAAATTGTTTCCTGACAAACTACGTACAACGTACATAGATGTCAATAAGTCTTTCGATTCAAAATTATTATAATAATTTATTTATTTATAAAAAATACATGTATTATATTAAGAAAATTTAATTTCATAAAGAAAATGTGTATTAGGATGTAAAGTAATGTAAATGTTGTTATACAATTTAAAAAACAAAATGACAGACTATTAGATCATGTACTCCTTGACATTGGATCCAGCCAATTAAAATCTGGTATCGTACATGTCCCAACTCTTATTCTTATTATTTAATATTATTAAAGAGGGACTCTAGGAGACAAAAGCTAATAGCGCCTCTTCCGGTGTAGTGTGCAACTAAACCTGACATTTCTAAAATATTTGGAACATATTTAAAAAAACAATTTTTTTTCTCCTAATTAGACACCTGTGTGGTGCTTTGCATTAAAACTGATCAAAGCTGATCAACCATTAATTTTTATCTAATAAGTCTTAAACTAAATACTTAAATAAATATTTAAAAAAATAATAATTGTAATGTAAGATTGAGCGCATTCAGCAGACTTAGAGGTTACACCGGTCTGGGTTACCGGTAGTTGTTTTGCTCACCACATTTTTAATACGGTTTGTTCACATACCGTACCGGTACAATTATTGTCAGGTTACAACAGCGCCCTTTGACGCTTATTTTGTTGTGCTTAATAGATATTTTTACGATCTTTTCCGAAAAAACTGTTCTAATATTACAAATATCGAATTAGTTTATGTCACTCTATATTTGACAAGTAAATTTAAATATATTATTTTTTTGTTTATTGTTTCCAGCCTTATTTTGTGGAACTCCATAATCATGAAATAAATAAAGATTATTAAAAGTTTCACAGTTTTATTAAAATACAACCTGACAATATTGTTTCGACATTATCAAAGGTAATATAATTATAAACAAACCCGTCGCTAAGGTAGATACAAAATAGGTAACTAGATAAAATAATAATAATAATCAAAATTAAATATCTAATACTTCCAGTAACGGAGAATTACTGAGCTCAAGTTGTTCATTCATTAAAGGTACCCTGAGTTTGTATTTGTATATCTCAAAGGCTTCTAAAATGTCTAATTTGCGTTTGTTATTACAAAAATGTAGGAATTTAATATTATTTTGAGGAGTCATTGTGTGATTTTGTTCTAAAAGGTGTTTGGCGTAATTCGATTTTTCAGGATGTTTATTTTTGTAATGACGTACGTGTTCTTTATATCTTATGTCAAAATTTCGAAGTGTTTGTCCAATATATACCGAACTACAAAAAGAACAATTTAAACGGTAAATGCCCGATTTCATGATATCATGTTATAACGTTGAAATTCACAACCCATTATTTGTTTGATGGTCACTGTTTAAAACCAAGCTTCTCCGTTGTTTGGTTGTCACTGGTTTTCCCTTTCTTTCGGTTTATCGTGAAGTCGCTCCTGCGCGGTTGAGCTTCCTTCTCAATAGTAGAGCGAAGTAACAAAATGGCTGGTTTTTGGGTACTAGAAGTTGGATGTACGAGATATATTAGGAAATTGGTTTTATATATAATTCGCTTCAGCGGAATAAATCTCGCATTCAACAGAATGATCGCTTGATTAGTTATATGCGATCAATCGTCAAATTGACGGATTAGGTGTACTTAAAATTTAAAATGCGATTTTCTGGAACTAGCAGGAACCGTTGACCGACCACATGTTGATAAGCAAAATATCTTCTAAATCATTACAGCTCTCCCCTATTTACTAGATTTCTAGTTATATTAGTTACACCCTGATTACTATAAGATATTTCAATAAATTGTATGATTTTCTAAAGTATACAGTTAAAGATAACTTCTAGTATGACAATAAAGACCAGCTTTTTAAACCTATTTTCCTGATACGCGTCAACTAACATTCAGTTTCCCTTTTGGCTATTATTTGCGGCTTACAAACGAAAAATCTGTTAAGATCTCTATAATCAACGGTGCTGCAGACATGCTAAATTTTATAAAATAGCCGATAGGATCTTCTGTCTGACGTAGATGACATCATAATTCTACTGCTGATGCTGGTGTGAAGCGATATGATGTGAAACATAAAAATGTCGGTTGGCGTTATCGACATTTTAATATCCTTACATTTTCTAATCTATCCAAACAGCTTGACTATTAATTTGCATAACGTTTTAAATACCAAAAAATTGCACAAGAGATAGAGAAGATGTAGAAACAGTTGGTATTTAATATAAGTATACCTACGCATTTTTTTATCTTATCTAGAAGGGGTTTTTAAACGTTTATTTTCTGGGCTCTTAATATTTTCTTTTTTAGCTAAAGCTCTACCAGACGAAATTGAAAAAGTGAAAAAAGAGGTAAACACGCGGTATTTTTTTCTAAATGGCAGTTTTTAGATTTTACGTGTGTTTTCCTTCGCAGCAACGAGAACGAAGAAGCTATTTCTAGAAAATGCGGAATAATTTCAGATGGGAAAAGATGAGAATGGGTGCAAAAAAGAGAAAGAAAAGTCCTTGGAGAATTTTTATAAAATGGAAATGTTCTAATTTTGTCGTGATGCTTTCTAGTATAATGTGTTGTTATGAAGTAATAAAACTGTAATAAAGAAGAACTAAGAGAAGTGGCTTTTCTCAAAGATTTTCATGAAAATCTAGTTATGAAATTAATTCAAATAGAACAGTTTATGAAAGTCTAATGAAGTTTCATTTTTGTTAGAAAAGCCATCTTTTTAAAGCGAATATTGTTATTATTATTATTCAGTATTATCTTTTATGATTATCTTTTCCTCTTGGTTCTTGTTTGTAATAATTACATCCAATCTTTTTTAAAGTTTTTTTTTGAAAGAGTAATGTTCTTTAGACATGGTTTTCTTGCATATTACATGCATCTAGTGAGTGTAATAACCTGGATGTTGGTAATTAAACATGATGATATTGTAAATGCAAATGTGTATGTATTAACAAACATGTCTTGGTGTAATAATATCCAAGTTGGCAGCATGTTGGGTTCATTTAAGATGTTGATCAAAATGTAACCCTAATAATTTAATAGATTGGCTGTTTATAAACAACCTTGTCAGCTCTTATAATATAGGGATAAACTTACCCTGGATGCATCTTGTTTAGACTATCATAAAATTAAGCTCCCGGCATAGGTAAAAAATTAATTATAGTTATTTTCTCTATAAAAAGAAGATATTAAAGTGAAAATCCTGTGTTATTTTACCCGGAAATAACTTTTAAATTAGGTTATTTTTCGGATTTTTTCATATGAATAGAGTTAATCCTAATACGATGAAGGTGCTGTAAATGGTGTAGTTTAGGGGTGATGTAATGTGAGTTTAAATCCGGAAACTTTTATATGGATATTTCGGATAATATGAATATCAAATGAAGCCTATAAAAGGGCTGTGCTTATTTTAGAATACGTTTCGTTGAAAAGATTTACTTTTTTTGCGGGTTTTTATTTCAAAATTTTAAATTAAAGTGCGTTTGTTACGTCTCTTTGTAAAATGTAATAGATTTCAGTTAAAATATGTATGATATTGAAAATCTTTATTGCAGAAAATCTAAACCATAAAATTTCCAACTAACAATATAAAATTTATATTTTTTAATTTTTATTTGACGTACAATAGCTCTCAGAACTTAATAACAAACAAAATTTCTTCCTCAAAAAGTTAAAAGCTTGCAAAGCCTTACCACTGTTAATATAATTCTTAATACTTAGGTTAGGCTTACAGTTAATTACCACGGCTAAGCTAAAGTAAGCAAGAAATAAGGTCTTAATAAAATTCTTTTCGGGCATGGGAAAATTGAAAGGTCTGAACAACAAAATTTTTTAATTGAGCGTTAAGCCTCCCCAAACAATATATTAATAATAAAAAATGCAACGTATAATTTAAAAAAATAAAAATAAAAAATATTTAAAAAGCCTTCTAAAGCAGTATTACAATGGTCGAACTTAGCTTAATAGAATTAAATTTCTAGCTGCTTTAAAACTAAATACAATTCAAAGAAATATACATATTTTATTTCTACTACGAGTATTGCAAAGGCTAGTCTAGATCGTTTAAAATGATACCAATTATTTACTTCAGACAAGATTCACTCAACTTAAACTTGGATTTCATAATATTAAGTTCCTTTTACTTATAAACTCTAATTATTCAATTATTTCAAACTGATCTCGATTCTTTGCACAATAAAAATTGGAACAATTTAAAGACTATCACTTAAGTTTTTTTGTACAGCCAATAATAATAACAATTTCTTTGAACAAATTTCTACTTGTCGTAACTCCTATTACTTGATAATTTTTAATTGTGGTTTCCCCAATGCTCCTAGATCCTCATTGGATCCAATTGGTCAGGTCCAATTAGTCCAAAATCAGGTCAATCCAATTGGGATTTACGCAAAGGAGTATCTATCTCAACACAATGTGCTTGAAGTGGAACAAAGCCCCAGGTCAAAAACTTCTAATGAACCAATTAAAATTGGATTTTTACATAAAGAAATAATGACTAACAAGTTCCTTAAAATGAAGAGTAGATAAATAGAATAGATGTATTTCGCTAACAAATTTAGATAAATGCGAGAATCCAATCACTAACCAAGATAGTATCGCAAACGCACTTCTGACTTCTGTCATTCTGACAATCACTCATAAGAGAACACGTGTGGTTGTTTTGTTAGATGGAAACATCTAGAGACCTAAAGTGATTGGCAGATAAGTTGAGAAAGTTTAAAAATGATTTTATGACTACATAAAACTTAATAACATTTAGTTCCTTTTAAGGAATTGGGGTACTAGGGATGTCCCCGAGTACCTAAGAGGACATTGTAAATATTTTTTAAATTTTGTCGAGAAATTATAAGAATATTACAATTTCTACAAATTAAAATAACAATGTGGAATTATTTAAATATCTATCTATTAGATTTCCTAGAGAAATAATGAAGCAGTGATAATAACACAAGAGGAAGGTAATAAAAAAGAAAGTGGCATGGATATAGCGATGGAAGAATTAGAAAAGGCTACAAAAAAACAAAAAATTTGTAAAGCTCAGGGACACGACGGAATTACTCCAGAAATGGTGAAATATATAGAAAATATAGGGGAAAGAATTCCTTTTAGAACTGTTAAACAGAATCGCGAATGGAAACGAATTGCCGCAAGACAGGGAAATGGCAATAATTCTACCTCTATATAAAAAAAGAAGACAAGAAAATATGCGGAAATTACCGGGGCATATCACTGCTAAGTGTAGTACTGAAACTATATGAAAGCATTCTAACAGAACGTTTGAAAAAAGAAATTGACCAAGAATTAGAGGAATGTCAGTATGGGTTCAGAACGCGTAGAGGAACAATAGATGCACTGCACACCTACAAACAAATAACTGAAAAAATAATAGATGCAAACAAAACATTATGTGTTTGTTTTATAGACGTTTCAAAGGCTTTTGAATCAATTAGAAGAAAAGACATACGGTCGATTATGAGCAATAGAAAAGTCAATAAAAACCTAGTAAGGTGTATAAAGAACATGTACAAATTAGAGATGGACCCGAGCCCGAGCCAAGCTCGACTCGACTCGAAACTCGACTCGATTTCGAGCCGAGTTTCGAGTCGAGTTCGACAATTCTTTATTCGAATCGAGTCGAGCTTCACGTATGTCGAGCCCGAGTCGAGTCGAGTTTTTCCAGTTTTTCGAGCTTTTCGAGCCGGCTCGAGAAAATTGTACAGTTTAAGTATTTCCCCTATTTTGTACTTTAACGGATTATAACTAAGAATTTGCGCAACTACTTTTCTTTAAATGGCTTCATTACACTATAACACTTAAAACATAATGAAATTTTTAATTATTTTATCTCGTTATTAGGGTGTAATGTATTCATCAATGACAAACAAAATGTTAAAAAGTAAAACTCCTGCACGCCACTTTATAAGTTTTTAACAGCTGAAGTAACAAGAGTTACTGCTTGCAATCTCATCTTACCTTTTATGTTCAAAACGTGTTGATAACGTCGTGGATTTATTAACTTATATTAAAAAAATTAGTAATTTTAGTTTGTTTTGTTTTTTTATTAAGATTAATGGTGACTTTTAATTTATTAATATAATCAAACACTTCACTTTGAGTGGACTCTTAATTTTCAAAATATTGTTGCAATGTAAGGATTGCATTGTTTGCTTCATTATTTGATGGTGGGATTCTGACTTCGTCTTCTAATTCATCTTCAGACAATGAGTTTTTGTTAGTTGTTTTAACTTCTGAAACGATATCATTTTCGTCAAGTGTACCCCAAATAACTGCGTTATTGTCTATTTCTATATATTCATTGAAGGAAATCTCAGAGTTTATTGTATTCCACTTTGCAAGCTCCTCGTCAAAAAAACATTCTTCCAAATGATTTTCCTTAAATTCTGTGTATTTTTTGGTTTAAAGTGTAATAAAAAGAACCGACAAAAGTTTAAAAAGATATGTAGTAAATATTTGTAGCCAGTCTACAGATTTCCTTCAAGTTATTAACAACGATTTGTTTTAACGTATAGACTTAGTGGTGAATCAGTGCAAACATTAATCTTTTTCTTGTTTACTGAGATTTTGATTTTTAAGTTCAATATGGCAGTCTTTGACAGTCACGACAGTTCGTCGCCGCAAGCGGCTCGTTTTCTGACTAGGAGGAGAAAAAAGTTTTCGCGACTGCTATATGAATTTGGAAAATAACTATGATTTCTAAACGAGCCGTCTCGACTCGACTCGAAACTCGACTCGATTTCGAACCGAGTTTCAAGTCGAGCTTGAATTTTTTTTCGAGTCGAGTCGAGCTTTCTAGGAAAGCTCGGCTCGACTCGGCTTGAGTCCATCACTAGTACAAATCAATCAATATATTATGCAAGAACTAAAAACAAATCACCGGAGAGCTTCACAACATACGCAGGCGTAAGACGAGGTGGAACCCAAAGCCCATATCTATTTATTATAGTGATGGACGAAATAATGAAAAAATTAAAAATTAAAAACAAATTCAAACAAGCCACATGGGGCCATTACAACATGGAAAGAGTAACAGTAAACCACTTGGCATTTGCGGACGATGTGGCACTACTGGCTAATACAGAAAAGGTTTACAACACAATCTACTCATATGGAAGGAAGAATTACAGAACCATTCCGTGGTTCTGTAATTCTTCCTTCCAGAATAAATATGGACAAAACAAAAATAATGGCGATATCGAGAGTTCAATTGGCATGTCAGATAAAAATAGAACAAGAATAACTACAATAGGTGCGGCAGTTCAAATACCTGGGAACGGTCATAGCAGACAATGGAAAGATGGAAGATGAAGTTGATGAAAGAATAACAGCAACTACGAGACTTTATTTCATGTTAAACAAGCAGATGATAAACAAAAAAGAAATATCGACAAAAACCAAAATAAGAACATATAATTCACTATACGTAACAACATTGACATATGGATCAGACATTTGCACACCGAACAAACAACAGAGAAGGAGGATACAGGCGTGCGAAATGAAAACACTTAGGATAATAGCAGGGCTAGAAATATTAGACAAAGTGAGAAACGAGGAGATAAGAAGAAGGCTAGGAGTAAAATCGGTAGATCACAGAATAAAGTTAATGCGTTACGTTGGTTTGGACACATGGTAGGAATGCCAACGGCTAGGACAACGAAAAAAGTATGGAAAGTGGGTAGGCCAAAGAAAAGAGGAAGGGACAGACCGAGACTAAAATGGAATGACTATGTAGGAAACTACTTGAAACAGATGGAAGTGAACTGGAGCAGAACAGAAGAATTGGCAAAGGAAGGAAGTTATGGAAGATGAGAATAATGGAATAATACAAGTAAATTATACCTCAACACTGACGTCAGTCGATAGAAGAGGAACGCTTATGTATGTATGTATGTATGTATGTATGTAGATTTCCTATATAATACAGCCTCATATAAAGGAGTTATCAAAAATAAATACCAGTACAGAAACAACAGACCGGACGAGTATGTACTCGAACGAACGGACTGTTTTATGTATATGCTTATTACTATAAATAAATAGGTTCACCAAGTAATTTTAGTTGCGAAATCTTCTTCTGTTAAAAACTATATAAATATAGTCCTATGGGCTAATTTGATGGCTTAATAGTGGTGAAAGGAATACACCACGCATTCTTCAAGGCTAGTTATCAAGATTTAAGTAAGTGTTTGAGCTATTTGCCTATAGTCTTTTGAAAATTGTTTCATACGGTATAGTAATCGCATTACTTCATTGGGATGATTAGTTCCTCATTTAACGAACTCTTCGTTCACAAGAGGAACTTTAAGTGTAACCCTGTGTCTTATTTGCTAAGTCGACATTATTGGGACATTCCAATAAAAAATAGTGCTACTTTAACGTGTACTTGATAGATCTGAAGTTTATAACAGATCAAGTATAGGGCCCTAGCACGCTACCTTGTGGGACTTCTCCTAATATTAAGAGTATTATCGATAAATATTGTCGCTCTAAATCTGAACATCAAAGTTGTTTAATTTCTCATACTTGCACTATACAAGAAGAAATCTTACGTTACAACTTCATTCATATTGTTGAATTATTAATGGTTAATGATTTAGAACTTCCTTATCAACACGTGGTGTGCTTCCTGCTAGTTTTGCAGAAAATCGCATTTTAAATTTTAAGTACGTCCTTTAAGTACTCACATTACATTAAAAACACTAAACCAGCAAAAAACAATTTTTACGTTTTTGGAATTTTAAAATTTAAAAAACAATCTTTTTTTGATTGTTTTATATTTTTGCTGTAATGTGAGTACAATTAGCGTACTTAAAATTTAAAATGCAATTTTTTCGAAAACTAACACGAAGCGAGCACACGTTGTTAAGGAAAATATGTTCTAAATAATTACAGCTACCTCCCCTCCACCCCGATTACGATGTTTCTAGTAATATTAGTTACACCCTGTATATAATATATTTATTTAGATAAATATGTAAGGATGAACCTAAAAGAATAGAATTTAAAACGCCAAAAAAATTATAATATGGAAGGTTTACCTATTAAATGTTTAAGTTAAAATTTAATCCTTATGAATATTTTGGTTTTTTCGTTCTTCACTAGCTATTAATAGAGCCATTACCAACACAGATGGAGCAGAGAGCTAAATCTTTTGTTTGGCGTTAGGGAGATGCGGCCACAGCTAATAGAATGTGGTGTCTCTACTGTGGCATCTTATTCCACGGCAAGTGAAGCTAATTTTAATGCGTATTCTTAAATGATTAAAATTTAAATATGTATCAAAATATAAGAAAGTTAAGCTTAACTGTCTCATTTATTTGATAATGTGAGTCAAAAGTACTAATAACTTAGACAGTAATTTAAAATGTAAAGGAGCCAGGTATTACAGGAAAATAAAAGACATCAGAAGTTTGTACAAATCTAAAGCTACCACAAGTAAATCGGTGTAATAAATGATTCTAAGTTTAATTTTCTAAAAAGAAGGTATTCTCTTAAAATCTAATCCGTAGAAAAAGTAACCTGAAAGAGCAATAATGTATTGCATGACCTAAACTCTACAATTGTGTGTTTACCGGCTGGTTAGATTTCTTTTAAAAATTATTCCAAGAGTAATATTTATTTTAGATTCTAATGAACGATATTGATTACATTTGAAGTATTTATTTACTTACGCTACATTCGTTATTCATATCCTGTCAATAATTTATTACCAAAAATTTAGTTGGATGTAATTACCATAAATTTAGTTTTATCCAACCTACATTAAATGTATTTTGTTAATGGCCATAGCAAAAAGCAAACGTTGAATCGTAAAATGCACTTATTTCGTCATTCAGAATAAATCTACATTTAATTAACAATTTACATTAATTTAAACAAGTCGAGTGCTTCCTCTCGAAAATGTTTAATTACTACTGAATTGCATTTAGAAATCAAATATACTCTGCTATTAATCTGTTAATAAAGTCTTTGTTTCAGTGTTCAGACCCTTTTTTCTTTCCGGATTCAAAATAAAAAATGAGAGCAACTAAATTTAGAGAGGTTTATTTTTTTACTTGTTCTTGTCAGATTATATTTCTATGATTGTAGAAGATTTCTTATTTACTGAACATCAGATTACCGTTATTACTGAATACTTTTCTTCTTGTAAGAAATAAGGTTTTGTCAGTTACAAAATTTAAATTGTGTTTTATATACATGCATGACGTTTAACTTTAAAATAAAAATGTGTCTGTATAAAATTATCAACAGTAGAATAAAGACTTAACGACATACATTTTATTTAATTGTTACCTACTATTATTTACTTCCAACTCACTGCAGCTATAAAGCTTAATGCTACAACCACACGAGAATCTTGAACTCAACCAGAACTCCCACTGAAATTCAATTCAGAACTGAAATTAGAATTTGTATGTGAAATATTTGAACTAAATTACAATTTATATCTAAAAATCCTTATAGTACTAAAACTTATTATAAAAACGTATTATAAAAATTAAATATTAAATATTTACGCCTTGTGATTTTATACTACTAGTAAAGTTATTTAACATACTGTCATGTTATTAACATGCCAATAAAAAACTTAAACAACAATATTTACATATATGCTATATGGGTTGCATAATTTTTAGGCGAACCGAGTTTGCATTATTTTCCTTTTAAAGATTTAAATAAATATGTTTCAATAATGATTAAGGAACACTCTATGACACACTAGGTAGAAAAAAGATAAATTTTAAAGTTGATTTTTTACCTAATTTTAGTGATTTTTCTTGATCAGCTGACGGTTTCCAATCATTACTTAGAATTTGCACATAAATAGGTATGAAAGCCATTTGAAGGCTGGTTTTCACCTAAAGCAGATTAAGGGTATGGTTGTGAAGGTGTATGCAGATATATATTGCTTTATCTACTGTTTTTGTTGTTGAAAAATTAAAAATTTTCTTCTTAATCAACGATTTGAGCAGTTTCATGATACATTTGTTAGTGTTTAATATTTTATTGTGATTTTGTCAAGCAAGTTCTTGGGCACAATTGAGACATAAATGCCAATATAGGGATCATTTATTGTAGAAGATCTGGGCATTTGAAAGACAAACATTACTGCGATTAACCATAGTACTCTGAAAATATGTAAATTAGTTATTAGTTAGGAGTTTGGATTTTGTAATCGGAAAAGGAAGTAACTAGGTGGTTTTAATTAATTATTTCATATTTTAATGTAAATTTTTATGCATTAGAAAATTGATTTGATTACCAGTTAATCCTAAGCTTATTATTACATGTTAGCATAAGTATTTAGTACCATCTCTACTCAACTATAATATTTGTTTAAACAATTAATTTAATTTTTAATAACAATATGGTTATGTAGTTTTAGTAACAAATTAATTCAATTGTTTCCCACTAAATATTATTTAGTGCATTCCACAAGAAAAATAACCAGTTTTTCTTTTGTTTTTTGAAAACATATAAATTGAGCTGGAAATCTGATGACTCGCTCTTGAAAAATTTCATTTGTGCCAACCATGCGTTGACATAAAGAGCAAAATTTAAAAAAAATTGAGGTTATGTTATGAGTAGAAACGTCAATGTCTCTCAAATGTCAAAAATTGGAGGTTATATTTTGATGTTACGTCAAAATGTTTAGAATTATACAGTTTTTTAAAATAAGTAGTGCTAATAATAATAAACCATTTAATTTAAATAAATAAGCAGTGCTATGAAGTTAATGAGTGTTTTAAAATTTTCTTTTTGTGGAAAGAGAATTTTTTTCGTTTTGATGAAGTTTAGTGATGATCATTGGAATGGGAATGTTAAATGGCAATTTAATTTTGAATAAATTCAAATGGATTTACCTTATGATGTATGAAATACAGCTGGCGTTTATAATTCAACTTTAATTTATAATAAAATTTGTTTTAAAAGAGAAATAGAATTTTGTGGAACGTCAACCTTTTTCATTCTGAATCATATGGAAACATGCAGACTTTACAGTTTACTACTAATTCAAGTCGGCAAATCTTTTCAGGTGCCAAAATTTTGAATTTTGTACTTTATGTAAGGTAATTATTTAGATATTAAAGTAGTCCTACTAATGATAGAAATATTAATTAACAAGACAAAGGGAATAATACTGTCTTATAATTAATGTTTTTTTCATTCTTTAATGATATCCAAATTTCTGTTTATTTCGTTAATTCTAAGCGTTTTTAAATTTTTTTTAATTTAGTTTGTTTATTTCGTATGTTTGTTTTGTTGAACAAAACTTATCGTTCGAATATTCCTTCTGATTTATCATTTTATTTGTGTGTGGAGTTAATGATGTTTTCTAGATCTATATTATTTAATGCCCTATTAAAGCGACTCGCCTGGACAAGTCTTATTCGTTTAAAGAACTTACTTTCACAAACAATTTAGTTAGCCGGTGCATTTTTCTTTGTTGGTAAAGGGTAAGTGATTTATATTTTGCTTATATCTTCACTGTACTTTTGCCAAAATCTGTTTTATGTATTTGTTGGTGATCCCAATTAATTTTTAACCAGTTTTAACCAATTTTAACAGTTACAAAATTTTAATCAATCATCATCGTTTCATTTGGGCCTTCCCTAAATAATTATTTGAGAGCTTAAATAACTATTGATATAACTATAACTAAGAGCTAATAAATAATTATTGTCTGCCAAACTTGGGGCATTCCTTATTATATACACCAGCTATATCTCTTCGTAACAATACATAGTGTCTTTCTATCGAATACATTTAATTTAAACGTTATACGAGGTAATTAAATAAAAACTCGAATTAGTATTAGTTAATCTATTGGAAAGAAAACTTTCTGGTGCTGAAGACTCTTTTATCCTTGAAACTACATTAAAAGAATATATTTATGGATGATTATGTGTAATAACTTATTAAACATCAAAAAATTTTAACATTTGTAACGTTCCAAGTTCGTTTTTCTGTTTTGGTGGTTTGTAGGATGCTTACTGGTGCTAGTGTGTTTCTTGGTGACACTTTTTTTATTACTTTTTCATCTTTCATAGTTACTATTTTAAATCCAATTTTAAATTGGATTATTTAGTTTTGGTAATTTGTAGTTATGGTCTTCAGCAGTCTTAGTCCTAAGGGATTGGGTTATTTAAATTTAAATTCTGCATTTTGGCTATAGATTTATAGTTACTATGAATTTAAACTGGAGGCTAATTTATTCAATAATTCCTTTTTACGAGTTAAATTTCCTAGATGATTAATTTTAAGTTTCATTCAATCATTTCAATTATTCTCCAAGTATGGTTGAATGTTCTTAAGTTTTATTTATATATTTTAGATGCTGAAGAAACTTAACTGCATTTTGTTAGTGGTTGGTCAGTTTATTGTTACCACTTCATCACATTTAAATTTCCGCTTCTTATTCATACTATCAAAAACAAAATAATTTACAATTAAATTATTCATTATTTTTCAAATTACATTTCAATTAGTATAAATGTTCTCCAAGGTTACATGCATATTTCTAATCTCGTCTGAGCTTTTCGCTAAAAATAACCTCGCATACAGCTGCACTGCACACCTGCACCATGGCTCTTAGAAAGAGAGCTACTTGCGTATGTGTGACCAGGTGTAAAGCAGGTATCGGCTTAATAAATCAAACAAAAATGCAGAAAGCTATTTCAGAAGTACAGTTTCTAAATTGTTAAAAATAAGACTGCAATTAAGTTGTGGATTTCGAAGCACGTGAAGAAGAATTCACAGCTTACTAAACTGCTACGATAGTAGAAATTCAACCACAAATGTAAGCAAATATAGCAGCTTTCCTTTTTGTAATTTAAATACATATTTAGTCAACAGGAAATATTCAAAGATATTTGTCTCTTCTCGTTAGTCAAAATAATGTGAATTTTCCCCTTATGCAAAACGATACCCTGACCACACATCGTTATTTTCCGAATATTTGCTCCTTATTTTTGAAACAAAAAAAGGAGGTATTACTTTCCTTTTCTTTTTTGCCTAAAGACCCTCCAAGAATATACCCATTAAATACATGCTTATATGTTATATGTCATCAAAAACGATTATTTAATTCTGTAATACGTTTTCTATTAATTTGATCCGTTCGTAATAGCATTTGGTAGCGAGAAGTTTAAGTGTCTAGATTAACCACTATAGTATGAAAAGATTCATGCAGTTATAAACATTATAAGCACCCTTTTAAATTTGAAATTTTATATGATTCCACGCAGTAATCCCATTTATACTTATATCAATAAAATAATAATAAATTATAATACATCAATTAAAATTACAGCACCTAAATAAACTGCAAGCATACCCTGAACATACATCACGTGTTTAAACACGCACCACGAAGTTTCTGCTGAGCTTGTGTTTATGAAATATACAGTGTGGGATTAAAGTATGAAATATTTTAAAAAAAAGCGAACCGGTTTTTTTTTAAACGCTGAAACACGCCGATTTTGTTTTTTAAAAATACACATTAATATGTGCGATTCACCTTCCGACTTTCGTTTGTTTCTAAGTTATGACGTCATTACAAAAAAATTTAAATGACAATATAGATTTTTAATAGTGGAATCCGATAGCGATTTTTCTTGCCTTTATGATCATGCAAATAAATCCTAAGGTTGCATAACAAAAATTCTGAGAAAAATAGAGCTGAACTTTGTAAATGTTTGTTAGTTATGACGTCACCACAAAAAACTTAAATGACAATATAGATTTTTGGTAGTGGAATCCGATAGTGATTTCTCTTCTCTTTATGATCATGCAAATAAATCATAAGGTTGCATAACAAAAATTTTGAGAAAAATCGATCTGATATATTGATACCATAATATCAATAACATTAAATGTTCAGATCAATTTTTCTCAGAATTTTTGTTATGCAACCTTATGATTTATTTGCATGATCATAAAGGGAAGAAAAATCACTATCGGATCCTACTATTAAAAATCTGTATTGTCATTTAGATTTTTTTGTGATGACGTCATAACTTAGAAACAAATCTAAGTCGGAAGGTGAATCGCACATATTAATGTGTATTTTAAAAAAACAAAATCGACGTATTTCATCGTTTTAAAAAAAACCGGTTGAGTTCGCTTTTTTTTAATATTCCATACTTTAATCCCACCCTGTATATAAATGAGGTTTTGGCTCTAAGAGAACCAGTTTCCTTCGGTGGCTCACTACTATCTGCTAAGGCCTACTATCTCTGGCCTTGGGTTAGTAACTTTAATATTCTTTTACTTGTAAGAAATCCAGAAACTGCTATGGCTGATATAAGTAGTGTTTACCTGATTTCCCTACTGTTTACTTAGGAGGTATTGCCTAATGGATATGTACTTTTACAAAGTGAAGTAAGCCATTTTTCTTCAATTGTTATTAAACAGCTTAGTCGCGAAGTTGTTAAGAATACGTAATATGCAGTTGTGTGAAAGTTATTTTACAATAATAATAATAATAATAATAATGCCGACGGGTAATGCAAGATACTCACCAATAAAACGTTTTTTGTTAATTTAAATAAATAGTATTGTTGCATAACGTTATGAATAATTGTAAATGTAATAGGTATGTGTCAACTATTATGTGTATGTGTCCAAACTATGTTATAATTAGTAATTTGTGTTATAAATAAGTTTATAGTTAACAAAATATTCTACAATTAAAAAAGAAAATCTAACCCATATTTAAAAAATAAATCATCAGTCATTTAAGCACTACTATTTTCATCTGTAAAAAAGTTGTTGGATGGTGAATATATGGAAATTGTATATGGTGATAGAAGATATAATTTGAGCAGTAAAGACAAATATACCGGCACTAGAAATGGAGGTAAAGGAGTAAAAGTTAAATATCCTGTCAATGGTTTGATAGAATTGTCGCAAATTAAACGAAAAAACTGGCTCGACTAAGGAAAAGGTAGGAAAGTATTTTTCTTCCTATTTTAATTGGAATCTGCAGAGAAGAAGAAGGCCAAATTGGATAATATAATTGGAAAATCTTATAGTAAATTTTATAAAAAAGTAATTTTATTTAATTAGAGTAGATTTGTCACATATTTGTTTTTCTAGCCAACAAGGGACATTTCACAGCGTTTATTTATGTCAAATTACTATTGTTAGTTAATACCTCAATTCATCGCATATTTATTAGTGCAATTCATCGCACAATATAATTATATAACCTGAAACTATACAAATGCATATATTAAAATATGTGAAATATTAAATATTATAAATGAAATATAAATTAATATGAAATATTAGTTTGGAAAATAAAGCGTTGGAGACAGAGCTCGAACAATGCATTAATTGAAAATCTAAAATAGCAGTGGTAAAATATCTAATCGGAAATTACTGTTCACAATTTCCTCGTAAGACTTTTATTGGAAAATACTTATCTATCTTCAACTACATGCATTCTTAAAAATTCTGCAATAAAAGTTTTATAGATATTATCCACAAGATTATAAAAATTGAAAATTCAAATAAAATTTTACAATTTTCTATTTCCACATAATCTTCATCTAAGGTTTAGAACTAAAATTGATTTAATAGAAAACGTGACTGAGAGATCATTTATTTTAGTCTTTACAATCTCGAACTGTAACATCGAAACGCAATAAATCGCTGGAGTATTACGTTTCGAATTTAATGAATAATTCTAAATCTAGAATCTCCACATTTCCTTGAAAGTTTAAAACAAATTTGAAAATTTAAAAGGTAAATCCACATTTAATATTTTGTATATAATGAAAACTTTAAATAAAAAACATGATTTCAAATTTTGATTTCAAACCTTTTAGGATTATTAAGTTTGAATAAATATAATAAAAATTGGTTTTTCAGTATTTACTTTACACTCTGGGTAGTGTGCCTGAAAACATTTCAGCAACCACGCAATCATCACTTTAAGATTGAGATTTCTAGATTAAACTTTATGTATATTTAAATTAATAATGTTTTTTTTCTGTTAATACTAAAAATGTTATTTTATTATGTCAGATTTCATTAAAATTACGCTTTCTGTTTATATGCGTCTCTTAATTTTATTACATTAATGTCAAAAGTTTTATGTGATGTGATATTTGCAAAGAGCAAGAAATCGCATCAAAGTTCTTGAAAATTTCCTGTTGTAAAAGTCTAGTTTCTTGATTTTTCTTTAACGTCTGCTACTCTAGCAAATCGAACTTGCAAAACTAGAAGAATTAAATTATTATTGCTTCCGTGTGCGCACTAACTACACATATCGATTTTATGAAGAAAATTGAACTTCAGATATTAATGAAAGCGAAAAATTGAAGTTTTTACTACGAAATTGAAACGAAGCTATAAAGAAAAATAAATATATGTTTGAAAATATAAGACTGCATTTCTCTAATCCCAATGGTTGTTTTTATTTTTGCGAAATAGAATGGCAATAAAAATTTAATTTTTCGTTGTTTAAGATTATCATAAAAACATGAAGCAGTATACTTTAGGTGTAATTTGAATAAATTTTATAGTGATTGAAGAAATTGCGTACCGAAAATTATGTATTCCTTGTAGAGCTGTTATTTGCAAATCCAGTCAGATAAATCCTACATCAGCAACCTCCTACATTCTGTAACCTCTGGTTATCTGGTTATATGATAAATCAAAGTTGAGACCCCACAACTGAGCATAAAAGTTTTAATACTTACAATAAACTCAAACTTGTGTACCATGGCTTATAATGAAAGTCCGGCTGATACAAGTTCTCACTAAAACTTTTTTTAATGGGCATGGAAAAATTGAAAGGTTGTCTAATTCGAATGAACCTATGACCGCTAGCTTGTTTGAAAAAATATTAACAATTCTATATTTAATGTTAAATTTTCATTTTCACTTTCATTATTGCAAAATACTCTTCTTAATTTTGTTTTCCACGGTAGGTTCAAACAACTTAAAGACTATAAGTTGCATCAGTCATGTAATCTATCCATTTGTTGGAAACCAGATTGATCCAACTTTCAAACAATACAGCTATAATTTACTCAAGGGAACGATCTGTAAGCAACATATTCAAGAAAAAGTAAAACCCTCCATGTCAAAAAACCTTCAATAAACGAATTTAAATTAAATTGTTAAAAAACAAAGAATGACTTGAAGTCTTGAATACTTGTCTTGAATAGACTATACAAATTTTACTTGAGAGCAAAAGCACACAAAGGAGATACTATTTTTACCAAGTAATTCTTCAAGGCAGTACCATAAACTAACTGAATGCGTTACATTATTACCATAATAAAGTGGATTTTTATTCAATTGTTACATGTAATAACCTAAAAAAAGCTTGTAAGACACCCCCTAGCCCAAAACAACTCTTAACAAAAGCATGTCATCGTTTCTTAAGTGAAATTGTCTCCAGGAAATACGACAACCTGATTGGTACATTCTATAAAGCAGTTTACTTGAGCTTAAACGTCAAAAGTGTTTATATCAAACAACATTGGTTGGAGGTCTACTGTCTGTTCAATTCTCAAAGATTTTGTTATGTTAGATATATTTAGTTTATAATAATAATGACTGACCGTTACCTATGTAATAAAGAATAAATAGAATTAAGACACAAATAAAAAAGTTGATATTTGTCAAATTTATTAAGCAAAATACAATTTTTTAATATAAATTGTAAAATACGGTGCAATCAATAATGAAGACTAATAAATTGAAGATGTATTTGATTAAACAAAATCGTCACAATCCCATCAGGTTATGATAATTCTGTTGGAGAGTACTGCTAATCAATAATAGCTGCTATAATTCGAAAGAGAAAATAACAAAATTACTCAAATATTTATTTATCAAAATATAAGATAACGCCTTGTGTAATATAGCCTCAACTAAATAATCTATTAAAAAAATACGTTGACGTACATAAATAAAAGACGGGACGGGATTCGTGCGCACTCGAACGGGTGGACCGTTGTTTGCATTTTTATTAATATAAACAAGTCAACCAGATAATTTCAGTTGCGTACTAAATGAAATAAGATGTAATTATAATGAAAACAATATAATTCCGTTACAATTCCCGATCGCTATCAACAACTGTCAAATATCAAGAAGATGACGTTGCGTTTGTGCGGTTACTTCCGAGATTCTCAACAAGTGGCATTTTAATTGCTGTTGATTGCATTCGATCGACGCGTAACAATAGACGTTACAGAATACCAAAAGCTACTTGAACTGTTATGAATTAATAGCAAGTTAGTTTTCTTTAATAAAAATTGTTAGTTAGAGAATACACATCATTAATTCTATGCACAAATTTATCTTTTAAAAATCAACAGAAAAATAAAATAGTAGTTGGAATTTTATAGCTAACATAGCGCGTGCAAACGATTACCATCGTCATAGGTATCGTTGTTTTAAATATAATCAAATAGTACTTTACTTAAGGACTAGCACGTAGGTATGAAATCCCCTTATACAATGCCCACTGTAACACAGGCCACGAACAAGTAGTGGGAGATGGGAGCCTGATTGCTCTTCTCTGGAAACCATCGTTCGTATAAAGTGCACCGATTACTAAATTTATTTAATATATTTATGATTAATACTAAATTTATTTGTTAGATTTGATTTTTTAATTTTCGTTTATTACAATCTGATTGCTCATGTTCATTAAGTAGTTTTGAATATTGCTTAAAAAGATGTTGTCCAAAATAGATGGTTTTATTTTTTAAATAAAATTTATGTTATCATTACAATCCTCACATTTGAAAATATCCAAATATGATGGGGGGGGGGCAGTTTTAGCTTGTCAGAAAACGCTCTTTAACGCGCAAGGAAAATATTAGTAAAGTTTGATAACATTAAATTTACATAAAATTTTATTTTGAGAATATCTGTTCGGCTTAAATCAAATTGTCATTCTACATGCTTACCATTTTTGGTACCTATATAGTTCATTTTATAAAAACATTTGTATGTTGTTTATTCTTTCATTGCAGAAATTTTAGTTAAAAAGTATCCTTTATCAAATACTGAAAATAATAAGCTTCCCCAGTTAAATTTCTGAATACGCCACTGTATCAACTACGATACGATTATGCCACTGGTTCATAAAACTAATAAAATATGGATGCTAATATTCTAAAACCGTAGTAATTAGTAAAACTGACGAGCCGCCGCTGGGCCAGGCTAGGCAAATCCTCGGCATATCCTGGCATGGGCTCTAATAAGGCAGTTGCTTTTCCCACATGCTGGACTAGCGATAGACTAGCAGCACTCACATAAGAGAGTAATGCAGTAATTGAAAGTACCCCAATTCCTCGCCCAACCGCTGGCCGTGTCAGTTAAGCTAAAAGCCAGATGTGCGAGTATTTTTACTAAACATTCTTATCAGTGGCGCTCTTCAAACATTCTAACCTCATTCTACTTTGCATTATAGTATACTATATAATACCTACAATTTTCTTTAATCTGATTAAGACCAATTGCCTGCTTCCAGTCGTGATATTATTTGATGCAAGAGTAATTTTGAAACGCGTCTTTGTAATTGAATTAAAATTTATAATTTTGCATTTTGGTGTTATATTATAAATTACATAATATAGTATATTGTGTTACAAGTGCAGAAAAGTGCCAATTTCAGAATGCCACCATGCCGCCATCACACGAGTGAGAAATTGGTGTTTTTGCACGCGTTACACACTATACTTTATCTACGACAACAAAAAAAAAAGTAATAAACCACCAACAGCTAAGAAAGTTTTTTAACCTAGAATTTATACTCGCATTCATATTTTTTACGTGAAATATTTGGCAATAAATTAAGAGATGTAATGTGAGCCGCTTCCACGATGTTTGGAGGTGTACAAGTGTACACCCCAATTTTCCTTCATCGGATTCACACATGATACATCTAGAATTTTAAAAACGATAAAAGTAAACATTAAATTTGTAAAGACAATAGTAATAATACGTTTACAATTTGTATAATTTCAGTCAATCTACTATTTAGTATTTACAGCTAAATAATCATACGTATGTACTCGTTTTCAAAAAATAATTTATATTATGTACAAAAATCACCATTCAATTGTCAAGGTTATTAACCTCTGCGCAAAATGTCAAATATTCTCGCATTATGTAGCAAATTATAAATGTTTTCAATGTTTTTATTGTAATTTAGCAATAATAATAAATAAAATTACATTAAAAATTATATAATAATGTAAAACATTAATTAATTTTACGTTTTAATTGAATAACAATCATTGTAACTTTATATAATGAGAAAAAAACATCATTGAAAGGCGTCTCGGTAGCTCAATGGTTACGCTGTAGCTACTAACCGATCGATCCGGGTTCAATTCCCCGGTCTGACCTCAGTTTTTTTTCTAGATGGATTTCCATTCGAAATATAATTTAATGTAAAATATTAATTAAACAAAATAAATTAACCTTTATCTAAAATTTATAACATTTTATATTTCAAATAATTAATAATATTATAAATATTGCAAGTGGTGACATCTATGCCGTTTTAATAGAACTACTTATTATTGAGAACTCCTTCCTCACATACTTTACCGTTGAGTTTGGAGATTGTTTGCAATTGGTCGTTTTCACGGTTACTAGATTGTGCGGAATATGTAACTTTCTATGGTGGTCGTAGATAAAATATAGCCAACATTTTATTTATTATTTATTTATTTATATTTGGGCGAGGAATCAGGATGGTGGAGCATCCTTCGTACCTCATGGCACCGATTGCTATGATCATTTGCCCAACCCAGGGCCGGCTCCACACGGTAAGCAAAGGATACGTCGCATCGGGGCGCTATACGCGAAGGGCGCCGAAAGTACCTTGCGGAACACTTTAATAATGTAAAGATTTGGCGACACGCCAAGAATCTAATGTTAGTATAGTATTTTAACAAGTCTACTCATAGTCATATGTACGCATAAAATGAATAAAACCTTTGCGAAAGATTGCAGTCTTTCGCAAAATCTGGCGGCATACTACAGGGTATTGTATGTTGCCGCCCTTGCCGGTTGCGATACTGGTTCAATAGAGCACTTGTTTATTATTCTTCCGAGAACTGAATTTCTACAGCGCTTTTGAATGAGACGGAAACATTTCTAGTTGTTTTTCAGTGAAAGAAAGCTGGCTGCAAATTTCTGTATCTTTATGTATTCGCTCGCTCGTTGCAGGGGCTTGCTTATCGTATACTCTTCTTATAGCCAGCATTGAGGCTGAGATTTCACAGTTTCGTGAATCAATGAAAGATCGAGATTCGTATCATAAGTTATTTTACCGTCGCGACTTCCGTCCGAATACTACCGAAGACGATTTCCCTCATGTTTTGTTTTACTTTTCAAAGCATATTTGAATGTGATTAACTCGTGTGCTATGTACGCTTTACTAAACAGGTGCTTTTAAAGAATATTCGCGGGATTAATTAGGTACCGATATTAGTGAAAAAAATCGGGGATTTTAATTGAGCAGCTAAATAGTAACAAATTCTTCGTTTTAAATGCTAGGAAAATAAATCCACAGCACGACCGTGTGATGTGTTTATTAGAAACACCGTTTTCAGGGCGTAATGAAGAAGAACAGCGGCAAATTTTAGATCACCGTCCGACGCCAAAGATCGATTTTATATCTGCTGACAAATTACAAAATCGGGCTTTTCAAAATTCGTGATATGAAATGCATAAGTGGGTATGTAGCAGTAGTTACAGCTGCACGTGAGTTAAGGATATTATCTGCTCAGAAAAATTAACTCTCTCGGGCTTAACGGCCCTCGAGGGTAAATATTTCATTCCTGGATAATATCTTACTTAACTCACTTGTACCATAAATAACTATTGTAAGAATTTATCTGTTTGTATACTATGGACACTATGGTTAAAATGAAGTACTTAGTTAATTCAATTTACAATATTGCGTTAGTAATCGTATTGTTTTGCCTTTAATATTTGGAGTCATTCAGTCAATCATTTCAATCATTTTCGACAATCACCTGTAGCATCATAATTTGTTATTTAATAATAGTAATATATAACTTACCAACAATTTCGTAAGTACTTATCCTCTGTTCTTGAAAAGTAGTCTAAAATATCAACAACGTACCTGAAAACAAAAAGAAAAAGTATTAATATTGGTCTCAAAAAGTTATATAATATTAATAATTTTCATGGATTCGGACTTTTGAGCAACATTGCGACTATACTATAACCAAAAAATGAAAAAACTAAACCGAGTGAATCTAGCAAGCGCAGACTAGCAGTCGGAGTTGATTGTGAACGAGCCTTGCTCCCAAATTGTCAAATTTAGACAGTTTGAAATTAAAAATTGTCATTGCAATCTGTGAAAGTTTTAAAAGGTTTTTCACAACTCCAATTGTTAATTATTAAACTACTATTAATAAATAACCTTCTGATAGCAAAAATGTGCACGACATTAGTTGCTGCTTAAAAGATTTTTCACAACTTTAATTAATATTTATTAATAGTAGTTTAATAATAAACAATTGGAGTTGTGAAAACCTTTTAAAACTTTGACATATTGCAATGACAATTTTTAATTTCAAACTGTCTAAATTTGACAATTTGGGAGCAAGGCTCGTTCACAATTAACTCCGACTGCTAGTCTGCGCCTGCTAGATTCACTCGGATTAGTTTCTTCATTTTCTTGGTTTAGATATAGAACTGGAGTTCGTATTTGCTGTAAACAGTGGCACACAGAAATTATTATTTCAGGGCTTTTTCAATATCGATATGGTTATTTTTTTGTTAGTTTCTGTTGGTTATTTTCGGATAATCCATAGATTCCGCTTGTTATTATGCCGACCATGGTTTCCAACAGAGTAACTACTTGAAAAACATACAAAGTCACCAATTAATTGTCGTTGTGGTACACTAAATTACCTTCTAGGTATTTTTACATAACGAAATTATTGAAAATAAACATACAATTCTAATTTAACAAGTTAACATAATTCGTGAGTTGTTAAAGAACAATATTATTATATGATTTAACAAACGCTTACTTTAATCACGGCTCCTATTAATTAACTATGCAACATCTTGCATATCTAGTCATAAAATATTCAATGCAACATTTAGTAAATATTTATTTGTACTGAAATAAAGTATGAGGGTCATTATAAAATGCTTATAAAACATTTATTTGTGTTTATGTAGTTATGCTAGATTATTAAGCCTGTTTTAAACATAAAATTTATTTAATTAAACATTTAATTACGTGACCCTGTCTAATCTAAGAGGCGTGAAGTCTTATACGAGCACTAGGGTAGTCCTTAAAAAGTAAATTTTTGAATTCCATGCGTCCCACCCCCTAGATCGATTCTCTATTAAAAAACAAAAATTTCGAACACCGTCAAAAAATATTGATATTAACCCGTTCCCCACGACTGTTGAAGTTTAAATGGGATTTAGTGTGGGTTTTGCACACTTGTGGATACTATAAGATATAACACTGTTTTTCAATGTTTTGACATCAGCACATGTCCTCTAAGTGCTCTTGGTTAAAAATGTATTTTGACACATGACAGCTGTCACAAAATAAATTTTGGTATATATTCGCATTTTATACAATTTTTTTATTACTTTCAAGGTTTTCGCGGTCGCTGATTACAAGTCTGAGATTGAAAATGTATTTTGACACATGATAGCTGTCAAAAATGCCGCCAAAAAATAAATATTGGTATTTATTCGCATTTTTTTAATTACTTTCAAAGTTTTAGCGGTCGCTGATTACAAATCTGAGATTGCAAATGTTTTTTGACTAATGGCATCTGTCAAAAATGTCTACATCGAAACTTCTCATTTTGACAGCTTTAATGTGTAAAATGAGATTTAGAATCTCAAAATCTATCAAGTTTTTTGGGTAAAAATAATGAAAACGTGTAAAAATGCGAATTTACATCCAAATATTTCATGTTGACAGCATTTTTGACAATTGTCATGTGTCAAAACACATTTTCAATCTGAAATTTGTAATCAGCGATTCCGAAAACCTTGAAAGTAGCAAAAAATTGTAAAAATGCTAATATATACCAAAATTTATTCTTTGACAGCGTTTATGTGCTGATGTCAAGACATTGAAAACCAACAGTGTTATACCTTATAGTATCCAAACGTGTCTAAAACCCATGTTAAATCCCATTTAAACTTCAACCGTTTTGGGGTACGCGTTAATATTAATATTTTTGTACGTTATTCCACTAAATTTTTTGTTTTTTAATACAGAGTCAATCTAAGAGGTGGGATGCATAAAATTCAAAAATTTACTTTTTAAGGACCACCCTACGTGAGCACTTTTATATAACGATTGGAATGTCGTTTTTTTTTGGCTGTATTAATATATAATCTCGTGTTTATTTGGCTCTTTAAAATCCCATAACAACTGGTGAGACTAAGACTTTCATGGGGATATTTCACGTGATATTATACCTAAATCTGGACGTTATAATAGGATCAGAAACGTTGTGCAAGATTAAACTAAGCGAAGTAAAAATTCAACTAAAAACGTCACTATGTAGCAGTCCAAGACTCTGAATTGATGGTGACCACGTGGTGCAGTTCTAAATTATATCAAAATGAAAATTAAAATTGGAGGAGGTTAGTAAGAGAAATTCATTACCAATTTCATTCCTGCCACATAAAATTTAAAGCTCTACAAAAGAGTTCATTATGCATGTACTGACTGTTTCTACTTTTTGGTATTCATGCCGTGCTGCACAACTCATTTCAATAAATACTAGTTTTAAAACAATATTAAAGCAACCCTGTTTCTTTTTGTTTATGTTCACTTTACCAATATATAGCCCCCGTTTGGACAGTTTCATTACCTCTAGGTTCCGTAACATTATTAGGGTTTAAACTTTGTGAATAATTCCACTGGTCGAAACAGTAGTCATACCGCATGTATTATCCAACCCCTTTATTCTTATTTTCCCTTCCATTTCTATTTTTCCGACGAGTTAAAGTGCTGTTGAAAGGTTAATTTTTTACTTTTATTCCGTATTTTAAATTTTACCTTTTTTAATCCTGACTTGTTTTAATTAGAAACATGCGTGGAATTTCATGATGTTTTTACATTTTTGCGTAATTTAAACCTGATATTAGTTTTCCTTAGAGAGTGTATCGGTTTTGTTAGCATTATGCTTGACGCACGTGCCAAAAAGCCACTTACAAAAATATATTAATTCAATTTCTCGTTTCTCTAAAAAAATACTCTATACGGGGTCTCTTAATGCGTCTTGCACATGAAATAAGACCTTTTTTGCGCCATTCCCATTTCCGAATAATAACAATAATTCATGATCATTTAAGCAAGCTTTTTTAAAAAAAATTAAACCGAAGTTATCGCTAAGGTTGGAAACTTATAGATAAACAACTTTTAATCAATTCTTCATGAAAAATGCACTTATATACATTTGATTTAAGATTTGGAATTATTTATTAAATACTGTAAAGCATTGTAAAAATTATCAACCTGTTCTTCAATCAATTAAATAATTAATTTGTAATATTGAGTTACCAATTTATTAGTGGCTTCGAGATACAATGATTGGTTAAAAGTGAATTATTAATAGAGTAATTTTATCTTTTCAATATGCTAAGGAGTGTCATAAGGAGTCTTTAGATTGTTAAATTAATTAGTTATCAATTAAACATTCTTTAGATAGATAAGAGGATTTTGAATTGCATTCTTGCATGTATAACTTGTAGGTTTCCATTTTCTTCGCCTCAATAGAGACACAGTGTAAAACTTAAATTGTGTTTTTTTAATCCACGCTCCATTCTCTTTGTTATTTCGCAGCTGAGCTAACTAATTAAATGAATTCTAGTACAGAGAGTAGCCTTTACCATTGGCGACCAACGTGGGGCTCGTATGATTAATAGCTGTATTGATTTATTTCATACATTTTGTAACCTTTTTAGATGCAGAAATTAAAACTATTTATGATAATATAGTTCCTAACAATAAGTTCCTGATAACTAAGTTTCTTCGTCTTTCTTAATATGACAAGGTTTAAACCCCAAAGCCATCAAGTCCTTGTCCATTGACTCAGGCAGTGAAGATCTTCGTGTTGATTTCTAAACACGTTGTATATACATTAAATATAAGACAGCGTTAAGACTTAATTAAGCCTTTTAATATATATGCGACGATTTAAGTAAAATACTTTCAAAATGTTTATTATTGCCTTGAAGAAACTTAAGAACAACGAAACAAAATGTTTTCTGGATATTCTACCAAGTCTATATGAATACATTGTTATTCTAAAACTTAGCATTTATAGCATTATGGCCAGCTCGCAACTTGTAAAACGAAAAGCAAACAATTTATTTACTTACATATCCCATTTTCCCAAAACGAGATAACCTTTATATCTCCGCACATGTCCCAATTTTTCTCTGGGAAATGCTGTTACAAGGACATTATTATAGAATGCCTGACAGGTATATTTCGGGGGAAGTTTTCCGAGTATCTATTACATCTAACCGCTTCTATTTGGGCACGAAATAGAAAAATATTCCAAGTTGTGGCGGTAGAAAGGATGCACTTTACGGGGTAACACGATTTTAGTCCTCATAGGTAAAGACGTAAAGTGAGAGCCCGACCCTAACTGACACTCACATTTCTTTCTTTCTCTAAAAGCTTGCCATAAAATTGAGAACACTAAGGCATCCTACATGTCACACGACAAACAGGATCTTGCAGATAAATGTAACATTAGTCCTTGGAATAAAAACCCGCTCCCGTTTTTAGTAGTACAGCCTCAGTGACAAAAAGCAAATTTCTCAACTTGGGAGAGTGTTATTACATGGTCTGTTAACCTTTTTAACGACTAAAAGAGCGCGCTAGAAATTATATCGACGGTTCATAGCTTTATTTAATTTCCAACTCTGAAATAACTTGAATGGCCATTTTTAACTCACCTGCTAATATTTCTCCCCCATCGCATTCTTTTGGCATTTAGGGAAGACGTTTCCGTGTCGTGAAGAGAGCAGAAGGGTGCGAGAAAAATTTTTCTTAGGGGTTAGGGTAATATATTATTTGCTCATCCGCTTGTTTGGCTTCCGCAGAATGGTAAGAAAAATTATCTGCCAATCATGTAAGATTTTATTAAAAAAAGTGCACGCATAAGGGCGCGATAAAGAGAGAGAAAAATGCGATTGCTGGGATCGCAAACTGTTACGAGCTCTTTATTATCATCAAAATCGTAGGCTTACTACGCAGTAAAATTTTTTGTTAAATATTTTGGCATGTCATAAATCAAAGATATATCATCCTTAAACGGAAAACGGAGGAAAAAGATTTTAAAATTAAAAAAAGGAAAATTCAGTTCAATTATATGAGCACGACGAGAGAAAAAAATACTAAAGATTATTGGCTCGTAAATGACAAATTTTTAACAGTCTTTTAATATTGAAGACAATTTTGCAGGAATAAAGTCTTGACATAATAAAAGAAAGAGTTATGATTTGTCTTTTTGGAGAATTACCTTTTTTATTGGTAACATTACAGCCTTAATAAAGCAAGAAACGACATAATACGCAAAAAATTTCTTTTATATAGGCAATTCTGCAGCTTTTTGTACCGTTTTTATTTTTTACGGCATTTATAAAACAAATGCAGATAGAATCATAATGAAGGCAGCTTGATAAGATATTATTAATTCTTATTAATTTTAAAAATAGTGTCCTATAAACCCACACCATGTAGTTTAGGACTTTTAGGGGAAATAATCTAAAATCTGTTTCACTATAGTCAAGTCGTGGTTAAGTGGTAGCGAATTGAGTCTGGATCCAGTACGGGGAGATGCCAGGTCAGTTTAACTATTATATGAACAAGTCATATAACTAAGTAAAGATTTTCAGTAGGTAGTTTATAAATGGTTTTAAGGTCAAAAGTTAAAAAATACGCGAGTTAAAAGCAGTGAATGATGGATTACTTAATAATAATGTCAAAAATCGAAGTTTTCTCACGTGCTTTCATAATATGTATATTAGTGCTCTGGCCCGATTTGACCTATAGCTCTCTGATTAATTCACAGGTTGATTAAAAGCTTCTAATTAGAACAGTGAGAAAATTGGTAATAGAAGAAATACATCTGAAGGAGGAATAATGTTAACTGGACCATACTCACTGGACCAGACAGCAAAGGTACGCCATAATGACGTCAACATCTAGTGATAACTCGTTATAAGACGTCTGTGGACCAAAACTCGACGACATAATGACGTCCAGTAAATGACATTAAAATGAAGTGACACATATCACGTCATAGTGTCGTCTTTTTTATATAATAGGTTTATTTATACCAATTTATTAATAGATTATTATCTTACCGGTTTCCAAAGTCAAAAACTAAATATTGCGATTGAAACGACGGTTTTTTCTCCAAACTAAATAACTTACAAAATTGATAAAAAATCAATAAACAATAAAAGCAATAAACATCGATAAACATTATACGTACTTTAAAAAGATGCTCAAGATTACCACGGCTTGAGATTTAGCTCTATCTTACAAATTTTTAATTCAGGTCGTAGGTATTGGTTCTGCAGTTATCTAATTTATAAAGTAATGAATAAAGGTTTCAAAAAACACAAAAACATACACAAGAAGGGCGCCATCTGATTATGAAGCTTAATTATAATAATTAAATAGATCAAATAGATAAATGAAGCTAATAAATCTGTCTGAAGTCACTAATCAGAAAATGAAATCAGACCGATAAAAATTTAGTGCAAAGTATTAGTTAAATTTCAACAAAAGCAAAAATTTAGATTAATGAAGATATGAATAAAAACTTTCATAATTATATGGTTCGGTCTTACTGGTTTTAATTAACTTTAAAATCATATTTATTTGAGAGAACACCAGAAAAATATATAAATATAAAAAAAGGTTACAAATTTTACATTAGAAAATTTAAATAATAAGTCTCTACCTAAGAGCTCTTTTAATAATAAAAATTTAATGAATAAAAAAGAATTACATAAGTCAGAATACCTTTAGTTGTCTGTAAATCAAAAACAAAATCAACGGTAAACTGCACAAATTTGACTACAGCATACATCAAGCGATCACTGCAGGTGGAAACTGGAAGGTCCGTAGATTTCTCTTTTCATAAATTAAAGATGCAAGGGATTAACCCTCGTAGTAACAGTATGTGGTGAAACATTACTTACGAATTCACCCCCAAAATGCAATAACTGAATGCAACCATGAAAGTTCTATAAAATTTGGCTATTAAATTAATTTTGATAACCATCACAAAAGTTCGATGTTTTCAACAAAACAACCCACATATTTTTTAAATCTGAACTGGATTTAGAAGGCACATAACACAAATTTATTTATTAATCGAGGTTTCGATTACAGAAGAGAAAGTCTGTAAATGTTACTGTATTTCGGTACAATAATTATTTAAACGAGAATGCGGTACTGTAGACTGTATTAACATTATTACACTTTAATAGGAAAAGCTAGTTTTCCCATTCTTCAAAAGCACAAACATCCGGAAAAGTGTTTAGCGAAATAACTGTACTTTTTATTAACCACGAATTCTTGATTAATATCCGGACACGTAATTAAACGATATAATTATTAACTATACATTTTAATTAACTTTGCCGGCATCCGAAAACCCATCAATCGATCAAACTATACGGAAACTAAAATTAGAATTCTCTTTTATTCTAATTAACTAAAGTGAAACGGTATTTCTGTAGTATCGACCGCAATCGACCATCTTCTGTAAAAACTGGATCAAAAGTGGCGTGTCTGCACCACCAACTCAAGGCAAGTGTTTTTAACATTTCGACCCCTGTTTTAGCGCGAAATAACTATGTTTTTTTATACAATAAGGAAGTTTCTACTAGCATTCACACGTGATTTTCGACCTAACAAACAAAAGTAGTGATCGAGATAACGCGCGGACAGCCAGAAAAACCTAACTGAATTTTGAACACGTGTAGATGTCACTTTTCGAACAAAGAGAAAAGTTGATCTTTCACTAATGCATTCCCGGAATACAGACGGAAATGTTTTTATAGAGCGAGATGACTTGAATACATTTTATATTTTATCAAGGTCTTTTAATTTTTTCGGCAACGCAACCATTCCTACGAGGGGACAAACAAAGCTCTAAAAATATTATTTATTACCTCCACGTCCATTAAGTTTATAGAAGTTCAAAAACAATCTTTTGAGATATTCGTTATAAGTATGATTATACAACAGAATTTTAGCTACAAATAAAATACAATTTTACAGGACCGAACTTCAAGTTCCTCAGCAAATATACATACAAAACTCACACACTTGAGGCCGACAGAAAACATACCGTTACACGATACAGTATTTCGGCATTTTTTTATAATGGCATATGTTTCAGTAAGGCTATTTCAAAGGCTCATTGTGTTTAAACATTTCTTTTTATTATTTTCGTACAAATATTATTTTTAGTATATTTTTAATATTTGTTAAATTCCAACAGTCATTCATGATCTGCAATACGATGGCGCTACTTTCAACCAATCGGTGTATGCGTCGCTTACTCGATAAGCGCGCGGAGTCCATCTTGGTTGTCAGTGCCAGTTTTTGTTCTGTCGTTTATGTGAGGTTTGCATCCTCCGGCATTTTTGATTTGAAAGTTTAAGAACTTAACATTTTTGTGATGAAAAACTTGTCGGATCTTAAAGTATGACCTATTACAGAAATATTTGGCAAATGCGTTGGTTTGGCTTATAAAGGAAGTTTTGTAGTGATGCCCATTATTCATTGTATTTGATTTAATCAGTTAATCAGTAAGTTTTCAAAGAAAACATTGCAACTTTAGATGTCATTCATTAGAAATAATGAGACAATGATCAATGCAACTAGACTGTAAACTATTTTATCTTTAATTTTAATGAGTCATTTCTTGTTTGTAATTTCTAATATGCTTTATAGTATATAACCTTTCAATATATGTTAATTTTTAACTAAATAACCTTTAAAAGTACTAATAGCTTCATATGTATTCCTAAGAATCTGCGGGAAGAGTAGTACAAAATATAACTTGAAAAACACCTCAAATTAACCTGTTTGTAAGATGTGAAATTAACGTCTAGCATATGACGTCATTGGTTTGAAACATTAGGAAGTAATTACCACGTCACATTTACGTCATACAACGACTACATTTACGCCGCTCAGTGACCAGTTTTTCACGTCATTTTCACGTGCCTTTGCTACCTGGGTTTCCAGAGTTTTACACAACAAAGTTTGAAGTTTTCTAAGTTTCTGAGATTGAAAACTTTAAAAGTTTGATTGTATGTCAAGTATTTTTAAGACTATGCTATTTTCTTAAGAGTTTTAAATTATCGGTTTCATAGAATTAATCTTTGAAAACGAACTTAAATCTTTTCAGAACAATAGAATGTAAGATTTGACTTACAGTGTACTGGCTGTATCAAATTTCAAGAATGGAAGAATTTCAAATGTTAAAGTTTCAGTAGGTGAGTTTCTCAAAGTTAGAATTACCAAATGTCAAATTTTTATAATATAGATTATTAGGTAAGTATATGTTGTTTAATAATTGCAAACGCGCAATATCATTGATATTTTCATTGGTTAGAGTATTGGATTAATTTAGATGGTTGTTTACGATCATAATAATGTTTATAATTAAATAGACAATTATCCCTCAACCACTACAGGCAAATAGAATAACGGGTATTTATTACACGTCTCTATTAGTAATTGTTTACGTATCCAGGGTAAATACAATCCTAAACATTCATGAAATTTATAACAATCCGGATTAATTTTCAACTGCACTAGCTTGCATGAACAGAGAGCTTCATTTTCTTTTCAAAGGCTTGTCATTTATGTTACTTCAGGTATTGTTCCTATAATAATAGAGCTAAAATGAATCTAAGATGTTAAATTAGTGACGGTTATTTATTGATATGGTAAAACCAATTTGTATATTGATTTATTGAGGAACTACCTTTTACATCGAAGTAAATCTCTGCGTTAGCAAAGTAAAAGAGTGGTTCCTCAAATCAGTAATAGTTGCTTTATCTTAATACGAAATAACATTAGATAACTTAAAGGATTATTTAAAAACCGACATTGACGTCGGCCGGGAACTGGGCCACATTAAAAAATCTTTAAAATTAATCTTTATTGTTATCCAGATCTTTAAGTAAACCATCATTTTTTATAATGCTCAAGAGGCATTAGACTATTTCTTGAATACAATGCATTAGCAAAGTCAACTTTGCATAAGATGACGTACCATTGAGTTGACTAATTGTGCAAAATCTTAACCTGATTTCCCTCTCTCATGGTTCACAATGATCTCCCATAGTATTAAATCAGTGCCAACTTGAGAAATCCATATCTCCAGAACCACTGATCTAAAGGCTATCTATGAACCTTCTCGTTTTTGACATATTTTCGTGATTTTTCGATATGTTGACCAGAGACACAAATATAATCACTGTGTGTGTCATGCCAACGTGTGGAGCTGACCTTTCCACTGCTAATCAAGATCAATTTCTGTGGTCATTTCTGTAACATACAGCTACAAGTCACGTCAAATGCAAAACATGTTATTTAATTCAACACTTCGGGAGTAACACGGTTATCTTTGTAAAGGTCATCCAATAGATTAAAAATATGAAGCACATGATGGACCTGTAATCATTCTTATGATCTCCAGATCACGATAGAGGGCAACATGTAAATAACGGTTTAACTATTACAATGCAAATGATGCACAAATGGCATTTTCTGTTGAAAAAGGTACCTATATGTGAAAACTTTATACACAGAGTGTAAAATGCCATTATAGAGCTATATTTAAAACAGAGATTATAAAAAATGTCAGTTTTGGGCTCGTGGGGTTGCAAAGATAGCTGCTACACAGTTTGTAAACTACTCACTATGTGGCTGACCTACATTATCTTTTGGTAGGTTCTTCTTAGAAAATCCAACATGCTAAAAAGTTGCTCCTTCCTGTCTCGCTGCAGTACTGGTTCCAAGGTGCGGTTTGACCAGTTGCATCGCACGGCTTGTATGACTACTATAGAATACAAAAGTTCGGAGCCCTAGCTTGAATGCGCATAGCAAAAAACTTCAAATTAAAAAACAGTTAGATAGACAATTTATTTTTGTATAAAATAGTAAATTTCTAAAATTATCTGATTTTAGGTTTTTTAATTCTCGCGAATTATGTTACCAGTTCGGTTTTTTCGGAGTTTTGACGTAAAGCGTGTCTTTAATAATTAATATTTCAATAACTACTCAGCAGAATTGGGTGTAGTTGTATATGCTAGTAGATAATGGTGTTTTATGTAAGTAGCAATTTGATATCTGTATTATTTCTCAAGTTATTTTATGAAATAGATGGTAATGCATTCTGGTGTTCTGGTGCCTTAATCAAATTCGATACTTTCTTTTGATATTTCCAAAATTAATTTAACACTGACAAGGCTAAATAACATTATGAATCTGATTATTTTTAAAATGATTTTAAAAAAATTTCAAAACTTAAAACAAAATTATCTATTATTGACGTTTCACCAAACCTGATTTCTTTATTATTTTCAAAGGTATTTCTAACCTTACAATATTAATTTTAGAACCAGTTAGAAATACACCTTGTTCCTCTAATAGAATATTGTTGCTTAATTGTTAAAAAATAGATTTCCTTTATATACTATTTTGGAAAACAAATGAATTCTCTCAAAAAACAAAAAATCTAGACATTTCAAATGTCACATACCCCAATTAGTAATCATAAACTTTCATTAATGTAAGAACTAACGTTGCTAACTTATAGAAAGTCAACCATATAGAACGCTTGTATAAAGAAATTCTAATGTGGACGAAAGAACAATTTGCTATTTCTAGTAATTACCTTAATTTCATAAAAACACCTTTTTACACATTGCATCCTCGACAAATCTAAACAGTTAATCATTAATAATATTATCTGAATAGTTTTAGATGCCAAAAGCTTTGATATATGTACAAGCCAAATTCAATTGAAGGTTAGAAAGACGCAGCTTGTCATACATGTTTTTATGTGTATCAATGCTGTGGTTATAATGTTACTCTACTTATTTCCACTAAAACAACTTATCGAAAACCTTTAAAATTATGAAAATTCAAAAAAACTACAAAATTAACATCTCGTTAACATGAATTTTACGTTACTAACTATATTTCAACAGGTAAGTTGCATACACCTTAAATACAACATATTTTGCCTGTGCCAGAAGATTTATAACATTAAAATTGAAATCAATTTTATTAAGTTGAAGAATGCATAAACGATCCCCAAATCACTTAGTTATGAGAAAATTATCTTTTTTCTACGAAAATCTGGATTTCCACATATCCTTTATCTGCTTAAAGAGTTTTTGTCTGCATGTTAGTCTTAATTAATTAAATTTATATTTATTAAGAAAAACTTTTTCAAAATCTATTATTTTATTAATCCCATTAAATTGGGTAGTTATAGAATTGCATAAAATGTGCCTATTCGATATTCTCGTGAGAGTAGATTTTCCCTAGTACAATCAAACATCATGTTATGCTGGATATGATGAACCTACACTATAATATCCTTCTAGCGAAATGTGATTCTATGGGTGTTGCGACAGAATCGTATTTTTGACTTCAGCGTGACCTAGAAATCACAGGTTCGGTCGTAGAGCCAACATGTGCTGCATTATCTTACGCTAGTTCGTACAACCATTTCAACGACATAGGAATTGTTATTTGGTGCTGTATTTTCCTAATCTACTCGATAAGGTAGGTGTTGTAATAGCTTCATTTCTTGACTTTTACAATGACCTTGATATCAAAAAGCTATCATGTGCTATATGTTTTTGAATAGAGGTTGGAAGGCTCCCACATATTTAGTTCTATGACTTTTGATTCTTTGGTCAAGTTCGTTTCAGGATTCAAAATATTAAGATGGACAATGTGAAGCAAAGGTTGTGTCTAGATAGTTGGGATGTGACTTAGCTTTCCAAAATTCATATTCAATCCGAAGCAAATTAGATGGTTCTGTATTATTGTATACAGACGCGTATATTGTGTACTACATACTGTACAAAATCAGCGCAGTCGCTGTGCTTGTTCAGATTTTATTATTCTGCACATGCGCAATACGCGAATAAACGTATCTTATATATCCTTTTAAACTGTCTATCCTGCATTGCTTTTCTTTTGTACTTAAGAAATTGTCAAATATTTGACAAGCATACTCGCTGTCGTAATATCAGTGTATAAATTTGGAAGAAGACATAATTCTAAATAATTGTAGTATTTGTTTATTCTAACTTTATATATGAAAGGACGTTTACAATATATTATTTCCTGTTATAAATGCGCATACATTAGGTGCTATATATATTTATTCATTCTGATTAAAATTTATTTTTCGAACGAACATATTTCTGTAAAATGCTTTACGAACATAGTAAGATATATTATTTTAATGTGTTACGGGAAGTTTATAATAATTAAACTAGCATTAAAATAATATCAGAAGATAATTATAGTTACTACACCATATGCATTTGCGTTCTTATAATAATAAATCGCAATTTAAGCTCATTTCCACATAGACTTCAATTTATCTTGCCTTTGCCTCTTATCGTCAATTTTCTAGCTATAGTTCTCTTGTCGGTCCGAAAGAGTGGTTTAATAAAATATCAATTTTTTGATTTGATTTTACTTTAAATTGTATAAAATAAAAATTTCTATTAAAAACTTGAATTGCTTTCGTCTGAATAAGTAAGCAGAAACCTTTAAGACTTTTTTTTAATTGTTATAACTGTTATTATGAAATACATGTTAAGTGAACCGGAATTGAGAAGATTTTGTCTCTTTCAACACAAATTGTTATGATTACATTTGCTTATTGATGTAAATCCTGTTCTGATACAATTTAAACCACAGAGAGGTAAATTTTGCGCACTGTCGATTTAATCAATCCAATTTGTTGTTTCAAGCAGTGATACAATGAGACTCTTTTCAGGGTGGGTTGCTTTGCTATATTTATCATCATCTGTTATGATCGTTGTTAACAAAATTAAAAAAAACACAAATAAAATGTAAACAAAATAAAGAACACAATGTTTTATTTATTAATCCTTAAATTAATAGATAAATAAATGAAAACAAACATGCAAGATACCAATTGTATTTTAAGAACTTCAGAAAGATTGTATTAAATAATTTAAAGATTAAAAAGTGATAAAGAATAACCAAAATAATAATTAATCTGTCTGCTTTTTTTACTTTTCTTAAAACAGAGAATTATAATTTTTACAAAAAATTTAATCAATTAACTTACTAATAAACAAAAATAAAAAAAATCATTTGAATTAATAAATCTTTTCATTTTTCATTAAATTGAAATTTCTCAAATTTTGTTATTGTAAATTCTAAATTGTTTTAATCACAAAATAAATCAAAATTTTTATTATTTACAATAAATGGTATTAAATTAATTAAAATTAAAGCTTGTTATTTAAAACTCATTTTTATAAACTGCCGTTCGTTAAAATATCGTCTCTATTTCTAGTTGCTTGACAAACTTATAATAGAAATAATTCCCATCTCTAATCCTAATAATCTTATCCAAATTTTTGACAGCTACTTTAAATATTGATCCACCAAATGTATCAATTATTTATTTTATTAATACTTTTAACAACTTTAACTATTGAGTAGCCAAAAAACACGTGTTTTGCTTTTCATAGATTATAACTACTACCTTGTTTATGGGAGCTTCTTCTATATATACTTTTCATCAAAACAAAAACAATTGTCCCGAAAACTAAACACTTTTAAGTTTTGGAATAAAACATAATCAAATTATAATTATAAAATTTCAAATAAAATTCAAGATTAAAAAGACAGAAAGGTAGTCCTTTTTCCCCGATCACAAAGATATATTTCAACATGCATTACATGTTTAATTAACTTTTTACAAAACTGGTAACGGGTTATTCTGTTTTGATGAATTATTGTATTTAAAAATAGTGTGCTTCGATCCGGTCCTGTAAATTCTAAAATTTTCTAATATCATGTTATTATAATATTTTAAGACGATAAGCTATTTTATATTGAAATCCTTTTATCTATTTCTTTCTACGTATGTGGCAGAACAACGAACTCTTGCGGGCTTCGAGTTTTGAACGGACATTATCGTTCTTGTAGGTGAATACTTGTGTATTGTGTTGATTTTGTTTAATAATTGTGATTACACCTCGCAGATTTGTACAATTAGATTAATGATAATTTAAATTGTTATTTGGATAATTCTGCTGTGGTGAATTGTGTGGAGGAATGGGGTTTTCATATCAACACACTTTTAAATCTAGTTGGTGCTAAATTCGAAGCTGTCGGTTTTTATTCGCATTTTTATGTTCGCAAAGACTCGCTTGTTTTCAAGCACTAGGCTTTCTCCAGCAATATAAAACCTTTCTTTAATTTACTATTAATTAATTACTTTTATTACAATCAATGAGTTATTTTAGGCTTTTAGTATATGGCAAAGTGTTCCTGATGATAAGTTGCAATAATAAATAATCGGCGCTAGCAATTTTGCGCACAGGACCCAACCCCTTGAGGCTTTAAATTTATGCACACAATTCAAGAATGGTGTATGAGACGCTTTGATTTATTTAGTTTGGTTTTTGGTGGTATTGTATGGCATTATAGATGGTTATCTAAATATTTTTTATGATATGGTAGCTAGAATGGAAGCACGAGATTGACAAGGTCAGAGATTTATCTTAGTTTTTCGCTATTGTCTACAAGGACGTCTAGAATCGATATTTAAATATATTTTGTTTAAAACAAGTAACTTTTGTTTGCATAGTTATAACTTGAAAAATGTTTAGTGTATCTTAATGTTATTTGATTTTGCACCTTGCTGTCTTATATTATATATTTTTTGTTAACTTGAAGGCAGACGTCTAATCTCCAAGGGGATATTATTTCACTATTGAATATTTATTCACATCATATAGCATCAGGATAATAATATAAGAATTCTTCTTGGCTTTATATTAGCGCTTTTTACATATAAGTTTTTTAAGTCAATCGAGCGATTGCCTCTAAGCATAATTATATGAAAATATTAATTTGGGTTAATAAATCTTGAGTTAGAAGTATTATTCAAGACTTATTTGCTTATCTTTTCTTTACAGGTTAAGAAATTTATATTGCATTAACTGCGGGTTTACGTTTAACCGTTTGAGCCCAGCGGTTTACCAATTCTTTTTTCAACGCGTGATGCTTCTTTTGTTTTATATCAATCCATCCCTACTTTACTGAGTGAGCTGGGCAATCATGGTAAACCTTGTCTGGTAGAGATTGTGACGTGGGGTTTTCGTGACTGGAGGACGTAGTCAGAGGTAGAGAGAAATTAAACACAAGTCGTAGAAAACAACTATATACTAATAACAATAAGAGAGTACAAAGATTCACATACATACAGAGAATACATCGTGAGGACGTACATGTCCTCCTAAACTAATACAATCAAGAGGGAGGTCGGAACCAACCCTGTTCTAGCACTAGGTCTACAAACTAAGCGTAGGAGTTAAACTCCTAGTGATTTACAACTAAGCTTGGGTAGCCTGGTCACAACTTCCCATAATTTCGCAGAGAGTGGGCGTTTAGCGCAGCCCACTCAACTAAGCATTACATAATTTAAAGAGTACTCACCAGCTTGCTTGTAGATGTAGTGTTGGAGCCAACTTCACTGACTGATTTTAAGAGCTCAAGCAAGCTTGTTATATACTGCTGAACGAGGAAGCAATTAGCATCGTAGTGGAATCAGTAGGTTTTAGTTCTTAGTATGAAACTAAGGAAGTTCATGCTTCCTGGTTGCAGGCTTGTGGGTAGTTGGCATTCGAGCTGTTGGTGCCTGGCACGAATCTGCAGCTGTGCGGAAGTGTGGTAGATTCTCCTTAAGGAATGTGCACCTGCTTGCAAATCGTGTAGGTTGCCTCGCATATACGGAGTAAGTAGGCGGATAAGTTGCATGCCAACTAATGCAGTTGTGGGCGAAGCGAGCGCGCTTCTTCGAAGACCTCGCAGCTGGCCGCGCACATGACTCCAAGTTGTTGGCGGTGAGACCGCAGCTGCTTAACTAGCGTGGGCAACTGAGTGTGGCCTTGCACGCTATATTGTACGAACGGAAGAGAAGTTGAGTTTTGTATATAATATTGAATTGTAAATATTTCCGTTCGTGACACTAATAGTACTTATGTTTAAAGAAGTAAGCGCTACAAACTTTTAGATACATTACAACTGATTATACAACAAATTTGTATGAATCTACTTGCCGATAAAAAGACGCAGGTCTGTAAATACATTTTAAAGTAATTTTAACAAAGAAACTCGACCTAATCAGTAGAATCTTACTAAATCATGTAGCCAAGATGAAATTACATAAAATCCAAGCAATATATCAAACTACAAAATTATGATTCGGAAGAATTAGAAAGAATTTTCAGCTGACACCAATAACGTGTCATTAGCTATAAACAATTATTCAAGGTAAGGCGGTTTATTTATGCGAATACCTTCATTAAAATCTACTTTATGATAGTTTAGATGAAATTATACCAGAATATAAGAGGGCATTTAATTAAATATCATGACAATGTCATTCGTTAACAGTTTGGGAAACTGATTTAAACTTTTCAGTTTTTAGTTTAATCAATCTCATTGAACAGAAATTAATATTTAGACAGTATTATTAATAGAATGTCAATGATAAATGTTCACTAGAAGAAACTTGGCGAATTTAATGCAATTTAGTAATGAATTCTTATAAAAAAGTTACAAGATTACAGCCATTAGTGGAAAAGCGTAGCTTCTAAAATGTCATCTATTTTTCTCTATTGTACAATTCCCTAGGGCAATTTATATTTTCAAGTTAAACATTTCTGTTTATATTTTACCGTTTTTAATAAAAAGATACGAACTTATCGAAACTTTTAGTCTATCAAATTGACTTTTACAAAAGGCTTTGGGCTGAGCACGTGCTTTGATGCGTATAACTTTTTTTGTAATATCAACACATCTTGTTTGTGCGCCCAAGGGTACTAGTATATAATCTCATATAAAAACGACAACGAAAAGGTGATGTGGACAAAAGACTAAAAAAGGGGTTCCACAATTGACAGGTTGTCTGACACCCGATACAACACTCTGATTAAAACCCTCATAAATTATTAACAGTCTACCAATTTTTACCTTTAATAAAAATACATTGTTACCTATTAAAAAGAGCTCCAGGAAGGTAAAATAATATTTAACAACTACTTCTATGTCTTCTTTGTCGGCAGAAAAGTTTTTAATACATATAAAATCTAAAAGCGAGTTTTATTAAAGTTTTATAGAGATTCTTGGTGGCGCAATAACTTATCGATTTTGTAAGAATAGTTTTATTAGTCTTGTCATGTACACAGATCTGACAGATCCTTAAATTAAAAATAGTAAAACTAAAATTTCCTTTGTGTTTGGTTCAATTTAATCTTGATGTGCTGTTCTATTAAAATTTATTATTATTCCAGAATTTTTATTTGGAAAAAAAGGGTTTTCTTTCATATAGTTAGAACTGTAAGAGCAAACCCTACGGGATATTAGCGAAAAGCCTAATAGCTCTTTTTATAATATTGAGTTTTCTGCAGACATTTTTTATAATTTAAACTGTACATCAAATTTATATGACAGAAAATGCCCGAGAAAACTGAAAGAGTTTAATGTAGTTGAAATTATACAATGACAAGTGGGACAAATAAATTCGGTTTTATTGAGTGTAACTGTTTGATATTATTGCTTGGTAATTTCTTGTTATCACTGACAGAAAGCTTTTGGTGTTGCCAAGAAAACCAAGAGAACAATAGCTCAAGATAAAATACACAACAAAAGTCTTTGTCTTTGTTAAAACAACTGTTTTTTTAAACTCGAAGTCTTAATTAAATTTTAAAGGTTACGTTTTTCCTCAGTGCTTGATACTGATGGAATATGTTTCAGCTATTTGAATACTCGGTCCGTGGATTTTCCGTTTGACTAACGGACTGAGCCTCTATTTTGTGCCTACTAAAATGTTTTTTGTTTAACTTTAGATTTTAGACGCTAATGGATTCAAGTTCCTTGACTCTAAAATTCTGCTGCTGGGTAGGACGATAGTTTCACAATTTGGAGAATCAGGGTTTAAAACCTTCTGAGTTTTAGGATTTGCAACTTATATGTTTCAAGGTCGATGACAAATAACATATGCATAAAGGATTCGTATATTTATCGCAGGTGAGATTCTTTCCCATAGTTTTAGTTTGAAATGAACGTCTTGAGTAATGCCAGTTTGTAAGCTACAAAGATTTGAAGTTTTCTAAAATTTGTAAATGTCCAGTAATAATTTAGCAGCTTAGTAATAACTTTTAACGCTCTAAAGTTCTAATCAAGGTACACAAAAGTAAAAAGATGCTCATATGTACATACAGGAGGAGTATCTACAGGCCACTGCAATAATAGTAGAAGACTGGAATGGTCATATAGCTGTATCTGCTGCATATTGCCCACCAAACTACAGAACCAGTAAGGAAAGATTCAGTGACTACTTCCAATCACTAGGGACCAGATTCATATCAGGAAGGGACTATAACGCCAAACATCCGGATTGTGCGTCTCAAGAACTCACCTCTAGGTAGAGCTCTGCGACAAGTCATTGAAGAAAAGAGTCTAAATTACCTGTCTACAGGCAAACCAACATATTGCCCTTTGACCTAGCAAAAACTTCAGACTTCCTGGATTTTTTCATTACACAAAACAAAAGACATAGAAGAGACCGTTGAAAACCTCACAACTACCATACAACAAGCTGCATGGGATGCTACACCGGCAATGAAGCCCCGCACCAGAAACCACGACTACCCACGAATAATCACGAACAAAATAAACGAAAAAAGAAGATTAAGAAAATTATAGCAACACAGCAGAAGAATTAACATACAACAGAGCGGTAAGGGAACTAAAACATTTAATTTGTGACTACAAAGACAAATGCTTTAAAGAGTACCTCGAAGGGCTAACGGCCACTCAAAGCACCGACTATTCACTAAGGAAGGCTACCAAGCATCTCAAACAACCGCAGAAACTAGTGCCACCTATCCGAAGAGAAGACGGAATCTGGACAAAAAATGATGCTGAAAAAGCCGAAGTTTTTGAACAATACCTCAAGAAAGTCTTCACCCCTCTACCGTGAGACACGACGAAGGACACAGAAGAAGAAGTCGAGAACTATCTCGAAACTCCATTGAAACTTTCACTGCCAATAAAACGCTTTCCCATGAATGAAATTAATACCACGATAGACGGTCTAAAAATTAAGAAAGCACCTGGCTACGACTTCACTGGAAAGACCTTGAAGGAATTGCCCAAGAAAGGGTTACTGCTAATTTCGTTTATTTTCAATGCGATTTTAAGAACGGAAAAATTCCCATCACAGTGGAAGGTAGCCAAGATTATTCTTATACCCGGTAAACCGCCCAACGACACTACCTCGTACCGACCGATAAGCCTCCTCCCTATAACAGCAAAACTATTTGAAAAACTTCTTTTGAAAAAACTAATGCCAATCATAAACGAGCATGAATTGATACCCGACTACCAGTTTGGGTTTAGGGAGCGATATTCAACCATGAAACAAGTGCACCAAGTAGTGGATACCAACAACACCACTTTTGAAAAAAAGGAATACTGTGCTGCAACCTTCATAGATGCAAGCCAAGCCTTCGACAAGGTCTGGCACAAACGGCTTCTATTCAAGGTGAAACAAAAAATTCCTGAGAACTTCTATCTCATCATAAAATCCTACCTAGAGGAGAGATATTTCCAAGTCGAGCATGAAAAAGAACTCTCAAAACTTTATCCAGTAAGATGAGGAGTTCCACAAGGCAGCGTCTTGGGACCTATCCTTTATATCTTATACACCGCAGATTTACCCAACAACGAAGATGTCATTACAGCCACTCTTGCAGACGATACGGCCATCATAACCACCGACAAGAATGCAGCAACAGCGTCGCAGAAACTCCAAAGAAATCTTGATAGAGTTCATAAATATTAAGAAAATGGAGAATAAAAATTAACGCTAGCAAGACAGTCCAAGTCAATTTCACCAAACAGCGAGGAAGATATGCGCACCGGTTACCCTCGACGGAGTGCCAATACAGCAAGCTGACACAGCCAGATATCTAGGAATGCATCTAGATAAAGGCCACACGTGGCGCAGGCATATATGGAAAAAGCGTAAAGAACTAAACATCAAATTTAGTAAACATTATTGGTTGCTAAAACGAAACTCTCCTCTTTCGTTAGATAATAAATTACTCCTTTATAAAGCGACTCTTAAACTAGTATGGATCTACAGCATTCAACTATGGGGAACTGCATCCGACTTCAACATAACCATCCTAGAGAGATTCCAATCTAAAACACTTCGGACTATATAACCAATGCCTTGCAATTCATCACCAATGCCGAAATAACAAGTGACCTTAAAATTTGTACAGTGAAGGACTGTATAGTGAAAACGAGTGAAAAGTATGTGAATAAGTTACAATTACATCCTAATGTTTTCGCGTTGAACCTACTAGATAACAGCAATCAACACCGTAGATTAAAAAGACATTATGTCCTGGACCTGCCATTTAGATTTAGATAGCAAATACAATTACTACCATAAGAAATTTAAATTAGTTAATTTAACATTCTAAAACTCTATCCAAATATGTATTATATTATTACCATACTAGTTTAAGAAAATTAAGATAAAACAAAAAGCTTTGATGGTTACGGCTGAAGAGACGCCAATGGATGTCTACTTTCTTGTCACTCCGAGTACACAGTAATATTTACTTATTGCCCTTAACAGTGCAGATTGTAAATTGTAATCCTTCGAAAAAAAATATGTACATACATACTCAAAGATTGTTGTGAAGCAACTGATGGTACTGGTGGAATCGGAAATTCCATCTTGTCCTTCGCAAATTGTACTTCAATGGAAGATACAGAAAGACTTAAGAAAAAGCAATTTACAGAACGTCATACAAGGTGGTGATTTGTAAACGGCCACCTCCTTTTATAATCACGTTTTATAATACGGAAATTGGTATAGCCTTACTTACTGTAGCCTTAGTTACACACCTTCTTTCTGTAACGTAACCTGTCAATGTATACATCTAAGAAATTGAAATTCTCAAGATTTAAAACTCAATGTTTTAAAATTGAATAGTTTTAAATCAACAAATTTTCAATGTTAATTGGTTTTGGCCTGACTTGGTGAAATTGCATAATCATGAAATAAATAAAAACAATTAATAATCACCTGCCAGACAATTGTTTCGACTGCTAAACTGTCATTATCAAAAAGGTAATTGAAACAGCAACAAACACTTCTTTATGGTAAACACAATAAATAGATAACTAAATAGAATAATAGTAATTAAATATATAACACTTCCAGTAACGGGAAATTATAACAATTACTACTTAAGGAAAGGGCGATTATTATTATTAATATTACGCACGCTAATCGTGCAGATGCAGCCGACTTACATATGGTATAGCACAAATCCCCCATTTTTGTTACAACTGAGGAAAACTACAGAACGTTACTACGTTAACCAGATCTGTCGGGACTGCGATTCGTTTCCGTTCCGCTTGGATGAGAGACCAGCACACTAGCCGTTACACTACCATGGCTATATTATTACTATTACTAAGCTCAATGCATTCGTTCATTAAAGGGATCCTATATTTGTCGGTCTAGGATATTTGGGCGCGGCCATCCTTAGGCGCCGGACAATTCGGCGCAAGAACACTTAGGCGCTGGCACACTTCGATGAAAAGACAGTTCGTTGCATGTAATTTTTGAAAATTACAGTAAAACTTTCGGAGATCTTTAACCAAAATGTTTTTTTGGATTATTACTGTAATTTCTTGGGACAAGTTACCCTATTATCAAAGTAACTTTATTTTTATGTACACACAAACACCTTCTTAATTCCAGAATTTCGCTTGGATTGGTTAAATTGCGTTATTTGAGTGCTTTTTGCCTTTAAGCACTGAACTATAAGCACTAAGCAGTATCCATTTATATGAAATTTTCTTAAATGTAACAATACATACGAGCTTTTGTGATTGGCAAATATTGATTTTTTTTCTGATCGTATAGTATTTATCGAATACTGCATTTCATCAATCACACTGTATTTATTACCTGTAAGTACCTACACATTTTATTCATTACAATTATACTAGACAATTTTACCGAAGTGTCCAAGTGTAACAATTGTTAATTATTAAAATATTATTAATTAATATTAGAGTTGTGAAAAACCGTTTAAAACTTTGATAGATTGCAATGACAATTTTTAATTTCATACTGTCTAAATTTGACAATTTGGAAGCAAGGCTCGTTCACAATCAACTCCGACTGCTAGTCTGCGCCTGCTAGATTCACTCGGTTTAGTTTCTTTACTTTTTGGTTACAGTAAAGAGTAAGTATCGCAGGTAGTTGCTTATGCTACCGATGCGTTCATTGTCGTGTTACAGCCTTCGCTGGCGAATCATTGTTGCATAATATCTAGGAGGACTAGCTAACTTTTGTTTTAGTGTTGAATGCAGTTTGCGTGATTGATTCTTCGTGGGTAAAGTGGGCGCAGTGAATGTCAAGCAAGGACCGTAAATGTCAAGCGTAAAGTGTCAAGCGTGGTTTGACAGTTCTTATTGGTATTAATGTGCAGGAGTGTAACTTGTCGAAAGTCTCAAGAAAAAAGAAAGAAGAACTCGTCATACAGAGCAAAAAACTCGCACTAGTACTCTTCAATCACAACGCTATGAGTCGACTAATATTTCGAGGTTATACCTATACTGCCACATAGATGCAACGTTTGGAACTCTGGTGCTCGATTCTAACCTAGAAGCCGGAGAATAGATTGAAGAGGTTATGATATGATCAAAGAATATGGACAATCACCGTAAGTATATTACAATTAATTTCAACCAATCGGAAACCTTCAGTAATAAATTAATAGCCAGTGACATGTAATTAAACTGGAAACCCAGACGTTTGATTTCTATAATTTTAGTTAGTTTCTTATTATCGTTTTCTATTGTCATAGTTTTTTCCTAGTTGTAATATATAGTGAGTATCACTTAAAAGTATACTGTTCTCCTTTCACAGAAATCTCACATACACGCCACTGAACGTGTTATTAGGGAATTGTTGTTGCCAACTTCTTGTTGTATACTTAATTGTATACTTTTAAGATATAAAAGAAAACAGATATACAAGAGAACGGCGTTGTTCGAATATTTTAGTTTGTTCGGTTAGCCGAAAGAAGGAAAACTGACCCGTACCCTTAAAAAGGCGCTGAGACAGTTTTATATCGGCGGGAATAATAGGTGGGAAAGGATTAGAATTGGTCGCCATGGTAATTAAACATGTTATGAACTTACTGGGGACTTGTAAATACGGCCCAATAATATAATAATAATAGCTACAACCCATTACCTGGCTAATCAGTAACCAGGTCCCATAAGCTAAAACTTGGAGGAAGGGGCAATTAATAATATTACGCAGGCCTATGGTGCCATGACTTACAGATGGTATAGCTCAAATCCTACATCTGTGCCACAGCCAAGGAAAAAGTGTACAAAAATCCTAACCACACTTGCCGGTCTCGGGAGTCGAACCAGGCCGATCAGGTTACAGTCTAGCACGCTAGTCACTACGCTACCGAGGCTACAATGCGCTTGTAAATTTTAATGTAAATTGTAACATTTTACAAATAGTTTTATTTTATTTTACTCTGATTATAAGATTCAAATGAGAAATAAAAGTTTTAGCCTTCTCCACAGTTTATTAATATCTTAATAAACTAATATAGAAGGCCAGTAATTTAAATTTTTATTTTAAAAACGCCATTTAGGAAGCGATGAACTGCAAGAGAAGTGAGATGTCGAGGGTATTTTGTAAAGTTCGTATTATTACGTAACAAGCCGATTTGGTTATGAACGCTTTTTCTAGAGTCGCCGGTAGAGGCCACCGACAAATCACTGTCGAACATGAAACTGTGATAGACAACTTCTATCACTAGCTCCTACGAGCGCGACAATAAGCGTCACTTTTTCCTCTCGGAACTGCCAACTGGCTGATTCAGCATGAAAGTCTACCGTTCTGTAATGATCCAGCACTTGACGGGTTTCTATTAGGCTAGGGCGTGACCCACGTAACACCTGCCACTATCTCAACACCTCAAAAACCCTTATTTATCACAAATATACATGCATTTATTTAAACTTCAATACATGTTTGTAGACGAGTTGGCACTTGAGGCCTTCTAGCAGTACGGGATCAATAAGCTGGTAAAATACCATTTACTTGACTTCCTAGACTTTCGACGAAAGCTGATATGATGGTGCAGAATCATATGAAGGCTAGCGTGATACATCTAGGTCGTGCAACAAGGCGAGCTTGAATACTCTGAATGAACCATACAAGAAGTATAAAGAACGGCAAACAAAAAGAAAAAAGAGAAAATAAAAAATAATAAGCCTCAAAAAATCAACCAGTTAAGGTCTCAAAAGGCCTGTGGGAATCTTCATTGCCCTGCGCGTATGCGGAAAGTTCCCTCGAATCTTCCTTACCAGATAACGACGAAATTCGTTACCATAAGCTCAAAATAATCCAATAATAGGTCGTCAACTCAAATCTATTAACTAAGAAAATTTGCCAATATACATATGTGCAACTGAGGTTCTCCAACTCCAACAAAAACGATATCGCCAATGTATTTATAACAAAGAAATTGGAAGAAAAATAAACTAATCTTTATAAAAATTTTATCGGCAAAATGCTAGTGCGAGAAAATAAACAATCTCAAAGGCAACAATCAAAACATAAACGCCGCAAAAATGCCAAAAAATCTTGCACTAATTCGACTAAAAATTTATTAATCACTTACAACTGCCATAACAAGCTGAAGTATTTAAGTAACAGATAGATCACGTTTTATAAAACGTTCTCTAACACGCCTTTGTTAACACAAAAGTTGTTCACAATCTGAAACTAAGGCTAATAAAAGTCAAAAAATCAACGCGGCAATCGGGGAGTACAAAGTGTTGCCTAAATCCAAAAGAAATCACGCTCCAAAACAACAAATAATACGAAAAGATTGAGAACTCATTATCTAATTTCTAAAAGATTATTTTGATGTATATGACTGTATCAGTAATTTGTAACATAGAAATCTGTTAATTATGTATCGATTGTGAGCAGTAAAAAGGAATTTTCCAACAAAATTACATGTCTTGAATAAAATAAATATAAAAAGTTTCTTGACTTCATTTAGTTAGATCGGTGACAATTTATTACAAAGAAAAAATAAAAAAGAGGTATAAAGCTTTCTGTATGTACGACACATCTCTACGTTGGTTTTTCATTAGTTCGAAGTTCAAATATAAAACAAACAATGGCCTGAAAGGCTATCTAAACCTGTACAAAAACGCATGTGTCATTTTTGGTAGACCCTTTCTTTGACGTAAACGCGTAATCCCGCGGGAAAAATCCTTTTGCGGTGATGTCCGAAGATTGAGCAAGCTAGATGAGTGGATCTTTTCTACTTTTGCGATTTTTTATATTCTTAGGGATTTTGTTTGTGATAGATCTGAAAGATTGAAGAATTTAAGTTCAGGAAATTTAAATGTAAATGCTGACGTCGCTCGCGAGAGTTTTCATTTTTTTAACCTACGGAACCGGAATAATAAAAAAGAATTGAAAATTCTTTGAAAATGCAATCTGGATTATTATATCTTGTTAACGTGTAAGTAGTAGTAGGGTCACTATGGCAACCGAACTTATTTCAAAATTAATTCTGCTTTTGTTCAGGTACAAAGTGGGCATTATTTAGTTAGGACGCTTGGTGGGTTAGAAGGATGAAAAACTTATTATGGTCGGAGCTAGAAAAAAAACTTTTAATTAATTTTTTATTATTAATGAAAACTCAAAAAAAGAAATTAAAATACTTTTCAAATATCAGAAATGGGCTTTGATGAAAGTTCAAAAAAATTAAGTATTAATTTTTATAAATTTCCCAAGGGGTTTTATCTTTAATAAAAGTGTAAAAAGTATGAACAAGCGTTTCTTATTGATTTTTGGAATTGTTCACTAAAGCAAGACTTTCTTTAAAAGCGAATTGTTAGTAAATATTCTGTTCTGTATATCACATCACATTATTTTGTGCAGTTAGTCTGCTATAGTTATACTCAGAGGTTTCTCCAAGGCTGCGTGAAGGTGTGTGCAGCACAAGGTTCGCCCAATAAATTGGCAATGACCAGCGATAATGATTTATCAAAAAATAATGGAATATCATACTAATAACAATATGTGATAAAGATATTCGGGATTACAGATGTTGAATAAGTTTTTCTTATTATTTTAATTCTTACGTGAACTGAGAAAAGCCATGAGAAAACTTGGATGCAACCTCCACTCCTCAGGTAAGCCCACGTACTGGCCTACGGATCCCAAGAAAATCCCTGATTTGCTAGATTTCTTTATTACCAAGAAAGTTTCACCCAATTTCATAGATGTTGAAGAAAATCTGGACTTAGATTCAGACCATTCAGCAGTTATATTAACACTGAGTGAAAGGATAATTAAAAAAGAAGCCCGCCCCATGCTCGTAAATACAACCACTGTCTGGGAGAGGTTCAGAAATGATCTTCAAGAAAATATTCACCTTAACATTAGTTTCAAAACAATTCAGGAACTGGAACAAGAAGCTGAAAATTTTGTTAAAATAATTCAGACAGCAATTTTTAACAATACCAAGGAAATTACCCATATATCTAAAGGGGTTAATTATCCGATCGAAATCAGAATACTGGTAACAGAAAAGAGAAAAGCTAGAAGAAGATGGCAGCAGACCAGAGATCCGTCGGACAAAACCACCTTGAGTACTCTGTATGGAAAGCAACCAATAAGATCAAGAGGTCTGTAACATCAATTCCCCCTATAAGGAAGGATGCTGGGCCTTGGGCAAGAGATAATAAGCAAAAAGCAGAATTATTTGCTGATCATTTAACTGAAATCTTCAAACCCAATCAATTTGAAGCTAACACTGCCTTGGAAGAGGTTAATAATCTACTGTACGAAGAAATCCCTCCTTTTACTCCGAAGGAAGTAGCTAATGAGATTAAGACTAATCTAAACGCTAGAAAAGCACCAGGATTTGATCTCATCACTGGCCAAGTTATGAAACAACTGCCTAGAAAAGGTATTGTGATGCTTACATACCTCTTCAACGCATCATTCCGACTAAAGCACGTGCCTACAATTTGGAAAGTCGCAGAAGTGATTATGCTGCCTAAACCGGGTAAGTCACCCAACGATGTGAAGTCTTACAGGCCTATTTCTGTGCTTCCTATTATTTCAGAGCTCTTCGAAAAAGTACTTCTTAAAAGACTGAGACCTTTAATAGAGAACAATAGGCTGATTTCAGATTACCAGTTTGGCTTCAGACAGAAACATTCCACCATAGATCAAGTGCATCGAATCTCAGATGTCATCGAAAAAGCTCTCGAAGAAAAGCAAGTCTGCTCAGCAGTCTTTCTTGATGCGGCCCAGGCTTTGTGACCTTCATCGGGACCTTGGCATTCCAACTGTTCAAGACGAGATTAAAAGATTTGCTAGCAGGCATGAAGCCAGGCTACATAATCATATCAATGCAGAAGCTCTTCTGCTGCTGGACAATCAAGATCTCGTCCGAAGATTGAAGAGGACAAAACCATTTGAGCTTGTGTAGTGTTTTGGGTAAAAGCAGAGCATTGTGCGCAAGTGAGAATGTTTAGTATAGTTTCAACCAGAACAAACTACAGGACATTAATGGATGAACTCTAGCTTATAAGTATTTAATTTAAGATTTATTAGATCAAAATTAATGGTTGATCAGCTTTGATCAGTTTTAATGCAAAGCACCACACAGGTGTCTAATTAGGAGAAAAAAATTAATTCTTACAAAATCTCAATTTTTTCAACTTTTTTATTCAGTAATTCAGAGAACCTGTGCACACAACAGCAAATTTAGAAACCCAGTTTACCTATTTACCACATAGGGGCGTGGCTTAAGCTCATTGAGTCTACTAATTATGTCTACTACCAGGTTCAAACTTGGCTTGAATTTTTCCATGATCCTGAAGAATGGGGTTGGGGAGCGGATTACAAATGAACTTCAACCAATTCGAACTACTATGGCTCCCGCACCATCAAGTTTGCTGCAAATAATATCTTGCAAACGCATAAAAAGTTGCGAGGCTTCTTGTGGATGCCGAAAAGCTGGCTTAAAATATTTCATTATTTGTTCGAATTGTAATGGACACACATGCGACAATGTGCCAGATACATTGGATGCCATCGAAGACGAAATCGATGACGATGAAATTTTCGATTCATCTCCTACGGATATAGCGGAGGCAGAAGACAGGGATGTGGAAGGTGATGAGTGTCTTCCTTCATCATCGAAACAGATGCGGCTTATGACGTAAAATAAGTGCCAGTTTTTGTATAAATAAATGTTTTAATCCGTTTCTTATTTCAAAAAATTAATTTCCATTCATTGAACTTTGTTATCCCTTTCTCCACCTTTCCCTTCTCATGATTATTATTATTATTATTATCATCATCATCATTATTATTATTAATTTTTATGATGTACATGATGTACAAACAATTGTATCTTGCTACATTGACAAATTTTTATGATAATACGTTCTACCCATGCAAGTAAGAAAGATCTATAAATTATGAGTACTTCTTCTCACTATTTATAATATACATAGATTCACAATACACAGTATTGTCATTTTTCTAAACACTTTTCGCCGTTTTATGTGTTATAAAATGTTTTCCGTGTACTACGAGCAACATCTTCACTGATAATTCACGCGGTGCAATAGTTTACCAAGCTGTAGCTCTTATAGTATCAATTTTATAGAAAAAAAACTTCAAATAAATCTTATTGGAAATTTTGTGTTCTACAAATTTGGTTATTACCATTTTTAATATATCATCAACCGTTAACTATACATTTAGCAATACCCATGTTGAAAAAAGTTTGGCGCGCTATAAATATAAACCTATGAACTATACAGAAAAACGTTTCGAATAAAAGTTGTAGAAAATGTTATTATCTACGAAAATGATCTGTACTATTTTTGTCGTACGATGCACGGTTCACGAGATATTTGATAAAACGCATTTTCCAAGATGGCGGCTAACGCTCAACCATCCCCGTCCCGCCAACTTGACGTTACATTCAGGGGACACCCCCGAACATTTTCCAACAAGAAAACCAATTCTGTAGAAGATTGCATTATGAACCTACTTTCTTTGCTCGGTTATTGGACTATTTTGCACGCTAGAATAAGATTATTCGAGAGCTGAAAACGACAAACAGTTAGACAAAGAAAGACGAATATTTAAAACGAATATAAAAACAAAATGGGTATTATTGTAGATGTTCCTAAACCTGGGTTTGGAAACACTAACAATGGCAATACCAGCCGACGATTTTTTATGGATCCCGAGTTAGCAGTTGAAATAACAGGTGTCGACGTACAACTGATATATCGATTCAAAGTAATTTTAGAGGTTATATCAAGTGGACCCAAAATTAATATAAACAAATTCGCTCATTTTTGATTTTTATTAATTTAAAATTTATAACATTTTTCCTATTTTAGCCATATACCAGAACACACTGAACACGCTGAATACACTGAATATACTGAACATACTGAATACACTAAATACATTGAATAAACTGAGTATACTAGACACACTGAATACCTACAATAAACTGAGTAGGTATACTGAATACACTGAATATATTAAATATACTGAATATATTGAATATACTGAATATCTGAATATACTGAATACGCTGAATAAACTGAATAAACTGGATAAACTGGATAAAGTGGATAAACTGGATAAACTGAATAAACTGGATAAACTGGAAAAACTAGAAAAACTGGATAAACTGGATAAGCTGGATAAGCTGGATAAACTGGATAAACTGGATAAACTGGATAAGCTGGATAAACTGGAAAAACTGGATAAACTGTATAAACTATAAACCGAATAAACCGAATAAACCCCGAATAAACCGAATAAACCGAATAAGCCGAATAAGCCGAATAAGCCGAATAAACTGAATAAACTGATTGATTATACTGGTACATATGTCCAGTCACCACGAATGAGCTGTATAAGAAGTTTGATTCAAAGCATCAACCCGATTCCACAAGAGAATCAAGAAGTCTTTCAGAATGGTCGTGTTTTATTAAACTGTTTTTTTGATATCTGATATCTTTGATCTTTGATATCTTCGTAAGTTGTATGATCCTATCGTTTTTATAACCAGTTAATTAGCGTTTTTAAACCTATACACGTGACGTATCACGGTGCTTGTAAATACGTAGCAATAAGGTACAAAATAAAGCACAGTAGTCTTGAATGGTTGTGTAGTAGGAGAATCCTCTATCTCTCTACCGATTGGTCGTTTTATCGCAAACACAAAAATTTGTTGGACATTGTGTATTTTTCAAATAACTTTTCTGAGCTTTTTCTATACAGGGTGTTCGATAAGTTTCGATAATAAATAAGATCGGATTGCAAACGACACTCGAATCTTATCTAAGCTATTTAAAATGTCAGCGACGTGCGATATGACTGGATAGGAGCGCAGATGTTTATTTTCATTACTGATTTTGCTAATTGTCTTATTTAAAATTAAACTAGGCCCTACCCACGCTAGTGAATTATTCAATCCTACCTGCTATTTTTCTTATCAGTTAAATTACTTGAGTCGAACACGTCATCGCATCGCCCACATTTTTCATTTGTTTGTTGGACCGATTGCCTTCAACGTACTCGACAAAATAAATAATTGATAATAAAAAAATAATTAAAATAATCGGTTTGATGAACTATCATCAAACTTTTGAAACTTTTTTGCAATTATGCAGTTTATAACAAAAACGCTTGGCCAATATTCCTGTTTTTAAATTGGCTTCTCCGAATTTCTTCTCAACTCAGCACATATTATTTTACAATGCTTTGACTATCCCAATGCTGGATGAGTTATTATTTATTAACAAATTGATGAAAAATATAACAGGACCATATTAGCAAAAAGTATTTATTGTAAACAATTTTTTACAAATAAAAAAAAATTTCAAAGTAGAGTTTTTTTATCACTTTTAGATTCTACCTCGGACGTTCTTTAACCATCTGCGTTATTGTTCGTTATTTTTGAGACATCCTTTAGTATAAGTTAGCAAATAACATCAATATAATCAACATAACCCAAATACAAAAAAAAACACATATGTATGTAACTATGATCTTTTAAGATCGAATTACCTAAGAATTTCAGATTGCATGCAATGCCATTTGTAATACACTACGCTTTAGAAATTCAAATTGTCTCTTAAAAGAAGAAATGATACTCGTAAATAGACAAACGCAAGCACAAATGCCTAAAACATTATTTATAAGAGAACGTAGTAACATTTATACTCTCATCATAATGCTTGCGAGGAAAACTGATATTTATTACGTCCTCCAAAATTGTAACGGTAATGTAAATAGTAGAATACCACTGCCCTTAATACGGATTTCTCAAACGGACAAGGTTGAATGCAGTAGGAAATGAAAACAAACAGCTGAATAACGTGAAGATAATAAATTAAACAGATCTGTCATGAATATTATTATTATATAATCCAGTTTCCTTGACTCTAGACTTCCAGAATGCCGTTGCTTATTTTCTTGAAATGTGAATGTGCTTTATGATAGTCATAATAAAACTATTATTATTTGGAAAATTCAAATTTTAACTTTAGGAATTTAACTGGTGTTGCAAAGTAACTTAAATGAATAATATGAATGCTTGATAAATAATTTATTTATTTTTATAATTATTTACAACTTGCAAAATATATATATATATATATATATATATATATATATATATATATATATATATATATATATATATATATATATATATATATATATATATATATATATATATATATATATATATATATATATATATATAATGATTTTACATTAAATAATATTTAGAATGCAAATTCATATAGAAAAATTTATCGACTCTGCTGGGACTCGAACCCAGGACCCTCCACTGTCTAGGTGGTATCTCTACCAACTGAGCTATAGAGTACGACTACCAGCATAGCGAGAAATTTTCCATATGAATTAGATGTTTAAGCAGACATACAAAGTAACTAGATATTTTTTTGAATATTTTCTATATGAATTTGCATTCTAAATATTATTTAATGTAAAATCATTATTCAACTTAACAAAAATTAATTTCAACAAAAATATAATTAATTTTAAAAGATTTGCGTTTATTTCTTTTGACCAAACAATTATTTTTAGTCCTTTGGATTATATAAAGTACAAGAACTGTTTAAAATTTGTCTAGTTTAAGTTATTTAAAGGCATAAAAATCTTAAGTCAAAGTTATACCATCAAAACGTTTCATTGTCAAAACTATTTTTACGTTATCTTTATGTATTAAATTGTTAAAGATGTAATTTCATTCATGAAAGTTGCTAAATGGTGCAATGCAGCTGTACCATACTATGTGTCTTGGAATCATGTAATTAACATTTTTGCAATCCATTTGACAATTACGGTTGACGTTCATTTACGGCCTTTTTAGCCAATTTAAGATACAAGTATCTTATGTCATTTTGTTCGTAATGTCATAGGCTACATTCATATGTCATATTAGAATTAAAAAATCTGATAATTTTTATCGTTGTTAGAATCTGCACATTTGCTGAACATTTGTTAAACTTTTAGTTGTTTTACAAAATGTAACAAAAATATTAAAAAGTTTAATTTATTATTTTAAACAGTTTTCATTTACAACAAGTATGGTTATGAACCTATTGTTGTAAACAAATAAAAATTAAATAATACAAAGAGGATTATACTTAACATTTATAATTATTATTGAAACAAGATTTTATTATCACTTTTCTACGCTATTTATTAGATTGCAACAGATAATAACCAAGCAGGAGATTGGATTTTTATAAAATAAGCCCATCAGCTGATATATCGATATTGGTTGCCGGTTGACATTTTGAAAATCTGTCAACGAGGAGAGTCAAAGAGTGTTTCGTGAACCAGTTTACGTACCAACTGGAAAAAAAGAAGTCGGTGATTATATTCGCGAATACTTTCTTTTTAACAAAGTAAGTGTGATTTTAATTATTTCTGATATCAGTTAATAAAGACAAATTAAAAACAAATACAAACAATCATAGAGATGCTTTTATTCTTATTATCAGTTTAAGCTTATTTGAACTCTAAGTGTCTAAATTATTGTTTAACATTTATTTATTAAATTGAAACCAGCTTAAGCTCACCTAACAATCATAAATAAACCTTTTCTGAGTTACATTTGATTTATCTATCTTATTATTCATTTCCATTTAATTATATGTTTAATAAATACATTATTTGTTTTATTGCTTGGCGTTCTACATTTGTTTCAGTTTGGGTAAAACAAACAAGACAGCAAATATCAGAAAATTAACTTGTTCCGGCAAATAAATAAATCTTTTCCTTTAATTACTTAGTCAGTTCTTTATTACTTAGTTGCACAACTAACGTTAATTTCTAAATCTCAGTGAGTAAGTTTGTCTACAACAATTTTCTTAATTTCTTGAATATACTCTCTTTACAAATTAAGTAGAGAAGGATGTATTGATGCTACGGTGCCTAAAAAGTTTTAATTGGATTATTTGCTTTGAATCTTATACAAAGCTACATAAACATAGATTTTTTAAATATTTTTAAAGTTTTTAAGAAAGTTAAGAAAATAGAAATTTTAGTCACCATAACATAACGCCACTATAGTCAAAGCATAAAAGAGGTAATGCTGTGCGTAAGTAATGACAGATCTCCGATAAAACTCGAACACTAATTTAGAATGGGGAAATATTTGAGGTATAAAAACAGTTTTATAACAACTGTTTCTGTCACAGAGGGAATTACAAAAGTTTATTGTGGTAATTCTTAAGGCAAGTTCAAACGATGTCGGTAATTCTTAATAATAAGATTAGATTTTAATAATTAGATCAAAACTGTGTTAAATTAATCTGATAGTACTACTATAAGTGTCAGAATTGCACAATCTTTTTTTGTCTCGAGTACCGGGAAAACAATCCGAGACTTTTCCACTTTTGTATACAAAATATTCAATTAAAATCCCCCTTTAAAGTTAAGATTTTATTTCTTTCAACTTCTTAAGCAAATTATTAGTTAAAAAGGTAGTTCTGAACAAAAGTGTCGCTTTACAAGTAGTTCTCTTAACTAGTTTTTCTTAATCAGTCAACAGCCATTTTAAATCCATACAAATTGTTTATAAACAATCAACAAAAGGAAACTAATTACTTTCAGACCGTGAGGTACGATTTCTGATCAAGCCATTCATTAAGTAAACTGTCCATTCAATTATATTCAAACAAAGCTTCCATTCAGAATATCCTATCTTATTTATAAACAGACGTACTCTTTTAAATAGTAGTCTTCCTAAATACCTAAACAGAATGTTTTTACTTAAAAATTCACATTGAAGTAAGGTCTTGATCACGTTAATAAGCAATCGTTTTCAAAAAGTAGAGGGTTCCACTAAAGTTTTTGTGGTAGAAGAATTTATGTATGTACTGTTGTGCTTTTCATGAAATATGGTTTTCCAGTTAGGAACTTTTGGGAAAGTGATTTTAAAAACGAATATTTATACGAATATAAATATTGTCATGATATTTAATAATTTAAAGAAAATTTACTCTCACAATAATAGTTGATAGGCAAATTCTAAATGAAATTCTATAACTACCCGATTTAATTGTTAATTGGCATAACCTCACTTTTAAAATAACCAATTGTGGAAAAGATTTTCTTAATAAAAATAAATTTAGTTAATTAATACTGACATGCAAACAAAAACTCTTTAAGCAGATAAAGAATTTGTGGGAATCCAGATGTTTATAAAAAAAATTTCTTATAACTTACGGATCGTTTGTGCATTTTTTCAACTTACTAAAGTTTAGTTTAATTTTAATGTTATAAATTATCTGGAACAGACCAAATATTTTGCACTGAAGGTTTATGCGAATGTATATAGCAAGATATGTTAAGATATAGTTAACGATATGTGTTTGTTTTGCAGTATTTTTAAATGTTCAAGGTTTTAAAGCTGTTAAAGTTGTTTTAGTGGAAATACGTTGAGTAACATTATAACCTTAGAATTGATACACATTTTAATGTAAAAGTTGGATCTTGTTGATGGAATCACATACAAACATGTCTGACAAACTGCGCCTTTCTAACGTTGAATTGAATTATGCAATTTGGCTAGAATGTTCAAGTTTCTGGCATCTAAAAACATTTAAATAATACTATTAATAATTGAATGTTTAGATTTGTGGCGAAAGAAATGTGTAAAAAAGTGTTCTTATGAAGTAAAGTCATTTATTATTTAAAGAAAATGTTCTTTCGTCAACATTAAAATTAAGGGTATTACTGTAGTTTTCAACACAAGTATTTCTGATTGGATTCAGAATTCTGTTAAATTTTGTTAAAATAATTCAGACAGCAATTTTTAACAATACCAAGGAAATTACCCATATATCTAAAGGGGTTAATTATCCGATCGAAATCAGAATACTGGTAACAGAAAAGAGAAAAGCTAGAAGAAGATGGCAGCAGACCAGAGATCCGTCGGACAAAACCACCTTGAGTACTCTGTATGGAAAGCAACCAATAAGATCAAGAGGTCTGTAACATCAATTCCCCCTATAAGGAAGGATGCTGGGCCTTGGGCAAGAGATAATAAGCAAAAAGCAGAATTATTTGCTGATCATTTAACTGAAATCTTCAAACCCAATCAATTTGAAGCTAACACTGCCTTGGAAGAGGTTAATAATCTACTGTACGAAGAAATCCCTCCTTTTACTCCGAAGGAAGTAGCTAATGAGATTAAGACTAATCTAAACGCTAGAAAAGCACCAGGATTTGATCTCATCACTGGCCAAGTTATGAAACAACTGCCTAGAAAAGGTATTGTGATGCTTACATACCTCTTCAACGCATCATTCCGACTAAAGCACGTGCCTACAATTTGGAAAGTCGCAGAAGTGATTATGCTGCCTAAACCGGGTAAGTCACCCAACGATGTGAAGTCTTACAGGCCTATTTCTGTGCTTCCTATTATTTCAGAGCTCTTCGAAAAAGTACTTCTTAAAAGACTGAGACCTTTAATAGAGAACAATAGGCTGATTTCAGATTACCAGTTTGGCTTCAGACAGAAACATTCCACCATAGATCAAGTGCATCGAATCTCAGATGTCATCGAAAAAGCTCTCGAAGAAAAGCAAGTCTGCTCAGCAGTCTTTCTTGATGCGGCCCAGGCTTTGTGACCTTCATCGGGACCTTGGCATTCCAACTGTTCAAGACGAGATTAAAAGATTTGCTAGCAGGCATGAAGCCAGGCTACATAATCATATCAATGCAGAAGCTCTTCTGCTGCTGGACAATCAAGATCTCGTCCGAAGATTGAAGAGGACAAAACCATTTGAGCTTGTGTAGTGTTTTGGGTAAAAGCAGAGCATTGTGCGCAAGTGAGAATGTTTAGTATAGTTTCAACCAGAACAAACTACAGGACATTAATGGATGAACTCTAGCTTATAAGTATTTAATTTAAGATTTATTAGATCAAAATTAATGGTTGATCAGCTTTGATCAGTTTTAATGCAAAGCACCACACAGGTGTCTAATTAGGAGAAAAAAATTAATTCTTACAAAATCTCAATTTTTTCAACTTTTTTATTCAGTAATTCAGAGAACCTGTGCACACAACAGCAAATTTAGAAACCCAGTTTACCTATTTACCACATAGGGGCGTGGCTTAAGCTCATTGAGTCTACTAATTATGTCTACTACCAGGTTCAAACTTGGCTTGAATTTTTCCATGATCCTGAAGAATGGGGTTGGGGAGCGGATTACAAATGAACTTCAACCAATTCGAACTACTATGGCTCCCGCACCATCAAGTTTGCTGCAAATAATATCTTGCAAACGCATAAAAAGTTGCGAGGCTTCTTGTGGATGCCGAAAAGCTGGCTTAAAATATTTCATTATTTGTTCGAATTGTAATGGACACACATGCGACAATGTGCCAGATACATTGGATGCCATCGAAGACGAAATCGATGACGATGAAATTTTCGATTCATCTCCTACGGATATAGCGGAGGCAGAAGACAGGGATGTGGAAGGTGATGAGTGTCTTCCTTCATCATCGAAACAGATGCGGCTTATGACGTAAAATAAGTGCCAGTTTTTGTATAAATAAATGTTTTAATCCGTTTCTTATTTCAAAAAATTAATTTCCATTCATTGAACTTTGTTATCCCTTTCTCCACCTTTCCCTTCTCATGATTATTATTATTATTATTATCATCATCATCATTATTATTATTAATTTTTATGATGTACATGATGTACAAACAATTGTATCTTGCTACATTGACAAATTTTTATGATAATACGTTCTACCCATGCAAGTAAGAAAGATCTATAAATTATGAGTACTTCTTCTCACTATTTATAATATACATAGATTCACAATACACAGTATTGTCATTTTTCTAAACACTTTTCGCCGTTTTATGTGTTATAAAATGTTTTCCGTGTACTACGAGCAACATCTTCACTGATAATTCACGCGGTGCAATAGTTTACCAAGCTGTAGCTCTTATAGTATCAATTTTATAGAAAAAAAACTTCAAATAAATCTTATTGGAAATTTTGTGTTCTACAAATTTGGTTATTACCATTTTTAATATATCATCAACCGTTAACTATACATTTAGCAATACCCATGTTGAAAAAAGTTTGGCGCGCTATAAATATAAACCTATGAACTATACAGAAAAACGTTTCGAATAAAAGTTGTAGAAAATGTTATTATCTACGAAAATGATCTGTACTATTTTTGTCGTACGATGCACGGTTCACGAGATATTTGATAAAACGCATTTTCCAAGATGGCGGCTAACGCTCAACCATCCCCGTCCCGCCAACTTGACGTTACATTCAGGGGACACCCCCGAACATTTTCCAACAAGAAAACCAATTCTGTAGAAGATTGCATTATGAACCTACTTTCTTTGCTCGGTTATTGGACTATTTTGCACGCTAGAATAAGATTATTCGAGAGCTGAAAACGACAAACAGTTAGACAAAGAAAGACGAATATTTAAAACGAATATAAAAACAAAATGGGTATTATTGTAGATGTTCCTAAACCTGGGTTTGGAAACACTAACAATGGCAATACCAGCCGACGATTTTTTATGGATCCCGAGTTAGCAGTTGAAATAACAGGTGTCGACGTACAACTGATATATCGATTCAAAGTAATTTTAGAGGTTATATCAAGTGGACCCAAAATTAATATAAACAAATTCGCTCATTTTTGATTTTTATTAATTTAAAATTTATAACATTTTTCCTATTTTAGCCATATACCAGAACACACTGAACACGCTGAATACACTGAATATACTGAACATACTGAATACACTAAATACATTGAATAAACTGAGTATACTAGACACACTGAATACCTACAATAAACTGAGTAGGTATACTGAATACACTGAATATATTAAATATACTGAATATATTGAATATACTGAATATCTGAATATACTGAATACGCTGAATAAACTGAATAAACTGGATAAACTGGATAAAGTGGATAAACTGGATAAACTGAATAAACTGGATAAACTGGAAAAACTAGAAAAACTGGATAAACTGGATAAGCTGGATAAGCTGGATAAACTGGATAAACTGGATAAACTGGATAAGCTGGATAAACTGGAAAAACTGGATAAACTGTATAAACTATAAACCGAATAAACCGAATAAACCCCGAATAAACCGAATAAACCGAATAAGCCGAATAAGCCGAATAAGCCGAATAAACTGAATAAACTGATTGATTATACTGGTACATATGTCCAGTCACCACGAATGAGCTGTATAAGAAGTTTGATTCAAAGCATCAACCCGATTCCACAAGAGAATCAAGAAGTCTTTCAGAATGGTCGTGTTTTATTAAACTGTTTTTTTGATATCTGATATCTTTGATCTTTGATATCTTCGTAAGTTGTATGATCCTATCGTTTTTATAACCAGTTAATTAGCGTTTTTAAACCTATACACGTGACGTATCACGGTGCTTGTAAATACGTAGCAATAAGGTACAAAATAAAGCACAGTAGTCTTGAATGGTTGTGTAGTAGGAGAATCCTCTATCTCTCTACCGATTGGTCGTTTTATCGCAAACACAAAAATTTGTTGGACATTGTGTATTTTTCAAATAACTTTTCTGAGCTTTTTCTATACAGGGTGTTCGATAAGTTTCGATAATAAATAAGATCGGATTGCAAACGACACTCGAATCTTATCTAAGCTATTTAAAATGTCAGCGACGTGCGATATGACTGGATAGGAGCGCAGATGTTTATTTTCATTACTGATTTTGCTAATTGTCTTATTTAAAATTAAACTAGGCCCTACCCACGCTAGTGAATTATTCAATCCTACCTGCTATTTTTCTTATCAGTTAAATTACTTGAGTCGAACACGTCATCGCATCGCCCACATTTTTCATTTGTTTGTTGGACCGATTGCCTTCAACGTACTCGACAAAATAAATAATTGATAATAAAAAAATAATTAAAATAATCGGTTTGATGAACTATCATCAAACTTTTGAAACTTTTTTGCAATTATGCAGTTTATAACAAAAACGCTTGGCCAATATTCCTGTTTTTAAATTGGCTTCTCCGAATTTCTTCTCAACTCAGCACATATTATTTTACAATGCTTTGACTATCCCAATGCTGGATGAGTTATTATTTATTAACAAATTGATGAAAAATATAACAGGACCATATTAGCAAAAAGTATTTATTGTAAACAATTTTTTACAAATAAAAAAAAATTTCAAAGTAGAGTTTTTTTATCACTTTTAGATTCTACCTCGGACGTTCTTTAACCATCTGCGTTATTGTTCGTTATTTTTGAGACATCCTTTAGTATAAGTTAGCAAATAACATCAATATAATCAACATAACCCAAATACAAAAAAAAACACATATGTATGTAACTATGATCTTTTAAGATCGAATTACCTAAGAATTTCAGATTGCATGCAATGCCATTTGTAATACACTACGCTTTAGAAATTCAAATTGTCTCTTAAAAGAAGAAATGATACTCGTAAATAGACAAACGCAAGCACAAATGCCTAAAACATTATTTATAAGAGAACGTAGTAACATTTATACTCTCATCATAATGCTTGCGAGGAAAACTGATATTTATTACGTCCTCCAAAATTGTAACGGTAATGTAAATAGTAGAATACCACTGCCCTTAATACGGATTTCTCAAACGGACAAGGTTGAATGCAGTAGGAAATGAAAACAAACAGCTGAATAACGTGAAGATAATAAATTAAACAGATCTGTCATGAATATTATTATTATATAATCCAGTTTCCTTGACTCTAGACTTCCAGAATGCCGTTGCTTATTTTCTTGAAATGTGAATGTGCTTTATGATAGTCATAATAAAACTATTATTATTTGGAAAATTCAAATTTTAACTTTAGGAATTTAACTGGTGTTGCAAAGTAACTTAAATGAATAATATGAATGCTTGATAAATAATTTATTTATTTTTATAATTATTTACAACTTGCAAAATATATATATATATATATATATATATATATATATATATATATATATATATATATATATATATATATATATATATATATATATATATATATATATATATAATGATTTTACATTAAATAATATTTAGAATGCAAATTCATATAGAAAAATTTATCGACTCTGCTGGGACTCGAACCCAGGACCCTCCACTGTCTAGGTGGTATCTCTACCAACTGAGCTATAGAGTACGACTACCAGCATAGCGAGAAATTTTCCATATGAATTAGATGTTTAAGCAGACATACAAAGTAACTAGATATTTTTTTGAATATTTTCTATATGAATTTGCATTCTAAATATTATTTAATGTAAAATCATTATTCAACTTAACAAAAATTAATTTCAACAAAAATATAATTAATTTTAAAAGATTTGCGTTTATTTCTTTTGACCAAACAATTATTTTTAGTCCTTTGGATTATATAAAGTACAAGAACTGTTTAAAATTTGTCTAGTTTAAGTTATTTAAAGGCATAAAAATCTTAAGTCAAAGTTATACCATCAAAACGTTTCATTGTCAAAACTATTTTTACGTTATCTTTATGTATTAAATTGTTAAAGATGTAATTTCATTCATGAAAGTTGCTAAATGGTGCAATGCAGCTGTACCATACTATGTGTCTTGGAATCATGTAATTAACATTTTTGCAATCCATTTGACAATTACGGTTGACGTTCATTTACGGCCTTTTTAGCCAATTTAAGATACAAGTATCTTATGTCATTTTGTTCGTAATGTCATAGGCTACATTCATATGTCATATTAGAATTAAAAAATCTGATAATTTTTATCGTTGTTAGAATCTGCACATTTGCTGAACATTTGTTAAACTTTTAGTTGTTTTACAAAATGTAACAAAAATATTAAAAAGTTTAATTTATTATTTTAAACAGTTTTCATTTACAACAAGTATGGTTATGAACCTATTGTTGTAAACAAATAAAAATTAAATAATACAAAGAGGATTATACTTAACATTTATAATTATTATTGAAACAAGATTTTATTATCACTTTTCTACGCTATTTATTAGATTGCAACAGATAATAACCAAGCAGGAGATTGGATTTTTATAAAATAAGCCCATCAGCTGATATATCGATATTGGTTGCCGGTTGACATTTTGAAAATCTGTCAACGAGGAGAGTCAAAGAGTGTTTCGTGAACCAGTTTACGTACCAACTGGAAAAAAAGAAGTCGGTGATTATATTCGCGAATACTTTCTTTTTAACAAAGTAAGTGTGATTTTAATTATTTCTGATATCAGTTAATAAAGACAAATTAAAAACAAATACAAACAATCATAGAGATGCTTTTATTCTTATTATCAGTTTAAGCTTATTTGAACTCTAAGTGTCTAAATTATTGTTTAACATTTATTTATTAAATTGAAACCAGCTTAAGCTCACCTAACAATCATAAATAAACCTTTTCTGAGTTACATTTGATTTATCTATCTTATTATTCATTTCCATTTAATTATATGTTTAATAAATACATTATTTGTTTTATTGCTTGGCGTTCTACATTTGTTTCAGTTTGGGTAAAACAAACAAGACAGCAAATATCAGAAAATTAACTTGTTCCGGCAAATAAATAAATCTTTTCCTTTAATTACTTAGTCAGTTCTTTATTACTTAGTTGCACAACTAACGTTAATTTCTAAATCTCAGTGAGTAAGTTTGTCTACAACAATTTTCTTAATTTCTTGAATATACTCTCTTTACAAATTAAGTAGAGAAGGATGTATTGATGCTACGGTGCCTAAAAAGTTTTAATTGGATTATTTGCTTTGAATCTTATACAAAGCTACATAAACATAGATTTTTTAAATATTTTTAAAGTTTTTAAGAAAGTTAAGAAAATAGAAATTTTAGTCACCATAACATAACGCCACTATAGTCAAAGCATAAAAGAGGTAATGCTGTGCGTAAGTAATGACAGATCTCCGATAAAACTCGAACACTAATTTAGAATGGGGAAATATTTGAGGTATAAAAACAGTTTTATAACAACTGTTTCTGTCACAGAGGGAATTACAAAAGTTTATTGTGGTAATTCTTAAGGCAAGTTCAAACGATGTCGGTAATTCTTAATAATAAGATTAGATTTTAATAATTAGATCAAAACTGTGTTAAATTAATCTGATAGTACTACTATAAGTGTCAGAATTGCACAATCTTTTTTTGTCTCGAGTACCGGGAAAACAATCCGAGACTTTTCCACTTTTGTATACAAAATATTCAATTAAAATCCCCCTTTAAAGTTAAGATTTTATTTCTTTCAACTTCTTAAGCAAATTATTAGTTAAAAAGGTAGTTCTGAACAAAAGTGTCGCTTTACAAGTAGTTCTCTTAACTAGTTTTTCTTAATCAGTCAACAGCCATTTTAAATCCATACAAATTGTTTATAAACAATCAACAAAAGGAAACTAATTACTTTCAGACCGTGAGGTACGATTTCTGATCAAGCCATTCATTAAGTAAACTGTCCATTCAATTATATTCAAACAAAGCTTCCATTCAGAATATCCTATCTTATTTATAAACAGACGTACTCTTTTAAATAGTAGTCTTCCTAAATACCTAAACAGAATGTTTTTACTTAAAAATTCACATTGAAGTAAGGTCTTGATCACGTTAATAAGCAATCGTTTTCAAAAAGTAGAGGGTTCCACTAAAGTTTTTGTGGTAGAAGAATTTATGTATGTACTGTTGTGCTTTTCATGAAATATGGTTTTCCAGTTAGGAACTTTTGGGAAAGTGATTTTAAAAACGAATATTTATACGAATATAAATATTGTCATGATATTTAATAATTTAAAGAAAATTTACTCTCACAATAATAGTTGATAGGCAAATTCTAAATGAAATTCTATAACTACCCGATTTAATTGTTAATTGGCATAACCTCACTTTTAAAATAACCAATTGTGGAAAAGATTTTCTTAATAAAAATAAATTTAGTTAATTAATACTGACATGCAAACAAAAACTCTTTAAGCAGATAAAGAATTTGTGGGAATCCAGATGTTTATAAAAAAAATTTCTTATAACTTACGGATCGTTTGTGCATTTTTTCAACTTACTAAAGTTTAGTTTAATTTTAATGTTATAAATTATCTGGAACAGACCAAATATTTTGCACTGAAGGTTTATGCGAATGTATATAGCAAGATATGTTAAGATATAGTTAACGATATGTGTTTGTTTTGCAGTATTTTTAAATGTTCAAGGTTTTAAAGCTGTTAAAGTTGTTTTAGTGGAAATACGTTGAGTAACATTATAACCTTAGAATTGATACACATTTTAATGTAAAAGTTGGATCTTGTTGATGGAATCACATACAAACATGTCTGACAAACTGCGCCTTTCTAACGTTGAATTGAATTATGCAATTTGGCTAGAATGTTCAAGTTTCTGGCATCTAAAAACATTTAAATAATACTATTAATAATTGAATGTTTAGATTTGTGGCGAAAGAAATGTGTAAAAAAGTGTTCTTATGAAGTAAAGTCATTTATTATTTAAAGAAAATGTTCTTTCGTCAACATTAAAATTAAGGGTATTACTGTAGTTTTCAACACAAGTATTTCTGATTGGATTCAGAATTCTGTTTTCTATAAGCTTGTATAATTAGTATTTATATTTATGAAAGTTAATAAATTAAAATTTGGTTATGTACTCTAAAACGTCCAGATTTTTGTGTGTTTTGAGAAAATTCTTATTTACCAAAAGAGTATAAAAAGGGAATCCATATTTTAACAATTAAGTAGCAATATTCATCAGAGGAAAAGGTGTCTTTTAGCTGCTTCGAAAATTAAAATTGTAAGGTTAGAATTCAACTTTGAAAATAATAAAGAAGAAATAAGGTTATGTAAGACGTAAATCATTTTCAAAATAAAAACATTTATATTTGGATCGATCAATATCTTCGTAATTCGATTGAAGTATGGAGATTGAAGTGTGGAGATGTATGGAATAATTTTAAACAAAATTGTTTGGATAAGAGATGGGAGCCGATTAAAAATAGTGAGTTATTGAATCAAAGTTTAATTTAATTTAATTTAGATATACCTACATTTTATTAATTATAGAAAACAGATTGTGATCTAAAAAATATTTTCTTCCAATGTACGTAATTTTAATTACGATATTCCAATAAAATAATAAATAAAAAGATTATCTATTTCAATAATTTATTATTAGTTATTAAATAATAAGTTTAATTTGATTAGCTTTCATTTGTAATTAGTAATTTATTTCTGAATTTCTTCAAAATGTAATTTGGTATAAATTTTGTTCATTATCTTTTCCTTTTAGGTGAATTGTTAAGCGTGATTAATTTTTTTGAAATAAATAAAAAATGTTGTATTCTTTATTATATATTTTGTCATTTGTGTAATCTTATTTGTTTAACAACCAGCTTTTATTTAAATAAGAATATTCTACATCAGCGACCCATACCTGAAAGAGTGTCAATGTAGTGGGATTATGTCACTCCTACAATTAATTTGTAAAGTCAGAGCATTATACAAAATTTTTAGACGGTAAGAAGTTGTATTCCATATCATCACTTTTTGCAAATGATCTTTTGCTTACATTTTTTATAATTTTCCCCTATATTCATAGTAATATGTAAAATTACTATCCGGGATTTCCGAGAATTTCCCAGACTTTAAGAAAAAAGTCTCCAATCCCGGGAATAGAGAAATTGTTCAGATACAAAGATATTGCTTATTACAAATTAATTAACTTTAAAAACAAATGTTTTAAATACATTCAAGGCATAAATTGAAAGGAAGGTAATTTTATATTTTGGCTAACCTCAGGTTTTTATTTCTTTCTCGTCACCTGTGTAGCATGAAGTTAAACATAATATGAGTATGAGTTATTTGAATGCACTGAATTGATGGAAATGAAGTAATTGAGCTTAAACAGACTCTAAATGTTAGAATATGAAGTAGTGGTACAAAAGGCTCGCCTTTTTCTCAAAAATTTAATATCAATCCCTCAGCCGACCAAATCGTACTGTTAACGGCGAGAAATAATAAATGATCTACCTGATCTATCTAACGCAGCATTTGAGAAGGTATATGCAACCAACGCAATAATTTCAAGGTAACTATCAAGGCCAAAAAAATAATTATGCAATGCATTAAAATATACGGTATTTTGTTTAGTAAATAAAAGGTCTTTTTCTTAAATATTTAATTAACACAAGAAATTAATTTATCTTTTCCGTTTGTAAGCTAAGTGTATTATTCTAACCTTAAGAAATAATAATAAAATAATATTTGTATGTTCTATATAACACCCTGTATTTATACAGCTTTTAAACTCTTTCAAACTTCCCTCTTTTCAAGTTCGGGTTCATTAAGTGGCCCGTTTCATTATATCAAACCCTCTCTCCACATTGTTCTTAAAATTCCAGTAATTTGTAACGAATTTCCACACGATTGGCCTTTTCATCCACAATATACCCACCACCGTACTGCAAGTTGATGATTTGACGGCAGCTTTTTTATACTTTTAAGAACTCCTTCAAAGCTTATCTTTACAGTTTTCTTTGATTTATTCTCACATTAAGATCATGCGATCTCGTTTATAAATTTCTTTGTAAACTTTTGCAATTCTTTTATCTTTAACAATGTTACGTCTCAGATAACCCAAAAACAATGTTGGGAGCCTTCTTTTTTGCTTTTTTTTTGTAATCATATTACAATAGTTAACGGATTTGTTAAAGATAATTGAAATTCTGAAATGTAAAATTAATAACTGCGAGAGGATGGGAAAACCGAAAAGATCTATCTCGATGCTATTACTAAAGGCGGAACAATACATTTCCAGGGATCTATAACCCTTGGAATATGTCCAGCCTAGGATTAAGTGGGAGACGAGGGTTAAGGAAATTCTAACCCTGTGCCCTACATACCAGAAATTCTGAACTTAATTCTGTTATGAGTGCAAGCGAATTAATTGATTATTATAGAAAACAGACTCGATTAATCCCTCTTAATATTAAGAAAATAATTCAACTGGAAGATTATTTATTGCTCGAAACTTACTTATAAAGCAAATTCCTTAAATTGTTGTCAATACTGAAAAGAGCTTTAATAGGGGAAGGAAGAGGAAAAAGAACTTTAAGCATTAAGGCTAGTTTGAGGTTTCATATTTTGATTTATTAATATTTTGTAGTGTGCTACGGCGGCGTGACTAGTTATAGTTTTGATGACTTTATAATCAACTTTCAAAATTGTATGCTGCATATTAAATAATAATCAACAATTCAATGTAAATTACACGTTACCAAACCAACTAGAACGCAATGATAAGGTATTATTATTTGAGGTAATAATCTATTCAGCAACTTTTAATAATTAATCAGTTCAATAGAATACGCACAAAACTGAATTATTAGGCTAATAGATATTAACCGCCCAGTTACAGGTTATATTTGTTGATAATACAGTTAAAACAATCAATTATTGAATAGCAACAGTTATATTTATCTATTAATAATAGAAAGGTGGCAATAGAATAAATGCAAGAACATGCTTATAAAATGCGCAAAAACTCAACAAGCTGCATGAAGATTGCATCTTCGAGTCCCGAAAATAGAACTGAAGTTAAGCTCGCTGCAACTCGGCATAGGTGCCTAGTGAGCAGCTTTTTTTAATGTGTACGTCATGGCACATGACTTTCTGTTTAGCACGCGATACTAAATTTTTCATCGTTTGCCTATCCATTTCGAGGAAGGCTATCTCCGTCAGTTCTGTTAGTCACTTCGTGTACTCGCATAGTAAAATGAGAGTGCAAGTGTTTGCGGTTTACTTTTAGCGGTTCGTCAACATGTATAGTGTATGTATTTTTATCACTGTTAGGCAGAGAAAATGCTATACTAAATAAAAAAACAAAAATAAACAAATAAATAAAATATGTCTCCTTGTCTACCTTTTTCAGTGTTCTCTATCAATTTTTTTGCCTCTAGTATTCAGTAACGTCTTTCCTTAGGAAAGGAAATATGAGCGCTTAAGCAACTACGTAAAACCAGTTAACAAAGGTACGCCACTGATAAGGACATAGATGACGGATTGCCAATGTCTGACTTAACAACACAGCCATGGTAGCTCAATCGGTATGGCATTTGCTACCAATATTGAGGTCCTGGATTCGAATTCCAGGGATGATACATGTAAATTTTTAAAATATCTAAGGCTTCCAGGACGACTCAGCCTGTGAAAATCAGCACCTGGGAAATCATTTCTTGGGGTAATAATAGGCGGTCGGTGCGCAAGGCTGGCCACTTTATCAACTTTGAGAACCGAACAGCTCGAGCAATCTCAGCCTACACTGCTATACTCCTATAAAGCTATATAGGTTGCATAACCTCGATTTCAAAATAATTATTTTGAATAATTTTTTTGATGAATTAAAATATAGGTAATTATAATTAACAAGCACAGTTGAACACGTTAGGCATAAAAATGATATCTGAAAAATTAGATTTTTCATAAAACTTAGTTAATCTTTTTTTGCTATCTACGATTTGGGTGACGTTAAGCAAACTTTTCAATTTAATAAAGTTTAGGTTTAAATTTTAATGTGAGATTTAACCTAAAATAGACAAGGTGTACTGTAATTGGGAGATATCCATGTATTTACTATCTAACCTTATCAATTAATAGTTAAAAAATGTGTTTTTATGATAACGAGAATCCACGGTTTTGTAAGTTTCTTGTATTTCAGAATTTGAAAGCTTTTAGCTAAAGTATGATGATGCAAATGGGCGAAGCAACTACTTTATCACATAATTGATACAATCTTAAATGTAGGGAGTGCTTTTGATTAATGATATCAGATAAACAAAAAAAAAAGATGGAAAAACTTCATGTAGGAATTGGATTTTCATGTGTGAGCAAAGATAGACATCCGAGAAAGATAGATATTAGGGCATACTTGTCAAGTCTTAAAAGATACCTTTTGTAAGGTTGGTGCTATATTGTTACCCACATAATGGGGCCTGCTTATTGGAAAACGGTAACAACCTTTAACCGCAGTTAAATCTGTCGGCTGCCAGCTAACTAGTGTGAGGTCGTGGGTCTCACTAGAGGTCTTCTGTAATGGGCGCCAAGAATCGTCTAAAATAGGTACAGTATTTGCCGACAAAATTCTGAAAAGAACAACACATTTGCGACTACTACCAATATGGTCAACTTTTCCCAACCTTGAATCTTCGATGGCTGAAAATATGAACCCCAAATACCAAACATATACATAATAAGTCGTCAAGTAAGGGATGTACAGTGCTTTATTAACAATTAAATAAACAAATTATCGGGTAGGTCAATTAAAATAAATCAAACAAGGTGAACTAGCCTAGGCAAAAATTGAATGCAAGTTATTGATTTCTAAACACAAATTTGATCAGAGTGGGGATTACTGCAAGCGCGAGTACTTACTCTAAATCTGACTTAACAAGTCTCAAAATGTAACTGGCACGGTAAATTAACTCGAATACCTGTGATGTAGATTGCACAATCATTAATCGTGAGATTTTAATTGTTTAACCAATTCATTACGAGCAAAGTCATACGTATTCACTCGCAAATACTCCTAACAAAGTAATAAAATAAGTAATATGTGATAAAATTATATATATATGAAATAGATACCTAGATATAAGTGCTACACGCACACTGGGAAAAAACCATTTAACACATAAAATTATAATATCCAAATATACAGTAATGCTTTATATACAATTAGGGTTGTCGGAAGTTATTGTTGTTGTAAATAGTTGCTACAATATAACTGACTCACGATGCAGATGTATGTTATTCAAACTGAAGAGGAACGTCACCAACCAGGTCGAACGTAGCGTGATTCAACGAGACAACAGGAACCAAGTCAGTGTAATGGTCTTTTAACAACCCAAATATACAACGTAGTGTATGAAGTTAACGTAAGATTTATTAAAGGAAAAGAAAAAGGTCTTTAACAGACAAAACCAAATAACCAGAATGTACGGAGCAAACACTTTATAAATATCTTCGGTGCAATGTGACCTTAAAAGATAATTATACCGCCTCCGTATGCGGCTAATGACGATTATACATCGAAACCTAACAAAAGAATTAAGTATAAGAGACTGAATGATAGAAAAGTTAACCTATAAACTTACGAGAACGTGTGCTTCTAACCTCTAAGAAGAACTAGTGGCAACAAACCCAAAAGGTTCCTATCTAAATTGGAAAATCATCACAAATTAATCACAGATCTGCACCAATGCAATTCCCAATTCACAACACAAAGGAAGAGATTAATTAAACGGCGATGTCCACTAAAATATTCTTTAAAGAAGTTGACTCACGAACGGATGGAACAAAGTGAACGTCTTATCGAAAACAACCGGTCGTTAGTTCCAAACCAAAATGGCAACTACAAGGAGAGTGAATGCGAAAATCCCTAAACGCTATACAACTTAACACAAAAGCATAGCTATACAGGGTGCTACCAAATTAGCACGTAACAATATATAAGAATTTTTAAATATAATTGACGTTTGTCATTTCGACACAATAATCTAAATTGTTTATTTTATTAAATAGTTAAATAAATTCTACTTTTTAAAATAATTGTTCATTTTTAATATCGTAGTGGAATTATTCGTTGTTTATCTTTAGTTACTAAACGTACAAGTATTGTTTACTTTACAAAGTTTTAAACAATTTAGGTTATTGAGTCAAAATGACAAACGTTAACTATATTTAAAAATGCTTAGCTATAGCACCAACCTTACAAAAGTTACTATATTTTCAGATTTGGCAAGTATGTCATAATATCTATCTTTCTTAGATGTATTACTATTTGCTATTTTTCCTTTGCTCACACATGATAATCCAATCCCTACACGAAGGTTTTCCTGGAATACTGAGTAACTATGTTGCGCCTTTGGAACATTGATTGAAATACTGTAATTGGATTACTATTTGAATTTGTTGTTATCTAAAAACATGTAAATAATATTATTAAGATTGTAATATTTAAATTTGTGAAGATAGAAAGGTGTAGAAAGGTATTTTTAAGTATTTAGGCTTATAAATAGATGTTCGAAGATTGTGTTTATTGACATTTATTTTATAAAGTTAATTTTGGTTGTTCATACGAGTGTTGTATATCATTAGAACGGTAATTTTTTATCTATAAGTTTATCTAATTAGTTTAACTGTTAATTAAGATTATACATAATAATAAGGTTAAGGATATTTAGAAATGTCAACAGGTATTTTTTTATGTAAAACTCAAATCAAATTCAATTGTTCAGGAAAAATATATAAAAGGACAGCTATTTTTGTAACAAAATGTCTTTTATTTTACATCTAGCAGAAAGTTCACACGTCTTGTTCAGATTAATAAAAATTAAAGTTATGTTGACCAAATTTAGAAATGTCAAAGTTTTCAGGTTAGATTTTATTTGTGTTAAACGTCAAAGTGATTTAATTAAAAGTTTGAAAATAGAAGCGTTATTTAAGAACTGCCTCAATTAAAATAAAAACGATTAATTAATGTCAACGATGGAATTTTGTTAAAAGAATTTTGGGGTTTTGTTAAGTCTATCGAGTTAAATATTTTTGATTTGAAAATATTTTATAAATGGGTTGTTGACATATCTTTCTTCAATTCTTTGTCCAGTTCAATGATACCAGGGGTTTCAGCATATCAAGTTGGTATTTACAAGGCACCAATTTTAAAAATCAAAAAGAAGGAATTGCAATCCTAGTAATTAGTTTAATAATAATAAGAAATTTTAATGATACCGAAAAGGACACAAAGAATTGTAAACAAATTATTCTCTTTATTTCAAGAAGTATTTTTATCGTTAAACAAAAACAATTATTTGTTTTGAAAGGAATTTAATTTATCTCCAAATATATAATAGTTAATTATTTTGGGAATAATGAAAATTAATTATCGAATTAAAAAGAGAAAATCTTGTATTCATATTTTTCCTTTGCTATTTAATGTAAAAGTTTATTTCTATCTTTTTATTTTACATCAAAGAAAACATTTCTTTGATGGAATCAGCTTTCATTTTGTTTATTGTTCCATTGTTACATGTTAATAAAGAATTTTGTGTCGTTTTAATCTATAAGATTTATTTGTATATGTTTTTATCATTGTTCGCCCATAATAATTATAAGAATATAGCAAACAATAAAAGCCCAAGAGAGTCTATGTGGAAAGTAAGGCTTTTCACAACTACAATATATTTAGCCGGGGCATTTATTCTAAGCAATTAGTAAGTTGTGTATTTCATCTTTGTTACAATCGCATCTATGTCTGTATTCAATATTATGTATCCAGATAAATTAAATATCTTCATAATAATATTGAGGAAAATAAAGTAATTCTTAAAAATTCTCATAATTCTTTTATGACTTTTACCATTACCCGTTTATAATAATTTATTTGCTTTTTTCCCAATATTTTATACATAGCATGTAAATATCACGTGTAAGTCAAAAAATACTGTTTATAAAATCATTTTCGGTTTGCTTTTAAATTTTTTTTTATTAATGTAGTTTATTTTATTTTATTAATGTATAGTTTATGTATTTCGGATAAGCAGTTATATACCCTAGGAACAAAATATGTGTGGTAATGCTCCATGGCAAATATTTTGTCAAAATTTTAAGATTTTTCCACCTGAGGTTACCATTATAAAGAATTACAGTGTCATCCGCGAAGCATGTTATTTTGCCTTTTATTTTCATAAATGCTAGATTTTTTATATAAATTGAACACAGTAAGGGCCCTAATATTGTACCTTGAGGCACCCCGTAATAAATTATTTCTTTATCACTCAGCATATCTATACTAATATTATAAAGAGGAAAGATTTGTATGTTTGTAACGAATAAACTCAAAAACTACTGGACCGATTTCAAAAATTATTTCACCATTAGAATCCTACATTATCCCTGAGTAACATAGGCTATATTTATTACTAGAAAAAATTAGGGATCTCTACTAAAACTTAAATAATGTAGCCCAAGGTGTACAAATATTAGCCATAAAATGTATTTCTTCGCATGCGCTGTGGAAACTATTGATGATAGAACAAAAAAATGTTCTACAATATTAAGGAGCATATCAATATCTACAAAAAACTTCGTGATACCGTATGTCCAACTATTGTAGTTATTTCACTATAACTACTTTTTTACATTTTAAAAGTTGACAGAAATGCCGACCAAAACCAGACCATGTTATCCATACCTTTGTATTAATCATTATCCAAATAAATTATTTCGTATTCAAGACTGTTTCAATACCTGTAGATTCATTTTTGAATCATACAAATAGGACATTTCATTCAAAAGATATTAGGAATTTAAAAATGTCAATCTAAATAAAATACTAATAGTAAAATAAACGCCGCCGCGCCGTGGCCGGTGTGGCCCCACGCAGAGCAGCGGTCAACACGGCGAGGGAGGGGGCACCGAAGTGCGGGAGAGGGGCGTGTACATATAAGAAAAATATAAATAGTAATTTGAAAAAAACTACTTATGTCCTGCATAAAGATACATTTACTCTACGTTTATCCCAAAATGTTTAAAAATAAATGTCCACCCGTGCGAAGCCGGGACGGACCGCTAGTTATTTATATTTACTCATTGTGTCCTCTGGTTTAACTAATTTTTAAATAATAAGAACGGCATGCCTATAACTCACAGGTCCTCCAACGCATCTAGCTATTGCGGAAGGCTCACCGTGTCCAAATGCCTTGGCGAGATCAAGAAATATGGGTAAATACGGTTGGAGTACTTTTATCTAGTAAGTTATAGATATGATCTGTTAGAGTCGTTATAGCATCTACAGAGCATTACTATTGCAACGAAACCTTTTATCTTAGAGTGACGTCCTTTCTGAAAGGTTTGTGCTGAATTATTGATGACAGCCATTAGTGCTTTATAAACGTACTTTTCAAACATTTTTCTATTCTGGGTCCCACGACTGCCACCACCATTGCACCATCGCCTACTTGTGCTGCCGCTCAACACGTGCTAGCTGCCTTAACGTCAGCTGTAGCTGCCGCTCAACATCAGTCTCAACTGTAGCTACCACTCAACTTGGGTCCACTTCTCTGCTTGTACCAAACTTGCTTCATTTGACATCACCATCGTTAGTTAGTCTGTTTTTATGTTTTGTAAAATTACCCCGCAATTTTTACTTCTAAACTGGTTTTGTCTGCAGCTACTCCATACAAAATTTCATAATATTATATTGTTCAAAAGTTTTTGAACACCTTGTCAATCTGTAGACACAAAGAAATTGTACGACCGATCCCAATAAAACTTGAGGAAATTTGACATATTATTTATTCGCACCCGGGAAGAATAACTAAAACAACACATTAGTGACTTTTCTAGTGTATAGGTACGCAAAACTTGTGTAACAGTTACAAAGTTGTTGTAGTGTGAATCGTGTTCCTACTTTACACTAGGTTATGAAAAATAGTTTCTAGGTTATGTTGATTTCTGACAAACTTTTGTCTGATGGTAAAATGGCGAAAGCATATTGAAATTCATTGAAATCTTTTATGTTCTACACGTGAATATCAACCAATATCGAAACAAATATTAAGTTTAGAATGATTTATTTTTAATGATTTATTTGGTTTTTAATGTGTATAAAATATTAATAAATGTTTGACGTTTGATTAGCATTTGTTTTTCAAATTTTTAAACAACACCATGCTAATGCCAACTTCAAGAAAATTACGAAAAAATTCAAATAGCTAGTTTTAAATGCTTAAAACATTACAAATTAAAAGACCCTAACAGTTAATCTTCCCGCGCGCGAATGGAATACAGAGTAAGTGCAGGAGTAATATTTCGCTCTAGTAACAACAAAAAAGGAACCTCGTAGACTGAAAGGGAAATTTGGAGTAAAAATTGCTGTACAGTACAGTATACACAAGTACAGTGTGATTCAAAATGAGCCAGGACGCTTTGAATCTTGCGCCGTAGGTTTTAGTGGATTTTACGTTGTCAGTGTGGCAATTTTGAAGTGTGTTGCCTAAAATATAGTGTCAACTCGTCACTTTCTCGTATATAATATTTTGCTTTGCCATGTCATTTGTGGTTGTTATTGCATGTTTGTTTGTATAATTATAATGCCATTAATAAAATGAAATTAATTAATAATTACTACCGATAATTTTTAACATTTGTAATATTTTGTAATATACCTATACCACTCCTTTTTAAGACACATCTATAAAATAAATGAAGGATAAAAATGTCTGAAAAGTATGCGTGTTGCCAACGGAACAATAATTTTACGTGAACGTTAGAAATTCAAACCGTACTCATCATTTTGGACCACATTGTATTTTATAACATGTTCTGTTTGTTTGTTTGTTTTTGGGTGAGGAATCGGGATGGCGGAGCATCCTTCGTACCTCATGGCAGCGATAGATATGATCATTTGGCCGACCCTACTAGAATTTAGCCGAATCTGGGGGAATTCCACCCCCAGTAAGGATCTTTATCGTGCCAAACATCGCATTGACACGGGACCTACAGTTTTACTTTCTATACGAAAAGAAGGCATGTTTTAAATTTTTCTCCGCTATGAAAAATTACCAGCTCTGCCGGGGATCGAACCTGCGATCTTTGGATTATGAAGCAAACATGCAAACCACTAATCCACCGAGACTGGCTTATAACATGTTCTATTTATTTATTTATTTATTTTACTTTTGGGCAAGGAATCAGGATGGCGGAGCATCCTTCGTACCTCATGGCAGCGATTGCTATGATCATTTGGCCGACCCTACTAGAATTTAGCCGAATCTGGGGGAATTCCACCCCCAGTAGGGATTTTTATTGTGCCAAACATCGCATTGACACGGGACCTACAGTTTTACTTTCTATCCGAGAAGAAGGCATGTTTTAAATTTTTCTCCGCTATGAAAAATTACCAGCTCGGCCGGGGATCGAACCTGCGATCCTTGGATTATAAAGCAAACATGCAAACCACTAATCCACCGAGACTGGCTTATAACATGTTCTATGAATCAGATTATTATATTATGGTATAGTGAAGCGTAAAGTTAGGTTATAAACTATCCTATGTTACAATATTTATTTATTTAGATAATAATTTTTTTTTGTATTTTAAATCAAAGGACCATTTCGACCATTTCTAAATCGAAATCTTCTGTCTACGCCGTAGATGTATCTTGTTGCAGTGAAGTATTGTTGTTCTATTGGGAGATTCCCATTGCCCTTTCGCGTCTCTAGATTGACAAAATCCTTCCAAGAAGAATTTCATGAAATCTTGCACGGAGTAGCTGCACAGACAATACTTCACGTTTAGCAACAAGAAACAGTCACTTCGTATGCCATAAAAGATTAGAGTAAGAATTGTGGGGTGAGCTTTAAGAAAAATAAAATTTGACTCATAGATCTAGCCAGATCACTAGCCATCAAACCAATTCTACATATCTGAAGAGGCTCTAAAGGCGCAATTCCACTGAGGCAACATTTAAGTCTGCCCGTCACATGCGTCAGCAACACTGGACGACATGTGGTATGTTACATGTCGCCTGGTGTTGCATCAGTGGAATTGCACCTTAAGAGCCTATAACAGTCACGGCTATGTTTCGCAGTGCACAAAGCAACGTTGAAGAAAAAAAAAGAAGTAACATGGCATAATAAACAAGGGGTATTCTATTCAACCAAACTATTATATTATATTCAGCAGTATCATAAACCATCTACCAGAATATTCTTGTACAATGCAAAACAAAAGTAGGTACCCTAATTGTTAACTAATTTAATTGTAACTCTGATAATTGTGAACTCTTGTGTAAATGATTTTAAAGAATAAATAAAAAAAAGTTTAGTACCTTCGATGGCATGCGATTTGTTAGATTATAGCTTCCAATCAAAATACTGTTATACTGTTATATTATAGAATCCCTCCCATTTTAAAATTCGAAATGTCGATAAACTTTCCAACCGAAACTTTAAAAGTTACTAGAACAACCTAGGCAATCTTTCATACGTAATAATCCTCGACAACGGAGTAAATGGATTTAACTAAAATCTCAACTGTAACTGCTTATAAGAATTGGCTATTCGACTTGTGAACCTTAACACAGTAAATTGAATGTTTTGCTTTTTTTACAGTTCATAAGCATGACCAGAATAAGAATATGAGAATTAAAAACGTAAATAAAAAAGGGTTGCAGACTATAAAAAAATGAGCGAAGAAGAATTTCCAAACGTAAAATCTCACAGACGCAGTTAGGACGCGGCTAACATATTGTAGTAGTCCTAGTTTTGTGTGTAAAATGGTGATCGATACAAAGTAAATTTAGTATCTCTAGTTCTTTTTTAGAAAGCAACAGCTGAAAAGGTCGATATCCTACCCGCTTGGTTTTAATCAAATCGATAAAATATGAAAGGTCCCACCTAAAGCCTTTTGCAGAGTAAATTGTATTACATTTGCTTTTAGTCGTCCTGTTTTCCGCTGTTCTGATCCCGAATGATTCAATTTGGAATATGAAATTTAAATGCAGAGATACATCCGAATTTTATATAGGAATCGAGGTGGCACTGGTGTTCCATATACAATAGGAGAATATAAAACGCATATTTCACGCTGAACTCGCTTAAACGAAAACATCTACATTTGTTATCTCCTCATATATTTCGATAACTTAAATTCCGAAATTCTATTTTCGATCAACCCTTGTAAATTTCCCAGTCGGAAACACAGGACAAGCAGTTTTACTGAAAGTTGTTTCCACGTCGACCTTTTTTGTTTCTGTGTTTTTTCAACATCAAGAAAATTCAACGTAAACCACGATGTCGCGTCACGGTGAAAGCGTGTAATTAAACAAGGATACCAACAAAAAGGTTTCGGAAACGGTTATGGAAATTGTCGAGATTTTAGTGACGTGGCAGAAACGCCGGTTTGATCCATGAGTGGTAGTTTTGCCCAATTTTAAACATTTAAAGTTGTGGAAATATTTAAAAGCAACCGAATATTGTATGTAAATGTTTACTATTCTCCGGAAGCAAAAAATTATACAAGAGAAATAAAAACCACCTTTTGATCCTTTTTGTGAATTAGGACCCCACGCCTTTTGTGATTTTTTGCAAGTTAGATACGACGTGTTGATTAATGGGATACGTAGAAAGAAATTCTTTTTCTACCTTTCTTTTCGACTCTTAAAACCTTATGTTTGATGGTTTTTTCTTGCTATCAAAATTATCTTTCCATCTTTGTTTATTTTTTTCTTATCGTTTCTTCCAAAATGAAAGGCTATAAGGTTAAGAAGATTTTTAGTAGGCATGCATTAAATAAAGGGTAATATATCAAAAGTAACCTACTTTCCAGAATTCCATTTAAATATTGTAAAACATGAAGAGACAAAATAAAAATTAGTTCAAGACGTGAAGAAAATAAATAACTAACTTCAAACCCTTGTCGTGCTTTTTAGATTAAATTTCCAACTGTTTGAGAAAAATCCTCAAAAGTGGTCGCAATTTTATTTGGCTTATCTGACTTATGTTCTTATTTATGAATAATTGAACGAATCGAATAATATGCATAGTCTTTCGACAGTGGACTTTTGTTATTATACTGTCACTTACATCAAAAATATGAGATGGTGTGTCAAGGTAAGACCTTCAAGAATTCAATCAGACTTCAATTAACTAAATCTGAGCTCTCACATTGTACCTGTTCGTTTTTTAAATTGACCTACAGAAGTCTTCACAAGTTACCGACTTATTATTTTCAATATTTGAGCCTTCTCGTTGCAGTGTTGCTTTCGGATACACACAGAGATAACTGATAACTGATGGAGTTAAAGATGTCAATTATTCGAATTTTGACAACCTTCTGTAAATATCTTTTTCCTAGATTTTATCTCGGAGGCAATCTGAATCACTTATTTGCATAATGTGATGGGTCAAGGTGATTTAGAGGGTTCGCGTCGTAACGATAAAATTTGAAGCCCTAACTTAAACTAACGAAGCACGATGGACGTCACTGTAACATCAATAAAATTCAAAATACTGACTAATTACTGCAGTTGCTTATTTCAGACTAAAAACGATACTTACTGTACATTAATGCACCAGCTTAAGATCTCTTAATGACAAATTATTTCTCACATGCGTAAGTACTGCTCTCTATAGTTTATAGATTGTAAAGAAAAACAAGGTTTGTAGAAATAGTAAGGATACGGGGGCTATTTGCTTATATTGCAAGTCATTGGAATATTCTCAAAATTCGCAAGCAAAAAAGAATTCTGATTGTATTGATTGAATTCAATAACTAATCATAATTAGTCAAAGTCAAGAACAATTGTAATTGTGTTCTGATTAGGATCCTTATTGAGAAGAAAAGGTTTGCATAATTTATAAGAAAATATTCATAGGAATGGTACAAATCAATTTTAAAGACAGACCTTACTTCTATTATACAGTTTATCCTTAATAAAGCGGTAGAATTTTATAATCCTTTAAATTTGACCAATATCACTTGCACAATAGTGTCCTTAAATTCAATTAACACTAAGTACAAAGTACCTCACAAGTTATAATTGAAGAACTGGAACTATTGTTGTCGATGCTAAAGTTATAACAATTATTTATTACCTAAAGTTCAAGATAGCTATGTGTACTTAAGTTTGCAATATCCTTTCCTTAATAAAGAATTAAACCATGTAATTTTGAAAGAAACGTGCATCCTTTAAAAAGTTTCCACATTAACACAACTTTATTTCTCAAATGATTGCCATATCCCCAATGCAATATTATTGTTAACGGCACGAGTTTATGCAATCCCAAGATTAGCGTTGCAATACGAAACAAGACTTAATTTCGTGATATTTAGGATTCAATTAACTATTGAATTCACTTCACAGCTCATAAGCTAACACCACACTGGATTAATTTTTATTGTAACTACAACAAAATATTAAGCTCTAATTTTAAGCTTTTAAATTTCTGATCGGTAAAACGGAACGGGAAACTCAAAACGGTATCGGTAACACTTGATTCATACTTTTCAAACCGTAACTTTGTTTTATACATAAAACTGTAATTTTTGGTAACACTAACTATCATAAAACTCCAACGGAAACTTCTAGGGGCGAACCGCACACAGTTCAGGCACGAAGCCTCTGCGTGATCCGTCCGTCACTTTTCTACTGGTGGACTATATTAGACTTGGGATGCAAAAATATCTTTATGTTAATATTTTTTGAGAGAGAAAATAGACAGCCACCCTATTAAAGACACCACTGACACATTTCGACCAATCAGAGATTTGTTCCAGAACCTTCAGATGGGGAATTTACAGCGACCACATCTTGCTTTGTATCGAGAAACCTAATATTTACAGAAGATTGCAAACTATTTTTTTGTATGTTTAATTTCAGAGAATCTATTCATCCGAAATGAAAATAAACACGTAGAAAACACATAAAGTTGAATTTAATGCATTTTTAGACATATTATTTAATCGAGAAATCATTTTATCTCGTATTTTCCTTACAAAAACTAACTTCAAACTGTGTGAGAACGCTTTGGGATGCGCTTTCACATAAACGAGAACACCATTTGATTTAAAATAAAATTTGTAATTTTAAACCAACGAAAATGTATCGAAATATACAGGGCCGTACTAAGATTATTTGCGATAAATGCATTTAAAATTGCATTAGGATGGAATCTAGAATTTTAGCACGTTACAACGTCTATAAATGTAATTGCAAAGGAATTTAAACGGGTATGATCTTTCATAGCAAATTAATCGAGCTTCTCTATTATGACATATTCTGTCTTCTCTGCAATTTGACTTCACAACCCAGCCAACGTCACGCCAGCGTTACGTCATATTGATGTAAGAAATATAGGTCATTTAGTTACGTCAAAGACCAAAGAAAAAGACGTATAAACGACGTAATGTCACAGACCACTGACGTCAGTTGGTTACGTGTTCTGGCCGTAAGTCTGTATTGTTTTGTCGACGTCAGTCAGTAACGTTTCATTGACGTCAGTTGGGAAAGTACGCCAGACATCATTGTTGACAAAAACACGTACTAGTAACATACCTCTATATTCTGTAAAATAAAACAATAAATTATTAATATTAAACTTAAACATAATTTATTACATGTAAAGATCACAACAAATTCATTCTATTGAGAGCTCTGTGTGGTAAAGCTACCCACAGCTCTGCTAATGGTAATAGAACATATTTGGCTGTAATTGCATCAACAAAACATATTTCAAGATCTACAGAAAACTTGTAGATTTCTTGAATACCAAGACAACTAGAATGAAGCGGATATGAATAAAGTGCAGAAATCCAAAAAGTCCTTCGTCATCACGACATCTTGTATACTAGGAAGTACAAATATGCGTTGAAAGTGTTGTGTATGTCCTTCCGTTTTCCGTAAACCTGCCTCATAGCGAGTTCACACCACTAATAAATTAACAACCGCCATGTGGTCACGTGCTGGATCGGTTGGGCTGGATTGAAGACTGGATGGAATAATAAGAAAATGAACTTAATCTTAAAACATAATAATTAATAGAAGTCTATTTTATGTTGTATACTAAATGATTTTATAAAGCTAGCTTAATAATTGTAATTTGAATTTTATTGTTATCTAGTTTGACTTTTTTGTAATAAGTATTTTAAATAAAAATAACGTAGGTAGGGATCTTAGAATAATCAATATTAAAAAACACTAATAAATTGTCTCAAATCCCAATTATAACTTATCATCCCGATAATAAAAACTAAGACACATTTCGGTATAAAACGGGTCACGATAAAAAAAACAATATCATCAAAACCCGTTTTACACTGAAAGCTGTCCTAGTTTTTTATGATCCCGATGGTACATTGCGACGCACTACAATCGTTATATTGACGTCATAACGACCACATGTTGTTAAGAGTTGTCATCAAAATAACGTCCATTGACGTGACTTTTTACACAAATGACGTCGGTGACGAAAAATGACAAAAAATGACGTGATAACGACGTGGTCCTGTTAGCTGGGTAATGTCAACGTTAACTTACAAATGCTGATAAAAGGTTTTTTCTTCACAATGTTCATCTTGCTTACCTTATTTAATTGTGCTGCATAATTGTGGCTAAATGTATACAGTGTCTGCCATAAAGTTAGATCCATATGGGATTTTTTTTAAATATTTTGCTTAGAAAAAAATTTTTGCAGGGCTTCTTACGGGATTATTTCAAAATAATCAGTTACCGGGGTAAAAAATGCTAAAAAACAAAATATTCCTTATGTCGGAATATCTCGGTCAAACTCGGTATATGAAGGTAAAATGCCATTAGAAACATTTTTCTTAATAAATTTTTTCATATTTTAACAAATAAGGTCATTCTTCACCAATTTTAGAAAAAAATGTCGAATTTGACAGATACCTAATGTTACCTGTCAACTTTGACATGGCGTATTTCAAGTATTTTTGGAAGCAGAAGTGATTGCCCCGCAAAGTTTTTTTCTAAGCAGAATATTAAAAAAATTTCCCATATGGATCCAACTTTATGGCAGACACTGTATATGGTAACATCTTAATTTAGGACAATTTATTGGTTGATTGTAACTGATCACTGTTTCCTGCAAAATTTTGTCAAAAGCAAATATTTTTGTAAACCATTCGATTCACGTTGAGAAGTGCGTGGGAGCTATAATATTTATCAGCGCGATTAGTTAACGTTTCACGTTTTTTATCAGCATTATATTTGAAGGTATTCGATAAACTAAAACTGTCGTTTTACACACTTTTAATTACTCTGGACACGCGTTTCAACAGCTGGATTGCCATCTTCAGCGGTACTGAACAACTTAACTAAAACCTAAAATCTAACCTTATATACCTACAGAACTTTACGGTTCACCGGTAATCGGTCAAGTTTGACTAACCGGTCAAGCTTAACTGATTACCGGAGCAATTCTAAAAAACTGGATGTTATAGGGTCTAAATTATTTTTTCCTACTTTTTAGGTTATATGAATTAATAAGCAAAATTTTGGTTTACCGCTTAATAAAATATTAACATTAATGCACGATTTGACTTAATGCTACCTTTTCTACAAAAAAAGTATTTTCGTAAGTACTATTGAATAGATATTTTCGGTTTGTTTCAAAAGTACATAGATCCATACATCTTTATTTTGGAAAGTTACGTACTGAATAATTATTGTTTATGATTGATTTATATTTAAAAGATGATAATGATTGATTTCTGATTGTGCACGAAGTGTTATAAAATTATATTTTTTAACTTGATGTGTTGTTAATGATTATGATTTATTGTTGAATTTATAGCATTTTGATTTAAAGTAACACGACGTAACAGTCGATTTGCCGGACTCTAAATAAATAATATTTTTAGGTTATTGTTGTATTTTATAAGTTAAGATATAGTGGGACTCCTTATTAAAATCGCGAGCAAGCCGGTCAGAAAATTCCTGTTATGCAGTTGCCACAACTTAAAGCTGCCTCAAGGTAATAGTAGTCCCGGTGTCCTGCTATGTTTACATTTATACAACAAACAGTGACCTGAATAAGATTAATTAGAATCCTAACAACGTCTGCTACAAAATTGATTGTCATTGTCCAACTCTACATAAGCGAAATGGAAATAAAACACAATAGTTTACAAATCATCTCTTTTTAATAATAAATCGTAACAATAATCAATCCGTCTATAAATTGTCAATAAGGAAACTGCATCTTACATTTAAATTAAACGGAGAAATTTAGTAGTACTTACGAATACTTTTTCTGCAGAATAGGTAGCATTAATTTAAATCGTGCAACAATGTAAATATTCAATTAAACGGTTTTGTAAAAAGTATCTGTTTTGTTTATTAATCATTTAACTAAAAAGTAAGAGAAAAATAGTTTGACAATTATTGCGGTATGTAAAAAAGCTTTAAAAAAGGTTTAACAACCTTGAACCGGCTTTTTAGATTTTCCGGTCCGTTGTTTACAACGGGAAGATAAACTGATCTATTTTTAAGTATTGTGTTGATGTGATATAGCGATTAATGTATCTATTAATTAATGATTACTGTCCTTTTTTACATTAGTTTATGAGTAATTGTTTTCACTCTTTGACATTTTTATTTGATGAAAGTTTTGTAGTAAGGTAGAAGTGATTTAGCTGTTCGCATAATATAAACCGTTGAAATGTCATTTTACGTTAATTTAAGCAATTAATCGTATATTGAAATCTGGTATACATTTTTTGTTATTTCCCTCATTTTCTAGACGTTATTAGAATATCTGTCAAGATTTCCTTTTCAATAGTGTAATAATTACCTTCACGTTAATTTATGAAGTCTACTTATATATATTTTTGTGTATCGTTTGGTACTATTGATATTTTAACAGTTTTATTGTCAAATCTATTAATGAATTCATAATAATAGTAACAATTTGGTTAACTATTGATGTATCAAAATTTAAAACCATAGTTAAGGTTAATACGTACTACATTTAAGAGAAAAAGTTGATACCATATTCTAAAGTCTTAAATCAGTAAAAGTAATACCTCACACAATCAGTGCTTTTTAGAGGTTATACTTCAAAACAAATCCCCCGCTTAAGTAATTGTGATTGACAGGATTAACTGCGACCCAGTTGGAAATATCCTCAATGCGGGTTTCTGTTAGATGTCAGAAACGGAATATAAAATTTTTAGACTTCTTACTAACATTAATTTGGTTCTAGCAAATTGTAAAAACTAATTCATCAAGATGATTTCGGACAATCGTCGAGGATTTTTGAAGCGACACCGAATAAATCTAACATAATCCTCTCATTGGAGAACGTGTTAAGAGGTTTTAGTGTGTTAAACTTCCAGGAAAAATAACATTTCATAGCCTCGCTACAACTGATAACACTAAATGAGATCTTCCACTCTCTAATAGCTCCACTGTATCATAATCCCTTTCAAAAAAACCTATCTTTCATCACGTATCCTGTTCGTCATTGAAAAGGAAAAACGAAATATTTGCTAAGCCATTATTGGTCGTTTTTCGATTTCAGTTCTCAAACTTAAACTGACACGCGAGGGATTTTCGGTGACTCGAAACTGATTTTGACATATAAAAGCAAACAAAGATTAACAGAAATTGAATTTGTTAGAGTAGAAATATAAACAGCAGAATAAACAACACCTTCTCTTTAGAAATAAAGAAGTAAACATTTTGAGGTTTTTCGCGTTTGTTCTCAAGCACACGTCAGAAAAAAGGTAGCACCAATACGTGTAAACTTGAAAATTGCTACTAATGTAGCTAAAAGTAACCGATGCTTTTAGCAGTAGTGCAATAAACGATGTAGTTGTATGCCTGAGGAGAGTTTCAAATGTCCCAAATGAAGTCGTAACTCCTGAAGTTATAAATCGTTTAGAAAATACACTTCGTTTAAATTAAAATTTACAACGAGCTGAGTTAGGTAATGGTTGAAGAATAAATGGGGCTTTAAATTTTTACAGTTTTTTAGATTTTTGTTAGGATATGGCGGTTGTTGGTTTTACAATAATTTTTTCGCGTGTTTCTTTTTCTGTTGATTTTTAAGTTAAACAAATGTATGTACAGGAATTTTCACTTAAGCACTTAAAACAATTAAGCCTTTATTTGAATAAGCAAATAAAAAGGGGAAAAGCGAAAAAATATTTTATTGGTTTATTTTAATTTTTCATATTAATGAAATATAAATAGTAACCTAAAATTTTTTAACTCTGTTTGACTACTTAAAATTTCATTACGTTTCTTTATGAGAAACACTTATTATTATTCAGAAAGGCTTCATTTTTGTACTAAAAGTTGTATTTGTACATAAAAGTTTTTTTTAATATTGGACTGTTAGCGATATTAAACGAAAAGTTGAATTGAGAAAATATTTTTAATTGGTGTCTAACAGCAAAAAATGTTTCTCAAACCTTAGTACCGCTGAAAATAAATAAATTAATTAATTAATAAATATTGAGATAATATGAATCCATCTCATTGAAAATTTATTGAACGATTCGGTCGTAAACGTAAAAATGATTATTACAGGCAATAAAATAAAATAAATATGCTAGGATGTTAGGTCTAATTAAATCTAAAGGCTACACATTGGGTCACAGATAGTTTCATCAATACTTAAAATAGGAATCAAGAATAAAATCTCATGCAAACATAACCTCAATTTTTATATGTAAAAAAGGTTTGTTTTTAAAAAAAGATATCAATTATTTAGATTGTTTCATGATAATACATGTTTATGCAACCCAAGTTGCATATTAGGATGGTTTTTCCATTTGTCTGGAAGATTTAATCTTCCTGTTTCAATTTAGGGTCTACGATTATAAACGTAGGATGAATTTTTCTGTTTTCCAAGAAACTGACTCAGTTTCTGGCTGATATTGAACTAAGAATATGTAAATTATGTCAATCCTGTAATGACTAATATAGCACAATAAACTTATAAACGACTTCGTTGATGTGCTTCGTGTTTCACGCTTATTGATTCTTGTATAACTTTTCTCACCATTGTTTTAATGCAAACACTTGAAGGACTGTATGCTGGACAATTTGACTATAATTTGACTTCATTTGAGTTGATTTGAAAATGGATTTTTGTAGATGCATCATTGGGTTTACAGATCGTAGCAAGGAATCTTAATGTATGATTTTCTTCTATTGTAAAGATGTTCCTGTGTAAATTTTATATGCATTAGTTATATTGTGTAATAATGTATCCATTTTGTAAAGGATACAGATGGATTTATTGAATTTTGTGTGTAATTAGGTCATAATGAAATTTGTTCATTATCAATCGTTTTTGTCTAAAATCTTCGTTATGGTACAAAGTAGAATATGAGTGTATTATATTGCTTTGATCGTTGTTTTACCAGCAATAATCCTATCTTTATAGAATTTAGATCCGTGAAAAACTTTATCAGCTGTGTGGAAATAGTGACGTCATAGAAATTTCACGCGATGCGGTTGTTTAAAAAAGTGACAGAATCGGAATTTGTTTCTACAAAACCTATATAAGCTCCAGCCAAAATTAACAAATTGAGTAGATCAAAAGCATTTGGTAGATCCGCGCTCGGCTCGAGACTCAAATTCTGCAAATTAAGTTGGGTTATGTGTTAATCATATGATTGTCTTTATGTTTATGTCAACAAAATAAAATTTAACAAAGTTTTAAAGAAGAATTTACCTGGACATTTTAAAAATATTAAAGAAGATTTATTTGTTATTCAACAATTATATGGAGGTGTGAACGAGTTATTTTAAAATAAATTGAAGAAAATTTATTTCCATTATTGATTAAAAAAAATCGACGTATTTATAATACAAAATCAACTGACAGATGTGGATGCAGTAGTACCAATATAAAAGGATATTGGAGTGAACATTGAGTTACTTTATATACCAGGTTGGTCAAAATATAAGGTTTTGATTTGATTTGTCAATAACTTATACAATAACAATTTATAAAGATAATCTGAATAATTTCAGAATCCAATTTTTTTAACTTTAAAAGTTTTTAAAAGAATTCATTTCTCATAAATAAAACAAATTAAATTTCTGTATTAAAATTTAATTTCCATAATGTGAAGTATTTTGAACATTTGTAAATATTTTTATTTGATTATTGATTTATGTTAGTTTGCTCAAGTGAAGAACTATTATAGCCCTATGTCAGGTTATTAACGACGACTTAACACACTTGAGCAAGCTTAGGAAGGAATTTCCTATTTGACTTTATTGTTCTATTTTTAAATAATTTTCTTTTTAGTTTTCTTTGAGTTTGATTTTCATTTGATTTTCTTTAATTAAATAAAGATTGTGTTTTTAATTTATTTATGTGTTTAATTGATGTGTATACAAGCATCCATTCCTTTCTCTCTTCATATTTAGAGTTTAGCCTGCTGTTGTCCAGTGGCGGAAGCCCAAGTGTCTTCATTGTAAGTTTTTCTTTTCTTTCAGGTATAAGAATCAATAAGATTTTATTAATTCTGTTAACAATATGATTTTGTATTAGTTTATTATTAGTTCTAAAATGTACTATAAACGAACTTTATAAGTTGGTACCAATGAAATTTAAACAAACAATAATAATTTTCTTCTTGAGAATATGCAGATTTATGAATTATAAATATGTTGATAAATGATGAAATAATGTTATATTAAAGAGAAGAGTTGTTTAATAAAAGAATTAAAAGTGATATTTTAACAAATTCAACTATTTCATGCTCTATCGAATTAAACCTGAGTTAGCCGATTGGGAAAAGAAAAATATTTGAGGTGTATTTTATTTTATTTTATCATTTAAATCACCGCACATATTTTATGGTTTGCCCTGAACGTGGGGCATATATAGTTAATACACCGCAATATATAATAATAAATAAATAATAATTTTAAAAGTAGTTCATTCATACTATATTTTAAACGGTGCCTCCAATCCACACATTTGTATTTGACTTGTACCAATACGAATCTCGGTACCGTAGTTACCTTTTTCATAGCTAAAGCTATTTTTAGTTATTAATAAAACCATTTTAGCCGTGAGAAAGACAAGTTTATTACCGAAATACGTATTTAAGTCAAATATAAATGTGTGGTTTGAAGACACCTTGAAATCTTATTAGTAATGTTATAAATTATTAGTAAAGTAGTTTGTTTATAAAATGCAATTTTCCAGTTTGGCAAACCGTTTTGGTTGACAAAAATCTTGAACCGTTTAGTACGCTATTCACTTCAGATCTTTAGCGTTGGCTTAGCTTCGGCTCCTTTTCTTGGATATGTTCATCATGCGGTTTTCTTGTTCAGTTCTGACTGTGAACAATCTTAGGTCATTTGCGGTTCAACACCTGAAAGTCCCTTTTTGCGATTGCAAAACTGTGGGGCTGGCGGAAATAGTCACACATTGGATCGAGTTAATAGAACAACCGATCGAAATTAATTACTTGCCTATCCTTAACCAACATATTGATTTAAGAAACTGTTGTAACAGACAAAAATACCGAGATTGAAATAAAAATAAAACACCCCAATATATTTTAATCCAATAGACTAACTCACTCCTCTTATTTTTGTTTGAGCCCGAAACAATCGTAGAACGCCATTGAATGAACTTGCCAATCTTTATACCTTACTCCAAAAACACCTGGATTTAAACAGCTGGACGAGAACAGTTTGGATATTTTTTATCGTACAAATAGATAAATAAATTATACAATACACAAATAAATAAACAATTTTATTAAAGTAAAAACACAGATTTTATTTATTTAACAAAGAAAATATATGAAAAAGGTATAAGAAAAACATCGAATGGAATAAATAAAAATCCAGCAAGGATTATTAAAATGGTAATGATAATATAAACAAGTTTTATTTGAGCAAACATGTTACTATAGAGTTCACGTGAACTTTAACTAACCAAAAAGAATAAGTGGGCATACTAATAACTAAATAAAAACTACAATTTTTACTCAATTTCTACAATAAATAATGCTAGTGAGCTCTTTCCGTTAATTTAATATCAGAAATAATAATTAAACGCACTTACGTTATTCAAAATTCGTTAACGAATCACTGCAATTATATATCCGCCGGGAAAATAAGCGGTACAGGAAACACTGCATTAACCTTGACAAATACTTAACGTTTACTGGTGAAATTTATTTCATTAAATTAAAAGAACTAATAATAGAAATTACATTAAATTCCATAGAGAAGTAGTAATGATTCTTTTTGAATACAAAAATGTTTATAAAGGTAAGTGTAACTTATTTGCTAACAATAATAATAAAGGGCACATAATCCCATTTTTATTTTCCTTTAATAATTTTTGAGTTAACAGCGACGTGGTTTCACCTTTGTAGTTTATGCTAACTAAAATTGTTTTTCATTGCAGGTCTTTATATACATACATTTTGCAAAATAATGAAAATTAACAAAATCGAACGCCACTGACGTCACATAAATTCAACAATGATAAAGATAATCGAATTTCTTAATTCTATTTACATAGGAATGTAGTTCGTAAAAAGACAAACAAATTAATATAACATACGTATGATGTAATTTGCCTCGTAAGCTGGGAATTCATTAAAGATGATAATCGTCAAATGGGTAAATAAAATCTTTATTATTTGTATTACAACACATAGCTACTTTCCTGCATACACAACAGAACACAACAAATTACCAGAAAAAAAAACTAAAGAATAAGTTTGACAACACTACGTCTTACAGAAAAGACTTGGATCAAGCATTTGATAGCTTTAGAACAATTTAAACTATGAAGATCCTAAACTATTCTCGTTATTTGTACAATAATCCAACTGTAATAAAACATTGGACAAAAAGCATAAAATAAAGGTTTATTTTATGCTTTTTGTCCAATGTTTCTAATTTCACCATTAGTCACCAAATTTCTAAAATTAAGTCTAAGAAAACAAAAATTCAATTTAAATAAAAATCAACCTGAGACCGAGCTACCCTATTGAAGGAACTCCATTCCTATCTGCGGTAGCCCACATATGTGAAATAAAAATTAAATCTTTGCAAAAAAGCTGAAGCTGTATCATATATTTTTGTCAATTAGCTATTTAGTGCATTTTGTATAGTGTAAAACCTAAATTAACCCATGTGTCTCTATTTCTTGTTTTTTTGAACGTGTATCAGATTAAAATATTTTTATTTATTGGTTTTATAATATTTCCAATTTTCCCGACACTATCGGAAGTTTTAAAAACCTTTATATTATTATTATTATTAAATATCATATAATATTATCTCAATACATTATGACCATAAAATAGGGAACACATTTATCTAAAGAACAGTTTACACGATTTAAACAATATTTTACACTTCATGATTAAATTACAGAAAACATAGAAATGATGTCGACGTTGTTGTAACATTTTTCATCTTCCTGTACTTATTTGAATTTAGCTTTAATTTTCTAAATGACATCCTGCACACTGCTACATTTGATAGTTATGGACACAGTAATCTATTAAATAATCATTATTCCAAATTCCGGAAAATGCCGTCACCTTGTTGAAATTCGGATGAAAGCTTTTTATATGATTTCCAAAAATGTGATGACAAAAAAGAAATTTTTTGTATAAATTTTAATTATATAAACGTTAACGTTAATAAATGTATTTTTTTAATTTGAAATAAATTTTCATTTGGTGAAATTTATTTTCTTTTTGGCTGTAAAATTTTGGTTGTAAAATTTTTTTCCCTTTATTGGGTTGTAATGAGGACTAGCAGCCAGTACTCGTAATTAATAATATTAATAAAACAATTTGTTACATCTATTAAAATTGACGTTTCGCCTAGTCAATGTAGGCCTTTTCAAAACATTTACTTTTTTTATTTTAGGTTTTTTCTCTATAAAATTTTATATGGTATATATTTAAAAACATTTAATCTGAAATAAAGAGTAAAATTAGGTTTGTGAACGTGTATAACATTTCTTTGCTATGCCTTACCTTAATATTTTCTTTTTTTTCATTTAATAAATTTGAGATATAAAAATTAACATTTTAAACTTGTACATTTTGTTACAATAATATAAAAATCTCAAAATAAACTTTATTTCTGCTATTTTACCCACCCCTTTCCACCCCTTGTGCTCTTTTGCCACTTTTTGTGACTTATCGGTTATAGTATGCGCTTACTAAACCTTCGGAGGCCCGCTAGGAGCTACTCATAATTATGACTGGCCAGCGTATTGTAAACCGAGTAGATTTAGGATAAATTTAGTTTGAGTGTTTGCAATATTGTTGCATAAAAACGTAAAAAAGTTGTAATACAATTAAACTTATAAAATACAGAAAAGGGAACTGTGAGTAACGTAAAATAAAAAATGATCTACCCGTGCTGTCTTTATTAACATTTATTTTAATGTAGAGTTAAACGGTAACTTAAAAGCTTACATTTGTCAATATGATGTTATTAGTGATTAGTTATCACTTATCAATCGTATTTACGTTTTATTTGGTACTTAAAAAACAAAAATGTGGCGTTTGTTTATTAATTATTCATATGAAACTCGTTGATAATTATGAGAAGTGCACACAAAAACTATATATTAAGAGAAATATACAATAAATATAAATTTTAAAAAATAAATTTTTCTTTTTTTTTCTCATAATCGCAAGTAAACGAATTGTATGTTTAATAATATAATACACAGTTTGGTGGAAATCCGCCGAGGTGTTACTTTCCCACAAGCGGGAATAAAAAGAACATACGTTTTCAGTTTGTATGAGAGAGATATGTAGGTGTAATATTAGTGAATGCCAAAGTTGTGTTTAAAGTGGTCCACCTGCGTTAAACTTAATTAGAGCTTTAATGAAGCTCTTAGGGGTCAACGAATTGAGTTACGCTCAATTAACGCGTTACTTACTTTTGTAAGAGCTACCAGTACGCACTGGTGGTTAGGAGGTTACCATAACCCCTAGTCCAGCATGCGGATTTTCAGTTCCCGGACGAGTCTAATCTCAAGTGTGACTGGGACTTAGAAACTGGATATCCCAGAATTCAGCCACCATGTCCTATCATAATTAAGGCTTCCGTTCCGTAAGGAGTTCCGTTCAATTCTACCTAAATGTGGAGACCTGGCATATACCAACTAGAAGGTGAATTTGTCTTAGAAGTGAAAGGCTGATAGTTATATTCGCTTATATTCGCATCAACTCCCCTTATAAGGGGTCCCCCCAGTGTAGACTTCCTGGGATCAGTCAGCTCTGTAATTTTTTGGTAAATTCAAGTCACCGATTCACCGCAGAGTTGCCTCTACGTCGTCTAATTCACAGTACCGAAGTGAAAGCACCTGACGAAATGGTTTTTACTGAAACGGATATCAGGGAGTCTCTGTCGGGATAAACCTCGCTAGTATCACTCTCGTACTGGAGTCCAGCCTTGTTCTGGGGCCATCCCCAAACTAACGGACAACCCTAAGGCCAGTCCAGTCATAGTGCAGCGATACAGACTGCCGGCTTGTACTATTAGTGTGGATACTTATATTATGTGTGAACCCAGCTAAATAATCTTGGTGTAGTAACCTAGAATTGATAGCATTGCACCCATACATGCCTCGCTTGGTAAAATAAGCTGACCAAGTGCTGTTGCTTAGCTTAGGAGAAATGGTGCCTAATGGAGGGATAGGAGGAGAGGGGGAGAGAAAAAGGTCTATATTTAATATTTCGAAGAGAAAAAGACGTTTTGTGTATCATTGACTGAAAGTTAAGCAAATCCAATGTTAGACAGCATGATCACACAGTTCTGGACTGTGAGTAAAATTCTCAAAGAATAATTCTACGATAATCCTATATTTCTATTATGCGTTTTAGGCTCTATATCTTCCATGGAAAGCAAAAGCAGAAATTGATCGTGCCCCACAAATGCGAGAAGTATTCTCGGTGTAATTGTTGTTTGTTTTTCTATGGCGTGAGGAATAGTATGAACACCAATGGAAAGTTGTGCAGAAGACGTTTCAATCAAAAGTAGTGTAACGTTTTCAGTATAACCTCATCGGTATTTAGTACACCGTGCGGATGTTAGCAGACTCAGCTCCATACCAAACTGCAACAATGCCATGCAGTATGAGTCGTTCATCTGCTTCATCAATTTAGTTTAACGATCCATTTAGGATGTCAATGTTGGTCCTAAAAAAACAAAGCCTCTTTCTGGTCACGACTTGAAAAACACTGAAAGAATTCAAGAAAAAACGTTTTTGTTTGCGTTTCTCAAAACATCAGTTTAATTTTTTGATGAAAGTGCAGATTCCGAACTTTTGGTCGTGGGCAAATTTTATTTTCTTACACCTCTTTTAACGGTTTCCTTGGAGAAATGTTTTTTTAGAACTTGTTGCGGTACTCTGAAAATGCTTTGGAAGACCGTGGATTAAGAATATTAGTAATAAGTAGTAGTTAGTGCTGCTACATTGCTTTAAGACTTGCGATTATTGTATAAAGATCGCTTGTTGGCTCGATTGCCATTGTGTTACAATTGCACAATTATACAGAAATGACACTGCATTTGATACAAATCAGTAAAACCTACCCCAGTAGCACAAGATATTGACCCAATATTGGTGCTATATGGGTAACATATTATATCCAGGCCTAATAATTGGAAGATTCAACCAAGATTGGTATTACATCGGTTAAAGACTGGCACCCAAAGTATGTTGCCAATATTGCTCCTACAAAGGTCCCATATATAAATAATAAGTTTAAAAAATATGTTTTCCTCTATATTGATCCTATTTTGGGCTTATATTTCAGCCCACTGTATGATTAATTCATTAGTAGATATTTAATATTATATATCTAATTAATATTGATGTATATTGGTTCAACATTGGCGCCCAATACACGTAACCAATATTTCTTTCACAAAAGTCCCATATACAAATTATTCATATTGTATTATTCTGTACTGGTTTTATATTGAACATAGAGTGCAGTTAATATTTCACCTTTATAGTTCCGACACTGGATAAGCAAGCAGCCTTTAAACAAGGTTATTTTATTATTCAAGAAATCAAAATATCAATACATAGGCGGTTGCTTAATATACGTAGAAATGTTTTACAAATGTGTACCACATCGAGAAAAATGAAAGATGGTTACAAGTTACCATAACTCACACGGTTTTATCAAATACTGAATACTAATAATACCTCAATACGTAGTATTGAGGTATAATTATATACCTGGGTGTAGATTCATAATGATCGCATTTCAAATTTCTCGCCCAATAATGCACAAGCAGCCGTGTAGCGCAGGGTAGCAACGCTTGTGATTTTACCGCCACTGATACTTGATGCATCTGTTTTAGTGTTGCGATATCTGCTGCTTAACGTTTCTTGTTGAAAAATTTATTTACTGTTTGTAAGTGTGTCAGTTATTTATATTCATTATATACTGTAAGTACTCACTATAATATCCATATATCTTAATTGCTATAATTGCTATTTTACCCACCCCTTTCCTCCCTCTTGTGCGCTTTTGCCACTTTTTGTGACTTATCGGTTACAGTATGCGCTTACTAGAAATTATGTTTTTCTCAAGAACATAAAATCTCCAAAATAATAAAGTTTCCCCTTTTTGGTGGTTTTTATCCTTGATGCTTCTTACGTAACCTACACGTCAATTATTGCTGTGATGTTTTCACCTATTTGAAATTACATGGAGCTTTTCTATTGTGCTTTTCTTGATAATTTTAATGAAACTTCTCCCATCTATTTGGAGAATAAGTATCTAAATTAAATTTATATAATATTTTCCGGATTCATTTCGATTGATCCTGGTTAAGTAACAGAATATGCCAAATTTCGCTGTGTTAAAGTAATTTACTTAATTATACTACTACATAGTATCATTTCATAGATTGACGTAACTGGAAGCTATGGGTAGAGAGTAAATAAGAGGCAAGTCCAAATTAACATTAAAATTAATTAAACTGGCACAAAAATATTAGGGAAGCACAGTAACTCAGCATGTGAACACTGCTAGAAGTAAAACTCTTCTACTAGCAAATAGAACATTAAAGACACTTATAAACTGACCCAAGATCATTGTTGGACAAACTCAAAGAGAGAACTAATTGACAGCTTGGGGCGAGCCCGTTTAAAATGATGTCTACATTTATAGTATGCTGACATTAGCAATTTATAGAACTGTGACAGTGTAGCTTGAGTAACTAATATGCGCGTGTGAAGGTTACAGTACTGTAATGATCTCTTGCTATTTACGTATCAAATACACATCATTACATACATATCCATCAGAGAGGCATTGAATGATGGGGATATTGCCATAGCAACAAGAATCGATAACAAGAATAAATAAATATCTTATACAAGATATACATCTTTTATTATCTTCTAAAAGATATAACTTATAAGATTGTGTACAAGACCCATTTAAACAATCCTTGTATTACAACAGTACCAGCATTCAGCTAGCGAGTTCGCTCGTGCTTAGATCAAGTCTTCCTTTTAATCGGTCTATGCTTCGAGCACATGTTCTGTGTGAGTAGCAGAGTGGTCATGATCTATTTTTGAAAGCATACCAGTATGTGATAAATGTGTTCGATTCTGTAACATTTATCACAGTATCTAACAGATTGCTCGTTTGCATATTGCAACAGGCAACAGGCTTACATATTGTTTCGAGATCCATTCTGCACTTGTGCTGCTTTAACGCATTTATTTATAATTGTTATACTAGTTTGATAACTCATCTTACGAATTTTATTAATAAGAATTGAATAATCTAATTATTCCATTCGTGACAATATCCCTTTGCTGTCATTGTAATATAGCCATCTCTAAAGATTTTACGAGTAATATGCCATGAATTACTTATTTTAGTTATTTTTTTTATTAACAATACAATAATTATTAACTCCTTAAGAAACTTCGCTTTCCTCCCTAAAAACCCTGAAAGCTTTCTTTTTCTTAAAGTTAACTCTTTAAAACAACAGAAGCCTACAGCTATTAAGAACCTACTTTTGTAATTAACAAATTGAAGTTGATTTAGTCAAGGATATCTCCAGTCAGTGGTAAACGTAATAAATGAATGTAAAATAACTTCGGAATCCTGCTTAAACTTCTCGTATATCTGTGATTGATTTAAATATTTAAGATTGAGCAGTTAATGGAGCTCTTACCTTTCAAAGGACTAAATTCCAGTTTAATCGATTAGTTTGATGGATAAAGTTTCGCCTTCTTCCTCCATCTTCTTTTTTTAAGTGGATTCACTCCGTTAAGACGAGAAGTTTCTTTTTTTGAATAAAAAAGTTTATTTGTTCGTGAAAAAGGAAAATAAATTAAATTTACTTAATAATGGACATTATGCTTGTAATTCTTTTATTGTGTTATTTCTTTTTATCTATTGACTACTACTATCAGAGAAGTCTCTATAAAATTCGTTTCACTTTGGGATTTGGGAAGGTGGATCTAAAAGGATATAAATGGATATGTTTACGAGTGTATGTGCGTGTGGCAAGAACGCACTTGACAGAAAAAGGATACTCAAGAGCATTTCAGGAGTCCGAATATCGAAATTTAAACCTTTAAATAGTTTTATTCAAATATCTCAGCTTTATGTATTTTTTTTTTTGTTTTAAAGAATGACGAAATAAGCTAACACTGAGAAATCTAAATAAACTGAATATTTATCTTGAAAATGACTATGTCTATACTGAATTTGATACTAAAAGGCTTAATTCCAAGGCCTCATTAAGTAAGAAATTGAGGTATAATTAATTATCGCGTCATTTACTTTTTTGGTTGCTGTCAGTTCTCACCGGTTTAGTTTAGTATGTGACCTTTCCGCTGATTAGTTAGGGCTTAGACTTTGGATTTGACCATCCGACCTACCATTTAAAGGACTTGATGTTGGGTGTTGTGTAATATTGGAACTGCAGCAATACAACCACAAGAGAAGGTTTTACCTTATCGCAGTAGTAGCATCACCCACATAAATTCAAATAAATTCCATTTCATCTTAGTCTGACTACTGAGGCTTATTTCGAGGCATAAGCTGCTCACTCGCTTTACTACTCTTCCTATATCCCTTATGTAGAAAAATCTGTTAAATATACCTAACTGTCAAATAAATGTTAATAAGTAATACTTGTAGAAAACAAAAAGTTAACAATAATTTGATGAGGTCTTCCTTAGTACACCAACATTTCTTGTTGTATTAGCTTGTTGGAAAACATACAATTGCAAGAACAACATATAGGGGCCGATATAAAATAAAACGGAAAAGCAGAGATTAGTACGGAACGGACGGATGTATATGCTACAGTCACTTTACTAAAATCGTAAGAAAAAAAATATTACTAGACTCGAAACTTTATTCGTAATTTACAGTACCAAATAAATTGTAGATTTTAATACTTTAATACAGAATTTACGTGGCATAGTTACATGTTACATAAGAAAATTGCATCTATCCCAAAATCATATTTTATATCAAAGTCTTTAAACTTTAATAGGTTTTTATCACTTTAAATACGTAACTCTCTAAAACTTATCCGCATCCAATTAATAAAATCAATACATCAATATGTTAAGGATTTAATATACTCTCGTTTTATCCACTACGTTTTACCACATATTCACTCTCTATCGAAAAATTAATTAATTAACAGAAGCGCACGCTCCAGTAACAATGAAAACAGTTCGAAAAAGTTTAAACAGTACTATATCCTTCAAATGTTAAGAAAATATTACATTTAGATATTTTTTTTAAGAAAAATGATTTAAATAAGTACAACCAACTTTTAACATAAATACGGTATGCGCGCACGCAACTTTTTTTTAGAGTTCAGTTAGTTGAAAACGGGTAGATAATAAACTAAAGTCGCTGTCGTTCCAGATTTTATTTCAGCTGGCAGACAACGTTTTAATTTTCTTACAACACAAAATTCATAATGAAAATTTTTCTATTTTGAAAAATCTACTACACGTAGCTTTTTCAGATCGTAAAGAGACACTAAAGATCGTCATTTTTACTTAGCCGTTCAACAACACTTCAAATAGCATTCTGTTTTTTTAGTCATGTGCAATATTGCAGATTAGAATTACAATTTTGATATCTTAAGATTATGCAGAAAATGTTTTCGAAAAGAAAAATTATAAAAAAAATCAATAGTCATAGCTGGAATCGAACTTGGAGCGGCAGCGAGTTTGGTTAATTTTCACCCCGCTTTGGCTAACTGCGCTACGAAAAAACATTAGCGCTCACGTTTCACATTTATTTTAAGAATAGGTTGTACTAATTTGAATAATTTTTCTTTAAAAAGAAATCTAAATTCATCCATTTTCTCACTATCTTCAGGGTATTTTCAACTCATAATGATAATGATAAAAAAGAAATAATAATTTAATATACGAGCCCAATAACACATGAATTGGACCATTACATGTTTCCGTAATTAATATTTATCATTTAAAAAATAATTATCAGTTATTAAACGATTATGTTTTTGATTGTGCATGATATTATATCGAGGCAAACTGAAGAAACTGATCACGAGGATGAGAATGCAAACTGCATCTCAAAACACGCGGCGATCATAAGCACGCCACGCTAAATGATAAGATAAACAGTAGATGCGTTTGAAGGATTTACTAGCGCACAGACTGATTTGGATAAATTGATTAGGAATAACAGTAAAATGTATTGATTCGAGCCGGCACCGCTGACATTTTTAACACGGACAACTTATACTTAAATTGTTTATATTCTCTCACCCTAAAACGGTATTATTTAGACACATGCGTAGCAGGAGTTGACCTAGATTCTTCATTGCTTTTAAACTTATTGCGTGGTTCAATGAATGTACGGCCGGGCTCACACCTACTTGGGGAGATTTTACGGATGATTCTTTAAAAGCATGGGTTAATTCCTATATTTGATTTTCTAATGAGACATATAGGAAGGGAGTATATATATATATATACACACAAATCTTCTTTAACCAAAAAAAATCTCAACCTAGTTAGGTGTATCAAAAAAGGACTATTTTCCAACACAGCATCATCTATCAAGTCAACTACAGAATTTTAGAAAAAGAATAACTTAAGGGTTACTAGAAAGAAAATACTTCCATTTGTTTTCTTAGTTATTCGTCTTCAAGGCCTGGTGGTTAGAATGCTGGTTTAGGGTAGAAAAGCGATTTAAGCTTCGCATCGAGTTTTTTTTAATTATATTTTTTATGTTAATATTAATCTGTTGACTACATTATTTAATCAGATTTTTTATTGGAATTTTGTTTTAAAAACAATAAATAAAGGATATTTTTAAATATAAATTTTAGACTACCAACAAACAATTTTACAAAACGGCATAAACAAATATTTTGCAAATACTTATAAATTATATTGCACTCAATAGGAATATTCTTTTTATCTCTCTTTAAATAATAGCTTTAGCCTATTAGCCTCCTAGTAGTGACTATATAGAACTTTTATTATTAAAAGTAATTAATTTTTAATAGGTACATAGATAATATGAAAATTATGTATAAAAATAATAACAAGAAAAGGAAATCTAAAATCATGCAAAAAATAAAATTTAAAAAAAAGAATAATTTTAAGGGTTACTACAAAGAAAAGACTTCTATTTGTGTTTCTAGTGATTTATCTTCGTGGCCTGATGGTTAGAATACTCGTTTAGGGTAATAGGGTGATTTGAGCTTTGCATCGAGCACTGGTACACCCATACGTTTTATTTTTTTAATAAATTATATTTTTGTATTAGGTTAATATTAATCTGTCGATTGTATTGTTTAATCAGACTGTTTATTAAAATATAGCTTCCGCATACCCATTACTTATTTCTGTAGCTGTACATAGCTCATGCAGTAAGTATAAACTATTTGTGAAGTCGGGCTGTCCTCAACTTATCACAAGAAATCTAACCTAAAATTTAAAAAATTAACAAATGTCTCATTTGTAACTTTTCTTTTACAATTTTAATTCTTCTTTCAACCAAAATTGACATTTCAATAAAATATTGCCTAATTTGAAAAGTTCCAAATGATTATAATTTGAGTAATCCTTTTTACCAACTAAAACTTTAGCAATTAAATTAAAATTTGACTTTTTAAACTTAAAATTACTTAAGAATCAATACTTTGAGGTTAAAGCTGAAATGTTAATAATGATAATTGAAATATGCCTGCTTTAAAGTAGATATACTGAAATTTAACCTTTGCAAATAATAATGGAAGTTATTTTATCAAACATACAAACTATGAAAAGTTTTAAAGGGCTAAAAGCAGACTCTTCAAATTCCAACAACTTTAAACAAACTTACATGAAGCGTAAACTAAATCCGTAAAAATAAATAAAACGAGGTGACATGATCTCCTTTGTTTGAACAATTTCCCAACTTTTTCTTTGCTATTACTTTAACGATAACAAAAAAGAAAAAAATCTGAGGGATTAAAACTTTTCTTTATTGCCGAAGATAAAAATAGTTTTCTTATTAACGTTAAAAAGAAAAAAAATTGGATGTTAAAATCGATAGGTGGTGTCAAATTAAATTTTTCCCCTTTTAGAGCTTTTGTGCTAGGCACAAATCTAACTTAACCCACATTTAACACAAAGGAGCCTTTCTTTCACAGGAAAAAAATTACCTAATAACTCCACGTGAGTTAATGGAGCGCACCGAGCTGTCCAATTCAAGCCCCAAAAAAAAACAAACCCACACGCCCAAAACTAATCGATCATGTAAACACTCCAAAAAGCAAACAACTGATCAAAAAACAAAAAGAAAATAAATACAATTTATTGCGTTAGTGCGAGAAAAAATACATTAATCATCGTCTCTTCTACTTGTTTTAGGTTAGTTATTATATTGTCGTGTAAATAGATAACCAGAAACAGACCAGAGCCAAGACCTGAAACGGAAGCATCATGCATCTCATGCATCATTACCTTGATATGAGCGCTGTGCACCACCGCTGGTTGATGCAGAGTAAAAAAGAAGAGGACCACCAAAGCTGCTGCCACCACTTCTTTCTTCGAAGAGGATCCCATCTGAAATTCATGAAACATTAGTTTTAGCGGCGAAATACTCACTCGTATCTCAAGGAAACATGTCTACATGTCAAGTACAGTTGCGAAACACAAACGAAAGGGGAGTCGGTTATTTTTTTTTTTTTCGTTTTTCGGAGTTATATTCCATTTTAAAATGCTGCTCGCAAGTGCGGAAGAAAAGCTGTTGGTGTTCGTTTTATTACAGGAGGTGGTCCGACGTACGTTGAACTATATTAAAATTTAATAAGGCGGTTATTTCTACTGCAAACACGCGAAACGAACTTGGGAATTTACATTTGTGGTGGTATTATTAGCAGACAATTTGTATGCTTTATGGATTGAAAATAATAGAAATTAATGACCTTTTATTACAAATTTATTATACGAAAATCTTGCTCTTACGATGCTACCAAAATGTACTTTTTATTGATAAATCAATGGAACGTAATTTGGCGTTCAAGTTATACCTGATTTTCATGTTTATTTTCGCATTTGATTAGTCTGTTTTTATTGCGGACATTAACGGGGAACATTTATGACACGGTAGAGTTAAACATCACATCACCATATTTTGTGTTTATGTTCTTTCTGCATGTACATCGCTTCCTAAATTTATTTTCTTTATGTCGTCGCAATAATTCAAATAGTTTTTTTGTAACACTCAAAAACAGTATTGTATTTGGCGATTTAGTAAATTAATTAAATTTTTGATTAACTATATTTACTTACATATTATTTTAATTTTTTATTGCATTGTTTAACTTTTCATTATTATTCGTAACATTCACAGACTTTCATTATTTGAAACTAGCATCGATTGAGTTGCCTAATATGGTTTAAGGGAAGTTTGATTATTCATGGAAAGTTTAGTTTAATGGTCAGTTATCTGCACCAAGTAACCAATTGAAATTACATGTATGTAATCATTCAGCCGCATGATTACTACCTACACAAGCTTCTTGTCATTAACACATTTCGCTGGCACAGTTGAAATTAAGTTAGAACCTACTAAAGTGCTAATTTATAAATTTGAATATATACTACGTGCAATCAACAAGAAAAGTTCGTATTAGTAATTAATAAATTGTACACTCACACAGAAACTCTTCAAAAAGTAAATTAGAGCAAGTATTTTCATTAGTCAATTTGACGGTATCTTATATTTATAAATCATTCACCTTTCTAATAGTCCCTCTCTATATTAACTACCTTACAAATAATAAACACTATACACGAAGACTTTCACGGCTTGAGTCAATCAACAAACAGCGATTTCCGGGTTTGGAACGTGTCATATTGCAAAAATAATAAGAGAAAAAAAATAATAAAAATGTAAGAGGCTTATGGAACTCACCTAGAAACCACCCAAAAAAGTGGAGTGTAAAATCGTACAAAAAAAGGAATTCACCCACTTTATAGTTTTAAATAAGCTTATGTATGAAATTTCAAAGCGACTCGTGAGATTGTTTACATCATCTCAATTTAAAAATTATAATTTTGAGTAATTTAACCTAAAACAGACAAGGTGCATTGTAAAAGGGAGGTATACAAGTATATTTACTAACTTACCTGAACAATTATTAGAAAAAAATGTTTTCATGTCAACGAGATACCACAATGGTAATATCTGTTTTCTATTTCAAAGTTTTACCGCTTTTGGTTTAATAATTTTGGTGGAGGATTGTAAAGCTGCTTCATTACCACATAATTGTAACTATTTTAGATGTAGGGACTGAATTTTATTAATGATGCCTGTTATACAACATATAATTATGTTGCGATTTTAGATCGTATACTGAAATACTGTAATTGGTTGGAATTGTAATACTGTTTATGTCCAAAATTATGCAAATAATGTTTGTTAGGATATAATGTTTAAATTTGTGAAGATAGGAAGGGATGAAAAGATATTTTTATGTTAATAAGTTAATAAATAGTTGTTTGAAAATTAGGTTTCTTCGACATTCAATGGAGGCCTGTTGTGTAATGAAAACATAATTGTTATATACCATTAAATCGGGATTATTTTTATCTATAAGTTTATCATCTAATTAGTTTTTGCGTTAATTAAAATTTACAAACAATAATTTGGTTATGTTAAATTGCCTTGTCAAAGTTGATTTTGTTTCATGCAAAAATTGTATCACATTCTCTTGTTTCGACACAAAGGTATATACATCCGGCTATTTTTGTAACAAACTCTTTCGATTTCAACTTTCATGAAGTGCATATCTGTTGTAGAGCAAAAAAATAAATTTAAGGTGTCACGTTAAAAAATGTAAACAAAGCAAATGTCAAAATTTTAAGGTTATTGTTATGTTTGTGAAACGTCAAAGTGTTTAATGTTTAAAGAAAGTAAAACAAATCTAAGCTTTTTATGTATTAATTTATTTTGCGATGGAAATTTTATAATTTGATAATAAAGAGATAATTATCATTTTTTATTGCTGAATTTTATAAATGGATGTAGAATGTAATTATTAAATTAATTTACTTACCACTATTACACAAATAAATAGATTTAGAATTCCACTTAGTAAAGCCCTTTATACGAAAATATTTGAAAAAGCTTAATGACATACTGTCTTGATTTCATTGACGATCCGAATGAAAGCAGAAAGCAGATATTGAGAATTTATAACAATACAGTTGGCAAGCTTTTGGCAAATGTTTTAAAAAAACTGAATATTTATAAACGTGAGTTTTTTAACAGTATCTAGTTTTGTTTGTAGAAAGTAAGAAATATGATGATGTCAAAAGTATTAATTCCAAATAAAGTAGTGAGAAGTTATTTTCAAATACATAAATAATAATTATGAATTTAAAAGAAAACCCTACGTTCGGGCAAACATGAAACTAGGAGATGTTTATTTGTAAAAATAAATAATAAAATATAAACTTTGATTTTTGGATAGCGTCAATAAAAAATGAAAATATAACAGCTCAATAGTTTTTTCTTTCTTCCAATAGACTAACTCTGGTTTAAATTTTGTAGAGTATGAGATAGTCTAATTATAGATCTTATTAATCACTGTACCTGGAGAAAAGAACTTACTACCAGCCACAGGGATCCAGGGATCGCTGTACTTGGAATCCCACAACTGTACCAGCAGTAATCTTAATTTCTGTATAAATAAAATGAATACTTGCATCCATATCAAATAAAAATAATAAACACTTTTATTCGGAATCATATGGTAATATGTGCATTCCTAACCGCCTCAGAGGGTGGGAAATTAACCATTCCTAACTTACTTTTAATTCCCTCTCTTGGTCAGGAATGTAATCATTCCCTACCTGTTATCCCTCTCTTGGTCAGGAATGTGATCATTCCCGACCTGTTGTAAGTTCGTAGTTTGCTCGGTAGAGGGCGGGTGCATTATTAGGTCAAGTTTGTCACTTCAGTTGTCAGTTGTAAATAATTATTATTTGTTAAAAAATATGATGATTCCGAATAAAATAGTATACAAACCTCGGCGGGACGTTTCCTCCTGTCTCAAGCATTAGCTCACCTCGGGCCTGGGCCCTCGGTGAGTTATCTTAGCTCTCGACAGGAATGAAACACTTCCCGCCTCGGTATGTAATCTACTATTACAAATTAAAAACCATAGATCTTTATTTTATTAACGTTAAATAAACTTATGAAAAAAAACAAGTTCCTTAAAAAGAAATAAAGAGGAATATCTTCCTTCAGTTACTTAAATGGAACTCAGATGGTTGTCAACCTGTCATATGGGTTGTAGCCATTCATTTAAACAAACTAGCATCAAATAAATGCAATTCAATCAAATAAATTATTACAATTGATAAACGAATTTTCAAATTATTGTCACAGCAACAAACTTTGCTCATAAAGAACCTTTTTAATTTTTAAAATGAACTGAAATAAAAATTAATTTTATAAATTGTATCCAATGGGTAACAATCTTTTTTTTAATGACCAACCTTGTATGTGGTTAACAAACCAAATCTGTCAATAAATTGTCCTTGAAATAATTCTTGCTCAGTCGGTAAAATAAACAGCATTTATCCAAATCAGCTGTTCTTGAAAATCTATACAAATTATTGAAAATGGAAAGCAATAAAACTATTTTCTTTGATCTATTAAAATAAATCGATCGATCACACTTGCCAGTGATTATTAAAATGGAAACAAGATTTCTTTGTTCTATATTACAGGTAAGCAACCTAATTTTATTTTAGGATTTTTGAATATGAGCCGAGCGTGGATCCTTCCAATGCGCTTTATCGACTGAAATTGTTCTTTTTTAGGGGTTCATTTATATGATTTCACAAAACAATCGAAAAACACAGCAAAATTCCACAAACAACGGAACATCAAACTTTGTCATGGCGTCACTAACGAAAACACCTGTTTGTAATTAACAGTAATCTTAATGCTAAAAGGACAGAAAGGTAGCTGGCAAAGAGACAAATAAATTGACATAAGACACTTTTGGTCAAAAATGAACAATAACAAAGAAAATCAACGAAAACTACCAACAGTCACAATCTCATTAAAACTAATTTATACAGAACACTCATCACTTTCTAGCTATTTCTGTACATAAATTATTTACATAATTACACAAAGTAACCCAAACATATGGAGTTCACACAAATTCTAACAAAATAATAAAGAAAAACTTAAAAACATGACCTTACGTTTTAAACATTAAATGATGCTCTGTAAGTCTAATATAATATAACAACATAAATGAAATCAAACTCCAACTAATCTTGTCCAGAATACACTACTCCAAGTGCCTGATTCAAACAACAGTGAAAAACATTAAAATAAACTCAAAATTTCGCAAAATTAAAGAATATCAGCAAAGCCGATCCCTCCATATAGATTAACACAAATCTTTCAAATACAAGAATTCGTAAGTTAATGTACTGTTATAGACATCACAATAAGGATCTGTTTTACATATTTCCAGTGAAATATTTTCCCGAAACTGACTTAGTTTTGTGGGAAAAAGAAAAATCTATCTTGCGTTAGTTATAACGTCAAGGTTTCAAACATTCAAAAAGAGTAGAAACACTATCCTAAACTCGTAACCAGTATTACAGAAAGTGTGTTTTACTATAAAACAACATAAATACTTTATATTTTTTTTATAAACTATAAATCTTTTATATAAAATTGACGTTATGTGTGTGTGATCTTAGTTTTAAAAACCTATTTTAACTTGATAATTCTATCTGTAGCCTAGCAAGTAGCCTTTTAGATTAAATAAACCTAGTATCCTAGCATGTTTATCTTTTAGTTAATGCATGAAATAATTATTTATTATTATAATTTTTATTATTTATTATAATTATAATTTTTTTTTGTTTTTCGGAGCCTAATCGTAGCCCTCAAATATTTTAATTTTTTATTAATGCTTTATAAATTTTCAATAGATGATTCCATATCATCTCAGTATATTAAACTATTTTGGAATTAATATAAAGAAAATTTTTGGTATCTAGTTTAAATTTACTTCTTATTTCATTTTTTGTTATTTGTTAAAATATAAATTAAATTTGTGTGGTTACTATTCAAAGATTGCTTTGTGTATCTGTTTTATATTCCTGTGTTTCTTGATATAAGATAATTTAGTGCCCTATCGAAGCGGCCCGCCTGAGAGTTTCCATTTGTGAAGAGTTACTTTTCACAACAATTTTAATTGCCCTGAGCAATTGTTTTAATTAAGGGTAAGAAAGTAGTGAGTTGTGTTTTATGCATCTTTATTAACGAATACGTCTATGTCAATTATTAAACCCCACATAAAAGTATTATAACAATATGTATATAGTTTTTCTCATGAAATTCGAAATCAGCAAACCTAAAAAACGTGATCGAGTTCGACCTTTGTTTATTTGAGCCAGATTCAAATATAACGGGTTTCAAATATTCAAAATATTGAGAAAAGTTACCAGTAAGTGACAGTGTTTTGTTTTAATTTTCAAAAACCAAACACGCTGGAACCTAACGGCAATCACAGTTCCATTAAATTAGTCAACTCGTCGAATAACAAGCATAAGAGTATACCATTTATTTATTCTTTATACAATTTATTATTGTTTAATAGCTACATGTCGTCTTTTCTGGTATAACTGTATATTTTAGATTATGTTAAAATTTCTACTGGGTGGAAATAAATGATTTTCATCAAGTTACCATTGCATTCCCCATGTAAAAGCACGACGTGCCGCTCTACGAAAATAGAGAAGGCAGTACCATAACCTCAAAATAAATAAATTCAATAAATTCTATGAATTGTTTGACAGATTGATTTCATTTATTGACAGAACTAATTTAGTACTAAATCAAAAAGAGTAGAGCGGTACAGAAAAATTTACATGTAAAAATATTCCAAAGGGAACTTGATGAAAATCATTTATTTCCACGCTGTATTAAATGGACTTCATACTAATGATCTCTTCCAGCTATTGTTCTGCTTAGTTTTTCTTCCACATAAGGTGCTAAGTGTAAAATTATTTCTATTAGAAAATAATTTGGTCAGCTTACACAAATATAACCTCGAAGTAGTATTCAAAATTTGTTTAATTGCATAATATTTTTTTATACTTGTTGAAATCAGTCTGGTAGTCAAACAATTTGATACTAAATCAATTAAATCCCCGCGACCCTTTATTATTTCGCAAAACTTTCAATTCGTCTTGTTGCCTAAACGGTCGCACAAGCTTCAGATATGAAGGGTTAGCTTGTAAAGCTTCAGTGAAAGACCTCATTAGTTCTATTTGAGAGTTAGTTTGGTAGCTCTGTGTGTACAGTCTATGTTTTGTGTTTACGGTTAGAATTTATCAGAAATCTGAATGTTAGACCTTATCCATACAGACGCTACGATTAGAAAAATTTGATAAAGCACTATACGAGTCTTTTTTGACTTTATGAGGTATACGTTTTCCCTTTCGAAAAAACTGAGCTAGTTAAATTAAAATTATATCCAATGGATCTTTATTGATGTTTGTAATTACTTAATTAAAAGATGAATATAATTTATTCCGTCGGCTACAGTTCACATAAATTTAATATTGTTTATGAAGCTAACCTTTGATTTTAGTAAAGCAGGTGTTTTATAACTCTAGCTTTTGCAATTGAAATAATTATAATTATACGAATTGGTTTACCTGGACGTTTGATCATAGTTTACGTATGAAACTTGTAGTCCAATAACTTAATTAACTGCTATGGTATACAGTTCAAATTATAAAAGTAGTTGACATTAATAATATTCTTGTTTGTGTAGAAACACATTTCGCAAATTTATGTGTTTTCCTTTTAACCAACAAGTGTTTGTTTAGGAAATATGATATGGCGTACAGATTATATAAAAAACTATATGAATTATTTTAAATATTTCGTTGAAATTATAGCAATGCAATATACATATTGTCATAATATTTGATTATACTAGGGAGAATTTACTCTCACTATAATATTTAATAGGCACATTTTATGCAATTTTATAACTCCCCCATTTAATGGAAGCATAACCTCATTTTGAAATAATAAATTGTGAAAAAGATTTTCTAAATTTAGTTTATTAAGACTGACATGCACACAAAACTCTTGAAGCAGATAAAGGATATGTGGGTATACAGATTTTCATTGAAAATAGATAATTTTTACCATTTTTGATCATTTATGCATTTTTTTCAACTTAATAAAGTAAATTTTTAGTTAAACTTTAATAAATCATCTAAGACAGACAAAATATGTTGTATGGAAAGTGTATGCGAATATATAGCAACTTATCTTGTTGAAATATAGTTGTAACATACAATCCATGTTAACGCAATATGTTTATTTTGCAGTCTTATTGAATTTTCAAAATTTTAAAGCTGTTTGCTAAGTTGCTTTAGTGGAAATAAGTAGAGTAGCATTATAAAAACAGAATTAATATATATATTTTATTGTAAAGCTTGGATCTTGTTCATAGAATCACATAAAAACATGCTTGACAAGCGGTGACGTTGGAACATTTATTTGAATTATGAGTTTGGCTTAATTTGGCTTGTGTGTACAACGTTTTTAGCATCTAAAACATTCAGATAATATTATTAATGATTAAGTGTTTAGATTTGTGGAGAAAGGAATGTACAAAAAATGGTTTTTATGAAATAAAGCCATTTATTAGTTATAAGAAACTGTTCTTTCGTCGACATTAAAATTAAGGATTTTACTCCATTTTTCAACCCAAGTGTTGTATGTGGTTGTATTCAGAATTTTCTTTTCTATAATTAGTTTTTACATTTACGAAAGTTTATAAATTATAATTGGGTTATGTAAAATCTGAAATCACAATTTCTTATTAGTGTTTTTTCCCATAAAAGTATAGAAAGAAAATCCATTTTTTAACAATTAAGTAGCAATATTTTATCAGAGGAACAAGGTGTGTTTCTAACTGCTTCAAACATTATAATTGTACAGTTCAAATTTAAATTTGAAAATAATAAAGAAGTAAGGTTATGTGATACGTCAATAATAAATAATTCCGCATGAAGTGTGTTTAAATTTATAATTTTTCAACGAAAATAATACAGCTTTTAAATCTTTTAAAAATCTTTTTTTGGGCCGGCTGTGGACGTGTGGTGTCAGTGCATCACTCGTGTTCCAAGGGTCGTTGGTTCGAGTACCGCTTGGGGCAACGGGATTTTTCTAATTGGAAAATTCCGCCACCTCAACTATGGGTGTGTGTATTCGTGTTGCATGTTAAATGCTGGACATATGACCTTAGCTGTTGCTTCCCCCGTAATGTAGGCGTGAAATAAAAATTTAAAAAAAAACATTTTAAAAATAATAACATTCATCGTTTTATTTAACCTTAGCCATTTACTGTCTCGAGCCTTACTTTGTGGAACTCCATAATCATAAAATAGATAAAGATTAATACAAAGTTTTACAATATTTATTAAAATATAACCTGACAATCGTTTCTAATCTAATTACGTTAAACATCTTTTAAAACAGAATCACACTATAGCTCTCCAAACTAATATCAAATTCCTATTTGATCCAAATCTATTTTTGTAATAACAAACGCAAATTAGACATTTTAGAAACTTTCGAGATATACAAACACAAACTCCGTTACTGAAAGTGTTAGATATTTAGCTTTTATGATTTTTATCTTTTTATCTAGTTATCTATTTTTTGTATTTACCTTAGCGACGTGTTATTTAAATTCGGATTATCTTTCACAATGACAGCTTAGCTGTCTAATCAATTGTCAGGTTATATTTTAATAAATATTGTAAAACTTGTTATTAGTCTTTGTTTATTTCATTATTTAACCTTGTCAATGTTAAATTAATTGTGGACATATCAAAAGAAAGTATCGAATTTAATACTTAGCTGTTTAATTAAAAGAAAATCCCTTTTTGATAAACAACGATAATTTGCTTTTCAATTGGTCTGGAATTTATATTAAGCCGATTAACAAGTTTGTCAAGCGACTCGAACCTAAATAGAGATGAGTTTTAAGTGGCGCCAAATTTAAAAAGAAAAAGTGAGTTATTAAATCAAAGTTTAATTTAATTTAGATAGGTACCTACAATTTATTAATTATGGAAAATAGATTTATAGTGTAGCCTGTAGCCTGGATTCTGCCAGCCTTGAATATCAGTTAGAGTTTCTTAAATAATATATTTGTTATTCTTTTTTCAAATAATAATTGTTAGATAATACGCATTATGATTTTTTTCCTCTTGTGTAATACATAAATACAAACATTTTAAGTTATTCTTTTTGTTGTGGGTGTTGGGTAATAAATAATTTATAACAACTTGTTTTGTTACTCTTATCACCTAGTCTCCTGTAATCTTTAGTGTGAACCATTCAGTCATTAATTTCACCTAGACGAGTAAAGTTCGTTGTGTTATCCAAAGTGTTAAAGTGACTTAATTGGCAATTAGTGTTAATGAGAGAACCACTACTTAGGTTAAGTGGAAGAGCAGCAACACGATATTGTCGTTAAGCTGAACTTCGCCTATGAAAAGGTTTTCTTTAACTATCTGTAAAATAAAATCAATAATACATTTTTATTTCTGTATTTGTGTATATATAAAAAAGGAACTAAATAATAAAGACAATATTATTATTATTACTTAATTGGTGAGTTCGCTCACGAGTATTTTGTTCATCTTTTAAGGGGTAACTGTGGAGTGAGTTGATTTAATGAGAACGTGAGTTATATTGTCAATTTTATTGAGTAGCCACACCCATAGGGTTAGACAGTATATTATAAACCTTCTTGCTTTTCTTGCAATTATTCTGGAATGCTTTTAAATTACTCTAGTTGATATCTTTTGACTTTATAGAGACCCAGACTTTATCTGATCGAAAAGGCAGCGTTCAGTGCTGTTCTGAGTCTAAGTAATATTTCCTGGTGTTTGTGTTGTCCCAGCATATTTATCTGATCGAAAAGGCAGCGTTCAGTGCTTTGCTGGAGAGCATGCGTGGCCCAGACCTTATCTGTTCGAAAAGGCAACGTTCAGTGCTTTCCTGGGCCTGTTTGTCAGGAGTCGGTGCTTATCTGTTCGAAAAGGCAGCGTTCAGTGCTTATCCGACTCAACCTAAAATGTGATGTTATATGTATTTACTTAATTTAAGCTGATATAAGACAGTCTTTTGCTGATCGTATTATTCTCTGTTATTTTCTTATTTTATGAGCGATATTAGACAATCCCTATAAGTTATTACTTTTTAGTTTCTATAGAATAAAACATAAGGCATTCATTGAGTAGTGAGTGAGTGAGTGATCTTATATTAATCTTCTCCTTCTTGGAGGAGCTCCTTTTGAGGTGCGGCAACGTACTCAGGATTGTGTTTTGTTTTACAGTGGTTATTTATATAACCACTTATAACCGATTATTCCTCTCTTCGGTCTCGATGTTATCATCGAGACCGAAGAGAGGAATAATCGGACAAGGAAGTGTTTGCTTACGCAACAAGTCGGTTAGTTAATTAATTATTTTTATTTACCTTTGTCTCTCAAAACGTATCCTTACATAATGATCGATAAACTTTTAATGCTAAGTTTCTGTTAGCTTCTTTCCATCATACACTATATTAAAATTTTTTGGTATTTATAATTATTTAATTTATGGTTTTATACAAATTTTCTTTAACAAATTTTTGTATCGCTTTCGTTTTTTTATGAAAACTTGTCCGATTATTTACTACAATGTTTTTCCCCTCCTGTGAGACCATTATTTACTGCCTTTCTAGACTACCTTTTATCCTCATCAACGGCCTTTTTAAAGTATCATTATTAACCGACAAGAGATTTCATCTTTATGCCTACTAAACAATCCTCCTAATTTCATATTTTCTGTTTTTGACGTTTTGTGATTACATATCTATAAGTCATAAACAACACTAGTTACCTATATTATATAACATTCATGCATTAGGTAGCTTAGGTTACAAGATTAAGATATCATTTCGGCTTTTCTTGGTGATTTTGTTTAGTTTAAGGTTTTACTAAGCCATGAGATGCGTTAGGTTTTTCTACAATACTGAAGCAGCCGATTTAAGATTTTAGTTTTCCTTCTGTATTCATTTATAATTATTGTAAATTTATATAAGGAAGTTGCTATGTGTTATAAAGTAACTATCCCATGTTGTAGTATAGCTGTAAATACCCTTAATAGTCTTAATTAGTTTTTGTGACGGTTCTTGTTAATTTATTCAGCTAGAAATCAATCTTGATCATAAGTGTATTACCTATATCGTTTTATTCGTCTTTTTCCCTTCTTTTCTTTTGCCAGCTATCGTTCTATGTAATGAGATTTAAATAATTCGTTAATTATAAACATATGTTTGATTTATATGGCGTCATAAACAACAGCTGTGAAGAAAAGTTCAGGTTTTTCGTTTGTTTTTTAACAAAACGTATAAAAGGACCTACGGAGAAATTTGCATTAAAAGTAGGGCTAGATATACCCATGCAAATATTTTTGAAACAAACATGAAGCGCTTTTTTATCAAGCGTAAAGTTTACACTTACTTGCATATGAATCATTGTATTCGGGAAGAATCATATTCATTTATATTTGAAATACATATGAATTAAATAAAATTCATTTATTTAAATATTATTAATAATTTTTCCGATCTACAAGTTTACAAGAAGAGCAGCTGTGATTTTTAAAGGTTGTGTTGAGTGTACAAGACCTTGTAATTCACCTTATATTCAACGGGAATATAAGTAATGTTGATTTTTACGTTTGGATTATAATTTTATTTCCAAGTAAGTTTGAACAAATTATTTTCTGGTCAGAAATAAGAAAAGAACTCATTAAAATTGTTTTGCAGCCAAATTTATTTAATTATTTTATTTCATTTCGATACGTAACAGGTTTTTGCTGAAGTGGAGGTTGTGTGTGACCTATTGTCCTGTCGTCAACTCATACAATTTCATTTAAGCAAACTGAAATAATTACCGCTTAACACTTTAATTTTAACTTTAAATTTTATGAATTTTACTTTTAGTTTTTTTTTTCAATTTATTCTATCACTAATAAATCCGTGTTTATTGTTTATAAACGTTTTTCTTTATTTTGTTCATGTCTCATACAATTTAAGCTATTCTCGTTCAGCAGCAGGATTTCAGGTGTTTTTGAAAATAAAGCTTTATTAGATAGAAGAACTGGTAGGTTTGTTATCTGTAGTTTCAAGTGAAGTCTCTTGCTTCAATCTACTAATACTGAGTTAGCCTACGGCGTAGGGAAATTATTGGGAGTGTTAGTATTTTAGTTTTAGTCTAGCTAGCCGTAATCAATTAAAGCTATAACATCTCAGTAATTTATTGTCTGTCCCAACGTGGGGCTTTTATATATAAAAGAATTTAAAACCTATTTTTTATAAAACCGCAGTAATTTATTGGCTTGTCTAAACGTGGGGCAAAGTAAGATTTTTAATCAAATTTAAAATAAATTAATAAAATATTGAGATGATATAAGATCATCGATTAAAAATCTAAAACGTTAATAAAACATAAAAATTATTTAAGGACTAAGATTACCCTCCAAAAGCACAGAAATAGTCATTTCTTGCATTAAATAAAAGATAGACATGCTAGGATACTAGGTTTATTTAATTTAAAGGCTACATGTTAGGTTACAGAAAGATTTATTTATTTTAAATAGAATTTATAGAAGGAAGAGTATCATGCAGACATATAATAATAATAATAATTGCTACAACCCATAACTTCAAGTTTTACAAAAATTTATAAAAAGGATATAAGTCAATTATGTTGTTTTATAGTAGAACATGTTTGTAACCCAGGTTACATGTTAGGAAAGTTTTTCCTTTTTTCTGGGAGGTTTTATTTTGTTACTAGATTTGAGTTTGACGATTGTTGAACGCAGAATAGAATTCTCTTTCTCCTATTTAGCTGAATCCGTTTTGTCAAATTTTGAGTTTATTTAAATATTTTGCACAATTGTTTGGATGCAGGCACCTGGCGTACTGTATTTTTTACAATATTAGTTTATGTTTGAATTCATTTATGTTGATATTTACTCGAATCTTGCAAAAGCATCGCTTGATGTCTAAAACGGAAGGTTACATTTTTAAGTCAAGTTTTTCTTTGTTATAATTTGTGTAAACTCCATATGTTTGGGTTACTTTGAATAATTATGTAAATATTTGATGTACAGGGACAGCTGCAGAGTGATGGGTTTTCAATGTAATTTAGTTTTTATGAGATCGGTAACAGCTGATTGTTTTTATTGATTTTCTTTATTATTGTTCAGTTTCTGACGTGTCAAGTGTCTAACGTCATTTTAATCGTCTCTTTGCCAGCTACCTTTTTTTACAACAGCTACATATGTTCGGATTCGTGACGTCATGACAGCGTGTGATGTTCAAGTGTTTTGAAAAATTTCGTTGTGCCATCAAATGTTTTTCGTAATCATATAAATGGACCTCAGAAAAAGAACAAATTCAGTCGATAAAACGCATTGGAAGAAGCCACGCTCGGCTCTCACATTTAATATTCTCAAAAATAAGTTAGGTTATTGTTGAACTACATGGTTTTTGTAAACAAACATTTATATCATATGTGATTTGAATATTTACCTGTTTTATTAAATCGAAGAAGATTATATTCGTTTATCAAAACTATTATTTGGAACAGTGTTCGATTATTTTTATAAACCAAAGAAGATAAATTTATATAATTACATATCAACAATTATCACCGTATTGTATATTGACATTTTATGTATGGATTTTTAAGAACAGCTGATTTAAAGGAACTGTTGAGTTTATTGTTCTTCAACAAAGTTAAGATTTGTTTAGTAGTTGTAAATATTTTTCTATAATTTGATAACCTTATTTTGAATTAAGTTTGCTCAAATGAAACCAATTACAACGCCCACTTGTCAGGTTGATAACTACCACAAATTCATGTGAGAAAGCTTGAGGAAGATTTTCCTCTTTTATTAAACCTTTAAAGAATTTTTTTTATGTAAAATTTTTATTTATTTGAAATAAAATAAAAAGTCTATGTTTTAAATTTATATATGTGTTTATTTAATTTGGTGTTTATGCAAGCATCCATTTATTTTCTTTACATACAGAATTTCCAAGTGCAGTGGTAGTAAGTTTCTCTTTCCAGATACAGGTATTAATAAGATCAATAATTTGTTTATCTCATGCTCAATTGAAACAAAACTGAGTCAGCCTATTGGGTAAAAGAAAAACTATTGAGCTGTTATATTTTCATTTTATTAAAGCTAGCCAAAATTTAATAAAACATCTAATGTATTATTATTATTATTGGACTTAAAACATCTCAATATATCACCACAGTATATGTACATTTATTTTTGTTTTTACTTGCAGAAATTTTCGGAAAAAAAGGACAAGATGTTTTTGATTATAAAAGGAAAATTAATAGTTACTTCCAGTCTAACAAAAAAATAAGTAATTTTGATGCAGTATTTGATAATATGGGTAATCTTATCGATACACCGTTCTTTATACCATTCTAATCTTAAAGTAAATTCCTTAAATCAGTATTAGAATCTCTCCTAATTCTCTTTAAAGTGTAGTTAGCCAAAGTACTATAGGTTTAGTAACCTTTACCTTACTTCAGGGGCATAAACATCAAAAACCTTTGTCATCAATGTTATTTTTGCCAAGTAAACTATTCAAGGATATCAATGTTAATTTACGATTAACTATAAAATAAACTAATAATGTAAAATATGTAGTCAATATATTATGTCCATTATCAATAAAAGTGACATGAGTAAATGATAATACGAAACGTAATATAAAATTTAATTTATTTCATCCATTTCAAAATGAATTACAGGAATATCACAGTATTCCTGGAATTTAAAATGTTAGCTAATGTAGATTACATAAATCTTCTAAAATAAAAATCCTTTTTAATAAAAAAGCTTTTAATAGAATACACAATTTTCAATCTAGTTTTTAATACAATAAATAGAACTGAAATTTCGAAGGAGTGTGCAAACAACAAATTTTAAATTACAATTTAAATTAGAAATGTTCAACCTTTATGATGAATTTTCGATCGATTAATTACGCACAAGTAGGAACTTTTAGCAAAATAAATGGCTATAAATTTTGAAACAAATCTTCGTAAAGAATTCCCCAAATACTCCTGAATAGGTAATTTTTCAGTGTCTTGTTTTGGAACATTTTTGACATGTATTTAGAGGAACATTTTATCTCAATTTCAGTTTGGTAAAGTGAGATTAAAATTTTGATATTAACGTAATTTGTTAGTTACCTAACCTAAATTTCAGCAAAATGTTTATGCTTTAATAAAGAAACATTCACACTTCAAATAATACTATACTACATTTCAATAGAAGTACCTTAATTAAAATTAATTAAATTTGGCTCATCGTCTCTTTCAATTTTCATTTCTATCTGAAGGATCTTTTTCACGAACAGCGAATTAACAACTTAAGAAATTAATTAAGACAAAAAATTATTCTCTCTTTCTTTACATTTCTGTTGAAAATTTCTACGGTCTATAGATATTACTACCTCTCAATTCATCTGAAGACTTTTCGCAACCATTTGGATTTAAAAGAACATCCCTTGAAAACATTTTGTAGATCTAAAGATATTTTTCTCTTTTTTTCCTTGTGGTTAATATTTTTTTCGGGAAATTTCTTGACAGTTACAAAATAAACAGAAGTAAGCTCGCTTTTCTGTACTACTGAAAATTTTCAGGGTTTACACCAAAATGACAGGTTATTACAGAAAATTTACTACTTGTAATTTATTATTACAGATTAAACGCAAAGAACTTGCTTCGGGATTTCTGTTTGATATTTAAATAAAACGGATTTATTATAAAAGATGATTTCTATTTTTAGACATTTCATTTAAAAAAAAAGAAAATTTAATTATTTTCTAGCACTTTTAACATTTTTGACACGTAGAAATTCCCTTTTTTTTTATTAAAAGATGCCAAGAGATTTTTTCAGGATATTTACAAAGATTTCATGTATAAAAAGAGGTTTAGATTAGATCGGATTTAAGATAATTATGTTAGACATAAAGCTGAAATCCTGAAAAAGAAAACTGACTAGAATTAACCGTGCAAAAAAGATGTAAATAAATGAACTTGGAAGCCTTGGATATAGCTGGGACATTAAAATCTTCCTCAGGATGCAAGTCACGTAATGACAATGATGAGATAAGATTCCTTTTATTACAATAACTGTAATATTGCTCAAGAAACTGACGAGTCCTCGAATCCTGAAACCTCATCTTTGCTAACTCATTATCATTAAATGTCTGTGCTGCAATTCCACGGAACTTTATTGCCCGGCATGATCTAAGGTTACGATTTTTTTTTTAGTTTTGGAAGTTAAGACAGCGCAAGGAGAAATATCAGAGCGCATATAAATTTTATGTGCTAATATTATGGATTAAGGGAAGCTAAATTTCAATTTCAGAAAGTGATAATGAGAAATGTTTTATTTAAGATAGGAAAAAGTACATTAACAACTTACAACTAACTTTACTTATCTAAATTGATATAAAACCTTTTCTTTATCAGAAATTTGCATCGTTCCTCTAATCTCATGTTATTCGATGTAAGTAAAATATTTTACAAATCCACCACATCCTCAAACTTTACAGAGCTTCGACTTCAAATATATAAATTTCAATCTATATATTTAAAACACAAAGCTTACTTTTGTTCCAGTTCGTTTGAGACTTTTACTGGGCTGACTTATGTGATTCTTTTTTTATGTCGAAGCTTTCGTTGTGTAGATCAATCAACACTACATAATTTATGTATTTCTTTAAGTTGTATACTGTTAAATAAATAAATCTAAAACATTTATTTGGATAAGCACGAGAATGACCATCCACTTGCAGAGCCATCTCAATTTTCAGTGTTGGTAACTCTTAGAACTATTCACGATTATAAAAGTTTGCTACAACCACCACTTGTGTGTAACGTTTGATTTGTTATTAGGTTGCATAGACAAACTCGCATTAGTTGAAAGCCATGGAAAGCAAATAAATTGTTTAAATATCAGGTGATGGGCACTTGCTTATTTATAGCTGTTTGGACAAAACAAATCATAGCGAGATACGTATGCAAATTGTTACAAAATTGTAAATCACGGGGGCGATCATTATAAAGAAAGATTTCTCTATTGGCGATTAAATTTATCGTCTTCACATTAACACTGCTTTAGATTATGAAAATCTTGTGTCCTTCGATAGTGAATACAACGGCCATATTGGATTTTATTGTGTAGATCAATTATTATTTACTAATCTATATATTTAGAACAAGTTCATTTTTGTTCCACTTCGTCTACGAATTCTACAAAACCGATTTGCTTTATTCTTTTTTCTATTAAAGTTTTGACGTTGTAGATTAGTCAACACTACTTACTTTCTATTTTTAATTAATTAAGTGTGGAGTTTTAGTTTTGCGATTTTTTAAAGATTTAGGGTGTTTGTTAAATAACGCGTTCAAAAGTTTGTCTGAGAATGGTAAGCTTAGTATTTCCAACTGCTTTTGTTCGATTGAGTTTATTTAATAAATATTAAATAATCACACAACGTACGATGTATATAAGAAAATCCTTCAATAGATTATCCTTTTGACCGTCATGTCTTGACGGGGTTTCCCTAGTTATTTTTTCAATTTCATAGTTCAATAATTTCATGGATTAAAGTTATAAAATCACATTCTAAGACATGATGACGTCATAATGACGGCTTTATTTATTTATTTATGACCCCATGGTCGCAAGGGTCTTGGGTGTTTTAAATTTACTAAACCTCTTTTGGTAAATATAATTTCTACTGTTAAGACGCCAGAGCACCATCAGTTATATCAAACAATTATTATACTATTTAATAAAACTTGTTAGCGTCTTACGAAACAAGGAACAAGCAAACCAAATAAAGCTAATAATTCACTACAGAATAATTCGATGACATACAATTTTCTCGGTGAATTTTAAGAATCCATTTTCTTTGTGATTCGTCGACTTTCGGAAACTTCAACACGTGCATTTTTTGTTCTTCATTGTAATTACCATTGCACCGGTACGCAATAACACAACACTTGTTTACAATTTTGAAAAACTTTATTAGAACTACATTATATTAATTATACAAGCTAATAATATGCTACACATACAAAAATTACAATACACCAGCCAACACAATTACACAATTGACATAACACTATTATAGTTTATGAGTACATACTGTCTTTTGTTTGTTTTTTGTTTTGCCTTTTGTATGTGACGTCACTATGACGTTTACAATATGTCGTGAGACCTTAGTTATATAGGTGGTGTTGCTGGAACAATATGAAACGGTTTAATAGAATTACTTTTGGCAGTTTCTCAAGAATCAAGTTTGAGCACACCGATTTAATCCTTCACTAAAGTTAATTTTAGCTCTGTTGAACAATTATGCGAACTGTGCTCTGCTGCGGTAAGACATCCAACTTTGAACAGTAGATGTAGAAACGCAGAAAAATAGTATGGGGCTGCGGTTAACCTGATTTATTAACTGAACTTGTACTCTTTTATCTGATTCTGCATAGACGTGCTTCATATAGACGACATCTGTCTGGTCGGCTGATCGAAAATGTTTACGAGTTCTTTGCAACTGTGTTGCAAATTTCAGCTGTTATTGCTAATTGCTTATTCTAACAATTTCGTGATATTGCCTGAAACGGGTATAGGACACTACGCCGACCGTGGATACTCCATCGACCGTGGATACTACACCGACTGGCCGTTTTGGATACTTTGCCAACTGTGGTCACTACGACGACCTTTAAAATAAATTTTGTTAGTGCACACTCTGCCGACCATGCACACTACGCCGACCGTAACCCGTGGACATTTTCCCGATCGTGAACATTAACCTAACGTAACCTAAACTTACTTAAGATCATATTGTAAAAAACATCCCAAAGATCATATTTGTGAAAACAATATTAAAATTGAACAACTAATAAGGTTTAGCTTCGAAACTTTACGTTAGCATCCCCATAAGAATTGTAACTATAGACGGCTCTTAAGTGTCGGCGTAGTGTCCACGGTCGGCCAAGTGTGCACCGCTTGCAATCGGTGTTCAAAGTATTCACGAGCGGCAAAGCGCAACCTATTTTAATAGTAACTTATTTCGGAATAGTGTCTACGGTGGGCAAAGTGTCCAAAACCGCTAGTCGGTATAGCGTCTACGCCCGGCGAAGTGTTCAACGACCTCTGAAACAGTTAAATTCTTAAAAGAGTTAGAATTGAAACTGTCAAATCATTCACATTTTACAGTGCTATTGCATTTGAAAATAATCAAGTAAAAGCATTATGCAAGAACACAGGCAACCAATTATTTTACGCTATTTTATCCGATTTACATGATTATATATTGTAGGTATATATCGTATAGAACGTATTTATCTATTTATAAATAAAACGTACAATTCCTGCTGGCACACTTTCTACAGAATGCTTACATGGTACACCTTTGGAAGATGCACGAAACAATTTTGATGAAATAAGTCTATATAATTCCAAACTTCAAGCACATATAATCAAATAACATATTTATTAATATTTTATCTTTATTAAAAATTTAATACCAGTACAGCTTCCATTAATTAAATGCAAGATGCAAAATATTGTTATTTTTATCACCTAACAAAATGCTGATGGCCAGATTATAGCGTGACTTGCATGCCTTTAATTTAATTTAATGTACTACAATGAGGTCGAAACAAAACGCTCGTCGTGTTTTAGAAAAACTGGAATGAAACCCATTTTAAAAATGACAAAAACACTGTGCTTGCACTTAAGTTTACTAAAATAAAGCTTTTTGATGATAATTTTGGGCTGTGATAAATAATTATGTACTTTTTTAAGGTAACTTGATAAATTTAATAATATCTCAATAAAAGTATGATATAGTTAGCTTATTTTTTTAACTTATATACAAATGCTGAATTTGTTGACACTGTACAACAAAACATTAATTTATATTAAATTTTCAATAGTGCGTATTCTTCTCACTGAATGAAATATTTGAATTGTAGTCAAATAACGGTTTCAGGACTTAAATCTAATAATAAATAAATCTAACAAATTAGAATTGTATGAAATGCTTTTCATCATTCAAAGCTCAGGCTCGGTTTATTTAAATATAAAACGTTTTTAATTTCTGTATTTCACTTTACTGTATTAAACAGTTATTATTATTATACAAAATAAATAGGGAATGTCAATACGATGTATTTCTGGGGAGTCAATGGTAGCATTTAATGGACATGAGCAGAAAGCGCACCATTACTGATAAACTTCCACAGCAGTCGTTACGTTGTTTGTCTTTCCTGATCTGTAAACTGTTGTAAATAGATATTAACCGAAACTGCATGTCAATTTATTAATTATTATTATTTAGTCAATTTATTATTAATTAATAGTAATTAATAATAATAATTAATTAATTTTGAGTATTATTAATATCCTGAGTTTCCTCTCCACAACATATAAACAACAGTTATAAAATGAGACGTCTCCTAAATGCAACCAATAGGTAATTTGGTTGTAAATGTTTGCCGCTTAATTTCGCGTTGAAAATTTGTGATAGAATATACCAATCGGGATGATTTTTGCCTAATGAGGTTTTTCTGGTAAACGGTTCAACACGCGTGCACGGAGATGAGCGTCCACGCCGCTCTTTCAAAAAGAATTAAAAGATGTAAATGAAGCGCCCATCTTAGTATGCTTGCAAGTTTTGTCTTTTGTGGTAAATTTTGAAAAAATCTGCTTCATTATGTGATAATTCTTTGTTTTTAGGCTTGGTTTATTATATTTTGTTGTTGCTGTTACTGTGTTGAGTTTGTGTCAAGAAGCGTCCTTTTAATAAACCTTCATAGTTCATGGTGCCTTGTTTAATAATGGAATATTCTAAGAAATTATATTGTAGTGGTCAGACCTACAACCAACAAAGAATACATCGAAGTAGCTAGTAGCTACATTGTAGTGATTTTGTTACCAAGCAAATTGCATCAAATTGCATGAAGATTATTCATAATAATTTATTTGTTTTTCTTTCATGTAAGTTTTACGTTTATTTTTTCCTTTATGTTGATTTGAGTTGGTGATGTGAATTTTACATTATTTAATTAATGTGAAACCTAAATCGATAGATTAAAAACTAAATAAGTCATAATCCAATGATAATCGAAATCAACAAAACGTTGTTTTGACCTGTCAGTAAATTAGAATTTTGTTTATTTAATCTGATTTTGGAAAATATCTCTAGAAATTAACGATCATTAATGTTTGTAATATAATTACGGCTACAGTTTAGTGTTAACTGGACATGTTATACGTGCCTTAAATGCGACTACTGTTTTTATGTGTTTCAGAGTCCTTAGGTACATACTTATTATGTCTGAGAACGCGCATGCTCCACAGTGGTAAGAAAACAGGGTTATTTTATTATTATTAGAGAGCGCCCATACTCCACAGTGGTAATAAACCATATATTCCGTGTCGAGGTGTCTCTCACCATTATTTGTGTACACATGTTTGATTTATGTTATTTTACCCTATCTCACATCTAGGTGTGTGCTTCTGTATCTGACGTGAAAACTAACGAACTACAAAGATCTAAGTATGTGGTCCTGTAGCTGGCGCAAAAATCAACGTCTCAAAAACGACGTTCGATGAACTAATATTTCTTATTTCATATGTGTCCTTTATATAAATATAAATGTATGGTCACAAAGTATCTGTTATTATGGTAAACGTTAGATAATTGTAGTTTAATAGTACTTGTGTATTTATTTTAAACTGGCACGTTTATCTTTTCTAGTTTATACGTAAACCCATATGGTTAACTAAATTTCATCTACTTTTGATGATTTATGTCAATAAGAAATGTATGTTTTTAACTATTTATAAATACTGTAATGAACGGGATTAACCCCTATACGGTGGCGGTGAACATTTAGGTTGGCGGCGGAATGTATGACACATTGACCGCTAAACGAAACACAATACACTGGATTAATCTCGAATGTTCCAGCAAACCAACACTGCGTAAGAGAAAAGGTCATTAGTCAAACTGCTAAACATGTTCGCGCATCGTGGCTAGTATAAATGTCAGTGTAATATAAATCTTGTTTGAAATAGATATTTGTGTAAATTAATTAGTGTAAGTTTGTTAATAGTTTATAGTTTTTGTAATTAGTGTTAGTGTAAATATTTTCTCTTGATAATAGACAATTAAAACAGCACTTTTAGTATCATTTAAAAAGAACGTTACAATATCTTGTATAAATACACAACTGTATCAACTTTTTAAATTGATTTATTGATATGTATTGTTCAGTTTAATCAAAAACTCAATGTAATCGAACTAAATAATAATTTGATCACTGATTAAACTTGAAGTGATGACTTTTTTATCTGGGTTAGCATACTTTCAAGGAGGTTTTTACAAAACTAACTGTTCATTTTGGTCTGTCCTGGTAAGTCTGTTCCTCCTACGCTCAAGGTTGAGAATACATTACTAAAATACTACAATCCTAATTTTCGGTGTTACTTTATTTGTGTTTATCTCTCTTCTTCCGTCCTTATGACGTAAATGAATCGTTGTCACACGTTATAAAAAAGTAGTCACAACGTAGAATCAATTGTTCTTTTGTGTTATACTTTGAATCATACAAGTTGTCGTTTGTAAGGTTAGTATTGCTGTACTAACTTCTTTTTGATAAATATTTAAAATCACGCGGAAAGTGTAACATGACCCCTGATAGTCTAGAGGTTAGAACCCTCTTTTTAATTTTTATGTCTTGTGCAACAGATTTGGTAAAGGGGTTTTATCCAAGCAACTATTATTTATTTCTATTTTGAATGGTTGAATAGTAAGAAAAGTAAGTGATAATCTTTTAAGTGTTGTAACCTACCTATATTGAACAAAGAAAATTAGGAAAATTCTTTCTTTAATAAGTAAAGCATTGAGATCTGTATGCAGGAAAAGCTTTAAGAATTTATTAAGTTGTTAGTTAATTATTGGTTTTGTTAGAGTTATTTAAATTTATTTTGAATAATAATTTATATAATAAACAGTTTAGGTTAACTTTGTAAGCGAGTGTGCATTTTTATTAGTTCGATACAAAAGAGAATTAAATATTATAATAAATAATAGTTTGAACATAGAAAACTTTTCTCGTAAGTATTCGAAACCATTTCAATTTTTGGAATTCACTTTTGACCATACGCAATTTCTTTATCTAAGCTAATAATGAAAGTTTATGATTAATAATAATATATGTCGGTATTTTAGTATTTTGTTTAGGAAATAAAGAATAAACGTATGAAACTATTGCATTTCGTTTATTGATTGTATGTTGTTGAAACTTTGCTTGCTTGAATCGAATTCATTTATTAGAGATTGATTACGTTCCCATATTGGAAACTTTAACAATTATTAAGAAATTTATTTAAACTTATTTAAATATAAAACCAAAAAAGCTGGTGCTCATAGGAAACTATAATCATATTCGTATTAGCCAAACCTTTCAATTTTCCCATGCCCCAAAAATCTTGCTAGCTAAGCTGTGGTCATTATTTATAAGCCTAACGTATAAGTATTACAACCCTTAAGCCCAGCTATAGTGCTTTGGAAGAATCATTCGTATTTTATTACAGATATTAACTTTTGCATCCGTTCGTGAGGTATTAGGCTGCTTATTATATAAACAAATTTTATAAATATTACATTTATTGTTGCATCTCCTAGTATTGGCTGTTTAGGTATGGTGATGTTGATAAAAACCAATTGTTTGGTATGATCCCTGTGCCTATATATGTGTCATCAATCTTCTTTATACTTTGCCTTACAGAATTCACTCTAACACTACCATTCACTATAATCACCCAAAACCATGGTAGTAAATAGTTCAGTAGCAGGATAAAAGTATTAGCTTACCGAATTTACTACTTAGATCAGTATTTATTGGAAGAGCTCGCTGATTGAGTGCCCCGATAGTTGATCTAATCGAAGCAGCGTCATCTGTTAATTTATTTCATACTCCCCGGACACATTTTCTATTAGTTGTGTTTGGTCATGCATTTTATCTAGTTCCATGCTACACTCAGCTTCCACCGCTAATAAAACGATAGCTGTAAGTCGCAAGCAAATGCTTCACTACATGAGGGACACGTCTACTAAAGAAATCACGGTCACTGCCTCTACATCCATAGGTACAACAATTTTTTTATTTGTTAACAAAAAATACATATCAAAAAAAGAACATTTTTGTGTAATTTTCCAGAAGTGTAACCATCCAACTTGTTACGTCGAAGGAATCAATTGATGTGCCACATGTGCATTTTGTATGGTAATTTTTGCTTGATGCTTGAAGAAAGTGGTATGGAATGGGGAGCAAAGCGCTTAAAATTGTTGTCAAATGATGTCACTTTAGAGAGGTCTGTGAAAAATATTTAAGAGGTCTTAGCAATAAGCAGAGAGGAAAGTGGAAAGGATGGTTATCTTGGGTGGTCCTTTAGAACTCATTAGGTCATGGGACGTTTAATGATAGACTTTGGTAATTTTTCTTTTCATGAACCCTTATGTTGGGAATTACGGGATGTTTTGGATAGTGTCTTTGAACTCCTTAGGTCATGGGGAGTGTAACGGTATATCATATGTAGGGACTTTAGTAACTTTTTTTACGGGTTCGTTGGTATAACCGATTTGCTATTATGGAAAATTGCATTAACGTCCTAACTTTTACTTGTGTGCAGTCTCAATACAACATCAACGTCCACGTCAGGTTAGATTTGCTATATAAGGATATTAAAACTTATTTTGCTATTCTATATACTAATTCAGAGGGGGCGTGGCCTCACGTTAGTGGCCCTATTAAGTAAGTGTTTTTAATATAAATAATCTTTTAATTCAATGTTTTATTAAATAAAACGAATTAACTACTCAGTCCCGGAGTAACACTTAGGTGTTGAGAGAGTAATTAATGTTACAAAAATAAGTTTAATTTATTTTTGGAATTGCGCTCACAAATTCAAGAATGTCTATAATTTATTTTAATTACGTTTCCCTTATACTATGTTAAATACTTTCTTTAAATGAAGTTGCGCCCGTCTCAAGAACGAGTTTTAATTTAGTTAATTTATAAAAAGGCCATTTATAACATTACTTACTTATACAATAGAATGAAATCTCGAAAAGTTAATATTCTTGGAAATGCTTGCTAGATCGCCAATAAAGCGCCATCTGTTTATGGGGCCCATTCATTTCTACCTTATTAGTTCCACTCAACATCTAATAGAACCCTGCACTTATTAGAAGAAATAAATTCAGTCCCTTTGGAATAGAGCAATACAATGTCGGAAATGAATTTAAATTTATTGCATAAGAATATTCGTCGTAGTGCTAAATGGCAAGCGGTTGGTTATAACAGATCCCGGCTGGCAATTGCAGCCAATAAAGCTTTAACTTTCCTTTATTGGATGTTAGTGACTATAGAGTATCAAGGTCTCGGATTAATTTAGTTAGCCTTGCAAGACAGGTCGACTCAATAGCATATATGGGGTCTTTTATATCACGACCCCTACAATAAGGAACGTAAATCGGTCGGAAAGCAGTGATTTATGCATTTACTTAAAAGAATATCCTTTCTTTTCCCCGTTTGTTTATTAAAATGTTAGTCTGCCAGTTTACTGTCAAGTGTTGGATTTATTATATATTGTACATACATGTTCGCTTAGTAAACGTCTCTATCCATAAAGGTATAGAAGATTATTTTTTCCTAGGTATTTCTCGTGAAATGTGCGTTTGAATTAAATATAACTTCTTCAGTTCTTAAAACCTAACCAATATTAAAATCGCCGCATTCAGACTTTCTAGAGTATTAAACCATTCAGTTATTCAGTTTTGCAATGTAGTTTTTTCGTCTAGATAGTTCTGAAAATTTAAAAAGGCATAAGAAAGGTTCCGTACAAAGTGCGAAATCGCTATCCATATAGCGAATATTTGTGTACTTGAAATCCACTTCCATAACGTATTCTCGGGAGATTCATCGAAAAAGTGCAGAAAAAAGCATTATAAAGCGAGAGTGATGTGTTGAAAAGCAATTCTTAACAATAATAGTAAGCACCAATTGAATTACGTCAAATTATATATAATTTATGTACAGCTACAGAAATAAGTAATGCTTCGCCTCCTATGTGCGCCTATTCAGTATGCAACACACCTTATACATTCAAATAAAAGAAACAGAACGTAGTATTCTTGTGTGTAAAATTGCTTGTTGGTAGACTAAAATTTATATTTAGAAATATCTAGATATTTACTGTTTTTAAAAACTAGATTCTAATAAAAAGTCTAATTAAATAATATAAACAACAGATTAATATTAACAAACTAAGATTTAATTTAAAAAAACTTATATGGGTACCGGGGCTCGATACGAAGCCCAAATCGGCCGCTTATACCTTAAACCGTCAGGCGATGAAGTCGAATAACTAATAACACAAATTGAACAGTTTTCTTTTGAGTAACCCTTAAAATTATTTTTTTTAATTTGGTTTTTATTCTGCTTTAGCAGATTCAACATTTTCTTTTCATGTTATTGTTTTTATACATAATTCTCATATTATCTATGCATTAAAAATTAATTATTTTTAATAATAGGAAGTTATGTTTATTTTATTTGAATGTATAAGGTGATTTGCATACTGAATGGACGCACATAGGAACGAAGCATTATTTATTCCTGTAGCTGCACATACAGAAAAATCTTAAAATCTCACCACATGAGATGTGTCAAAAAAATAAAATAGAGCGCCAGCTGTGTTTCTCGTACATGTAGCTAAATCGTCTAAATGAGATACACCTCTGAACCAATACTACATAAAACCGGAAGTGGCTGTAGGCTTTCTTTCAAATTCAATATAATATAAATGATATTATAAGTAAATGTCAATGTCAATGTCTGATACTCTTTCGAGTCATTTCACTATCACAGAGTTATCACTTTTTAGTATGTGAGGCAGGTTTCCAACGGCTGCCTAGGTCAGCCCTACTTGTCTTTGTATTTCATGCATCTAAGTGTCTCTTTCCATCTTAATTTGGTGGAATAGGTATTTATATGCATGCACTTGTTTAATTATGTTGTCATATTCATCGATGTCACACATCACAAAGTTTGTCGCAAATTTGATCACAAGGGGAAGAGGGTAGGTACTTTTGCGATGCTGTAATGTAACTCCAATAGTGTCCTAACTCCACCCTATTAACCACTTTTTACTCTCTATATCTTACACTTCTCTACCAATCCGTATCGGTCAGCTTGATAAACAACGCCAAAATACCCCTAACCCTGAAAAGTTGGCATCATACAGTATTTAACAACTAACATGACGAGTATAAAATCTGCAAGTAAATAGAGATCGCTTGAGCTGGAACTATTAGTCATACAAAATGAACATAATTTAAGGATTCGTTAGAGATTCAATATAAACTATGGACTTTTGTTAATAATTGTTGCAGGATTTCTGCAACAATCAATATTGAAAGTCTCCTGATGTCCACCACTTTTGATATCGACACTTTAGACATTCACATATCAGTTAGTTCACATTCAGTTAATGTACAAGCAGATTTTGTGTCATTAACATGTATGCTGCAACTAATTCAGTAATTAATTGAAGATGAATTCAGTTACATGAGAGGAATATGTAGATGTTCACATAGTATAAACAGAGCATTCCTCTAGGAGTTGCAAAACTATTTGTAACGTCTACAGCTGATTAGGTAATCGCTTTATGTCTTAATCCAATATTTAAACTATGCATCGGTTTACTAACAAAAAAAATGAGAATCGTTAATTTAAACCGCATTGTAATAAATTCTATATCAATTAGAAATTTGTCTAATAACTTTATAAGCAATTAATTATTTCTTTTATAACTTGAACAAGGTTACCTCTTTTCTGGTTATTCCCTTGAGTTCGTAAGTAAGTCGGTATTGATTAAGTTTCTAATTATAATGATCAAATATTAGTTTTTTATATTATCTTGAGCGTTGATCGTATTACTAGATCTTATTGAGTTTCTTTTATATCTAAATCGTTTATTTATCTTTTGCTTTTTTCTTATAGCGTCTGATTGTCCACAACGCTTGGTTGAAAGTAGATATTCCGGGCAGAAAGGTAAATCACTATATCGATTATGTAAACTTTTCGCATACATTAAGTCGACTGCAAACAAGTATCCGTTAGTCGACTAAAAACTCGATATAATGTTTTAAGTAATTAATATAAATTTTGTTTAATCAGGTAAACTTATCTGGCGGTAAAAATGTTATACTTATTTGAAAGACAGGTAGAGTTGTCACATTAAATTGTAATTTGTAAAATTTTTTTATGTTGATGACACACTTAATTTAAGTTACATTTAATTACACGAGGAATTCCATAGTTGATGTGTTAGAAATAGAATTCAAACTTAATAACTACTATTAAGATCTAAATGCATTATTGTAGTTATATTGTTGCTTAAAATGCAAATAGGAACAATACACGTAAACCAACACAAATGTTAAAGAAATAGCACACTTCATGACTATTGTATATAAAAGTCAACATTTGAAAAAACATCAGTTGTTTTAGATATAAAAGAATTATTCTGTTAGTCTTAGTTCTAAGACTGATTACTAACTGATTACTATTGATTGTTGCTTAACAGAATTCTAATATGAATTGTATTTCATTGATTGTTTTATGGCTTTATTGGTTTATCCCATACAAATACCCTTATGTCACTTCACCCTAGCATGATAAAAGCGTAACATGTCCAATTGTCCATATCAGTCAATCTCAATTCAACTTTAGAAACTTTAACATTAGTTTCAATTTATCTAATTTACTTCCATGTTAGATCAAATGGTAGTTAAATTTAATCAGTTTTAGTTAATTATCTATTATGTTACCCCGAAAATATCAACGTTCACTTGTTATACTTATTTGAAATAACAACAACGCCATTTTGTTTGATTCAGGTAAATAATCTACTCGTTCTGCATACAACATAAAATTCTATTTAAAGCTTTCGATTTAAATATCTTTTTAAAACACTTTCACTATTTTAATTTTAACCTTGTGTCCTTGTTTGCAAGTAGTTAATATAACCAAAAAAAAAGAAACGACAGCATAAAAGAAGTAAATGAATGCATTGCACTTGTTAATTATTCAAGGCGAGAAAGTGTTTTCTGAATGTAAACCCAAAATTATTTGATATTGTTTAACCTTCAAATAGAAATTTGCATAAATTCAAAAAGTTAGCTTTTGCTGTAGAATGAGTGGCTCGAAGGGATTATCCGAATTCTAGCCAGAGAGCGATTGTGGGCTATGGACCTTCATATTACATCTCTGAACTTCCAACTAGGAGTCAGGAAAGGGTTATTTAAATGCCTAAAGAGGGGATAATTAGCTTAGCGGTAAGACAGCTCGACTAATTATGTCTACATATACTCTATACAAGCATCAAAGCCATTATAAAGTAAGATACCAACGAGAATTTGCGCAAATATTAACAGTTACAAGTGTACAAAACTGATTTCATTCTATTTGAGGTCATTTAGTGTCCAAATGTCCACAGAAAAAGCTGCAAGCGTATACGATAAAACAGTGCTAAATGGGGGTTGAATTCGGATGAAATATAGGTTTGATGTAAGAGATAGTAGGCCATAAATTGTAATGTAAGAAGATGATATGAAAGGAAGGCTTAGGATGGTATTAACAACAAATACATACTACTAATTATGTAATCATGATTTAAAGCTGACAGTGGTTTTATGTACGACACGCTGGCATTACTACAGATTTATTTTATAGATTCTCTTAAAAATAACTATCTTCTAAAACGTGAAAATAAATGTTAAAAAAATACGAAAGTAAGAAATTCATCAGACGAAAACTTGCACAAAAAAGTAAATCATAAAATTAATTATATATAAAAGATCTCCAATATAAGCTAATCAAAGATTGAGTGAGAAGGTAGGACTAGAAAACTTGCACGCAGTTAAAGGAGGCGGTAAATAAAAATATTTAAAACACTCTAAGGTAAACCAATAAGAAAAAACTTGTCTATAATAGCTGGAATAGTATAGCCATAAAAACTGTCAATTTATTCATTTATTCATGCTATCATTGAATTCACGATTCATGCTAATCAAATTGCTCATAATGATAAAGTGGTTCAGAAATGAAACATGCTATTGGCAGTAATTTCTTTGGGGCTTTGTGTTAACTTTGGACATGCTGTATGTTAATACAGGATGATGTTGTTGCTTATCATCCCCTTAATTGTTAAACCTTTTTGGTACAAGATGACAATTATAATAAATGAGAATGTACATGACAACACAGTATTAGTACCTATTCTACTTTAAAATTTAAAAAAAATCTACTCTAATTGTAATTTTTTAAGAGAAGAAAAGTCGTTAAAAATTTATCTAAACTGGTAAAAAAAAGTTAGTGTAATTAAAACGAATTGGCACCAATATACCCTTGACAGTGTATTTGACAAGAGAAGCGTGTGCGCAATAACGACACCAACAAAAAATGTCGACAATCAGCTGTCTGCTGTATTTTTCTTCGACTATTATAACTGTTGAAACTTTGAAATTTTAAAAGTTACTAAAATTGACGAGAGAGCAAAATTTAGAGATCAAAATTATACCGACTAGACCAAAAACAGGCACCTGTACATAAGCAATAGTATCTACATTAAGTTTATATTTGTAACATTTTGAAATTCCTGCTAATTTTAGTATCTTTTCAAATTTCAAAGTTTTAACACTTATAACTAGAAACCTGTTAATGCAAATATGTTCGCGTCTTTTTACTGCGTTTAACTGTGAAACTTCGCAGTTTGTTTTAATAATTAATATAAGGAGACTTAAGACAATTTTACATTTTAAACATTTTATTATTACATATATTATTTTATAATTTTACTAATTAGTGTTACTTACGATGAGTACGGGGAGCACTTGGAAACTTATAGGACATGTTCAACAGTATATGAATATTGATATCCAACGGAGTTGTACTTTTTCAATAATTCATATTCAGTGTTTTATTTTCACACAATAAAGATAAAGAGATATTAAGAAATTAGGTAAGTAAAAGCAATAATTATAATTATATCTATTTTGCAGAACAAAAGAGTAATTACATCATAATAATTGTAGTAATTTTGAATTTTGGCGGAATTCACAAATTGCTGCAAGGGAATCTCATAATAAAGATGTCTAGAAAGTTGCCACGGAGCACGTGCAGTAGTTCACTCTAGCAACAATTAACAACCAGACCATGGACCAAGAAAGACAATTTCTCACTGAAGGTTCCGGGGTATCCTTTAACCAAAACAGAAAGGTCCAACTGGATTCGTATATGTTTCTTTTTCAATACGTTCTTATGTTTTAATTGTATATATACTCTTTTTATGTTTGTGTGCATTGCAATAAATAAATAAATCACATTTTTTATTATTGACATTGACTTTGGAAAACTACACTAATTTCACTGTAAATTTTAATCTAAATAGAAAACAAATTATACAAAAGTATTATAACAATCCACTCTAATAGGCAATATTTGTCCCATGTTGAGTAAAAGATTCAAAAGTTAAGTAAAATCTTACTGCAAAATGACCATAATATTGACGGTTTCAGTGTAAAAAAAGTTAGAATAAATTATTAAAGATGTAATTGGTTTAGAGTGTAATAAATTTGCACTAATATTATATTGAAGTAAACTCTACGGTCTACACGGAGGTACAGATTAGATATTTTACTATAAATATATTGCACCTAAACACACACTTTTTAAAATGGCCTAGTGCTTTGTTTTGTTGTCAAATTTTACACTATTTTTTACTGTGAATAAACTTTTTTGTTTTAGAATGAAAGAAACTTCATAAATTTCAGATTTAAGTCAGCACTGATCTCTACAATCGCCTTTACATATTTAAGTAGGATTTCCAATTTAATTATGAAATTTTCTTGATTAATTTATTTAAAAATTCCTTTGAATAGGCTACCCAATTAGCTAAGTTTCATCTTAAATGTAATTGTTAATATTTTTAAATGTAGAAGCATTGTTCTTATTATTATATATAAATAATAAATCCCGCTGCTGATACGGTTTTATCGCTTGAATTAGGCGAATTTAAATAATTTTTAAGTTACTTAACTACAATTTAGCAACATTATTTAACTGTTTTCACAAGTTTCTTCTAGCCTTTACTCACCAGTTATTTACATGAAACAAAAGCATTATATTTCCTGCTTGCTTATATTTCCGGCACAAATTTTACTAATCCAGTATATTAATATTATAACGGAAAACAACGAAATGAAGTTTATTTATATTAAAATTTTCATATGATTAGTGAATTCCCTTCGTTAATCTTCAACTAACGGTACACTGGATTAAATGTTAATTTTATTAACATGAAAGACCAAACTGTAATCTAAAGCACTTAAGCTTTCCTGTACTGTAAACGGAACGAAAAAAACTCAAAACTATATCGGAAACTACCACATCTGCACTTAGCAAACTGTATCATATTCTTCTTTTAATTTTGAAACTGTAATTTCGAAAACACAAACAAACGCAGAACGCCATAATAGGCTTTGGGACAACCGCCCGCAGCTCGGGCACGAAAGCCACTATGAGACTGTCCGTCTTCGACTCACTTGGGGCTGCGAAACTATCTTCTCGTTAATATTTTTAAGAAAGGGAAAATAGCCACCCTATCGGAAACTAAAATGACACATATTTCCCAATAGCAAAGGTTTTCTAGAATATTCTTAACTTTATTTTAGTAAAACGAAGAAATAAACGTTCTCATGGGAGGTCTGATATACAAAACAGGCCAGACTTGCTTTTATCTGTAGATTGCGAAGAATCTATTTAGAAAACATGAAATAAGAACGTAGCGGAAATATAAATTTTATCTAGAAAATAATTCTTATCTTGATATTTTGTTACTAAAAACACATTTATCTGTATGAAAATTGCTTAAAAACCTTTTTCTAAACTAACGAAAAACATTATTACGATCGGAATAAAATCTGCAATATTAAACTAGCAACATATATTCAACTATACAGGGCCGTACTAAGAATATTCTTAACAAATACATTTTCAAATATATTCAAATGGATTCTGAAATTTTAACATGTTACAATATATCCACATCTACTTTCTCTTTAGCCTTGATGAACTCATATATACAGTAGCGGAAGCTCTTCACTCCATTTTTTGCTTCGTGCTTTTCTGCCTTCGATAGTCTATGTTGGATAGTTGCATTTGTTAAAAAAATGATTGATAAATGATTTGAAACTTTCGTTATCGTTTCGAAGCGACTTACTTACATTTCTCGAAGCATTATTTCGTTCTTATCTTATCTTCATTCTTCTCGTTAACTTCGCTATATCCTAAAGCATAACTTTTTTGCAAGCTTGCAATAAAGCTAAAAACTTTTTTGCACTCTCGGTCTAACTTACAAGTACTCCAGCACTATAAATAGCTTTTTCAAAACTTACCTTCAAACTCTCTTAGTGGATGGTTAAAAAAGTCACTTTAGTGACTTAGTTAACTTTAGTGAGTTTTTAAAGTTATATAAAACTATCAAACCAAGCTTGAGATGTATATAGTCACACAAGATTGCAAGAAAGATCCACCGCCACCGCGGTTATAAAAGCAATTAAACTTGGAATGCACACCTGCAGGAAGTGCAGATAATAGAAACCAACTAGACTTGTGAAAAGTAACATCCTGCCCATGCACAACAATGTAGCATGCGCTCGTTCAATCTCTGGTTACTTATAAATAGAAATTTTAAACTCACAAGTTTAATCAAACCAGTGAAAAATAGATTAACTTCTTTCGCGGAATTGGAAACTGCAAAGATGAAGTTTTAACATTTTCGAACTACTCCAATCGCTTTTGACACTTCAGCTTTAGAAGCTTTGAGTTCGACTAAAAGCTTAAATAAAGCATTCATGCTCTACTGTTGTATTTATTGACTCCCTAGACACCTCTTGTAACAACTTCACTTATCAACATGTCACTTGTCACATCTCAATATCTTAGGGAATTTACGTTGACTGTTAACTGTATATGTATTATTAAGACACTATCTAATCATTTTCTACAAAATTCTGCTCTTATCTTACCCGCTGACCTTCAGTACCTAGTGTAAATAATCCCAGCCGACAATTTAATTTAAACAAGTAGCTTAGTGCTATTGTACACTAACATTGCTTTACATTTCCTGAGAAAGGCAGCACGTTCCATCATATATGTATGTAAGCATGAGTAAGTATGTAAATGAGGAGAATTCTGGATTTTAGCATAATTAGGAATAATTAAACTGTTTACCCGTCTTCTATAAACTTTAGTTGTGTGAAATTAGTATGTAACCACTCGTAGTGTTAGACGATGATATCTCTAACAACAACAAGTACCCAAAGGCTAGGACTTATATTATTTTTAAATAACAAAAAGGGGAATCCCCTTTCCCATCTTTCAACATTCTCCATATTTTAAAGTAAAATATATATCTGATCCCAAAATATCAAAACTTAATAGGTTAAAAAGTTTTTTAAATTATCTCCCCAAATAATCGTTACAGCTGAATAATCTTCCACAAGCAAAACCGAGTACTTGATCGTATCAGCTAATATCTTATTGGATAAATTAGTTCGATATGGGTTTTCCCAAAAGATATTTAACCCGTTACAATCTCATTATTTAGAAGGGCGGAATTAGTTAGGTTACGTTACAGGAAATTGTATCCCAGTATTCTTATCGGGTCAATAGGCTCTTTCCTTAAGAATAATTACAAACCCCTCGTTTTCACGAATCCGTTTTCTTTGCTGCATTATTAAAAATGTCATTCGTGTTTCACTTTTTACATTCTGAATCTTACCGTTGTTAATTTTAATTGGATAAAACTGATTTGTTATGAAATCCAGGTAAATTGGATTTTTTACATAGATGCTTATTAGTACCGATTTTGTGTTACATGTGATTAACGAATAATTAATACCTACATGTTTTAATTAAATTTTTTATATACTGATATAATATAGATTCATGTCACCTTCACAGAATTTAATCTAATTGAAAATTCTCTTTGACAATGATTTAGCAAGATTGTTTCGTTTAGTAACTTATATTTTTTATGATTATAAACGATAATATGTACATTGGTCTTCTAATTACTTTAATTGAGATTAATCTTCAATTAGTTTTAAATTACTTTTAAATACCTTTCTTAAAGAAACTACTCCCACAGTCCACATTTATCTTATGTTGTATTATATACTCACTAATGGACTTTCTAAAGTATCCACTTGAAGATGACTTCGATTAATATGAATGAGACCTTTAGAGAAGACATCATTGCACTTGCTAACTTGAAATAAATCCATGAAATGAATTATTTTCGTAATCACACCGAAATAAACAAATACGACCCGAGGTAAGATAAGAGTGCAAATTTTACGTTGTTAAAAATTCAGTGACGTACGCTAGAACCCACAGATTTTCATTGCTTCATTCGCATTTATTTTTAATTAAAAAGGAATTTTGTTCTGCTAATGAATCTTTCTAGCTCATTTGTTTGTTTTTGGGCGAGGAATCAGGATGGCGGAGCATCCTTCGTACCTCATGGCACCGATTGCTATGATCATTTGGCCGACCCTACTAGAATTTAGCCACATCTGGGGGAATTCCACCACCAAGTAGAGATTTTTAACGTGCCAAACATCGCATTGACACGGACCTACAGTTTTACTTCCAATCCGAGAAGAAGGCATGTTTTTAATTTTTCTCCGCTATGAAAATTACCAGCTCGGCCGGGGATCGAACCTGAGATCCTTGGATTATGAAGCAAACATGCAAACCACTAATCCACCGAGGCTGGCTTTCTAGTTCAGTTATTGTTTATTTTATCATTTAGATTACAGCGTGGCATTCGCGTAATTCTAGAGGCATTTTACATGTTCGCCCACGTGTTTGTGATGACTCATTTCATATATTTACGGTTGAAGTATCGTACATCAACCTTTAGCCATCTAAAGGTGACCTATTGGCTGTCTCTAGTCCTTTGTCTACGCGAGTGATCCTTTTGTGCGTTAGATAAGGAACAAGTAGAATATTACGGACTCATCGCACTGAAACCACCGGGGCTGCGATTTTGTCTTTCGAACTTCAGAATTACTCGTACTGCATTATATAAAAACAAAGCAGTTCCTCGGTTGGTGGACTGTCACCTGCATTTTTTTTCGATTCGATTCCGTCGATCCGACTCCACTGGGTGTACAGCCCGGATCTTTACCAGGATCTTATTTTCGTTTTTACAAAACTAAGCGTTTTGTTTTCTGAATAGTTATATACGCAACCCTGTTAAAAGTTAGCCTCACCTAAAGAGCCTTCTCTGCACCAAGTCTGTCTTACTCCAGATCGTAGTAAGGGTAGTAAACTTCTGTTTCAAGGCTAAAATATGACATATGAGCGTTTAATCATTATTTATACCGTAACCAATGCAAGTAAAGATAAAAAGGAAATCTATGACAAACTGTAAATGATCAAGGTCGCAATCAAGGTGCGGACATGGACATTTGGGCTCGGCCATCTGGCCGCGACCGTTTCGGCGCGAGGACAGTTTGGCACGGGACATCTCGGTGCAGGGACACTTGGGCACATGCACACTTCGACGAAATTTTGAAGATATTTAAAAAAAAAATTTCTTGGACCATTTGTCACATTAGTCTAATTTTTTAGGACAAGCTAGTCTGTTATCAGTGTAACCTTTTTTTTATGTAACTTCTTAATTCCAGAATATCGCTTGGATTGGTTAAATTGCGTTATCCAGTGCTTTTTGGTTTTAAGCACTAGAGACTAGACTATAAGCAGTATCCATTTATAAGTGTTACCTACTGACACAAAATTCGTAAAGTGGAACACGTATTTATCAGTGGTACGATATTCAATGTCATGCCATTTATTGGTAGTAACCCGATCCTTAATTTATTGATATTATAATATGTTTGATTTTATGTTATTAACAAGAACATTTTTGCGCGACAATTTATTTTTCCAATCTACTAAAACATTAAAATCAAAATTCTTCGACAAATTTCTGCATAAGGGAATAAAGATTAAGAAAAAGTAAAATATTTTTAATCAAATATGATATCTTTATAAACAATAAAGGATTTGTAATAAATAAATTAAATTCTTATTACAAATTATTCCCTTATGCAGAAATTTACCAAAGAATTTTGATTTTAATGTTTTAGTAGCTTAGAAAAATAAATTTTTTTTAAAACCGTATTTAATTTACACTAGCATCAGTTTCGGATTATCCATTATGTTGAATATGAATAGGTCCGACCATTGTTCTTTGGCGACATTTATTTTCAGATCTCAAAGAATTTCTACTAGCTAAATTAAACAGCACTAAATAAATATACTAATAATACAGAATACTTACGCAATAATTGATAAGCCCTCCGGCAGTACATACGAGCTTTTGGTGATTGGCAAAAATTGAGTTTTTTTCTCATCATACCGTATTCGTCGAATACTGTATTTATTACCTGTAAGTACTTACATATTTTATTTATTACAATAACACTAGACAATTTGTTCAAATATAGACGTGTACTACTTATATTTATATCTCTTCCCTAAGTGCCCCTACGCCTAAGTGGCCTGCGCCGAAGTGTCCCGCGCCGAAGTGTCTCGCTCCGAAACGGCCGCACCAAATGTCCGGCTTCGCGTGTGGTGCACCACACACGAGCTAAGAAGTTCGTTCCAATGTCAACGTATTCCAAACTCAAGAATACGGGCCCAGGTTGCAGACTTTTCCTTCTCGCATACATGTGAACTCATGTTTGTTATGTGTTTGGGTTTCCCCATTCTTGACAGCAGATGGTGATACTGAATAGAAGGTGGCGATGAGACAAAGAGGACAAGCGGCTGATGTCCAAGTCTTTAACTGTAATTGACTGATATTAATACCGACGGCGGTTGATGCTGATGACACACAGAAGGTATGGAAGTGGTGGCGGCAGGTGACTTGTTTATGGTAATTAGAACTAATTAGTGCCGAAAGCTAGTGTGTGCAGCAGCAGAGTGGTGGTAACGCCCACATGAAATGACCTTGATGCTGACGGTGATCTAAGGTGGAGGAAGCGGCATGCTAGTTGATATTCTCGATAGGCAAAATAGTGTCGCTAGTAAAGGCCGGGTTGTGGATGGAGTGATAGAACTAGCAATTGTAGTGAAGTTCATGAGGATTGCTTCTATTCAAGTGAGGGATATATTTATAAAAATGAGATAACAGGGTGATAGATAGCTGGAGGAAAAAAGACTCTTCGCAGAATCACACCAGTGGGCTTCAATTTCAGACGGGATTCCCGGCGGATCAATTGTCAGTCAGACAGGGCACTGAATGTCGTCAAACTGCCCCACTTATGGTGCCACTTGGAGCGCCTTTTCAGCGTGCAGTCACTTCCATGCTGAAGGTTCTAAACACCGTTAACTGTGGAGAGGGTCCCTTTGGAATTGTCACGTCCAAAACCAGTTAAACCCTGTATTTATTTGCCTCCTCCAGCTAGTAATTGGCGATGATGACAATAGCAGCCGTGTGTTTTTCGTATGTTTTGACAGGTTTTCAAGTTCGAATGATATTTTTCCCACTAACTACCAAGCGCGTGCTGGGTCAACTTTAGGGCCCGGGAAAATATTTTCTAAAAGGGCCCCACACCCACTTCGGTTAATCCTTTAAGGGTAATTTATTTATTTAGATTAATTATTAGATCATCTATTATATGGGATTCATTAGTAACTGTCAGTACAATTTTTACGTTCTTCTTGCGGAAAGAAACTTGCTGAGAATGAAAGTTGTTGTGGCCACGAGTCTAGGAGATGAGAGAGCCACGGAGGTCCCTTCCACAATAAACTATGATTTAGCAATTGTGAGGGCAAAAGTCCGCGTAAGCACTATCAAACAAATTATCTGCTGACGGAACGTAATACCATGACAAAGTAGCAATGATATCATGAATTAAATCTCGGTTAGCCACAAATGTCTTGGTGTCTGGGAGTCTTGCAAGCGATTGTATCGTCAAACGTGATCTGCTTCTTCAAAGCATCACTGAGACTTTACACCAATTCTGCTGCCAACATAGCACCGCACAATTCCAAACGTGGAAAGGAGATTGTTTTGAGAAGTACAACTTTAGTTTTCCCGCACATCAAGAAAACTGATAGAGCCGTCAGAATATAGAACCTTTAAATGCGCTACAGCACTGTAACCAATTCCAGACGCATTCGAGAATGCATGAAGTTTTTTTATGACGACCGAGTCTAAACTAATACATCTAGACAATTTTAAATTTGAAAGTTTAGGAAGTTCCAACTTGAACAAATTCCAGTTATTGATCACTGCTTCAGGAACAGGTTTGTCCCAATCTATTTTCGGCATCCATAATTGCTGTATCAACATTATAATATATCAATAACAGAAGAACAATATATCAATATTGTTCTACAAATATATCATAAACACTGGGGCGAATGTCACTCTGGTGTGCGATCACGAGCTTTAAATATGACACATCATATATGCTATTATTCAGGAATCACGTGCAATCGGCGTTTTAGGCTTCATCGAGATGCAGAAGAGCCGCGAAAAATACCGCGTATAAAACCGAGAGTTATCTAATTAAAATCGAAAATAAAAAGTTAGCTAATTCAGCACTTATATAAAACTGAGCTGCTGCGAGCATATGACCAATTTCCAATCTGAAGTTTTATGATGCAGTGTAACGAAGTTATTTTATTTTATTTAATTGTTATTGTTGTAAGAGTCAATAAGCTTATCATCCGTTGCAATCGATAGCCGCTCGGATAAGCCGCCGACTTAAGCAAGCGCACGCGTTCCTTCTCCTGGCGTTTCCCTTCCGCTCCGAGAGTACCTATAAAATAGAGTGCGCTAGCAGATTCATTAAGTTCCTTTCCGGAACTCGAAGTTAACCTGACCAACCCACCAGGACCAGTAAGCAGTCAAGTAGACCGAGACTACAAGGTATTTAAAAGGAAAATCTCTTGTCTGTAGTTCCGATTTCTTTTCCTTCCTGATTCTCCCTCCTCGCCTACATACCTTATCCGAGACCTCGCTGTGTGTGTGCCTGGGAGTCTCATCTTGCTTCTGCCTTTTTTACCATACCTTATCCGAGACGTCACTGTTTTGTACCTGGGGGTCTCATACTCCGCCCACTTTACTATTAATCAAATATCTACCTAGTCCTCCCGTAATTCAGTGATACTCCACTTACCTTCCCCGTATTCTTTTTGCTGCTTACGCTGTGTTGCACCTGTTTGCTGTGGTTACCTATTTCCCCGTATGCTATTGGGGTTAGGTGAGGGAGCTTTGGTGATAATAATATTAACGGTTTGATACTTTGATTGTGTGTTTTATTTGCTAGAGCTAAGAACTAACCTTTTCTATTTTCTCTTTTGTAAGAAGCATTAGCAAGCATTAGTCTAGTAAGATATCCAGATTGGCCTCTGCTATTTCAGTCGTTCCCGAGATTACATCTTTTCCACTAGCAACTACCCGGATCCGTGGAGTATATCACGTTAAAACAACTGGTGTCCAAGAATTACCGTGAGGGGGAGGAGTCAAGCCAGGGGGGTTTGTTAAATAACGTGTTTAGAACGTACTTAACCGTCAATAAAGCTATTCGATATCCTTAAAATGAATGAAAGGTTATTCGAAAGGGTAAACAATGGGTACTTTTAAGGGATAAGGGTATAAACTTTAATTTGTAATCCAAATATTCTGAACGCGTAGCGCCAGCTTAAAAGCTAGTCAGACTAATCCATGTTTCATGCTGTGTTATAAGTAATTTGACTAGTATTTCGGATTTTACTACATACTGTTGAGATAATACTTACAAGAATATAGGATTGTTATATGAATTATTTTATCAAAGCTTACATGTTAAGTGTCTATTTGTACTTACTGCATTAACTTCGTCATGACCGGCTGCTGTGTTTGCGTTTCTTGCCTTATTTTTAAGAATCATAGTGTTTATAATACTTTTCAACATATTTTTAAGTTTATTCTAAAGCATAGACTTGGCTTTTAAAACGGAACAACGAAAATTAATGAAAAAAAATTTAAATCTGTAAAAGCTTCTTTTCAAAGTTTATCCTCTTGTCTTTCTTTCTTGGTAAAATAAATAAATAAAAGGTAAAATAAATTAAATTTGTTTTGTACATAAACAAATTTTGTTTCAAAAGTTTGTATTGAATTGGTAGGGTACAGTGTTGTATAATTTCTAAAGCCCAACCCAAATTTGTAAATAAATAAAGTCTATATAAACAAAGATCTTAAAGAAAAGAGCAACACAGTCAAAGAGAAATTTTATAAACTTTCTTATTTATCTCAAACTTTCTCTCCCAGCAACCATGCCATATCAGCCAACCAGCCCACCCTTATAACAAGCATCCCTTAATATTTCTGTATTCACTAATGTAATGCCTCCAGGATTTTAGACACTTTCCAGGCCTTCCGTAGGATTTATGGGCTTTACACCGTCACGTACTTTGAATTCCCGTCTGATTACGACGATTTTTGGGCAAACAAACTCGCACAAGAACTTTTTAAGCTCTAATGCCCAAGTTCCTTTACTAATTATCCTTCCCATTGAAATACCTAAGGACAATTTCGACTGGACGTGTAGGGCAGAAAAGATTTTAGTTATATGGAAAGGTGTTGAGTTTTATAAGCGATTTCGTTTTATAGAAAACATTTCGATATAGTATCAATATTGGAGGGTGAGCTGTCGAGCGTGCATGAATAAATAACGAACGTAACGCGTCATCTCTGATAGTTTTGATTGAATAGGAAGCGCTTATTTATTATTAGTCACGATTTAGTGAATCCATAGTTTATGAGCTGACCTAAAAAGCGGAGCTCGTGTTTGGCTTTCTTTTGTACAAAGAGATAGAGAGCAGCCACTAATTTCTCGGCAAGGTGCAACGGTATGGAAGAAATCACATTCAAGGATTTGATTTCGGTAGACGGTGCTATTTCCCCGCGATCATTCCTGACAGCGTTGCTTCTTCACGCCATTTAAGAGGGAACACGAGGAGATTGCTAAGAGCAGACGGGCGGTGGTAATGTGGGGGCGTAGGCGACTAGAATTTTTATTTTTTTATTCATGGAAACATGTGGTGCTGATGCGCTCACGTTGGAGAATTATTTTTTATTGCTACCGAATGTGCTCGCTACACTGCTCGTTTTGGATACAATCGCAGGTTTTATATCTGTATCAACTGAATTGTAACTTTTGATGGCCAAAATATTTTACGGTTATTATTTTTTTAATCTAGTAGCACGCTCCCTATGTTTCAATCGTAGATACACTGCTGTGTGTATTTATGTTGTCTTTATTGGAAGTGTTCCAGTAAACGTTAATATTTCTAGCTGGTATATGAAGCAACATAAAATAAAATATAACCATGCATTGTAATTTTCAACTGCACGTGTTACAGACCTTCAGCTTTACATTCCACATAAAAATTAATAAATCAACATTGTAGTGTTCAATATTTAAATAGATAATAATGATAGAGTCATCAAAAACACGAAATGCACCGTTAATCGTTACCAGATTTGAATAGTTTACGAGTATATACTATACAGGTCTATTCATCTAACTAGGACAATAGTGCAGCTAATTCGTCAGGTGTGTATGCTTGTTGTTGCCGATTGCATTGCATTGACCTATATAAAGTATAGTATTCCACTCACGACGAGTTCAACATGCGCCATCGACATACAGGGTGACCCAGGGGTGCGTACAAGCTCCATAACTTTGTTTCTATCCAAGCTATCGAGTTGATCTTTTTTTAAACGATAGAGCCGACAATGCGGCGCATTCTAAAAATATTTCTATTTTTATACAGCATGTTCCAAAATAAAATACACAAATAGATTCTGTTTTTTTAAATGGCAGCCCCCCATTTTTGTTACATTTTTGGATTCGCCACTAGATTTTGGATATAACGCATCCAGTTTTTTTTAGACCTATCTGCAATAGTTTTTGACTTATGTCAATTTAATGTGTCAAAATGGTGTCGTGCATAGACCCATAGAAAAATTCATTACTTCAGAACCATTCACAATTAATTAACCAACTTTTTTCTAGTCGATTCCTTAAACTTTAGCGCATCTTTTGAGATCTAGGTGAACTCGTAGGCGACGTTCAAACGCCTACTATGATTTTTTGAAAATGGCAAATTACAAATATCAATAACTCGATCTTTTCAAAAGGAACGCCCTACATTTTTTAAGAGCTTTTTTCCAATATAGGGTTTGTAGGGTACACCTTGTAACATTACGAGATTTGTTGCAAAATAAGAATTATTGATGGTTTTTCAAGAAAAAAAGGAATCTAGTAGGCTGCTGTCATAAAATCTTACACATCCATACAATTCTAAAAAGAACTATGTTTAAAAAAATAAATAAATTGTAATAGAAACAGGAGTACATCACCAAAGAAACAATTATTTATTAGTAATCTTTACAAGAACAGGAAAGGATGATTAATAGGAAACAATGTAGAAATTTTGAAGAAAGGCTACTTATAACAAATGCTCAAATAGGTCACCATCATGTCCCATACAAGTTGCTAGTGTTCTAGTAAATGAGCCCTGAACTCTCGCAAGCATTGCTCCATCAACTGAACGGAAGGCTTCCGTGATCCTGTTTTTCATATAATCTGCAGTTGTTGGGCGATTTCTGAAAACCCTTTCCTTCACATAACCCCAAAGAAAGAAATCTATAGGAGTAAGGTCCGGGGATCGCGCGGGCCAAGGAATAGTACCTCCTCTGCCTATCCAACGATTAGGATAGGATTGATCTAAAAATTCTCGCACTATCCTGTGGTTATGCACTGGAGAACCATCGTGCTGCAATCACATGGTCCTTCTGGTGTCCAAATCCACTTCTTCAAACATTCTGCGAAGATCTTCGCCAAGAAAATGTAAATACCTTTCACCATTCAGGACATTGTCGAAAAAGTAGAGACCAATAGTGTGATTTCCAATAATTCCTCCCCAAACATTAAGCGACCATCGATTTTGGTGATCAACAGTCCTCAGCCAGTGAGGATTTTCGGTTGCATAATAATGCATATTATGTCGGTTGACCGACCCGTTGCTCTTAAACGTTGCTTCATCAGAAAACAGAATTTTGTATTAAAATCTTCCTCAATTAAGCCATTCATTTGAATACAAAACGCAACTCTATCCACAAAATCGTCGCCATACAATTCTTGATGTAGGTTCAGATGATAAGGGTGAAACTTATGTTTCAATATTATTCTGTTCACACTACTTTGAGAAATACCCGTTTCCGCTGCTACTTCCCTAGTGCTTAAATGAGGATTTTCCTGTAGCATTAATAAAACTTGCAACTCATTTTCCTCAGTGACTCGACCACCAACAATTTCCTTTTTGGTATAAGACACACTACCAGTAAGTTCAAACCGATCTGTTAACTTTTCGAATGAAGACGCCTGTGAAGTTCTTTGTTCTGGATATTTTTGATTGTAGATTCTGGTTGCTAATAAAGGATTTCTGTCAGCTTCGCCAATACGAGCTCAGCTTCGCGAGTGAAATTCATTATCAACAATTAGACGTGTACAATTATTGAAATTACACGGATGTGTCAAATTTTATGACAGCGGCCTACTCGATTCATTTTTTTTTACAAAAAACCATCAATAATTCTTATTTTGCAACAAATCTCGGTAATGTTACAAGGTAGACCCTACAAACCCTATATTGGCAAAAAGCTCTTAAAATATGTCATGCAATGGTGCAATAAAATATAGAGTGTTCCAGTTGAAAAAATCGAGTTATTGATATTCGTAATTTGCCATTTTCAAAAAGTCGTAGTAGGCGTTGGAACGTCGCCTACGAGTTGGGTCACCCTGTATTTTTAGATTTTTGAAAAACGTTTTTAGCGCTATATGAGGCTGGTTTGATAGTTAAGGTAAACGGCAGACAGATGGCGACACAAATCCCAAAAGCAAATGATATTTGACAAGTGTCAATTTTTAGAAGCTTGCATGTGAATTTTTATTTCAATACTCTTGCCAGTTTTTGTCTGGTAGTTTGTTAAAGAAAGTGTTGTCGGTGCTTTTTGTTATTATGGAAAAAAAAGGAGATTCGTGCGGTGATAAATTCTTCATTTTGGAAGGTAAACAGACTAAGGAGATTAAAGGCCGATTGGATGCAGTGCTTGGTGAGTCATCTCCGTCGTTTAAGACCTTGCACACACGGGTGGCCGAATTCAAGCGTGGTAGAACGAGCTGTAAAGATGCACCTCGCAGGGAACGTCCAAATGAAGTGACGATTTCAGAAATGGCAGATAAAATCCACAAGATTGTACTGGATGATCGTAGGCTCAAGGTGCGTCAGATAGCAGACATGGTAAGCATCTCAACTGAACGCGTGCATAACATTTTGCACAAAAACTGAAATAAAAAAGTTCTGTGCGCGATGAGTGCCGCGATTACTCACGTTGGAACAGAAACAACGTCGAAAGGATGCTTCAATTGAGTGTTTGAATCGTTTCAAGCGCATTACCAACAAATTCTTCCGTCGGTTCATAACAGTCGATGAAACATGGGTCCATCATTATATTCCTGAAAGCAAGGAGCAGCCGAAACAATGGATTGAGGAAAAAACGGCACCAAAGAAGGCAAAAATGACTTCATCGGCTGGCAAAGTGATACCGACTGTCTTTTGGGACGCAAGGAATAATATTCGTCGACTACCTTGCAAAAGGAAAAACCATCAATGGCGAGTATTGTGCTAGCTTATTGCAGCGACTGAATGAAGAAATCATGAAGGGGAGGCCTCATTTGACAAAGAAGAAAGTGTTGTTCCATCAGGATAACGCACCAGTTCACACCAGTGCGATTGCGATGGCAAAAATTCACGAGTTGGGATTCGAATTGTTGTCACATCCACCTTACTCGCCAGATCTAGCCCCATCTGACTTTCACCTATTTCCAAATCTAAAAAAATGGCTTGGCGGAAGAAAGTTTTCAACCGATAATGTAATCGACGCTGTAAATCGCTATTTTTCAAGGCTCAACATAGACTTTTATAAAAATGGCATAAGCGCTCTGGAACATCGTTGGGCCAAGTGTGTTGAGCTAAATGGGGACTACGTTGAAAAATGTTGAGTTGGTGAAGAATATCTTTACATGCCAAGCGATAATTTGTTTGACCGAAACGGTACGTCGAGGTCAAACAATATCGCGAGGCTTGGAAACTTTACCAATTCAACATGTAATATACTATTATCTGGTTAAAATGTTTTCATCTTTCAACATGTATACTGTTTTATTCACAATAATTAGACTAAAATAATCAAAATAAAAAGTAATTTTAAATTTTAAAATAAATTTTCTATAAACTTTCATAATTCCAATCAGCGCCATCTATCGACCAAAAGAAATTTTAAGTAAGGTTTCATTCTTCACCGCTAGATAAAATTAGAAAAAAATTAATTCCATCGTAATTATTAAATATAAAATACGGAAAAATAAAAATAAAACTAATATTAAATAAAAAAAAAGTTTTTAACATTAAATACATTCATAAAACCTAAATTTAAATCAGATAAAACGTCCTGTTTTAAATTATTCACAAAAAAAAAGTTGGCCAAGGGTTTACATGTCAGTTTTGCAGACATGCAAAGGAAATTGTTAACCACTTTGGTGTTGCTATAGCAATAACTTACTTTCCAAGGTTTTTACAACATATGAAATGTACATATTGCAATAGGATTGTGAATACATTGTTTTTTCCTCCTCGTTTACCTTACTTATCAAATCAGCTTCGTACGTATTAGCAAATATGGCTCTATGTTTACACTTACCCGAGGCGACAGGCATAACTGTGTTTGTCAAATACGTTTAGGTGGTTCTGAATTGTGCTTTGTGTTTTTATCTTTTGTCAATTTTTAAAGTTTATATTGGTGTGTATTTTGTCGTGTATGCGGTTATTAGTTTTTAACCTGCTCTCGGTATAGCTGAAATTTGTCCAGCTCGTCCTCCACTGTAACAATCTAAACTGAGTTCTATAGCAAAACAATAAGTATCAGCCCCACAACTGTGCATACAAAATTTCTTACCCTAACGTTATACTCAAATTTGCTTACCGCGGCCAAATCCGTCAAAATGCAGCTAAAGCAAATTTCCATTAAAATCCTTTGCGGGCATGGGAAAATTGAAAGGTTGACTGATACGAATAGAATTACGGTTGCGCCAGCTTGTTTAAAAATAGTACTTCCTTCGAGATTAGTAAACTTAATAAAAAAAATTAAAGAAAAACGTTAAAAGTATATTGAATTATTGCCTAAAGTAAATTTTCTAAACTGATTAATATGCGTCCGAATAATTGTTTATTGCAGGTAAATGCATAATCTGCCATGCTATCTGGGGATATGAAATGGAGATTATCAGTTGGGGTGGCTTTATGCGGTTGTTTGAGTGTGGTTATGTTTGAAGAACCTACTGCAAAAATGGATTCGACAGCAAGAAAAGCTTTATAGAATTTATTACAACGCCAAAAGGAAAGTAAGTAATTATATCGAGTTTTTGATTTTGTAATGGCTTTCTTCAAATCAAACTAGTCTTCTTGCAGCACATTTCATGGATAAAATCGATTTATTGAAAGATCGAATTGCTCTAACGGCTGTTGGAAATTGTAATGTTGTGGTTCAGGTTTTTCTATGTCGCAGATAGTCAGAGTGTAGAGTAGCAGATGCCCGAAATACATTAAAGTGTTCTCGAGTATTCAAAGCATATTGTTTTTGATTCATACTTTTCCGTTGGTATCTAGGTAGGTGCTGTTGAATGCACGATCTACTTTAACTCTCAGATATTTCGGAAATTTATCGTCTTCAAGTTCTATTCGCCACTGGATTTTCCGTTTCGTTTTTCATCTGCTTCTTAGTTGAAGTGCACGTACTTTTGTTCTAATGCTTGGATTTTAGATGGTTATTGTCATAATACACTGTAAACTTTTCTAGACTTGCTTCTAATTCAGCGATTCTCAACCTGTGGGGCTGCCTTAGGGAGGCACAAAATAACAAAAAGAGGGGCGCGAAGAAAAATAAAAGACAAAAAAATCCGAACCAAAATAATAAAAAATGCTATCTGTTAATACAATAATAAAACGTTACACTTAAAAATAGGTATAGGTATACGTAAAATACGAATAAGTAACACAAAAGATAACTTCTAAGTGAAATTTGATAAATACGGTGGGGTAGTGTTGCCAAATATGGCGTAATTTCGTTATTCGTACGGAATTTAGCCTTGTTGCCGCGTTATCAGCAGTCAAATAAAAATAGATATAAGACAAAAATATTAGGGCTCCAACTAATCATTCAGAGGGGGCGCTCAAAACTGGTAGGAGAAATTAGGTCGCAAATATTAAAAGGTTGAGAACTTCTCTAATTTTTTTTTCTGGGCAGCTATGGCGGGATCGTCGGCATACACATTAACATGTACACATCTTAAACAATATGGGTGACAATATACTTCCCTGTGATAGACCATTTTTATTAGTTTTACAAGCTTCTCTTGTTTGAAGAATTAAATAGAATGTGCTATTTTGCAGAAAACGTTCTACAAGTTTAATTAACATAAAATTTAGGTTTAGGAGTGGAATATCGGAACACTAATTGACGCCTACAAGGCGGACAGATCTGTTAAATTCTTTATGTTCGAGCAATTTTTCCACACAGTGGCCACAGTATCTTGCAGGCAGTTGAAAGTAAAACAACTGATGCTTTATGATTGTAATACAATACAAAATAAAAGTTTAATCTTTAGCGATAATATATAACAAGAATATTAGTATGTATGAGCTGTTTGCATGAAATACTGAATATAAAAATGTCAATCATATTAATGCCTTTTATTTAAAATGTCCAAAAGTCAATTTACTGTAACAATTTTGTAAGTAGTATTAGTGCTGTTAATTTTAATAATTATGTATATTAAGTGACAAGAAATAAGTATTCTTTATTTTTGAGCACAACGTGACACAACAACACAACATGTTTTGTGTTAAGTTTTGATATTTTGTTGGAATCACATTTTCTCATCACAATTTATAACGCAACTTTGTTTAACTTCACATACGTCAATCAAAGAATGAATACTAACTGCTTGCGTACTAAAACCTGCAAAAACACGTGCAGTGGTCATTTAGATTAAGGCCTTACTCCCTACTTAAAATTTTACCTGAGTATTTGTGTAAGGTCAGACACTTATAGTTTACCAGTACTAATTCTTTTTATTGTTTCAAAATAAAAAACAACTTAAACTAATTTATTTGGCTCTACTAGGAGCATTACAAAGATTAATTTATATGGTTTGAAATATTGTTATTTACTCAGAATAGAATTACACTTAATTTACTTTACTATTAAATCACATTTAAAACAATGCATTTTTAATTTTAACTTAATTTCTCGACTTTTATAAATTCTAATTCTTTAATTTTTCTTATTCTTTATACAATAGGTTCAAACAACCTAAATACTATCACTTACGTTTTGTATTGTTTAGCCTAACCCCACTAGAAAATTTTAGTTCGTAAGGGTAAAATTTAATAGATAAATTAAAAATAAAACTTATTCCGTCACACCACAAAGCCTGCACATTTGGAGGTATGATCTTCAACGGACCTCAACTCAGTCATCCTCGCTAAAGATTTAATTGGATGCAAACACTAAGCCAGGCTTGCCGATTGTGTAATTGAACCCACAATTCGGTGAGTTGTACGTATAAAATTACGAAGAGCGATTCATAACACGTCGTAGTTTTATATGCACGACCGCACGGGATCACGCACTTAACTACACAATCGGCAAGGTCACGCTCGATCCTGGTTGCCGAAGTTCGCTCATTCATGCCGATATTTATTGACAGGAATATTTCGAGGTGATGGTTCTTGTTGACGTCCATCGTGTGAGAACGATTATCAATTACTGATCGTCTAATAATTGTTAAATATTTTACTACAACTAGATTTATTAAAGGATTAAATATCTTTTAAATTTACAAGAACTAATACATTTACCTTAAAGAGATTAATTTATGTATTATTTTCAATCAAGTAAGCTTCTACTAATATATAAAATAAAATGTTTGGGACTTCTGATGTTATTTCGTACGTTCAGAACCCAAATCACTTCAGTTCGAAAAAATACATAACTGTAACATACATTTTCTCTTTTGTTCGAAATTTTAATCGAAAAATGTTCTATCTATATGCAGCACGCAGTACGGATCATTTTATACGGTGTTGCCGATATCCCGAAAATTAAAATTGGCCGCGCGAAAAAGAAATCGCGGTTTGCAATCTCTTTTTTTAAATTGTTTCGTTGTCTCCGGGTCGATATTACTCGACAGCGCGAATTTCCAAAATGAATGTCGTTCAGATCATTGTCGAACTAATTGAATGAGATTTTATGAGTTTGACTGGCTTAATACAGATCGGATGTGGTATGTTGCTCAAAAAATTTATGTCTATTGTAATGTTTCGTTAATGTTGAGCGGCTACTGCGGAAACAATGAAATTCTAACAGGATTTGTTGGTGTGTATCGTAGGTATAATAATAGCAGTAGAGAGTAACATTAACATCAGAGAGATAATTGGTATCAGCTAAGCATTGTTTAACAAAAGCGGGTTAATTTTATCATAATTGATTTATCTCGTAGGAATAAATTTATAAAAATGTTTATAATTATTTTTATATGTAAATTCGGATCATTTTTTACTGTATTTCTACGATTAATGGTCTAGTAGGTGAATTTATAATCGCTAAAAGTTTTCGCGCTATACTTCTCATTCAGTTATTTCTTAAAATTTTCACACCCGACTTGAACCAAAATTAAGATGAAAGTATAATTTTTTGGATTTGAAGAAAAAAGTATTTTTTATGGAAAAACACTTACAAGAAGACATTAAAAAACTCAACTGATTTTAAAAAATTCTAAAATATTAACTAAGCGTAATTCTGAAAGTTGATCGTTTTTATTGATTTTCTTTGTTATTGTTCAATTTAGACCATAAGCGTCTTATGTCATTTTAATTGTCTCTTTGTCTACCTTTCTGTCTTTTTACACTTAAGATTAGCATTAATTTGTTTTTATTTTTTAATTATCACTGGCAAGTGTGATCGATTTATTTTAATAAATCAAAGAAGATAATTTTATCAATTTCCATTTTTGCAATTTGTATGGATTTGGTTTTCAACATTACTAAATCACAGGTAATTTGGAATAATAATGTTCAGATTATCGACTGAGTACAAAGATTATTTCAAGGATAAGTCATCAACAGATTTGGTTTGTTAACCATATACAAGGTGGGTCAAAATAAAGGATTTGTTTCACATTAGGAACAATAAATGATAAAGACAATCATAAAATAAATTAGTATAAATAAAAATAGTTGAGATAAGTGAATGATTTATTCTATTTTTTGAATGACAAAGGTACTTGCTTGTCAAAGCTTTCACATAGAATAAAAACGACAAAAAATAATGAAATGTCAGTCATAGTGATTCCAAATAAGTTAACATAAATCAGTACTTATAGGTGTTATGATTCTACTCTTCACTAAATCTAATTAAAAAATCTACTTAAGGAATTACTAATTGTTTTACTAATGGCGCTTTTAATTGGAACCCGGATTGCTCAATTGCAGATTGCTCTGCGGTTGCTCGCAAAACGGGTATGACGTCATTGCTCTTATGCAGAGTGACCGACGAGTGATTCACAATACGCAACCGAATAAAATCATAATTATATGTGACTATTATAAATATATTAAATTAATATACCTAATAATAATAAAACATTTGGGCAATACTGACTGTTTTCAAATATTATCAGTAATTATTATTTATTAGTTAGACGAATCTGATGATAAAATTTCTAATAAAGCCAAACAACACTTTTCATCATCTATAATAGAAAATACTTTACGAATGCGGTTTTCCAGCTAAATTAACACAGTTATGTGCGTATGAATTAGAGGTTAGGTTTTTTGATACGAATTGATCTGTCCCAGTTGGTAGATCAACGAAGAGCATTCCGGGCGTGCTTTTATACAGAGTGCTTGACGCAATCGAACACGCTAATTTCGATGATCGGAATGCTCGGTGAGTTAATCGAATACGGAATTTGCTCTCAGAGCAATCTAAGAGCACTCCAGAGCAGTCAATTGAAAACGCTATAAGATATACGAGCTCCGGCGCATATTAATTTGTCTACTTTCATTTTTGTTAAAAGTCACCCCACAATCTTTACTCCAAAATTTTCTTCTGGTATAGAAAGTGACTCTTTCGTGTTGCCAGAAGTGAAGTACTGTATCTGCAACTACACCATGCGACGTTTCATAAAATTCTAACAAGGGGTTTCATTACACTGTTTCTTGCAAGGTTTCTGGGCACTTTTGTCAATATTTAGACAGTGTAAGGAAACTTCTCTACATAATTTCATGAAACTTGATGTAGAATAGGTGCAGGAGTAATACTTTGCACTGGCAACAAGAAACAGCTACTTCGTGTACCAGAATAAGAATCTCGGAATTTTTCTTTTAATTTTTGAGGTGGATGTTTCCTATTGCTAGAATGAAGTATTACTCCTGCACCTACTCTATGCCAGGCTTCATGGAATTATGCAGTGAAGTTTCTCCACACCACTTCTTCACATCTCGAGATCAACAAAAGTACCCAAAAACCTTGCAGGAAGCGGCGTTAGGAGACCTCCTGATAGAGTTTTCTGACACGTCGCATGGTGTAGTTAGAGCCACTTTCTAGACCAGAAGAGAATTTCGCAGTAAAGATTACGAGGTGACTTTTAACAAAAAATGAAAGTAGACGAATTAATATGCTTCGGGGCTCGTAAAATATCATTCTGGTTTCAATTATCATTGATTCATTTCATAAAAATTGTTTTTTCAATTTTAAAGATAAACAAGAACATCGGAAATTAAATTTCGGAATGTGTTGATAACAACCAGAAAAAGGTCGCAACTGCTTATTTTTAATTTAAATTTTCCAATTCTCCATTAAACTCTATTAATTTCCAGCTATACAACGCAGTAGTGACAGACAAATGATAAAAAAAATTTAAAATTTATGTAGGTACTTCAGAGATTTATAAATTATAAATGGCGCTTGTTAAGAAGTCTTGTTAAGTTTTATAATTTTTACTAGATTTCCAGAGATCAGTCAAAGCCAACAAGAACTAACATAATTCTAGCCGTCTTAAAAGTTGAGCTTAGAATATTTCGTAAAATATTTAAGCTCATAAATGCTACAGAAACAAATTAAACTCGACAACTTTAATATTTCCCTCCGAAGTCAAACTTCTTCGTTTCTTTAGAAAATCTAAATTCACTAAAACATTTCTGATTTACATAATTATAACCTTAAAAGGTTTTGAGATTTAACCAAATAAAATTTATCGAGTTCACTTTTCAAAGCACTAAACCGGAAAATTATATTCGGCAAATCCTGGAAATGTGTCTACGGAAAATTCAATTTTTTAAATTGATTCTACTTCTGTATCTAGAACACAATATAGATTCTATTTAGAAATACGAAACTGATATATTTTTTCACAGGTATCTATGTGAAAAATTTTGCATCTAATTTTAGTTTTGTTTATTGTTTCCAGCCTTACTTTGTGGAACTCCATAATCATGAAATAAAGAAAGAATAGTAAAAGTTTCACAGTTTTATTAAAATACAACCTGACAATATTGTTTCGACAGCTATGCTGTCATTATCAAAGATAATATAATTATAAACAAACACGTCGCTAAGGTAGATACAAAAATAGGTAACTAGATAAAATAATAATAATAATCGGAATTAAATATCTAATACTTCCAGTAACGGAGAATTACTGAGCTCAAGTTGTTCATTCATTAAAGATACCCTGAGTTTGTGTTTGTATATCTATTTATTTATTTCATAATTTTAGTTTATTTATTTTTTAAATTTATTCGTACATTAGGGAGAACCAACTAAACGACCACAAGTATAATAAATATTACGTATCCAGTCTTCATGCAAACACATCAAACATAGTTTAAGATAAATGTTAATTATTAATTAATGTTTTACATCAAATCATATTATCCATATAGAAAAGTTTTCACCCTGACTGGGGATCGAACTTAGGTCTCCCGTCCTCCGGGCGCACTTTCTATGGTGTCTCCAAGTACCACCTATCAAAACTTGATAAAGCAATTATCTCTTTTTTGTATGTTTGTAATTGTTTCTAGTTCATATAAAAAAATTATCATCCTTTTGTAGGTTGGCCTGATGGTAACTCACTTGTTAGAGTGTCCGCCTGGAGAGAGGAAGACCAGGTAAATATGGTTTTGCATTCATTATATGATTTGATGTAAAAACATTAATTAATAATTAACAGTAACTAATTTTCATATAAGATAATTAAAATTTAGATAAGCTTTAATAGTTGATAGCGGGATATCTAGGTTCGATTCCTAGGTGGATCGGATCGGGGTGAAAATTCTTCTATAATATGGATTTAAACCCATATCCTTTTGTCCATTGCAGGCTCTTATAGTTTACTCTAAAGCAGTTTATTGTGCTTAATTTGCAATATAATAGATCAGTTTATGGTTCTACGAAAATGGGAGTTGTTTTAATTATTCTCCGCTAATGAGCTGGCTGTTACCTTTAGTTTGGTGATTTGGCATAAAGAGACCTTCAACACCAAATTAAATTTTGGTTTTATCGTTTAATTAAAAAAATACACTAATTGACTTATAGAATGCGTTAACATTCCTCTTCGGTCATATTTACCTGGTGCTACTCAACAATACACAGTTTTTACTCAACGACATAGCAATAAAAACTTGTTTAAGAAGATGAATGCTAATCTCACATTTCGCCGGATCCAAGAATAGTGGTGAACTAACTAGCTTAACTTAAGCACCTAGAGCCCTTTTTCATCTCAAGATTTCTGCAAGTCAAGTCAGTTAAAGAGAAATAAAAAATCTCCTGATTTCTTGATTGAGCTTTGAATCCGTTTCAGCGTCTCCAGGTACTCACCTGGATACTCATGCATGTTGAATCTTGAATGTTAAAGTTTAGTAGCGAATTGAAAGTGTACGTAGGCAAAGTGTGCGTAACTGAGCGTCATTTTAATTATACACAAGTATCAGAAAAAATATGGAAAACTCAGTTCGTGAAGGAAATGTAGCAAGTCATGCGACAGCAAGACGCGATGGAAAAAAAACAGACAATACATTCAAGGATTGCAAAGCAACAATCTACGAATGACATCTAGGAAGAAGCATCTATTTGATATTAACGTTAAATTCTACAAGAAAAACAAGCCTCTTTGAATCTAACACAACAATAAAAAGAAGCAGCTGAGAATCGTCTAAAAAGGTTGGGTAGGGCTCTTCCACCATTGAACTACTACTTGGCGATGGCAATAGCGATAATGAAGTTTAGCTTTGAAAACATGACTAATGCAGAACAAAAACTGTAGCCAAGCATAAATTACTGTATAATGACACATCTCATTAGATTTAGGTGACATATTTGGTGTAGAAGCCCACATTTAGACAAGAAATTGAGGTGCGCTCAATTAGCACGTCGCTTTCATAAGTGCGTTAACTGTTAAGGAATCCCTTTTTAACCGTAGGAGTCCGACTACCAAGTCCTTCCCATGTGGTGGCTACACTTTGCCTAGAATATACCTAGAATTTACCTAAAGTTTACCCATTCCAACCTACCAAATTAAAGGCTTGGTAGGCTTTTGACAGCATCCAAACCAGACGCCCAAGAGAATCATAGTCGATTGTCTATATGATGGTACAGAAGAACTATACATTTCAGCACTTTGAAATTAGAAAAACCTTTCAAATATTTCGCGTATAACTTGAATACCTGGATATTAGATTCTACGACAAAAGAAAAATGTTCTAAACATGTATCCAGTTCGTATTGAACACTGGATTTGAAATATCACCTAACACATAACCCTTCATCACGAAAACTAATAGCAAATTGTTGAATTCTTTCTAACTTGGATGCTTGTATGTCAGCTTTTAATGGCTGTGGAGGGACATGGCTGTCTGGCTCTTTGTGTAGGTGAACGATTCACCAAGACATCATTTTGTCATCTGGAAAAGCTGTCTCAAGCCTAAGAATTGCTTAGGAAAAACTATGGATACATTTCTACAACTATCATACCTTCTAACATGCTAATTGTAAAATATTGTGATTCTTCGAAAATCTAGCTATATTAAAAAGACAATAACTTATTAACTCTGTTGACATTAAGATTTGCTTTGTAGCAGACTTATTTCTAGTCTGCTACAAAACACACGTTAATCTAACCAGAGTTAGAGAACTATTGTTTATTTAATTTTGGTTCAAACTTAGTCAAGCTACGTTTGCAGCTAAACAACCCTTTCACCTAAATTTAAATTTCCAACCACTGTGCCCTTGTCTAAAAAACTGGAAAAAATGACAAAAAGCTGTAGTCGTGGTAAGTATTGCACAGAGTGATTGTTGGCAGTTGTAACCACAGGTAAATCTATTCCTAGCTCAAACTCGGCTATTTTTCTCCAGTAAATGAAGTGCTCAAGCATCCCAGTGTTCAGCTTCTCAGTACATTAACGTCGTAAGTCTTGCTTCAGTCGCTGCGAGACTGAAGCAAGTTTTTCAAACTTGGAACAGAGTAGCCGCAAACAGGAAAAGAAACAATTGAAAAACACATCCATTGCAAACAAATTGATAAAACTGTTAGCAACTTATTACAGCTACTAGTGATTTATTGTAGCTTTTGATTCATTTCAAAAAGAATTGCATGTAATAATCGTGTGGGTAAGTTATTCTCGGTTATTAACAAATATTGCCGTTGTTGAGAATATTTGAGGTTACTTTCCTCCCTTTTACTGAATTAATAATACTGGTTAGGATTGAGGTAACTCCTCTTCGCTTGAAAAACAAGTGCAAACATGCAATCTATGGAATTAGTCATTTGGAGTCACTGAGATCTTTGAATATACTATTTTATATTTAAAAAGGTGACTGGATACTTTGCCGACCGGACACAACACCGATCGCGGACTCTTTACCGACTGTGAACACTACGCCGACTGCAAGACGTGGACACTTATGCCGGCCGTGAACACTATGCTGACCGCAAGCGGTGTACACTTTACCGACCGTGGGCACTACCTTGACTTTTAAGAGCCATCCATAGTTACAATTCTTATGGGGATGTAAACGTAAAGTACCGAAGCGAAAGCTAATTAATCTGTTGATCGATCTTGATATGGTTTTTACAAATAAATATGATCTATGATCTTTTGTACATATACGACCTTAAGTAAGGCAAGTTGTCCACTGGTTTCGGTCGGTGTAGTGTTCACGGTTGGCAAAGTATTCACCGCTTGCGGTTGGCGTAGTGTCCAGTAGCAAAATTTATTTTAAGAGTCGGCAAAGTGTCCAAAACGGTCAGTCGGCGAAGTGTCCACGGTCGGTGTAGTATCCAATTCCCTTTTTAGAAGCTTAACGGGCGATTAACCGCCTAGTAGCGCTGTTTTTTAATGGATTACATGTCAAAATACTCAGAAACTACTATTATGCAAGAACATAACACAACTAAAACGTACTCATTAACTTTGTTTGTACTGGTTCTCCTTTTCATCATAACCGAATTGTTTTTCTCGTTAACATTGTGTAATAACGAGATTAGTTTTACGCAAGGCTGATCTTCTTGAGGCCCGTAAAACGATGTAAGTATATTTCAATTTTTCAGTGATTTTTGTCTAATAAATCGTCTTCATTAAACTTCACCTTCTTTATAAAAGTTTTCTTTGGCAAGTTTATGGCAGACAGATGCATCGTTGTAACTGCTAATTGAATGAACTCCTTTATTAGACTTTATTGGTGAAATAACGTAATCAGTGGCGTAACCATAGGGGGGAGCTGGTCTCCCCAAAACAAAATTAAAAATAGCCAATATTATTAGCAGGGACCGGTGGCGTCGACCAGACTCGCGTATATACTGAGGTTAATGATTGTGTCTTGGTAACTGTATAAGAAATTTAAAAATACATAATGATTTTTAGTATTATTGAAGCTTAAGAAGAGATTTTAATAAATACACCTATCCCAATGTTTTTACAATGACATATTGCCAAAATTTTCAAAAACTAGTATTATTTATAATTTCTTACAACTAAATAAAAAAAATTAAACTATTTAATCATGTAATGCTTTTGTATTTTTTTAGATTCTTATTCGGTAATAAAAAAATATCGGTTGTCAATTCATAGCGAATATTGTCTCGCATACACTGATTACACAGGACCACAAAATAAAAAAGAAGTCTTGTAGTTAAAAGGTGAGGTACCGTTTGTTTTTTGGTGTGCTGAAAATAAATCCGGGGTCAAAATTGACCCATCACCCAAGAATTTTTTTTAATGTATTTTTATAAGTTTTTTGAGGTGCTTTTTGAGGTTATGTCGAAATCCTTGGTTGATGGGTCCATTCTGACCCCGGATTCGTTTTCAGCACACAAGAAAACATACGGTATAGTACCTCACCTTTCAACTACAAACCTTTTTGTGGGTTTGTGACACACCCACTAAAAAAAAGTTAAGGTACTAGAGCGTATGTTTTCTGTCGTGCTGAAACCGAATCCGGAGTCAGAATTGACGCATCACCCAAGGATTTCGACATAACCTCAAAAAGCACCTCAAAGAATTTATAAAAATACCTTAAAGGAAAATCCTTGGGTAATGGGTCAATTTTGAGCCCGTATTCGTTTTCAGCACACCAAAAAACATACGGTATGGTACCTCAACTTTTAACTACAAAACTTTTTTTTTTCTTTTGTGGGGCTGTCACAAACCCACAAAAAACAAAAAAGTTCTGTAGTTGAAAAGTGAAGTACCATATCGTATGTTTTTCGGTGTGCTGAAAACGAATCCCGAATCAGAGAAAAATCCCGAAAAAAAACCTTGGGTGATGGTTCAATTCTGACCCCGCATTCGTTTTCAGCACACCAAGAAGCATATGGTATGCTACCTCACCTTTCAACTACAAGACTATTTTTTCTTTTGTGAGCCTGTGTTATTATTAATTTGTATTTTAACCTGTGATGACTTTAAATACTGCTAAACGGTTTTTTGCACTCATCTTCCCTAAATATTCAAACCCCACCCTTTCCTTGGATCCCGTATCCGTACCACGAGAACATATTTCATGTCGCCTGTTGTTCTGTTTATTTTATTTGGTGTTTAATTAAGTGGATATCATTTATTTTTTCCATTTTATATATTCGAAAAAAAGATATTTATTTCTTATTTATCTTATTCTTATCTTATCTTATTTCAATCTTGTTGTTTTAGTTAAATTTAATGTTTTCTTTATTCAATTGTTTAAAATTGAATATTTCTGGTTTGTTTCAGAGTTTATTTTTTAGTTATCTTATTATTTTTACAATTTATTTAGTAAATATTTATTGTTTATTTTACACTAAACATTTTTTTATGTTATGTAAGTAATTTTTGATCGTATTAAACGAGTTTTCGTATTTTCTACTACTAACTTAAGATATATTTTTGTAATTACAAGATTTCTCTACAACACTCAATTATTTCCTGCTGTTAGCTCCCCTTTTAAGTAAGATCTGGTTACGCCGCTAAATGCAATATCGGCTACATGAGAGATTTAACACCCAGTTTTGTAATGGGTTCTAAGTAATTTGTAATTACTTACTTCGAGTGTCTGTCAATTATTTAACTGCCCACAGCCTTTTAAATAACATAGTATGTATTTTGCGACCACTTACACGGATACAACGTTTGCCGCTCGCTAGCAGAACATCCAAAAGGGTGCATAGTAACACCAAATTATTGAACAGCACCTTATTACTGAACATGAAATAAATAAGTTAAAAATAAGGACAAACACTTCGAAATTTTGACATAAGATATAAAGAACACGTACGTCATTACAAAAATAAACATCCTGAAAAATCGAATTACGCCAAACACCTTTTAGAACAAAATCACACAATGACTCCTCAAAATAATATTAAATTCCTACATTTTTGTAATAACAAACGCAAATTAGACATTTTAGAAGCCTTCGAGATATACAAACACAAACTCAGGGTACCTTTAATGAATGAACAACTTGAGCTCAGTAATTCTCCGTTACTGGAAGTATTAGATATTTAATTATGATTATTATTATTATTTTATCTAGTTACCTATTTTTGTATCTACCTTAGCGACGTGTTTGTTTATAATTATATTACCTTTGATAATGACAGCATAGCTGTCGAAACAATATTGTCAGGTTGTATTTTAATAAAACTGTGAAACTTTTAATAATCTTTATTTATTTCATGATTATGGAGTTCCACAAAATAAGGCTGGAAACAATAAACATTATTACTGAACGGTTTTTTACATCTTAATGATTTCTTTAGAACGCTTTAACCATTGTGAAAAACAAAAAATACACCGCATTCGGAGACCACAATTAATGAAAGTACTTTTATTGCCAATGAAGTACAAATCTGTCACAACTTACAAAGTCCGACAAATGGATATTTACAATTGGCAAGAATCTACAGTTTATTCGACTTCTTTTCTTGTTGAGCTTCAAGCATTAAAGAATATGCGTAACCATCCATAATCAACTTATGGTACATTCGGCCACATCCGTTTTGTAGTAGCTTGACTTTCTGTATGATTCCTCGGTGGTTTTCACTTTCTGAATTACAGTTTTCCTTGATAGGAATTTTTTTCCTTGTATAGGCTCCGTAGTTGGATGGTGGTTCAAGTGTTCTTAGCTGAGTCTCAGCTGTCAGTAGGAATCTAGATGTTGCAAGTGATTTGCGATAAGACCGGACGTAAACAAGGTCTCGCTCAGAAATAACTTACTATCTGAATGCGAATCTAACCTTGGTATGTTTTACAATCCAAAGGAAAATATAATGAATTCTAAATATTTAAATATATCAAATAGATTATATCTATTTCAAACATATATAATTTAAATATTTCAAATATAAATATTTTAAAAGAGAAGAAAATACATAGATATATGTCTTAGAATAATATATATATTTAAAACACAAAGCTTATTTTTGTTGCAGTTTTTTTGGGAGTTCTACTGGGCCGATTTACGTGATTCTGTTTTTATATTGACGCTTTTGTTGTGTTGATTAGTTAACACTACTTAATTTCTGTATTTCTTTAAGTTTAATATTTTTAAATAAATAATACATTTATTTGGAAACGCACTAGAATGACCATCCACCTGCAGCGCCATCTTACTTTCCAGGGTGGAAACTTTTGAAACTATTCACAATTAGAAAAGTTTGCTGCAACCCACCACTTGCATCATTAAAGTGTTTAACTTTTGATTTGTTATTAGGTTGCGTAGACAAACCTGCATTGTTGAAAACCGTAGAAGGCACACAAATTATATAAATATTAGGCGATGGGAATTGTTTAAATAGCTGTTGCATATTGTTTAAAGTTTTGGACATAACAAGTCAGTTCAGTATTGGCGATCACACTTATTATCGTGTTCTCGTTAACACTGCTAAGATTACGAAAATCTTATGACATCCGTCATATTGAACTTTATTGTATAGGTTAATTAATATTTACTAATCTAAGTATATATTTAAAACACGGCTCATTTTTGTTCCACTTCGTCTACGACTTCTACAAGACCGATATGCTTTATCCTTTTTTATATTAAAGTTTTAACTCTGTAAATTAGTCAACACTACTTACTTTTTATTTTTATGTAATTTTTATATTTATATTTATAAAACAGTTTTTTTTAATGTGGAGTTTTAGTTTCTTGATTTTTTAATTATTTATATTTTTAATTTAGAAACATTATTTGTAATCGATGCATTTCAATATTCCCAAGGCTGTTCACTTACAGCGCTTGCTTCGTCACATTTAGGAACTAAACATCCTATACCTGCTTACTATTCCACCAACATTTCTTAGTCGAGATTCATAGTATTTACTGTGGATCATTTTCACAAAATTCGATCTCTGTCTGTTTCTATGAGTATGTTTCAAGTCCGTTTCTTCAAAAATTTTAAATTTTGCAGATTGGAATATTTGATAAAAAAGTAGAATAAGAATGTCTAAGAATTAATGTTTTATCTCTTAAGTTACATGGACAAAATGACCGACAAAGTTTAGAAAGCTGGTATATTAAGCATATGATATATGAATTCAATGTAGAATTTTGTGGTAAGAATGTGTGGGTTAGTCAGCGGAGGAGTTCGAGGGGAAGGATAAGCCAGGAGAGAGGAGTTAAGTCTGAAGAACAGATAAGTTGGGGGGGAGAGGTAATCCGGAAAAAGTAGTAAGACGGGGGTAACTAAGAAAAGATAAGTCGAGGCTGGTGGCGTAAAGGGGGGTAAGTTGGAGGTGTTTGAAAAGTCTGAGAATGGTAAGCTTAGTATTTTCAACTGTTTTTGTTCGATTGCCTTTATTTACTAAATATTAATATTAAATAATCACTCTTGGAAACCTGAAGGATTGTAATCACACAACGGACGTTATATATAAGGAAATCCTTCAATAAATTAGCGTTTTGACCGCCATGTTTTGATAGGGTTTCCCTAATTATTATAATGAAATAAGGGTATTTTATAAATGGAAACCCACGTGTATTTGAGGGAGAGAATATGTAAATTGCTACTACCCGTTACCTGGCGAACCAGGTCCCAGAAGTCCTTTTTATTTTACTTTGGTATGTTTCTTTATCTTCCACTTTTTGTGTCTTTTTCTAGATACTGTACTCATCTTTTACGTCAAGACATAATTCAATATAAAATTAAATATGATAGTATAGGTATTTATTATTATAGTGTTTGTCTTTACAGAAACTCTTAAACTACTCGGATGATTGTCTTACATATATAATGCAACTATGTTATATTGCAGAAATGATCGTAGGGGACGTTTTTAGGAAACCTACAGCTAAGTCTCTTCAATCTACCCTCAACAATCTAGTTTTTTATAACAAGTTTTACTTGCAGACAACATTCCTTCTAGAAATGATTCCTTCTTAACAGTAAGTTTTGGCTTACTTTTATATAATTTTTGTAAAGAAATAACACAACTTTTTTGTTTTGTTTCAATTTTTAATGGTTGTGTTAAAAATAAATTATTTTATGGATTAACTATTAAAAAGATTAAATAAATAATGATTAATAAAAAGTTTACTAAAAGAACTTGTTCAATTTTTGTCAAGTCAGATATTGTTTGCAAAATTATTAGTGTAAAAGCTTAAAAATCCCCGCTTACCCTTTTTTGCTGTGCCGGAACAAGATAGTCCTTACGAATCTGTAATGGAAGAAAATAATTACTATATATAATATTATCAATTATCACAGTACAACACAAAAAGATCTCCAGGTTTTCATATATTTTTTTAGAGCTTTTTGGTATGGAGATTACAAATTTGCTACTGGGTTTTTTCGGGTTAGGTCAAATACTGTTGTTTCGATGTCAATTGACAGTTTTGGCGATTTAGCGTCATTTTACCTATTATGTGTATAGTGTTTGACTGCTAGTGGCTATTGTATAATAAGTAGTGTGCCCCGACTTGACCTAACGATAGATAAAAATGGCGGTCGGGGTAGTTCTAGGATTTATTCTAGACTGGTATGGTAATGCTTTACGGAACTCAGTGGACCACAGACTAAAACACTGCAAACTGCTTTGGGCGCCATGTCACTGCGGAATTGTAGGCAATGAGAAAGTTGATGAACTATCCAGGCAGGGGTCCTCCGAGGTTTTCCTGATTCAGAACCTGCCTTAGGGGTATTAAGAAGTACAGCCCTAGGCTATGTCAACAAGTAGTCCAGCATTCAGTACAGCATGTGCTGCACAAATTGACCAGGACACAACCATTGCAAGGCATTCATTTACAGACATTGCCAAAAAAGAGCAACAGAACTTCTTCTCTTAAATAGGTTGCAACTCAAAATCTTTGCGGGCCACTTAACAGGGCAAACGACCGTTAATGAACATCTGTGTAAGATCGGGAAAATTAATTGACACTTCACTTGAAGACTTCAACAAGGAATTAAGAACAGCTATGCATGTTTTATGTAACTGCTATGCGCTGAGTGGGAAAAACCCATTTTCGGACAACCTTCCTTGGAACCGAAAGACTTCACATTACAGACTGGTTGTGATTAACTTATTATAGGGATAGGGCCAATGCCTTTTACGCTGCAGTGCCATCGGTACCGGCAACTGGCAGACGGAACTCTAAGGGAAAAAACCTGGTAAACGCATAAATCCGCGTATTCTTAACAACTGGGTAACGATTTTTGTAACCAGGTAATAAGCTGTGGCGTGTCCGGTTCTCGTTATCGGGGAACAAAAATTACACCAAAAATTGCGCTAAAACGCATTTAATCATTACCAGATAGTAAATTTTGTTGCCTGGTAAACGCTAAAACTAGTTATTCTTAATAACTGGGTAACGAGTTTTGTAACCAGTTAATAAACTGTCAGTTCTGGTTACCGAAGAATAAACATTGCACCAAAACATGTTTAATCGCTACCAGGTAATAAATCTTGTTACCTGGTAAACGTAAAAACTTGCGAACCCTTATCGTTCATTTAAAAACGAGTTTTCTTTGAAACAAAATTCAAATTATAACTGAAATTTGACCTGGCCCGAAAAATACAATAGCAGATTCATGATCTGAATCTTAAAATACTTTAGAAAAAATGTATTTAAACCCAGAAAATTATTTGTGCTAAAGTGATGTTTCGCAAGTAACTAGTTACTATTTAATGCTATGAGAGTTAGGCGATTAACATAGAGTTAATTATGTGTACATACATACTAGTTAGTCTCCCCATTTCACAATCATTAGCATGGTGATTATAAATAATTAATTTTTTAATTGGTCGGTTTCAATATATTGTGGACACTAACATGTAGGCGTGCTTTGAAAGCGGAAGCAAAAAATAAATTAAATACTTCATTGCAGCTTGATTTACTAGTGTGGTTTTGCGTGAGTTAGGCTAGATAATAAAAATACAATTTGTGGAAAACTACTGCATAAATGGAAAAACAATCTGTTTTTCCCGTTTTTATTAAACAAACAAGCGTTACCATTCCGCTTTTTAATAAATGAAATTTTAAAAACTAGAAACATCGATACATAGCAATTTTCAGAACAAAAACATTGTCATTCTATTCTTTATTGCTAACCTGATACCAGTGATACCAAAACAAACATATATGATCATCCGGTAGGATTACATAAATCTAATATGAACGATACATAATTATTGTGTATAATTCAGTTGTTTAATGAAAGGAAAGTTATTAAATTCTCAATGTCAAGCGATGGTGACGTCTTTTGTTTGCATATCTTGGACATGAAGAAGAAAATAAATATTAGCCAAGAAGCTGGAGAAAATTATCAGCAGTTACAAAGGTTAATTGTTAGAAATTGCTATTTATTTACTATGTAATGTATATAAACCATATAATTGGATGCCTATGTGTGCATAATGCTTTTACTTGATTATTTTCAAATGCAACCTAAGGGTAATTGCACATATTAGAATTTAATTTAGTAATGCTGTACGTGTTTAGTACCTCTTTTAGTAAAGGAGCACCAGGCTTTAACTGTATGCATAATGTTATGATATAGGCATCCAGAATTAGATGTATGCACAATGTGTTGCCTATCTTCCAGGCGAAAGAAGGATTTCACAATTTTTATTTTAAAACAATAAAATTTTGCATTAAATATGTTGAAGATACACACTACAACACTGTGAGATGATAAGGGATAAATTTTAAACAGATTCCTCACTTGAATTTCACAAACTAAATTTTATGATGGACGATCTTCTGTCGTTAATTCTGGGATAATTTGACATTTAGATATTTTGAAGCCATTTTATGGCATGTTTTCACCTGAAAATCATTAAAGGCATAATTAAGAAGGTATACACAAGTATTTATAACTTTACTTACAGTTTTTATTATTGAATTTCAAGAAAATGTTCTATTTCTTTGATGATTCATAATTTTCCATAGTAAATGGATATTTTTCAATGTTATTTGAATTTCTAAGTAAAATATTTTACTGCAATATTGTTAACCAAGTTCTAGGAAGCATTTGACTCTAGAATATTAAAGTGGGGAACTTTTTATAGAGAAGGTTTAGGCCTTTGAAATCCCAAAATTGTAATGTTTCAGCATGGTCTGCTATAATGTTAAAATTTAGTTTATATTTATAATTTTGGTGTCAAGATTTATGTAATTTTTGTTTGATAGGATCTTAGGATTAATTTTATGTTAACGAAAGGATGTAGAAGATGTTAAAATGTTTTTATTTGAATTTTTGTAAAGATTAAGAAAAAATTCAAGATGGTTGTCAATGAATCCTAACTCTAAATATGCATTTTGATAGCCATGTTAGGTATCAAAATAAAAGAAAAATTCTCATCTTTCATTTTATAACATTTGTTTAAACAATTAGTTTAATTTATTATTAACAATGTGGTTATGAACATTTTAGTGTAAAAGACACTTTTTTGTTTTTAGTAACTTACTAAATTAATCTAGTTCCAAACTAGAAAAATCACTAGCGATTCGTAATTGTTTTCCAATTATTATAAAAACAACACGAAAATTTCGTTACTTTCTCTTGAATTTTCATACAGAAGTCATGTCAGTTTGCATGTTATTTTGTTAAAATTTGGAGGTTATATTGGTGAATTTTATGTCACTTTAACTGTCAACAAAGTAAGGTTATGACAAATGTCATCTTGTTTTAAATTTTTTTTAATAAGTTCTTAATAATTTAATTAATAATAATTATAATGAACAAACTCATCTAAAAGTAAAATAAAACAAAAGTGAAGTGTTGATTTGGTGTACAGACTGACCTCATAAATTAAAGAAACTTTTTGGAATTTTATTTTGAATGGAACGAATTACAGGAAGGTAATAGAATCTTGTTGCAAATAACCGAATTATCTTATGTACTCACGTCATGGAAGATACATGTTGCACCTTTAATAATTATAATTATCTTCATAAATCAAAAATAAGATGTGCTCATCCTGTCAACAAATAAGCAGGTAATTTTACTAACTATAACAGAAATCTGCTACTCTTCAAGTTAGGATGATTAATTTTTTTTGTATTGTGCCAAACAATTTTAAAATTTAAAATAAATTTCAATTTTAATTTTTTTAATAGTAACTTAAGATTGTTGGATTGATCAGATAAGAATTAAAAAGGACAAAGAGAATTAGAATATCTCTTAATTCTTATTTTGTTAAATCTATTTAACACCAAAATTTAATTGATTTTGTTTCACGTTTCTTTAATTGATTTAAATCTAAGATGTTAACGATTGATTTCGTTTCTCTCCAATAAATTTAATTTTTTTTGTGTGTGTTCATAAATAAAATTTAACCATTTAAATGTTTAAAAAGAAATTTATTTGTGTCTGGTGCATTAACAACGTTTTACAGATTTAATTTAAATACCTCCCTAATTAATTAGCGACCCGCCTGATTTCGTCTCATGGATTTATGGAACTTGTTTTCCAGTTTAGAAATTATAGCCGGAGAATTTTTTTGATGATAAAAGTAAGTGATATTTAGTTGTGTATATTTTTACACTGTTTTACCATGATTTTGTGTTTGTGAATTTTAACAATAATATTTTTTTTTTGAATTTATAACCTTTCGTCTTTCATCAAGTGTTGGAGGGTTTATTATTCCCAACAATAAATATTAAACAATACCATCCATCAATATATTATATCAATATATTACTTTCTAGTGCTGTCAATAGTTTTTTCAGTTTTGTCTACCAATGGAATATTTTAAAGAAAATTCTAATTTGTTCTAGTGTGGTCTGAATTTAGAATATTTAGATAAAAAACAATGTAGTTCCATTTGCACATATCTAACGAAATCAAAATTTTAGTAGAGAAACAGCAAAGAAATCAATATTTTGTGTTTTATTATTGTATTTAGATTGAGTTTTTATTACAAAACAGATGAAATTTGTAGGTTATATTTTATGATATGATTAAAATTATTAATTCACACATTCTAGGAAAATAATTGACGTCTTTAGGGAAAGCTGAACATAAACTAAGGTAAAATATAACATTTTTTAAATAAATTTCAAACGAAATAAAAATGGAGGAATTCTGTACTACGAGTGGTACAAAAAATAATTTTGACATATTTTCCGCCGTGCTGTAAAACATTTTCTTTTATACCAATAATACGAAATAAGTAGAAATTTTTTTATCGAATACTAATCTTATCTTCAGTTTGACAAGATTAAAATATTAGTTTCTTAAGACATAAAAAGCAAAAAACAAATTTGATGTTTCTATTAAAATCTTAGTTGCTGCTCGCAACGACGCCGACGTCACGAAAATAAAAACCAATTCTAACCTCTGCTTATTTAACACGTCAACGCATAACTCTGTACACGTCTGTCAAGTTCTTCAAATTCTCAATTAAATGGGAGTAAGTATTACACATCTGTGAGTTTCTTAACGATATTAATATTAAGATTGTCCTTTTTTACCCGTATTAAAATGTCAGTAAATAAAAAGTAGTTTAACGTCATGTTGTTTGTACTAAACAGTATTCTCACTTGTTACAAGTAGCTGGAGAAAAAAAATAGTATATTTAATTCTCACAAAAAATGAGTTTTTGGGACACATAAGATTGTCATACTTCGCTAACGCGTCGTCTGGCGGTTTTCTTGCGCCGTGACGTAACAACTTTAAATGGCACGATGGATCGAGTAACGGTTCATTTGAAAGCCCTTTTTATTTTCTGTATGACAAGCTATTTGTTTATAATTTCATCGATTCAAACTAGAGTAATAACAGATTAATGTTTTTATTACAAAATAAAATTTATTAAAAATCAAATAAAAATACGTTTGTTTAAGTAAAGGTTTAAATATGTGCTCCTTATACATCTTGACAGTATAAAAGTTTATTCCTGAATTATTCTGCTGTCGAACTTTTCAAAAGTCTGTATTACATATTTACACTATTCGGTTACGCAAGGAATGGTGGTTAGATTAGATCGATAAGAATTAATGAAAAATAGTGTGGTATACACGAAGTGAGGAGGGCTTTCAAATAAACCGTCACTCGACCCATCATGCCTTAAAATTATTGTGTCGTTAAGAGTTGCAGCGCCACTGTAGCATAAATCAATTTTCCCAAAACGATTTTACTCTTATTGGTTTTCCCTATTAACTATTTGAAAAGTTAAGCTGACAGGATTGTACGTTAGGAACGTAATGTATGTAACTAAGAAAAAATAACAAAGGTGTACCTATCTTTTTTCAACTTGAGGAATGTTTGGTCGTAGCAAGCCGATACGCAGATTATGAAACAGTAAAATATTAAATAAAATCTCACATATCTGACAATTCTAAGACAATGTAGTTGAATATGCTAACATTACTTTTTTGTTTTATCGTAACACGTGTTCTAACACAAGTAGACAAAACAGCTTCAGTTTTCATAATTATTTGAAATAAAAGTAGCCTGTAAAAGTAGTAAGTCATTATGTAAAATACTTTTTTAAGGGCCATCAACCTATTTAGCTTGCGTGATGTAAAGTAAATTTTTTGTTCTCGAGCATCAAAATATTTGTTTTAAGTATTTGCTACCTTACCTGAGCAATTAATAGAAAAAAAGTGTTTTCATGTTAACGAGATATCACTGTTGTAATAATTTTCTTCTATTTCAAAATTTTACGGCTCTTGGGTAAATAATTTTGGTCGAGCTAAAGCTGATTCATTATCACATAACTGTAACTATCTTAAATGTAGGGGCAACTTTTTATTAATGATATCAGTTAAACAACATATAATTATGTTGTCATTTTGGACTTTAAATTGAAATACTGTAATTGGCTGGAATCTTCATATTGTTGATGTCTGAAATTATGCAAATAATGTTTGTTAGGATATAATGCTTTAATTTGTGAAGATAGCAAGTTGTGAAAAGGTATTTTTAAGAAAATAAGTTAATAAATAGTTATGTGAAAATTAGGTTCCATCGACATTCAATGGAGGTGTTGTTGTATAATAAAGACAGAAGTGTTGTATACCATTAGATTGAGAATTTGTTATCTATAAGTTTATCTAATTAGTTTTTGTGTTAATTAAAATTCATAAACAATAATTTGATTATGTTAAATAGAGTTGTCAAAATTGCTTTTGTTTTATGCAAAATTTGCAGCACATGCAAGTCTTTCGATAAATATATACACCCGACCATTTTTTAACAAACTCCCTTTAATTTTAACCTTCAAGAAGTGCGTATCTGTTGTAGAGCATGAAATAAATTTAAGGTTATGTCTTGAGTTTAAAAGAATGTAAACAAAGCTAAAGTCAAGATTTTGATGTTATTGTTATGTTTGTGAAACGTCAAAGTGTTTAGAGTTTTAAGAAAGTTCAGTAAATCTAAGTAATTTTTTATGACTGTAGAAAATATTATAACAATACATTCCAGTCTATCCTTACATTTGTAAATGTATACCTTTCTTTTGTATCTTTTTCATAGTTTCTTTTACAAATCTTCCCACAAGAAACCAGTGGAATGGGTTTTTGTATCAGTTCTTTTTTAGAAAGATCAAGGCTGCTATAGAAATTATCCATAAAAACTTGGTGTCCACAGTCTAAATACGGTCTAAATAGAGAAGGTATTACAGATTCAATTTTTGATATGCCTTAATCTCCTGCACACTTCCCAAAACAAATTTGAAAATTTAAAACATAGACATCAATGGTATAAACAGAATAGAATTTTAGTAAACTAGCTCACGCAATGTATTTCCTAAATATTTAATAGGTCCCAAAAATGCTTAAGCGATACATCTAGTAGAAAGTGTATCTATCCATATCAAACATTCTTTTGATTGAGGGAGATGCGCAAAGCTAAAAATTGTTTAACTTCAGTCATTGTTACTTGTCGAATAGATGAACATAGATGGTACTTTTTGTATAGTCGATTAGCAATTTTTGGCATCAGCGGCATCAGATGTGAAATCTGGAGTTTTTTCTATAGCATTGTTCCACTTGTGATTACTTCTGACTTTAATTCTTAAGCATCATTATATTGATCATGACAACAACAGTTTCAATAACACTTATTGATTCATGAACTTAACTGAATTGATTGATCTGAAATTGACTCATCGTGACTTGCACTGTCAGAAACACCATTGGAGTCTATACTCCATCTGATTTGATTTGATCTAACATGTTATCATCCTCACTACTAAACACCCACAACAGTTGCCTCTTGTCCTTGTCCAACTTGCCTACCTATAACTTCAGTATTAAGCGTACTGATGTGCTTAAATAATTTTTATTTGTACTTTACACCCCACGTACAGGGTTTATTATAAGAGATAAAAAAAATTAAATAAAAGATAAAAGTGGTAGGTTTTCTTCTGTATCAAATTGCTTTTGCCAACGTTCAGGATTCATATCCATCAATAGTGTGTTGAGTTTGTAAAATTACGTTTTTGCCTATTCGGATGTAAGAATTAATTATAATTATTGTTAAAATACTCAAGCATTTTGAGTAAGCATTGTTGAGTAACACAACAAGAACCATATGCCTATAACTCACAGTTTTCATAAAAGATTTAATGCATAGTTGTCAGGAGTGTCAATGCGTGACGTGTTACTTTAATAATTAAACATACTCGCAGGAAAATTATATGTTTAGAGATATAAAATTCATATTGTAAAGTTTAATATTTAATTCAGCCATTTTAAAAACATTTAAGGTTATATTTTGGTCAAAATTAACATTCAGGGGTATAATCATTCAATTTTGTAAAGTCATCAAATTGTAAAATAAAATGTTTTAAAAACGGCTACATTTTCTGTACAGAAACTATATACTTTTAAAATCAGAAAAAAATTTTTGCTAATAAATAAATTTTTCGGATCCCGGTGCGCTTGGGTGAGAGACTAGCACGCTAGCTACTACACTACCAAGGCTGCATATTATGTGATGTTTCCTGATTGGAGAAAGTTGCCACCTGCGATGGAAGGTGGCTTAAGTTTGCATATCATCTATATGACAGTTAACACTGCTACATACAGCTATTTTAGTATTAAAATATTTCTGTAGAAATTCTATAGGTACCATATTTTGGATAGAATATCAGAAAAAATGATACTACTAATGATACTGTATGGAAAAACTCAAAAATTGTCAAGGTGTCAAAAATCAAGGGGGATTACCTCAAACAGCTTGATGTGAAATTCAATAATTGCATGAACAAAGTAGGAAAAGGCAGGTATAAAGTGACACATTTTTTTATCTAGAACTAATCATTAAGTTTAATATAACTTTAGTTTATAATTTATTAACGGCAAGATTTCTGTTTCCTTTGTAAGCGCCTTAAAAAGAGCTTACATTAAGCAGTTTATGTTTATAGGTGAATATCTGCTATTTGTGTAGTGGTTACCCATTTTTGTAACCAACAAAACATATAAGAATAAGTTTGTGTGTTTTATTATCTAAAAAGTAATTCCTATTTTTACACTAATTTAAAGTGGGCCAGTAATTATTACCTATTTTCGGAGTTTCATGGCGACCAAGGGAGAATTGCAACCCAAGGGAGTTGCACAAGAACTAGGGTAGTGACAATTTGATCAGAGATATAAAAAAGCAGGGTAGGAGACACTAAATTTATGGGCAATGAAGAAAATTTCAATAATTTAACTTTGTATTAATCTTCACTATTTCTTACCTTCTAGTGATATTAAGAAACTTTCTGGTTTAATAATACCAACGATTGAATATTGGAAAGTGAGTAGTTAACAAATAAATAAAACTTTTATACATAAATCGGGTAAAAAGACATGCCAGGGTAGAGACATTTTCAGCATTCAAATATTTTTGCTAGAAAATTGTAAATACTTTTCCACTTAATTTCCAACGTGCCTAATAGTACAAAATCATTGCTACCTTACGAATATTTTATATTTATAATATAAATTACAGTTCACTAAATATTTGCAGAGACACACTAAAATAAAATAGCAGATATTTACCCTTATAAGAGTTTGATAACGGTAAGTAACTTCAGAGTTGATAAACAGTAGTAACAGAAGTAACAAAAACGTTTTCGTTACCACTATATAACCTTTAGTGATGAAATGTAGTTTTGTATTTGTTGTGGTTGCTCTTATAAACTTTTCATAAAATGGTATTGGTTCTATTTCGGTTTTTAAATTTTTATTAATCGTTCTATTTTGCTATTACTCGTTTATCTCTTGAACGCTTATTTGTAATAATATATCTCACTTTCTGACTTCCATTCTGAAATTGTTAGTTGATATTTTATCTTGCTCGTTTAATAACATAAAAATAATGGACGTGTAATAACCATGTACATAATTACCTGCTTTATTTGTAAAACTTTGAAACAAGTACAGGTCAGGATTTTACTGTGGAAATGTTTTACTGCAAACGTCTATTCGAAGAAGTTCGATAAAAGTGTTGCCCAATGACTACCTTAAACGAATGGTAATTTTAAGCTCAAGTCTGTTAAATAATCAACTAAATAATAAATTTTTTCTATTTTGCATCTATAATAAAGCTGTTAAAGCACCCAAAACAGTGCGTTAATTGCTCATTTCAGTGCTTTAATAGCCCAACTTTCTCAAAGTTGGTAGCATTGAAAAAAACAGAAAATTGACAAAAACTTCGTCAATTTTCTGTGTCAATCAATGAATTTTTAAATGTCACATCAGTGTTGTTAACTACCATAAAAATCCCTGAATTTTGAAATTGCGATTTTTTTATTTAAAAAGGGAATAAAAGACGCAAAATAGAAAAAATAGCATAAAAAACTCGTTTCATAAGTAATTATTGCACTCGTCCTTTAGAAAACTCGCCGCAAGCGGCTCGTTTTCTAAATTTGGACTCGTGCAATAAATCTTGCCTTATGTAACGCGTTCTTTAATATACTATTAAATAATGTTCCTAATGTCCATAATGTCGGGCATTAAATACTCCTATAAACACAAGGAACTGTAGTTATCACCTATAGTAATCTTATTTAAATTTAAGTGACACTATTGTATGGTGTTATCATAGAACTGTTGGAATACTACATATCCTTAAGTTATATAACGTTACTGAAAGTGTTATAAAACAAGAAGTATTTACCTTAGAAATTAGAAATTACCTTAAGTAATGTTATGTATCTTTAGTTAGACAATCAGTAATACATTAAAAATGATAAACACAAACACTTCTGTACAAACACAGTGTATTAAAATTTAATTTAACACAGCAATTTAAAATTCCTTAGGCATTCTGCCTTTATCGCGAGAAAAAGAGCGTACACTGCTTTGGCCTCATGCAAAAAAGAAAGGTGAGGTTCTTTTGAAACTTATCGTCGTGTACTTACGAAACGTTTTTAATAAGTCACTATTAATATTTAAATTCCAACAAATAATTAAGTTTATGAATAAAAAAACTGACGTATTGCAGAAAACATACATACATACATAATCTGTAAACCCTTATAACTTTCGGTGTCGAGGTGCCCGACGCACCGAGCCGCAGAGTGGATATGTGGGTGTGGTTTACCCATCCGAATACTTTCCGCAGCAAACTCGACTTAACTCTGTTAAGCGATATAATCCACTATAACCACCTTGCCGTACTGCCGACTAGCCAAATTTTATACTAAGAAAAATATATTACTTTTATATTATATTCTCATATGCTTTTATTATTTTTATAGACCCTCTGTATAATCAGGTGTTACCATACGTAATGAGAAATGTTCATTGAAATTTGCGAGGCATAATAATCTAGTATTGTAATATTTATTCTCAGAGTTACTCTTAACTCTCACTTATCATCTACTAGTTATTGCTCTTTTATAGTTAATAATGTATATCCAGTCTCTAAAAACTATTTACTGACATAAAACATCTGACACTCAAATATCTACATAGACTCGAATTACATATATCTTTTATTTCCATAAATCAATTCATTTTAATACTTAAACTGCATATCTATTTTATGCAGTTTAATATATTGTAAGTTATTCTAATTATATTCTATAATATATTATAATTTATTCTATTCAGATTTCACTTAATGTAAATGCTGTTTAAATTAAGTCAGTTTTAAGAGTGCCAAGGTCTCATTGAAACCGAGCACAAGCTAAATATAGCACCTTTATCAGGGCACGTTCGCTATGAATTTCTCCTCAGAACCTTGGGAGTCAATGTAAAGTCGAAGTCAAACAAAGAAACTGGCATCCAGCCACACCCTGGAGGCACAACCTATAAATACAGCATCGAGCTGCAATCTTGTTACAGTTAATCCATCCAGCAAGCAGTAACGTAGTTGACCACCGAGCAACGAAAGTGTAGAATTTGTAACGTAGAAGTCAGATTTGTTGACCAATAAATACTTTATTAAATTCTGGTCTCCAAATATAATTTAAACTTAATTCTCAGTCTATGTTTTGAGATAGATGTTGGATTGATGGTATGCAGACTTTAACACATTTCTTTAACTCTTTTGAATAAAAGCACCCCTTTGCCTTTACCCAGTATTTTAACTGACCCGTTTTATTCAACAGATTAGACTAATTTCACTAATAAACTGTTGCATCTAATTAAATTGTTTGGCAGATTTAACCGATTTAACTGATTCTACATATTAAACGGATTCTGCTGGTTAACAAAGTCTACTGATTCAGCTGAATTAACCGATTCAACTGATGTTATTTACTTTTTGGATATGCACAAGCAAATGTGCACAGTTGCTATTCAAATTTTAAAGTATCTTTCAAGTCGACATTTACTATACCTGAAATACTTCATGACTGTATTTGACTTAAACCTTTACTTATGGAAAATGTCTGGTGTTAGAATTTTCTTAGTTAAGTCGTTTTTATAGGCGTCGATTAAGAGAGTTGATAAATTCTGTAGAAACATACGTATTGATGTATAATTTGAATAATTATACGCATTGATTTTGTACAAAATTAAAAAATTGTCATTCTCTTGTAGGTTGATCTTGGTAGCTCAGTTGGTTAGAGCGTCGATCCGGAGACCTAGGTTCTATTCCCAGTCAAGGAGATAACTTTTCTGTACGGATTTGCATTTACAATATTAATCAATGTAAGACAAGTAATTATTAGTAATTACTAGGTATAGGATTTCTATGCATTTGCATGTTTTTTCTGCTTATAGCAAACATATGCAGAGTTATATTTCTACATGTTTAAGCCACATATGAATCACATATGTCAATTTGAAAGTGCATATAAATGCATATTTAGGTGTTTTTTATAAATGCATGCATATTTTAGCATTTTTGAACGAGTGTGCATATTTTACCACTTTTTGAGCGTTTTACATGCTTTAATTATGAAATTTCTAATATTTTTAAATAATTTTAGCATTTTAGACAACCAACCAAGGGCGGATTAGTTGAGTCTAGGGGAAACCCATAATTTAAGCTTATTGTTAAATACTAGGTTTTAAAATATTTTACTGCCTTAACCATCTGTGTACTTGTTAATATTTTCTAAGAAAGACAAAGTTTCAACTAAAATTTAAATACTTACATCCTGCGGTATTGTGATAAATAGGTATTAGGAAATTCCAAAGACCTTTTGACAACTTCCTGTTCATAGAAAAATTTGCCTGTACTTTCGTTTACTAATCTTGTAATCTTTAAATTAAGACAGTTCAGAAATTGCAAACTTCATTTCAGTTTGAAATTTTAGAGTGTAGAGATGGGTAAAAAACGGTCTGTGTCTGTTACACTTCGAAGTTATGTTAAGGAATTCAGTGTTCTTACAACTGACGATAAGGTGTTGTATTGTACAGTGTGCGACGATAAAGTGACTGCAACGAAACGCTTTCAAGTTACACAACATCTGAACACGGTTCGACATCAAAAGTGTGTTGCCCTGAAATCAAAGAAACAAACATTGTTACCGGGGTATCTTAATAAATCGCGCGGTGAGTCCAGCAAATCGATCGAATTTAATAAAAAACTATGTAGTGCATTAGTGGCTGCAGATATCCCGTTAAGTAAAATTAATCACTCAGCATTTCGTAATTTTCTGGAAAAAATTTCAAAAACGCCAATACCCGACGAGTCTACACTCAGGAGAAATTATTTACCTCGTTTATACAAAGAGACCATAAAATCAATTAGAAAACATGTAGCGAATAACTACATATGGGTTTCCATTGACGAATCTACTGACACTACTGGAAGGTGCGTAGAAACTTCATTTCCTTTGTTTTGTTAGTAAAATTTAACAAATTAAAGATAGCAGGGCAATTTACGGATGTTTTATTTTCTATTTTGTTAGTTACATATTTAATCACAACAATATTTTTGCTTAATTAAAATATAATTTTTTTAAATAACTGTTTTGCGCTAATTGTTTGTAACCGACTAATTATGTAGTTCGATAAAATAAAAATCAAATTTTTGTTTTCAGATACGTAACTAACGTTATAATTGTCGTTTTAAATTCGGAGAACAATCCCAAATCATATCTATTAGCAATGGACGTTTTCAAAAGCACCAATCATTGTTCTGTGGCAAAATTGTTTACTGATTCGATGGCTATTTTGTGGCCGGACAGCATACAGTGCAACAAAGTACTCCTGTTCGTCACCGACGCGGCACCGTACGTGATCAAGGCTGTAGCAGGCTTACAAGTTCTGTACGAAAAATAATCCACTTAACTTGTCTTGCCCATGCAATGCATAGAGTTGCGAAAAAAGTGCGGGAAATATATCCTAACGTAAAGTCTATAATTTCAGATGTAAAAAAAATTGTTTGTAAAGCTCCATATCGCATACAAATATTTAGGGAAACTGCTCAAGAAGTACCTCTCTCACCTGAGCCGGTAATAACAAGGTGGGGTACTTGGTTTTCTGCAGCAGAATATTATGCAACTTATTTTGATATTATTAAAGCATTTGTAAATAAACTTAATAAACACGATGCACTATGCATACAAAGCGCACAGGATGCTTTTAATACTAAGGAGGTGAGGGCAGAATTATTGTTTGTTTTGACAAATTTTGTGCGTTTAGCTAAAGTAATTCAGAAATTAGAAAGTCAGGGAAATTCATTAGATGAATCTCTTGAGCATGTACAATTGTTAGGTGTTTCTTTGAATAAAGTAAAAGGGCCAAAGGGTTTGACTAAAAAATAAAAATTGAAATTCGTTATGGACAAAAATCCTGGTTTTCACTCAATTAAAAGCATAAACGATGCATTATCTGGTCAAGACATTTTAGACGAGCTAAAACATTATTCACTTGTAGAATTAAACAATTTTAAGTATTCCCCAATTACGTCTTGCGATGTGGAACGGAGTTTCTCAAAATATAAAACAATATTTAGGGATAATAGGCATATGTTTACTTTTGAAAATTTAAAAATCTACGTCATTGTGAACTGTAACGCTCTATGTTTAGAAAATATAATTAATTAAATTATTGCATAGGATGTCTAATTAAGATAATTTCTGTAAATAAAATGTAAATAACGCTAAACAGGTGTTTTTTTAATAATGGAAGTTTATTAAAAATTTCTAATAAACGCATATTTCATGATTTTTAAGTGCATATTTAAGTGCATATTTCACGTTTTTATAGTGCATAAGTGCATGCATATTTCAGCATTTTTAAGTAGATACAAATCCTATACCTAGTAATTACTATTTGCCTTATAATTTTCCATAGGTACATGTTTCGTGTTCAAATTCTGGTAATTAATTAAGCATTCAAGGTAGCAGTTTTTTTGTCACTGTTTAATTCTGCTAGAACCTAGAAATGTCTTAATTAAATGTATGAATGTAGCTAGATAAAATTCCATTTCGAGAATGTTTCAGGAAGCGCCGCATGAAGAATGCATACATTTCATACATGATGGATGGATACGTCAATATCGTAGATAAAATGAGCGTTTTATATATGTTGCTCGATTCGGATCTGTTAAATAAACACGAAAAATCTGACCATTCCGTTTTTTTTTCGCTAAGAAATCTTTTAGTCAAACAGTATTTTTCCTGCTTTTAATTTCCTCCACCCTTTTAATTATAAAAAATTATGAAAGTGCCACTCTTGCTACTCTTTCCCTTTAAATTTTGTAGGGAAAATCAAATTATGCAAAAACCTTAGTAAATTTAGCTCAACTTTTAGTTAAAATTTTTAGAAATTCCTCTGGAAAGGAATAAATCTTGTCCTTCTCAGAAGATATTCTTAATTTCTGAGAGAGCGAGTGTCGCAGAGGAAGTTGAATTTATTGGACGCAAAAGGGAAATGGAAAGCTGCGAATATATACAAAATTCTTTTAAAGTACGAGCGGCGATAGAACGAGAGCACACAGGTGGGTTAAATATCCTAAAGCGTTTTATTAACACAAGGGGTTGATCTTTCGAATAATCGAGTAATCGAGAACAGGCACTAAACACTCGCCCTCGTTGTTTTTGTTCATTCTGTACTTCTCTATTGTTGTAGTAAAGTAATCATACCATTTTCGTCCTTTTAGAGAGACAACACATGTTTGGTATGCGCACGTAGTTCCGGAAAAACGCGGTATATATGTAATTTTCCGGGGTCGTGATTCCATGTAAATGCATTGGTGAAATGGCAGCAGCAATAGCAGCAACCAGAAACAGTAGCAGCAGGTACTACCATACCAGTGCGGCTTAGTTATTAAACTGCGCCCTGTTCCAATTATTCCGAGTCATGTATTTCTGAAACGATACATATTTCACGAAACACAAATTTTGCGCATAAATTTTAGATATTTTGATTTTTATATGGAAGCGTAACCACTCACTGCACGGGAATTAATAATTTATTAATGTTTCTTCCATATTTTACGTAAGATTATACGTCTTCAGCTTCATTGGAATTCAGATGTTGCCATTTCGCAACAATAACAAAAAAGTAGGCTGTTTTTCCACCCGCGCGACTAAATTTTATTCTGAGACACAACGAAAGAAATTTCCACCCCACCATCCAATCCTGCCTGCTCCATACTTGCCCTCATCAAAAACAACTTTAACCGGAGATTCAAGAATTGCTAATGTTTTCGCTAAAAAGCTAACACATTAACTCCAAGATCAGGTTTCATTTTTGTAAATATGTAATTTCTCTTCGTAAACCTCAAACTTCCGTAGTTATCAAAGTTTACCCCTACAATATTGAGGTAAGTTTAACTTGTAGTTACTTATACTTGAGAAGCGAATCGAAACTCTCGAACCATCATCATCTTTCAAAATAGAAAAGTACGTACAAAGGATAAGTAGGTCAGCACTAAAATCATGTGCAGGGTTAACTCCCAAAGAGTTAAAAGCCATATTCATCTACAATAACAAATTTCTTTGTGTGTAACGTTCTCGGGGGAAATGAATCACAATTCGCAGGATATATTCTAGTCATTTGCTTTGGTGTTTTGCATCCACAAGTCAGCACTTTGAATTCCTTTCTTTTTTCGCATTTTTTGCGGTGTCAAATTTTAACTTTTAAGATTGATTTTGTCGATTTCTTTTTGGACAGTTTGAAAAGAAAACTGCTCCATTGGCAAAAAAAGAATGTATCCTTTGAGAATTTTTATATGTTCTGTTAAGTTATGAATAATCTAGATACCTTTTACATTATTATTTAAATATTATAAAATTTAAAAACCTATATACTGCGGTGTTATTACCCTGAAATAATTTTACAAAATTACTTGGTTTATTGAATTGGCTAGCTAAATAAAATAAAACACTGCTTAATTAATCTCTTATCATAAAAATGACTAAATAAATTATATAACACACAAAAAAATAAATAAACAATGTTGGAAAGGAATTGCAAAAGTTTTCTTTATTAAACAGACAAATGAATAATAAAAATAAACCAATAAATATATATCTACAACAATATTTATAACGGCACGTTATTTGTTTTAATTTTATTTGTTTGCAATTATAATAGTAAGCACATAATCACACAATCTTACTTTTTTAAAATAATTTTTGAATTAGCCAGACGTGGTTTCGCCTCTGTGCAATATGCTAACTCAATTGTTTTTTCTTCCAGATCCATTTATGAACCTTTTGAAAACATTTGGAAAATTGCCCAAAAAACAAGAGAATTTGTAGGATAGCTTGACGCATATGACGTCACATTAATTTAACAAAAATAAAAATTATTAAATTTCTTAATTCTATGTACATGGGAATGTAGCCTATTAAATTACAAACAAAACGACATAAGATATTTATATCTTCAGATTTACAACAAGGCTGCTAAATGACGACAACCGTATCTGTCACAAACACATTTAAAACTGATTAATTCTTAATTAAGCAATTTTAAGCTATAACATCGTATGGTACAGCAGCATTGCACCAGTCTACACTTTTTCTTTACATTGCGTATATACAATTTAACATAGAAACAAAAACTAAACAATAATTTTGACGAAGAACGCCTAGAAGAAATAACTTGATGCCTTTAAAACAACTTAAATTAGGAAGATCATAAGCAATTCTAGTTTTTATACAATAATTCAGCTAATAGTAGCCCACATTATGTGAGATAAAAATTATTTCTATAAAAACAGCTGACACTGTATCCTTTATTCTGTTAATTAGCTCTTTAATGCATGTTTTGCAAGCCTAACCTGTTTGTTATAATTATTTTAATTTACAAAGTTTGGTTATGTATGCATAATAGCTCGTAACAATATTTGCTACGGATAGCTCTGGGAGTGAATACGATCCAGCTTCGGGCAGTGATGAATCTATATTTGTTAAGGATGCCAGGAACTAATTACAAACCATACAAAGAAGTAAAAGGAAATTGATCATTAAAATGAATACTCAAAGTCTACCTGGTTTGGATTCAACTCCAAGGCGAGAACCCGACACAAATTTCTTCCCACTATCGTTTACTCGTAGCTCCCCCACAAAAGATATGCAAGAAAGATGTAGTACACCAAACCCTGACAATCCCAGACAACAAGAATTAATTAGCAGAATTTATTCACAAGAAAACTTGATTTTCATAATTTTTAAAGGTTTAATCCACAGTAAAAATTCGATATTCTTTAAAGATACGCACAAAAATACAAGAAATGAATTTTTATTAAATTTTCGACTATTAAGGGATGGGCACACAAATACACTAATTTCACAATTTACCGAGATGTATGCTTGACTTGTATATTACAACTCTAACGAAGAATGCCAGAACCATCCAATAGTAGAAGAATAGTAGCGTCTTGAGGAAATGACGCTTCTAGACAAAAATTAAACCTGATTGGCACATCTGCAAAGTGTTTTCATTTATACTTAAGCAGAAGTGTTTGATAATAATAATAATAATAATTCTTTATTTCCCAACAGGTTACATATACCCAATAAGCGGGAAAAAATAAGTATACAAAAAAAACTTACAAGCAAAGAAACAATAATACTTACAAACTAAATATATTTTACATAAGATTCTCCAGTAACGTACGTAGAATCGCACTATAGATAAGATCATGCTACATGAGAATTGCTTAAGATAATAAAACTCACGATATCAAATTACAGCTTTCTGATAAGTCGACGTTATCTCTATGAGAACTTCTGTAGCATTAACTCTCTCATGACCATGAGAAATGTGTAGGCAGATAAGGTATAAATACCTCTGTTTTAATATTAAGTCTTTAGTCTTTATAAATCTTCATCCAACTCACAAGTCATTATTAAGTATTCAACAAGTGTTTATCCTGTGTGAGTATTAAACTAGGTGTGGATTTTAAAATTGTCTTGCTAGTAAAACATAAAGGCTCATTCGAGTTTTTAATTAATTATTTTACTTAATGTCATTTAAATGTGAATTTTAAAATTGTTCTGTTAAGTGTGTTAATTCAAATTTAATTATTTAAACTCGTCTTAAACTTCGTTAAATAATTACAGACAAAGTAATATTAATACATTTGTATCATTAATGTTAACAAGAGAGTTTTCTCCTAATTAAAATTAATAAAATATATTCTACGACTGCAAACGAAATATATAAATGTGTTTTATTATATTCAATAATAAGTTTTAAAAAAAGCTTCGGCCACAGAATATAATCAAAACTCTCCTGGTAATTAATAATTGTAACATGTAATATTGTTGATAAGTTATCATTCATTATGTCACAATTTGTACATATAGAATTAAAATTATGGCACATTATTGTTATCGGACTGCTTACCATAACATTGGTTCTCGCAAATAGACCATAAAAAAATAATGTCTTTCTGGCATTTGCTCTTGGTACATGAAACCTAATTTTTTCTAAGAGGTATGAACAGTCTAAGTTGTTATGGAGTAAATTATACAGAAATTTTATGCTACTTTGAATTCTCCTTATTTGTAAAGTATATTGAATATAAAGATGTACGCTCCATTTCGTTTATCCCAGGCTCAGGTGTACCACAGGGCTCAAATTTAGGGCCTCTTCTCTTCTTAATATTTATTAATGACCTTCCTTCAACTTTACATTGCGAGAAGTTACTTTTTGCCGACGATTTAAAAATATTTCATAGAGTACTTGATACGTCTGATTGTTTATATCTTCAAAGTAACATTGATATTTTATGTAGTTGGTGTAATGCCAATCGATTGAATCTAAATGTAGGAAAATGCTTTGTAATGTCTTTCACAAAAAAATTGAAACCTATAACTCACGACTACATTATTAACAATGAGATTATAAAGCGATCAGATACAGCTAGGGATCTTGGAATCATATTCGACAGTAAACTTTGTTTTGTTGAACATGTCAATCAAATGGTGCTTAAAGCCAGTAAAGCTTTTGGCTTTATTTATCGAAATTGTCGACACTTCTCAGAACCGCTCTGTTTAAGAACGTTATATATTACCTTTGTACGATCTCAATTAGAATATTGCTCTATTATTTGGTACCCCATTTACAATACCCATGTTAAACATGCGGAATCAGTTCAACGTCGATTTTTAAAATTTGCTACTTATGTTATGACTGATGTATATCCTACTCATGATTTTGATTATTCCAATGCTCTGAGTATGTGACGAATGAGACGAAACCATCAATCCTTTAATTCGGATTTTGATTATTTTGTAGTAAATTTACGGTAGTTGATAGGAAGAGCATCCACCCGGAAAGCGGAAGGGTCCTGGGTTCGATACCCGTCGGGATGATACTCTTTCTATATGGATGCTCTATTTTTTAAATATAATAAATGAACAGAGTGACCTAAACTCTATTGTGTAATCGCATCAAGTTGACTGTTTTTATTTAAAGGTAATTTGGTCGCAGAAATAGTAGACCTGTAGAAAAGATCGGGCCACTTGCTAAATCAGTTAAATGCCAGAAGAGCTGAGGCATAGTATCTTTAGGTTTTCAGGCACAAAATCACTGTCTTGGAGTTTATGGACTAGATGTAGACTGGAAATGGATCAGATAATAAGAAGAAACTTAGAGTTTTTCCGTTTACATACTAACCATCTCCGGATATTGAGTAGAAGGAAAACTATTTTGGTGTAGTTTATTCATTCAGTCAAGACATTTGTTATTGACAGGATTTTTGGCATACAAATTTTAAGATCTCGATTAACCCCAGCCATTTTGTTCTGGCGACTATCTGGTAATTTGGAGTTCAATTATTTCAAGTTTTTATTTGTGGATCGTTATAATCTTTGTATTTATTTTATCAAAAGATCCTTTTGTTTGCGTTACTCAAACCAAATTTCAGTGTGCTTCATTTCCTTGGGTCGTTCTACTCGAACAGGTCTTATTGATAACAGCCTCCCTTGATAACATTATGCTCCCTACTTAAGAAATTTTCTACATCCTTTTATGTCTATATTTGATGCTTGTACACTTTTTGGAATTGCAGTTAGACCTTCTACATAAAAATACCAATAACTGCTTTTACAGATCAATACTACTGTTATAACAGCACTAAATAGTATTAATTATTCAACTTTTTACTGATTATTTTGCTTCTGTCAAGTTTTCTCATTATTAATGTATTTTATATGAAGTGAAAACATGGAACCTCATATCATGTAATTTATTGGAGAGTTAAGCTAAAGCAACATCTGAGTAGCAGTAACTGAGATCGCAACTTTGCTTGAGTAGTTGTTACGTAACTACAACTAAATTTATGACTTTATATGTAGGTTTAATTACTCCATTTGGAATATTTAAGTAATTATGTTGTTCTTTCTACTATTTATTGGGACTATGTAGTTCCATTACTTCTAAGTAGCTTTTAAAGTATGTGGAACGGTATTGCTACTTAGTATAATTACTTTAAAGTTGTTGCGACTTCAAGGTGATAGTAGCAGTAACTTGCTCAAGCAATTATGTTGTTCTTTCTACTATTTATTGGAACTATGTAGTTCCATTACTTCCAAGTAGCTTCTAAAGTATGTGGAACGGTATTGCTACTTAGTATAATTACTTTAAAGTTGTTGCGACTTCAAGGTGATAGTAGCAGTAACTTGCTCAAAGCTACTAAAAGTTCTTGCCACTTGTCTGAAACCATTGCTTAAACTTTAAAGTAACGAAACCTTACACCAGTATTAAAAGTAAAACTTACGTATTTGCTACTCAGGAAAATCACTTGAAAGTGATTTTTACTAATTGTTTTGCATCAGAATTACTACAAAGTTCCAGTTACTACTAAAAATTACAACAAAGTGACAGTAACTTCTATGCTAAATTTTTCCTATATGTGTACATCAAGACAGCTATTTGCATCCAACCTCAACATTTCTCGGTCTGAACATTTTAAACGTTGGGACCAATACCGAATACTATTTTACCAAATATTACCAATATTTAGCGTTTACTGTCTCCAGCCTTACTGTGTCGAACGCAATAATCATGAAATATAATTAAATTAAAAGATTAATTTAAAGTTTCACAAAACTTGTGAAACTTTAAATTAATCTTTTAATTTGATTATATTTCATGATTACCAATATTATTTTGCCTTTTGCCTTTTTTCGTTGGTTGTCACAACCTTACAATGCCATATCTAATAATTATATAGCATAATTATAAAAAATATAATGTTCATGGTTAAATGTAAGGTCGTTTTATAGTAAGAGTCACTTGAAAATTCCAGAATTTTTTAACTTATTTTATACTTCATGATAACAACAACCTTGAAGTTTAAGTTGTTTAGTTCCCGTTACCGATAATTATGCGATACAAAATATAGACACCCATTTCACAGTGAATACTACTTTAAGGTGATTTTTTTAAAACTAATTCATATTTACTTGTAAAATGTTGGGGGCTATTAATAAATTTTCAATTTGGTATAATTGTTAAAAGCTGAAACATTGATGACAAATTGTGCCTTAGGAATATTGTGAAAATGGTTTCTATCATGTGCATCAACTAACAAGTATTTTTATCAATTTTATTAAAAACATATTTTATTAAAAAATACATTTAAAGAAGGCGCGTTGTTATTTTAAAAATTATTCCTCATTTTGGTTCCAGGCACGTAATAAAACCATAACAATTACGTGATTGTGACTAGTACCAAAAACTTTATAGTTCCACCGGTAGTTGCTGGTACGTGTGACTAAAAATGCTGCTTGAAAGAAATATATGTAGATGAGCAATAGCTGCAAGTATTTTTCTACATACTGTTAAAGCTAAATTTGATTGTTTTTGGCGATCTTACAACTATTTGGGTCGGAAGTACCTTTGTTATCTATCCTTGATTAGATCTTGCTTTAACCACCAATTGTTAAAACACCACTTAAAATATATATAAAAAAAATCTGTTGATTTGTGAATGAATTCAAAATTTGCAATTAGCATAATGTAACGAATAGTAAACCCACATATGACGTCATCAAACATTCTAGATGTAGAGTCATCAACTGTATGACTCATCAATCAACACGTGCAAGTATGACTCATCGACACGCATCATTGACGTCACTTATCGACAGCTGCGTGTATGACTCATCAACACGTCATCTAACATTCTAGATGTATGAGTCATCGTATGAAGTATATAAATTGAGTTCGAGGGTAGAAGGAGTTCAGTTAATGTTTGACCGGCATAGTGAAATGTACTCTGAATAGATAAATGTTAATAATTATTGTAATACATAAATAGTTTTTATATAAATAGTCCTCATATAAATTTGTAAATACCTAGCATTGTAAATAATCTTCTTTTTATTAATAGACGAATTTTAAACAGCATTTTTGCTTATTATTTTAAAAAGAACGTTGCAATCATCATGTTTCTATTGCTTAAATTAAAAAAGATGAACAACTCGACATATATTGCGAGCTTTACATTTTTAAAGTTATTAACTTACATACAATTGAAAGTCAGCTTACAAACGCAATTAATTTTTTAACAAATAGCTTTAAGTACAGCACGTACGTATTTAGGTTAAGGCTCTTACGTTTTTAATTTTATGACTACAAATCGGCTTTGCCGTTTCTACTTTCTACTCTTATTTTGCATAAAATGTAGATTTTCCATTCATTCATTCATCCGTCTACCCTGCCATGTATCTAAATAAGCTCTAAAAGACGTGCTTTGTACTTTCCTCTTACGAACCTTTCTTTTTCTGTAATGCTATCAGTTTTCAAATTAATTTAGTAAATGGGTTATACGCTGCTCATGTGCATGTTATACCTGCAACACTGTGGGGTTAGCTGGCATGTACGGCGTGCTATTTTGGACTTTTAAGAATACTAACAATTTTTTTAATTGATTTGTAATTATTTACAAATACTTGCTATTTAAAAATAGTTTTTATTGCACACATTCCCTTATATTATAGGTGCGATTCTAGAAACGGGCGTTTTTTACGCCTTCGTCTATTTGTACCGCCGCCGTTCAACATTCAACACAAATCTTTGAAAGAAATATATGTCTAGGTTTATTCTAACACTTAGACAGTTAGAATTAAGTGTAGGTCGCTATTGCATTTATTAATAAAATGCAAACGATTTTGTCCTTTACTTCTTTTCGCAATTCTCATAATCAGACTGGTTTGCTTTCAAGAATGATTGATTTTTTTTAGTCAATCTCTTGTACTAAGTAGAAAGATTCATAAGATAGCTGGATATAAAAATAAATCTGTCAGAAGGTTTCAACCTACATAAGTAGCATTAAAGGCTAGGACGCGATACGCGTTATATATAGCTGTTATGCCGTATATTCGTTTCAATGACATTATAATACATAGAATTTGAACATTAAATGTACTTGTATTTTCCTTTTTTATTATAATTATAAAGTATATTCAATTTATTTCTGTTTATAAAATGTAAATATTATTTTATTAAGTCATTAAAAGCACCAAATCTATCTGCTTGAACATAGCATATACTATCTTTTGCAATTTATTTGACACGTTTGCAATTCAAACTTTCAAATGCAGATTTTTGCAAATTGTAAATACTCAATTTGTCGTATTTAGTTATGACAGATTTGTACTTTATTGTAATAATGATACTTTCATTATATATAACTTGCGTCAAGATACAATAGATTAAGAAAATCTTATTTATTCCAATTCCATTTCTAAATTTCATCAAGATACGCCCAGAATATTCACCCATTCACTTATTTTAATTGAGATTTTTGCAAATGTAACAGAATTAGTAGTTATAATAGATTAACAAATCAGTTACGATAGGAAAAGTATCTAAATTGTTGAGATACGTTTTATTTCGTATACCAAATTACAGTGTCTCTCTTTAACTTTCATTTAAGAGCAATCACACAATAAGACAGATTTGCTTATTTTGTAAACCTATTAATTCCCTCAACAAAGGTTAACGGATAATAATGCACATAGAGTAAATTGAAGCCAAAGAGAGCATCCTACCTATAGGAAGTTATTCCATTAGTCAATTTATATGCATTTAAATACCATGGGAGAGAAGCCAGCGTTACGATCGAGTAAATACGTTTAAGAGGAAGTTAGCTAAAGAATAGATTCCATACCAAACGGCAAAGCTTTTTGCAATGACATATGAAAAATATGTACTTCTAGTAAGACTTGAACTATTTATTTGCTTTATAATAAGACTTAAGTAGTGCTTTTAGCATTTAACATTAGCATTTCTGAGAATTCTTTACAAAAAATATGTTCCAAAATATAAATTGATACAATCTTTCGGTGACCTCAATAATATGAGTATGTAAATAATTTAACTACATTCAACATGAACTAAGTTCGTAAGGAAATCATGTTTTAATTAGTAAGGAAAATATTTTCCTAATTTATTTAGTTATTTATTAGTTTTTCGAAGTCTGAATTATAGATTAAATTATATTAGTAAATTATAGATTTTATTTTCCAAATTAACTCTTAATTATACATAATACATGAGTTTAAAAGTTAAAAGTTAACAAATTTTCTTTGACAAACTGTAACTGTAGAATTATGCATAAATGTTTATTGAAATGACGCTATTAAATGTTTAATGTTTTAATGTTTATTACATTTTAAACTTTAAATCTCTTTATTTAATAGGGAATTAAATAAACTATCAGTTTATCTAATTAGTTTTAAAATTAATTAAAATTTATAAACAATAATTTGGTTATGTTATAAATCAAATGTCAGAGTATTTTGTTTCATGCAAAATTTCCAATAGTTCAATTGTTTCCTAAAATACTATAAAGAATCGGCCATTTTTGTAACAGATTTTCTTTCAATTTACATTTCTAGAAAAGTGCACACCTGTTGAAGGACAAAAATTAATTTTAAGGTTATGTCTTTGAGTTAAAAAACATGTAAACAAAAAAGATGTCAGAATTTTTAGGCTATCATTTTTGAAAAACGTTGAAGTGTTTAAATATTTAACAAGATTCTGTGAATCCAAGTAATTTTCTTTTAATAACAAGTGCATTAAAGTGACAATTTACTTAGAAATTGAATTTTTTTTATTTGATAATAATAGATTTATCAAATTTTCGTTACGATTGGATTTTGTAAATGGATAGCTATACTATAATTATAAAATTAATTGACTTACCACGATTAGACAAGCAACTGGATTTGGAATTCAATTTATTAAAGCCATTAATTTGGAAATATTTGAAAGAGGTGAATGTCTTTCTTTCTTCATTTTATTGTTTAACCGAATGAAAGCAGAGAGCAAAGACTTGCAGATTTTATAACAATACAGTTGGAAATCTGGTGGCGCCAAACATTAAATATTTAAACGTAAATTATTTAACAATGGTTACAATTAATGATAGTACGTAAGAATTAAGTTGATGCCAGAAGTATTAATCCTCAGATAAAGAGAATTAGCTATTTAGCGATTGATATTTCATAAAATTTTGCTATCAAGTTTTAATTTATTTTTTATTTTATTTTCTTTTCTTTGTGTTAAGTCTATTAAATAAATTTGTGTTGTAAAAGGAATTGCTTTATACTTGTTACATATCACTGTGTTCCTATATTTATATAGTTATATAGTGCCCTATTGAAGGAGAATTTGTTGCGAAATTAGACTTTTCACAACAATTTTATTTAGCAGGAGCAATTATTTTAAATGAAAAGTAAAAGAGTGATGAGTTGTATGTTGTATGCATCTGTATTATTGGCACCGCCGTCTGTTTTTTTTTAATTCAAAATATATATTAAGTACATTATATAAGCTAATATTCGGTAAGAATACTAAGCGAGCTTTGGACTTTAGTGGAGAGGGCTCCCATCGGTGTGCTCTCATGTTTAATTTATAAGATCCCTTGACCATTTCATCTGAAGCCACCTAGATTGGGGACCTGCTATCAGTCTATGATTTCATTTTTGAGTGAATTTCCAGGATGTTGTGATGATTAATAGCGTACTGTTTGATAACATTTCGCATATATGGGATGTTGAAGTCAGCATGTTGGGTGCGATTCGACACATACTATGGTACATTTGACATATTTCGAGGAGTTTTCACCTGAAAACATTGTATGATATCGCGGTTAGCATTTCTGGCACATCCCCATAGTTGGTGTTTGGATGGATTCTATTCTCTAGCATTAAGGAAGCTTTCCTTCCGATAAGCCAGTACAGCTCCTTTAATTTAAGCGCATGTCGAGATAAAGTCCCACGTACTTCACATCGGTTGATTGAGGAATGGGAGGATTGCTGAGGATGACTGGTGGACACGTTGGACGTTTTGTTGTAAATGAGATATGTGATAATTTGTCTTCATTGATTTTTATCCTTCACTTATCTAAACAACACTCAATTTGGTTTAGATGAACTTGAAGTATTGCCGATGCTGTATTCGGACCATCGTTGCAGGCAAGACTAGTTGTATCGTCGGCGAAATGCTTACCATTGTATCGTTGCATATTGGTAGGTCAGAAGTGAAGAGTAAGTACAGCATTAGACCCGGACGCTACCTTGGGAACTCATGCATTTATTTGTTCTATCTGGAATTGATCGTTGCCAATCTTTGTTTAAAAGCTTCTATTATTGAGGTACGAAAGCAATATGAGATAGAATTCGTGGGGGACGCTTTCTTTATTTTATATAGTAGCCATCTATACCAAACTATGTCAAATGCTCGTCTGACATCTAACATCACAGTAGATGTGTTTGTTTTAAAGTGTAGTTTGAATGGTATTTGTTATATGATGGCATTGCTGAATCGTGGAATGTGTTTCCCGCAAAATGGGGATTGCTAATTGGGAAACGGTAACAACTTTTAACAGCAGTTAAGTCTGTCAGCTGCCGGCTAAACTAGTGTGAGGTCGTGGGTCTCACAAAAGGTCTTCTGTAATGGGCGCCAAGAGTCGTCTAAAATAGCTCCAGTATTTGCCGACAAAATCTGAAAAGAACAACACAGTGACTCACGATACAGATGTGTGTTCTTTCAATCTGAATAGAAACGCCACCAACCAGGTTGAATGTAGCGCGAACCAAGGACACAACCAGCAATCAACTAACTGTACGTGAACAAGAAGCTCAGCGTAATGGTCTTTTAAAAACCCGACAAGGGGACCCGTAAAAAACAACGAAGAGTGTATGAAGTTAAGGTAAAATAAACAGAAAAATATAAAGGTATGTAACAAACAAACTCAATTACCAGAATACATCTAGCAAACATTGAATAACTACCTTAGATGGAAGGCGACCTAGTGATAAAGTTCTAAAGTATACAGGTTCTAAATGCGGCGATGAAATATCGAATCCTTCAAAAGAATTACAGTATAAGAGATTGAATGTAAAGAAGAGTTAAAACTACGAACCTTCAAGAACGTGCTCCTAACCTCTAAAAGAACTAGTGCTAAATCCCTTATGGTACCAAAATAAAAATTGGAAATCACCGCCAAAAATTAATTAGAAATCTGCACAAATGCAATTCCCATTTCACAACTTAAAGGGAAAATCAATTTAACGACCATGCCACTAAAACATTATTTTAAAGAAGTTGCTTCACGATCGAACGAACAAGCGAAGTGTCCGTCTGATCCAAAATGAAACTAAACGGAGAGAGAATGCGAAAATCTCTAACGTTATACCAAATAACACAAAAGCATAGCTATACAGGGTGTTACGAAATTAGCAAGTAACAAATGATAATGTCGAAAACCGAAGTGGTGGTTGGGTAACCATTCATCTTGCATCAAGTTATTATTTATTCATCTTGGAAAGAATTTTTCAGCAGCTTTGATGCGACTGATAGGTCGATATGATTGAATATCATTGGAGACTAATTTCATGCCAAATCACCTAGTGCCATTTGCTTCAAGTCTCAGATTTTGTTCAAATTTGTATAGATACATATGAAATACCATTAAACTAGATTTTTTGATTTTTTGGAAGAAAAATCGCCCAAGTTTTTGCCAAGTTTCAATTGCCCGAAAATTTTAATTTTTGAAAATTCTACTAAAATTGTCATAACTTCCTTATTTTTTGAGTTATTTGGCTGAGCCAGGTATCAGATTAAAGCTAGTTTTTTTAGATATTTCAGGATATATCAAAAACGTGCTAAATTGCACAGTAGAAAAGTAGCAGGCTCTGAAGATAAGTTTTTTAAAAATAATTTTTTTCTGAAGCTACAAAAACACCATCTTTATTTTTTAACCATACCACGTATACGCCGTTACCGACCGGCAGCATTGCAGCTGCTCCCAGTAGTTATTTAGATTGACTAATTTTAAACTGACTAGTTTAATTTACTTCTGTGTAAAAATGTTAAAAAAAGCTTTAAATTTATGTTTACAATTTGTTCCGATCCATTGCTATCAGCATGGACACTTGATAACTTTTCGAGAACAGAAGATCAGAGGTCACTCACACCACGTCATTATGTTTCAAAAGTAATGTGGGGACTATATTAAATTACATAAAAATATTTTTATTAAGCAGGAGCATGATTTTGATTTAATATTGATTAATATTGTAACGTTTTAAAAACTCGAGATCCATTTTAATACATTTGAAAATGTATTTATTGTAAATAATCTTAGCACGGCCCTCTATATATAAATATATTTTTGTTAGTTTAAAATTGCAGACTTTATTTTGGTGCCTGATAGGATTTTTATGTATTTCCCCCTCTTAGTTTAAAATAAGTGGGGATAGTTTTGTATCCCCAAGTAGTCAGTAGCCTCAGACATTGTGGATTGGTTAGTTTAGCAATACGTATTAACGATTCAACAATGAATACAGTGCGTCGTTAATCAACGATTTATGAAGAGAAATCAATAACAAGTTGAATCTTTACGCTAATAATCTTCATCTTTCTTTGTCCTTTGCAATAAATATATTGTGGGCATGCAGAATTTTGTACCAGATCAAAACACTACAGTGTTGAAAAATGCAACCTTTTGGCAATGAAATTTGTGTTAACGATACAAAACTTGTACATGAGTGACGTTACTATTGGAATTATATGAGTTTAAAACTATTATTATTGAAAGACAATGGCCAAGTTATTAAAGATATTATTCCATCAAACTTCAGTTCCTGAATTCAGTTACTATCTTTAGCATCTTTACCAGGGTTCACCATTCTATTTTCAGCGAAAAGTGTGAGGTACTTTGTACCTAAAGTTAAGTGAACACAATAAAAACATATATGCAATATAGCAATATAGTGTTGTGAATTTCATGTGTTTAAAAAGGTTTTAGAATCTAGTTCGGATTAGCTAATGAACATTATTTTATAAGTAAGTTGTTTTTAGTTACTAAGATGTTTATACTTATCTATTACATTAAAACTGTTGTTATGACCGAATAATCTTCATAGTAAAAGGGATCCCTCTTATCAAATTAAATAAATTATGGTTCTATTGTTTTATAAAAGCAATATTCTTTATTTATGAATAAATGAAAATAAAAACTAGTTATGGTTGTGATAATGTTGGCTCAAGCACTTGTTGAAGTGATTAAATTACATCAACTTGCTTAACGTTAACCTGACTAATCACGATTAGTTATTGAATTCAATCAATTTAGCCAGAATCCTTTTTCACTTGTGGATTCTAATCAAGTATCGTAATGACTTTCTATCAAGTGAATGGCACCCATATTCCTTACTTTTATTCTATAGAAACCTTATCTTTTCTGTACAATCTATAAGCTTAAGAAGCCAGTACCTACCCCCTAAATGATAATTTGTCAACAGAAAGGGATCTCCGTCGGTGCATAAGTAAGTACAGTAAGTATCGTTGTGTTTAATTTTCAGTAAGTAAATTTTAGTATTTTGAGTTAGAGTGAGTAAAAAGCTATCGTTACAATTGGCACCCATGCGTTGAACTTTTGTGTTCAGTATTTTGTAGTCGTTACAATTGGCACCTGATCGTGGGGCATTTGTTTTCAGTATTTTTAGTTCGTTACAATTGACAGTCCATCGTGGGGCTTTATTTTGTATTCGTTACAATTTACCATGTTCACTTTTTGTTATGTTTGTATGCGCTCGTGCGTCTGTGCGTGTGTTGTGTGTGTGTGTGCTTGTTTCGCTACTTTCTAGATTTTCTAGAATGGAGCCCTGGCTTTTGAAGAAAGCTTTTGTGCGTCCATGCTAACTGAATGTTACTGCGCTTAACTTTCTGCGTTTTTAAGTATTTTAAGTCTTTGTATTTAATCTGTACTCTGCATCTCGTACTGTAGATGAAATTGTTTCTATTTGTTGTATTCTAGTTAATTTCGCAGTGTGCTTTATAAGCCGAATACAGATTTACAAATCTGCTTAGAAAGATATAGTTTGTGAAAGCGCAATATAACGATTATTTAACTCAAAGGATCGGCGAGAAATGCGCATGAAAATGCATTTAAAGCAAATACGTACATACATGATTACTCTTTTGATGTTTACAAATGCATGAGTATGCATTTGAGGTTTCATTTACCTCTCTTAATACTTTCAATTTTCGTCTAAAAAAAGAAAATGGAAATAGAACATTTATTTATTTACACAAATAACAGATATCTAAAATACGTAACATCCACTTATGTTAGACATAATTTATGTAATAGCTTTCAAAAGATATTTCTTGTCATAAAAGATAACTCACTATATTTTACCACACAAAGTGCCTACTTAACTTTGATGTTAAATTCATGATTACCCCTCTCATAAATCCTATTAATGATCATAATGCAAAAAGGATTCTAATAAATAATTTATTAAAATAATTTCATTCGTATTAAATTCGTCCATTGATGTATGGCTAATAAATAATCCCCGCGATAACAAAAAGCATAAAAAGCGCCGATGCACAGCAGGATGTATTATTCTATTAGGTCGTCCTTTATTATCTGCATGATATTTACTGTTGATTTGTTGGGGTTTCGAAATTCAAATATCAATATCACTATTCAATTCGATATCCGCTTAAATGCAAATGCAATGTTTCCAAGCCATTTCCTCTTTCTTTACTCTAGGTTTTCTATTTTTAGTTATTGGATTACTTTCAGACTCATAATAATACGCTGATAGTTTTTTTGGTATCTTCCCTCTGAAACGTAAACATTCTAGAAAAATGCACAAGCGTTTTATTGGCCGCCTGATAACAAGCAAAAAATGTTCAATTTCAAGATTAAACTTTCACGTGTACTACTTTTGAATAAAACAACTTAGCAAATGCATAAAAGCGAAGCGTAATCCCATAGGCTTTAGAAAAGTACGTATATGCGTCTTTTATTTATTTAGTTTTTTTGTATTCAAAAATATTTGACGCCCTCAGTTTCACCTAGCTCTTTCTTTGATAAAAGCATTTTAATTTATAAAATAAGATAAATAAATTGTTAAAACAAGTTTATATACGTACGTGTCTTTATTTTTATACTCGTTTTGTTTTTAAATAACATTAACTATGAGGGACTGTTTGGAGCCTCCACCACATATGTCCCGCTAATTGGATGAAAGCTTGAAAAACTTCTAAGGAAACGTAATACAAGATTTAAGTTTTGTTTAGTATAACGGTTTTAAGTTTTGTAATTGAGCCGTTGAAAGCAAGAGTGCTCGACTTAGTACATACATGATAAATGATGAAACATGTATTTGCAATACAATTACCACAGATGTCATTACTATTACCAACGTAAAGTAAAACCGGAACTATTGAGAGGCAGAGTAGTCTGACTTAGACCATTATGCTCAATTTTTTGTGTTAATCCTCTCAAGGTGACAAGGGACAAAGGGAAAACGGAGAAAGATTAGTTTTCTAGTGTTTTCGATATGTAGAAATTTAAGTCAAGCCTTACCAAATCTAAATTTGTAAAAACTTTTTTATATTTGCTTTTAATTATTGCTTTTAAGGATTTAATTATGCAGCATAAACTTTAACCCTTCCTATGTATAAACTTACCTTTTGTGGCTTGTACCACTTTGGTTTTCAACGGCTCAATTAACTGGATACGATCCTCATTGAAAGTGACTATTCTTATGTCTCGGCCGCTTTTCAGGTTGGTAGTATGTCCATTGTCTATGCACACGATTTATGTTCTACATACAACATTTCTTAGGAATAAAAGTAAAATTTGTATTCCAAAATTCTAGTTCGAACTTAAGCCTTGGACGAAAACTAGGACCTTGGTAACTTAGCAGCTAAGAAAGTTAGACTATAAGTACAATATGGACGATTTTGTAGATGGTAATCTTAATACACGTCATAGTCCATAGTATTCCATGCAAGATATCACACAAGGTAATATTAATTATGTCCGATGTACTGCAGTGGTTCCACTACACATCAGGAAGCCATCGAACACACAAGCAGGTTGCTATGACAACAAAAACAACAATTTCAATAAAACCAATTTCAAACAAAAGCCAATCTTTCATTTTTTAACTAATTTTTCTATGAATATAATGTTCTTCCTTTCCAACCAAACAACCAACAAACACTACAAATGGAATAAACACTATAAATGGTGACCCCGACGAAACCAAATCGAACTCCGACTGCAACAAAAAGCTGCTGCATTTTCATATGGTGATCGACTCTCCTGAAAGTTCTTTTGCAAGTTCGTCCGTTGCTGAGCAGTGCCCCATGCAATTTATTACTGAACTTTCTGGAAGCTATCGACTACAACAATGTTCTCTAACTCCAACACCTCCCGGTTCAAGAAGATGGACTTCGGATTAAGAAGAACACCTAGTCGTTTCTTTTCAGGACCACGTTCTATATTCCATTTTTTATGTTAATATTTAGTGCAGTTTTGCTGTTAAGCAACCATGAGGTCCCAAACATTCAAAAATATAATAAGTGTGTTTTCAAGCACGTTTTTGAAACAGTTATTGTGAACTACTCATTATTTCAACTCGATTATAATGAAATATTTAAGTAGGCTCTCATTACCTAGTCCAATTTCAGTTATTTTTCAATTAGTTTAAATTTAAATTTCCGTTAAGTATTTATGAATAAAACCCATGGAAAATTTATTTAAATTTATTAAATTTATTAAAAAGTCTTTATAACAACAACGCTAAGAAATTCTATCCTTTTGTTTAAGAAATGTGTTGAACGTGTTCTTGTGCTATTAACCTTCGTATGTAATTCTTTTTTCACCAGCGTTGTAGTGTAGTGATTCCACTGCACATCAGGAAGGCATTGAACCTACAATCAGGCTGCTATGACAACAATAACAACAGCTTCAATAAAACTAGTTTCAAGCAAAAGCTAATATTTCATTCTTAAACTATTGTATATATAAATATAGTGTTCGTCCCTTCCAACCAACCAACACACTACAAACGGAATAAACACTACAGTACCCGAGAATGTCGATTTAACTCTCTCATTGCTTGAAATTCTATCAGACATACTTAACGAATACAAACTTTTGACATTCATAAACTAGAAGCTTCAATTATAGTGACATAAGTACGCGTGGCCTTTGGTCCAGCTAGTTCGTTGTGAGTCGCAAGTTTCTTAAGACATTTTAGTCAGATAGCTCTAAGAGGCGATGAAACACATACACTGCTCTTGATCAACTGCGTTGATATTTAAACAATTATACAAACCTAAGCATGGCGTGTACGGGACTGGGGTAGTTTTCAATAATTATAGTGTATTGCAATAAAAAATTGCTTCTACGCTTAATTCCGCGTATGTTTATTTAGAACTATGCTTAATCGACAATGGGTCAGTTAAGTTCGGACACTTATACCACCGATATATAAAATTTCATAACCATGATGAATGCCATGACAAAAGGAAGTACATAAATGCGCTAATCTCACAGATGCTTGCTAATTCACTGTAAAATTAATATACCGAACAATAAATTAACATTGCACTAAATTAAGACGATTGATTTTAATTAGCCTGCGAACTATTCACAATGTCACATTTAGCATTCACATTACTGCAGTGTTTCTTACTACTTTGAATAAAAGACTCTTTGCATCTGAATCTTAATAAATAAAGCCCTCATTAATCTTAATGAGGGCTCTATTTATTAAGATTTGTGAAAGCAGAGAGCGAATGTGTGATTTTCAAAATTGTAAAATTAATAGTTGTTGTTTACTTGTTGTTGCCTTAGATACTAACTGCCTATCCAAGACATGCTAATCACCATACTACATAACAGGTATAGATCAAACGCATGACTGCGTTTGGGAAAACATTAAATGTCAAAATCACATAATTTTGTTATCTTTTATACGCGATCGCACGAAGCATTCAAACCCTCTCTCGTAGATCCAACTACATGTTCAAAAAGAAATTTAGATCGCTTAAAAATGGGTGGCAATAGACAAACATTAGTCCAAAAAATAATACGTTTCGCATCGACGATCTACATCTAGAAAATAATATGAGAAATTGTTTGTAATAGTTTACTGCCTTGGTTGTAACAAGATGTTATAATGGAACACTGAAGTTTGAGGCTTGATGATAAACTAGCTTGATGATAGACTTTAACGAATGATTATTTTAGTTGTCAACAAGTCAACTGCAAGTTATGTAATCAATTATTTAAGATATACATTGTCGTGATATTTTGACATTCAAAATAAGGAGTTCACCCACTCAATAGTTTTATGTGAGCTTAGATATGGAATTTCAAAGCGACACGTTAGATTGGTTGCCTAACCTCACTTTCATTTATTTGTTAACGGTGTGAGAGACTATGACCAGATATGGCATTTAAATTATGTTTAGGCCAGAATTAATGCAAGATTTAACCTAAAACAGACAGAGTGTGTTGTAATGGGGAGGTATACAAGTATTTACTACCTTACCAAAGTATTTAATAAGAAAAAAAGGGTTTCCATTTTAATGAAATTATTATTTTTACAGATCAGATTTTAAAATTTTACAGCTCAAGCACTATGTTTAAGCTAAGAATTTGGACTAAGGTCTGCGTGACCATTCCCGCTGACGATATAGTTTTGCACTTACTAAAAGTGACATTTCGACAGCGTACGTACTAAATCGCACATGACCTGACATTGGTCAAAATCTCCAATAAAAGTAGCTAAAGTCCGACCAGCTAGAAATCCGCCGTGCATACAAAATACAAAATACTTCAAAGTGTAGTAACAAAAACCTACAAATTGTAGATATGTTATTTGTTAAACTGAAAAATTGTATTTTATAAATAAGATACTTTTAAAAATTCTTGTTTTCAATCAATAAATATACAACATTTATTATCAATTTGCACGAAATACAAACATAAGTTAAAACAAACATTATTTAATGCAATAGAAATGTAAAAGTAAAAGTTACGTAAATTGGTTTTCAAACTATGAAACCTTTACCATCATTGCAGCTACCCAAATCGGTACATTTAATTAAAGAAAAGGAACCTCCGCAAGATATCTGACGCACAAGCAGCGTTAAGTCTTATCAAGAATTTATTATGGCAGTCTTGACGTATGTAATTTTTGTAATATCCTTCATATAACGTCACTTCATTCGAAAATTTAAAGCTATTTTGGGAACATTGTCAGTATAACATAAAATATTATTTTCTAAATGTGGCATCATGACACGTTTTCGTTTTTGAAGTGGATGGAATAAAAAAACTGTAATCATTATGGATTTTCAATTCTGAAACTTCCAATTTCGTTCCATCTTCTTTAGAACACATATAACTTGTTTTGTTGAAATCGATACAAAAAGTTTATTTTAGAGTAAAAAAGTGAAAAAAGTGTAAAAATCGTAAACCATAAAAACAATTCTACGTAAGTATATCTAATTGTTCATGACTTGTATCTAAAACTGTAATTTCCTTCAGAGCATGCAGACAGACCTTATTTTCTGTAATAATAGTAATAGTAGTTGTTGCATTCACTGCAAAAACGGTAATAATTACCGCGAGTTGCGGAAAGCAAGCAAATCGACCCTCATCGACTCACCCACTAAAACACGAACTTTTTCCCTCATCTAAAACAATTAAACTTCTTGGTAGTTCTTGATTGCAGTTCTCTATCGATTTTAAATTAAAACTGCGATTTGCGAGGAATGCATGCTTAATTTCTAATGCCATAAAGAATCTATTACGACCTTCACCGACAACCCCTCCTACAGATTAAAAGTTCTGCACGCTGTCAAAAACAAATTTCGACGTCAACACCTAATTAATTAGTAATTGTAAAAGCCACACCCGCATGTTGCCACATGTTTGTAATTTACCCTTCCAGCAACAGCGTTGGTTGATATTACCCACCGCACCCAGTTGAATGCGATTTTTATCCTTTTGGTAAGCCGCCACCTCCCCCAAATTTTGAGAACCAAGAGAAAAACCATTGTGCAAGAAGAGAAGGAAGACACAAGATCTTACACTAAATTAACTTCTTAAATGTCATTTAATGTCGCAGCTGCTACCAACTTTCGAGTCAATTATAGGCCTTTATTTTTTATTTAAAAAAACTAATAAACGCCCCGTGCAGTGAGAGGGGCACTTACGAAAGTGAAACTGGGAAGTGTTGAAATTTGAAATTAATTTGTTTAGTATTCGACAATTCGAGAATATAGGACCTGGAAGGCGATTAAAATTGACAAATATTAAACAATGAATGGCGTGAGTTTGACATGGACAGCTCTTGATCCAATTCGCTCAACGATATCGAAAACACAACATGAAACGTGGTTTTAATTCATTTTGATATTCACTTCGATGAAATGTCAACCTCGTGTATAAAATGATCCCTTAATATGCCACGTGATTGATTGGAATGAATTCATTAGCCTTAAAACTGAATTCGTGTCATTTTAATTACAGAACGTGTACACACTAATTTAGAATTCCTTTGCGCAGCGTGTAATTTCTTAAATTTATTACTGGAAATGCTGACTGCTGCTGCTGCACCATAACCTACCAGGTGAAGTCAATTCAAATTCAGAAAACTTTTGCACGCCCTATTCACGATTATTGTTCTTTTGGATGATAATATTTCTTAGATCAAGAAACTTTGATTCTAATTTAAATTTAAAAACATCCAAGCTCTTCTCGAGAACTTTTTGACCCTTTTTTTCTTTCTCCTTAAAATTTCACAGTTCGCATTGTGTTTAATTTTTCAGCAACACTTAACTTATTTTTTAGAAGGCCAATCGCAGTGTTCAGAAATAAAGAAGACTCCCTCGTTAAATAAGTTACAAAAAGCAGATCCGCTTGGTCTCTTTTTACTCTTTCTCTCTACTGCCTGAACTTTTTTCCTGAAATGATGTTTACATGACAATTAAAAGTTTTGAAGAGGCCTCTTTATGTCTAAAAACAAACTCTATACCTTGACTTGTTTCAGAAATTTATAATTAATGTTGATCAGGAAAAATGCTTGTTCCAATTGGGGATACTTATGAAATGTAATCCAATTTAGTACAAAGAAAAAGCGAAATTTTAAATTGGAGGATCTTTAAAAAGCAGCATTACAAAGGTTTTTACTACAAGAGCAAAAATAATAAATTAAGGGAAAATCTGATATTAAAGCATAATATCGATTGTATGTATGATACATTTAGCTAGAATAAAAGCAGAATAATTTGTCTGGTCTCCTAGAAGAGCTTGGTGCGAGTAAAGTAAGTTTTATCAAATTAATAGCCTTTCACAATTTTCTTAACTTATTTACTACTTTTGATTTGCGGTTCAGGTTACAATCTTGATTGATATAATGACTTATTAAAATGTAACTTTGATTACAAAACCTTTCAATGTGTGCTGGGTTTCAATACCGGTATCATCAGCCCTCTTGTTGTTTGGGGGAGTTTTCTTATGCGGGATAATGTTATAATGTTTGATTTCTAATTTTACATAGTTTACATTTCATGTTCGTTGGTGGACTGATTTATATTAAAAGAAGTGTATAGAACAGTCCACTTGTTTGAGTGCATACAAACCCGGTTTTTAATTTCGGTGCATTGACGACTTATTTTCAATAAATCTTTTGTAGGAGATTATATTCTAGAAGAAATCTATCTTGTATTTTGAATATTAAACGTACTTCTTTATTTGTTTAATAGTAGCTATTACATTATTATTATAATTTCCCCTTTGGTTAAAATTTCAAGTTGCTCTACAACACCTCGCACCTTAAATCATCAGAAGATGCTGTCACGTGGGGTTTTCGTGACTGAGGGACGTAGTCACAGATAGTGTTAGACAGTAAACACAGGTTTTAAAACATCTATATACTAAACAATAGAACAGTAGGATACAATGAATAATACATTGGATTACAAATAAGTATGAGGCAAGTCCTCCTAAATCTAAGGTTAACATGAGGGCGATCGGGACCACCCTGTACTACTACTAAGTCTACTAAGCGTAGAAAACCCGGTAATCTGGGTTCCTAGAATACTATAACTAAGCATAGGGAGCCTGGCACAACCCCCTAATAACTAAACAGAGGGGAGATAAGTAATCGGCACCCCAGGGTGCTAGATTTTAGTCAACCTCTCAAATAATAATAAAAAAGTACTCGCCCGCTTGCTTCTGGATGTGAGTTCTTTGAAACATGGCACTGACTGAATTCTAAGCCAGGGCAAGAGGGTTTATATACTGTGTAAAGCGGAAGACATTAGCATCTTAATGTGAAACGTAGGTGCTATGCAACGAGCGGTTCTGGGTAGTCGTTGGTGTTTTCTTGTTTAATATTCAGCTGTGGGTTGCTGTGGTGGCAGAATGTAGGTCGATCGCCTGTTGTGCTGAGAAAGGGTTCTTGGAAAGAGAGCCGCTGGCTCGCGTGTGCGAGTTGAGTCGGTCACAAGTCCATTAGGAGTTTTTCGAATAACAGTAGCTGTCTTGCGTGTGCGATAAGCATTAAGCCATCGCCTATCTAATGTTACGGCGAAATGCACTAGCCTTGAATGATAATTGCATTAGCTGAAATGCAACGTGCGATTTATATTATCATATAAATGACGAGTCGTAGGCGAAGCGGCACGCAGCTGCTTAAATAACGTGGGCAGCTGAGTGTAACCTTGCACGATATTTATACCAAACGGGACGTAAGTTTAGAGATCATAAAAGTATTCAATTGGAAAATAATTCCGTTTGTGACAATGCTAAAACTTGTAGTGTTCTCTATGCGAACACAAAAAGAATTGAAAGATGCAAGTCAAGCGTCCATCTTGGCGAATCGAAAAATGAGTATCTATATGAGTTTTATTCTTTAATTATCAGAAATTTAATGGAGATTTACTTCATGTTGTGATAATCTTTTGTGTTGGTTCATCGTACTTTCGCAAATAATTTGTAGTGACAACGACTTCGATGTTATTAACTGCAAAATTGACTCAAAAGTTTTAACAGAAATATAAGATTTAGAGATCTTGCGACCCAAGGCAGTTAGTAGTAGGCGGAGGCCCCCTCCTGGACAGAAGAACAAGTTATTCCAATAAATCAAGAAGAACAAGTAAGCTATATAAAATTTAAAAAATATTTTATACTCAAGCATACCCTGCGGCCCTAGGCAGGTTCGCCTAGTTGAAATTCCAAGCAATGATTCTGATTTGACACCATTATATAGCCAAAAGATCTCTGTACACTAATCTACAATTACCTAAAACTAGAATTTTTAGATCTTTATTCAAAAACATTATAATAGACTAAGTTCAGTTCGTTTATTAAAGGTTTTTTAACTGGCAGTCTCGTCTACCTTGAACTAATTTTATCTATAAGTACGGTTTACTATTCGAGCAGATAAAGTCAAACCTTTTAAACTTCGGATGGGTCTGGTGTTCTATTTAACACTTAGCTATGTATATTATGTATTAGCAAATTACATGGCATCGAAAAAAATTTAACGATTTAAATAAAGTTTTTATAGCTTCTGCAACACATTTACGAGTAGTAAAAAAGATTATTTATTAAGGATACTTATTCAAGTAACGATTATTTCCATTTTGAATGACTGAACAGTAAGAAAAGTAAGTGATAATCTTTAAGTTGTTTGAACCCAATTAATTTTATATTGTTGATTATTTTAATGGTACTTTGGACAGATTTGCCCACCCCGACCTAACTACCTATTCTATTTAATTTTGGTTTTTCAAATAAGATCTGAAGCTTAGAGCCTGAAATATTTTGACCATTAAGTTCTTTTCGTTCGTTTTTTAGCTTTTTAGAGGTAGGATAAGTTACAACAATCAATTTTCGCTGATCATTTAATTGTAATGTGATACTGACTTGTAATTGTTATTTCTTTTATTTAATTCTTCATGATATCTACCACAAATTACTAAAGTGTAGCGTGGAACGTTATAGACATTTTACTAACAGTCGATGGCCGTGAGATTTAAAAAAGATAGAGAAGTTAAAGATCCTTTATTCATATTAGGTTGCCTCACCCAATAAATTGTTTAATAAATGGGTTATAAAATACCACCATTAAGAGCGGTTTTAGACCGTAACATTGAATTTATTTAGTTAATTGATACAAGTTTAATGTTTTTTGTGGTGCTTTTTTCTGTACTTTCCACTCTCTTAGTATTTCTTTCATCTTAGATTTTGATTGACTAAGTTTTTTATCTCAAATGATCAAAAGCCATTCATAAAGTTTTCATGTATTTGGTTGGAACATTGCAGATACCAGTGGCTTTTTCAATAATTCATAACAAAGGCAGTGGTTGGAAGTAATGCATTACTTTGATATAATTACTTTTTTCGGTAATGTGTAGAAAAAATCCATTACTTTTTGCTTTACATTATTCTAAAGAAATACATAAATAAATAAAGTTACTCTAGTAGGGTAGGTATTTAGATTTACAATTTAGATATTTATAATCTCTTTTGTGTCTAAGCCTTCCCAACGTCAAAAGTTGTCTTCCTCGATGTCAGATAGTTATTTTATTTAGGAATATTTTATTTTATTGTCAGTTATTATTTATATTAAAAATAAGTAAAATGTGTATTATACTTTGCTACCCCTACTCAGTTATTCCGTTTCACTTAGTGTTTCTGTCCAGAGGAATTCTCAGGGCATTACAATTATATTATTTGATGAATCTCGGGAAAAATAACCCAAGAACGATACAATGTATTTAATTAAAATTCTTGGAATTGAGGTCATCGGTAAAGGTGGAATTGTATAACTTTTTCCTAGATACGTAGTACGTGGTAGAAGGCAGATAAAAAGAAGAACCTTAAGTTAAATACATTCATTACTTATCTCATTGGCAGCAACTTTTAGAAAAGTAGTTTTCTTCTGTGGTTACAAAGTGGGCATCGATGACTGCTTGGGCTTCTTCATTGGCCGTAAGCCTCCTTCACCAACAATCAGATTTTAATTTTGCGAAAAGGCAGTAGTCGGTGATGGCCAAGTCTGAGCTGCAGGGTGGGTGTGATATTTCCTTAAAACTGCAATCCTTTACAGTAGCCATGGTAATTAAGACTGCGAGCAGGTTAAGTATAGTAGACGAATAGGCTGAGCCGGTCTTTTCTCTTTGATGGCGTATCGCAAATGGTGCAATACAAAGTGCTTTGAGTTTATAGTGGCGTTTCTTTCCTTGTAGGTAATTATCAAAATTCCTTGAGCATCTCAAAAATGGTAATAATCTTTTTTTGTGAACTGCGTGACCTATTTTCTCATTGACTCCCTTTTGGACAAAGGCTCGCACTATACGGCCATAGCCTCACCTCCAGTAACCATTGATTCCAAAAATTGTTCCGAGTGGAGGATTTATTCATTTAAAAACTCTCAGTGACTCAGTAACAATTCACACACTCGTTTTTTGTGCAATAAAAAGAAGTCACCAAACGCATCTTCCATTAACCTTATTCATATGCAAGTTCAGCCTCCACAGGATCAATAATTTCCGAAGAGACGGCTTCAGGAAGTCGAACGGGCCGAGAATCGTGTTCCAGAGTTTCTTGTTCCAACTAGAACAAATTAACCACCTCTTTCATAATTGAATATGATGTGGAAGATTCTCCATATATATCATCCAAATCATTCCTAAATCCTTCTTTGGTCAAGAATTTGACCACCGCACGATACTAGATTTTAAACATTTTAAAAGCCTTATCGACATGTCCACTTTGAATCAAGTTCAAAACCAAACAAACTAAGCAGATGCCAGCTCATGTGATGGTTTCGGTTTCAGGTGGGTCAGGTCGAAGGCTTATGTACGTCACTACGTATTTCTAGTCATTTTTCTCGGTTTACAAGGTCTTGTAGAAATACATTAATATTTATTGTGCATGTACTATAAAATATACAGTTATTTAAATTCTGGAACTAAGAATCTCTTTCTCAGAACAAATTGTGTCGGCAATGTCAGCGACAGTTAAAAATAATCTATTCCAGTTATATAGAAAATGACTACTCAATAATAACTCAATAAACCGGAAATAATAGGATTTGTGTACGCAAACCAGGAACTTTTTCTAGTATGCAGCTAAGTGGTTTACAGGGATGAATGTATTTGCTACTGTAACTGAATGTAACTTGCTGGCATAAATTAACACTTAACAGGATAGGCTTGGCGATAGACGACTAAAAAGAGAAAGAATTCTATGATAGGAGAATTTATTTACGAACCTGCTGTACCTTTCATTAAATGCAGTTATTTCTCAATAAAGACTTTTAAGATAGAAAGTAATTAAAACATGAATTTAAGTGATTTAAAAAAACGAATATTTAAATTTTTGTTGGTTCCTATGTTATCATACATAACAATACTAACCTGGTTGTCGGAAATTCCCAAGGCTTGAATCATTAATTAAAACAAATCAATTAACCTTTATCTAAAATTTATAAAATTGATTTCCTGATAGGATTAATCAAACAAATCTTTATTTTCCAAATCTCCATGTATCTGCTTCCTGCTTCATTAAAATTGACAAATAATACAAGAAACATGTGTCATCGAACTATTCATAATTATGTCCAAATAAAAAGATGTTACAAATCGGTATTCCAAATCCATACAAATTTTCATAAACTAGGGTAAGTATAATTTTTTTTATTAGCATTCAAATCCAATTATTATTCAATAATGTTTCCATAAACTTTTCTTGTTGACAATTTATTAATCGAAGAATTAATTAAACACTTTCATTTATAAACTTTAAATTAATTTACTTTGGCGTTTCTTAAAAAAATAAATCTAACCTCACATATTTGACATTTGTTCATAATCTTAATTTTTTTTTAAATGTTAACAAGAAGTGTGCTCCCTTTGAAAGATGACATTAGAACAGAATTTAATGAAAGAAATGACCGTTCTTTTATATGATATGGCCAAAACAAAAGATTTCTATGCAAAATTTCAAGAAAACAAATCAACTTCGACTTAACACAATTTAATCTTACCAACCTTAGATCGTTTTATAAATTTCCTTTTTCAAGAAAATTATCAATTGCATTTTGTAGAACTTAAAATTACGATTCTAATGATATACACTAATGGTAACACTTGGGTTATCAAAAAAATTAACCTTACAATACTATGTCGATGAACAACAATATTCTTAAAACTATTTATTGGCTTAATTATTCAAAAATACCTTTTCACATTTTCCTTTCTTCGTAAAACTGAACATTACATGTTTTATAATATCGTTTGAATATTTTTGTATATTATTTAGATACACCAACAACATTGAATTACAAACCAATTTACAATATTTCACTAAGCGTTCTAAAGGCGCTACCTAATTACCTGTTCTTATACATTTACAATAATAAAAATTCTACCCTTACATTTAAAAATGTTTCAGTTCTGTGGTGAATAAGCCGCTCTTCAACTTTCCATAAAAACATCCAGCCAAAAGCTTTAAAGTTCTGAAATACATGAAGTATGCAAAAAGAAAGAATCTCGTTAATAGAAAAACATAACTTTAACTATAATTCAACAAGGTAAGTTGCTAAAAACCTGCATACAACCTTAAAACAATACATTTTGTTTGTTCCAAATGAAATTTTACATTAAAAATGTAAATTATGTTGATTTATGTATGTTGAAAATCAAACAAACTTAATTAAATTGAAAAAATACATTAACGTCACCCAAATCGTTAAGGAGGAAAATTATCTACTTCTATGGAAAAACATGCTTTCCACATATCCTTTATCTACATAAAGTGTTCTAGTGTGCATATTTGTTCTAATCACCTAGACTTAATTTTATAAAGGAAAAATGGTATCCACATTTCATTAACTGAGAAGTGCGGTTATGCACCCAATCAATCGGGTGATTTTAAAATTTCATAAAAATGCTTATTAACTATTTTGCACGTTCTATATCATGACAAAACGTATACCTATAAAATAGTATTAAAAAAGGTAATCAGGCATAGTTTTTAATTAAGATCAAATTAAACTGTGTGTTTAAAATGAGATTTTACTTTCTACTGAAACGTTGTTACGATCATAATTCAAATTTTTTGTTATATTAAAATAAATTTCAGTTCTACATGTATTAAGGAGTTTTTTTAAATGCAATTAATATTTTTATTAGTATCCTAATTAAGGTTAGCAAAGAGATCTTTTTTAAACAGTCACATTTGATTTTACGTTTTATAAATGTTTAATACGGTTTATTGTTGCAAATCGTATTTAACCAAACTCTATAAGTCTATAATCATGAAATGAATAAAAACTGATTAGTAAGAAGTTTCACAATTTATTTAAATTTACTTGACAATTGTCTTGACAGCTAAGCTGTCATTATCAAAGGTAATAAATATATCATAATATAGAATATATAATATAAAATAAATGATATGGTATATATATATATATATATATATATATATATATATAAATATATATATATATATATATATATATATATATATATATATATATATATATATATATATATATATATATATATATATATATATATATATATATATATATATATATATATATATATATATATATATATATATATATATATCATAATATAAGGTAATATGAAATCACACAATGACTCCCCAAAATATTAGCAAATTCCTACATTTTTGTGATAACAAACCCAAATTAGATATTTTAGAAGCTTTCGAGATATACCAACACAAACTCTATTTTTAATGAATGGGGTACTTTTAATGAATGAACAGATTGAGCTCAGTAATTTTCCATTACTGGAAGTGTTAGATATTTGATTTCTATTATTCTTATCTTTTATAATATATATATATATTACCTTCGATAATGACAGCTTAGGTGTCGAGACAATTGTCAGGTAGATTAGAATAGATTTGTGAAACTTTTTACTAATCAAATCTATTTCTTTCACGTATTTAATATATCTCGAAGTCGAATATTTTCTACATTTAAACTTAAACAACTATATATTTTAACATTAACCGACAAAACATTTAAATTGATTTAATAGTTTTTATCGAGATTGATAGACATATTCAAAAGAAAAGAGAATGAGTTTCCTTTATTTAGTATACAAAGAGAATCGATACGCCATCGGAATCACTAAACAAGTTGTAGATTAAAAGCTTCGATTTAGGAAAAACGTTCTGGCTACACATACATCACCTCTATTCTATTCTATCAAAATATGTCTCAATCCCGACATCAACAGACAATTTTTATATTTTACTTCTATTGACTGATATATTCACCACAACATTGTCTCCCAATGCAAATCTTATTGCATACAAATTGAAGTCAGCCATAAGGTTCTAAAATCATACTGTCAGTAGAAGATAACAACTTTCGTGATGGAGTAATCGGTCTTGATTACCCACATGACTGCAAAACGGGAGGAAACTTTGAAGCGATCACTACTACATTTTCCGAATACAAGCCCCCAAAAATCTCGGGTTGAATGAAGACCGGCATAATACAAACGTCCCAACAAAAACATTTTATTGCAGAGATAAAGCATGCAACATAAGGTTTTTCTAAAATGTAAAACATCAAATATTTTCCTCTTTTTAATCAAGTTACAATGCAACGAATAGAAAGATAACCGCGCATACATAAATTTAAAAAGATGATAAAGAGGCTGACAACCCTGCGATCTAATAAGAGAAAGAACAAATGTTTGTGTGGGTTTCTAAAATAAATCTTTCTTCCATGTAAGGATTTTAAACATGATCAATTTTAAATGAAGAAAAATGATCTTGGAGCATTATTTGTTTAAATAAAGACAGCACATTAGTATTTCCTTAATGAATTTCCTCTGAGAATTAAATGAAAATGTAAAAACAGTCTAGAGTTAATTGATTAAATCTAATTTCAGCATTTGTCTTTCCCTCTCATTCTAGCAAACAAGTAAATTATTTTATAATTACCTATTTTGTATTCACAATTAGGCTGAATGTGAATTGTCCTTCGACAAACCAACCATCGCGTTGTACGCCTCAGGAAACCACATTATACCCAATTCTCCCGAACCTCCTACTTATAACTAATAACTGCAAAACAGGGTAGAATCACTAACGATATCTCATAGACCCTCAACTTTACAAAGTCCGTCGATTTCAGAGGGGGACTAAAATCCGGGACATCGGGGCGGGTTAAGGCCCGCATTGTCCGTTCCTAATCGCTCCGTGTGCTATGTGCTGTGACAACACTAGCAGCAGTTCCAATATTTCCGGAGCCAAAACCAATAATTACTTTGATAACCATCTGTATATCTGGTATAGGGAATTACTAGGTTTCAGTTGGTTCGAGAGAAGATAATATATAACCCAAATATTCCTAATATTGCTTTGCCGAATTTGCATATGAGATCGAATTAATTGTAGACAGCAGCACCTACGAGATTAGTGTTGAGCACGGGTGGGGGGTGGTATGAGAGAAGGAAACTTTGCAAAATTTCACCCAGGCACAGACAGATATAAATTAGAGATTGTTTTGGAAGTTGAGAGAGAACGGCACATTTGGAGTTGTAATAATTTATCAAATTTGTTATTAATGCCTCAGGTGAAACTTTTGGCCAAGGGCACGTTCAAGACACGAGAGTTTAACTTCGTTGCGCTGCTGCTGCTTCTAAATCCTTTTCCGTCGTTGCAGTTGCGGTTAATAAGTGGAGCAAAAAATTAATACCTGAAACTAGACGGAAGTTGAAACTGTAATGGAAATTATTTGTCAGCAGTCTGGGTAATTCAAGTATTAAATTATTACCTAATGAGGCTTATCCATTTACGGAAATTAATGGAAACGCCAGAAAATTATTAATCTTCTTATGGTAGTTGTAGGAAATCAATTGTTCGATTGGTGTCATTTATACAAAAAATATGAATAAGTAAACTATACCCAAATTACACTAATGTGGAAAACGTTTCAAATATTGTCAGTTTTTATTATGTCAATAGCATTAATTATGTATATGATCATTTGTATTAAATTAAGCATAAATGTTACGAGCTTGAAAAAATATATGACTACACATAGAAAAAGACTGACTAGATAGAATTAATGGAGCTTAGAAAAAATTTGTTGTGCAAGATAAGCATTCGGTGCTACTGATGCATATGCTGGTCGATTAGGGATTAATCTGTAAACTGTAACAATCTTATTGCACAAATGATATTTAAAAAACGAACCGCTTTTATAAAAACGCTACCATTTCTTGCCAAAATTCGGAAAGTTATTTCCCACCGTATGCTATCGAGTGCCTCTGACCCGCGAAATTCCTGGAACACAAGTCCTGAGAATTGCTAGATGTTTGTTGTCTCGAGCCCCAGAAAAAATACTCCAATACACAACACCTTTGTACACAACATAGTCAGTTAAAATTATTATTTTATTAAGGTTTTCTTTACAAGCATTTTTTTGAGAACCAGTAAACAACAATTTCAGATAGATAATACGAGTTATTTACAACCTGTCTATAAACAATCAATAAATCTAAATTCACTAGTTTCAGTAACAAACTACCGTTAGATACAAAACCTGGCCAGGCCATTCAATAAGTAAACTTGTACTTTCTGTTCGGTTATATTCAAAAAAGGTTTCCATTCAGAATTTCTTATCTTATTTATGAACAGGTGCTACTACTTTTAAATAAGAGTCTCCTTAAAGTTCTAAACAGAACATTTTTGCTTAAAAATGTATATTAAAGTATGGTCTTGACCATGTTAACAAACAGTTGTTTTCAGTTGGGTTCAATACTAGTTGTTCTTTTCTAGGAAATAGTAAAGTGATTTACAAGAATGCATGCACATAAAACTTTGTTTATTTTGAAACTTTAAATAAATTTTTGACCCAATAATCAACAAAAATGTTTTGTAAAACCTATGAATGATTTAAGACTTGCCGACAAACAATACACAGGATTCTACTATAAAAGAGATGCAGAGAGAAAGAAATAATTTTATGATACGAGAATTTATTTATGTACTGCTGTGCTTTTCCTAAAACACTGTTATTTTCCAGTAGAAACTTTTAGGGTTTAAAGCGATTTTCAAAACGAATATTTGGATTTTTGTATTAGGTTCCACTTATGTAAGATTACTATTCGGGATTTCCTGGGATTTTAAAAAAAATCTCGAGTCCAGGGAATAGAAAAATTGTCGAGACTCAGAAACACTAATGATGTTTAAATGTAATTATAGATCTATGTTACTTCATATCAAAGTAACGTGTATCCACAAATTATTTACTACATTTAAAGTTAAAAAGACTAAAAAATATCAGCAAACAGTTTTTATTATTAGATAGAGCAACTCAAAAATTTATAACATGCAAGCGCCATCCGTAGCAAAAACCCAATGGGATTCAATTCAGCGAGCACCAGGACTAGGAAATTGGTCGTCCATATTCAATTATTCGTCCTGTAATATTCCCGTTGAAACATTTTCTCGCAATGATTAAACCCAATGAGGTGGAGCACCATCTTGCTGAGAAATGACGTTTACCATCCTCTATTTGCGGAATCCAAAAGTTCCAACATGTCCAAATAATTGGTAAAATCGATATTTTTTCAGCGAAGAAAAATGGACCGATGACCTGGTTTCTCGAAACGGTGCATCATGTATTCACTTTCATTCGTGTGCAATATAGAGACATGGCGATTTTTGTATTCCCAGATCCTGCAGTTGTAGGGGTTGACTTTACCACAAACATGACATGAAAGATGGGCTCGACACTGAATGACGCTATGCCGATAATTTACGTCGTTGTCAATTCGATTGAGAATATCTTCACTAAATGTTTCTCGAAGTGGCGTATCGTTGAGTTTTAATGCTTGAAACATCTGAATTCTGCAAGCGTGACGCCGTAAGACTTTATGTACCGTCGATTTTGGCATCGAACTCTCTGCCAGCCACTCGAACAGATTTTCTGGGTCTGCTTGGTGAATGCTTGTCGAACGCGTAAAACATTGCATTGCATCTTTCTTGTGCAAAACATGTCCAGTTTTCTTAAATTGTTTTGTCCATCGCTTGATAAACTTACCGAAAGTCCAACGTTTTTGTACTGTAATTACTAATTTAAATTCGTTAAATCATAAAATAGTGTATATTGTATTCTGAGTTGGTAAAGGACATCTTTACAAGCCAAGCGATATTGTTTGACCGAGACGGTACGGCTTGGAAACTTTACCATCAAAACATGTATACCATTTTAATAACCAAAATAAAAAGTAATTATAAATTTTGAAATACATTTTTTGTAAATTGTCAATAAATTCCAATTAGCCATCTATCGACCAGAAATTGAGTAAGGTTTCATTGTTCGCCGCTAGATGTCAATGTATGCTCTCAGTATTTTAAAATTGGAAATTGATGAATTCCATCATATTTATTAAATATAAAATACGAAAAAATAAAAATTAAACTAATATTAAATTAAAACTAATCATTGGCAACGGATTTGACAATTTGATAAATTGTTACACATTTAACTGTGAAAAGTCTTTTTTTGACAGGGTTTTCAAATGAGAGATAATCAACAATATCAATAGATAGATAAAAATCAGAGCATTAAATTTTCAAAGGAACCCAGAATCTTCTGGCGTCCAAAAAACATATCATTTAAAATTTTGGTTTGAATACTGACACTAAATTTTCCAAAATTTAAAGAAAGGAACTTGGAATTATTAGGCCATCTGAAAAATTCATCTTCCTTTTCAATAAAACCTATTCTATTACTATTTTCTGGTATTTGATTTCGAGCACCAACATCTTAAGTCATACTGTCCCATTAGATCAATCTTGGAGCCGAAAAATGTTGTCCCGAATCGAGGCTGAATCTCACGTTGGTCCAGCTGGTACATACTCTATAGAAACAGTAGAGCAATGGGTATCTTTACACCTAGGCCAGCCGATTCTAATACTATTATTTTAATTAGGTGTCGAACCAGAAATGACTTTAACGGAACACTTTCATTTTTTTAATTTAAAAGGATGAAGTTCAAAGAATATCGGGAACAGGAACAATGAAACCGTATCTACTTCATTTTAAATTGTCGTCATTTCACAGCCAGCCAATAATGTTAAAGGTCTACAGTATGCAGAAATCTATGATCCTTAAAATTATTTTCGCTCTATACTTCTCATTCAGCTATTTTTTCAAATTTTCACACCCTACTTGAGTCAAAATAAAGAGGAGTCCATTCATCCTCTTGGTTTTTTGGATTTGAGGAAATAGTATTGTTTGTGAAAAACATTTTCAAAAAAACAAAAAATCTCTTGATTTTTAAAAATCTAAAATATTAACTAAGCGTCTTTCTATAGAAAAAACAAAATTCGTGCGAGTAGCTTATTAATCGTACTTTACTCTGCTTTTTGTTTCAGTTTAATAAATAAATTAATAAGATCGAGAAACGAATAATTGGAAATCGATTTATTTTGGATTTTTAGTTGTTATTGGTGTCAAAAGAGACCACTGCGACCACTATATTTGTAGAGCCACTGCATCTAGTCACCTAGGCCAGCTGGTCGATCAGAGTAACGCAAACCGCCGCCATATTGGGGCAGAGAAGGGTGATTTTTAATAATGGGCAAATTAAAACCACGTTTTACGTGTTTGACATATTAGAGGTTTGATCTTTCAGAATAAGAAAAACCTTTTAAAGTAAACGTGGATTTGATTAAATTTAATACAGAACAAATAATGAACAATTTCATGCTTCGTTTGCCCCAATATGGCGGCGGTTTGCTGTACTCTGGTCGACCAGCTGGCCTAAGTAACTAGATCCAGTGACTTTATATATTTGGAGAGTCACTGCATCTAGTCACATAGGCCACGCTGGTCTATCAGAGTACCGCAAAACGCAGCCATATTGGGGCAGAGAAGGGTGATCTTTAATAATGGAAAAATTAAAACCACATTTGACGTGTTTCACATATTAGAGGTTTAAACTTTCAAAATAATAAGAACCTTTTAAACTAGACATGGATTTGATTAAATTCAACACAGATAAAAATTTAATGAACAATTTCGTGCGTCTTTTGCCCCAATATGGCGGCGTGTTGCGTTACTAGACCAGCTGGCCTAGGTAACTAGATGCAGTGACTCTATACATTTGTAGAGTCACCACATCTAGTCACCTAGGTCGCGCTGTTCGATCAGAGTACCTCAAAACGGCGCCATATTGGGGCAGCAAAGGGTGATTTTTAATAATGGACAAATTAAAACCACATTTTACGTATTTGACATATTAGAGGTTTGATCTTTCGGAATAAGAAAAACCTTTTAAAGTAAACGTGGATTTGATTAAATGCAATCAGATACAAATAATGAACAATTTCGTGCTTCTTTTGCCCCAATATGGCGGGGTTTTGCGGTACTCTGATCGACCAGCGCGGGCTAGGTAACTATATGTAGCGACTCTATACATTTGCTGAATATAAAAGTTGGTTTTACCTACTCTAGAGGCATGCGCGCGAACAATATCGCGCGCATGCCTCTAGATCGCACGTGGATGTAACGCAGCTCCGGTAATTTTTTAAATAAAATTATGAAATATTCTGCGGTGGTGATTTGTATACACATGACGCCATAAAATAAAATCTACAATAATATTGCAAATATTTATATGCAATTTATAATGTAGCACCACCATAGCTGAATGCAGGGTACGCTAGACTGGTAATCACTAAATGCATGTTCTAATCTCTAAATAAAACTTTTAAAATAAAAGTTTTATTTAGTTTTAAGAGTTTAAAGAAATGGTTGGACTATTAGACCAGTTTCAATAACAAGCGCATACGCGCAAAAAAGAAAGGAATTGTTCTAATCTCAGTTTGGGTATTTTTTTAATATTTAATTAATATGTTTTATAAACAAACATTTTTTTTGTAATTATATATTTTCAATTAACATAAATATACATAGTTTAAACAATGACTATAAAGTTATAATTAAGGTTATAATAGTTATATAATGAAGGTATAATTTTATGTAATAATTTCTTTTTATAAATATCATTTTTATAAAAAAATTGTTTATTTATAAAAAGTATTTAAATAAAATATTTACATAAATATTTATATAAAAATACATTTTACCTAAACTGGGATTAGAACTTGGGTTTTGGAATCGCGCGCCCCACATTCGGCTATGGTGGCTGCTGTCTAACATTTTTTTAATGAACGTCCATGTATCATACTTTTTGGTTGTTTTGTTACTTTTTTATTATTAATTCCTTTTTAATTATTTTTTACAATATTACTAATTGCAGTATATTAACTTATCACTTGATTAATATTAATTTATTTACGCATGTGACTGAATTAAATAATATGCTTTCAAAATTTAAATTTCGGGAGGGAAAATCAGTAGGAGACAGATGCATGATTTCCACTACTCATTTTTAGCAAATTTCAGCAAATTTTAGCAAACAAATCCATCTACATTACAGAACATTATTTCGAGGTTATGTCTAAGACGATGAATGCTGAATGCATACTATCGGCCCTTAAGGAATTTCTAAAGTTTGTTTTATTTTAATGTTTTAACATTTGGAGGGTCATATTGGAGAGTATGATAGAATATGTATTAAAACTCTATGCAGTATAACATAGTAAACGTATCAAGAACCTGTTATAGTTTAAAGTTTGAAATACACATTACAAAAAGGAAGCGCCTTAGTAAATCAAACAATTGCCAATAAAAGGATCTAACATTAAGAAAAATTAAAAATAAAATAGTAATTAAATAACAAAATATTTCAGGAATGAAGGGCTAAGCTTATCTGTTGGAAATAAACGACCAAGGCAGAAAGAGGCAAGCAAGAAAAAACTCCTGACAGACATGCGAGAAAACATTTCGACATCAAGAAATAGCTGCAAAGGTTTCGACCTTCATACTACACACTATGTCACTTGATTGACTTTATTTTCCAAGTTTTCGAATTGAGAGTCTCATGAATTGCTAGTGTGAATTATTTTCTTTTAATAGTATGTTATGATTTATTAATAATAAGATGTGTTTTAGGTGCCGCTGTGTTAAAGAACTTATTTCTATTGTAAAATGGTCTAACAGTTAAAAAGTTAATAATACTATATTTAATTTGTATAAGGATACTGTTTGTAATATACTGCCGAAGATACAGTTATCTGAGTCTTAGTGGATTGTGCAAAATTTATTTTCTTTTATGTTTTATACTGATTAAGACATATTAGTAAGTATTGGGTAATAAAGTTTTATTGGATGTAGTACTTACATTTATACAATTAACATTTATTTATATAGAAAAAAATAAAATAATTTATGTTATATTTAATGTTGTTATTTTATTAATAGATTGTATCTAATTTTTTGTATATTTAAAAAATTTAATAAACAGATACTCAAACAAAATTAGTGAAATCGAAAATCATCATTATTATTATTATTATATTTTCTCCATATATTCTAAACAACGATACAACCCTTGAAATTAGAGCATTCGAAACTTTATAGTTCCCACTTATAAGTGATGTCAATAAAGTTGCATAAGTTTAATGTCTTCTGCATAGTTTAAGATTCGTTCGGTTGTTTTTAATATTAAAAGTATATCTGTCCCTTTCTTACACCAGGCAATTCTAATAATGCTGGTGTTTCACACTTTTTAATATTTCCATAGTGTACGTAGATCTATTAATAAATTTTAAATGTATTAAACTGCTATGTTTGGCAATAATTCATGTCACATTTCGACATTTGTCGAATAATCTAACGAAAAATAAATGTCGTCTCAAGTAATTTCCCCCTTTATTGTTATTCTAATCTTAACATTCACAAATAAAATAAATTTGAGTTAATCTTGATTCCAATACACCCCTAACACCCAAAAAACAAAAAACACCCTCGTCGATAGACACTTTATATTTTTTCCCTTTTTAAAAGGACTCCATAAAATATCCCTGAGCAATCATTTTGTATAAAAAGAATTTTTAGATAATTAAAAATGTAACCACAAAGTGCTGAAACTGTATCGAGAAAAAAGTACTACCAGGGAAAAACCTAATGCAAATTAAAATCGATGATTGTATTATTTGATGGAAGCTAAAAGAAGTGCCTCCGGTACTAAGATTTTTTGTTTATCAATAAAAAAGTCTCTTTTTTTCTCTTTCTCTCCTTAAATTAAACTTTTTATGAAAGCCCTTTCTCGGTACGCTAATGAAATCGTATCAATCATTCAATAAATTATTTAATAACAAACTCGAGAGTGTTATAAAAATACTGACTTTTTATTAACTTCCGAAGAGTTAGTTCATCAACTCTGTTTTTCCTTTCCTTGTTTTTTTTTCTGTTAGAGCAAAATTTTGTTATTCCTTTGAGGGATGATTTGCTGAGGATTGTATTAATAAGAAATTATGATGAGAACATAAGTAGTTAGTCAAAGTTGATTAATAAATAATTAATGGCATGGGAGTTTACTCAAAAGTGAAAGCTTTTGGAAAGGAAGGCAAATGTTAACTTTTTGTGAACTATTTAATTAGATGACTTTTTTAAAAATTATCTGGATAACACGTTAGATGAAATAATAATTAGCCAACAAATAATTCAAGAGGTTAATGTCAAACTTGTATAGAACTTTACAAAAGCAAGGATTGTTCGATAAATGAACTGACAGACACAATGTAGCTAATACAAACTCTGATGTAAAAGGATAATAGTTCAGGTATTTGCACACCCCCCTCCCCCAATTATATACAAAGTTCAACGTTCGTTACAAAAGTTCAGGTATTAAATTAACCAGTAAAATTCAAATTCAGGAGTAATAGACCAATCCAATCAGAATTTCTATGGTTAAAGCTTGTTAGAAGAGAAAATTTTATCTCAGTCGTTTGTTTTATTATACTTTTTTCTTTTATAGAGCTGTTATTTACAAAATACTTATGATAATCCATATTGAGTTTATTCAGTACTACAACCCTTTACTAGAAGGTAGACTTGCTTTTCTGAAGTTCTTGTGTGTATAGGACGTGTGTATTTGTAATCCCTTACTAGCCATGTACATTTTTATAAATATATTAAATAGGTTAACCCACGGGTTAAAACCCATATGGACACAATACACCCATTTTCTGCCTCCTGTCATCTACCGTTGTTACTAATTGAAATTAGTTGTTCTACAATCTTCTCAGCTGTTGTCTACATGCTTCCAGTAAAACCACTGTAAAACCAATTTTAACTTAAGTTCCTTTTAGTTCGTACAAATACCTTTATAAACCTTCTTATGAGTCATGCTTATTTTTAATATAAAAGATGACTGCAATATGTCAGCTTTTTGTTTATAAACTTAGTAGTTAGTTATTGAATGTTATAATTTAAATATGGATAGTGGCTTTATTAAAAACATAGAAAAAAGTTAAATCAAGCAGCAACTGTTAAGGAGGGAAGCTTAGGTTCCTGTTCTTTCGTTGGTACCGTTTTAAATTATACAAACGTACCACAAGAAATGAAAGACTAAAATTTATTGAGATTAGGTCATTTCTCTATGGATCAATGGTTGCCTAACAAAAGATATATCGCTTAAGGTGATTTTTAGGTTACTATAACATTTTTAAAATACTACTGAAGACTCCCAAGTATTATAACAACACTTTCAGTAACGTTATGCCACTTAAAAATATATAATACACCAACAATTCTGTTATAATACCATATAGTGTATTTAAGTTTATATAAGATTACTATGGGTGATGTTACAGTTTTCAGTATGTATAAGAGTATATTTTATTGCCTTTCTCCATGACGGTTTATGCCAAAATGAAGGGGACGCTTTACGAGGACATTATTTAAAATTAAATTAGGGACCTCTTTAGATTTTGAAGATACTTGGTTATGTTTGTAGTAAAAGATTTTCCGCAGTAGAATTTTGACCTGTAGTACTACAAAAGTTTACAAAACAATTGTAAGTAATTATGTACATAATGCACATCCATTATTTTTATTTTATTAAACGAGCAAGACAAAATGTCAACTTTAGAGCGAAAGTTAGGAAGTAAAATACTATAACATTACAAATAAGTGCCCAAGACAGAAAAAGACGTGATTGTCAGATGGAACATCATTATATGCAAAGTTTTTAAGAGTAACCGCAATAGATACCAAACTGCATTTTATCTCTAAAGGTTATACAGGGTGATTCAGAAATAACTGATATCCTTTAAATGGTTGGTAGAGGGGAGGCAGTAGAGCTAATTTACCTTAACAAGTATAGTTCAAAACAAATAGTTTTCAATAAAATGAATTTTAAGGTTTAATGAATTTTGAATGCAAAAGGATCCTAGGTCAGGACCGGATCCAAAAATTATTATACGTTATCACGTATAATAATTATTATACGAAATCACTACAGAGAACGTATGTATGAAAACTGCATGTGCTGCTTCATGACTACAACAATTTGCTAGCGTTTGAGTCACAGCTATATATTAAAATCAATGCATTATAAAAAGAGTCGATTTTTCTTCTTCCATCATAAAGAGCGAAGGTGAGCATTTTCCTAAAAATCTTGATTCTCAGGGTAGATTTCGACAGTCATATGCGCTCTAGATGGAGTTGTGTATAAATTGAAACGTGATATGTCTCTATAGTTAGAACAAGAGTTTTATATAATCTCACTCCTAAGTAGAAAATAAAAGTTTTTTTGATTAAATTCTATTTGAGTACACCATAATTTTGACAATTCTGTCAAACAACTTAAACTTTTGTTCCTACATATGCATTTTTATTTTATTAGATTTAGATTAACCACATACTCTGTGGACCAACATACATATATGGATTAATCATATATTTATAATTATTTAGTTATTTATATGTTAATCAATAACAAACGAATATACAATTTAATAAATTATTAATTAAGCATTACTAATTATGTACATTTTATTAACGTTATTGTGTTTCTGAAATTTCATACTAGTTACCTAACAAATACCTGTTGAATTATAATTATTTGATCTCTTGCTAGTTGTAATTATGGCATGTGTTTGGATGTTTGCCACCTGTTTCAATGCAGCCTGGATATTATACGGATTTACTTCATTTAAATTAAATTTTATTTGGTCTCATCTTTCCCTTTCTTCCACAAATTTAGTTTTCGGCTGACCATTAGTAAGCGAGTAAATCGGTGAATTTTCCCAACATCGATGTTTTTAAAGCAGCTTATGAAAGATTAGACTATTCTTGTGAATGCACAAGCGACAATGTCCGACAATCGACAAAAATTTCTGTAATTTACTAGCAAATTTAGATCGGAAAGATTTTTTTCAGCAATGTTTTGGTAAATGTACAAAGAATATAAATTGATTAGAAAAATGTCCAACTCGATTAAGAAGTCATAAATAATTAAATTTGCTTATTATAAATCTGTTTTTGTTTATAACAATATCATGTTTGTTAAAAAATATTTACTCTTTCTTAATCTTTGTTCCCCTATGCAGAGATTTATCAGAGAATTTTGATTTTAATGTTTTAGTAGTTTAGAAAAATATGTTTTTCCCTAAATCACTACACAAGAATGTTGTTGTAAATAACTTTTGAAACTACTATAAAATTCATATTAACATAATATCGTACCCACTGATAAATACGTGGTGCACTTCACAAATTTTGTCTCAATAATATTACTTTAAATGTTAAGATGTGATAAATATGTAGATAGAGAATTTATCACCCCGACTGGGAAATCGGTTGGTGTGATAATATTTCTATATATTTATAACATCTTAACATTTAACGTAATATTATTGCAATATTTAATTACGCAAAATCCCTCAACTGAATTAATTATTCTCAATTTTCTATAGTAGGACGAAACGTTCTTAAAATCTAATTAATAGCTTTGATTGAAGGTTTAATGACTCCCTTATTTTTTGAGTTATCTGGCTCATCCAGGTGGCAGATTAAAGTTAGTTCTTGGATCTTTCCGAGTATATCAAGAAACGTGCAAAAAGATTGCACAGTAAAAAAGTAGCAGGCTCCGAAGGCAAATTTTAGTGTTTTTACATATTTTGACATTGCTCCTGTGTCACAACTATCACCCTTTTGAAACTTTTTTTATAGAATCATCTTAGTATATGGTTGGTATAAATTAAACAATAAAAAGGGTGTTTTTTGTAGTTGAAAGAATTCCAACGAAAATATTTTGAAAGCATGTTTTACATTTACATGCGTAGATGAATTAATATTAATTATTGATTAGTTAATATGAACCATCTGATAAGTAAATGTATTCTAATTGGTAATATTGTAAAAAGTAATTATATAGTATTTAATATATAACAAAGAAACAACCGAAAAAGTATGATAAATGAAAATTCATTAAAGAAGAAATGTATGGCAACAGCTCCACAGTCGAATGCAGAGCGTGCTAATTTCGATTTCAAAAACCCGAGTTCTAATTCCAGCTTGGGTAATTTTTTTATAAATATTTAATATATTTTATAAATAAATAATTGTTTTATAAATATATTTATAAAAACAAATAATTACATAAAATTATCCCTTAATTTTATAGTTATAGTTTAAGAACGGTCAGTAGGTAAAATGAAAATAGTACATAGAAATTCATGAAACTTTGGTAAAATTCTTCAACAGAAATAAAAATTTGTGAGGTTTTTTGACATTATCAGGTAAAATTCTGAGAAAATCGATTTTGTAAATTCAATTTTTACGAAATTCAACATAGGCTCTTACAGGAGTTATTAAATAATGCTATAAAACCCTAAAAAGAATAAACTTTATTTAAAACTTTGCACAAAGGTTGGTTAAATAACAATATATGTAATTCCGTTGAAAAGTTGGCATTACTTTATGGCATTAATTTTTTTTATTAGCTAAAAACTAAAACGATTTATATACTTGTAACAGCGCTTACAACACAGATGTATAAGTATATATATTTAGTGACGTTTCACATTTGTATAAAAAGAAGCGTACGGATATTATATCAAATGTTTATGGTAGTTAATATTTTTTTAATAATAATTTTGTACATACTTTTTTTTCTAAATAAATAAATACTGACCAGATATAGAACTAAAAACAGATGTTGAACACAAATAAATATGAAATATAGAATAAAAATAATAACATTTTTACTTCAATCAATTTTTTGCCTAACATATTTTTTTGTGCCTGTGTGTTAGGGCAAGCTCTCTTTTTTCCCTCACCTTAAGATTGTTCCGACTATCTTAGTCTATGTATGTTTATGTTAATTAAAAATAAAACTATAAATTATAAAATATATAAGTATAAATATAATATTTATAAAAAATTGTTCATTTATAAAACATATTAAATATTTACATAAATAAAAAAAAATTTACCCAAACTGGGATTAGAACCTGAGTTTTGTAAATGCAAATCTAGCACGCCCAGCATTAAGTTAATATGGCGCCATATACGTATTTATTTGTAATTTTCTTATAGATTATATTTTGTGAAGTCATTTGTATACTAATCACACCCGTACAAAAATGTTTTAAAAATTGTTTAATTGAATTGTTGCTTTTATAAAAATTATTTATTTATAAAATATATTAAATATCTCATAATTTTATTTTAAAAAAATTACCAGAACCGCGTTGCATCCACGTGCGAAATAATATCGCGCACACCAATAATAACTAAAATCTAAAGAAAATTGATTTCAAATTATTCGTCTCCTGATCTTATTAATGCATCCATTAAAATGAAACAAAACGCAAAATGAAGTACGATTAATAAGCTACTCCCACGTTTTTTATTTTTTCAGAAGTACGCTTAGTTAATATTTTAGGATTTTTTAAAAACTTTTTTCCATAAAAAATACGTTTTCCTCAAATCCGAAAAAGCACGGGAATAGAATGAACTTTCCTTTTTATTTTGGTTCAATTAAAGTGTGAGAATGTAAACTAATAAATTTTTTTTGCAAGCATTTCTTAATCTTAATTAATATCTAATTAATTAATCTAATTCTTAATTAATATTTAATTATTAAATTTGATGTCATAAACCAGCACACTATTTTAGCTCTGATCTATATCCACATTGCAAATAAATGAAACTTTTAACTGTATGTACATTGTAGCAGACTAAAAATACTGAATTGAAATGCCCCAGGATCAGGCGCCAATTGTAACGACTGAAAAAATATGATGGAGCCCTACGCTGGACTGTCAATTGTAACAACTGCTTTTTCATTACTGTAAATTACTTTGCTGAAAATACTAAATTGCTTACTGAACATCAAAGAAACGATACTTACTGTATGCACAGGCTAAGATCTCTAATTCTGCAGATTCGGAACTGTAACAGGTGTGGGTGTTAACCCCAAAAGCTTCAGATTAAATAATAGAGTCAGGAACAAATAAAAAATTGAGGGCACCACCAAACTAAATGATGTTTATCTTAAGCTATAATAAGGATAAAGCTATACTCGATAAAAAATTATCATTCTTAAAGGTTACTTAATTTCGAGATCCCAAATAAATTTTACCTAAAATACTCATTTGAACTATCAAGACATTGGAAATTTGATAAATGAATAAAAAACAATGCGAATTAAACATTTTCTTAAAACTTACATAAACAATTTGAGTAACGTTAATAATTGATACAGTTATCCTTAATCCAACATAATTTTCATAAATACCTTGCACAAATGGAAGGCTCCAAACATATTACACTAAAACACATTAATGAACATACACTTAATTTTCACTACAAAACTGCTGACCTGGAAAACCTACACGGGAAACAAATCTTCTGAACTTTGAATTATTTTTGTTTTATTTTAACGCCGAACTTTAACCTAACTATTTGCAATAATCTCCAATACGAAATAAATTTATTATTAGTAACATTAGCTGGAACAGTACTTAAAAATAACAGGAATGTTGCTTGACGATATTTAGTTTAAATTCTGGCACAACTGATAGCGTGCTCCGATTATTAATTTTCTATTGGTAGATGAGTCAATATGTTAATTTAAAAATCCACTGTTCATTAGCTTTAAACCGAATCTTTTAAGCCAAAACAACGTTCAAATAAGAAGGAATTAGCACTGATCCTCTACTATCAACTACGCGGAACAGAAACCCTTCTATCAAGAAAGAAAATTCGCCAAACTAAAAAAATAAATAATCCTCTTCACTGGACTAATTCACTAACAAAATCGGTACGGTATACCACTAAAATTGTTTCATTCTAAACTGTACTGTAAATAGGTGACGGTGTACTGTAAATATCACTTGCACGCGACGGCAGTGTCCGATGCAACCATTCGGGCCAGGGACCGCTACTCTTAGGGTCATAGCCAGTCGTAAAACGTGCTTAGGAATGCAAAATTATCTTTTCCTACTAAATTAAGAGAGGGACATTTTGAAACCACCACTCATATAAAAGCTGACGGTAATTTTAACCAATAAGAAAAATAATTAATTTCACTCATTAATTCTATGTTTAAGAAATGTTTATCACGATTTCCCTGGAAATGCAAGCCATAAATTTTAAGCTTTAACACATTAACTACTTTATTTAGTTGCAAAAATACAAAAATTCTGTGAATAAAATACCTAACAAGATTGAAATATCATTTTGTGACAAAGGATATTCAAGCTATAGGTTCTTTAAAAACCGACGTATCACTTCCAAAATTATTATGGTGAGGTGCTACCCGAAATAGTTTTACGGTCTTATTGGGTCATAACACTTTGTGGGTTTTGAGGAGTGCTCAAGCCGTAATTTTGCCTATATCTAAGTTTTCTAAAAAGGGGTAACGTTGCTCATGCCCAGATTTTTTAGTTGACATCCTACGTGTCATACTTTCTAGTGATCGACACGATGATGTTTGGCGATCTGGAAGCCACCAGGAGTTATGCTAGAAAACTCTTGAGCAAAGCTTCTTCCTAGTAGAGACCTAAATTATCGGCATAAGAAAAATGAAGCCGATTCTCTGGCTCAGAAATTTTCAAGGGTATTTCGTTAAATGGAATTAAGATCACCTTTATAAATGCACCTTCACGATGCATTCAGGTATCATAGAACCCTCAATAAGTTAATGTTACACTAAAGTTATAATCAATAGTTGAATTAGTATTCTTGAAAAAATGCAATCGTAGATTCCTGTAATTTATTATTCGAAGAAGTTTCTCAAACAGTAGGTAATTATAGCATTTTATTGCATTGAATGGTCACGAGGGAAATATTTTTTATATAGATTTTCATAATTCCCTTTTTATGAATTATTAACTATACTAGGTATATTGAAAAAAATACCTATGTTTCATGTTGTTAGGGCTAAAACTTGAACTTGATTAGTGCGTGTATTGGTTTTCAATCGATTGATATCATTTAAACACAGTGGAGACGAACATTCTTTGTAAACCTCGCTTAATCCTGTCATCTACATACGTGTATTGTGTGTTCATCTATTCATGTGAACCCAAGCCTATTGTACATCAAGAGATCAACTCTCATTTGCCGAAAATATCAGGTCACACTTTTGTATAATTCGCTAAAGCAAAAACCGTTCAATAAATGAACCAGCAGAACAAAACGGAGCTAACAACAGACACTGATTTAAAATGGTGATAATACACGCATTTGCAAAAAAACGTCCAGGGAAAAAGAATTACAACAATTTTTCATTAATAGTTCAGTTTGTGACAGAAGGGGATATAAACAAAATTAGAGGGTATTAAATTAGCCTAAAAAAAGGTTCCAACAATGTTTTATGTTCAAATGATAACAACACAAATGGGGATTTTGTAGCGTAGCGGTTGTGGGTCTGTTCGCTACTGTTATCAGTACAAAGCCGTCACTCTGTACAATAACTCCGGATATGTTAAACGGATTAAAATTATTATAATACTGCAATAGTTAGGCTACTCGTATTATGTACAACGATTGCAGTTTACTTTGTAGTAGTTTAGTTCTAAACACTAAAATGTGGTTTCAGATGCATTATCTTAATTTAGATTAAGCATGATTAAAGCTATCGCATATATGTGTATAACCTCAAATATGCTTACTAGGAATAAGATTGAGCTATATTATAACTCGGTAATATCTACATCATTCGAAAGCATGCGATCACTTTCAAATTAGTTTCATTGAAAGAAGTAGCATTACACTTTAGCAACTACGTAAAACTTGTTTCATTCAAATTCTTCGAACGGAATAAATAGCTCAACTTTTACAAAATACCCTGAATAGTTGTTTAATGTGTATCTCTTGAAAGTTCAAGTTCGTTAAACGCAATAAGCTAAATAGAATTAAATATTGTAACATTCTTTCTAAAATAATAATACAAGTGCTGTTTAAATCGTCTATTCACAAACAAATATTTATTTCTATACACTAATGAATACACTATAAATTAACGCTATAATTATTATAAACCATTAAAAACTATTATTTACAGACTATGAATTTCTAATACAACATTTATATTCACTATTTATTTTGTAATACACAGTTAATGACTTGCTGTTGACTGCCTCTCTTTTATCCGCAATCCGCTTTTATATCCTCATATAAACGCACCAGAAATCGCTGGAACCTTCTATGTATTCTTAGAAAATGCTAGAATAAACCACGTCTGATTTACATGCTTGTGCGATGCGTCATTTTCTCGAAGGCGGCAGAACACACCACCTGTCGCTCGAAAAGAGGTTCGTTCCTTTTCTCTCCCGTTACACTATTGTTAATCAGTTTTTTTTAACGGTGTCTTTAGTTGGTTCCTTGAAGAAGACTGATATTTTACGATTAATTCTAAAAGTAAAACAAAATGTTATTGTGTTATAGGCAACCCAATTTAGAATTTTTTTGTAACTGAGATTGTTTTCCTTTTCAGGCCTTTATATATAGATTTTGCTAAAAACAATTAGAAATAACAGAGAGTAGACGTGAACGACGTCACAGCATTATTCACTATTAACAAATTATCATAAATCTTCGCATTAGATAAAATGTAGCCCACAAAATTACAATTAAAAACATAAGCTTTATTTACAATACTACTGTAAGGTTCCGTTACGTTAAAAATTCAACAATTGATTCTTCCACACATATAGTTTCTGTTGTTTCTAATTGTTTTTGCTAACTGAAATTGTTTTCCTTTTCAGGCCTTTACATAGATTTTGCCAAAAGCAATTAGGAATAACAGAAACTAGATGTGGATGACGTCAGAGCATTTTTCATTATTAACAAATTATCACAAATCTTTTCATTAGATAAAACTGTAGCCCACAAAATTACAAACAAAATGATATACTACACTTGTATGTAAAAACGTAAGTTCTATTTACAATACTACTGTAAGGTTCCTTTATATTAAACTTTCAGCAATTGATTCTTCCACATCTAGTTTCTGTTATTTCTAATAGTTTTTGATAACTGAAATTGTTTTCCTTTTCAGGCCTTTACATAGATTTTGCCAAAAGCAATTAGGAATAACAGAAACTAGATGTGGATGACGTCACAGCATTTTTCAATATTAACAAATTATCACAAATCTTTTCATTAGATAAAACTGTAGCCCACAAAATTACAAACAAAATGATATACTACACTTGTATGTAAAAACGTAAGTTCTATTTACAATACTACTGTAAGGTTCCTTTACATTAAACTTTCAGCAATTGATTCTTCCACATGTAGTTTCTGTTATTTCTAATAGTTTTTGATAACTGAAATTGTTTTCCTTTTCAGGCCTTTACATAGATTTTGCCAAAAGCAATTAGGAATAACAGAAACTAGATGTGTATCACGTCACAGCATTTTTCATTATTAAAAAATTATCACAAATCTTTTCATTAGATAAAACTGTAGCCCACAAAATTACGAACAAAATGATATACTACACTTGTATGTAAAAACGTAAGTTTTATTTACAATACTACTGTAAGGTTCCGTTACATTAAAGTTTCAGCAATTGATTCTTCCACATCTAGTTTCTGTTATTTCTAATTGCTTTTGCTAATTGAAATTGTTTTCCTTTTCAGGCCTTTATATAGATTTTGCCTTTATATAGATTGAAAAACAATCAGGAACTATCAATATTACTAAAATCTTTAAAGTTGCAACAACTTTAAAGTAATTATACTAAATGGCAATACCGTTCCACATACTTCAAAAGTTACTCAGAAGTAATGGACGTTCCAATGAATAGAAGAAATAACTACATAATTACTAAAATACTCCAAACTGAAGTAATTAAATCCATACAGCCATAAATTTAGTTGTAGTTACTTGACAACTACTCAATCAAAGTTGCGATCTCAGTTAATGCTACTTAGATGCTGCTTGGGATATCTCCTAAACTATCAATAGTAGCTAAATCAAATATAAACCAGATTGTGAGGAACTTTACAAGAAATAAAAAGGTTCTCTTGCATTTTCTACGTAAAACCTACCAAAATCAAGTTATTTAAATATTTCGTTTTAACTGCCATTTTTTCTAAGGTGGCTGCCCGATCATACCTTCTTCAACTCGGAACTGATCGATTTCTTAAATAGGATGTATTCGCCAATTTTCTCCGTTAAATATTTGCTTAATGTTGATCTAATTCTACTACTATAGTATTTCATAGTCAGTGTCTGCTGATGAGTCAGTCATATGACGCATTTTAAGTGTTTCTCATTGCATATGTTTAAAAAATCGTTAAAAAATACATTTTGAACTAGAGAAACCTCTAAATAGTGCCTGATTGCGTTTATATTTGAAACCATTTAAGTGTTAAGTATAAATCCGTTAAATTTATATGACAGGTATTAATCTGTCAGACACTAATTTTCCTCTTCTGTACGCATATTGTGGCGTTCTATTGCTTTTGCTTTTTTTCTGGTACCGCTGCGTTGCTTTACATATTGGCATACTGTGGCATTTGATTGATTTTGCTTCCTGACAGCTGTGCATACCAAGTTTTATTACTTTACCAATCTATTCGATTTCGTTCATAGAACTTTGTGTGGACTGTTTATATTATCGTAGGAATGGAAAATTATTATCACACTACAATATTATTAGTGTCTTGCAAAAAAATTAAAATGTTAAAAACTTACGAGATCCTTACGACTTTCGTTTACGAGGTCCTTTAAATTAAATGAGTCGATTAGTACCAAACTGCTTTCACTTTTATATTGGAACTATATCTTTTCTTTTAAGTTTTTACAGAAGCTTTAAAGTTCTTTTTTATTTGTTTCTGGAAGTTTCCGAATAGCCATTCACTTTCCCGTAATACATTTTAGTATTTATAAAAATTTATTCTAGACATGCCACTAAATAATCGTCTTCGATACAACAATTTCATTCTAACGGCAAAAGCCTCCCTTTCAGGAAAAACAATTTCACCATGTACGGAAAGGATTTATTAAAGTTGACAGTGTTCTGGTTAAACCACACGTGGGTTGTTTGCAAACACACCTCTCTATCCCTCTCTGGGTATCATTATCAAGAGTGTGTTGTTTCTGTACAAGAATTTTCACAATAATGTTCACCAAAGTCTGTGTGCGTCTCTTATTCCGCCGAAAACTTAAAATTAGAACTGAAGCTGTACTCAAACATCAAGTTTGCTTAAACTTGAAATTAGGCACGTGCGGTAATTAATGCTATATCGTCCTATTCCCCTGTTTTGTTTTCATTCAAGGATAATGTGTAACAAGCTGATAATTCTGAAAGAGTTTGCGCTACATGTTTCGGTTTTTATTAAATTAATAAGTCATAGCTTTGCATTTTGCTGCATGAGTAATGGCATATAAATCATATGAAGTCTTTACAAGTTCTCAATAATAATTAATTATGGAACTTATAACAAGAGCTTAATTTTAATAAGGACGCTGTTACTAAAATTAATTATTGCCTAAAGCTTTTAGCTTGTTGTAACCCTTATAGAAATACAGGCGGCCAGAAGTGCTGTTGAGCGTAGCCACAGTCTTAAGTACAATAAATAGTTTTTAAAATAAAATTATTTAAATGAAAGCGCCAGTTAAACAGTCGCTGCTTGGATAACTAAGCCTCATGAATAAATAGTACACTCTGTAATCGATAATGAAAAATTTCAAATAAATAAAGCTTGGTGTACTGTGGTGGTATTTGCCAATGTATAGTCAATTTTAAAGTATTTCAAGTATTAACTGAATTTAGCACAAAAAAAGTTCTGTATGGATTCTTCTTCGTATCTTTCTCTTTAAAAATTTTAGTGAGAGAATTGTAATAAAAATTTTGATTTTTATAGCGAAGACTCACGTTCCGGGCGCCAATTACTTTAAAATATTTTTTTATTCATAAAATATTTCGCGGTGAGGAAATATAAATAAATAAATATCTGATTTGTAAAGCCCCACGTTGGGCACCAATTAATTTATGCGATTATTTAATATTATAAAAATAAATTTTTTATTTAGTTTGATAAGCTCCACGATGGGACAGACAATATATTTGAGATGTTATAAATTTTAAATAAAATATTTAAATTAAATTTAATTAATTTGAATATAATATAATGAATGAATATAATATAAACACCCCAAATTTTTTTACTTACCTAGTAGGCTAACTCAGTATTATTATATTTTATTGACCATGAGACTAACATAACGCGCCAAAATTGAACTTATCAGTCCTTTTCTCTATGTATAGCTTACTTTCAAAAACACCTGAAATTCTGCAGCTGGACGAGAATAGTTTATATAATATTTGTAATACAAAGTAGCTAAATAAAATTGTACATAAATAAATAGGAAAATGTTATAAATTATCAAAACACATTTATTATCGGTTTAAAAAAAGTGGAAAAAGAAATTCAGACGAACAGTAAAAATCAAAATAAAGATAACAACTTGTCAAGCTTGTTGAAGTGAATATGTATCTGTTTGCAACATGACAATGGTGCTGCTAAAAATCTCCATTTCAGAGAACTTTGTATCAACAAAACAAATTAATTCAAATTTTTGTTACAAACAAATGAATACCCAAATATTTATAAATAAATTTAAATTATTAATTAATACTAATGAGCTCTTTGTTTTGTTTATGTTTCTGTACAAAAAATAACGTTCATACTTTCAAATATAATCCGAATGTGAAAACACACAAGAATTCCCGTTGGTAAAAAGAACGGTAGCGTAAACACACCACAAGCTTGAAATAATATCAGCTGTCACTTCACTTGTGTAGTTGTCGATCGAAGTTATCTGTAAAAATCTTTTTATATATTTATAAAATAAAATAATTTCATTTAATTCACTATAATTCTGTAGACAAATGATTGTGATTCTTCCCGAATCCAATGATATACACAAAGATACGTATAAATATTTAGTACAACTTTTATGTTTGTTTACAAAAGGTCCGTAACCTCAAATTGTGTGTTTACATAGAATTAAAATTATCTTTTCAGGGTATTTCTAGGTCTCTTCGAGCAGCGATTCGCCTCAGTGATTTTTCTAACTGATTTTGTTTTTTTTGTAGGTCTTTATATACGTTTCTTTAAAACAATGGGAAAAACATCGAATTTTTACAACTTCAATTGTTCATGACGTCACATAAATCTAAAATGTGATCATAATTCACGAATTACCTAAATCTAATTACAGTAGTGGCCCGAAAAAAGAAGAACAAATCAATATAATACACTTATAGTCTACAAAAGACAATAAAACTGAATTATTCCCTAATTACATGAATTCCAGCTATGCTACAGCATGGGACAGTTGCATTACAACACATAGCAGCTTTGTTTCATTAATTACAAATGAATACGAAAGAAAACTCAAATCATAAGTCTGCCGCTGTGGCATTGTGGACAAATGATGATGCTTAAACATCTAATGGTTTTATAATACTGTCACAAACGGAATTATTGCGACTTGAATAGTTATAATTTCCACGGCTTGCATTCCGTTAGTGCAAATATCGTGCAAGGTTACATTCATCTAAGCAGCAACTACCTACGCTATAAGCAGCTGCTGCCGCTTTACTCACGGCTGGCTATCTATACGATAATCCAAACCGCAAGTTGCAGTTCAATTAATACAATTATCTACCACGGTTACTCGCGTCTATGCTGAGCGGCTCACGTCATTCGACCAACTGCAGCAGCTACCCCCGCGCATGCACGCGTATGCATCTCATTAGAAGTAATTTATACAGTCTGCATATTCTTGGAAATAATTTATTCATTTATACAGTATGCATTTATATTTGAATCTTATTATACATTTATATATTCATCTCATTATCTGTAATTTATTCGTTGATACAATAAGGCTTCCGCAATATTCATGAGGATACGGTATATAAACAGCTTGCTTTGAGCTTACAATTCAGTCAGTGAAAATGAACAGTCCAACATCTTGAAGCAAGCTGGTGAGTACCTTTTTTATTAATTAATAGTAGAGGATCTATATTCTGATACCCTGGGGTATTGAATACCTGATCCTCTACTGCTTAGTTCTGCTTAGTTATTAGGGGGTTGTGCCAGGCTCCCTATGCTTAGTTGTAGTGTTCTAGGAACCCAGATTACCGGGTTTCCTACGCTTAGTTTGTAAACTTAGTGGTAGTACAGTGTGGTCCCGATCGCCTTCGTGTTAATCTTAGATTTAAGAGGACTTGCCTGTCCTCATACTTATTTGTAATCCAATGTATTCATTGTATCCTACTGTTTTATTCTTTAGTATATAGATGTTTTTATGACCTGTGTTTACTTTCTAACCCTACCTCTGACTATGCCCTCAGTCACGAATACCCCACGTGACAACACCTTAATCTATGCAGATTTCAAGCCATTCTCGCTCTATACACAGTAATCCAGATAAATAAATTAAAACAGTCGTGGAACCACGAACCTAATACTCAAATTTCTCAAAATGACATTGGATTCCAAACAATAAAAATGGAAATTAACCAGATATAAAGATAAGTATAATGATTATGGCATTGTAGATTTTAAGATAATGATATATATTTTTTTGTTTATTGTTTCCAGCCTTACTTTGTGGAACTCCATAATCCATACTCCATAAGCTGTCATTATCATATTATATTACCTTTGATAATAACAGCTTAGCTGTCGAAACAATATTGTCAGGTTATATTTTAATAAATACTGTGAAACTTTTTACTAATCTTTATTTATTTAATGATATACAGCCTTGGTAGTGTAATGTCTGGCGTGCCGGACTTTCACCCAAGAGGACCGCGATCGACTCCCGGCGCCGGCAGATCTGGTTAAGGTTTTCTGCAGTTTTCCTTATCTGTGACACAAATGTGGGATTTGCGCTGTTCCATCTGTAAGTCGGCTGCAGCCGCACATTGGGCCTACATAATAATAATAATAATCCCCCCCCTCCCTCCCGCACAAGCTTATAGCTTCTGGGGTCTTGGTTTAGGTTATGGGTTGTAGTGGTTATTATTATTGTTTATTTTTAGTAAAATAACAACCTGTGTTAATAACTCAATGATTTTATTAGTAAAGTAAGGTTATGTATGCTAATAATCGTAATCTCTTTTATATCAACACTAATTACAATAAAACAACTTTTTCATGTTAAGGCCACTTAATCATTAATCACGTCTAGTTTTTCAAAGTCTATCAATATTTTGTCAACAAAAAATATTTTGTTCATCATAAATTTAGTCTACTGAGTTTTATATCAATAAAATATAATTTTGTGTTAACCTCTGAAGACCTCTTAGATCAAATTCTGATCTAATTTTAAGTAAGATATTTTCTCTACTGACACATTTTAACGTTGTAAATTTATTTCATTTATTCATAAAATTTACAGTAATCTTGTAAACTGTTATAGTAGCCTGTAATTATTTTACAAAAATAAAACTTATTACTGTGTTTTATTAGAATCACAAGTTTATATTGGATAATGTTTGTCTAACTCTTGGATCTGCGTTCAGAGGAGACTAAATTAAGATTTAAGTTTTTCTTTCCTAATTGTTTTGAACCTAGTGGCGCTCAATAAGCATTTCAAGTTTAATCTAATTTATAATTGAGCCCATAACCTTCACTGTCTATTAAAGCCTGATTCAGTTTAGAACATTTTTGGATTCGGAAAACAAAAAAAATCTCCGCGAAAAGGTGTTATACACAAAAACAATGCTAAAATATTAACGATGAAAGTTTAATGTCACAGTCTGAAATAAATCCTGTATTGGTCAAACAACAAACATGAAATTATTAAAAACTTTTTACATTACATTCCCCTCGAGCAAAAATGTTTGCTGTTGAAAATATTAATTAAATCAAAAATTAACAATGACCGAGCGATCGCTTTATACTTTTATTCATACCCCGCATTCTTCGTAAAACCAATTATTGCGTCCCCGTTAAAAAATGACAAATAATAAACAAACAAATTTTACTAATTAACACTAAAATCTGTTTTGAACCCTTTTAAACTACACTTTGCTAATTAAAATAGTTGGGAAATAAATAAACATGTAGGAAACAGAAGATATCGTGTCACTTTAAATATGCGTTCGCAGTTCCTCAATTTTTGATTCGCTTTTTATCATAAACCCCAGGCGCTTCAGAGGATTTGGGAGAGACGAAACTGTAAGGATTTTAGCCCTTTTCATTTTTTTACTAATTAAAATAAAAGAACATCACAAAGCTGAAACTGAAACGAGCTGATGGAACGTCGAGGAAAAGGTGAAGGAGTGCGTTTTGATCGCAGCTGAATTAATTATAGCACGAAGCGGATTAGATGAAGAAATTATGACGAAACCTTTATATATTTTGAGGAACACAATCTCCGAACGTAAATACAAACAGTTGTGTTTTTAGATTTTTTGAAAAGGTTTAATAAGTTAAAGGTTAATTAAGTTCAACCCTTTTCTGTTGGATAAAGGTCAAAGCTATGTACCCACCTGTTTATATGGATGTTTCAAATAATAATTAGTATATGAGATTAAATAAATTATTTTGAAAACTTTCTAGTTTATTATTGGACATTCGAGGAAAATTCGAACAATTACTTTATCTCCACTATCATGGCCTGTTTGATTTATATCACTTACTGTTGGATTTGATACATGTAACAAATTTCTTCTTCCTTCTTACTTTACCTTTGCATTTACTGCTACTTTGTACTTCTACTTAGTTTCCCCTTCTCCCTCTACTGAGTTTAAATCTTTAAAAAAATTAATATGCCAAGCATTTCTATTAGCAGTGATTAAGGGCCTATACCATGCAGGAGCATTTATCGTTTTTGACATAACCTCGAAAAAATTATCTGAAATATGGGTGGATTCGTTTGCTAAAATTACACGCCCATATTGAGTAGTAAAAACCATGCATCTCTCTCCTACTCATTTCCCCTCTTTGTTATAGAATTTCAACTAAATTTATATTTAGTAAGCATAAATCTTACATGCGTAGATGAATTAATATAAATTGTTGATTGGTTAATGTTAATCAGTTGATAAGTAAATGTACTGTAATTAGTAATATTGTAAAAAAGAATTAAAAAGCAAGTAATAATAAAAAAAAATCAACCAAAAAGGTATAATAAATGGACATTCATTAAAGAAGAAATGTATGACAACAGCTTCATACTCGAATGCTGCATTCGATTATGCGTACTAGTTTCGAATAAACGAACGAGAGCTCAAATCTCAGCTAATGCAAAGTATTTTTTAATTATTATTTAATATATTTTATAAATAAACTTTTTTTTGTAAATACTATAACATTTACAAAAAAATAATTACATAAAATGCATTAAATTATCCGTTTTAGTCATTGTTCAACAAGGGGAGCTGACATGACATAGATTTCAATATACGATTAAGAATTTTATTTAATTAAATTTACAAAATAATGCAATTGTAAACAGGAAGTAGTTTTATTAAAAATAATTTTAAAAAAAAGTTATGCAGCTGGCGGGAATAGAACCCGCGGAAATCTGTAAAAACGGTTGCATCTTGTATGCGTTAATTTGTGTCGCATTATATTAAATGCAGAAACACATATTCCGTTGTTTTGAATTTACTTTCATTTAAAAAAGAATTTTTTTCATTTAATATTTAATTGTAAAGCATAAATAAATAAAATTTAATATTAACTCTAATGGTTTACAATGTACGTGAGCGCATTCAACAATTATCCCCTATGCTTCGAAGGTCGCAGGAGCGATTCCTGTCCGGTAGGTTTTTTTATAAGAACAATAATAATAAAAAACAAATAACATTAAAAAATATAATTTAAATAATTAAATAAATAATTATTCTTTTTAAGAACTAACAAGTTCAAATTAAAAAAATAAATACCCGAGCAGGGATCGAACCTGCGTTACATGAATTGCAATGCAACCACCTTTGACATCAAGCCACAAGGTTTAGTTGCTCGTGAAGCTAACGCGCATTTTATAGTACCATTAGAGCTGATGTTAGATTTTATTTATGCTTGACAGTTTACAATTAAATATATCATAGTACTTTTACTTCTATGAATAAAGGATGAAACATACGATATTTAATTAGTAAAGCAGTAATAAAGTATAAGTATTTAATTAGCTACATATGTAATAAAAGCATTTGCTACATTTTGTTCATATGGTCTATTATCGCACACGTCTCTAAAGTAGGCGGAACCACGTTTAGTGTTTACAGTATTTAGCAAATGTAGTGGCCTCTTTTGACACCAATAATAACTAAAAACTCCAAAGAAAATTGATTTCCAATTATTCGTCTCCTGATCTTATTAATTGATCTATTAAAATAAAACAAAAAGCAAAGTGAAGTACGATTAATAAGCTACACCAGCGCTTTTGATTTTTTTCAGAATTACCCTTGGTTAATATTTTAGGACTTTTTTAAACATCAATTAATTTTTCTGTGTTTTTCTTGTAAACTTTGTACAACAAAAAAATTTTTTTTCTTAAATCTGAAAAAGCACCTCTGTAGAATGGACTTTCCTTTTTATTTTGGTTCAAGTAGGGTGTAAAAATTTTATGAAATAACTGAATGAGAAGTATAGAGCGAAAAGCATTTTAGCTATCATAAATTCCGACGTACTGTAGACCCTTAAACAACTTCGGACGATAAGCTTTTATGTAGCATTCGTCAATGTTGATATTTCGTTAAAATGAATTGTAATTTTAACGAGCAAAGATGAGCTTTGTAGAATCAAGTAGTAAAATGAACGTACAATCTATATTATAAATAGAATATTTTATTTTTTTAACTATTTAACGAAAGCCTTGGTCTTCCATTCTACTATTGTTACTGCTATAGACAAGCTAAAAAGTATGTCTTTTACTGGTAGATCCAGGTATAGAACATGAATGTTAAATTATTTCACATTTAAATGAATGGGTTATGTTGAAAATAGTTATTTATGTACCAAGGACAAAAAAGAGCACATTATAACCAAGACTGCGTTTGTTGGCCGAGGCAAAGAAACAGGTGATAAAAACACCTTTTTACAGTTATAGCTCTTAAATCACTAGGTTTACGAAACAAATGTTTAATGCAAAATTTGTAGAAAATCGTACGTTCTACAACTTTGATAATAACTGTTATAAATGTAATGTCAGCCGTTTGCGAATTATTTGACAAGACTAAAAAGTAAAAGCTTTGCAGTGTCAGAACTCATTAAATATTAATTTCACGAAGAAATTGTTTCAATACAAAAGATACAATAGATAATTTATTTCTATACAAAAAAGATTTGTTAAATTCTCTTCGTAGGACCAGCCGTTCTCGAGATATTTGCAGAAATACGTTTATCAAGATGGCGGCTGATGCATACCCGCCACGCCAACTTGGCTTTATACACAGGACCGACCCATTAACAGATTTCAATAACAACATTTAACACTAGCTTGAGATTTTGATCATTCTTGTTACAATCCACTTGTGTCTTTTGAGACCAATCATATATTTTTTTGTTCATTTTACAGGGAAATAAAACAGCTGCGTAGTTTTCTAGATTCTTCATATGCCAACTTCTTTGATCTACGACAAAGAGTTTTTGCGGTTTAAAAAGTAATAGCCTCAAAAAGTGATATTTCTCGCCCGGAAATAGGTACGTAAAATCTAATTTTTCGTAAAGGTCGACGGAAATAGTTATTTGAATATATTTTTTTAACATGCAGAGAAAATAATTGTTGAGGTGGAGCAGGATAATCTCGAGGACGCTAAAGAATCTCGCGGACAAGGTATACACAACATTTCTTGTGCGACCCTAAAATATATAATTACAAATTCTATTACTTTAAAAAACCAATAGTTAAATTCAGTGTAAATAGAAAGGCGCCTTTCATTTGGTAAAGAATGAGAGGGGTAAGTATTTTTCCCACCATTAGTTTAATGTTCTGACAAAATTTACGTTTGTTAACGATGTGATGGGTAAATGACTGGTTAAAGAAAACCAAAAAGTGGGCGGCTGAAAAGTTTCGAAAATTTTAAGGAATCCTAAGTAAGTTCATTTGAAAAATAACTATAATAATGAAATGCACAGCAGGTACATACATACAATTCTTCTAAAAATCATAAAGTTTTTCTTTTTTTTCTATTTTATCGCAAAACTTTTTGTGTCTAGTGTTAACTTTTTGACAACAAGTTTTAAAAGTCGTTAAACAAAGTTTTAAATACATTCATTTTATCAATCCACTTTGTTACTTACTAGAAGAAATACATGGTATTGCACTCACAACATTTATTCTTTCTGTCTTATTAAGTAGAAGTGTAGTCAACGTACAATAATTGTTGTATTTATGCAATAATTTTACAGCAATTACAGTAATACCGTAATTTCTCTTAATTAAATATACAAGAAGTAATACATATTAAAATGACAGTAGTTAAAAATAAAACTTATAACATGTTCAATAAGCTTAATTCAAATTCTTCTACAATCTTGGAAACAGATGACAATATAATTATACATAAAATAAAATGACACATTTGTGCCATAAATAAATAAATAAGTGGGTTCTTATTTACAATAAAAGTTAAAAATTAATAATTGACGTTATTGTACCAACTTTATAATGATATGTGTATAATTCACAAACGGCACTCAAGGACAGCTGTTTCGAGCTATTGGCTCTTCTCAACTAGAGGCAGCACGTCTGAGAATTGTACACACATCACCCGAGCTTGTATACCAACTCGGAATTAACATTAGCACCAACATATAAATGTTGGTAACCCTAACCCTCCTGTAGGTGTCAAATCGCACTAAGCAGCGTGTAGAAAATTCACTACAGGAATCAACAGAAATCCGGCGACTCTTCATCTTATTTATTTTTTTATTGTAAATAATAACGCACTTATTTATTTATGACACGAACGTGTCATTTTATTTTATATGGTTTGACAAAATAACCGGATCTTTGTTGATTCCTGCAGCGAATTTTCAAATTATGACGGTTAATGAAGTTTAATACCTACAGAAGGCACAGCTTTTATGTATATGTTGGTTCCTATGTTAATTCTGAGTCAGTATATAAGCTCGGGTGATGTGTATATGATTCCAGACGTGCTGACTCTATCTGGGGAGAGCCAAAACCAAGAGCTCGAAACAGCTGTCCTAGTACCGTGAGGCATTAAATTACTGTTTGTAAATTATACACATATATGATTATCAAGTGGGTGTAATAACGTCAATTATTAACTTTTAATGATTATACATACATACTGTCATGTATTATACATGAATAGGAAAATATAGGCTTTCACCATCCCGAAATACATATATGTTGATTTGGTTGCCTAATCTCCCAGGCGACAGATTTAGGGAATCATTAAAGTTAGATTAAATGTAATTGAAAACTGTTCATTTTGTAAAGGATACACTCTAGAACACATTATATAAAGCAGTATAAGTTTTAAAGTTGATTTTCCTCTTAAATTTGATGATTTTTCTTAGTAAAACGACGTTGCACTGCCGTTATTGTTTTTTTTTTCTATATAATTAGGTTTTAAAGCTATTTCAAGGCTTCGTTACACCTGAGCCAGACACAGGGCATGTGGGTGGACAAGTATGCACAGGTTGATTGCCTTACCCGAGAGTTTAGTCTTGCAAATTTGTGAAGTTGTCTTGTATGTCAACAATTTCAGTAAATCTTTCATTATTTTGTTTTGTGCCAGTTTAATTAATCTGTAGGGGCATATATTTTATTATATAATTGTTAAGTAAGTTCTAGAGCAAATTTAAGACATAAATGTACATGTTTGTACCAATTCTTAGAGAAGATCTATAGGTTTAAAAATCACATTTGGCTGCGGATTTACATAGTAATCTATAAGTATGAAATTTAATGTTATTTGGTAGTTTGGATACCTAGAAAGTTGTAGATATTGTGCTATAGGTTCTAAAGAAGGATTCTATATGCAAAGATAAATGTAATTAACTATTTTATACTCATCATTTTATAGTTTAATGTGTAACTAAATGCATTCAAGATGGACGCCATTGCCAAACTAAAACAACCTTATTATTCGACTAAATTAACATTGTAATATGCCATTTGGAAGAGGAGAATTTGCTCTACAGAACTATAATGTTAGTTTTGGGATTTATTAATAGTTATAAATAATGTTTGGTTAAAAAAATATTTAGTTATAAAGAATGCATTTGTTTCTGGTGGAATACACCAAATAAGTGTCGTTTTATTCTTTTGTTTCTGAAAAAGGTAAAAAAGAAGATCAAAATCTGGTCACTCTCTCTCTGAAATTTTGCATTGTTCATCGAGTATGTGCGTTCACGGAGCAAATTCTAAAAAATTTTAAGGTTAAGCGCGGAAGTTTAACCGTTGACATGTGTCAATTTTGAGGTTATAATTTTGTTACGTAAAGTGGTTGTCAATTATAAAAGCTTTTTAAAAGTTAGTGAGTGACAATAATAATAAACAACTTGAATTTAATTATTTAAACAATGTGGTGAATTTCATCTTGGACTTCCGAGTTGTAAACAAGCTAATGACAGCTACCATTTTTACAGAGATCTACTAGCACAGATCGGTAATTACAAATAAGGTGCCGAAATTAAGTAGTTTGAATCTAAATAAGGTAATTTTGTTTGTTGTTTTTAGTTTTAAAACATTATTTCGATAATAAAAGAAAGAGAAATTGGTAAGACAAAGAGAATTAAACTGTTTTTCAATTCATTTTCTTTCAATTTATTTAATTGTAGTAGGTTTCCAGAATTTATTTGTTTGATGTTTAAAAAGTTAATTATGAGAATTTTGTTAAAAATATTATATGGTTGTGCGATGATAAATAAATTAATTCATTTGAATTTTCTTTGTAAACTTTGATATTTTTTTATTTATTTGTTTGTGTGTGGTCTGTTAATGTTTTGCAGATGTATTTTAAGTAGTGCCTCATTTATAGCGACCCGCCTGAAAAAGATAATTAGTTAATAATGAGTCTCAAGTTAATTTTGGAACTTGCTTTCCAATTTTATAAAAAGAATTTAGAATAGCCGGTGCATTTTTCTTAAATGATAAAGGTAGATGATCTTGCTTTGTGTATATACACACTGTCTGTTTTTTTGTCGGATGTCTGTTCCATGTGCTAATGAGCATCAATTATTATAAATCAATTTTGAGATTTTAACCTCTTACCTTTTGTCATCGATTTATTTGGAAATTTTCCAATTTATTTATTAATTAGCCCATATATATAGCATAGTATTAATGTCTCCACAACGTGGGACTTTTCCCAAAATGTTGCGTTTTTTATACCACCCAGAATAGAAATATTACAGTATTAACAATCAAAAAGTAAAAAAAAACTATTTATTTACCTTATTAAGTAATTACAGTTGTCAAATTAAAATGTTTAAGGAAATGCAGTTACAACACAGTTCTTTTAAATAAAATCTTTGTACTTAAAGCCTTTTCTAGTTAAATGTGTTTATGTCGAAGTAAATGGAACAATAACTTTTTTGTAAAGTGCAATAATTTGAGCATATTACACAATATTTTAATCTAACAAAGTTGGCAACACTGTTGAGTAGTCATAAATATTTCTCTAGATATCCGTTAACAATCGAACCACGTATCAACTTAAACTGTTTATTACTTGTACGTTCTGGAAAATTCTTTCTGAGAAAATTTGTTTAGTTTGTGACGAAGTTACTTTATTTTAATTATTATTTGTGTAAGAATAAATAAATATATCAGCCATTGTAATCTGTAACCGTCCGGATAAGCGGAGTCAAGCAAGCGTGCGTTCTTTCTCTTGACGTTCATTCTGCGTACGCTATTCGGATTTACTCCTATCATTTTTCCCACGCTCCGCGAACACTTATAAAACAGTGTGCGATGGCCGATTTAACCAGTTAATTTTCTCAAACTCGAAGAACTAGCAGGAGCAGCCGGCAGCCAAGCCAGTCGATCAGCTTTCTAAAAAACTGACAGTAAGTCCTCTCGGCCGTAGCACTAATTCCTTTTCCTGTCCGCTTTCCTATCTTGTTTACATTCACACCCGTCACCATTCCTTCCCTTCCGAGGTCTCACGGCATGTAAGATTGGTGACCTCATTGTTATTCTTACCCTTCCGATAACCTTACCTTTCTGAGACTTCTTACCCTTCCGAGACCTCACTGCTTATAAACCTGTGGTCTCATCCTTAGCATCCCTCTATCGTTCCTTCCCTCCCGAGGCTTCACTGCGTGTAAACCTGGAATCCTCATTCGGAAACCTGGAATCAGACATCCCACTTAACTTCCCCTCCGTATTCCTTTACCCTGCCGCATCCGCACGCTTGGCTTGCTATTTAATACGCTACATTGCAACCATGCTTGCTGTGAGTACTATAAATCACCTAATGCTTTTTGAGATAGACGTAGAACTTTGGATGGTAATAAAACGATTTGGTGTAAAGATTATGTGTTTTATTTAATAACGCTAAAGATAACACCCTTACTTACTTTAAATGCTTTAGTGAAATAGGTTGACGCCCATCATAGTAAATAACCTAATGCTTTTTGAGATAGACGTAGAGCTTTGGATGGTAATAAAACGGTTTGGTGTAAAGATTATGTGTTTTATTTAATAACGCTAAAGATAACACCCTTACTTACTTTAAATGCTTTAGTGAAATAGGTTGACGCTCATCAAGTCATCCAAACAGCATTGACTTCAACGACTTCAGCCGTTCCCTGGACTATATCTTCTCTAGTAGCAGCTTGTTCTAAGAATTTTAATTAAACACATTATCTCGTACCTGGTGTTATTTTTCTCAGAATTAATGATTTGCATCAAAAACAAATTCGATAAACGAAGATAAAAAATTGACTTTTTTGACCGCTGACCAGGTCGCGCGATTACAGGTCAGGTCACAGGTATTAACCCAAGCAGCATCTAAGTAGCACTAACTGAGATCGGAACTTTGATTGAGTAGTTGTTATGTAACTACAACTAAATTTATGTCTTTATAGAATTAATTACTTCAGTTCGGATTATTTTAGTAATTATTATACCGTGTGATTCTAAAGTATGGAATAAATTCGATAAAAGGGAAAGTATCGATTTTTGGAAAAATTCCAAAAACACGTCAATTTTGTTTTTAAAGTCCGCATTTTTTGACATAATATTCGAAATATACAGGGTGATGCGTTTAAGTGTGCTGTATATCCGAAGTGTCAGAATATGGAATAAAAAATGCCATTTAAAAAATGCCGATGACGTCACCACACATAAACGCATCACCCTGTATATTGGCACGGTATTGCCACTTACAAGGGGACCTTACAGTTGACATACGCCGATTTCAAAATGTAAATTCGCAGGTTTATAGTTTTTGATTATTTTTTTAGAAATAATTTTGAAAGCAATAAATACTAAACGTCATGTCAATTATTTGAATATATATAAATGAATCATTATATAAAATTTATGGTAACTCTTAACTATATATTATTGGTAGGTCCTTGTTCCAATTTTCTGCATAAGTCAACATAAGTTGAGTAACAATTACCTACGATCTAGGCAATACACGACTTATAATCGTAATAATTTGTATTGAGTTATTTAAAAGTCTAAGAAAAGACTACTGTAAACAGGGATGCATTTTTAATAAATAACTAATTTAAGAAAAAAAGTAACGGGGCTAGTAGGAATAGAACCTAGGCCACGCGGGCATCCTGTCTGTTGCGAGTAACGTTTTTATTCCAAGTAAATACGTTACGTTTTGTTTGTGTTAATTTGTTATTTTTTTAAATAAGCCGTATCAGATTAAATGCAGAAACACGTATTTCCTTATTTTTTTACTTTTGATTAACTATTGATTTACTTTTATTTTAAAAATGTTTTGAAATGAGCGACACGTCAGCTGTAAGCTTCCATTGTTAGTATAATTACTTTAAAGTCGTACTGAAAGTTCCTGCCACCAGTCTGAAACCATGGCTTAGCCTTTTAAAGTCACGGAACCTTACAGTAGTATTAAAAGTAAAACTTACGTTTTTGCTACCCAGCGGAACCACAAAGTCATTTTTCGTAAACTACTCCATCTCCATATTTACTTATAAAATGTAGGAGGCTATTAATCAATTTACAATTTGTTATGGTTGTTAATAGATGTTGTACTGTATAACCTTCAATAAAAATAACAAATTGGTGCCAAATTGTGCCTTGGAAATAATATAAAAATGGTTTCTATCATGTGTATCAACTTATAAGTATTTTTGTCATATTTTATTAAAGACATTTTTTATTAAAAAAATATTTATTTAAAGAAGGTGCGTTCTTATTTTTCTATCATCATCACGTTTAACAGAAAAATTGCAATGGTTTATAATTTTGGTACACTGGAATGACACAATAATTAAACATTTCATCGCTATTTGTGTTATTAAGTACGTATTACAAATAAAATAGTAATCCATTTTGTGGCACGATCGCAGCATTAGTATAGAAAATGATAGAATATTTGCCAAGTTGCAAGAGTAAGAGAGAGCAACCACGCAAAACGATGTGTCAAAGAGAAAAGAAGTTTCACGAAAGTAGCAATTACTACGCCGCCACGTTCCCGCTACTTAGCTGGACAAGTTCCAGAGAGGTTACTGCAACGTATCTGCTACCTAAAAATTGTTCCTTTTTGTTAAAAAAAAGCAGTGGTTAGTGACAAAGACTTAATAGTTCCACCGATAGTTGCTGGTACGTAGCGATGACTAAAAATGCTGCTTGGGAAGTTGTAAAGTATTTTCTTACTATGAGAAGAAAGAGCTTTCCAGCGATGTCCATATTTGAAAGATTTTTAAATGGTTATTTAACTTATACACTCTGCTCTTTGACCAGGTCGACATGAGTCACAGTAAAGAAAATTGATATCAGTTTCGAATTCATTGAAAAAATCGTAATATCGGGAATTCGACGATTTTTAAGTTTACTTGAGGCTGTGCACACTCCTTGAAAAAAAAAAGAAATAATTGTGATTGTGGTTACTGAGCAGTTGCTAATTGCTTTCCATGTTCTGTCAGATATGGAAACAACTTGGTATTATTTTTCGATTATCAAAATGGAATTTTAGATCGTAGATAGAGAACTTGGTTTATAGTAGGATACCGAAACAGTATTATGCAAATATAAATAAAAAGAGTTTTTGATTAAAACGTTGTGCAGTTAAGTTAGAACGGACGATGCCAGAATAAGGAATAAACTATCAATAGTTTTTGGGCGGTGGGTAAATCGAGGGTTTTGTTAAATAGTAATGTGTTTATGAGTTCGTTTTCAATTGGTTAAAGACTAATAGTTATAAAAATTAAGATAAAATGATCCATTTTAATAAAAACTATATGATTCTTTGGTCATTTCGATCAGTAGGTCGAAAAGTGTTCTTGTATGGACCGCACATTGAAATTTGCGTTAAAAGCAAAAGGTGGGCAGTATTTGACCGCGCATGAAGAATTACTAAACATTTCGTCTTTCGGAACAAAGCAACCAAAGGGCGTCTACGAAACAAAATAACACTGCGAGATTTATAGTGTTCTTATATTCAACAATATTTGGATTAATGTTTTCGGTGTGATCAAACCAAGAAAGTCATCCGAATGAAGAAGAATTTTGAAGAAAACTCACGGCGTCTTCTGAGACGTGGTACTACTTAACAAAAGCACTAATTGTAAGTACTATGGTCAAAATTTCAAAGAATTTGTTTTTCCAAAATATATACAATATTTTTTCAACGACCATCCTAAGGTACTTAAAAAGAAATGCGTTATTAATTAAGATAGCTTTTACTTTAAATTTACGCACGTTATTATAGAAGATGGGGCAACAATTCTCATTGAACCCAAACCTTCTGATTATCTGATGGCGGAAACGGCGAATTAAGGTACACAATTCTTTTATAAAACGAAAAAAAGTCAATTTTGCTATTGTTAAATTAAAATTTTAATTTTAACAGTGAGAAATATATTGTACCTAATGTTTGTATCCGACTTACAGTGGTATTGTTAATTTTCTCATTTTTAAAGGTATGATCAGGTCAAATTTGTTAAAATTGTTTCTTATCATTCGGTAAAGTTTGACCAATATATACTAGTTTACAAAATTTTATATACCAATGTTCATCTATAAAAGCTTTTCGACTGCTCTCTTTTACCAAATTTATTAAAATAAACTCGAGAAGAGTTCTAAGTGTTTCCATAAATTATTTTTTCATCTAGAACTTTTAATCGATTATCTCCAAAACCCTTCATCCTTCACAAGATTTCCGAAGTTCATTTTTATGATACTTTTACCAAGAAATCAGTACTGAACCATAAGAAGAGATTATATGTAGTATAAGAAATTGTTTTAGTTTATGTTCATATCAAACTTCACAACTGCTCCATATACATCTAAAGTGCCGCTCAGTAAACTAGGAACATAAACCCCCCAACCCGTTTTGTAACAAACCAAGTTTGTTGCTTGATCCTCCGCAAAATGAAATCTTAACCGATCTCCCCGTTACGTTAGAAACGCCCCACTTCCCCAGACCCTAAAACAACTTAAAAGTACAACTTTCCAATCGAGCAATCAACCCCTGCGCTATCCCAAGTTAATTACGAAAGATTGAAGTAAATATTGTTAAAGCTACCAAAAGGGTAACTGGGTAAAGAGGGGTTCGTTTATTATTTTGAGATAAAGCTTAATAAAAATTCAGAATCCGTTTGGGTTTTGCAACTTGCTCCATTTTTAAAGGCTAGCCCAGAGGCTTTAATCTACTATTTCATAACTTTTCGAATGTAGACAAGTGGAATCCCGCGAGATTTTAGCGGCGGCCCGCGTATTTAACGTCTAGGGCATATTGGGATATTATCAGATCTTCGACAAAAACAAACCAAAATATTTATTACGATTTCCCAGGGGCAGTTTCCTGTAATTCCCCGCTCGGTTCGCATTAAAAAAGAACGTATATGTAACATATCATAATATACAACCCGCACTAGCTTAGGTTTTATCCTCTTAGATTTACAGCCGCAGCTTCTGTAAGAACTTCCCCTTTTCGTGCCAAAGAAGAGATCTACTGGCCGCATATTTTATGTATAGGGTTATAAGAGTAGTTCCAACGGTGTATCTAAGACGATAAATGCAAATGGGGTGGTTTTATTTAAACGCTGCCTCGTTTATAGGTGGACATTTGCATAAAGTTGACCCTCAAAGCGAGAGGGTGCCGCGTGCATGAGTGACACCGACAGCATAATGCCCTTCGTGACTCCCTCATCGCTTCATTTGCCATATTCATGACCAGGGGCAGCTGACGACACACATACATTACGTGCAGACATGCAGATACTTGCGTGCTATGTGTGGCATGTCCTGCATTATCCACCCTCACCACTACTAAGCGTTAGCTTCAATTTCCATAACCATAAAGCATGAAATTTTTTAATTAAAGTTACTACTACAACGCGTATTCGCGCGAGGATGGTTATTCCTCGATAGCAGTGTCTGAGACATACCTCTATTCAACTTTGCCCCTCTTCCTCCTACAAACATCTCCAAACGCGCATCTTCCAACTCGCAATTTACGTTTTGGAACAAGAACAGCAACCCGGATTATTAAGACAGAGCAAGGAACGGGGAACAGGAAGTCCATACAGACGGACACCTTAATAAACCGCCTTCTTTTAAGTCGCAGGTACGTGCCTTGAATACGAAGCTTTTTGTTAAAAAGAAATGCAGGCGAGACGGATATTCAAGGGAAAATCCTGCAATTGCTGATGCTTTCTACGTTCTTGCGTTCACATACAAATCTTTCTTAATTTTTCTGGAGGAAGTGCTAGGAAAAGTCGATTTTAAAGCGTCTTTTCGATTCTTCTCTTGGATAATACTAATTTGCATCTTAATAACATAACCTATAAATTGGCTTTAGAACTTTTTAGAAATATTTTGTATTCTAAATGCACAATTTTGACTCTAACTCTAAACAAAACCGACCACAAATAGAGTTAAATTAAACGTGCAAATCGTGTGCACTCCCTTATTGTAGGTTAAAGTACGGCATTATGCAAATAGGGGTTGCACTGCATCATAGTGGACACCCCACGTCCATTTTTATTGTTAAGTTCAATAAACCCTTTACGGGTAGATATAACCGTATAGGCATACAGCTAGAACACAATTTAAAAATTTGAATTTTCATACATGGAAAACTAAAAAATATTTGCTAGCTATTATGTATGTCCGTTAAAACGGTTAAAGTCGTTTCGCAAGTGCTGTGTAAACATTGCTATCGGGTTATTTATGAAAACAGGATACACGCGAAAGCACATTATGTAAGGATGGTCATGTTAATATCCTTTACGGTCGTTTATATCAATGTATTTGTTTCAAAATATTTTCTTTGACAATAAATCTTTTAAAGGAGCTGCTCTTGTACAGTCTTGGCGCAAAATAATGGCGTATGTTTTTCGACTAGAGAAATTACTTAATTTTCGAATGACTATTCCCGGGAAAAATAACACGAAAATGTATTAATTAGAATCCTTAGAATTATAGTGATCAGTAAAGGCCGGATTTAAATGTATTTACATATCCTTTTGCTAGATACTTCTAGTGATTTTTGTAGTTTTGTTTGTGTTTCGATATTTTATACATAAAAATGCTTTTACAGAAATTTTAGAAATAATTTTTTTTCTCATTGTTAGTGGGAATTTTACAGAACATAGGAGACAATTAAAGATAATCAATTCCAGATGTATAGAACATGTGATTGTAGAAAACTTTAAAGCGATAAATACATCGATATATATTTATGACTATTTAATAAACCAAAAAGAATAAAAGTTGTGGGTGCAATACCAGGTGCTTTTTTAGCAAGTGGCAAAGTGGTTTATAGAAATAAACGTGTTTTAAACTGTCTTAGTTTTGAAACTTCAAACGAATTATTGATATCAAACTTGCTCGGCTGAATCATCATATTCAGGAAGAATATTTTTGTAAAAGCTATGAATGACTTAAAACTTGCTGACAAACAACTAACACTAAACAGAAAAGGTTTTACAATTAAAGAGGGAAAAAATTATAGAAGAACTTAATGTCAGAAAGTTTTGGTAACAGCTGACCAATATACGAGTATTAAAAAATAATCTGGTATCAGCAATCTTGATCTTACCTCAATATTATCTATCTACAATAACAAAAAATTGATGTTTCCGGTTTTTTGTCCGCGGTAGTGCCTGCTGCGCTTTTTAAATGACTACAATTATTTTTCACTAGGACCTTTTGGGGGAATGTGATTAGATTAATTAAAGCGATTTTAAAAAACGAATTTTTGTATTTTTCTAGGTTCCTATGTAATCATATGCACCCGAGATTCTCGAAAATCCCCGGGACTTCTAAGAAAAGTTTCAAGTCCCAAGAATAAAAAAAATTGTCGAGACTTAAAAACTTAAGTATAAAGACAGCATCCAGGCCGGTCTGACCTTAATGACTGCTAGGTCTAAGTCTGCTGAGGTTAAGTCTAATGCATATTTTTCAGATTCTTCGAATTTCGGAAGCAGCTTTCAATAATGAATATGTTTGATAAAAATCATTTTTACGTTTTATATAAAATTAAAATTCGAGTAAGAATTCAGTTCTTTTTTAAACAGTCGGATTGTTGTTTTTGATAAACTGTCAGAGTGAAATATCAAAAAATAATAACAACGGCAGTTATATTCCAACATATGTAAATTGCGAAAATCAGAGATTTCAAGGCTTCCTTGATGACTTATCCACTAATAAACTCGTAAAGAGGAAAATTAGCAAAATTTCCTAAAACTAGAAAAAGCACGCACTCTATTTGCAAGAAATTACAACTCGCTTTTTTAAAAGGAAAAGAGTGGTTATCTTATCAAAAGTTTCTAGAAACTGTGATAAAGGCGAAATTTACCAATGAGGAAGCCTAAACAGAAACATCACCAAATAAGGAATAACCAATAAAAGGGTGTGCAAACAAACACTTCCATATTTGGAGTGACAAAAATATGATACACTCTGAAGAAAAGCGTTTTAAGAAGGAAAATTGTAAGTTAAACTTTAGAATGAAAATGAACTGGTGAAAAGCCTTTAAAACGCCATTGTAACAGGTTAAATTAGATTAATTTAGTTTGAGGCATATTTGATTGCCAAACTGAATTAACACAATTCAGTTAGTTTGAAAAGAATTCCTGTGAAAATAAATGTTTCTTCTTGGTATATATGGAAAAGGGAATCTTTAGAAAATGGGGTATCAATACATACAGATTTTACACAGGAACACAAAACTAGGTATTATGACTATGTAAACAGCTCTTTTCTATGCACCCTGAATAAATAGTAAGCAGGCGAAGACCGTTGACCATAATGGATAAATCTCTTTAAACTAATATTGAAAACACTCCAAAACATGATGCGACATACGAAAAAAAATATTTTTTCTACAATATCTATGGAAAATGCAAATTAACTTCTGCTGAGAAGGAAACGTACATACTTTGGGAGACAAGCATATACTAGTTATTTGTGTATTAAGAGGACTGTTTTAGAAAGACCCACAACATTTTTTCTACACTGCGTTTTTAGATAGCCGATCTTAAATATTTACACTCCTCCCCGCATCGCGCGTCGACTTTCTCTTTCGACCAGTAACCTATTACTATGCGTTGTTAATTCACAAATGACTATTATTAGAAATACTTTGCTAACAAACTATACTACTTGTGTGCATACATAAATTTAAAAGGATCGGGCTGCGAGGTTGTTCCTGAACTAAACGAATCGGATTCTACTCTCAACAGAAATAACCTGCAAATTTTTAAAAATGCAGTAGACAGCCTGCCATACATCTGCCTGTACCATAATAATAATCTGTATGTGTATAAAAATAAGAATGCGGTTTTAGTAGTTTGGATTACACATTAAGCTGGAGCTGCTCTTTATGTAGAACACAAAAAAAACACGTCCCTAGGTAAAGCTCAGGCACAACCATTGGCACTTCTGTGTTGTTAAAGGCTGACATAAAACACAAAGTAACAGTAAACGGATGCAGAAAAGTAGCTGCTAGCTTATTGTTTAAAAATTACAAAAAATTTTGAATACTGATTCCAAAAACCCAAGAATTCACTTCAACACCAGAAAAAATATCACTGACCGACTTCCTGGCAAGCGGCACACCAATGCATGTTCTAGTATTCTATGATAACCGGGCGTTTCGTGTTTGTTGGTATCATAGCTCTTGTTCTGTTAACCGAATTAGTAAATCTATAATAATTTTATCTTTTGTCTCTAATAATTTTCGAACCAAACTGTGCAATTTCACTATGGAATACAAATTACATGAGTGAGATATACCATATAGATTCTTGTAGAAGGGCTAAAACGTTGAAGGTTACACAGAATTGTAGGAGGTGACTCGTATGCCTTGAAAACTACTAATTTCAAGAGTCAAGTGACCCTAACAACAACGCGCAGGGACGTCAAGTATGGAAGCAGTGATTCTTTAGAGAAATAAACACTTCTATAGAAAACAATGTGTTTTAACCTCTAACTAATTCTCTAACCTTATCTCTAACCTAATCACTAATTTAATCTCTAACCTCATATAAGATAAAGTTTATAGAAAATAATGTATTTATGTCTAAAACTTAACCTAACTTGCAACTTAACCTTTAACCTGATCTCTAACCTCTATCGTAACCGTTAACCTATTCTCTAATCCAGCCTCTAATTTAACCTCTAACCTAACCTAACACAATGACATGCTATAAAAAACTCGCAGCGACATACTTTTTAGAATGCTTACTTTATTTTCCATAGAGAAGACAAAAATGGTCTGGTTGAACTCTGAAAATACCCAAACAATAGCTTTCTTCGTCATTAATTATTATTATTTAAAGTTATTCTTTGATATAATACCATCTTGACACGTTATGAATTATAACAGTTCGGTTATTTTATTGTTATAATAACCGACAAGAATTCTATACGGACATACCACTCAAGTTCTACAGTCTATTTCTTCTTCGATGAAGCAATCAATTAAAAAATATATTTGCATGTCACACTGGGAAATTGAACATTGAAAGGACTCTCGTGCTTTTAAAACAAGAGTTGTACAATCTCTCTCTAGCTGTACAGCTTTCAAAAGGTTTATTAAACTTTTGCAGAAATCAGTTAATGCAGAATTTGTTAGCACTCTAACAAATTTAGTTTTGTGTCAAATAGTATATAGCAGTTAATAATCAGTTCTAGGCAAGTATATGCTAGTGTGAGACAAATTTCTTTAATGTTAAATATTCAAACAAAGGAACAATTACTTTTAAAAATATAATTCATGTTTTGCGAGACATTTTTATAATTTTGTAATAAGGTTGGATTCAGATAAGCTTGTTTTGATGAGATCATTGGTAGTTATTGACTTTAAGAATATTGTGCGGTTGGTTGGAACATGGGACAAACAGCCCTTCTTAAATTTTAGTAGGCTATGTTCATTTGTTTCGAGTTTTTCTAGAAGAATCCCTGGGGGATTATCTTATTAGGTGGATTTGTTGTTAAGTAAGTTTTTCCGTTTTTGTACCCTGCAGTAAATTTAGTATTTAATCCTTTTTGAGGAAGTAAATTAATATAACGGCGAAAATAAATGATATATCCTAATTTAGTTCTCGTTAAAGAACATGAGAATCTCTCTTAGTTGGGGTGTCCTTTATGAAAATTGACGAAACTATTTAATAATGTTAGTGTTGAACGCTATTCGTTTCATTTTAATTCGATTTTAATAACAGTACTAATCGTTGTTTTGGCAGCAGTTAAAGTAATAAAACGGATTTAATAATAATCATAAAATCATCTATAAACAAAAGGAAATCATTGCAACGCCCGAGGATTCAAGTTTTGGTAAAGGGTTCAGAGTTCAATAAAGCCGTTATGTTCCGGTAACTTTATCTGGACAGTGTTGTTTGTCGTTTTTGGTTATTTGTGATTATTAGTCTTTTGTTTATTGTGATTATAAGCCTTTATTTGTGTAGCGTCAAGGTGGAGTGAAGCAAAAATGTAAGGATTACTCCCAAACATATTTTCTGAAATTATTTGTAATTTTATTTAAGATTGCAAGAAAATTTATTGATTCTTGGTTTAAACATTTATACAAAATGTATCTAGAATGGGATCTCAAATTAAGTTAAATTCTAGAATTGTATAACGCTAGTAGATAGAGTAGCTAGTAGTTTCAGATAATCATTAATCAGATTAAATTAAGGCTGGAAACAATAAACAAAAAAATAGTTTTTAACCAAAATAAACTTGATACAATAAAATCTAAAGAACTTAACGTAACTTAGATGGAATTTTTCTCGAATTGTAGATTTCATTGTTGCTTTTAAATTGTTAATAACAGAAAATTTGTGTGGCGCCCTCTATTTCGTACACTTATTTCTGTATTCTATCTCAAATTAATACGCCTTTTGCAATTCACGTGTGGGGCTTTCATTCTTGTGTTTAATTAGCTAGTAACTTTCAAGATTACAAACTGACTAGCCCAATAGTCTACACAGAGAGAAATACTTCATAAGAGCTTTGCACAATATTGTTCAAAACGGTGTTGGAGAAATTTATATTATAATTGTAGAATCGTATTGTCCACCGTTGTGTAGGATTTCGTTACTGAATTGTCTAACAGGAACTTACGACAATTATTTAACACAGTCAGATTTAGTTCTGCTTTCTTTGGAACAATGTTGTAGAGGATAAGCTAGCATATTATGTTGAAGTATAATTGTAAAAAATGTTTAGAAAAATACAATATTTTGTTTGAATGAAATCATAATCCAGTGTTCAAACTGCTTGCTACTAATTATTGTGTTTCGCAAAGTTTATGGATGACATCCTAAAGATGTCACCACTTGTAATTGTCGCTATTAATGTAAATTCGAGATTTATATATAAACAGCCGACGGCAAAAGAAAATTTTAGTGTTATACGTGTATATACTACACGGTGTATAGTATGTAAATACTATACATTGTATAGCTATATACATATTAGTTACATATATTTTAATATATGTAAAAATATATATTTTATTTGTGATATCTAGCCTTCTGTATAGAATATTTGTGCCAGAGTATTGCACAATTTGTATAAATGTGAACAAGTAATTGTGTTAAATACTATTAAGCAATTGTGGCACACACTAGCGCAACAATTGTACAATTTTGTATAAAATTGTATGCAATAACATTACACATTCTGTTTTAATAAGTAACACAATTTGTTATGGAAACTTATACACAACTATTCATTTGATTCTACAAAATTACTATTGACTTCCACAAAATCTTGACAAACTAAATGACACAATCTTGTTTTATAATTGTACACAAATTGTCCCTGTCACTTTTTTAAGACCAATTTGTTTTACAATACCACACAATTGTTGATGAAATTTAAATACATTTTTCTCTGTGTAATGTTAGGCAACGTTTTTCTTTTGATTGAGTTTTACACCTTGCCTGTTAGATTACAGATACTTCATGGTTTTATTTTCTCAGAGGCACAAGAACTTACCTTCTTCAGCAACTGGATTTCATCTAATTTGACCCAGTAGCTTCTATAGTGTGTGCTCGATAATAAAATGTCCCTATACATTAATCAATATAAATTAAGCAACGATTAGTAGAATCTTTGCTTTTTGACCATCTAGATTTCCCCTACAACCATCAAGAAATGGTGACGTCTAAGAATAGTTTGTTGACTACCATAAGCAAAAATTACAGACTGGTTTAAGTTATTAAAGCTTTGTTATAGGATGTTGATTTCATAATTCAAGAATCGCAGGTTCAATTCCCGGCTGAGCTGGTAATTTCTCATACCATGAGGTACAAAGGATGTTCTGCCATCCCGATTTCTTGGTCAAAAACAAAGGATATTTAGGTTGATTTTGTGTTGTTCTTTGTTTGGATGATATTGAAATCTCAAATTCAATAAGACGCACCCTACTTTTAAAAATGTATAACAAAATGCAGCAAGTAGTAATTACGTTAAAGCAATCAAAGAAACGCACACTGATTTAACCATATCACCACCATTACCATAATAAAGTCATTCATGTAGAATCAAAATAAATTCAAGGATACACAGCTTGTAATTTAAAAAATCCTTAAAACACGCTAAAGTGTAATATTACGTTCGCATTAACCCCAAGTGGAGAGCAACCTCTAATTTGTGTGCGCGCTTCATTATCATAAACAACAGTTTTTGGTTAGTTTTTCAGTGTAAGACATATTTAATGGATTGTTCAAAATTTAAGTGTTTTAAAACGTAATAATAATTAATCGGTTTCGCCCATTAAAATTCCCGCTCGTTTTGGAAAAACACTTAGGGGGTTGCTTGGCGTGTAATTACATCACAGACGTTAATTTTCGTTTTAGGGGGTGTGTCGTTGTTGACCTATTTGCTAAAGTATAACAAAGGGTCTAATATTAATTTCCAGTTAGTGACTTTACAGAACTTGAATTACAATGTTCTGAAATTACACCATCAATAATTGGAAACTAACGTTAGCACATTATGCATAAAGTTGTAATTGCACAAGAGATGGAAATCTGAAATTGACACTTGGCTGTGTTCTCTCAACATGAGAAGCTAAACTTGAGGTAGATATAACACAAAAAAGGATTGCTGTTTGAGAGAACAATCATAATTCTTTTTTATGATATCACTTACACACTACTTTTCTTTCTAAGACATTTCTACTTAATTAGATAATACGTCACGCTGGGTAATTTAGAAAATTAATTATCACAGTCTCAGTTTTACTAGGACGTTATGTTGGTGAATAACTTAACAAACTTACAGTTTCAGCAACCATTTACACACGTAAATTTCCCTAGTTCATTTGTTGTTTTCTAAATCTAGTAAGTTTACTTTTGCGTGCACTGAAAGGAAGAGGTCTATTTTTACATTTCCGCTGCACATTACATGACTTTTTAATAAACTTACGCAAGATTTGATTGATGATTACTTTAAAAAGAGACACAAGAATAAGCTAAAATTAAGTTTTGTGCATAAGTTAGTGACAGTATGTGAAATGGCCAGCGGTGTTCCTCATGGATCAGCGCACGGGCCTATTCTGTTTTTATTTTAAACGTCCGCTTTACCGTCTTTACTAAAATGTGGTTTACTAACCCAATTAAAGATTACCAATTATTCAGAACGACCTGCAAACCTTGTTGGGTTGGTCAAACGAGTAGCTATTACACTATATATCAAAAACCCAAAATTACATGGTTTTAAATAAATCATGGTAATTATAAAACAACATGCATACAACGCTTTTGGTCATATTGGAGAGTGCATAACTCTCTTACGAACGAGGTCATTTGAGCTAAATTCCGTTTGTGACAATGCTAAAATTTCTATTTTAAAAATAAATATTATGTGCTCCAATAATTGTAGCTTCTGCAGAGCCAACAACAGAAATTTTGAAGAATCATCGAAGACCCGATCAGCGCACAAAGTCTAAAATACAATCCATTGATCCACGCCAATACATAAAATTTACTTAGCTGCTAAATCACATTAACTTGGAATTTTATGAGTTTATCTTATCTTTTTTTTAATTTTATCTCTTTAATTATTGCAAAATAATAATTTTCGTAATTTTTTCAAAAACAACGTCTTTAGGATGAAACAAAATTCCAGATAAAAACCTTTAATAAACAAATATAAATTAGATTATTGCATGAATAAAAATTATCTAACTTACTTAAAATAAAAAGGAGAACAATAGCTAGAAAAATATCTTACCTTCACCAAATTATGCTAAGGTCTATTTTTATTTTTTTTTCTGGAAATGCGCCATTTACTTGGCAATAAAGGTAAACAAAAAAGATTCTGTTTTCAGCAAGGAATTCTTCAAGAAAACGCTATAAAAAAATTCACAACACTAGACAATCATGATGATAGTGTGAACTTTGACTACATTTTCCGTTTGACAATAGCAAACCCACAAAAAACTTGTGTTACATCCTTCAATTCTTGGTATCGATGTTCGCTAAGAAAAAGCGTCTAAAGAATGTACGTAATCAGGCAAACGTCAACCTGATTGGTAGTTTATTCGAAGAGGTTCAAAAATGATTTTGACGTCAAGAATATTATGAGGCGCAAAGAAATATTGGCAAATAAGTTATTACTTTAAATGACAATGCGAAACTTGATACTATTTTAGTACCTTCTAAGGAGTTAGGGGGTATTGTAATTTTTGTAATTCTACTTTTAAAAAGTTTTATAATAATATATTAATAGTTTTTATAAATAATATATATTTATCAAAATACAAGGTAGAATTTCTATATAATGCAGCCTCATATAAAGGATTTATTAAAAATGCGTTGATGTACAGAGATACGAAAGCGAGAGCGGACTGTTTTATGGGTCTATTAAAATAAAAAAGTTTACCAGATAATTGCAAACTGGATAAAACCAGATAAATAATTGAAACAATAAAACTTATTTCGTTACAATCTGCATCATTTAATCAATAGGTACATGTTTTATAAAACATTTAATAATGTTTTTTATAATTAACCGGAAAAAATGTAAACGAAACTTTGTCAACGAAAAATTTAATTCTATTAAAAAGGTATTTTGAAATGCGAACCGTGCATCGTTTATAAGATATAATTGTGTGACCATGTTTTAATTACGCAAAGAATTTAAACTTCCCTAGGATAAAAAACTTGAGCGACATTTTTTTATTTAGTTTAGCAACATCAGTATCATTTATTTTGCCCTTAATGTCAGTTCTTTGTTATTTAATAAGCTACGTAGCTACCCCAAGGTCGTGCATTAAAGATGCACCTAGCCATGCTTAATGACACCTGACAGGTAATTTAAGAATTCCATGAACTTGATTTTCTACACATATGCGCTGCTTTCGTGACTTTTAAGCCACTGTGCGCCATACCTAGTGAAATATTTACATACTCAATTAATTTATTATGGTTTGAAATTGCTGCCTCACTATTGTTGCATCAACTTCGATATAGTGGACTTCACGTGTGAGTTTCACAACCAAACTTGCTTTTATCCTTAACATTTATCTCTTCCGTCTAAAAAGATCTATTTCCGTTTAAATATTTATACACTTCCACTTTTTACTCTAATTATGAATTTTTTCTTTATCATTCCTTCGTTACTAATTGATGTCAATTTTCGGTAGGTTCTTTCTTGATATAATATTATACCACAGTGTGAATTTTTAAGGACTCTTCTGAGACGTCGTTTATAGATGTGATTAAGATCTTTTTTAACGTGGAGATACTTCGTTTTCATTTATTTGAGTTTATCGATTTTACAAATCATAATGTGGAACTTTCCCAGAGTGCCCCCTCAAACTTGTGAATTATTTTTTCAACTATAGTTTTTTTACCTATTAATCAGTGATTTTTTAGGTTTTAAAATAAGGCACTTTTATGAAAGCTTTTTGTGAATACATATGTCTTGTGCATCATATATTTTGAATTGTAATTTGTTAGTTTTCATACATCCCGTAATCAGCTGCTTTCAAATCCCAGACAGTACGCTTTGTCTTAAAGACATCTTTTTTATGTCCATATTATGTCTGAACGCCTGAAGATCAAGAAATGACGTCTTAAAGACATCTTTTTGAAGATAATAATAATAATAATAATAATAATAATAATAATTACTACAACCCATAACCTAAACCAAGGCCCCAGAAACTATAAGCTTGTGCGGGAGGGAGGGGGCGATTATTATTATGTAGGCCCAATGTGCGCCTGCAGCCGACTTACAGATGGAACAGCGCAAACCCCCCCATTTGTGTCACAGCTAAGGAAAACTGCAGAAAACCTTAACCAGATCTGCCGGCGCCGGGAGTCGATCGCGGGCCGCTTGGGTGAAAGTTCGGCACGCCAGACATTACACTACCAAGGCTGTAGATGTCTTAAAACAACAAAAACTGGACATCCTTAAGACGTCTTTTAAATGTCTGTTATGTTATTTTAAAATAAAGTGGAATAATATATATATCATTACAACAAATGTGTGTCGTAAAACCTATTCTGTTTCCCACATTTGCTTATTTATAAAAATTTAATATGAAATAACTTTACGCATTCTAATTTTAAGAATAATATAGGTACTTGTCTATTTTAAATATTTATATATATAAATGTACTATAGCTACTTATTTCAGTTATCTAATAATAAAATAATTATTCTTTACCTGTCATTCGTCAATAGTCTATAAAAATCTAAAAGTTAAAATCAACATTACATTTGGATTTGTGCATTAAAGCACAACTACCAAGCCAATGAATTCGAATTACGCGCCGTGCTATCTACTAGAAGTTGAGACCACATCCGTTTGATGGCGCAGAAGAACAAAAAAGTTTAAAATTCTTAAAGCCGCTAATAATTTCCGTTTATCCCGAGTGATCCAGTTTTAATTGTTTTAGATTGTGTATTTAATTTTTAAAATTTTTATATTTTAAAGATATTAATAAACATTGAATTAAGGTTTTTAAAGCGACCGCCATTAATGTGTAGTCTTTTTATACTTAGTTGTTGGTAATACAGAAAACTTTCATCTTTTATGTCTAAACTAAAGTGGTATATTTACTGTTTGTTTATGATTTATTCTAGGGTCTATCGTATTTCTTGCGGTTACGTTTATAGAGGTGATACACTATATTAAACTTTGATTCCTTCCAAAAATTTTGATTCCTATTAGTTTCACGTTCTCGTAGCATCCGAAGTTCAAAATAATTAATAGTAAGTTGTATTTTAGTTATCTTTATAACCTCATTTTTTAACATCATTGTATATTTTTTAAGTAGATTGTTTCTTAGGTTAAAGAATTAACTAAGAGGATCTTCTGTTTACAATCTGGTTAAAAGAATTTTAACCGTAATCCTCACTTACGGCCAAGCTCTACAATACAGCTGACTGGTAAGAAAACAAAAAAAGCGTTTTAGCAATTTAAAGTAATTTTAGCAATAATATGTGGCACTGTGTTTTGAGGATTGCTAAATTTTCTTATAATATAATAAATTAACGTAAATAATACATAGTAAAATAATGTATCTTTTTTTAGACTCAGCACAACAATCGGGACTTGTCAAGTTCCAAAAGGACACGGAAAATACCAAACATACATGATTATGGGTGGCCTCGGATAGATCATCTTTATTAAAAAAATGTAACTTTCTATTCTAAGAAAAAAAAACAACATATTTTTTTATTGATGTTGTGCATTTATCTATGCCTTAGTTAAGATTTCCTTAAATGAACACTTTCAGGCAGATGTCTTAAAGATATTATGTTGAAGACATCAGAGATGTTGTGATAAAGACGTCTTTAAGATGTTGTGATAAAGACATCTTAAAGACGTTGGGTTTTGTAACAATGTACGTCTTAAAGACGTCTTTAAGATGTATTTGTGCTGTTTGGGATATTAATTGCTTAAATATTAAAATGCTTATTCTTGTTCTAGATAGTTGTGAAATTTGTAAATTCCTGAATTCTGCAATGTGGAATTTTTCTAAAATCATTCAATTTTGCAGATTCAAAACTTTGATGTAAATTTCTATATCTCTGGATTATATGAATTTGCGTTTTTGTTTCCATCATTTATTTTGGTTTACATAGTTTTAAATCTATCAATAATTAAATTTTCGTATGGGAGGTTAGAATCATCCTGGACTATGAGTTATATGTATATACCTTGTCAACATTAGAAGTTGGTTTTGTTTCTCAAATGAACGACTTTGTATGTATTTGATATTAGAAATTAGACTTTATGTATAATAATAATAATTTTTATGATAATTGCTACAACCCATAGCCTGGAAACCAGGCCCCAGAAGCTATAAGCTTGTGCGGGAGGGAGGGGGCAATTATTATTATTACGTATTATTTCTATACAAACGGTATTATTTCTATACGAATGAAGCTCTTTTATTAAGCTCTTAATCTGTAATTAATTTATTTACTTTATTTATAAATAATTAATTTCTTAATTGGATTACTTATTACTTAATGTTATGCTAAGATTATATTTTACATTTCTGAAGTTTTTACAGTACACAGGTAAATTCTACATATAAATATTTAGGAGCAAGTTCAAATAGTTCTACAAGTAAATTTGGTTGGCAGATCCAACGATATTAGTAACAGTCAACAATATGCATCTCCTGCGAACCTTGCGCCTACGACGAGCTAGCTGGCAGCCGACAGAATTAACTGCGGTTAATAGTTGTCCACCAATTTCTTAATTAACCGGTACCTAATCCGGTAACAGTTACTAAAATATTTAGTGGATTCAGTACACATTTTAAAATCTAGTAGTTCAGATCAAAATGTAAATTTCTATATTAAAATAATTCAGTTGCTTATAAAAAGTTTGTGAAACGAGTGTTAATTTTTAATTACTTACCATGTACAGGCTAAAGGAACTTCTGACTACATAATCATTTTTAAACATTAAATACACTTCTTGTGAAAAAGACTTTTACAGAGCAGAGAATTTAACTGTATTGTTCCATTTTGAAGAAAACTCTCTTGTACAAAACATTTATATTGTTGTCGTTTTTCCGTATTATGTTGTTGTATTTCCTTTTTTATTTCGTTCTCATTAAAGCCACTCCTCACAATGATAATAAAAACTCGTTATTTTCCATTTTTCTCTTTTTTTATATCTAAAGCTTTTTGTAAACACCAAACAGTAAAGAAGGAAAAAAACAGCACGTTTGTTTTGTTGTTTCGAGAAAACCAAAATTGTTTCTGGATTTAGTTGAAATGAGTATAATTAACCTAGTTTGGGAAAAAAATGGGGGTTCGTTTACTGTAAGAGCTTTAGAACGTTTGTTTTATATGTAAGTAGAGCAAAGGCCGTACAGGATGTGGGCTTTTCACTTAATATCCTTAGGGCTAGGGTTGGTGGTCTTCAACCATGTAAACCTAAATCTACAATCTGAGCTTATTTAGAAACCTCTACTAATAGGGGTTGTAGATTTTTCTTGTTACTTATGCGGAATTCAGACAAAGAATAGCTTAATTTAAATTAAAACAAAAAGAGAAGTTTTCTTCTGTTTTCTGAGCTTTTGCTATTCTATAGATATAAGCACAAAAGTATCTAACAATGGTTATAAGTACAGAATATACATGGACGTCTACAAATTAAAAGTCATTACATATTTTGATGTACCGTAAAGTTAAGTTAAAAAAACAACTAGTTTTTAACCTTTGGCCCTAGTTATATTCTAGACTCGACTTATACTTTAGAGACAAATGCTAGAATACAAAATCCTCGAGGAGATGTAAAAATCCGACAATTTACTAATTCCAAAGTGTACTCTTCTAAAATTGAAATATATATAAATAATGTTGATTTTTTTAATTGTCTCTCTTTTGAATGTCGTTAAATTGGGTTAAACATATTTTAATAATTGTATAAAAGACTTAGGCAAAATTTTTATTGGTGGGAGTCCATCTTGCGGGTTTAGAGGAAAGTTTTGAAAAAGATTTTTCAACAGCTTCTACTTTTGTTAAGGTGTCATATACCAGGCGATACTCTCATCATGAAAGGTCAACAAGAGGCCTTAAACAAACCTAGACAAGCCTTTCGACTCATTCACTTACGAGAATAGGCCAATATCATTTTCTTGAAACAATGACACTGGTGACATCCAGTAGTCGTAAAAGGTTATTACATTTATTTCAACTTAGCTAGGCAAGTGGAGATTCCTTCAACTCCTGGGCAGTTAAGGCTCATGGAGAACACATCATCTAGTTACAAAATTCATGCAGCTTGCTTATAAACATGTCTTCAGGCAAAATTCTTATTGGTCAGAGATTATCTTGCGAATTGAGAAGAAAGTTTAGAAAGAGATTCCCCTGCGAGCCAGCTTTGACTTTTGTTAAGGTGCCAGATACGAGGCATTCTTCTTATTATCAAAGGTCAGCAGGCCTTAAACAAACCTAGGCACGTAAGGTGTCTTTAGGCTCCTTATTCACTTGGGAAAATCGGAACAATAAATGAAATGAAATGATAATGTAACAGAGATGCCATTGTGTAGGGCCTTATTCGCCAGAAAGCTTGATGTATCAGCTTCAAGAAGGGTAATTGCTAGTGGTGTAACCAAGAAAAACGTACCCGGCTACACCATTATCTTACTCTACGAGCCTGAAGATTATATCATACGTACACAATGATTCAATGTCCAATGATCGCACTTTCAAGTTGTTATGAACATAAAACCTTAGTAACATTTTTTGATTAAATAAACTTGAAAATCCGGAAAATTTAGCACTACGGTTTTCTCAGATGTTTTAAAATTTTTATTAAAATTCACACTTGTCAACTAATCGAAAGATTCTTCGTGATTGTTTTTGTACGTGACATAATGAAGATCATGATTATTACATTAAAGATAATCGTACAGTAAACTTAATATTTTATAACTTATTGTTGAAAGGAGTGTCACCAGTTCAGCAGCCGAAATGTGTGTAAGCAACAACTAAATAATAAACAATACAAATATTAGGTGACGGTACAGTTAGGTTAGGTTAGGTTTTATTTCGAATTCATTTTTTATGCTCAGATAAGATTTGAATAATTACTACTATTTTATTTTACATCTAGACTACATGATTATCATGAATATCCACCCTCTACTGGATCACCAGGTTAGTACTGGAGCGATTAACTTAATACGTGCTCACCCGCCGGTACCCTCCCGTCCTTTTTCATACGAGGTCAAGTACCTCGAGAGGGTTCTTTCACCAAGCCTTAGTTGGGGCCACTGCCCGATCGAATCCAACCTCAAATGTGGCAGGACTTGCTTTTTAAGCGGTTTTTCCCACCCCGATCTTCCAGTTATAGGCCTGGTGTGCCCTTGACAGAGACATCTAGACTACAAGCGAACTAACTGTTACGGTCATATGTCTTCCATCTCATATGCAAAGACAATCACATACTTTCATAGTTGAGGTGGCTGAATTCCCCAGTCGTTAATTCTGATATTTCGAGTGGGACCCATAGTTTGTGGATTACAAGCCATGTGCTAATACCACTAGCGTCAGTTTAATTATCATTTAGTAATCATGATGAAAGTTGCAGGATGTCGAGTTTTCGATTTGAAAGTCGAAGAAAGGTCAGGAAGTTCTGATTATTCTAACTTCGAAGAATTTAACTTAACTCCTAGGTACATCATTAGTAATCCCATTGACACTACTTGGCTTGGAATCTAAATGACATTTGCAAAATCCGAAAGACAATATTTTCCTGACCGGTAGAAGAGATCGGCCCGCTCATCAATGTAGAAACCTCATAAGAAGGTGAAGTGCTAACAATGTTAGAATAAAATCTAGAATAATCTTACGTGCCAGATCAAAGGTACATGAATATTATCTGTTTTTTGCTGAAGAACTATAGTTAGAGTTCCTCCAACATTTTTTAGCATTTCGTACCTTTTTTTTCAAATGTCGTTCTGACCTGAATTGCGATAAATTAAAATAAATTATATACCAAGTCTCAGGTCAATAAAGGTGGAGGAGTTAGGTTAAGCACCTCAAAAGAAAAAGACACGACTTCGTAATCTTTGCTTCAATCGTGTATATCTTGACATCCTGCATTTTTCATAAAATTTTTACTTTAATCCAAGAAAGTGATTCTCAATGTTGTTGATAACTCGAAAGTCGTAGTTCTATACAGTACAAGATAATTATTATTTAAATCTCATTCGATCATAAGAAATGAATTGTATAATAGAAAAAGGTCATCGACATCGGCGAGTCTAGATCTTTTTACGTTTTCAATCGACACCGCAACGGTAGGTATTTGGCAATTTAGTTAAATTTTGTCTTTCAGTACGGTCGGTACGGAACAAAAAGAGTCAATAAGCTGCACTTTTGATTAATGCTCTGAAACTCGACATGTATAGCTTCTAGGTACCATTAGAAATATTTTTGCCCCATGAGCTCAATAGTGTTCCGTTGGGGTTTTCTGCGAAAAATGTCGTATCCGCATATTTCGAGAGTGTAAAATCGATTGGCAACAATGCCGAACGGATACAATGTGACCGTTTCGTTTAGGTGTGATGCCACCAGTTTGTAAGTTAGTGCTGCAAAAGTGGTGTTTCCACTAAAGTTTTGAAACGGCAGGTCAGCACGGGTATCAATCCCGAGTATTTCGGCAATGCAAAATCTACAAAGAGACAATTTTAAATCGGTAAAAGTGATCGTCAGTGAAAACCATAGCCTCTTGATGAATTATAGCGCAGTAGAAGTTGTATTTGTGAGAGTAGAATAGATGAATTTGTACCAGAGTATCGTTCGCACATGATGTGGACTTGCAAAGATGATTGATGACTGTGTGCGTTGTTTTTCGTTGTGGTTCCATCGATCTTCCCGGTTTCTATCCTATAGAATTGTGCTGCCGATACGATCAAATGAACAGTTCTTCGACTGTTTTATTACTTCGCATTGCCATCCTTTGCAGTGCAAATCGAAACCTACCGCTTTTTTGGATTGTGATGATTATCTGAGGCAGAGGCTACTTGTTTTCCTTTTTTCGATGACATTTCCTTTTGAGGTGGTTCACCGTTTCTACCCTAGATGCTCCATATCGCTGTTTAAATGGCTGAGCATTGCGTCCGTTTTGCAAATTGGATTTGAAAATTTAAACCTAGAATTTTGACTGACATCTCTGCAATTAATTCCTGTCAAAACAGGATGAGAGCCATTTCCACGCTTGCAGTTCAAAATATCAAAATGAGGAGAAAACTATATAAATCTAGTCAACAATCTTCAGTGTTGTAGCTCAGCGAGTCATTCGTCGACTAACTTAAACTTGATAGTCTCTAACTATGGCTCCGACGTTGCCCCAACACTCAAGAAAGATAAATCTCAATAGCGCAGCAACTGCTTGCAACAAACAATAGGGAAAATTACACCTTTGTGAATGTTAGAGATCATTGTGCATATTTTGCAAGGGTTCGTGGAGAAAGTTGTAAAGAAAATGAGAAACTGTACCGTTACGCTGAACAATGTCGCTGTTATTTCAATCCTTATCGATAGCGAAGTGGTGATACAGAAAAGTAAGTGCCATTGTCAAAAGAAGTACTGCAACCGCTTGCATCCAAAAAGGTGCATTCATTGGGAGAAGAGGTTTTGAAGTTTGCGAAAGCATGGCATTTGATCTATGCTAACTTCGTCTGGACTAAGACGAATGACAGAGACTCGGAATTCCTACTCTTGTCGACTGACCTTAACTAAATATCTAAGAAAAGAGACTTTCAGAAACTTTTCAGTTAGTGTAACTGATATGCCATACATTCATAATTCAAGGTTTCGAGACAAGATTTTGAGCATTTTTTCTCAACGTGAGGCGGCAGCGACCGGGAAGAGGTACATCCTTAGAGATGTGCAAGCTTAGAGTATCAATGCTGACCCTGAGGTCTGTGACATTGACACAATGCGCATCTTACAAAATATCCACAAATGTATTGCTGACACGGAAAGATGCTTCACGGGATCATTCAAAGCAGGAGATCAGGTTAATAAACGATAAAATTCACAATAAAAAACGTTAAACAATGACAACCAAAATTATTTGTTTAAGTCATTACTGATAACAACCGACAGACTCCTGCTTGGGGCTCCAAAGTCTCCACTTTGGAGATATTTTGGTAGCTAAATTTATCTGCAACAAATACCCGAAGAATTATGCACAGAATGAAGGACATACAAAATAGTGGTGATACAGGAGTTAACTGATCGTGATGAACGATGCCACATTGAGTTTTGTCAATGTTTAGGGAATGAGAGAGCAAATTTTCATGAACGCCTAAGCACACTTTACTTTACATAGTATGATAAATAAACAGAATTTTCGATATTTGGCTACCAAAAACTCCGTGTAAAACTCTATGAAAGGCTCTTTACATGCTTCAAAAGTGACTGGTGTAGTGTATCATTGTCAAGAATCATCGCCCCACATTTAAAAAAAATACCGAAACAGTCACAGTCAATTCTCAACGATATGCACATATGCTTCAGACAAACCGCAATTTTTTAAACCGCAAATTATAGAAGAAGAAAGAAATCACTTTTTTTTCAACAAAAGGATGCGACCTGGCGCATTACAGCAATGAGTATGGAGATTCTGAAAAAATATTTTGAACAGACTATTTTCTTGAAACAGCCATCTTAATTGTTTTTCGAGATCTCCCGATATTGCTTAGCAGAGTGTTCATAAGTAAGACAAAATATATAGAGGGACTCAAAAGCAATATTCGATAAAAAATTAAAGTTATTCTACAAGGTATACTTCAACGAGTTACTGCAGATTTTGTCCGTTGTTTAGAAGATTGTGTGGAGAAGAAGAGTGAGACACTTAAGACAAACTATATTCAAAAAATATTACTTTTTAGAGTGCCATTTGACATTTCTGTATACAAAAGGCCAATTTTTTCAGGATTAAATTTCTTTTCATTAAAGATATTTTCGCAAAATGGCGTCACCATGCTGAAGTCGATATTCATATCGACTCAGCATCGTTGCAAATTGATGTCGCGCCATCGAATTACGCGGAAGTGACACTTTCCATGAAGAAACAATAACACAATTAAATTTTCAAAAATTTCACACAGTTTTTAAAAAATTATCTCAACAAAAAATTATTTAATAGTACATTTTTTGCTATTGTAAATGGATATATCGAGTTAAAATCAAGATTACTGATATATTATTTTTTAATATATTTCTCAGTTGTTACCAAAAGTTTCTGACATTTAAATACCAACCTTTAAATGATTTTAAGAGTCCACGACTATGCTATAATATACTTATTATTAGGTGTAGGATTTGTATGCACTTAAAAATGCTGAAATATGCATGCACTTTTGCACTATAAAAACGTGAAATATGCACTTAAAAATCATGAAATATGCGTTTATTAGAAATTTTTAATAAATAGATATATGCACTTTCATTATTAAAAAGCACCTGCTTAGCGTTATTTACATTTTATTTACAGAAATTATTTTAATTAGACATCCTATGCAATAATTTAATTAATTATATTTGCTAAACATAGAGCGTTACAGTTCACAATGACGTACATTTTTAAATTTTCAAAAGTAACTATATGCCTATTATCCCTAAATATTGTTTTATATTTTGAGAAACTCAGTTCCACATCGCAAGACGTAATTGGGGCATACTTAAAATTGTTTAATTCTACAAGCGAATAATGTTTTAGCTCGTCTAAAATCTCTTGGCCAGATAATGTATCGTTTATGCTTTTAATTAAGTGAAAACCAGGATTTTTGTCTATAACGGATTTAAATTTTTGTTTTATAGTCAAACCTTTTGGCCACAAACCTACAACACCTAGCAATTTTACATGCTCAAGAGATTCATCTAATGAATTTCCCTGACTTTCTAATTTATGAATTACTTTAGCTAAACGCACAAAATTTGTCAAAACAAACAATAATTCTGCCCTCGCCTCCTTAGTGTTAAAAGCATCCTGTGCGCTTTGTATGCATAGTGCATCGTGTTTATTAAGTTTATTTACAAATGCTTTAATAATATCAAAATAAGTTGCATAATATTCTGCTGCAGAAAACCAAGTACCCCACCTTGTTATTACAAGCTGAGGTGGGAGAGGCACTTCTTGAGCAGTTTCCCTAAATATTTGTATGCGATATGGAGCTTTACAAACAATTTTTTTACATTTGAAATTATAGAGTTTACGTTAGGATATATTTCCCGTACTTTTTCCGCAACTCTATGCATTGCAAGGGCAAGACAAGTTAATTGGATCATTTTTTCGTACAGAAATTGTAAGCCTGCTCCAGGCTTGATCATGTACGGTGCCGCGTCGGTGACGAACAGGAGTACTGTGTTGTACTGTATGCCGTCCGGCCACATAATAGCCATTGAATCAGTAAACAATTTTGCCACAGAACAATGATTGGTGCAATTGAAAACGTCCATTGCTAATAGATAGGATTTGGGATTGTTTTCCGAATTTAAAACGCCAATTATAACGTTAGCTACGTATCTGAAAACAAAAATTTGATTTTATTTTATCGAACTACATAATTAGTCGGTTACAAACTATTAGCGCAAAACAGTTATTTAAAAAAATTATATTTTAATCAAGCAAAAATATTGTTGTGATTAAATATGTAACTAACAAAATAGAAAATAAAACATCCGTAAATTTCTCTGCTGTCTTTAATTAGTTAAATGTTACTAACAAAACGAAGGAAATGAAGTTTCTACGCACCTTCCAGTAGTGTCAGTAGATTCGTCAATGGAAACCCATATGTAGTTATTCGCTACATGTTTTCTAATTGATTTTATGCTCTCTTCGTATAGACGAGGTAAATAATTTCTCCTGAGTGTATACTCGTCGGGTATTGGCATTTTTGAAATTTCTTCCAGCAAATTACGAAATACTGAGTGATTAATTTTACTTAACGGGATAGCTGCAGCCACTAATGCACTAAATAGTTTTTTATTAAATTCGATCGATTTGCTGGACTCACCGCGGTAATTATTAAGATACCCCGGTAACAATGTTTGTTTTTTTGATTTCAGGGCAACACACTTTTGATGTCGAACCGTGTTTAGATATTGTGAGACTTGAAAGCGTTTCGTTGCAGTCACTTTATCGTCGCACACTGTACAATACAACACCTTATCGTCAGTTGTAAGAACACTGAATTCCTTAACATAACTTCGAAGTGTAACAGACACAGACCGTTTTTCTTTACCCATCTTTACACTCTAAAAATTCAAACTGAAATGCAGTTTGCAATTTCTGAACTGTCTTAATTGAAAGATTACAAGATTAGTAAACAAAAGTACAGGCAAATTTTTCTATGAACAGGAAGTTGTCAAAGGGTCTTTGGAATTTCTTAATACCTATTTATCACAATACCGCAGGATGTAAGTATTTAAATTTTAGTTGAAACTTTTTCTTTCTTAGAAAATATTAACAAGTACACAGATGGTTAAGGCAGTAAAATATTTTAAAGCCTAGTATTTAATAATAAGCTTAAATTATGGGTTTCCCCTAGACTCAACTAAGCCGCCCTTGGTTGGTTGTCTAAAATGCTAAAATTATTTAAAAATATTAGAAATTTCATAATTAAAGCACGTAAAACGCTCAAAAAGTGGTAAAATATGCACACTCGTTCAAAAATGCTAGAATATGCATGCATTTATAAAAAACATCTAAATATGCATTTATATGCACCTTCAAATTGACATATGTGATTCATATGGGGGTTAAACATGTAGAAATATAACTCTGCATATGTTTGCTATAAGCAGAAAAAACATGCAAATGCATAGAAATCCTGTACCTACTTATTATAGTTGGCTGTGTTCAATTATAATTATATGCACTATGGTGATTAATCACTACTAGTTAGTCGGGGAGCATACATGAGTGGCTACCAGCGGTGATTAATGATTAATTACTACTTAGTCGGGTTGCAACCTGCCTAAATTCGATATGGTCATTCGGACTCGATGACACACGTTTTTTGAAAACTCCGCAACCGGGCGGAGAGCGCCCGTCGTTGCGGGATGGTCTTGACCCTTAAAAAGCGATTTTTTCGTATAATTTTAAAACATCAAAAACGCACTACTTTTCAGTGTGCATCGTCATAACTTCGTCCTGGATGAAGCTAGAAAGTTCAATTTTGTTTCAAAAAATTCTCCCATGGCGGTAGATTCAATGTACTATCTATTAAGGTTTAGTTTCGATAGAAAGAAAGTCTGAGAAAATTACAATTTTCATCATGCGAAAAACCTTTTTATTACGAGAAATAGACACCTATCTAAGAGACTATATTTAGTAAAAAGTCCAAAGAAGTTTTTGGTGACCAGATTATTGCAAATTATGCAAATTACAAAATTTGCTTCGCGATAACGATGAAGTCTTCATACTCTTAACAATCAGCGCTGGCATTACAACGTATTATTGCTGTAGATTATAACATGAATCGGTGTACACCTATCGGCTGACTTTGGCCCAGCTGGTGACCACAATTATTCAACCAAATATTAAAGACTTATCAAGTCTTTAGCTTTTTTCTGGTTTAGAATTATTTGGTACTATACTAATAGATTAGCACCCTTTGCATTAAAGTATTTTCAAAAAAGAATGTAGGGTTAAGAGAATCAAAATATCAAGATTAAATTAAAGATAAAAAGTATGTAATGATGGTATACTTAGATTAATCTCCATTACTCTAACAGTGCTTAATGGATGAATACAACTGTTCTTATTTAAGTCTAAAAGTAAGTGTAGTGAAGGCTTTTATTTTTATTGTCCCCTCTTTCTCATTTTATAGCTTTTAATTAAGTCCATTAGGTCTACAGCCATTAGGTTAACTTTTGATCACATAATCCTCCATAAAACTTAATAAGTCTTACCACAGCAAGGTTTTCAGGCCGCTAGATTCCTCTTTCAGCAAACATTAACCTTCAATATTGATGCAATAAAAAAAGAAAGTATGCATAGGTAGGTACTTGTATTTCCTATAGTGCAAAATTTGAATAATTTTGCATTTCTTTTTCTCTCAACCACTCGGGGAAAACTCTCAAAGCTTAAATAAAAAGAAATTAACCGGAAAAAGAAACATTTCGAAAAATACGTTTTTAATAAAACTTCTCCATCCAATATAAATCCACCGAAACACGCTATGCATTATAAGCCAACATTTAGCAGCGAAGCATTCACCCCCCAAAGAGTTAAATCAGTAAGGGCTTGAACTGTTCTGCACCTGCACCCTATATTTAATTCCACTCCATCTACCCATTTTGTTCCTGAATGCCTCAAATTATAATCAAACCAATTTTCACGACAATACAACACCTATTCTAGTGAAACATGGCTGTATTTCCTGAATAAGCTCGAGAAACACGTCCTTGAGGATCTTATGTATATGTATATAACTACGGTGTGGTGTCGAAAGATTCGTATTTATCACGCACAGGAAAATGCAAGAAGAAAATGCGAGTCACTTAAGTTTTTCTTCTTTATTTATTTTCATATAAAGCTTACCGAGGCACTCTTGGTTGACGACTACGACGACAGTTTAGTTTTTAGTATTTTTTGTTATTTTTTTCCTCTCTAGTACTGCTACTTCTCTAAAAGAGACGCGGCGCCTAGAAGAGCTGGAATATAGTGAATTATGGGGTCCTTAGTGGAAAATCCTCTTCGAAATCAAGAAAATCCGTTTCGACTAACACAAGCTTAACGCAGCAAAATTTAAGTGTTTCCATTTGAGAAGACCTGAGGGAGTTTTAGCAGCGTGCATTTCCATACAATAAATACGACCTTTCGACGTTTTAAAGGCAGCCTCTATGCATCTCGTTAAAGTAATACGGGCATGTTTGCCGAGTAAAGGTGCTGTGTTTGCGTGAAAATTGGTTTAATTATAATTTGAAGCAGTGAGGGGTAAAAACTGGAACGCGGAGCAATTCAGCTAGTACTACCTCTACCTACGTAATTGCTTTCCATTAGCAAACACTCGGCCAGGCTTTTTTTTCTGTTTATAATATTTTATTAATTGCAGAAAATAATGTTAATGCCTCTACTTAATTTTAAATTAACCCTAGTTTATTTTCGCAGGGAAATTCAAATGGGAAGAATAAGGTAACAGATGGGAAGAATTATGTTTTTAAGAATTTTAAATTTACCTGTATAAGGTTTTTTTTGTTTAAACTTGTATAACATTTAAAATTATAATTAGAGATCGGAATTTTATGAAAAGAATATGTTCCGGCAACCACGCTTTGTTGCGACCTTGTCACACGACTTGGAATTGCTAAGTCAGCATCTACTTCAATCGTATAGCTTGTGAGGCAAGCTTCGACTCAATCCGACTCTCGAAAATCTAGGTCTCCATGCAGCTTGGTGAGGTTTGAATAATTTTATGTAATTTTTATTGTTAATACATATTGATACGATAATTATTATTTATTATATTATTTTTAAATACTATTAGACACAGATGCTATCGTAACAAAAATCAAATACACAACTTACTTACTTACCTTTAATTGAAATAAACACTTCGGCTAAATATAAAACTGTGAAAAGTCTAACTCTCTACAAATTGAGACTCTTTCAGACGGATCGCTTTTATGGTTTATCGTATCCTTATAATGGGCAAACAATAATAAAAAACATATAAATAAAATAAATTCTAAAATAATAATAACACAACTTAATTTTTAATTAGCATATACCAAAGAAAAACAAGCAAAACAAAATGAAAATTTAAAATAAATACCAGCAAAATAGATATTCTTTTTAATTATGAATTTATTTTTAAATATTGAAATGCAACAAACAAAAATCTGATTGCTAAATTCTATCTTTTTAATTCTATCATTTATTTTTAATTAATCCCAAAATAGTTGATCAATACGTTAGGTATCATCATATTTCTAAATTACTAAAAATTAAACTAATTATTATTAAAACTCACGTATTTATTTTAATTCCTTTTTTAAATATTTGACACCACAAGACTTCTAACTTTATTTTTATTAACTCCCTTTGTGTCTGCTTGGTTACTTTTATTAGTCTCGACAAATACATCAAGAAATTGTGTCAACGACCTTTTTGTGTTTTATTTACCAATTTATTTATGCCCCACAACAAATGTGTACTTCTTGAAAGATGAAATTGTAAGAGAGTTTGTTACAAAAATTGGCCGTGCTTTTATATCTTTTTGCCGAAACAATTGAATGTGATATGATTTTTGCAGAAAACAAAATGACATTTCTAAATATTCTTAACCATATTTTTATTTATAAATCTTAATTAACACTTAAACGAATTAGATAGATTTATAGGCAATTAAATTCCGAATTCAATGATATATAAGTTGTATGAAATACCAAACTTAACCTTGCAACTAAATGTCGATGACATCCTTATCTCCTTAAAACTTTTGATTAACTTAATTATTTAAAAATACTTTTTCCCGCCTTCCTATCTTCACAAATTTAAAGAATATGATCTTAGTAACATTATTTATATGTATTTAGATGACAACAAATTCCAATAATAACCCAATTACAGTATTTTAATGAACGATACAAAGGCGCAACATAATTACATGTTGTTATAAGATATCAACAATAAAATGCGGCTCTCTTAAAATCTTTTAATGACTTCATTGACTTATTTTTACGCATTGCTCCAACAAATGATATTCTTACAGAAGCAAACAGGCATAATAACGTCAGATACCAAATAGATGTATCGACAGGTTTTACTTTTTTATTAACCAATATAATTGATGACCGGAGGTAAGATTATTCCAAATAGACATCGCTATAAGTATTAAAATTGTTATTAGATTATTCTATTTTATGAAGATAATTTCATTTTTGTCAGATCCAAAAACAAACATGAATTGTTTCTTTATTAACAATCATATTTCTTACTACTTTATATACAATTTATTTTAATATGGCTGCCAAAGTAAACTTAATTTAATTATTAAACAAGACTACAAAAAGAATGTCCTACATTTGAGTAATCAATGAATAAAGCATTACTATACACCCTTGAAGTTTAATAAACTTTTATAAACTTTATAAAGTTGTTTTATATTGGATGAAATAAATGAAATAAAACTATAAATCCATAAACTCAAAATAATTTATCATAACTAGTCAGGATTAATTTAAAAAGTCCATTAAAGATTGTTCAGCCCAGTCATAATTTTCTATTGCGCCAATAAGTGCTTAAAGTACTTATCAACAATTTACAGAGTAACTATTATAATTTGACAGTTACTGTTTTCGAGTCATCGAGTAACTAACGGAGTGTAGATGTAGGTAACGATATAAATTAATTTAAAAAAATCAATGGTTTTAATTTTTTAAATATTTTTTGTTTCCTAGATTACCTGAACCGCTGCATGGGAACTATACTATACAAACTATAGAAACTACGAACAATTTACGCTTTAAGGACTACATTTATATGTAGTCCAGTAGATCATATACTTCAAAAGTTTTTTCACGTCATTGTAAAAAATCAACTTTTCAGAAAAGGAAGAAACCGTTATATTTCTTAACAGGAAGCATCATTTACCACCAGACTGCACAGAATAGTTATTCTAACAATAGGTTAATTTATAAGTATAATTCAATTTTATAAACAATACTATTAAAAATGATTTATCAAAAACTCTTAGTAACGGAATTTAATACATCGTACGCTCGCACTCTCACTGCATGTTGTCTTGGGACGGCACATAACTCAATAAATTTTATTTATAATAATAATTGCTACTACCCATTACCTGGTGAACCAGGCCCCCGAAACTATAACGCTTGTGCGGGAGGGAGGGGCGATTATTACTATTGCACAGGCCCAACGTGCGGCTGCAGCCGACTTAACAGATGGTATTAGCACAAATCCCACATATGTGTTACAGCTAAGGTGAACTGCAGAAAACCTTAACCAGATCTGCTGGTACCGGGAGTCGAATTCAGGCCGCTTGGGCGAAAGTAGAGCACGATAGTTCCTACACTACCAAGGCTAATGGTAAGTAATATCGTGGCATGCGCATGAGCCACGATACATTTACTTGTCTCCATTACCGCCAGGATTACTTTTGAGGTTGTTCATATTTTCATAACAACCACAGTCAAACGCCAATCTGGTCTTGTTAGTTGTCGCATTAGTCTCAGTCAGTGTTGAGTTCATCAACGCTCTTATTCTGGTTAACGTATTACCCTTATTATAATCATTTGGCGGAAGGGGAGCGCCATTGTCGTCATATCTAGAGTTCCTGTATAATAATAATAATAAATAATAATAATAATATAGTCATTCATTAAAAATCCCACAGAATTACATATGCCCATGAACTATGTGGGGAAAATTTGAAACTGGACTAGGAGTCCATCTCTCAGAAGAAGGAACCCGACGGATATAGTTCTGGTTAAATATTTCAAGAAATAATACATTTAAAACTTTGTTTGGCACTGTTTAATTTTATTTTTATAAATTCTAATTAATGTTATTCCATGGGTAAAGCATAAAGCACTAAAATCATTTTTTAAATAAAACATCACTCCATTGGAAATTTGACTTAAAAATGCAATTGTTTTCGTTATTGTCACTTTTACATTTGTCAATTTAACATTAAAAAATGTCAATATGAAAAAAACATTATGAAATTAAATTTCCAATATTTCCATAGTGGCAATTTTTTGGCAATTTTGGCAATACAATATTTTTTATTTTGCCAATATAGTTCCTATATTTCAATTGTATTTCACGAATTTATTTATCTAAAATAAGCTATTATTTAAAATTTTCCTTCTTGGCAAAAGTCTGAAAATAGTTTGGTAAAAGTAAAAGAGCATTAATGAGAGGAATTAAACCACATAATTATGCTATTCGTAAACTACCCATAGAAGAGCTTATTTACTGTAAGCTTTTAACATTACATCTATAAAATTCACTCTATGAGAGTATTACTTTAAAGGTTATATACACTCTACTGTAAGTGTAATATTTATTCTGAAATTTCCTCTAACTAACTTACCTAGCAATAGTTTTTAAGTAGTACTAATTAGATGGATCTGTACAAGATAGAAACATGGTTCACTAGAGTTCATTTTCATCACTAATGTTCCCCTGTGCAGTGTACCCGAATGGCTACATTGATTTATTATAATTAGCTACATGATTCGTTCATTAGTTTGTATCATTTATTCTTAAACTATTTTAGCTAAAGTTCATATTTACTTAGTTCTGCAAATCATAATTGCATTTATAATAATATATTTATTTAAGGTTAAATAAACTCAAAGATACAACTTATTAAAATTTAAAATTTAGTTTTGCATACCTAATATGAAGAAATTGTAAAATTAGTTTCCCACGGGAATTAGAAATTCTAAAACGTAAAATATTTCCCTTTTGCTAAAACTTTGAAATTCTATATTTTATTCAAAATGATGATTCTTTCATATGTGATAAGGCGACGTCCTGCAAGGCATGCGGAATTGCATTTTTCTAATACTAATCAAAAGAAAGTAAGTTTTGTCTTAGGGTTTATAAAACACACGTACACTGTTAATTTAATTAAGTCTGTTTTGTCATCTATACTGTTTTCCAAGTCTCTTCCTTTTTACATAGAATTTTAGATTAAGACAGTTCTGATTAGGTCCTCAAGAAAGAAGGAACTCACTTTCGGTTTAAGTTTTATAATTTTTCAATTTTCAATTATTTAAGTTCAATATATTACTTCTTTCTACGTGAAAGTAATAAAACTTCAATAATTTATGTTGGTTGTGTATAATGTTAGTTGATTTACTAATTTAATTAACGATAATAAATAAACTCGTCTTTAATTAATAATTATAAACTGTGTTTATATTATTTGGATTACCTCTCTTCCTTTCTGTAAGAAAGCGAAATTATAAGGTAAGTGCACTCTTTTATTATCTAGCCTAGCACTTCAACCCCTGGCCTCTGACGACGACGCTATCAACTATAATTTATACTTAAGTTTTCAGCTTAGGGGTATGTGCGGTGAGGGTTACAGCAGCTTGTCTAAAATTTTTGCGATGAAACGCAATAGATAAGTCAAATACATGTTGTATCCATTTGCAGCATAAGAAATAGCTTGATATTAGATATTTTCAAAACATATTTCAGCAATTAAAATTATTCCTCATATAGTTGAAAATGTCGGCTTAGCTCTAATATATATAATATTTTTATAACAAAAAATAAAATTTTAATTTTATTTTAAATAAAAAATACATCTTTAAAATGCACACCAACCTGACACTGACAATGATGGTCTTCTCATGCATTAACAATGGAAGCGACCGATATTTTTAAACCAGTTTCATCCCAACCACACTGTTTAACCGCACAGAATTAACTGATAATAATCTAGATTGCACGGTTGGTTTTTACTTGGGTAAATAAAAAAGAATCTAAACCAAGTACGTTAGTAGCGTAGGTAAAAAGGAAAAATTGCAAAATGGGTAGGTGGGTAGGTTAGGATAGTCGTTTGGAGAATTAGTGAAGCATGCATTTATACATAATACATTCTTTCTGATAAAAATAGATTAATCCAATTCAGGTCAGACATTTAAAAGCCGAAATGCTAAATCCTTAAACGGGCAAGACTGTATGCGTATTTTTTAAAAAGGATGTAATATATTCATGAAGAGTGTCAGTTGATGGTTAGAAAATGCCATTCGTTGTTGATTTGAAAAATTGGCATTTTGCCAATAAATTTGAAATATATTGTTTACAGATGCAGACGTGTCTGCATAATTCAAGTATTTATGGACTCGATTATAAAGAAAGGACTGGTTATTTCGCAATGAAGAATATTTGACATTTACATAATATTCTAAGACATAATATCGTTAAACTATATGTAGGTCTGACTGAGTGACAGATTTAGATAAATTGGGCAGGAAATCATCAAAGTTAATCGTTAAGTTTCTCTATCTTCTAGAAACATCTAATAACATAAGTTTAACACCATTAAGAACAGAACTAATAAGCATAAGAATATTAGTTTCCAGTTTTAAACCAAGTTGTACCTATTATAAAATTATTTTTGCACGCGTGCGATTAAATATGCCATTTTAATTGTCAGCTTGGAAGAATCATAAAGCGGTATTTCTAATCTCGGAAAAATGATAGCATATTTCACAACAAGAGATGAAACATCTGTTTTTTCGTGAGATGCGAATTTGCTCATTCACCACTACGCACAAAAAAACAGATTTGATCTTGATTCGTAAATGCCATTTTATTTGCATTATAATTATAGAACAGTTAAATTAGAAAATACAAACGTCTTTTTTAGTCATAATCAAAACGAATAATACGAAAATTACTATGTGCAAGCTATTAGCCCAGTTTTTTCGGCAGTAACGACGAGAAATTGTCGTAAAACTGACATCATTAAGTCACACACAGCCCAAAGACGTCAATATAAGACGTCATTAAAACGTCCTATACAAAGGACGTTTGTATAGGACAAAACATCTCTATATTGAGACCACCTGCTTAATATGACCAGTATTCCTTGGCCCCTGTTAAAATAATATTTTTTTAATGAAACTTGTACGTATTGTATTGTACATCCAAAAGACGTCGTTTTCAAAAATGTCTATGCACGTCCCATCATAAGACGTCTTATGGACATCATTTATTAGTCATATGACGTCATCGGCCAATATTGATTTAATAATAACGTCATTATAACCTCAGTGTGCTGGCTGGGGCATGTCTCAGTTTTTTATTCTTATATGTAGTGCAGTATAGGGTATAAAGAGGCACTTTAGTCCCTTGGTTTATAATAAAATATTCTTTTAAGTAAATTCTAAATAGAACCGTGTTTGTTTCTTGCTTTGTGCAACTTTCAATTTTTATTAGATTTTTTATCAATGTCGCATCAATGTAGGTAGTACTAGTACCTCAGACTTGCTCTTCTCTATGCTGGTAAAATATAATTGCAAATTACAGGGAACTGTAATTATAAATTATTGTTTAAGTATTTAGTGACAAATTGTTATGAATTCTATATGAAGCAAAGACTTCATGTTATAGAACGGTACCAAAAAACAGAAAAGATTACCTTTGAATTGATCAAAGAACTGGATTTTGTCAAACGGAAAAATGTATCATGCATATTGCATGAATTAATAGAGAATTTTCTAATACATCAATAAAATAAGAATTGGGTTCATACGGGAAATTCTAAGGTTATGTTAAAAAATATGGAATCATCACGTTTAATAGATTATAAATAAGAGCTTATGTAGCTTTTATACAATCTTAGTACACTAAATAAATAAGCTCATCCAAATAAAAGATTTAATATGCACAGCAGCAAACTTAAGCTAAAAATTAAAAAAATCGTAGAAACAAATGAAAATGGTGCACCATCACAGTCACGTAGGGCGTTCAAGAGGTTAAGGTTTTGGTAGCTTTATATATTCTGATACGTAAGGTTATTGTATTAAAGGGTAGCAAACGATGTGGAACAGGTGCAACCTGTTCTGTGTTCTCGTAATATCTTAGATTAGATTAGGGTGGGATGGGTTAGGTTAGATTAAGTTAAGTTAATTTAGTTTAGGTTAACCTAGGTCAGGGTTGAATTTGGAATTTTTTGGTTCAAAATGTGTCAGTCTAGTTTTCAATAGGGTGGTTATTTTCTCTTTCTTTAAAATATTAGCGCAAAGATAGTTTTGCATCCCTTAGTTAGTTATTCTAATATAGTCTAGCAGAGTCTGAAAACGTGCCTAAGCAGCGGGCTTCGTCCCCAAAAGCTCCTTATGGTGTTTTATGTTTGTTAACGTTTCGAAATTACAGTTTTAAGAATAAAACAATAATACGGTTTGAAATGTACGAATTAGTGCTTCCGATACCGTTTTGTGTTTTTGTTCCGTTTACAGTTCAGGAAAGCCTATAGTCGGAGAGCTAGCGAACACGACCGCTTTACAACTCCGTAATGGATAAAATCTCTATCTGTATTCATAGTATATGAGTAGGAAAGTCCTTGCCTGGCAAGGCATCCCCTCTGATTTATGGACGAAGAGATCAAATAGTGTAGTAAAAATGTTACATTTAAAACACATATGTAATGTTTTTTTAATCTTTATATGAATCAAAATACTGAAATAAACGATACCAAACTTGCCAGACAAGTATTCCTCTAATTAATTAGTGCCAGATTAACACTAATTAATTATTAAAAGATTTCAAGTATAAGAGCATTGTGCACATATAGGCAACCAGTTATACATAAAATAGCGTAAATTTATTATTTTTTTAGGGATGAAATCAGTGGACTCTTGATCTGTCATTTTGGAATCACATTATACAAGGATCAACTATACTTAGTAAAAAAACACAGACATTACACTTGAATAGTTGAAATACTTGAAATCTTTGAATAGTTAATTAATTAGTGTTGATCTGACAATAATTAATCAGAGGAATATTTATCTGGCAAGTTTGCTATCGTTTTCTTTCAGTATTTTGATTCATATAAGAATTAAAAAACCATTACATATGTGTTTAAATGTAACATGGGGATGCCCTGCCAGAGAAGGGTTTTCCTACTCATATACTATGAATAGGAATACACATAGAAAAAGAGATTTTATCCATTACGGAGTTGTGAAGCGGTCGTGTTCGTTGGCTCTTAGACTACTAGGCGCTTTATATTACCGTTTAATATTTTGTGTTAATACCGAATTAACAAATAATCCAGTGTGCCGTTAGTTAAAGATTAATGGTGAAAATTCAATTTTGAATTGAAAGTTAAAGTTTAACGTATTGGTTAACGAAGTCATAATTAATCCCGTGTGCCGTTCATTACCTATTTAAGAAGGGAATTCATTAGCAATTTGAATTTTAAAACTAATAACCTTCATCATTGGTTTTTCCTTTTAATATGAATAGAGTGGATGCATGTGCAGAATTTGTGTCGGATCTAAATATTATTACGTTGAAACAATACAACCTTCTGGTAACGAAATTTGTCTAACAATAAAAAAAACTTGTAAATAACAGACGCATTATTGGGATTAAGTATATGAGTTTAAGATTTTTAGTATTGAGTGGCAAGTGTCGAGTTATTTCAGATATAAATCCAGCAAACATCAGTTTTTAAAATTCAGTTACTATTTGCAGCATCTTTACCAGAATTCATAGTTCTTCTTGTTCTACATATGTTAGATGTTTGGTGTCTACAGTTTATTGTGATTTAAAGTGAAACAAAAGGCATTATAGTGACGTGAGATTTTATGTGTTTAAGTAGATTCTTCGATCTATTTTGGAATAACTGATGAACATTATTTTTAAGTAAATTTGTTAGTAAGATGTTTGTACGTATGTATTACTTTAAAACTCTTGTCACTGATTATACACTCGTATCATTTTAAATACAATATTGCTACATTGTTTATAAAAACAATACTTTTTTGCTTTATGAATAAATTACATTTGAAACTAGTTAGGGTTATGATAATGTTGTCTCAAGCACTTGTGGAAGTTATCAAAATACATTGACCAATCTGACTGATTACCATTAGTTATTGAATTCAATCAATTTAATCAGAATTCTTTTTTACTTGCGGATTTTGATAATGTATTCTAATGACTTACAAGTAAATGGCGCCCATATTCCTTATTATTTATTATTATTGGTTTATTATATAAACCTTATTTTTTCTTTACAATCTATAACCTTAAGAGATCAGTACCTTCGCCCTGAATGATAATTTGTTAACAGATTAAAAAGATTTTTCGCCAGTGTATTAAAGTACAGTAAGTATCGTTCTTGGTTTTCAGTAAGCATTTTACTATTTAGTTTTTTCAGTGGAGTAACAAAAAAGCGAATGTTACAACATATACAGGGTGTTCTAAAAAGGTGTTGCCAAACTTGAGGGGGTTATAGCGGGCATTGCAGTGAAAAATGTTTGTATATAAACCCCTAGTAGGAAATGAGCCGTTTTGGCCCTGGAGTATTTTTTTGTTCAATAACGTAATGTTAACTCGTTGATAAGACTTCGATATCCAATTATTTTTTTATTGAAGATAACGCAAACAATGATTAGAAACAAAATAAACAATTTTGTGATAAGCATTTTTCAACTGGATTTCCTACACACGATGTTGTTAAAAAGTAATGGTTTCACATTTGTTCGTGTGTGACAAACTTTTATGATTAAACTGTCAGAATGGTCGAATTTACGTTTGAAGAGTATGCAGACATGCATCTTATTTATGGCGAAACGAAATGCAACGCTAGAGAAGCTGAGCGTTTTTATACTTAACATTTTCCGAATCGCCGACATCCTTGCCGAACAACATTTTTGGCAATCCATCGTCAGTTAAGAGCAACAGGCAACTTTAAACCAGATGTAGGAACCGGAGATCCACGAACTGCACGGACAGTGGCTTTTGAGGAAGAAGTTTTGCATCGAATGAATGCTGCTCATCAACAGTGTGGCGGGTACTTCAAGAGCAGCTATTGCACCCTACCCACCCTCGAAAAGTGCAAGCACTAGGTCCACAAGGATATCAGTCACGGGTACAATTTTGCGAATGGATTTTGCAACGTATTGCAAACCAAGCGGATTTTGGTTCGCTTATTTTATTTACCAATGAGGCTTGTTTTACCAAGAACGGGTGCTTCAATAATCGGAACAGCCACATATGGAACGATCACAAAGCTCACACCGCATGGAGCAGAGCACATCAAAACCAATTCGCTATTAACATATGGGCCTGCATTGTTGCCGACTTTTTAATTGGTACGTTCCTGCTTCCACCTCGGCTCAATGGTAACATCTACCTAAATTTCTTGTAAGACGTACTTCCTGAGCTATTGAACAATGTAAACGTTCCTATGGGTATACGGGATAGAATGTGGTTCCAGCATGACGGTGCACCTGCACATTTTGCCCATACTGTGCCGGCTCACCTTAATCAACAATTTCCTGGGCGATGGATCGGAAGAGGGGGGACCTATCAGGTAGCCACCGCGAAGTCCCGATTTAACTCCGTTGGATTCTTTCCTCTGGGGTTACATTAAGTCGCTGGTCTATGAAACTCCTGTAGCCACCTAAGAGGAACTGTTGGGGAGAGTGATGGCAACCTGTCTTTTCGTGCAGCAAGATCCACACATGTTTCAACGGGTGCGCGCTTCCATGATTCGACGGACAAATTTATGTAAACCGGTTGGGGGCCGCCATTTTGAACCTTTATTATAATTTTATTTTTTTGTATTATCTTCAATAAAAAATAATTGGATATCGTAGTTTTTTTATTATCAACCCGTTAACATTACGTTTTTGAACAAAAAATACTCAAGGGCCAACACGGCTCATTTCCGACTAGGGGTTTATATGCAAAGATTTTTCACCGCAATGCCCCCTATTACACCATCAAATCTGGCAACACCTTTTTGGGACACCCTGTACATACAAACGACCTATCTGCCATGTTAGTTCTTTCATTAATAGAGGTAATTCACAATCTAATGGTACCTGCTCAATGATTGACAGTTAGAAAAAAAAATGTAGTCAAAATTTTCATTTTACACAAATATGAATGAAAAGGCCCTTTTCGATAGTTAAAATCTTATTAATTTATCCTCAACTGTGAGGCATCGAATGGTAATTGTGCCACTACATCCTAAAAATATCATACATGATTTAGTTACTTCTGTCAAAAGGAGAGGTGTCATTTCATTTATAATATTGTCATTATTAAAGCTCGTATAAAGCTTTAAGAAAATTTAAAACATTGAATTGCTAATACGAGGGTGGTTCAAATATAAACCGGAATTTTTGAATAAACGCGCGAAGAAGTTAGTGTCGTTAAAGTGGCTGTACTGGATGTTAGATTGGTCTGTTATAAAGCGTAGAGAACAGCTGGGACCGCGTAATTTCGCTTGTCAGTGTAGTTGTAGCCATGAGTGAGAAGGACGTACCAGTGTCTGTTGCGCAACGCATTATTATTCGTTTTTTGGTCAAAGATAATGTAAAAACCGCGGAAATTTATCGAAATGGCCGAGAAGTGGTGGCAAACTTGCCACATGCGCGGCGCCCCAAAACAAGCGTTACCGATGAGAACGTCCGCGCTGTAGAAAAACTCATTTTGGGAGGCCGACGCATTACTGTACGCGATATGGCTGCACAAGTGGGCATCAGCATAGGCAGTATTGAGCAAATAATTCATGAACGGCTCGGTTACCGCAAATTATCAGCCAGATGGGTGCCAAGACTTTTGAATTTTGACCAGAAATTCACACGCTGGGAAGTTTGCACGCGTCTCCTGCAGCGATATGCAGACGAAGGAGACAATTTATTGTAGCGCATATTCACCACAGACGAGACTTGGGTGCACTACTATACTCCGGAGAGTAAACGCGCGTCTATGGAGTGGAGGAAGCAAGAGGAAGGCGCGCCAGTTAAAGCGAAGGTTACACTGTCAACGGGAAAGGTGTTGTGTACCGTGTTTTGGGACATGAGAGGAGTAATTGCGGTCGATTTTCTCACTGAACAACGAACTGTGAACGCGCAGTATTATAGTAACCTTCTAAAACACACGGTGAAACCTGCCTACAGATCGAAACGACGCGAGATTCCAATCCGAACTGCGATATTGCTGCAAGACAACGCCAGACCGCATACAGCTCGGCTTACGATGGAAACATTGCACGAATTGGGTTGGGAAACACTGGAACACCCTCCTTATAGTCCCGATTTGTCGCCATGCGACTATTATTTATTCGGTCCATTGAAAGCAAAAGTGTGTAGAGTGTGACGGAGACTATCTAGAAAAACTGTAAAACATTTCAGCTCTGTAACTTAATAATAAAATTTTTTACAGCAAAATTCCGGTTTATATTTGAACCACCCTCGTAATTCAATTAATAACAATTCAAATTTGACAGAACAAGAATTTCAAAATGACATAAGTAAATGTTTCAACGTTGAAAAAGGTACCAACCTTAACCTTTTATAATACTTTAGCCTTGCATATACTGCAGTGACAATTCTGTAAGCGTTGTTAATGAAGTGCAACTGCAAGAATAACTGCACCGTTATGCATACCAGCTGAAAACGCATGGGCTTGGTATATTAAGTAATTTGGTATGGTAATATAATATTATATGATAATATAATATTATAGTACCGGGTGATTTTTTAAATTTCTGATCTAGAAAGCCATGACATAATTTTAAAACAAAAGATGCGGAAAACGTAGGGCGTAGTTTGAATCGTTCGATTTGTCACAACTGTCAGATTTCAAAAATGTTGACATAAACATAACCTACTCCAGTGTTTAATAAATGTAAAAGTAAGTAGTCAATTTGTCACATAAATGACATTTGGAATAGCAGTGTGATCAACGCTACGCCCTACGTTTCGGTGACCTTCGATACGGCGTAAAAATCACGACTTACTAGATCAGAAATTTAAAAAATCACCCGGTATAATATAGTATGAGCAAAACGTTACCCCATCAAAGGTGCCTTTGGAACTTTGAACTCATGTGTATTATAACACCAGAAGATTATACAAAATAATCAGAGTTCTTTGACAGTGACAGTTGTTATAATTTTGTGGTGTTATAATACACATGAGTTCAAAATTCCAAAATCACCTTTGATGGAGTTGCTTTTTGCTCATACTATATTTCCTTTCTTTATCGCATCGTTTCACTATTTTTATAAATGCTTTTATATCCCTATACCAAGCCCATGCGTTTCCAACCGGTATATCTAACTCTCACTCCCTAAGTATTCTAAAAAGATATCCCATGCGTCCCCAAGTGCCGCGGCATATATATTAAACCGTCATTCACTCAAAATTCATAGATGGCAGAAATGAAAAACGTAGATTGGACGATATTGCTTATTACAGTCGATATTACAATGGTTCTCAAGTTTTAATGAAATCATCCAACTTTCCCTCGACAGGGATTGGCGTATTCAAAAGATTGAATAAGTATGTTATTTTACATTATATAAGATTTGCAGATGTCACACTAGACACTCTTCGACACTATATTTTGCTTTATTTCGGGTCGGGCACTCTGCAAATCATTCCCAATGTCAAAAAGTATTTGAGAATGCCTTTCAACCTTGAGACTTTCAGTTCATTGAGTTCGTGTAAAACTCTTCCGCTGCTGTTACTACTCAACTCAGACAATCTCATGGTTGCTAGTTACCGTAATGCAAAATGAGAGTGTTAACTACGATTAAGAGATAAAAGAAAGTTTGATAGGTTTTCGAGGTGATTTAGTTAAAAAAAATTTTTTTGCAAATACAGAGTCAAACTACACATTCTATTTTTGCATTATGCATAACATTGATAATCTGTTAGTAGAACAATGTATCTTTTACTACAGTTCTACTAAATAAGATCAAATCTATTTGTACTTACATTTTTTCGTAGTGTTTCCGACTTCTGCTCCACAATATAGATTCTGCAATAAAATAAAAAGAGTAAAGTAAAAAATACTATTGTAGAAAATCAGAATTATTTTAAATTACTACAATTACTTTGAGGCATAGTTAGAACGAAATTAATATTTGGAGAGGCCTAATAAAAATCATTGCAGAACTGATGAACATATTCTTTCCTTATTATTTACATCCACATAGTAAAACATTAATAACAAAAAAATGTATATACTTGATGCATGATTCCTTTTTTGTCCTTTACTGCACAAAGTTCTGTACAATGAGAATAGTACTGTTTTATTTTCTCTCTCTCTAATTAAACAAGTAGAGTAGGTACTGTAAAAAACATCAGAGGAGAAGAAAAACGCAGAGAAGTGGAAGGAACATCTAAAGAAAGACAAAATGTTAAACAAGGCTTAATAGGGCGTAGCAGAAAGAAATGCAGTCCAACCCAATGATTTTACTGATGCACTTACAGAAAAAAAGTTTTGAAAGGTAAGAAAAATAAACTTGATAGTGAGGATCTTTTCAATATCAACTCAAACCTTGGAACTTACAAATGCCCAAAGACTCTTGGAAAGGCTTTAAGGAAGACCAATGCTGCATTAGCTGATAGCTCTGATAAATGAACAGCACGCTGAGGCTAGTAACGAACTTTTTAAAACCAAAAAAACTGGATCTTGCATACAATTGTGTATCACACGGTTATGGGCATTAGAAAAGCTTTTTAAACGGTTTTTTAAAATGAGTTTGAAATATAACGTTACGTAAGCGACTAAAAGTTGGTAGGAATTACCAATAATTACTTATACCAATTCTCTTTGTCGGCGGCCGCCGGACGCGTTTTTAAAGGAACAGCTCTATGCTGGTAAAGTGCATATATGTAAGATACATAATTAATTTAAAAAGACCTCTTAGGTCAATTTGTTCTTTGATAAACTTTTCAGAGGTGGATTTTCAAGTAAAGGTGGAATAAAATTTTCTTGATGCTGAGAATGAAAAAGGTGCAGTTGATGAATCGTGAGCGGGGTCAGTAAACAGAATTGTGTGGAGCGGATTAAGAGGTAGACAAGCATATGTTCAATCAACCACATACTTTTACAACGTATCTGCAGAAAAGTGTATATATGTTCGTGTCCTGGTTGTCTCTCAGACAAAAGTGCAGCCTAGTGCCTCCTTTTTCTTGATAAGAGATGTAACAGTGGTAAAAAGGTAACTGTACTTCCTGCACTACTTTATACACTACAAGCCTATGGTCAAGAATCACATGTTTGTTAGTAGAGTGATCCAGCATCATCGAGACACATAAGGTATGAGGACGTCTTTAGTGATGACTCTTCTTTAGATGAGAAAAAAAATGTGCGACAGATGATTATTCAGAATCCAAGCGGGAGATGAAAAACTTGTGGTTGCTGAAGGCATACTTTAAGTCCTCAATGTAAAACCTTCCACCCTATTTTTTAAGTATCACGAAGGAAACTTTATATCATTTTATTACTTTAATGCCTAATAATTCTAGTACCTAGTAATCAATATAGTTCAGTAATCAATAGTACTCGTATGTTATATTAATTTCAATGTACATTCTCCTGCACTTCTATTTAAACACCTTTTGGGGTAGATGTACGTGAGGCGAAGATTTTCTTTTATTTCCCTAACAAAGGTCTTGTATTCATATCTCTCATGATATGCAAGATATAATCTGACATAGCTCAACATACAAAACGTACAATGACCTTATGTATAACATAAAACGCGAACTATTGACAGAAACTAACCAAAAAAAAAGAAGTAAAAATGTTGTAAATTAACCACGAAAATCGTATAGTGCCTTAAACTAACCTAAACATACAATTGTTAATCAACGCTATTAGGTAATCAAAACCAATATGGTCGCTATGGGCAAATACACGATTACATTCCCGTCGGTGTCACAATAATAACATTTAACATGCCATTAGATTACCTAATCATCCAACACCCTGAAAACTTTCAAATTAATAAAACCTAACCTCCAACACCATAAAAAACGCCGCTGTTAATCAGATCTTACTCCTACAGCCTAAAATTGTCACTTACTAGAACTTAACCTCCAACACCATAAACATTGTCAGTTATAAAACCTCAAACACCATAAAAAATGTCAAATTAACAAAGCCTAAGCTCCAACACGTACAAATGTCGCTGATAATAAAACCTAACCTCAAACACCCTAAAAACTGTCAAATTAGTAAAATCTAACCTTCGAAACCCTAAATATGCTGAGGCTGTTAATTAAGTCTAACTTCTAACAGCTCAAAGATCGTCAAATTACTAATTAGGTCTAAATTTGATATGCCAATATGTAATTACCATTCAATAGGAATGTATCAAAAACTTTGAAACTAGCATAGACCAAGAAAAAGACATTTCGAAATCCCAGTGTTTAAATTAGGTTAAATACACATTGGTTAAATAAATGTTGTTCTTTTGTAAACTTTTTTTACATTAACAAAGAATGCTAATTAGTAGTAAATAAATAAATAACAAAAACTTTATTAAAAATAAAATGATAGTTAAGTACTTTAATGTACTTTTTATTTCTTTTGTTTTATTTAACTTTAAATAATAAAAATTTGATTATTTAGGATATCTTATAATTTAAGAAGTAAAATCCTTTGATATGACCAATGCCGGTGCCAAGTCCTTTAATACATTGTATAAATAACATTATGAAAATTCCTCTTTAAAAGTATTTCGATCTTAAAAAAATATACATATATGTAATTAAACCTATTTTTTGCACGTCCTATATATAAGGTTCTACTTTAGTTAGAGTAAAGTAGCACTTTTACTTCCTTAACAGGTAAATAACAAAAAAAAGTAATCGCGATACATGTTAGGATTTATTATCCTGAAACTATTTTGCGTTTGCAGAGTTGAATTGTCAGAATGACATGTAACGAAATTTTCCGAAAAATTTTCAAGATTTTTAATTTTTGCGATTAAGTCCTTTAGGACGTGCAAAAATAGCGTATATACCACTGGACTAAAGTGCCTTTTAATCCCCTCATGTGTTTATTTTCCTCGCTTACGCTCGGAAAATAAATTCACATTCGGGATTAAAAGATGCACTTTAGTCCCTGGGTATAGAATATACTATTATGTCCGATCGGGCGATTATGACTATTTAGCGGCATGTTTTTAGAGCGTAAATTGCTAAATTAGAGCACCCCCTTGTTTACGCCGTCTCCATAGTAAGGAAAGTAATTATTTTAAATTAAATGTTAACTTAGACCGGACATAAACTAACGTATGCATTTCGGGCTTAACTAGTGTTTTAGAGCCCTTTATCGTTTCAGCGCCGAAAAACGCCAACGAAAGCAACGAAAACGCAATTCAAGAAGGCGCCCCAGAATCTTGCGGTTCTTCTCTCAACAACGGCATATTAGCAGTTAATCGATGCTCTAATGCCTCTAATCCTTCAATCCAACCACTTTTTTAACTATTACTATAGCATACTCGATGATAATGGATTGGGTAATAAAGCAAACTATATCAATCTTTTTCCTGCATTTAATCAAATTAGCTGATATTATTGAATAATTCATCGACATGTATGTATGCTATTTCCATTGTTTCCAAAGACTAAAAGAAAACGAAAACGCGTTTTAAATAAATAAGACTCCTGCTTGATTAGGATAAAACACATAAAAGCATCGACACCACATTCATTATGAAAACTCTATTTAATTTATCTATTTAATAGTTATCTCTTTTTAATATATAAATTTCTTCAAAGTGCATGGTAAACATCGAAATTTAAAAGAAATGTAATGTAGCCATCAAACTATTGATTACCTAGCGTATTATACAAATTGTCGTGATATTTTGACATACAAAATAAGCAATTCGCCCACTTAATAGTTTTTAATTAAGCTTAAGTATTTGTGATATTCCAAAACGACACGTTAGATTGGTTTCATAACCTTTATTTCGAAATTATAACTTTGACAAATTTATCATTTAAGAAGCTAGAAAATGGTTAATTATAATTGACATGCACACTAGTACACAATGGTCAGATAAAGGATATTTGTAAAACTGATTTTGGTTTAGAATCTTAGAATAAAGTTTAGGCTAAAGTTAATGTAAGATTTAACCTAAAACAGACAAGGTGTGTTGTAATAGGGAGGTATACAAGTATTTACTACCTTACCTGACCATTTAGTAAAAAAATGTGTAAAAAATCTTAAATGTAGGGATTTCATTTTATAAATAATGCGGTGTAACCATTTCACCGATTTGAAAATTTTACTAACGATAGTTCGTCAACGTAAAAACAAACATTTTATATCAGATTTTAAATTAAATGAGGCACATGTTATGTCGTGGGCATAATTAAAATAAAGGGTATAGATAGGACCACAGTTAGGTTCATTAATGTTGAAATCAAAAACTTAAGAATAAAGATTTCATGCAAACATATCCTAGCTTTTTCATGCATAATAATAATAATAATAGGTTTCAATTTTAGAAAAAGGATATAAATTAGTTAGGTTGCTTGACTATAATCATGTTTATGCAACCCATGTTACTTTGGAAGGGTTTTCCACTTGTTAGGGAGAAGCAATTTCCATATTAGAATTTACACATTACGATGTTCTGCGTTAGATAGATTTTTCTATATTCCACGACACCAGCTCAAGTTTATGTTGCTAATTAGCTAAAAATAGATTAATTAGGTCAATTTCATATGACTGATACATTATAATTAATCTTTGAAATTATTTTATAAGATTTCTGGTCATTTTTATTAAAGAAGGTATAAATCCTCTCGTTTCGTGTTAACTGACTCTTATAAGCTTTTATCCTGTTTTTCCTCACCATCGTTTTTATGTAAGTGCTTAGAGCAGTGTATGCCTGAAAATTTTCTGCATAATTTGATTAATGTTGACTCAATATTTAAGCTGGCATTTGTATAAGCATCAATTGGTTTATTTATTTCATTGTGCACTGCAAAGATTATGTTTATATTAGATTGTAAAGATGTTCTTATGAATAGATTAATTGTATTACCTATATCATGTATTCCTATAGCTATTTTGTAAAGGATGAACCTTGATTTACTAAATTGCATATGTAATTAGATCGTAATGAGTTTCGTACATTGTCAAACGTTTTCCTTGAATATCTTCGTTACGATACACTTTAGGACCATAGATGTATAATACTTTATTGATCTTCGTTTCAAGCGCTACAATCCTATTATAACAGATTTAGGATTAGTGACAATCCAAAAACAGCTGTTCGGATTAGTGACGTCACGAGCGTTGCTAGATTTTCTTTTATTTTGAAAAATTGTCATAATCTTCAATTGTTCTGGCAGAAAGTATATAAGTTGGAACAAAATTAGTCGACAAAACATTGAAGGCAGAAGCTATGCTCGGCTCCAGATAAAATATCTGTAAATTTGAGGTTAGATAGTTAACCATATGTTTTGACGCAAATGTCATTGAATAAATAAAGTTTAAAACTAAATTAAAAGTGTTACCTGGATAATCTTCTAGGTGTAAAGGAAGATTTAATTGTTGTGCAACTATTATTACAAGTGAAAGTGATTATTTAAATAAATTCAAGTGAATTTATTTTTTCTGACATCGATCATTGTATCGATTTTATAAACAGGAAATCAGCTGTTTGGTTTTATCGCAGTGTTACCACTAAAAGGATTTTTTTATATAAAAGGGAACTATTTTATAACGTACCAGGTTGGTTTAAAAATAAATGATCTTTGTTGTGTTTATAAATAATAACTAATTGATAAAGTTCATCCTTAAATATTAAATTATTTGGTTTAGTTTGTTAAGTTCTTTTCAGAATTTATTTGTTTTCAGTTAAATAAAACAATTTTAATTTTCTTTTCATAAAATTTATTTTCATTGGATAAATAATTTTTTTTATTTATAAACAAATTTTATTTGTGTTGGTTTGTTCAAACGAATGACCGTAGTTATCCTATGTCAGATCTCTACTACTATTTATAACGTTTAAGCAAACCTGAGAAGTTACTTCTCAATTTAACATTTGTATTATCTTGAAAAGCATTTATATTTTTATTTTGACGTTTCATTTGACTTTATTTTTGTTTGTTTAATAAAGTTTTTGTGTTTTCAATTTTACATATGTGTTTAATTGATGTTAATACAAGCATCCAGCGTTCTTTTCTTTTAAATTCAGAGTTTAGCAGCAGTTGTCCAGCTTGCAGGAGCTTTGGTGTTTACGATATAAGTTTTTCTTTCTTTCCAGGCATAAAAGTAAATAAGAGTCTCGCAATTCATATAATTTATGCTTTACTGAGCAAACCTGAGCTAGCCGAGAGGAATAAAGAATATCTGTGGTGTTTTTTAAATTTAATTCACCGTATATAATTTATGTTTATATTTGGAACGGTGGATATTGTATTTTATTTTATTCTTTCATTCATAGATCACCGCAATAATATCAGTTACACATATATTTATGTTGCGCTCTTGCATAGTACGTTAAGGTACAGTCATTGGTTGAAATCTCCATATTGTTGATGTCTGAAATTATGTAAATAATGTTTGTTAGCATGTAATGTTTAAATTTATGACGATAGGAAGATAAAATAATATTTTTATGTAAATAAGTTAATTAAAATTAATAAATTAAATAAAATTTATAAACAATAATTTGGTTATGTTATAAATCAGATGTCAGTGTTCTTTTGTTTTAATGAAAATTAAGTGTAGAGTTCAAATGTTTACCGGGAAAGTATAAAAACCCGGCCATTTTTGTAACAAACTCTCTCTCAATTTACATCTTTAGAGAAGTGCAGTTCGCAGAAGTTTTAAGAAAGTTTAGTAAATCCAAGTAATCTTTTTTATAACGAGTGTTTCAATTTATTCAAGTTACAATTTATTTTGCTATGGATTTTTTTTAATTGATAATAAAAATACAATAATCACAATTTCTTTATGACTGGATTTGATAAATAGATGTGGACTCTATAAGATTAATTGACTCGCCACGATTAGACAAGCAATTAGATTTGGAAATCAACTTATTAAAGCCCTATTATATTTCCATAATATTTGAAAGAGGTTAATGACATACTTTCTTCATTTCATTGTTCGACCATTTGAAAGCAGAGAGCGGAAAATGGGAAATGCATTACAATACAGTTGGCAAGCTGGTTTTTCAACAGTAGTTATAGTTAATTATAGCATGTTAGAAATATGTTGATGCCAGAGTTATTAATCCCCAAATAAAAAGAATTAAACTATTTTGGGATTAATATTAAATAGAACTTTTGGTATCCAAGTTTAAATTTTCTATGTATTTCTTTATTTTTTTCTTTGTTAAATTTATTTAATAAATTAGTGTTGTATTGATAAAAAGTTGCTTTATATTTGTTGAATATCACTGTGTTTCTAGATTTATATATTTATTTAGTACCCTATTGAAGCAATCCGCCTAAAAATCTCAATTTGTGGAGAGTTAGACTTTTCACAGCCATTTTCATTTAACCGGAGCAATTATTTTAAATGAAGGTAAGAGTGTTGTAGGTTCATTATAACAATATGTATTGGATAAACACAATAAAATTGAAATATGGACTTTATATTTTAACAGCTTATATAGCAGCTAAGGTCATAGCCCCCCCCCCCCCATCTAACATAAAACATATTTACACACTCATATAGTTGAAGTGATCGAATTTTTCAATTTAAATAAACTTTGCAGCTCCAAGTGGGATTTGAACCCACGCTTTTTGGAACACGATTCGTGCTCTTACACCACTCGCCTATTGATTTTTATATTAAAACCAAGATTAAAATTAAATAAGTAGCTTTTTAAAATGTTACAATTATATTATTCGCTTGCCAAATAAATGTCATATAGAAAGTTTTGACTTTAATGTATCTACGCCATATGTATACATATATTTTGGGATATATTACAACAAAAAAGTGTAATTAATAAAGCAATTGATTCAGGATTACGTCTGTTTTATTTTTAAGGTATGTATTAGTGTTCATATATCTTTCGAATCTAACTCTTTTAAAGCTTTATTAATTATTATTACCATTGTTATTATACAATATGAATGTCCAATAACGTATGGTGTCGTTTCTGTAGTTCTATGTATCGAATAACAATATTGGAAGATTCTATATAGTAGTAATTTTGCTCTCAGATAAAACATATATAGCCTGCAAAACTAATATAATACATCCTTATCAAGAGGCTTAAGAAAACATACACCATCACGGCTATTAAGATACCCCGGAGCTTGATCGACTTTCTGTTTCCACTTTACTAAAACAATGTCTGCATCGTACTACATCCTACACACCTCAAAACTTCGTCCATTCCCTAGGTAATACAAACCCCAATTTACCTTTGGGTAGTTTCAAAGAGCTACCTAACCTATATTACTACATTTACAAGAAAGTAGAAAGTGCTGCTATACAAGACAGAAGGAATATAAAATTTTCACGCCTAAAATTTAATAAAACAGAATTTTTCCATGCACATTTGACACGGCAATGAAAATTTGTTATTAAGTTTCTCAATTCTTTTCGACACTTCCAACTTCAAACCTATTCCCATCCAACCCAGCCAGCCAACATTTGGTTTTAATTATTCAAAATTTATTAAAACCAATTAATTATCCTGTCAGTGGCACCACACAACCACATCCGCATAATTTGCAATTTCCTATGTGAAACGATCGTGAAATTTCTTTATTTATGTAGTATGTGTGTGTGTGTGTGCAATTTGCTCAAACTTCCCCGATGCAAAACTTCAAAGGTCGCCAGCATCCTGAAATCGGTTTAAATTGGAGCTTGCATTCGATCTGTGCTCAACGATATCTATCTCCTCTACAGTAAATATGATCACCTAATGCGATTTTCCCATTAAACTGTCCTGATCTGATTGCATAAAACTTTCAACTTTGATCAGTCGATTCAGGTTTAAGATTGCAGAATAGAGAGTTTTTGTTCAGGAGAAAGGGCTTCACATATTCTACCACTACCAATTTTGCCTTAAGCCTTGATACGGCGCGTCGAGAGATTGCCTTAAAGGGGAATAAAGTGAAGGAGCTTACACCTTCCAAGAAAGGTGATTGTTTTTGATCTTTTCCATACTTTGACGCTTTTAACTAAATATTAATTAATTGGCGCTTTATTATCAGTAATTTTAGATCTTAAAGGTGTTTCATTCATAATAAAGTTATACAATCAAAGAGAAAATGAGAAGACCGACGGTGATAATTAATTATCCTGGCGTCGTTAAAAATGGCCATTTAATGATTATTTTGTTATACGACAAAGAAAACAAAAATTATCCGCTGCACACGAACAATGAGAAATTTAAACAAAAAGGGGTGTCATTATAATGCTCTGGACTATATTTACAGCGTGAAGCGTTTTTCTGTGAAAAACTGCAGCTATTTATTTTGTTGTGTGTGTGTCTTATGAGTTATGAAGGGCCGTGTTACTTTTTTTGTACATGTTTTTAGATTAAACGATAATTTGTAAAACATGTATGATCTTAACAAACTGACACCGATATTTGCTTGCAATTATCAAATTCGTAATTTGAATTTGTAATTGAATTGAACGAACAAATCGGGCGTATATAAAATTTATTGTCAAGACTGCGAAGCGTTTTATATCGGGCAAAATGGGAGAAACGTTAAGAAGCGTTTAGCGGAACATAAACGCGATTTTATTTAATAAGAAATCGTCCGGACTAGCCATCCATTATATAAATAATAATCATTTCGTAGATGTATATAGAATAGACTTATTGCATGTACAAAAGCAAGGTAAGAGGTTAGATTTGCTAGAACAATTAGAAATTAAAAATCTTATAATAAAAACACATTTATTGTAAACGACCAAACAAGCTTTACGAAGACACCCTTAATAGATTTATTTTCTAAGAAAAAAAGTTTTAACCAGATGGTAGGGATTGTAAAGTCACAAGGGCAACTTCTGTCGAATACGTTAGTTTCTAATCAGAAACTTACGAGTATTCTCTTGAGAAGGGTCTAAGAAACCGAAACACGTGTAGAGAGCACCTACATACATAATTTATGAATTTTTAAATGTTTCAATGTTTAAACATTTAAATGAATTTCTCATTGATTTTTTAAATTGTGAAATATAAGCAGACATAGAAAAGAGATTTTTTATTAGTTTCTGCACTTTCTATTTAGCTCTTCTTTCGGAGTTCAAAGTAGTCTAAAATTGCAATAAAATTTTTTGTATGAGATTTTGCACGAATGTGAAAATTGGTAGTTAATAGCAGTACATTCCAATCTGAATATCAATATTGCGGTACTTCTAATATTCTAATTATGTTTTCAGGTTTTGGTTTTTGGTATTTCCTTCGTGATTGTAGTTCTAGATCAAAGATTTCACACAGAAAATATACTGTAATGACCGGGATTAACCCCTATACACCGTCGTCGAACATTAATCCTGGCGGCGGAATGTATGACTCATCAACATGATTCATCGACAGCTGCAGGAAACACAATACACCAACCAGTCTAATCTAACGCGTTCTAGAAAGATTATATGGGATATATAAATTGCCGCTGCGCAAAGAAGAGGGTTCATATGTCAACCGATGAATTTGAATATGCGCGTCGTGTACTTAGTACGAGATAAATGTTAGAAATAAATGTTGTGTTATAAATAAATAATCTGTAAATAATCCAGTTTAATTTTGTTAATAGTTATTTTATAATTGTGTATGTAATTAGTGTTAGTAATAATATTTATTTTGTTAATAGACGATTAAACAGCATTTTTAGTATTATTTAAAAAGAACGCTACAATACGTAAACCTGGTAGTGCTCGATTAAATTCACAATAATGGTATAAATGGCTACCACTCTAGTACATGAGCTCAAGTAACTGAAAATGCTTGTGTAATGTTTTATAGCGCCGTGAAGACTTTTTGCCCCATTTAATCAAACCTAAGGTAGTCTAAACGTTAACTCTAATGTACATTATATACAAGTGTTGTCACAAAAAATTGATGAATTAGGTTACCTCAGAATAGATATTTGCTTTATCAACTGTAAGGTAGCCTGATCCAGCAAGTTTTTGAACATGGTATTAGAATAAATTTTTATACATTTTCATAGTTTGTAATTAAGTCGAATTTTGCGTTTAAGGGCACATTGCACCTTTTGTAGTATATAAGAGATGAATTTCGTCTAAATTATTCATTGGTAGTTACTGATGTTAAGGATATTGTGTAATTGGTTTAAACCAACAGTCCTTAAATTCAAGTAGGAGATGTAGAAATTTTCGATCGGGGAGAGGTAGTCTTGTCAAGCCGTGACCGACACCCAGGGGGTGCATCTGATGCGTCCACAGGCTTTGCCCACGCCGCTAACGATAAGTTGATTTAGCAGTTTGTTAGATTTTCTGTGGAATTATCCTGTTAATTAAGTTTTGTTGTTAAGTAAGTTTTTACCGTTTCTGTACCGTAGTGGGTTTAGTGTTTAACCTTTTTATAAAAGTAAGTAGTGTGGAAGTTTTTAGATAACAGTTATTGTCTTTGTTTTCTTAGCGTTAACGAAAAAAAATAATAATATACTCATCTATAAAATTAGAAAATTATTGCAACGTCCGAAGCTTTTGTAAAGAGTCCAGGGTTCAGTAAAGATGTTATATTCCGGCAATTCAGGTACATTGGATAGTGTTGTTTATTTTTTTGTTATTAGTGGTCATAAATCTTTATCTGTATAGCAAAACGAAGTAAAGTTAAAGCAAAGATATAAGGATAATAAAATTAACTCTCCAACATACTTTCTGTAAGTTATTTGTAATTAAACCTTTGGAAATTTCTCTTACGATTACAAAAAAATTTATTAGTTCGTAGTTTTGAAATTCAGTCAAAATGTATCTAAAATGGGATCCCAAATTAAATTAAATTGTAGAATTTCATAAAGCTAGTAGGTTTCAAATAATTATGCTGTTTTATGTTTTGCAACCGAATGATAAGCAAAAGTTTAAAATACTAAATTCTTGTTATAGCTTGGCACCACAAACTTTTGTTATCTTTTTAACCAAAATAAACGTTATACAGTAAAATCTAAAGAACTTAACGTTGAATAATATTACAGCAAAAACTTAATGATAATAGGACTACTAACACTCATTCAAGTTATTTGAACTATATTGTTTAAGATTTCCTTTTTTCTTCAACAATCCAAAACTATTTTGAGTTTTAACTAGAAAAATTAAATAAAAATGTATTTAGAATGGGATCACAAATTAAGCTAAAATGTGGAAATTTGTGCTGCAAGTCGATGATCATTAACGGTGCATAAGTTTGTATTGTTATAAACGATTTTTTTAAAGTAAACCACAACTCATTGCTACAGTTTACACGGCAAATTATTTGTGTTTTATTCACTAAATAAATTTTATAAATAAAAGAATAATAAGTCATAATCAATTTAACGTAAATTAATGGATGGTGAATATTTTCCCGAATTGTAGATTCTCATTTTTTTGCTATCAAACAATAATATCAAACAATTTAGGTGGCGTCCTTCTATCTTTTCTGTTCTATCTTGTTCCTGTGCTTTATTCCAAATTAATAAGTCTTCTATTTACATGGACTTTTTTGGATCTTTTTCTCTCTTACTGTTAGTTGTTTTTGTGAAGCTCCGCTATAAGTGTAAATTTGGAAGGTAGTGCAATTAGAATACTGATTAGTGCATACAAATAAGCTCTCGTATTTTTGTACGTTTAATACTTCATATGTATTATTTTTAATATAGTATATTAAAATACAAGTAACAGAAGGCCTTTCATTCCAGCACGAGTTCCAAATTCGGACACGAGCGCGTATAGCGCGAGTGGCCGAAGGAACGAATGCTGGAACGGCCTTCTGTTACGAGTGTTTTATACCATTTTCTCTGTTTCGGATTGTATTTACATTATTTATTTATAGATTTTTTTTTAAATATACATTAAGGGATATTTTGATAAAATGACGTAGTCGCTTGGTAGCACTGATTTATATTTGACATTTTTGACTTTTGCAAGATTTGAATTGAAAAATTTGCTAAATTAGAAAAAACACAATTATCTGTGGGCAAAATGTCAGATGAAGAACTGCAATCTACGCCACCAGAATTGCGAGACGTGGCCTCCAACGCCATAAATAATTTACTACCAGATAAATCAAAAAGCATTTATGAAAAGGAATATGAAAAATTTATGGCGTGGTGTTCAGATAAGGGGGCCACTATTATTACAGAAAATGTGTTAATTGCCTTTTTTGACGCTATGAGTAAAAATTATAAATGCTCTACTATGTGGAAGACTTATTCCATGATAAAGTCAATGTTAAATATTCGTCAAAATATTGACATCTCCAAATTCTTAAAATTGCAATCACTTTTGAAAAGATGTTCAACGGGATATCAACCAAAAAAGTCGAAGATATTGGAATATGCTGATATTGAAAAATTTATTAAGGAAGCACCTGATGTTGATTACTTGGCAGTTAAAGTTATCCTACTGATCGGTTATTCAGGCGCATGCAGGAGACAAGAGCTAACTAATCTTCAAGTAGATGATATTGAATATAAAGCCGAATCAGTATTTATCAACGTACCAAAAACAAAAACAAATTGTCCAAGATTGTTTGCAATAACATGTAAACACTGGATTGAACTTATTAAAAAATATGCCGGCTTAAGACCAGGTCATACTACCCATAAACGATTCTTTGTGTATTATCGGCAAGGCCGTTGTACAGTTCAGCCCATGGGAATCAATAACATAGGTGAAATCCCAAGAATTATTGCCAAATACTTGCAGTTACCAGATCCTGAAAACTATTCTGGGCACTGTCTTAGAAGGTCGTCTGCATCACACCTAGCAAATAATGGCGGGGATTTAATTACCCTCAAACGCCATGGCGGCTGGAAAAGTTCCAGTGTGGCTGAGGGGTATGTAGATGCATCCAAAAAGAAGAGGCTTGAGGTGGCGGCAATGTTGTCTAACCAGTCGGAACCTTCATGTTCTGCTTCAATAGCAAGTGCTGGACCTTCAACTTCAAGTGCTGGACCTTCAGCTTCAAGTGCTGGACTTTCAACTTCAAGTACTGGACTTTCAACTTCAATTTCTAGACCTTCAACTTCCAAGAATCAGGAAATTAATTTAACTGAAGGAGACAGTAATATCGTTTTGAATTCCCAAGAAAACATCCCTGGTATTTCAATTAAGGGAGGCAAAAATGCTACAATTTCTATTAAAATTTATAATAATTGCACATTCAATAAGGAAAATTAATTTAATTATTTATGTTACAAATCATTATACATTAAATTTCACTAAAAATCCAATGACCCTTCATTTTGTCCAGTCTGTCTTACTGCAGCAGTCTTTAACTTACGATGAAGTATTTCAATATTGCATTATTACACAAATTTCGAAGCATGCCCCTACAAAGTTTTCCCTGTATCAAACACTACTGAACTTTTGTTAAAGAATTACATTGCCTCTGTAGAGAGGGGCACATAATAATTTCAATAAGTATATTAAAAATTCATTAATACGATTAATTAGTTTAGAGTTCAAGGTTAGGTCATTTCACGAAATTTCTTTACTTCAGATTCGTATATATTGTCCATATTCGATGACTACATTTTACTTCGTCTGAAAATTCAATATAATTTATTGTAAATAATATCGTAAAATTCAAATAATCTCACCTGTTAGTTTTAACGTTTCTACTGAAAAAACTAGAAAAAACGAACGGCCGTGTCAACTGTCAGCAATGTCAGCTGTCCAAGTGGAATCAGGGGCACCAACCTACTTCTACTAAAAGAGAAAGTTACCAAAAATCGTTTGAGAATGGAGTCCATTCTTACACGAAAATGCGTGCTAGAAAACGTTGTTCTAATACCGAAACAGAGAAAATACTTTATATAAGGCTGTATTAGATAAGAATTTCGCACTCTGACTTTTACATTATAGAAGCTCTTAACATATTTTTATAAACTTTTTTTAGTAAAATTTAAAATTCTATTTACAACACCTTTTAAGTCCTTAAAAAGTACTAGATAGATAATAATAATAATATAGATAAATAGGCTGAAAATATTTATTTGTGCCAAATTGATGCGATACCTTTCAAAACATCTTCCAATCTCGTTAATTTTCGCTGAATGGCTTGTTTCCTCTAGACACGTTCTACTTAAAAGCAGACACATTATCAAACAGTTGTTTTGGTTATAGGGTGCCTCCATTTTGCAAATTGTAAAATAATTTTAATAGTTGTTTCATCGTTAAATGTAACTATTTAGTTGAAGTTTAATTCATTAAGGTGGTTAAACATGGTTTTGAACATACGGTATTTGAAAGATTTTTGTAACTAATACAGGGTCCTTTGTTTCCACTTGTTTCTGTGTGAAGGGCGAATAGAGACCTTCTATAATCTAGAATGTAAAATATTTTTTAGTTGTTACTTAACATGTTGAAAAACTTTTTAGACAGTCTTTGTTTACGTTATAATCTAATATGAATTTATTTATTAAAGCTTTTTTCCCTGGCGTTTTGTTTCATCACTAGCAGATTATTTTTGGGACTGTTGAGTAAATTGTAATAGAATTATTTAGAAGTTGAATTACCTGATTTTAACCTTAGAATTGGATGGAATGGAAATATGAAACCACGTTAAAAAAATTATCAAGCAATTTGCTAAAGAATAAAAATGATGAATGAAGTTGTTTCGAAGTTATAGAAAATAAATTTAAGAAAATTAACTTGCAATAACTTAAAAATTAAGTGTAATTTTGTCTAAAATAAAATAATTTACAGTGTTTAAATAATAATTTAGCGTATTCTTTGTAATACACAATATGAAACAAAACTAGATTTGCTTAAGCTTTATTAAGTTCTAAGTTTGGCTCAAAAGCCTTTGAAACATTTCTTTATTTGTTTGTATAATCTATATTAGCTTGAGAGATAATAATAATAATAATAATAATACAAAAAGTTTTTATAAGAAAAAAATATACGGGAATTGTTTTTGCATTGCTTCACCGAGAAAGATAGTCAGGTTAAAGTAACCAAAAATAAATTGCAGCAACCTGAAAATATGTACAAATAGTGACAACAATACCTGTGTGTAATACAAACTATATAATTTTAGTAAAATGTTTTTGGTTAAATTGACGCAATAAGGTTAAATCAATCACGCTCCCATATGGTAGAAGCAACCGAAAAATAGTTGAATTTACCATACCTGTTGGGTTATTTCAACCTTACGACCTGGTTTGACACAATTCGTGTTATATAGAGCATACACGGTGCTGTAATTTATTGCATAAACAAGTTGAGCTCGGACTAGTTTGTGTAATAAAATTTAATAAATTTTATTATTTTATTTTGCTTTATAAAAGTATCGTATCTCTTTAAAACGTGTATTTTAAAAGGAAAGAAATAATTGTTGAGTTCCTAATAAAAGGTCGACTGAAATCTCTTTCTTTATTTAGAAGTATTTAGTATTATGCAGCCAATAATGTCTTTCATTGTGATAAAAAGGTTTTAATGAAATACGATACTATCTGGAACTCCAACTTGTTTACGCAATAAATTAAACATTTAACGAAGACGTCTTCGGCGGCGTGGGCGGAAGACCGTGAGTGGTGTCCATTACGTTGCTTCAGCCTTACATATGGTAAATGAAACTTATCACAAAGTAAATACTACCCTTTCGAAGGGTAAAAGTTCTAACCATAACGTTTGGTTCACTTTACCTATTTATATAGCAGCTTGAATCAATAAGTTAAGCTATTTTAGTTTGACTTGTAAGTTAAAATAGCCAACTGTACATGTAGATTTAACCCAAGTAAGGTAGTGGCTGATTTTACTAGTACCCGGATAAAATCTACCAAAAACCGGTTAACTATAAATAGATAGTTCACTTAGCAATCAGTTGTTTATTCTGACCTTGGTTTTTAGTTAACGCTGCTAAAATCAGGTTAGAACAACAAAAAATCGGTTTACTATTATAATATAGTCATCATATTTTGTTATCATTTTTCTCAGTGTTTATTATTTAATGTGTTGTTTATTTATGTGCTATTAAGGGTTATTTCTAAATATTTTCTCATTTGAACTTAGAATCAAATTGAAATTGTGTTTCCACGTTTTGGAAGGTTTGGTTTTCAGTCGTGGAGAATAAATTTTGGTCCTTCCACTTTTGGCACTTAACCGTGTGGCAACAAACCTCTTTTTTATTATATAGCACACATACTATATTCTTGCAATTTTAGTTAGGTGGATGTATATGTGGAAATGGACTGCTGATTGTTTAGAAACGAGCCTAAATATGATTGTACATGCTGAGTTACACAAAACGACATAAGCTGCAATCTGGGATAAAGTAGGCATCCGAAGCCAAAAAATAATTTGGTTGGTCTGATAAGATCGAAATGAGTTGGTGTCGGATTCTACTTGAAACTCACATGAAAACAACATAATGTCTTGAATAATTGAAACTGATTCATTGGGTGTTGGTTTCATTAAAATCAGATAATAACACTTCAGCTTGTTTTTCCTCCCTCTCCCATCCCTGATAGAATTTGGATAAGCGGAAGCTACAGTATTGATATTTTGTGTCCTATGCATAAATCATAATCATTAAAGTTTACTCAACTCGACAACTGCCCTAAACTGCATTTACAATAGATAATTTATTAAGAGCGTTTAATAGTTAAGTAGGATTACGTAAGAAGGATACGGTTAATCTTCTCTGGTTATCTTGGACGCCTTTGGCTGTAAATTATGCTACAACAAAGCCTAATGTAAGCAAAGTTTATTGCTATAAAAATAGGTACTCAATCCTACTAATGTACATATATTGTTACAAGTACTTTAATATAGGCATAAGACTAGATCTATTAAATATTATTAGATCTATTAAATAAGTGAAAAGGCTATCGTCTTAGCTTGATTAGCTAAAATTCTATCTGCCCCTGACTGATTTAATAAACTGTATAGAGTAATATTGATTTTTATATAACAATAAGTGTAACTAATATTTTATAAAATAATCTCACATAACGCTCACGTAACATACTTCTGAAAGAAGGATACTTTTTCATTATAATTAATAAGAAATTAAATACGTACAATAAAAAAACTTTGAAGTGATTACCTAAGATGTTTATTTAATCAAGTAAATAATTAATACATAAATACGTAAATTGCTTTGTAATTAACAACTCTACAATACAAACAAGCTAGTAAAACTAAATTAACTTCACAAAAACTGGCGTGCAGAAGTTTTTAATGTTAATATATTGTTATACACGAAATGTGCACATTACACCACACAAAACAAACGTAAACTCCTTCTCTATGAGCGCTAAAAAAGGAAATTTAAGAAACTTTTACTAAAAATCGAAAGCTAGAAATTCTATCAATTGAAGAAGTTCTCGGCCAAAGAATACTGCCTAATTTGTTTTATGAGTAAAAATTCATGGTGTAATAAAACACGTGTCTTTAACTATTATACTGCTGCTAGAAATTATAAAATAGCTTATTAATTTACCTATTTCGTGAAATGTACAAAATGTTGAATAATCAGGAGGAAATTATGTCATTAATAAACTATGCAAGAAGTGCCAGTGAGATCAATACATTAAATTGAGTATAATTATAGCAGCCGAAACTGCAAGAATTTGCATAACAATGTGGTATTTGGAATGTTCAGGTCTCATCAAGCAACTAAAACTGAAACTTTATTGATTGAATCTTCGGTAAGTTGATGTAAAGCTGATATTAATAGTGTGACGAGCTTCAGAGCATTAAGTTGAAGCCTTAATTCGGTTTGTTTTAAATTTAAGCGTAGTATAAAATAAGATTTTGTTTTGGATGCGGTGTGATTTCAAGCTGTCAAATCAAAGAGAATTTACAGCCTTAAATAGTTGAATTTAATGTTAATTCTTAGTACTTATTTAAACAAGGTTACAATTTGTGTGAACAAAACTGTCTTCTATAAGATCGCATTTCTTTTTAGTCACGTAAGTGAAAGATTTCTGCTTATTGTATAGTCAAAAAACGAACGAAACAAAAGTTAATTATTTTACAATATTGTAACACATTCGTTTTAACAAAAATAACTCGCATGTTTATGATTCCTTTCTAGGCAAGCAGACTAATAATTTAAGAAAAGACTTCTTCATAATTAAAATGGTCACAAAAGAACAAAACGTTTTTAGAACTATAAATTTATGTTTTTACAAGTAGTCATGTTTCACTTAGATATCCTAGTTTCGGGTCTCTAAATCTTATGGTGTCTACATGTTTTAAAAACATACAAGAGAGATTTTTATCTAAATTTGTTATTGGTAGCAAGAAGAACATGGTCGCTTTTCTTAAAATTTAGAAGTATATGCACTTTTTCACTTCGAGAGAACACTCTTGAAAAGATGCGTGAAAGCACACGTCTACGGACAGCAGAAACGTACGTCCGTGCGGCTTTGCCGTCTTCAGCAATAGATTCGTTTCGCGTTTGGCTAGTAGAATTCAAGTGAGATTCTTATATTATTCTGGTTTAGTAGTAAAGGAAAATTTCAGTTATCGTTGGGGTTATAATTTAAACGCTTGTGTGTGAGGATTTAGAGTTGGGGCGTCGGTTGTGCGTTTCGTTTAATAATTTGTAGTAATGAAGCGTACACGAATTAATGTAATGTAACCTAGCCTTTTTGGAAAAATCAGATAATTTGTCTCGGCGTGGTTAACACCTTTTTTGACCTTGATAGTCTGAGAGGCCTCTATTGTGATAATTTATAACTAATAAATAATATTAGGTTCTAAGTATTGTAGTATTTCGTATTCTAAGTAGGTATTGTGTTCTAGTAAAGAGTTCACTTTTATAATCTCCTTAACTAAGGGGTTCATAAGTGTGGGTTTAGATTTGTTGTGTTATCAATTCCGAAGTAACTAAATATTTAAAATACAAATAATAACAAAAGTCCAAAAGAGAAATGATTGCAACGTTCAAGGATTCAGTTTTCATAAAAGGTGTTCAGAGTTCAACTACAGCTGTTACGTTCCGTATCTTTAGTATGATCACTATGTCCAGTGTTTGGGTTTTTGGTTATTGTAATTAAAAGCATTTACATGTGTTAGTGACAATATGGATTAGATTGGCGCAATTTAGAAAATGGCAAAATATATGTATTTAAAAAGGGATAGATGTTTTTTCTGTCTTATGTACACAAATTGTACATTGCATATGTTGCTAACCGATTTTCATAAATTTGAATTAATAAACGAAGTTAAAAGTCACTAATCATTTGTTATAGCTTGGCACGGCAAGTTGTATGTAGTCTATTTAACAAAAATAAAAAATCAATTAATTACAAAGAACTTACCGTAACTCAGATGAAACTATTTTTCCAAATTGTAGTTTTCTACTGTTGCTTTTAAACAATTACAACAAACAATTTGGGTGGCGTCCTTTATATTGTTTAATTATTCCTGTGTCCTATCTGAAATTAGTAAGCTTTTGTAATTAACACTTACGACCTTTAAATATAATTCGAATAAGCAGGAAGTCTCTCCCGGTAGCTATAATTTGCGTAATTATAAAATTGTTTTATGCTTTATTTGTTTATTGAAAGTTAATAAAGTTGTAGATCAGAATCTAATAGTATAAACGTACGTAAATAAATAATATTTTTGTTGAGAATTAAATTCAGAAACCGATATAAAAACTTAAATAATTTTCAATCGAAATAAAGAAAAGAAAGCAGCTTGATCCTTATTAAATAAAATTTGAAATTCTACCATTCCTTGTGAAATTCTCTAAATTTAGTTAAAACGATTTAGAGAGATTCTTCAAATAACAGATTAATACGCGTCGTTTTTGTGTAAGATTCGCTTTTACCGAGATTGCCACAAAAGAGCAAGTAAATTCTAAAATTTCAACTTTAGACATTATAATGAAATTTTCAGACAGAAATCTCATGTTCAATTTAAATTAAGGATGAGGGATTAGAACGTTAATATCTTGGTCTGTATTTTCCTTACGTTGTTGTTAGGGAAAAGCATTTTATGTTATCGTTTACATAAAGCATTTGCTTGATAAATATGTTATAAGCAGGAAACGCTCTTACTTAAAGCTAGTGCTATACGGATTTTTCCTATGTTATATAATACTGCTCGCCATTATACGTTATATAAATTTCATTCTTATATCAAAAACACAAATATTTACTACGAGTACTAAATTTAAATCTTTTGTAAGTTTTAGGATCCTAAATAAATATTAACATTCATTCGTAGCTATGTTATATGGTTTCGAAACTGGCACCCCCAAAGGAATATACCCTATGGAAGCCGAGTAAAGAATGCTCGACTTTATTGCTTTAGAGAGCTTACAACTGCCAAGTGCAGTTAAAATGCAGATTAATCGTCGAGATGGAATGAGAGGGATTATTTTTATAATTATCTTTATTTTATGAGCTTTTATAGAAAACAAATGGAAATAAAAACTCAACTTGTCAAACTTTCATTCGAATTTATTTGGGAATATTAAAAAAGTTTCGCAAAATACGGTCAAGTTGCTTTGCATAAATTATAATATTAAAGTCATTAAAACTGGAAGCAAATAGATAATGGCTGTAGCTTAAAATTTTAATTTTAATAACCATGGATTAAAATATCGGAGCATTTTTATTAAATAGTAAATAAACAAAATGTTTTTGCAATAATGGTCTAAAACGAGAGTTCATCATGTGCAAAGTTCCAATTTTAATAAAGCGTGAGATACTGACTGTTTATCTATCTAGTACATAATATAGAATTGTTTTGGACAAGCCCAGTTTATATAAATAATAAAGGCGGGTCTGATTAAAGTCTTATTATATACACGGTGATTCACTTCCCAATGATCGAACTTTGAGTATGCTCAACAATGATGCAGATGGCGCACATTACATTTTGGATGTTGTTGAAACAACGTAAAACGTTTTATTAGGAATAATGTAGTCAAAACAAATCCGCGGGGTTCCTCTGTGTTCTAGTAGAAAACGCTGGCAGAAATGACATCATTTTAATACTGACCCATTTACTGATATCATTAAGTTTGATTTGTTATTCGCTAAAAAACAATATTAGTTAATTAAGTAAAGACATGTTTAAATAATTTAATCTATCGATCAACATGTATTGTTATTTTTTTTTATTGGAAATCTAAAAAGTTTCCTTACTAAAATCTTTATTCTTTTTTATGTTTTGATACAACGACCCTGACGGATGGTAATGTGTTTACATAGAAAATAACTACATAGTATAAGAATAATGCGTGGAAAATAAGTACTGTTACTGTTTTATTACTAAATACTGTAGTGTAAGTGCTTTTAAATTTATTATTATTTATTATTAACAATAATTCTAACTAATAACTACGAAAGTAAAAAGATGAGTTGAAAAAAAGATTTTTTAATTTTTTATGGTTTAACAAATTCGTATGGATAGTAGATAATAAAATAGTAAAGACTAAATTTAAAATTCCAAGGAATGGAACTAGAAGATTAAAAGAAATACAATACGTCAAAAAAGTGTGCAGCGGTGTTTGGGTTCATTGAAATAAGAATAACAAAACGATACCAGCTACTATGCACATTTGAAAAACCAAATAGTATTGTTTATCTCCTTGAACTTCAAAATATGTATCAGTCTTACATGTACTATAATTTTTTATTCACAAACCTGCAGACTTTTATTACACATAGGGATTAATGTGCCTATTAAAACATCAGAAATCACAAAACAAAAATACAGTTTTTTAAACGTAATATCAAACGAGAGGTAGTTTCCCAACATGTTTTGTTTATTTGGTTCTGTTTATATGTTGTTATTCTATGAAACACTTTGCCAAAATAAAGACGGGTTTATTACTTTATTGCGCTACCCTGCACATTCTAGAAAATAAGCAGTATTGTTTATCGGCTTGAACTTTAAAATATGTGTCATGTGAAGTCTTACTATTCTAGCCTCGGACTGCTCTTGGGGTTGTGGTTCAATAACAACAATATTGAGAGTGCGTAATGGGCGCCACAATATTTATTTTGGAAAATATTGAAAACCGTTTACTGTAAAAGTTATGGTAAATAGCAATCAGTTACTCAGTCTATCGTCACTAAAAGAATCACAGGGTTTAATAGTATTCAAGGTTTATTGGAATCAGGTACACCGTGCTATATTGTTAATATATACCAGCTGACATTTGTAATAAAGTTAATACCCATTAATTGTAAAGACAATATTTAAAAGTGACGTATAGAGGTCTCTATATTAACAAAAGAATATTTATAAGTTAATAATTTAAGGGCTTTTTGTTTTTAGATAAATAGTTTAAAGAAAGAAAATTATGACACTCGCAGTTCTGACAATATACAGTATGAAAACATTGAGACGACTATGTTTTGTAAATGTCCAACAAAATTCACTTAGCTTTCTTTTTATAGCGGGTAATATTTTCAAAAAGTTCTTCTATTCTGACAGGTTGGTTTCTCAATCTCCATAGATGTAATGGCAGAAACGAGACTTGGGTAAAACGGGATACACACTGGATATTACGGCATGATACGGCACTCTTACATCGGCCATACGTAATTTACTAATTCAATAAAAAAAGGAGGTCTTCCACAAATGCTCAAGAATATTGGTTGGTATAGATCATCAAATACTTGATAAGGAACCTCTGTGCTGATCTTGCGATTAATATTTCAAAAAATCTCTATATAAATAAATCCCTTCGTCAATCGATCCCTTCGTAAGTCCCTAAAAGAACATAGATGAATATAGCAAAATAATAATACCTCGAAATATTACCTTTCAAGAAGGGTATAGATGCGGCAAGGTAATACCGGCAAACTTTATGAATTCCAATCAAAAAAAGGAAAAGAATTATTTTAAATGCAAAAAGTATTGCTTTATCAGAAAAAATCAAAACGAATTTTGTTTTTTTTAAACGCCTTGATTCCAAGTTTTTAATAAGAGAAACTTAGGCAACCAAACGAACAAAATGTTACACTATTCAATTTGAAAACATTGGGCTGAATTTCGATGGAGTTTTTCTCCAAAAGTATAGAAGTACGAGTAAAATGGTATATAGGAATTTTCTTTCTTTAATGAGTATCTAACCACTGGTAAAGTCTGACTATTCCTTAATAAGTCACCGTGTATATGAGTAGTTTTATAGTCGACTGCTTTGTCGTAGGTTTTTCGTTTATGTACATTAAAATTAATGAAAACCCTTTCATATATATTTCAAAGTGTGCTTCTGCTATTGCTATTGGTTACTACTATAACTAATACGAAGTGTAATGAGTTACCTACTGTGTATGTTTAAAACAGCACATAAACGAACTAACACCCCTGAAAACTATGCAACCAATCTTACATGTCACCTGTGAGTTACAGTAAGATTAATAGTTTCAGCTGTTTAATTAATTTTCGCTTATTTGCAGTGAATTGTTGAATGCACGCGTATGAAGTTATTGTGTACAACACAACGATAAACATTAAATATTTTATAAATGAAAATGCATAAATATTTTAAAAATAATTATTACTTCGGATAAATTCTAGTAGGGTCGGCTAAATAATCATAGTAATAGATGTCATGAGGTACGAAAGATGCTCTGCCATCCCGATTCCTTGCTCAAAAATTAAAAAAAATAAATAATTATTATTTTCCGCACTCTAATAGGTAAAAACATGATTTTTACCAAAATCAACATATTATTCATGAGTATGAATAACAATTTACGAAAGGTATTCAAAATGTCCTACTCTTTCTAAAAAAGTCTCTTAAATTCTCAAACTATTATTATTAAATAACCAAAGTAAGATTTTTAGTTTTTCGTTTTCTTATGTATACACTATTTCAGAATAATAAACTTATTTAAGAAATAATGCGAATTTCTGTAAACGAGATTATTAAAGTTTACTGCTTTAAGCCTTACTTTATGGAATTACATAATCATGAAATAAAATAAAAATAAAATGATGAAAAGTTTTACAAGATTTATTGCATATTATTTTTATTATTTTATTGTTATTTCTGTCAGCCAAAGAATACTTAATAAATCTTGTACAACAGTACTTCATTTTTTTAATAAGCTGCTAAAACAGGTGAGATTGAACTGTCAGAGTGTCAATACACTTCACGTTTTATTTTAATAATTGAACATAACATTTTAAATGCAGGAGATATGCATGTTTAAAGACATAAAACTATTTTTTTGTTTTTTAGGCAGGAAAAGGCCATAAAAGGCGCCTACTTAAACCAGTTAATCGACGTTAACATCTTGTTATTAGGTAAAACTACGTCAACAGTTAAGTAGGGTAATATGTGATTTTGTGATGTGGTGAATTTATTATTTCGATGGTTGAAACCAAATGACTGCAATATTTTCTCTTTATTGTTATATAATTTACAATTACGATATCATTATTGTTTTTGTGAGAATTCATTTATTTAAGTGCTATTGATGATTCCTTGGCGTTATCTTGTGTTGTTGTGTATACTATAGGCTTTTTATCATTTAAATATTATTTCAATCGCGTATGAACTATTGAAGTTATAGATGTCTTCACATTGATTTTAATATTCATCTTTTTGTGTCTATTAATAAAAGATCAGTGGCATATATAAGGGTTCTATTATATTGCACAGATACATAGATTAAAACTTTTGTATCATTACCTAAACCTAGTGCAAATGATTTAACTTAAAATTGGTACGCTAAATTCTCGCAAATCAGTTTTTTATTATTACGTAAGGGTTTCGGAGAAATGGCGGAAAATCCAACCTTAGTCAATTGCTTCTTCGTTATATTTCTCAATAAAGATTAAAGTGCGTGACTTAATGTCCTAGGGGGTACTAGTCATAAGTCATGTGACCTGAAATTAGTGAGATTTGTGAAGTTTCATACATGTTCAGCATGTATTTAGGACTACATTTACAGACTTTTTAAGAGAACATAAAATATGATCTAATTTTTGATGCAGATGATGATATTTATATTTCTCGACTTTTATCGTACACATTTTTTGTATCTTAAAGTGTTAAATAAAGTATTTCGTTTTTTACTGTGTGATACACATTTTTTCTTGTAACATGCTTATTTAACAGCTCCCCTAAAACCCAAACTATTAAACAAACCAAAGTATCAAATAAAAAAGTCACTTAAAAAATTAAATTTCCCAAGTTATCCGTTATCTTCTTCTTCACGATAGCTCCATATGTTTAGAAATTGTGTATTTTTATGCTACCAATCGTATGCCCATCGTTTTCGATTTGCCCGTCGATTTTGGATTTTAATAATCCGTTTAAAGATTTAAAATAAACAAAGTACCTCTAAAACACTTCGCTACTTGCTAGGAAAAGGATTACGCTAGTATTAACCCACAACTTTTATTATTTCTGGTTTATTGAGTAGACGTAAGTATTTGCCCACTGGTTATCAGCTTAAAATATTCTATAATCACATATTGCTATAATAAAAATGTGGGCGGCAATTTTTTATCGATAATTGTTGTTAGTTGGTGTTTATGAAAATGAAACTTGATAAATTATTAAAATTTAATTATCAGTATAAACAACACATAAAACAGACTTCAGTAAAAGCACATCGAATGTCATGATTGTTTTACGTGGGGTACCTGTGTGAACTTACCCCCACGTTCCCTTCCAGAAGGAAGTGATTGGGATACGCCCAATCAGCGCGCAAGTTGCATAACCGGCAGTACAGCAATTGCTACCAGATCAGCTCACTGGTCGGAGCGAGGTTGCCTATCCACCCTCTACTAGCTAACTCAGGACTAGTGCCGGAGCAATTGACTTAACACGTTGCTCACCCGCCGGTACGTAACTACCTCGTCCAGCAATAGAACTATTCCCCAGCTATGCGCTATTGCAAAGTGGGACCACTGCCCGATCGAATCCAACCTCAATTGTGGCGGGACTTGGTTTTTTAATGGTTTTGCCACCCCGATCTACCAATTTTAGGCTTGGTGGGCCCTCGACAGAGCTTCGTTTAACTCTACACGTTATAGACTCCCAGTGTACCCGTATTTGGTGAAGTTGTCTTGATTGTGAGGGGCTATGTATTCGCTTCAACTCTCCTTAAGTGTAATCAGGCTTTCAGAGCTTCTCCCAATCACTGTACCCGGCTGCAGTCCGGATCATAGGGTGGTCGGGATAGCTCCTAAGCACATTTACCTGGCGGCCTGCAGTTTCCCATTAGCCCAAAAGCAGGGTAAACCTCACTTCGATTCTCCGCACTTGAAATTCAGTCAAACAGCGGGTTCCTTTGGTGACCATAAATGACCTCGGTTAAGCAGCGGGTTCCGTTGGTAACCATAAATGACCTCGGTCAAGTAGCGAGTTCCGTTGGTGACCATAAATGACCTCGGTCAAGTAGCCGGTTCCATTGGTGACCATAAATAATCTCGGTCAAGCAGCGGGTTCCTTGGTGACCATAAATGACCTTATCCCAGGCGAGATTCGAATCCGCCCACACCGGTCTCATCTACCAGGGCTCCCCCTGATCGGTATGAGTTACCGTCGAGAATCTACCACACACTTAATCTGACAGCTTCATCCATTGGTCTTTATAGGGGTAGGGTAGAAGACAGCCAGTTTTATGAGTGAACGTCGTGTGGTCTCCCATACACCCAACAGTAAAAGCACAGTGAAAATATATACAAAATATAAACTACCTACCATAAAAGAAAATACTCCGGCTAAAATAATTGTTGTGAAGGTTGAATCTTACCACAACTGAGACTCAACAGGCGGGTCGCTTTATAGGACAATAAACAAATATGTATCTATTGTTGTGATATAGGCATCCCGCATAACATGTACGCACGATGTGTTGCCTATCTTCCAGACGAAAGGATTTCACAATAAAATTTTGCATTAAATATGTTGAAGATACACACTACAACACTGTGAGGTGATAGGGGATAAATTTTAAACAGATTATTTACTTGAATTTTACAAACTCAATAATCATGACGAAAAAGAAATCCTGAATATTATTCACTGAATATTATTTTATTTGAAAATAAATTATTGTTAAAACCAACTAGTTAAATTCAAAGAACTTCAAAAAATTATTAATCACTTGACATTTCAGCAATTTCTAACCCTAACATTTTGATATTTAGGTTTGTTTATATTTTGAACTCACAACATAACCTTTAAATTTTAAAATCTTGCTCTGGGCACATATGTACTGCTTGAAAGATCTAAATTTACAGTTTGTCACCAAAACGCTTGCTGTATTTATATTTTTTCAAAAATAAAACACTGTTATGGTTATTTTTTAGTTAGAAACAAATGCCAATTTGGAACTAAATCTACATAACCACATAATTGTTTATAATTATTAATAATTGTGTAAATAAATTCTATAGTCAGATAGAAAAAAATCTCTTTTTAATGATATGAAATACTTGTACACCATACTAAAATGGCTAGAACTTGTCAACCAAATCATTTTTGAAATGCATTCAATTATAAATTAAAATTTACATTAATTAATTAAAACCACCTAGTTACACCTTTCTATTCCTACAAAATCCATCCTTACATCTTATTGAACATTATTCACATAATTTTAGATATTCAAAATATAAAATAACTAAATTACATAATTTCAGATTGCCATGATAAAACGCAGAAATTTGTAATACATCTTCTATAAAAAAAATCCCAACATTTGCATTTATTTCTCAGTTGTGCCCAAGGAACTGCTTGACAACAACTTAATGAAATATTTCAGCCTACAAGTTTTTTAATCCTTATAAAAAACAAAATTATAATGAAACCACCAAATCGTTGTGTTGTAAGAAACATTCTATAAATTAAACCTGCAGGTAAAATAATAAATATTTACATATATTATCACAACCATGTGCCTTGCCTGTTTTAGGTCAAAACGAGCCTTGAAATGACTTCAAATTCATATTTGTGTACAAAATTAAGTAACGATGGCACATCGTTACTTAAACAATCAGATTTTATCAAGATAGAAAGACCAATCAACTTTAAAATTGTTCCTTTTTTACCTAGTGTGTTCTAGAGTCTTTTTTTTATCAGATTTTCTTTGGTTTCATTAAAAGAATTGTTTAAAAAAAATTATCCTCCTAGAAGTTATGCAACCCAAATGACATTTTTTTTAAATAGTTGCATATTTTCCAAACCAAGTCATATATCATGACAATATGTATAGTATGAGCAAAAAGTAACTCCATCAATGGTGCCTTTGAAATTTAGAACTCATGTGTATTATAACATTTTATTTTCTATAATTTTCTGGTACTTATTTGATTATTTATAAATTATGCAAAGTATTTATTTAAATTTTAAGTTAGTAATACAGATAATAGAACTTTACTTCTGAAAATAAGAAGAGTTAAACTATCCCAGCATTGATTTTTCTTTTGTCCAAGTTTCTTTTTATTTCAATAGCTTTTAGTATTTCAATTTTAATTTTGTTTGTGTATTTCTTGTGTCTGTTAAATAAATTTTGTCATTTAAATATTTTGAAAGTAACTCTCGGTTTATTATTTTGTTTTGTGTGTGTGATTTAATTATGTTTTATAGATCCATATTTATTTATTGCCCTATTGAAGCGATCCACCTGGTAGAATCTCAGTTGTGACTAGGGTCTAGGTTCACAATAATTATAACAGCCGGAGCATTTTTTCTTTTATGGTAAAGGTAGGTGGTTTATATTTTGAATATGTCTTCACTGTGCTTTTACGGAAATCTGTTTCATTTATGTTTGTACTCCCAATTATAAAATCAATTTAAATCAATTTAACAGTTTTATCAACTTCATTTATTCTTCAAACAACCACAGTACAGATATTATTATTTTGCTCAAGCCCCCCCCCCCCCATATAACATATCAATATATTTACTTCAAACTGTCAAATTTTATTATTAAATATTTTATTTATGCATCTTATTAGAATATTATACTCAAATAAACAAATTCACATGTAAAAGTAATGTAAATGTCTGGTTTTTGCAACTAACAACTAATAATTAGTAGCTTAACAGCTAATTACACCATAAAGATTTGAAATTTTCGAGGATAACTAACTTCATAATAACGTAGTGGCTTATGGTAACAATTAGCAAAAAAACTAAAATAAATACATCATTTAAAATCAGACCTGAAAATAAAAGTTATGCTGATAGTTAAGCATTAAATTTATTTACTATATAACTTATTTACTTATAACTTTTGGAGAAAACGTTGCCAAATAAAGAATAATTATAATACAGATGTAAGATGTGACAGTTGTAAATAATTTGAAAGTACATATAGATATGAAATAAATAAAGATTAATAAAAGTTTTCACAATATTTATTAAATTATAACCTATATTACACGTTATCATGAAATCGGGCATTTACCGTTTGAATTGTCCTATCGGTATATATTGGACAAACACTTTGAAATTTTGACATAAGATATAAAGAGCACGTACGTTCTTACAAAAATAAACATCGCGAAAAATCTAAATACGCCAAACACTTTTTAGAGGAGAATCACACAATGATTCCCCAAAATCATATCAAATATCAAACTCAGGGTACCTTTAATAAATGAACAGATTGTGCTCAGTAATTCTCCATTACTGGAAGTGTTAAAGATTTAATTCTTATTATTTTTATCTTTCTATCTAGTTATCTATTTTATTTATTTTCTGTATTTACCTTAGCACGTCTTTGTTTATATTCATATTACCTTTAATAATGACAGCTTAGCTGTCGAAACAATTGTCAGGTTATAATTTATTACATATTATGAAACTTTTTATAATCCTACTTATTTATTTCATGATTATGGAGTTCTACAAAGTAAGGCTCGAGAAAAGTAAACATGTACCTAGATATATACTGCGATGTTATGTAGCTATGCAAATAGAATGCCTTTATGTTTTAGTTTAATTATGAACTGCACTCGCTAGATTGTTATCTCTCAGGGTCGCCTTTACTAATTTTTATTTTCCTTTAATATATTTTTTCTACCCAATGAGACTAAAATACTTATAATTGAATTTTCAAGTATGGGTTCATTTCCTTGAAAATCTTTAAAACTTTAACTAAAAATATTATAGAACAATGGAATTTTAAGTAATCTTTAACTATTGAGAAATTTATTTAATGGGAAACTTTGCTTAACCTTGCAAAATTAATATTTTGACGTTTCGTCATAACCACACTTATGAACTGCAACTTTATGAAATGAGGTAAGTTTGATCAATATTTTAGTTAAATAATATAATTAAATTCTTTATTACTTTATAGGTTATGGGCATCATCTGCTTGAAGCCTTTTTTACAATAATAATGGTACGTTGATTTAACCTCCGAATTAAATTATAAAATCGCACTTCAAACCTCTTGTAGTAAGTACACTAATGCTCTGCTTTATAATAACACTTTCACAAACCTTTTTGGTTATGTAGTTAATAATGCTTCTCCTTTCTTGTATCCCTTTCTCAGGAACCGGCACGCCGCTCGCTCTCTCGAACTGCCCTGGATTCAGAAACTTGCGTAACTCAGGATACGTAGAATTTCCAGACAGCTAAAAATGTTGTAGGTCAAGAGTACCTGTTTGTCGTTACCTTTATAATTGAAATAACTATTCTCTTCTTCTCGGATCAAAGTAAAACTTTGAAGGTCCTTGCGCCTGTATTCAATTCGGACATCTTTTGGTAGTAAGTATTTTTCCATGTTTTAAAACTTCTTTTTCTGTAAACTGCTTCTGGTATTTGTTGGTTAAATAAATAACACCTTTACTATATTTTAAACTGGTTTTTAATCTTTATTTTTCATTAACAAAAATTATTACATCTTCCCTTTACAAGAATTATTATATCCATCCTTACAAAATGTTTTTTCTAACAACCTCCCTAGAAACCACCATTCTTATTACCTTCATATTTTTCTTTCTTTGTTTCATCATTTAAAATACAAAATTAACTTTTCTTAGATGATTATTTAGTTTCTCATTATTTATATATCTCCATTGCAACCATGCATTATTATTGAAGAATGGTTGTTATGGATAAATTTTGATTGATATTTAAAATGGAATGCTATGTTTTTACTATTTTTAAATGTACTAAAAGCTATTTTACAACTTTTCCTTAATCCTAATAACAATTTTCTTTTCAGGTTTGAGCTTCAGATGTGATAACCTATATAGCCCAAATACTTCTTTTATGTAACAACAATAAACTAAATAGATAAATTTAAACTTGAACTCTGTTTTCATTAATGATTTTATATGAAAGTCAATGTTATGAATGTTCAACATCACAACTACCTCATCTCTGTTCATCAAGCAATTTTAAAGCAATAATGGACTTTTATTAACTTGAACTTGGTCAAAATATCATTACAATACATATGTCTGCATCAATTTGTTTTCTCATAGCCATGCTAGATGAAAATAAATTTTGATCATATTTTATTATTTGTGATCTGAAAAATAGATTTTATGTAAAGCTAAAATGGGGTTGCTTTGAGGTTAATAATTATTAATTACGTAATTAAAAAGACCCCTGTAACATTTCAGGTGGATGATAAAATAAATAAAGAAAAATTGACGTTTAAGCCTCCGCCAGCATGAATATTGTCCTTTAATTAGGTTACGCACTATAAACTCCCACCCGAATTGGCCAAGGTCGTAAATGGTTCTTAATCGCGGTGAAATCCCACCCTATTAAAAGGTATTCCTTGTAAAATTTAAACACTGCAACAAGTAGCGACGGCTGCTATTTTCTAATTGAACTTTTTGTAGAAAGTCGTAAATATCGCAGTACGTCGTGTACTGGATTTTAATGCCCCGCTATAAAGCGGGCGCGAGCTTTAAATCTGACTACGGCAGACGCAAATTTACAAAATCGATTAAATTCCGCAATGTAATCGCATTATATCGGATCTGTTTACAATCTAAAATGTAATCTGATATATTAACCTGCGCCCTATTAGCGAAGATAAGGGGAAAATTTACCAAAATAACCGGAACAGACTTTCATTTACTCTTGGCCAAAATAAACCTCCACCAAAAACGATAAACAATGGGGTCCGCCTGCTCGTCTTCGTGCTTTTGTTGATAGAAACACATCGATACGGGAGGGCATTATTTTTTTTTAATTAAGCATACAATAGAAAGTCGTTATCGGGGCCCTTTGTTGTTTACTTTTTCAATCAATCGATTTCCGTGTTTTTCGTTTTAATTCGGCCCTGTAATCTAGGATCTGCCACGCTTTTTTCTGCGGATAAAAGCCAGCTTTTTGACAATAAAACACCAACTGCATATTCAGTAGGGTTTACTCACTGAGCAGCCACGTCATCAACCACCGCCATACAATAACCAGCACATCCTGAATTTTTAATCAAAATGAATTTGTAAGAAAATTTTTCTAAAGATTTACGCAAAACAACCTGCTTCAACATTTTCCTGTTTAAGTCGGAAGAGAGAAAAGAAAGTGAATTACTAGAAATGCATACCCCAATATTCAGACATCAAAAGTTAAAAACCGCCGGAAGAGAAAAAAATAACTTTTTAATATACCAAAGGAAGAAATAAAGGAGGGTAAGAGGATTAAGGAATTGCTACTAAAAATGATATATGAGTTCCTGAAAACCACGTGAATGGAAATTTTCGTTAGTAAAACTCGGGATTGATTCAGGAAAATCGCTGGTTGACGCGCTGCCATTTCTCCCTTAAATAAATATTGTATGAGGGCAGTTTTTATGTTCTACACCAGAGAGACTTCTTGTTCGTGGAAGTTGCCAAAGAAGCCATAAAATTCAAGTAAACCTATCTATAAAATCATTTGGACACGACAGGATCCTTATGGTGAGTTTTTTATTGGGTGTAAAATACTTACATACAACTATCAAAATTCAAGTTCATTTTCACTTTTATCTTTTCTTCCTTTTCAACCCTTAACTAAAAGATGACGTCGATAGTTAGTATTTCAAAAGTTTATAACTGTAAGTCTACAGTGTTGCAGTTAATATATTTGTACCAGAGCATATCTTACGCATGGAAAATGTCAGATGTGAAACTGAAAAGGTAATGAAAGTAATCAACTTTCCTCAATAGTGAGAAAAGTAATAAAACACACATACACTACTATATTGATTTATATGAAATAATAAATAGGTACCTATACCTTCACTATATTTAACGGTGTCTCCGAACCACACACTATATTTGAATAATTGCCAATACGTATTTCGGTAACGATATTACCTTTTTCTCGGCATAAAACCGTCTGAACAGAATTCTAAAGGGCCAATCAAAATTATACATAATAAGATTATACATAAGGGAAAGAGAGAAAGAAAAAGGAAGCTTAACAAATATTTTTATTACTTCCACATGCTGCAAACCGAGGGTAGCTTGACTTAAAGTAGTTTAAAATTGTTGATTTTAAAAAACCGTCCGTCCTATTGTCACAAACAGAAATATTTACAATTGAATATTACATACAAAACTTCTCTTCCGTTCGTACAATATATCGTGCAAGGTTGCCTGCGGTGCTGCCTACGTTATTCCAGCATCCGCTGCCACGCCGCTAACGACTTGGAGCCAGCTGCGCATTCCTTCGAAGAAACGCTACCGCGTCACCCACGTCTGGCCATTCCAATGCATTTTATCTACTAAGGTTGCTTCGTCTACACTGAACAATCCACGTTCGTTCACATGCAGTCAAGTCGCCTACGATTCACAACCAGCTGTGCATTCCTTCAGAAGAATCAGCACACTTCCGCTCAGCCCACTTGCACACAGCCTGCAACCAGGAAGCGCGAGTTTCCTTAGTTTCATACTTGGAACACCAACCTACGGATTCCCACTATTATGCTAATCTCTTCCGCCTTGAGCAGTAAATAACCAGCTTGCTTTGAGCTTACAATTCAGTCAGTGAAAATGACTCGAACAAGCAAGTTGGTGAGTACCTTTAAATTTATCTACTGCATAGTTCTGCTTAGTTATGAGTGGGTTGTGCAAGGCCCTCTCTCGCTTAGTTATGGGGGAGTTGTGTACAGGCTCTCTCTCGGTTAGTTTGTAAATCACCAGGAGTTCGGCTCCTACGCTTAGTTTGTAGATATAGTACTAGAGCAGGGTGGTTCCAACCACCCTCATGATTATGATAGTTTTAGGAGGACAGGTACGTCCTCACGCCGTATAACCAATGTGTGTAACCTTTTGTATTCTATCGTTTGTTGTTAGTATATAATTGTTTTCATGTCTTGTGTTTATTTCCCTTTCTACCTCTGTCTACGTCCTCCGGGTTCCTTCGCAAAGCTTTTAACTTTCACTGAAGATTACGTTATTTTGGAAAAAAAATGTTGAGAGTAATTTATTTTCTCTGTCGAAAATGTATCCCACCCAGCAAAATTTATTATGTTTTTATGTTTTTTAAACTGTTTTTGTTATATTTCCCGGATCTTTGTATGGATATGCATCAAATTCTCAGGCTGAATAAACATTTTCAAATAATTTCAATGTTTCTACTTTAACAGCGTGCGCTGTGTCGTGTATATGTTTAGCTACACTTGATTTTTCTATGCGATTGTATTTAAAATCCGCTGTATTCTTTGAACCTACTCAAAATTGATCTTTTTGTCTTTCCAACGTAACTCATATTATAATCATTCCATTCAATTTGGTATAATCCCGATTTCAATTTTTTATCAGTTTTATCTTTTGGATTACGTAAGAAGTTTTTTAAAGAACTATTTGACGTATAAGATACTCTCATGCCCTGATTTTTAAATACACTATTCAAACTTGTGGTGATTTGGGTGAAAAAGTAGTTTAATAAACTTCTTTGAATTCTTTTCTATTAATCATAATGTACTCGCGTTTCGAATACTATGTTAGTATTTGATTGTCTGTAATAATGTGTTAATCTTTTTAGAAAAGTAACCACTATATAAGGCGAATTCTTTTATAAAACTTAATTCCTTGTTAAACCGATTTTTGTTTAATGGGAGGGGGTTTAATCTGTTCAGAAGGAAATTAAATGTCGCCATCTGTTTCATACATGAAGTTTAGCATGGCGCTTTATGAAAAGCGACTTGCCACATTACGGAATAACACTCCTTCGCCGACAATAGGTGCCAATTAATCAATTAATTTAATTAAATAGTTCAACTACATTATTATACAGTGAAAGAGATAATAACTGCTCCACAAATAGTTTTTTTTTGTCAAAACAGAACCAGGTTTTGTTGTAAATATTAAATAAAAAATCGCGTGAACGTTGATTCACTATTACAGTTGATCAATTAGAATTTCGCTGTAACAGGAATCGTTTTCACGCCATTTAAGTTTTGGAATTGAAATTTTATAGTCAGCGTAATATTCACAACTGAGGTACCTATATACTTAAACAAAAACGCATCTTTGTGTTCATGTTAAACATTTTTCGATTTAATACCGTTCGGATTTTTTATAGCATGCTGCTACAATACACAAATTAAACAGTAAAGTAGCAATTAAGAAAGTGTACTTATTTTCGTAACATATCAACAGCAAAACCTTTCGTAATTACAAATACCTATAATTGAATTAATTACAAACAATGATAATAACAATGTAATATTAATATAAAATATAAAAAAGCGCTAGATTGAGGATATTAACATAGCTAATTATATACATATCATAAATTCCTTTGTTATTATTCATCACTGTCGTCCACGTCACTGATAATAGTATTCATTTTTCACTACTTTTTGTGCAACTGGTTTTTCTAGAAAACACACTTTTCAAAAGTATCCATGGCAAACTAATAAATTAAATATGAGGACACTTCTTAAATATATGTATAGAATATGTCTAGTTGAATTGTAATTAAAATTAAGATGTAATAATTACGCACCTATTAAAATTCCTATATTTGGAAATAACTGAACAGAAATTTCTTACTCTTATTACTGCAGTAGTTAAGAATAAATGGTTTAAAATGCTTTATAGATGTACAAAGAAAAGCAATTCTATTTCGCATAAATAATATGTTAATTATCGTTGAGTATTCCATGCTGATAAGGCCCGTTAATAGTTATCTGATTGATAAACAATTTCAACACTAAATTAAAAATTTAATATTAAACCTGTGGAACGTGTTACTATAAAGCCGTTTAACATATATGTACATATTGTTATATAATCTCCTACACACATACAGAGATGTCTACACACATGTAAAACGGGATGTTATATAAGACACAACTCACTACTCCCTTTTCTTAAATAAAAAATAATTTGCTCCGGCTAAATTAGATTTATTGTGAAAAGTCCAACTTTCTACTAATTGAGACTCTCAGGCGGGTCACTTTAATAGGACACTAAATGAATATATAAATCTAAGAACACAGTAATATACAACAAATATAAAGCCATATTTCATCAATACAACACAAATTTATTTAATAAATTTAACAAAGAACAAAATAAAGAAATAAAAAAAAATTAAACTTGGATACCAAAATTTTATTTAATATCAATCCAGAAGAATCTAATTCTCTTTATTTGAGGATTAATAATACTTTTGGCATTAACATATTTCTTATTTACTATAATTAACTATAACTACTGTTGAAAAACTCACGTGTAAAATATTAAATTGTGTTGCCAATTGTGTTGTGATAACCTTCTAATAATCTGCTTTCTGCTTTTATATGGTCAAATAATGAAATGAAGAAAGTATGTCATTGACTTTTTTTTATCTTTAATATCTTTAATAATTATACAGTATGCTGAACAAAGAAGCTAAAATAAGCTTTTGCTTCCCTTGTAACACGATTTCTTATTTAAATAAGTCCAATAAATAGTATCTCGAAATAGTTCATCACACTTCTTTCAAATATTTCCATAAAAATGGCTGTTGCATTTTAAATCCAATTATTTGTCTAATCGTGGTAAGTCAATTAACTTCATAATTAGAGTCCACATCCATTTATCAAATCACATCCGTCAATCATGTCATAAAGAAAATTTGAGAAATATATTTTTATTATCAAGTAACAAACACTCCACAGCAAAATAAATGATCACTTGAATAATCGAAGCACTTATTATTAAAAGAATCACTTGTATTTAATAATCTTCCTTAAAATTTTGAACACTTTGACGTTTCACAAATACAATAACCTCAAAATTTTGACATATGTTTTGTTAACATGTTTCTAACTCAAAACATAATTTTAGAATTATTTTATTGCTCTTTAATCGAACTGCACGTCTCAAAGATGTAAATTGAAAGAGAGTTGGTTACAAAGATGACTGGGTTTTTATACTTTTCTGGTAAACAATTGAACTCTACACTTAATTTTTATTAAAACAAAAGAACACTGACATTTGATTTTTAACATAACCAAATTATTGTTTATAATTTTAATTAATCGTAAAACTATTTAGTAGATAGTTCTAGTTCTAGTAGATTATCAAATTGAATGAAATATAACACTTAGGTTTTCATAACAATGTAAGGTCTCCATTGAATGTCAATGGAACCTTTTAACACAACTATTTACAATAAATTATATACATAAAAATACCATTTCATACCTTCCTAGCTTCACAAATCTAAACCTTATATGCTAACAAACATTATTTACATAATATCAGACATCAACCATATGACAATTTCAACCAATTACAGTATTTCAATGTACGATGCACCACCGCAATATAAGTATATTCGGTTGTTTTACTGGTATCATTTATAAAAAAGCAGCCCCTACATATAAGATAGTTTCAATTCTGTGGTAAAGAAGCAACTTTACAATTCTCCACCAAAAGTATTTAACCAACAGCTATAAAATTTTGAAATCGGAAAACTTTAGCCAATGAATCAACTCCTTAACATGGAAACACATTTTTTTATTTAATGCTCAGGTAATGTAGTAAATACTTGTTTACCTCCATATTGCAACACACCTTGTCTGTTTTAGGTTAAATATTTCTTTAACTTTGCTCTAAACTTAATTTAAATGCCACATCAGGTCATCGCCTTTCACATCGTTAATGAATCAAAGAAAATTAATTAAATTCTATGGAAAATCAGTTTTACAAATATCCTTTATTTGACTATAGTGTGCATGTTAGTTATAATTAACCATTTCTAACTTCTTAAAAATAAATTTCTCAAAAATTATAATTTAGAACGTGAGGTTAGGCAACCAATCTAACGTGTCGCTTTGAAATTCCATATTTAAGCTCACTTAAAACTATTGAGTGACAACAATATGTTATTAATAGGTTTGTAGTTTTACATTGTATTATTTTCTATATTATGAACTAATAAACCTGCTATCTCGTTTCACGTTTAACTGATTAGAAGATTTAAAAAACCGAAACTGTGGATTAAGTATAGTACTTTTAAATAGTATAATATTGACTACAAAATATAACTTTAAATTACTTTTATTAACAATGGCTCAACGTTCCCATTGTGTACCGAATTTTACATAACCGACTGCTTAATATTAGGGAAAATGGAATTTGGAAACCCCTAATTTTATTTCCAGTAAATTTATACCGTCGCGATGGTCGCTTGCGAGAAGTGGCAACGTTGACCAGAAAAATACCATCAGATTTACATTTACAAAAGGCTTAGTCTTCTAAATTGTAAATTAATTAAATAAAATTGTAAAATAATATTCGGACACCACTTCGTCATACATTCTGCCGTTTAAAATGAGCCCAGAATTTGAACCTAGGGACTGATAGGGCTTGATTTATACATACTATGTTTAACTGGCATATAACTGAAAACACATTAAAATAAGATACACAAATCAAGTGAAACATGTTAAGTGCAAAGCACTTATTTTATTATTTTTCAAATATACTTACATTTGTCTGGAGAACTTTTAAACGGTTTTATTTAACCGTCGCCAGAAACCTTTTATCGGCAGTCTTAACCTATAAATTTCCTATTAATCTTGCACTAACGTTACGTATCTTTAAATTGTTAAAAAGAAGTCTGCATGTTTTATTTTCCTGTTTCGAGGGTTAAGAAACTATAAAAGTTGATAGGTTTCCCTTCAATAATAAAACGAAAACTGTAGAGAGAAAGAAATAAAAGCTTTTTAAAGAATTTAATTCGTCGATATTATAGTCCATTATTATATTAAAAACGTCAACCGGGTCGGGGAAAATAATAAGTCTCAGTTTCTACGCTAGAGCTGTAAGTGTTTGTCCTGAGTAATAAAATAACTCCAAGCAGTATTGGATTGGACCATTTTTACCGATCACAACTTTTTTGTTTGACGTTGATTTTAAAAGTCGCAAATTTTATTTCGAAGGTCCATAATTTCAAAGCCGCTTATAGCTGTGTAGAAGGACGCATGTAACACGTTCTTTAATTGATTTATCGAAATAGGATAATGTTAAATGGAACTGAAAAAGATAAGACGCGACTTTTCTGCAGGTTGTTAGACATCAAAGAAATTCTTACGTTTTGTAGCGTTCTGTTTTGGAGACGCAAGTGTTTGAAGATTTACAAAAACGTAGAAAAATAGAAAGCATAAAAAATTTAGACATCTAATGTTTAAGCAGTGTAGATTTTCTTTGTGTAGAATTCATTTTGCAGCGTTAGTAATAGTAGTTTAATTATAGAGGTTTGTCAGAAACTGCATCTCATTTAGCACAACAAAAAACCTCCATAATATTTTTTCGTGTGATCAATCGTTTATGCCTAAAATCGGGTCCCTTTCACATTTATGAATTAAAAAAAATTGAATTTATAAATATAAAAAGAATCTGATTTTACGCGTAAACAATTGATCATACGAAAACATGTTATTAAGGTTTTTTTGTTGTGTTAGATGAGATGCACCTTCCGACAGAGCTCCATAATTAAGCTACTATTATTAACGCTACAAAATGATGTTACAGTTTCCAATTTACTTTTTTTTTTGAAAACTGGTACGTCCTAGAATAAAATTGTATAAGAACTTTTCGTTCCTTTTGATGTTTTCTATCACCTCTTAAAATTAACGCATAGTAATACCTTCCACCGGTATAAAGTTTCAAATACCAAAAAAACTTACTTATTTAGAGATACGAAATATTACTTCAAACTTGTGAAAAGGTACAACTCTTCGTTTTAGTTAAAACCAGTTGAGAATGCGCAGAGCTAGCATTGCCATGACGAACAAAAACAACTGTATACTTAATAAACTAATTTATTTTTGAAACCTAATGTTCACGTAACACATTAGTTATCATAAAAACTAAAATTGTAAGTCCTAAAATTTTTCGTTTAAAAAAAACTAAAAATGTTTATTTTTTCGTAAATTTTTAAAAAATACAAAATTTTTCATTTTTCAAAAATTTACCGAAATTTTCGGTGGTCATTTTGACCACTTTCCCGAAGAGATGCAAAAAATATTTCAAACCAAAAGTTTTTTAGAATTTGATGTACTATAACTATAAGATTCCAAAAAGAAAAATTCAAAAAAGTCAACAGGGAAAAAGGCGACAGACCGACAGACAGACCGACTTCACGAATTCAGAGACGACCTTTTTGTTCGTCGAATATTTACTTTTGAGAAGGACACCGAGACCGGACGTTTTGTATCAGATTCACTTATATTATATTATACTTCCCTTATATTATTAGTAGTACCACAAAGTAAAATTTCGCTAATAGACAAAATAAGGTCCTACGTACTCATAGATAGTTAAAATAGGCAAGCTACCAGAACCTGCGGAAGATTCGATTAAACCTAGAATTCATGATGACCTCTATCGAGATCCTTGAAAACGAACGGCTGTCAATAGATCGAGAAGTTGCAAAACAGGATAAGTATGTGCAGGGAGTAATAGGTCTACCACTTTCACGCGATTTGTTATAGACCATTTAATTCCCTGTCCTTTATGATTTTTATTGAGTTTATTGACTTGGACATGGACATCACAAGTCGAGCATGCGGACTTCCATTTTTCGACCAAGTCCAATCTCAAATGTGGCTAGGCTTGATCCTAGATCTTTCTAGAATTACCCAGGATTTTGTCACATCAAGCTATCAAATAAAGGCTTGGTAAGCCTTTGGCATAGACCCATCAAGCTCTACTCTAAAAGTAGAGACTCGATTTATACGTGGAGGTTATAATTTCTTAGTGCGAGAGTCTAAGTTTTGTAAGAGATGAATTCGCATCAACATCCCTTAAAGGTTATATCCCGGAATAGGCTTGCTGGGAACCGGATAGATCGCTTCCATCGAATGAAGTTAATCAAACTCCTCAGATTGCTACTTCACAGTCGCAACTACACTAGAGAAAACACCTGGCGGAACAATTTTCTCAAAGACAACTAAGTGTCTTACAAACGATCGATACAAACCTTATTAGTTGCTGTTCGCGTCCTGGAGTGTAGCATTTTCTGGGACCATAGCTAAACCAATGAATGAGAGCTTTAGAACTGGTCTAGTTGTAGTGGGATATAGTGGAATTGGGAAAATAGTCTTACCTAACCATTGAAACTGCATTTGAACCGTTCCCTAGCAGTCACCATACCTTAGATCGACTGCCAAAAACTGCATCCAAATCGGCTAATAAGACGAAAATTAAAGTACTGTCTTCGAGAACGAAGAACTAAACTCGTGAGAACTTCAATAAATTATCTATGTTCCATTATTTGGATACCTATAGGACTATATTTATCTTTAATGCTCTTTAAAGAAATCGCGATTCAAAGAAAAACGAGACACTTTTTACTCTTTAGGAACTTAGAAGTGGCTATGATTTTTTTTATATTAAGTTTTAGGGTAATTTCATCTCAAGTGACCCAATTTTTCTGAGGTTTTGAACATGGCCCTCATTGATTTTATTCATATTTTACACAACTGTTATACTCCTAAAGATAGGTAAAAACTTAAAATATTATATTTTTTGTGCAAGTGGTTCTTGAGTTACGCCGTTCTAAAGTGTACAAAATTGAGGGATTTTGACCATGTTGGCGTTTACATTTTCCTTTATAATTTTTGATAGAAATAAGGTAAAGCAATGAAACAAAAACTTTACTATAAGATGAAAAACTTTTTTATTTCGGTCCCTAAAGCTTATGACCTTGAATTAAAAAAAATATGATTAAAAATTTTGAGAAAAATTAGACAGAAAGTTGCATAATATCTTTTAAATATGCTTGCCGAATTCCAACTTGGGCTCTCAATGGGATCGTTAGTAATAAATTTTTTAAACATTTTAAAGATGAGGCTTTTCCTGTATGTTTGTACGTTTGTGTGCAGATTGCCTTGAAATTTTTAACAAAAAGGTAGAGTAGGTCAAGATGGCACAGAAATGTTCAGTGACCCTTTGAGCTAGGGTTAATGGTTTGACAGGAGAACCCGGTTATTAGTTCGGGGGAAGGTAAGCCGGGGGGGGGGGGGTAGTGGGCAGGTAGATAAGTATAGGAGGCGTAAATAAGGAAGCAAATATCTCATATCTATGATATTACCCCGTTGGAGACTATAATAATCGGTTTTCTCCGGATTCTTTCGTTTGTTTTGACCGACAGGTTTTCCTATTTGCCAGATTACCTTGGGATCTTTAACAAAAAAGTAGAGGAGATCAAGATGGCCCAGAAATGTTCAGTGACCTTTTGAGTTAGGGTTAATGGTTTGACTGGAAAACCCAGTTATTAGCTCGGGGGAAACTACAGCCGGGTTGGGGGAGAGTAGGCGGATAGATAAGTATAGGAGGGGTAAATAAGGAAGTTAGGGGCAAATCGGGTAAGGGGTGGATTGGTAAGTCAGCGGAGGGGTAAGTCGAGTTGGGGGTAAGTCCGAGGTAGGGTGAATTCAGAGTGTCGGGGAGGGGGGTTAGGTAGGTGGAAGGTTTTGAAAAAAATATTTATGTTAAAATGTTGAACATTGTTATTTTGTTAAAATAATTTAGTAATGATCCCCAGATTGAGATCAAAAGCTCAAAAGATTGAAGCTCAAAAGATAAAAAAATATTTTGGAACTAGTTTGAGATCAATTGGTCAATTAATAAAGGAGCATGTGCACATAGATATACACATGTACATACAAGATTAGCGACATATTTAAAATATTTTAAGAATTTATTAGCAATGATCCCATTAAGATCCCAAGCTGAAATTCAAAGTCAAAGATTTCAGGGGTCGAGATAAAAGACTTTTTCAGCTTAAAGTATGCCATCATTTTAAAGCCCAAAAGATACACTATAATAGTTTTTATTTCATTCTCTTACCTTATTTCTATCAAGAGTTTGTATAAAGGAAAATGTAAATGACAACATTGTCAAAATCGAGAACCACTTGTTTAAAAATTATGATATTTTAGATTTTTACTTATCTTTAGGAGTATAACAGTTGTGTCAAATTTGAGCAAAATCAATGAAGATGAGTTACAACTTATTGAATCACTTGACATGGAATTACCCTTTGACCTCTGTATACTGTTTCTGAAAGTGTGTTACTAATTTGAAAATGTACCTTCTTCAACCTTATTAACACTATTTCAATTGAATTGGAATGATCTGGGTAATGATAAACCTATAATCGTAGAACGGAGTACTAAATGGACACCCTGTACAATTCAGTCTTATAGCAGTACACTTGAAAAACTAGATAAAAAAAACATTTAAAATCTTAGCAGCATTACCAATACCAAAAGGTGTTCTTTAAAAGTATATACAGGTGTGGAAGAACAAGAAAGAAGTATCTGCGAAACCGTATGTGTGTATGATAAGGAACGCGCTAGTAAAATAAAGAAGGGTTTATATCGGGCCCCGCCTTTGCTCTTCTTGTTTAGTTTGTGTTAGTGGGGTTGGGGAACTACACGAACGTTCGGTTTGTGGTTTACTAAACAACTTTAATGCTCGAATGTTCCCTCACTAACAAATTAAGACTAGCAAAGGCGTGACCCGATATAAACCCTTCTTTATTTTATTAGCGCGTTCCTTATCATACATATGGTCTCGTACGTACTTCCTACCTGTTTTTCTATATCTGGATATGTTACATTTCAACCAAGCTTTTATCTAAGCCTGTGTTAAAAAGATTTTGCTCATTGCGATTCATCTATTCCCAGAATACTCCTTCCATTCTATAGTCAATCCTACTGGAAATTAGTTGAATCAGAGTGAAATGCACTCTGAATAGTAAGATTTCGCGTACCAATATCATTCGAATAGAATTTACGATTTTACTTCCTTATCTAAGAAGAGCCTGTATCAATTTCTTTAAACAATAAAAAATACTATCCGAGCCTGATTCGATTTCGTGTCCAGTAGCTTTTAGAAGATAAGCATGTCGGTAATTGTGCAATGCATGAACTGCGTGCAACTATGATGAACATTTTTATAATAAGGCAGGAATTACCATCATCACTGTCGATTTGACATATTATATCTATCTATTTTTAGAGGAGATTAATAGCAAAAATTGTGCACATAGTTTATTATTTTTACCTTATTTACTTGACTGGCACTGATCAATATTTATCACTGAAAAAAATAGTTTGCTTTACTATATTTGAATTCATGGTAAATTATTTACTTCGCAATTAAAACAATTATGGTTTTTGAAACTAATCAAAAATATACGAAGATCTTTTACCTTATTTAATTAATACAAATCTACTTTCCGACCTCTAAGTTTCAACCTGTAGAATCATCTGTTCAGCGTGTGTTATAAAGAATTGTTAGGTTAACCCCATAATATTTAATTTAACGAGTGAGAATTCATAGAAAGAGTGAAAATTGCGATTTTATTATACGATTTATATTTATTTAAATGCGACTTTTTCAATGTTTGTTAACTTAGTCGGCACACTGGTATTATGTAAGTGGTTTTACTTTAAGATTTTACTCTGTTGTAAACAAGATAACATTCAGACGTCTGAATGTTAACGAACAGAATAATCTTTAATGTGAAATTAAGTTATGTAATAATTTTAGAGATATATAACAGATACATTCTGCAACAATTTTAGTAAAGTAAAAATGTTTGCACATTACTGAAATAATAATTTATCATAGATTTGGAACATACCAAACCTTACATTGTTACACACAGTTTTATTCTTTTGATATGCTAAGCACTGTTAAGTCGTTCCTTAGACTTAGTATAACATGCTAATCACGTACATTAATACTAAAGTAATATTTCAAATTTATTAAATTCTGTATTAGTGAAATATTGCTTGAAAGATTTGTTAAAACCAAACAAACAAATTCAAACAAAATCCAATTTCAGGTGTATATGTATGAACATCAACTAGTGAATCAACCCCTGACATTAACATTAATCTGATTTGTCAATATTTTGTTTCACACATGTTCATTTATTTTGAATGAACATAATGATAATATAATTAGCGTTAAAAGCAATCACTGTTTTGTAATGTGATGTCGTACAACGAATAATATATATTAGGCGTGAACGAGTGGTGGTAATGTGAAAAACAGCATTAGATATTTAATTTTATTAAGTATTAAATTAGTGACTACTAAAGTAAAGCTATATGTATATGGTGTTTTTCAACTCATGGCGAAAATATAAATGTAATAAAATTAAAAGTTATTTGTTATAAATAGTGTGCTTATTTTAGAACTATGTAGTCTTTTACAAAGTAAAGCTAGTAAATCTCTTAATTTAGTTTCATCAATCACAGTGAGTCTTAAGAAGCTTCAAAAGACTTTTTTCCCGAGTCGTTATTGAGAAAATTCAATTTTGAAGGTCGAAAATTACGAAAAATCAATGGTGAAATTTTAGATGTGGTTTTTACTCATTTTAATGGGTTTTTCGGTACAAGAATTGCAGGTTCTGTATGAATATGTTTATTTTTCAAGAATTCGACACATGTATATACTAGATATGATTATACTTAAATTGGTGTTGAAAGCTTGCAAAATAAACGTATTGTTACGTGCTCATTGGTACCGTAAGGGATTTACTACTAGTTCTTTTGGAGGTTAGGAGCACGTTCAAATTTCGTATTGTTTAGCTTTTCTTTACATTCAATCTCTTATACTGTAATTGTTTTGACAGGATTCAATATTTAATCGACGTTAGCCGCATTTGGAAACGGAATAACTTTATCACTAGATCGCCATCCATCTAAGGTACTTATCCCAATTTTGCTTGGTGCATTCTGGTAATTGATTTTGTTTGTTACAGACCTTTTGGTATTATCCTTTTTATTCTACCTTAACTTCATACACTTTGTTATATTTTTGGCTTGTTAATTGACCATTACGCTGAGCTTCTTGATCATGTACCGTTACTTGGTTACTGGTTATCTCTTGGATCACGTTCGACCTGGTTGGTGATGTTCATCTTCAGAGTGAACAAAACACCCGTATCGTGAGTCACTTACATTGTAGCATCTATTTAGAACAACAATAACGTTTGGCAATCCTGTATTGTAAATGAAACATTACTGTATAGTTGCAAATTATAATTTTCAATATTAAATGGATTTTCTTCAATGTGCATGTAACATTTATATCTACGTATCTATTTCATGTATATTATTTTATCAGTTTACATTGTTAGGAATATTTGCGAGTGAATGCAATACATACAGCTTTGCTTTCCGAAATAGTTGAACAGTTCACCACTGGAGTTGAGGGTTGCGCAATCTGATTGGCACCTGTAATCGCGATAATTTTACTGTGCTCTTTTGATTATTTTTGAAATCTCAACTTATAGTTAGAGTTAGAGTAAGTAATCCCGCTCGCATGAATTCTCATCCCGTTCAAATGTGTATAGAAATCAATAACCTACATTTAATTTTTGTCAAGGTTATTTCAGATTGATTGATATTATCAGACCTGATTGATTTACCTGATAATTTGTTTAATTGATAATAAAGCATTGTATCTCTTACTTGAAGACTTATTATTTATATGTGTGGTATTTACGATTTATATTTATAGCCATCGAGGAATCAATATTGGGAAAAGTCGACCACATTTTCAGATTTTGTCGGCAAATACTGCAGCTATGTTAGACGATTCTTGGGACCCATTACAGAAGACCTCTTGTGAGACCCACGACCTCACACTAGTTAGCTGGCAGCCGACAGATTTGACTGCGATTAAAAGTAGTTACCGTTTCCTAATTAGCATTCCTCATTTTGTTGGTAACAATATTCATACAGATCCTGCAATTTTCGTACCAAAAAGAAACATTAAAATGAGTAAAAACTACATCTAAAATTTCGCCATTGATTTGATGTTAAATAGATATATGATATAGATATGTAATTTATGTCTTTTGTTTGTTTGCAAACTAAAGTGTCAATATTTTTTATTGATTATAATTATTTACATGCCCTAATTGTTTAATGGTTGCAATTTCTTTGTTAAGAGCTAGCTGTGTGATTGGAATAGTTAAAACTTTGTTCACTAAGAATCTGTAAGCTGCTAGTTTATGTGCTTTATGGTGACAGGATTAATTTGGGATAGTTATGTCTGTATGTGTAGGTTTTCTGCCTATGGCAACTTCAAAAATATTGTATGTGTTAACCTTAATAGTTATGTCCAAAATGTTAATAGCCCTGTTTTGTTCTGTTTCTAATGTAAAATGTATATATTGGTGGAGACTATTAATAAGAATTAAAAATTCATTCATAACCTTAAAAGAACTATTAAAACAAGCTAAAATGCCATCAACATTACGAAACCAAATGATAATGTGTTTAGAAACAATTGTTAAGTAGATTATAATAAACTGTGGAATTATAAACGTAATACGTAAAAATAACCAAATTTGTCGGTTTTTTAGGTTAATTCAATTCTTTACTACAAAATCATCCTGAAATGTTTACCAACTGGTTGGAAAGAACTTTGCATTGATAATTTTTAACTGAGGCTAGTTTTAACAAATAAACTAACAAATAACTAAAAAATTGATAGATTACACCTTATAAAAGGTGTAAGATAAGAACACCCATCCCATCTACCGTGTAAGTTTTATGTGTAGTTTTATTACTTTTTTACCTTTTATTTACCTTTTTATTAAATAGCACGCCTGGAATAATGTATTAATTAATATTTTTAATTTAATAAAAGCAAAAACTTTATATAATCTTTTAAATGGAGATACTTTTTTATTTATTAAATTATAAAGGTTATGTTTATGACCATAACGTTATTTAGGGCGCGATCGTAAAAAATGTAATCTTAGAAAGGCCAGATTAAACTGACAGCGTTTATATCACTTACCTAAACTCTTAAATAGAAGTAAACTTCATGAAATTCTTAGATCGTATCTAGAAACACAGTTTATTTTTTAACGTGATTATTCTAGTTATACCGTACGTTGTTAACAATACGAGAAGATATTGTAATATTTTAATTATTACGCTGACGTAATTGATCTATCAGCTGTAATTTGGCCAACTTCATCACTGATCCTTATATACTTGATGTCGAAATTCTCAGTTATTTCTGTCAACTTGTTTTGGTTTGACAGCCGCTAAATGTCAGTGAAACGCGCTATGAACAAAATTGAAACTCAAAGCGTTGTTAAGTTCCTTCATTTAAACGGTAACAACGCCCGTCAAATCCATAAAGAGATGGTTACCGTGTATGGTGCTGATAGTCATATGACACAGTTGTGAGGTGGAAAAAGAGTCTGAGCACATGTCCCTCAAAGATCAATCTCGATCCGGAACGCCTTCAATCACGGATGATCTTGAACTCGTGAAGAAAGGAGAGGCACATGCTCTCCAGGAAAGGAGCTTGAATGAAACGGGTCTTAGTTATGGAAGTGTACGGAAAAAAACATTTATAATCAACTGCACTTGTCTAAAGTGTCAGCCCGGTGTGTTCCTCATTTGCTCACGCAATTCGGCAAGCAAACTCGAAGTGAACTTTCACAGCGGACGCTGACTATTTTGGAGCAGTATGAAGATGATTTCTTTGCGCGCCTTATAACAATGGATCAATACTGAGTCTACCTGTACAATCCAGGGACCAGAGAAATGAGTAAGGAGTAAAATATTTACCTTCCGAAGTGTCAGACAATTATCAGCGCATATTACTGTAATCTTCTGCGAAAGTTACGAGATACAGTAAAACATCTTGGAATGATTGGAAAAGGCATCCGTCTCGCACCCAGCGACTTCTTTTTATTCATACCATTTTAACCTATGAATCAAAGACAACCTCTTCACATTAGTAGATAGATTATAATGCAGTTAACGAATCTAGTAGCTAGTAACTCTGCAAGTTTCAATTTCTTTTATTAACTTCATTGGGTAGATACAAATTTATCTGGCATATCTAACCTAAATCTGAAACGTATCCTATATTAGTCTCACTCTTAACGGTTTTAACCAAACTAAGCCAAGTAGTTTTTAATAAATTTACGCTTGTCGAACATGGAACATGGATGATAAACTTAATGATGCGTCAACGTATACAGGGTGTAACTGACATAACTACAAACCTCATAATGGTAACGCTTTAGAACATTTTTCATATCAGCATCAAAAAAACAATTGATTTTAAATTTTTTAAATTTTTTCAAAGTTTTTATTTTTTGCTTGCTTCGTATTTTTAATATAATGTGAACACAATGGGCGTACTTAAAATTTAAAATGCGTATTTTTCGAAAACTAGCAGAAAGCGACCACATGTTGATAAGGAAAATATGTTCTAAATCATCACAGCTACCCCCCCCCCCCCATTACGAGGTTTGTAGCATTATAGCAAGGGCAGAAGTAATAGTGCTTTGTTTTCATTTTTTTATTGTTGGGTTTTTCGATAGAAAGTTTCCTGGAACGCTACTGAGATTTGCATGATTTCCTAGCAGTAATACCAATCCTGACCTCCATGACCAACAAAATCATTTGTAAAACTGTATTGACTTACCGTTAAGTTTTACGGTATGTATGAAAGAGCCCTTTTTGATGAGACGATATGGTTGTACTGTTTATATTGAATTGTTGCCAGTCTAAAGTACCCGCTTTAATTACTTCCCAAATCTAAACAATTGGTTTTTCCGGTAGTTGCCACAGTATACAGACAGTTCAGCTCATGATCTTTTTAAAATGGCAAAAATCTTCATACATCTTTTCATAACCTGTCATAAGAACTCGCATTTAGTACCAGGTTGTTGGGGGCTCATCTACAGCCGAAGAAGTACGATTTCTTTTTTCCATAATAGTTAAGACTAACGGACTGATATTCTGTCTGCCCAGAGTGCAAACAGGTAGCCAGATTATCCGATTACCGGTACCGACTTTCGGTTCAGGAAGGGCTCGCATGGTGAAGATGGATTGCCGCACCGAAACTTCAAGGTCCCAGAAGAAGCTTTGATAAAACTGCCTGACTTAGAAGATCTGCGTGTGCATGCCGATGCCTGCCGTCATTACGAATGCTCCCATTTAAAACCAATTTTTTCTAGAATCATCGTGACAGAAAGTCTTCCCATTTGGATTAATTTATTGATAAATTTTAGTGACTTGACTTGACTAGTAAGTCCAAGAAAGTATTGGACAACTTACTAACTGATTCAATAATTGGTGCGTCAAACTGAATACGGACAAACGCGAGTCAAAAATCTTCACCTTTCGACGACCAGAAGATCTCCCAAACATAACCATATACAATACTCCAATACTATAGAATCGTCCTAAGTCTGCTGTATGATACCTGGGAATCTATTTAGATGCAGAATTTACCTGGAGTTATTAGATAAACTATCGGAGGCGTATGCTAGACTAGGCATGTTCTATCAAATTATAAACATAAAGTCACGACTCGAACTGCAATGAGGAACAGTAGTATATGTATACATCTATAATTAGACCTATTATATCTTACGGATCATCCATATGGTGTGTCACATCCAAAACCAACACAAATCAAGTAGAAGTTCTACAAAACAAGGTTTTGCGCATGATCACCAATGCTGAGTGGTATATTGGAAATACGCAACTATGAAGAGAAACTATAAACCCTCTATTCAGGGATTCTTAATTAAAACAATCAAGAAGTTTTATCAAAATATTGATCTGCAGTGGTGATCTACCACATAGGAAGAACACATACATACCAGACTAAAAAGAAAGCTACCAGCAGATGTCGTAACTAGTGATAGTGAACAACTTTATTAACTGTGCAACAATTACAGATAAACTAACAAGTACAAAAACAACTATAAATCTCATTACTGATTTAAATGGTAAATATATACTTTCACACTGCCATGAATTTGTTGAATACAGAAAAATTAGTACCTGTATATAGGAGAAAACATTTATGAGGATTTTGTGTATAGTTTGTACACATAATCTTTTAAAATTGCTAACATAATCATGTTATTTGACACAATATAATAAGGAATTCACCTACGCTATAGTTTTAAACTAGCTTATATATGAAATTTCAAAGCGATACGTTAGATTGGTTGCATATCCTCAATTTTAAAATTATAATTCTACGAAATTTGTCTTTTTTGAGGCTACGTAGGATTAGTTATAATTAACATGCACACTAGTACAAAGTCAGTACTATAGTCACATAAAGAATATCTGTAAAACTGATTTTTTTCCATAGAATTTAGTTAATTTTGCTTATCTTTTATTAACGATGTGGAAGATGATTATCTAATGTTGCCTTTAAATTTAGTTTAGGCCAAAGTTAATGTACCATTTAACCTAAAACAGACAAGGTGTGTTGTAATAGGAACGTATACATGTATTTACTACCTTAAGATAAAAAAATAAAGATAAAATAAGATCAATAAAAGAAAAATGTGTTCATTCATGTTACCGAGATATCATTCTGTAATAACTTTCTTCTATTTCAAAATCTTACAGCTCTTGGGTAAATAATTTTTATGGAGGGTTGTAAAGCTGCTTCATTATCACATAATTGTAACTATCTTAAATGTAGGGGCTGCTTTTTAGTAATTATATCAGTTAAACAACATATAATCATGTTTCGCTTTTGGATCGTACAGTGAAATACTGTAATTAGTTGGAATTTCCTTAATCAACAACTTTTATTTGTTAGCATATAATGTTTAAATTTGTGAAGATATGAACTTGTGAAAAGGTATTTTTATGTAAATAAGTTTTATCGACATTCAATGGAGGCCTTGTTGTGTAATGAAAACATAATTTTTTTCATACCATTATATTGGGAATTTGTTAAGCTATAAGTTTATCAAATTAGTTTTTGTGTTAATTAAAATTTATAAACAATAATTTGGTTATGTTAAATTGAGTTGTCAAAATTGCTTTTGTCTTATGCAAAATTTGCAGCACATGCAATTGTTTTGACAACAACGTATATAAACCCGGCCATTTTTGAAACAAAGTCTCTTCCAATTTAATCTTTCAAGAAGTGCGTATCTGTTGTAGAGCATAAAATAAGTTTTGAGTGAAAAAAATGTTTAACAAAGCAAATGTCAAAATTTTGAGCTTATTGTTATGTTTGTGCAACATCAATGTGTTTAAAGTTTTAAGAAAGTTCGGTAAATGTATGTGATTTCTTTTATAACAAGTGCTTTAAATTAATTGTCAATTTATTTTGGGATAAAAATTTTATAATTTCATAATAAAGGAATAATTATAATTTTTTCATGACAGGATTTTATAAATGGATGTGGGCCCCAATTATAAAATTAATTTACATACCACTATTACACAAATAATTGGATTTTAAATTCAACTCGGTAGAGCCAGTCATATGGAAAGATTTGAAAGAGATCAATGATATACTTTCTTAATTTCATTGCCGAGACGAATGAAAGCAGGGAGCAGATATTTGGGAATGTATAGCAATACAGTTGGCAAGCTTGTGACGGCAAGTATTTAAACAAAAATAAGATTTAAATATATATAAACGTGAGTTTTGTAACAGTAGTTAGTTTTGTTTGTAGAGAGAAAAGAAATATGATGATGCCAAAAGTATTAATTTCCAGATAAAGTAAATTAAACTATTTTGGAATTAATAAAGAATATTTTGGTATCTAGGTTGAATTTTCTTTTTGTTTTGTTTTTTTGTTAAATTATAAAATAAATTTGTGTTGTCATTGTTGAAGGATTGCTTTGTGTATCTGTTTTATATTATTGTGTTCCCATATAAATATAATAATATAATGCTCTACTGAAGCGACCCGCCTGAGAGTCTCAATTTGTGGAGCGTTAGACTTTTCACACAATTTACACAATTCACACAATGTTTTTTAGGCACACCTAATTATAACTAGCTCGGATATCTATTTGTCTAGAATGTTTGGAATAATATAACCCAAAATGAATACTCGGAGATTATTATTTAATAGACTGTTAAAGTAATACGGGTAATGCATAGCATTTTAAAATATAAAATAAAGTAATTTGAATTTAAATTATATAAATAAATAGAAATTTATTTTAACGCTAAATAAAACTGGAGAAGAAAATAAAAATTTGTTTTTTTAAGAAATTTTGATAGCGAACTCGCGATTCAGTTATTTCTTCTAATATGACTTTAAGATATACAGCTATCAGGAAAGAAGGCTCTCTTAAATAAATAAAAATAATAAAAGCCACACAATTTAAAGACAATATCAACACACAATTTTCCCTCGACTTAAACTAAATTAAATAAAGCTCAATCGTTCTATGAATATTCATACAGTCTTCGGAATACATAAAATGCGGAAATCTGTTTTGGACTTTTTCGATTTCTTTTGTGTGTATGCACGCCACTAGAGTAGAATATCGTACCTTCGAGGCATATTCAAGTTTTGATTGAACCAATGAGCCATAAAACTGCTTTTACTTAGAAACTTTTTAGACATTTATACAAAACATAAAACTTAGGAATACGTGTCTGAAGTTGCCAAACGCATCCTGTCAATAGTGTTGCCTGTTATCCTTCTTTAATGGAAAAGAATAAGATACACACAATTAGTTTTAATGGTTATTCTGTTCTAAAGTTTGCAATTGGAATTTTTTTTTAATAAAAATGTAACCAACTTTCAGATTTTATCCAGGAAACATAGAATAATGTAGAACTTTTAAATTGGTTTTCGCCAAAAGCATTAAGGACGAAATACTAAATTAGATTTATATGCAATTTTGGTATTGTAACGCGCGGAATTCGTTAAGTTGTTAAAATATGGTCCGGGAAAAAATAGAAACAAAAGAGTAATTTTAAATTATTTGCTAACCCGCTTTCACGTTAAACAACACCATAAATAAATATAAATTTGTTTTTATTACAGATTACGATTGTATAGTTAAAAGATGAGAGCGGCGGTTTTTTCATCTTTCTTGTTACAAAGTTATATACGTATAATCAGAAAACAAAGATAAAAAGAAAAAAATATATATTTGTACAGAGCAGGTTACTAGCTACGAGCTCTGCTTTTCCATTGTTCATTATACGAGTATTACAAAGGAACTTCTTTTGATGTTGTATGAAACAATTGTTGCCTAAAAAGCTTCTGCTTGTATCAATACTGTTACAAATAGTTTTTGAAACCTCGAACCTAAAATATATTATTCAGAAATAATCTTGTTAGATTATGTATATTAGAATATCCGTGTGTATATGTCTGTGCGCATGATTTGCGGCTACACGAGTAAGCAAATGAAGAAAATAACAGAAAAGGAGTTAACGTTATAATCGACGAATAGATCAGACCGTCATCGGCACTGCCAGCTGAAGGAGACCAGAGTCAAGACTCATTTTCGCGTGGAATATACTGACATCGACTTACTATTATATATGATATAATTGCTTAAGACAAAGAATAAGTACGCACATGGTACGAGATCATAACTGGTATACAATACATCTGCTGTAAGTTAAGAGATTTGTTTATTTATTTTTTACACTAGGCACAAAATAAAATCTTATTGTCCAAGTTAACTCTTGGGAAAAACGTTGTAATCCAACACCTATTGTAATGGTAAAACTATTGGCGTGTCCTAATGAAATTTTTTAGAATACTGGAAACAGTAACATTTTATTTTTTAAAGTTGACATCACTGTTAGACAGCTGTTCTTAGAATGTCAAACTTGTCTTATTTACGCAGTGAACTTTTGTAACGCTCGCTAAACTATGTATCATTCCAAGACGCAGCGCGCCGTCGACCGTAGCGCCGTTACGGGCATGGATAACAGTTTTTACTTTTTATTATTAACGAAATTGTAAATTTTGATACTGTCATCATATGGGATGCATTGTGTTATGTATGTACAATATGGCCACGATAAACTTAACGTAATAAAATTCAGTTTCATGAAATTATATATCTTTACCTTATAATATCGAAAAGATCCAACGAATAATTATTTTTGTTAACAAAAATCATTCTTTACTGAAAATACTATTGCATTTATACCTCATTGATTTCTTTAACAAATAAAGTATTTTTTCTATGAAATAAAATATAATTATTCTTATTTCATCCAAGTTTTTAACTCATTAAGTAGCAATTATTTATGTCACATTATATTGGCATACATTCTGCTTTGAATGTATAATAATTTTCAACAGTACATATATAATACACCTGGCAAATTTGAACTAGTCCTGCTGCTTAGCAGCGGCCTTTGTGTGTATCAGACAAGAAGAAATTTTTACGCCGCGCTGATTACCTAAAGACAAAGTTAGCGAGGTTATGTAAAAAACAATTGCATACTTTCTAGTGTTGCCAACTGTCATGCTACTTACCAAAATATCCCTAACAAATTTAATTTAAAACTAAGTAATTTTTTTTAATTATTTAATAATGAAATAATGCAAATAGAAAAAATGGTATAAAGTATTCATTTCATAAGACGTTTTAGAGCACTTGCTCTCTTTAGAAAACTCCCAACTACGCGGGTCGTTTTCTAAACTCGGACGCGTGCGCTAAAAACGTATCTTATGAAACTAATACTTTAATATACTATTTTCTATTTTGCGTCTATAATAAAGCTGTTAAAGGATCCAAAACAATGCGTTAATAGCTCATTTGGGTGCTTTAATAGCCCAACTTTTTCAAAGTTGGTAGCATTGAAAAAAATGAAAAAACAGAAAATTGACAAAAACTTCACTATAAGAATTTGAATCTTCAAATGTTACATCAGTGTTGTCAACTACTACAAAATTCCCTAAACTTTGAAATTGCGATTTATTTATTTAAAAAAACTCGTTTCATAAGTCATTATTGGACTCGTCCTTTAAAAAACACGCCGCAAGCGGCTCCAGTTCTAAATTTGGACTCGTGCAATAAATCTTGCCTTATGTTCTTTAATATACTATTTATTTAGCCAGAAAGTGCCTTAGTTAATATTTTCGATAGGCATGTCTTGTAAAAATTATCAACCTAGCTCATGTTGTAGTCTATCCCTAAATTAAGCAGAATTTAGTTGTCCTCAAAAAGATAACTGTGCGGGGGGCGGGAGTAATGGTTTTAGTAAGAAAGGGACGAAATTTAATTTTCGTTTTACTTGTTGCAGTATATCACTGGCTATGTTCTTACAAAACTGCGTATCGTTGCATCGATATTTATGCATTCACATTGTTTCCTACGGGAACTCGATTTTCTCGAAATAGCACTCTTAAGGTTTAACAAAGTTACATTTAACACTTAATATCTTCAAACCTAGTATATATTTTGAAAAAATTACTAAAATAAACGTTTTGCATTGATTTTCTGTGAACATTATGGTGCTTTTATTTTTGTCACAGGTATAATACAAGCGAAGATATTTGCAAACAACGTAAATAGTACCGCGTCTTGTTTTTGCTGTTGGTAAAGGGAAAAGGATTTTAACACGCTAATAATACATACATAGAGCTACCCTTCGGCCACGGTAAACAAAATATATGTTTTTATGCGTTTTACAATCAAAGATATTCTTAAATAAAAGGACTATAGATATATTAAGGCACTACTTTGTATCACAGAAAATTTGTATGCAATAAGTTAAATATGTTATTATAAATTAAACTAAGAAAAGGCAAAATAAAAAATCACATCTTATTTATAAAATTATTTCTTAATAAAATCCTGAAAATATTTAGGTACTTACACCTCTTTTCATGGATTTTTTATAGAATCACAAAGACAAATCAAACTCAAAATAAAAAATACATATTGTGCAACTTATTAATTATTTGAGAGGTAGAAATTAAGAAAAAAACAAAAAACTTAGTAAACGTATTGTCTGCTTTCGGTAAATCATTTATCATGCTTTTGTATCTTTCCAGGACATTTGCGCGTGACGATACATTAAAATTCTTCATACAGGAACAAATTTTCGTCGATTAATCTGCAAAAAAATATATATCGCAGTTCATGAAATACGAGGGCAAGGTGAAAAGTTCTCGGCCTGACAATGAAAGACTGCGACTTTCAGTTAAAAAATGATTTTATTTTTCGACATAATCTCCTTTGACTTCAATACACTTGATCCAGCGCCTCTCCAACATCAGTATTCCTTCCCGGAAGTGAGAATCTGGAAGGTTGTGAAAATATTCATCTACGGCCCTCTCAACTTCTTCATTGGATGCGAAGCGCTTCCCAGAAACACATTTCTTTAAGTTTGGGAACAGATGGAAGTCTGAGGGTGCCAAATCAGGAGAATAGGGGATGGCCGAGCAAATCATACCCCAAATCCCGCAGTTTTCCCATCGCCAACGTACCCTTGTGTGCAGGTGCGTTGTCCTGGTGAAAGATGATTTTTTCTTTTTCAAGATAGGCCTCTTCTCGCGAATTTTGGCATCCAGCTGGTCAAGAAGGTTGGAGTAATATTCGCCTGTAATTGTTCTGCCTTTTGAAAGATAATAAATCAACAAGATCCCTTTCGCATCTCAAAACACGCTGGCTATGACCTTTCCGGCAGAAGTGATCGACTTCGATTTCATTGGCGCTGAACCACAGGCTTCCACCCACTGCTTGGACTGCTGTTTCGTTTCTGGCGTGTAGTGGTTGACCCGTGTCTCATCCATGGTGACAAATCGCCGCACAAGATCGGTCGGATTCCTGTTGAATCGGTCCAAAGATTGCTGCGAACATCGTTTGCGCATTTGCTTTTGATCGGCATTCAGCAAATGCGGTACCCATCTTGCACAGAGCTTTCGCATCCCTAATTCTTAGTGCAAGATGTTTCGCACCCTTTCTTCCGATATCCCCACAGCCTCAGCTATCTCACTCGCCTATCGTCCAACACGATATCATGCACTTTTTCGATGGTTTCCGGTGTGGTTGCGGATTTTGGCCGTCCTTCACGTGGGTCATCTTCGAGGGTTGTGCAACCACGTTTAAATTCAGCTGCCCACTTTTTAACAGTTGACATGGAAGGATCAGAGTCTCCTTAAACTTTTGTCAACTTCGGATGAATTTCCTTAGGAGTTAATCCATCCAAAACGAAGAATTTTATAACCGCACGATATTCAACTTGATTGATTTTAACAAAAAACACGCAAGATGTCTACTGAAAAAATTCCTGTAAACAAACTACTTGAGCGAACAAGTTGAAACTAGTCATACGAACTAATGACACATGCACCCAAGCAGGAAACATAATTGTTTGCCGATTGCATCACCATCTCTGTGTCAGGCCGAGAACTTTTCACCTTGCCCTCGTATGTTTGGAGGACCGTATTAAAAAAATTTACTCAGTTTCCATGCTATGACAGGTTGCGATACTACCAGTCAATTTACTGCTATAGGAAAAAGAATTGAAGATAGTTTGATACAACATTGTACTCGTAGTACCAAACTAAAGAGTGGTTGAATGGTTTATTACCCAAACCCAATTTGGAAAGCTTATTAAATTATAGATGGTAACAAGTGGAAACTGGAATAGTTCCACTTCTCGTAACCAGGAATCAGTAGGCACCTAAAAATATCTTTGAATACATACATACCATTGTAAAAAAGATATTCCAATGATTTCATGGTGTTATGTATTTAGTTGTAATTTATTTTTTTTATAGATTGCGCGATGAAAACTTGTTCCTGCTGAAAATTAAATTTTATTGCATACCAACGTGCAAATGTCTTAGAGGATGTAGAAACAAGAAAAATCGTTCATCTACGACCACTAGAAATAGAAAGTGACACATTCCACACAATTTAGTTACCTTGAAAATGACTCATTACTCACAATCTCTAAACTGAACGATACCGTGACCGTGGGAAATGATTTCCCACTATCAGTAGTTCTATTAAAACGCCATAGATGGCAGCACATGCAATATTGTAATATTATTAATTATTTGAAATATCAAGGTTATAAATCTTAGATAAAGGTAAATTTATTTTGTTTAATTAATGTTTTACATTAAGTTATATTTTAATTGCAAATCCATCTACAAAAAATTAAAGCTTGGGCGGGAAATAAAACTCTGGGCCGCCTGCTTGCTAAGCCAGACCTCATATAGTTCAGCTATCTAGGCGACTTACAATAATTTAGTTATTATTACACATAAAGTTATTAACATTTGTTATTCAGTTTTTTGCATTATTATGTAATTATTAATATAATATTATTCATTACACAGCCCCACAAAAAAAGATTTTCTGTTCTGGGATCGAGACTATGGTAGTGAATAGTTTTCGATGCTGAATCCGAATCCGACCTCAAAAAAGCACATACACCCTCAAAATCTTGCGCTAGAGCCAAAAACAACCCCCAAATGGAGTAAAACACTCCTGATATATGATGACAATAAATACATGCAAAAAATAGTTGAAAACCGCAAATGTCTTATATTTGGAAATAAACCTCCGGTATATGGCCAAGAGCATCCATCCGTAAGGTTAAACTACACCAAAATGGGTCAAAACCACCCCTTAAATCAAAATCCAATAAATACATGCAAAAAACGATTTAAAACCGCAAATGTTTTGTTTTTGGAAATAGACCGTTGGTATATGGCCAACAACCCTACTTCCTGAGGGGGTTAAACCACCCCAAAATAGATCAAAGCCACCCCTTAGATCAAAATACAATAAATACATGCAAAAAATGATTGAAAACCGCAAATGTTTTGTATTTGGAAATAGACTTCTGGTATATGGCCAAGAACCCTCCTCCCTGAGGGGGTTAAACCACCCCAAAATTGGTCAAAACCACTGCTTAGATCAAAATACAATAAATACATGCAAAAGATGATTGAAAACCGCAAATGTTTTGTTTTTGGAAATAAACCTCTGGTATATGACCAACACCACCCCTCTTTAAAGGATACCCCTTTAAACCACCCCAAAATGGGCTATAACCACCCCTTACATCAGGATTACAATAAATAGATGAAGTACATAAGAGGCAGCCAGTACACCAATCGTTTTAAAATAAAAGGAAGAGATATTATAAATCGAGAGGCCAGAGGATTAACGGGGTTTTATTGAATTTATTTTTTAGCATGTATTTATGTACATGTATTTTTTGCGTGCGTTTATTTATTGTAACTCTGATGTAAGGGGTTACCCTTTCAAGCGGGCTGTTGGTCATATACTAGAGGTCTATTTCCAAAAACAACACATTTGCGGTTTTCAATCATCTTTTGCATGTATTGTATTTTGATCTAAGGGATGGTTTTGACCCATTTTGGGGTAGTTTAACTCCCTCAGGGAGAAGGGTTCTTGGCCATATACCAGAAGTCTATTTCCAAATACAAAACATTTGCGGTTTTCAATTATTTTGTGCATGTATTTATTGTATTTTGATCTAAAGGCGTTGGTGACCCCATTGTCTCATGGATCGAATCTTACTTATCCTCTAGAAAGCAAAAAGTTGTATTAAATAATACATACTCTAACTGGATAAATGTAACTTCTGGGGTGCCTCAGGGATCGCATTTGGGGCCTATACTTTTTTTGCTTTATATAAATGATATAAAGAATGCCATTAAAAACAGTTTATTCCTTCTTTATGCTGACGACTTAAAAGTCTTTAAATATAATACCTTATCGGATAATGACCCCCAGCTTCAAGAGGACCTTGATTCCTTATCTTCATGGTGCCTTCACAACGACTTAAATATAGGAAAATGCAAATGCGTTAGGTTTTCTCGTAAACTTCAACCAGGCAACTGTTCTTACATACTGTGTAATATAGTTTTAGAAAATGTAACATACATCAAAGACTTGGGCGTAATCATTGATCAGCAACTTCACTTTGGCCTTCATATTAATCAATTAATTAATAAAGCGAACAAATTCGTGGGCTTTATCATTCGCCAATGTAAAGATTTTGAAAATTTTAGAACACTACACATTCTATATTTATCTCAAGTACGCCCATTATTAGAATATTGCTCACAGATTTGGTGTCCTTACACTTCTTTCTATATTTTACGAATTGAATCGGTACAAAAGAAATTTGTTAAATATTTATGTTTCAGACAAAACATCTGTTATGAAAGTGATAATTACAACAATATTCTATTATATATGGGACTACCTTCTCTACAGACAAGACGCACTTTCTTTGATTTATGTTTTTTATTTAAAGTATTAAATGCCCTAATTAATAGTCCTGAAATTTTAAACAGTTTCTCTTTTCGTATCAGAGGCGCCGTTATGAGATCTTCGCCACTTTTTGAAATTCCATATCATAGAACCGTTTATGGACTGTGTTCTTCACATGCCCGAATAGCAAATTTAGCTAATAACTACAACCATCAAATCGACTTTTTTGGGGTATCGCTTAATATGTTTAAGAATAAAGCCAGAACTGCATTATCTATGTAATAGTTAATTGAACTAGATATTTACATATTTCTTTATTTGAACAGTGAATTGTGTTTTTATATTTATTATTAACATTTACATTTTACTAGTTTTATTTACAGTATGTCATTTTCATGTTATTAATTGTATTTTTATTGTTATCTATTGTTCTATATTTTATTGCATATTCTATTGTATTTGAAATGGTTGATCCGTAAATAAACATTATTATAAAGGGTGACTTTGACCTATTTTGGGGTGGTTGAACCCCAAATACAAAACATTTGCGGTTTTCAATCATGTTTTGCATGTATTTATTGTATTTTGATCTAAGGGGTGGTTTTGACCCATTTTGGGGTGGTTTAACCCCCTCACGGATGGGGGTTCTTGGCATTATACCAGAGGTTTATTTCCAAATATAAGACATTTGCGTTCTTCAACCATTTTTTGCATGTATTTATTGTCATCATATGTCAGGAGTGTTTTACTCCATTTGGGGGTTCTTTTTGGCTCTAGCGCAAGATTTTGAAGGTGTATTTGCTTTTCTGAGGTCGGATTCGGATTCAGCGTAGAAAACTGCATCCGACTACCATAGTCTCGATCCCAGAACAGAACATTTTTTTGCGGGGCAATGTTATTATTGCTAAATTACAATGAAAACAATGAAAGCTTTTATAATTTGCTGCATAATTCACAAGTACAAGTGCGATGGGTACACTTAAAGCTAGCCTTTTTGTCATCACAATACCTGCCAGAATATCTTCACATTTCACAACAAAGGGATTAATAACCTTGACAATTGAATTGTGATTGTTTATAAAAGATTACTTTTTGAAAACGAGTACATACATATGATTGTTTAGCTGTAAGTACTAAATAGTAGATTGACTGAAATTATACGGATTGTAAACGTATTATTACTATTGTCTCTAAAAATTCAATATTAGATTTACCATAAGTAAATCCAAAGCAGATTCGGAATCCGAGTGAATGCGTTTACTCAGTTTTTTTTTTCTTAATTTCTACCTTTCAAATAGGTCAATAGATAATTACACAAAATGTAAGTTTAATTTGAGTTTGATTTGTCTTGGTGATTTTATAAAAATCCATGATCAAGATGAGTAAGTATCTAAATAGTTTCATGATTTTATTAAAATATAATTTTAAATCTAAGATGTGATTTTTTTTATTTTGCCTTCTCTTAGTTAACATATTTAACTTATTATATATAAATCTTTTGTGATTACAAACTAAGTAGTGCTTTAATATAGCTATAGCTTACTAATTGTAAGTATGTGATACCACAGATGATGTCCTTGGACTCCTTTTATTTATTAAAGAATATCTTTCTTGTATGAAATTAAGAAAGAAAAAATAAATAAATACGTCACTATGTATGGCATGCAATGTGTAAAACGCATAAGAAAATATATTTTATTTGCCGTGGCCGAAACGTAGCTCCATGTATGCATTATTAGCGTGCTAAAATCCTTTTACCATTACCAACAGCAAACACGAGACGTGGTACTCTTTACGTTGTTTTGCAAATATCTTTGATTGTATTATACCTATGGCAAAAACCTAATAAAAGCACCATAGTATTCACAGGAAATCAAGGCAAAATGTTTACTCCAGTCAGTTTTTTCAAGATATGTCCTAGATTTGAAGATATTAAGTGTTAAATGTAATTTTGCTAAACCTTAAACGTGTTGTTTCGAAAAAAATCGATTTTAAATGTAGGAGTTCCCGTAAGACACAATGTATACGCATATCTTAAATGTTTTTTGTCACAACACAGCGAGTGATGTCCTGCAACAAATAACATAAAAATTCAATTTCACCACTTTTTTACTAAAACACCCTCTCCCACCACCCGCACAGTTATATTTTGACGTAAATTGTATTCTGCTCAAGTTAGGGACTACTTCATAATTTAAATGTGTGAAATGTCGATCAAAAATAATAAACAGCGCTAGCGCTGTGAGCACAAATAAATTTCAAGACCACCTAGCCATGTTTTAAACAAATAGAAATAAATTGACCACCAGAAAGAAAATAGAAATAAATTATCACCAGTATACACTAGTGTAACACAAGGTGCAGAGTATTATTTTCATACAGTGTAAGCAATGTAATCATTAACTTATTTTTACACACAAATGATTCAAGTAAATTCTTCAGAACTTGAATTCCTTCCAACACTTACGGAACGAAAAACAAGTAAGCAATTACCTGCCTACAGAGGTTAAAAGGTTATTTTCCCTTCGTAGTCAGATAATTTCAACTTAATTGCTTAGAAAACTTAACATAAAAGCTTTTTGACCTATAGGTGTTGGATAAATGCATTCACTGCCTTATAGTCATTTACTCCCATGTTCCATTAGATTTTTTTATTTAATAATAATAACACTGTACAACACAAAAAAAATTCCAGGTTTTCATATGGTTTTTCTACAGCTTTTTGGTATGAAGATCATGAATCTGCTATTGGTTTTTTCGGGTCAGGTCAAATACTGTTGTGTAGATGTCATTCGGGTCATTCCATGCCAAGTCATCACAAGAAAAATGAACTTTTCAACCCGACCATCTTAGATTTTCGTGAAATTTAGTAGGATGGTAGAAGAGATCAAGTAACTTATATATGTAAAATTATAGCCGTCAGTGACACACGGTATTCATACAGCAGGGTTGCAAATATGATAAAAAATGTAAAATTTACGCTTACAAGGTGAACAAAAACAATTCATAACTTTGCTTCTGATCATAGTGGAACTTTTATCTTAGGCTTGTTTTAAAGCTAAAAGAGCATAGTTTTCATAAAAATTTGTTTTATAAAAAAATATTGAATTCTTCATTCCAAGGTCATATGATGTGACCTTTGACCTTGAATATCTAAGAAAGTGTACCTTCAATTTCTTTACAAATATAGTATGTTATACAGCTGGGTGTAAACTCTTTTTGGTGTAAGTTTCTTTTGAGAAGCCTTTGGGAACAGGAGTAAAAAAATTGTTAAATGTGGTAGTTACACACTTTTTAGTATCAGGTATTTAGTATATTATATATTTGTACATAAACCTTCAAATCGTATCTACTAAGACAAGTATGATGTTGTACCTGTACCTGCAGGTACAGGTAGTTATACAGGGTGTTGTTAAACGTAAAAGTTTGCCTACCCTTCTCCTGCATTTAAAAACGAGTTTTATTTGAAAACAAATTGGAATATAACTAAGATTTGACCTGACCCGAAAAAACCCATAGCAGATTCGTGATCTGCATCTTAAAAACCTATAGAAAAAGTGTATTAGAACCTGGAAATTGTTTTAAAGTCCAATTTTGTTGTACAGTGTAATCAATTAATAAATAGCGACATCCCAGTTTTCTCTTTTTCTATAACACAACTTGTATAACAGAGAACTATGGCATTGTTAGAATAGGTTAACAGTATAAACAGATACAATGGTGTCAAATGCTATGATATGCGATATCACCGTGTAAATAACTCTCTTATGACAATCGTCTCGAAAAGCCGCAAGAAACCTCACACATAAGTCTAGTTTCCACATGATACCAGAAGAAAGTTTTTTCCGTTATAATTGCTATATATATTCTTGTATTTCTTTCTTCTATTTCTTCGAATGTAATCATGTCGATGTCATGTAGATCATCTTCACTAATCCTCTAATTACATTCCCCAAAAGTTCCCATTGTATTTAATAAACAATGCATATGATACAGTTCTATCTTTTTTTTCTCTCTTTCTTTTATCGCGAAGCCTTCCCGTTTAATATTAGTAAGTCATTCCTAGCTTTTACTAAAGTTATTAATTCTAAATATGATGATTCAGTCGATCAAGTATTAATTGAAAAGTTCGTTTCAAGGTTTAAAATAAACATAATTTTAAATGCATTCATTCATTCCTGCAAACCACTTTGCTACTTAGAAAAAATTCTTGGTATTGCACTCGCAAATTTTTTTATTTCTGTTTTTTTGACTTGTCATAAATATTTCCCAACGTATCTATCAGCTTAAACTTCTCTACAACAATTTAGCAATTACAATACAATTTTTTATATACCTAAATGAAATTAATTATTTCTAACTTTTACCTACAAAAAAGAATTTGCCCTGGATTAAGATAACTTAGTGACTCGTGAAATTGCTACTCACGGTTGAAAAAGTTTTTGAAACTTTAGCAGATATTCTTTATAAGAGTTAAGTAGAAATAATTTGTGATTTATATTTTCCATAAATACATTTCCGTTGTTACATTCTATTTTTGTTAAAAATTTTCTATTATGTATTCATCAAATGCTGCAGTCGCGGGCGACTATGGATTTTAATATGGTTTATTTGCATTGTCATTAGTTTTGAAAGCAATTATTGAAATGGTTTAGTTCGTGTCAGAATTAACCTCGCATATTAATAAATTGCATATACTGTATTGAATATTTATTGGGAATTCATGGAAATATTCAGAAAATTTCTGTTTATTTGTTATTAAATTTCATTTATTTTTTATTGTTTCATTCATATATTTATTGCAGGTGGGTTAATCGTCATAAAAATGTTTTAATACTACATGCAAAGTGGCCTCTCGTTCCTCAGTCGGCCAGCCTACAAAAAGAATCTAGATTTCTGGTTATATCATGACAATCTTATCTGATTTCACTCCACTTCGCCCAATTCCCGCTTTCCCAATCCCACTTATTTCAATCCCATTTTCCCCAATTTCCACTTTTACCAATCCCGCTTTTTCCAATTCCCGCTTCTCCTAATCCCATTTCTTCCAATTCCAGCGTCTTCCAAACCAAAGCAAATGAACAAATGAAGTAAACATATTGTTGTTAATTTTTTTATGATGGGAGTCAATATAAAATAATTCGGATATTGAATTTTTTTAAACGTTGACAGCCTAAATGTTAATTCCGCCGTCGCCTTAAATTTCGTCATTCACGCTGACGCCGTCGACTTTACCCTCTAAATTGCCGCCGCTGAGTTGCGTGCCTTCGGTGTGTACCTACGCTTGTAAGCTGCCGTGAGATGGTCATAGCGTGTCCTGTATGCCGTTAGCGTTAATCTCTCTCAGTGGCCACTTTAACTGTTAGAATCTGTCTCTGTTTTATATCTATCAAACTTGCTAACTTATAACCTAACCTCCGCTGCATAGTTTACTTTCTTGAATTAAAAAATCATTTTTTTTAGAAATCTTTTAGTTTGGGACAAATGGAAACAAAAAAACTCAGAGAAAATGGGATTGGGGGAAAGGGTTTTTTCTTTCGGAGAAATGGTGGTTTTTAGAAGAAGTGGGATTTGGAGAAACGGAAAATGGCATTGGTAGAAATGGTAAATGGGAGAGTGGGAAGAATTATCTGAGGCACTACATAGAAGTAGCTTTTTGATAGAAATGCTTTAAACCTTGATCCAATCTTGTCTTAGTTAACGTCATGGAGCAAGCCTATTTAGATATCATTTTATACATACATAGATAAAAAACAACACGTGTTCATGAGTAACTAGCTAACTCAGAATCAATTTAGAGTTAGAATTTTAATCGTAAGTATGCTAACAGATGCCATACAGATTACATCATTAATAAACTTTGAAGCAATATTCTGTATGCGAAACTCTTATAAAACCAGTTTTTGTTCTGTAGTGTTGCATAGCGCAATTGTAACAGAACCTCATATTATAACTTTTCAAATTAATTTTCCGCTAGCTAAAGTATATGTAATGCACGTAAAGTATACTGTATTATATCTGAAATTTATTTCTCCCGCTTTATATGAACTTAATACAAGCCTTGCAGTACAGTACTTTTTAAATTTATTTATGACCCCATTTGACAAATAAAGAATGTATTTTGTTTGTTAATCTTTACCATAAGTTAAACAATTAACCATAAATTCACCATAACCTTAAAATGTTATTTGCCTAATAAAATAACATTTTTGTTGAAAGCAAGCATGTTTTATGCTATGGATTCATTTAAATCTAGATAAAAATATTAGATGCAAGATGCAAATCTTTATTTATCGTTGGTGAACTATGTTATAAGCAGAATGCTCCAAGAATTCAAGTGGATTTGGTTTTCTTCGTTCAATCCATGTTAAAGGGTGTTTATTTTTTCTTTTGAGAATCCCTGAATGTGGAGAAATCAAATGGTTGAAAAAACCGCTACCAGAGTCTTCCAGAAACAGCGTTACGGAGCAGTCTTGAATCCCGTTTAAGTCCCCCCTCCCATTATGTGAGATTAATTAAACTTTGAAGTTTATAGATTTAAGTGTAAACCAATTCGGAATAAGTGAGGATTTCCCTGAGATTTACCGTACCCTTCGGATGTATATGACATGTAATGCTCCTTGAGATGTTTAAAAGCATTCTGCAAGATAGTTTAAAATCTGTTTGAGTTTAAAATAGTTAAGAATTAAACAAATTATTGCGTACAGCCTGGGAGTTATTAATCTAATTCAGTTGCGATTCTTTAAAGTATGCAAAGTTTAAATAGTCGTTAAGTTTTAACAACTTTAAGTGAGGGTTAATGAAGGTGAGTGTTTTTCTTCCGTATCTAATGTACTTTTCTAATACACTTAATGATAGTTATTAAATTTAGAATTTAAGCCTGTTAAGTTTAAACCAATTCTAGGTATGTGCAGATTCAGAATTATTTATTTTTTGTTTTACTTCAGTTCTGGTTATTATAAAACATGTTTAATAGTATCAATGATTTTTATTAGTCCTGGTTTTAGTAACAACTAACAACATTTATGTTGACGTGTTAATACGAAAAAAAATCTAGTAACCAGAAAAACGTTGAATCTGGTTACTTCTGTACGCACAACAAAGTAAAAGCAGTTTGAGTGAGCGAACATTAAACTTTTTGTTTAAATTTTGCAACATAAACAAAAACTTACATATCAGCTAAGTTCCAGCTTAATATTGAAGCAGTTCAGTGTTCACTTTCTATTTTGTTTTGTGTTTTTTTTTTGTTTAAACTGTGTCAACAAGGTCTAAAGATTAATACAGAGTTTTAAAGAAATAATGTTGCGATGTTTAAGGAACATAAAATTTTTTGTCACAATATCTTTAGAATACTTTTAGAATATTTTGCCTTATAGTAGCGGATACGACTGTAACATCATTTTTATTACTATCGTTTACATATAATTTTTATTAAAATAATTATTATTCTTTTTTAGCTCTGAAATTGGTGATCTATGAGCTGAAAATAATTTGTCAAACAGTAATGATAATCTTTTTTTTAAGCATAGGCCGCTTCAAGTGTTAACACCAATTTAAAGTGAGTATGACAGTTTCTTATTTTATTTTGAATTTTGTCATTATACTGAACTTAAAAGCAAGGAAGAGCAAAAATTAATCTCTTGCCTTTATTTAAATAGTGCTTTGAAGGACTGTCTTTAAAACAGTTTTAATACTAGTTAATATTTAAGAGAAGATTGTATTGTGATATTTGCTTAGTTAAAGATCCCTAATGGGGTTGGTAAGAATCTTAGTGCAACAGGGTTCTTTAATATATATAGAAATTATAAGAAGACTGCTTGAAGTTAGTCTCATTGAGAGGCAGAAAATGATACCTCAAAGCTATTAATTTTTAATAAGGCTGAATTAAGCCAGCTTCAAAGGTAAACAGAAATAAGATTCTCTTAAATTTTCAATAATTATTATTGAGTCAAAATAGATATTGTGCATATCTTTCTTCTTGGCGAATAACTTATTAAAAGAAGATTTCACCAAACTAGTTACAGTTCGTTTAACAAACTTTAACTAAATTTCATGTGCAAGATTACTATTCCAACTTGCAGTCAGAATTTACAAAGTGAGATTCTACGGGAAGTTTGTTATCTAGACTTTCATTTTTATTTGGTTTTATTGTTACTCTAACAAGCTCTTCATTCCTTTTCTCATAATTAAATTTAAAGCAAAATTAATATCAGATAATAATAATCTTATAAATCAAATTTCATGTTCTGCAAACCCAACAAATATTTCGGAAGCGATGTAAAATTTCCTGCTCCATCTCAAAATAATTCCAACAATTTAGCCTTTATTTACATACCCCAAAAAAAGTTTCAAATTGTTCCCCAAAAAATTACATTTTAATTGTTACCCATTCGAACAATGGTTCGCTAAATTAAACTTCCGAACAGTGTAGTAACACAAAACTAACCATTTAGAACTGCCACCCGACTAAAAAAAAATACCCAATAGCATTCCATCAATCAGGAGGTATTCATTGTAAAAGTTTCAAGAATTTCCGGACTTCACTAAGCCACCGTAAAACACAACCACGAAAAAGTAACAAATTGGACACGAGTCTGTCTAATTTTATAAAAAAAGTTCAAACCCCTTCGTGCTATTTGGACTAGTCGTGGTGAAGCTTCGAGTAACCTCCGACTTTCAGAAAGTAGTAGACCAACGAAAACATCGAGTTAGAACTTTTATTTGGACTTTTATCTGTTTTGGGGATACCACTAAAGTTGGTTTTACACGTTGTAATAAGATTGTTAGAATAAATAAGCACTTGAGAAAAAAGTTTTGAACGATTTCCTCCTTAAGCATCGAATTGGGAAAATTGGTGTTTGATCTTTAGAATTTCATGCAGAATAGGATAAGCAAGAGCGTTTACAAAGAAAAGGGTTAATACTTTTCCGTGGCCTACGAAGCACTGGCAATCGCTCATTGAGGAAAAGATAAGGTAAACGATAAACGGAAAACATAAATATTGCCTCCTTATCGACCCAACAATAGCACACGATATTATAAATCAAATTCAATAGAAAAAAAAACTTCGTGGGAAAATAGAGGATCATGCACAGGAGAACCTTTTTTAATCTCGAAAAGAATATTTTAAGAAGGCAAAACTTTTTTTATCACTTCCATTTCCAAACTTATCAAAGTCAGAATTTTGCACACCGATAAGTTGCTTCTTTTTCTCACACTTGAAAAATTTCACACATAGATGAATTTTTATTTTGTCTTATCCTTACACAAAAAATTTTTTTCGTATGGGAAGGAAACAGTCAAACTTTATTTCGCTTCCTTGGGAAACCAATCACGAACCACGAGAACCGATACACACATACACCTGTGGTGTTAAAAATAGTTTAGTTTTGTAAGTGCCGGGCTTAATAATGGCCTTAACGACCCCGAAGTGGTCGCAATAAATTTCAAAAAAATAGGGGAAACTCGCAAACTTTTGTTCTCCCTCACGCCTCAAGTTTCGCAACAGTTAGATGTTTTCCAATCATAGAAAGCGCTATATTTTTAAAACTACATGAAGCTTCTCTTCGTAGGAGAGCTATAAATTCAGGGAAATATTCCCGAAATTTATTTCCAACTCCTTGTACACACGCAAACTCCCGCTGAGATGTTTATTTTTCGTCTCGTGTCTGTATGTGTCATGTATATATACTATGTGTATACAGTAACCTACCGCAATTTTGACATATTTTATTTCTAGAGCAAAAATAAACAAAAAGTAATATTTACTTACCTAAGGGTTTTATTTTATTTTAAAAAAGTATTTTCAAGTACGTCTTTCAACGCAAAAAGGGTGAATAATAAAAAAAATTCTTACGTTTAAATATTCCTACGTAGTTTTGTAGAAGAAACTAAGAGATCATGTTCTGCAATGTACGGAAGTCAGCGTAAAACACGAGACGCCAGAGTCGCGACGCAAACTGGCGCATTTTGAAGGGGGCGCGTCGCCACAACAACCCCCTAACGAACGCAGGCGCCACACGAATATCAATAATAGGATGGGCAAATAAAGTGCTGAGTAGCCTTGCTTATTACATACTATTGCTTTATTGGATTTTTGTAATGAGTTCCGTTCAATATTATGCAACAAACTAATGAAAAAGTTGCAACATCCCTAAAATGTAATATATTGCTGACTAATAAAAAAAAAACAATAAACTTTTTTAAGTTTGTAACAACTTCACATACGAATTAAAGATCTTAACACAATTCCTGTAAATTGCAATCAAACCAAATAATTTTTTTCATAATTTTCCAGATTTAACAGAGAATTATCATAATATATTATATTCTACCAGTGCTATCGATTTTCAATTTTTTTTTTCTAGAAACTACCGCACTGGTTGTTTGTAAGAATTTGCACGAGAGGTTTATCCTGAGTGCAATTTATGTCTGCAACAATCATTCGGATATCATTCGGGTTGACAATTGCGGAAACCAACAATTAGCTTGATTTCCTGTTGATTCTTTATTTGGAATTTTCCATTGGTTGGTTTTCTCGTATTGAAAGCTTGGTTTTCAGTTTTCCATTAGTTTAAATTGATTGAAATATATATGAGGTGAATTGTCATGTAATTATACAAAAACAATAGTTATTTATGCTACAAGGACGAAAACTATCATTTTTTGCCCGAAAGAAAATGTTTTCGTCCGTATGTCCATACATTATTTTTTATTTCGCTAAAATCGATTTTAAAAAATAATTTAGCGTTTATTTATTTTAGAAAATATCCGGCAAATTATTGTTCCGCTTCGTTCTTTTTCTTTCATCTAGTAGCCTTTGACAAGCGTATTTTACCACAGTTAAGAATAAAACAAATGAATATATTGCGGTGAATTGAAATGAGAATAAAATATAATATAATATCCACCGTTCCAAATATAAACATAAATTATATACGGTGGATCAAATTGAGAATGCACCACAGATATTCTTCTTTATTCCTCTCAGCTAGCTCAGGTTTGCTAAGTAAGCATAAAATATTTGAATTACGAGACTCTTTTTTACTTTTATGCCTGGAAAAAACGAAAAACTTAAATCGTAAGCACTAAAGCTCTTGTAAGCTGGACAACTGCTGCTAAATTCTGAATTTAAGAGAAAAAAACTCTGGATGCTTGTATTAACATCAATTAAACACGTAATAAAAATATATACATACGTAATAAAAATCCAAATAGAACGTCAAAATAAAAATTAAAAAAATGTTATTCAAGAAAGTACAATTGGTAAATAAGAAATAAATTCTCAGGTTTGTTCAAACGTTAAAAATAATTGTATTGATCTGACATAGGATCAGTACTGTCATTCGTTTGAACAAACCAACACAAATGAAATTTTATTTATAAATAAAAATGTTTATCAAAATAAAATAAATTTTTATTAAAAGAAATTTAATTGTTTTATTTATTTGAAATAGAATAAATTCTCAAAAGAATCTAAAAAACTAAATCAAATAGGTTTCTATTATTTAGGGTGAACTTTGCAAATTAATTATTACTCATTTAATTAACAAGAATCATTTATTTTAACCAACCTGGTATATTACGACGTAAATTCCCTTTTTAAAATAATCCTTTTATTGGTAACAGTGCGACGAAACCAAACAGCTGACTTTTTGTTTATAAAATCGATACGTAAATCGATGAAGAAAAATAAATTCGCTTGAATTTATTTAAATAATCACTTTCACTTTTAATAATTGTTGCACAATAATTAAATCTTCCTTTAATCCTTATAAAAATGTTCAGGTAACACTTTAGTTTATTTTAAACTTTGTTTATACAATGACATGTGTGTCAAAACATATGATTAAATATCTAACCTCAAATTACAGATATATTTTATCCGGAGCAGGGCATAGCTTCTGCCTTCAATGTTTTATCGACTGACTGTTCCAATTTGCCCCAGCTTATATAGTTTCTGCCAGAACAAAAGAAATCTATGACACTTTTTCAAAACAGCGGAAGATCGAGTACGCTCGTGACGTCATTAATCCCAACAGCTGATATTTAATTGTCACTAATCCTAAATCTGTTATTATAGGATTGTAGGCCTTAATACAAGGATCAAAAAAGTATTGTACATCTATGATCCTAAAATGTATCGTAATGATGATATTCAAGAAAAACGTTTGACAAAACTCGTTACGATCTAATTACATATACAATTTAACAAATCAAGCTACAAAATTTACAAAATAGCTACAGGAATACATGATATAAGTAATACAATTAGTTTATCCATAGAAACATCTTTACAATTTACTATAAACATAATTTTTTTACAGTACGAACTGCAATAAATACCAATTGATGCATATACAAATATCAGCTTGAATATTAAGTCAATGTTAATCAAATTATGCACAAAATGTCCAACATACAATGCTACATGTACTGACATAAAGACAATGGTGAGGGAAAGCAGGATAAAAGCCTATAAGAGTCAGTTAACACGAAACGAGAGGATTTCAAAACCTTCAATAATAAAAGTGACCAGAAATCTTGTAAACAAATTCAAAGATTAATTGTATTGTATCAGTTATATTCAGATTGACCTAATTAATCTATTTTCAGCTAATTAACAACATAAACTTGAGCTGGCCTCCAGGAGAATATAAAAATCTATCTGACGCTTAACATCGTAATCTGTAAATTTTAATATGGAAATTACTTCTTCCAGATAAGTGGAAAACCGTCCCAAATGTAACATGGGTCGCATAAACATGATTATAATCAAGGAATCTAACTAATTTATATCCTTTTTCTAAAATTGAAACCTATTATTATTATGCATGAGAAAGCTAGGTTATGTTTGCATGAAAGCCTTTATTCTTAAGTTTTTAACTTAAGTATTAATGAACCTAACTGTGGTCCTATCTATGCCATTTATATTAATTATGCCCATGACATAACATGTCCCTCTTTTGATTTGAATCTGATATATGGGAAACATTTAATTTTTACGTTCACGAACTATCGTAAGTAAAATTTTCAATACGGTGAAATGATTACACCGCAATATTATAAAGCTGTCATATTTTTTCTTCTTTTGTGTTTTGGTTTCCATTTACTTTCAAACATTCTTTATAATATTTATTTATAATTATAAAGTATTTTTATGAAAAAACTTACAGCATTTAGGTGACTGTAACATGTACTTAATCTATATACAGTATTAGAAAAACTTCGTCTAGGTGTTGAATTTTCATGTGTGAGCAAAGGAAAAATAGCGAATAGCAATACATGTAAAAAAGCTAGATATTATGGCATACTCACCAAATCTTAAAATATAGTAACTTTTTTGTAAGGTTGGTGCTACAGCTAAGAACTTTTAAATATAATTAACGTTTGTCATTATGACACAATAACCTAAATTGTTTATTTCATTAAATAGTTATAGCAGACAGTCTTTCTGTCTATATTTCTTATTTTAAAAACACCTTGTATATTGATAACAAATGTTATTGGGTTATTCTTTTGAAGACACCCTGTATACTAAATAAATTCAATTTTTAAGGTTTATTTGCAACGCCATCTAGGTTTAGTATTATTGACTGCAAAATTATCGCTCTTTTCTTTGTGATAACTTAATTCTTATTGCATTTTCTCTTCTGTTAATTAAATTTAACTTTTTATTTACGAATTATCATGTTTTAAATCAATTTGGTTTTCCATTTTCGTTAATCAATAATAAATGCCAAGATATGATGAGTAGAGGGCGAGTAGAGAAGTTAAGTGAACTTAACTATGTAGCTAACACATTTGGATCAACAAAAGTCCCACGATAGGACTGTCAATTTGTAACAACTAATTTTACAAAAGTACTTACGTTATACAACTTGTCTATGCCTTGGTTTACCTTAAATACCATAAAATGAGAACTCTTCCCTATTTTGAGATTCAGGCAGGTCATAGGTGGATTGGAGCATCATCAAATTCATAGAGCTATGAATATAGGAGCAGCAGCATAATCGATTTTAATTAATAAAAGAGTAGCGTTAATGCTCCGCAATGCCTGTCTCAGTTATGCAAAGACCGAATTCCTGCACTCCCTGCACTTCCTGTTATTACACAATAGCACATAATAAAAAGTAAACAAGAAATAACACAAATAGTACCATTTGTTTATTTCACATAAAAAAATCATGAGATAGTAAAAAAAAGAACTGGAAGGCCTGCAGTAATTATTTAAATAATACCTTAACATGGATTATAATAATATTACAACTAAATTAAAAATACTTTAAAAATTCGTACTATGATCGTTATTAGGTTTGAAGTTTATTAATTTTACTTGAAAAAGTAAATTCAGAATCTCTTAAAAATTTAATTATTATCATATTGCAACTTTAAAAATTCTGTCACATAATTATAACAATTTACTCTTAAATTTCGATAAAATGAACTAATTAACGCTTCCACATAAAAATAGTAGTATAAAAGCTATTTCTATAAACTTAATTTGGTTTTCAAACGTTTCTTTAAATAACTCGTTGAAGATGGTCACCAGGTTACTGATGATCTTTTGGAGATAGCTTTCAAGTTGTCCACTGGTGGAGATTCAAAATACTGCTGCTTACAAGACCAATATTAGGGCATCACATTCAAATGCATCTTTTGAATCTCTGAATCAATGCAATTAACGAATCTTCTTTAAAATTTAGCAGCAACGAAAGGAAAACTTGCAGTTTCAACAATGGAGGTCAAACAGCAAACTAGGCTTTAAAGTCTGTTCGATTTTCTTAAAACGTCAACTTGATTGCAAGTCTGAATCAATATTTTTGAACTAAAGTCTATATCGACTTTTTTGAACTAAAATCTGGATCTATTTTCTTAAAGCCCGTATCGACTTTCCCTGTAAATAATTATTGATATTGTAGAGAAAGGTTTATTGATCACATCAATAAAACAAAAAGAAACTTTAATTATAAATAAAAAGATGTTTACCTTCCGAATTCCAACGGGATTTTTAAGATGGAGGCAAAGCGTGATTCTTCACAGCAAAAAAATGTTTAAATAGAGTTGAATAAACAATAGAGTTGAAAGTTTAAAAATATCACAAAACCATTATATGCTCGCCCAAGAAAGGGGGGAAAAGAAAATATCCTATAATGAACAAAGAAGCATGAATCTCGCGACCAACAAGCTGCCTTTTAATTGATTGAATCGAGGCGACAATTTGATCCTATCTTGGCGCGAAAATACCAAACCAGAGATTTATTATTCAGTAACAGCCTTCCCTACTGACGAGTCTAGGCGAAGACGAAACAATCTTGCCTAGGGGTAATTGTGTTTGAAAGTCTGCATCTCTAGTAATATATTTCTGGAACCTTATATCCAAGAATTTTACATCTTATGTATTTTTATTATACATTTAAAAGGTTCAAGACCAAGATCATAGATATTTGTAGCAAGGATGAAATCTGCAACTTTTAAATACCTTATGGTATACGACAAATATAGATGCCACCACAATCACATGTCACTATCAATGTTAATTCCAAGAATGAGTATATAGTAATTGATTCGAGATGCACGCATTCAAATATACCCTCCTCTACCAACGAGTCTAGGTAAAGACCAAACAATATTGTCTAGGGGTAATTGTGTTTGAAATCCTGCATCTCTAGTAATATATTTTTGGAACCTTTTACCCAAGAATTTTACATTTTATATATTTTTATTATATTTAACTTTTTAGCTTAAAGGTGTTTTTTTATCTTCAGTTCAGAATAGACTAGCGAATAATACCGGTTCTTCGAAATTTGTTCAAGCAAATTCTCTAATTTAGGAACAAGACTAGGAAAATTCTCAAAGCCAGAAACAACAACTAGCAGCACAAGGAAATTCACCAAGTAATAATAATTGCTACAACCCATCACCTGGAAACTAGGCCCCAGAAACTATGAAACTTGTACGGGAGGGAAGTGGCGATTATTATTATTACGTAGGGCAAACGAGCGCCTGCAGCCGATTTACAGATGTAACAGCGCAAATCCTACATTTGTGTTACAGCCAAGGAAAAACGGCAGAAAGCCTTAACTGTATCTGCCGGTACCAAGAGTCGAACCTGGGCTACGTGGATGAAAGTCCAGCACGCTAGACAATACACTACCAAGGCTGTTAAGCCCACAAACACGGATCTCACAACTCCAGTACGAGTTAAACAGTCGCATCTAGCATATCCGTTTAATTAACAGTGCAATTGTGGGATCAGTCTTCTGTTTAGCTGATACTGGAGTTTTGAGATCTCAAAACGAGCCCAGATCAGAGGGTGGGCTGGGTTGAGGGTTTTTGTTCCTTACTTGGTGAATTTCCATGTGAATTTTTGGCTTTGTGAATTTTCCTGTCTTGTTCCTCATTTAGTGAATTTGCTTCGTCAAGGTTCGAAAAAACCGGCCTTATTCGCTAATTTAATTTAATGTCGGAACATGAAGTTATGTTAGTTACACCGAAAAAAGTGGAACCTAGAAAGTTAGAGCTTAAATTCCCTTCAAATTGCGTGATCTTTATCGAATCTGATGTCACCATGGTATGCAATACCTATAGCCTTTCTTTACAAGTTCTCATACCAATCAAAGTAATTACCCCAAGTTCAACTACACTAGGTTTCATTTACCTCGCCATGTAGGGTAAGTGGAACTTACCATGGCTATAAAGTGGAAATAATAAAAGAGCGCATTTTATTACCTGAAAAATTAAATTTATTTTCAAGAAACGTTTTTAACGAACATTGTAATTATTTAAAAATATATAGGAAAAAAATCAGTTACTGCTGTCTTTTGTGCCTGACTTGCCGGTTCGGGCAAAACGAACTCAATTTGACTTTTTGCTGAATAGAAATGTCGGAAATGATCGGATAAGTATCAACTTCTTGTTCGGAGAATTGTAGAACATTAGCAACGCAGTAAACATGAGTAGTGCTTCGTACAATACGAAATTGTGTTAGAATTAAGTCTTCTGGCTTTACATCTCTGTGTATGGCTTCTTCTATAGGAGGAGAAGATGACTGTAGAGGCCAGTCAATTTCTTCATCATAGAATCCAACCCTAATTCAGGCGGCTTCGATCCCCGAAAAGGCGAGAGTATTTTTCTCGTCGATAAAGCCTCGGTACACTTTGCCGTGCTGTCAGATAGGCACATTAAGCAGTCGGTCTTACCAATCACATAAGCATCTTTCTGTGGTTGTCGTTAAAAATAACCACCCTATACCACGCACAAGTATGTAACATATTTACTTCAGTGGTTTGGAAATGTTAAGTACAATTAACATTTATACAAAAAATACAATATAGAAGCATTGTTTTAGGAAGAGTGTACTAGTCATGCCATTACTAACCAAATCTTCTTATGATAAAATATTTTTAGGTTTCTTCTTTCGTCTGTCTGTCTGTCCTAATTTTGTCTTCTCTTCTAACTTCTTTACTTTTAATTTTTATTAATGTTACAACTTCAGGGCATATTTTCTTCGTTTCTGGACACTCGGAGAAGGTGTCTGCTTAATGTGTTCAAGGAGAATATTTTCAAAGGATTGATTGTTTTTGCTGATTGGTGCTGTTATCGTTCCTGTAATGATTGTCTTCTGGCGGCAGTTCTAAATTTGGGTATCCGTTGCTACGTGAACTTGAATGCTGTAGATGAATAGTCACAAATATTAGAAACTGCGTGACATTTTTTTCAGCGCTGCTGGCTCAAATTTGTCTGCTGGAATTACTGTGTCGCAAAATGGATATCTTACAGCCTTCTGAATCGAATCTTTTACAATTTGGGAGTCTAATTGCGCCCAGACTTCAGATATTATTGAAGAAAACATTGATTTTAGGAGCTTTGTCCGTAATTTTTTCTTTGCCACTTAGTAATCATACCTTTGCTTCAACGGCTTGAATATCAACAGGTACATCGGTTGAAGTCAATGGCTTGTGTGAAGGGGGAGTTTTAAAGCACTACCTTCCAAGGCTTTCTCAACAAGACCAAGTGATGTAAGTATGAGACAAATGACCATGTAGCAGCCTATGACATTTCAAGGTGTTCAGTATCTTTTGTTGATAACCAAGCGTGCCATACATTTGTGCATTTAAAAATTATTAGGAGTCGGATCGAGGGAAGAGCTTGTCTCATTTATGTTGTAAATACGTTCTGTAGCAATGTTGTAAGTGACTTTTTTCAACAGTTTGAAGTAATCAGCAATCATAAAGGGGTCTACGTTTCTTTTTCGGGCAATCTCAACGTCTTGCGGCTTTTTTGTTCGAAGTTCAAATCTTCGTTTAAGATTCAAAAAATAATCGTCTCCATGGATCTAACCTTTAAATGGAGTCTTCAAGTCATTATCTTTAACATATCGCCCTATGGCAAGCAAAGTTTTTTTTAGAAAGGCCAAAGCCCCACTTCTCCATTGTTTTAATATTTGCTGCTATCTTGACTTCAACTTCATGGAGTATCGTCGGAGGTCTGTCGAGGAAAGCATCTTTTTACGCCTTTCAATACTTTAGATCGTTTAAACAAGGTTGGCTTGGGTATTTCATAATATTTGGAAGCCCTGTACAGGGCCATTTGTTTGGTTTTTACAGCTTCAACTGCTTTTACTAAGTTTTCAGAAAAATATGCCCCAGGGGGCTTTTTCCTAACATACATGCAAACCATGACTATAACTGTCAAAATGCAAAAAATATCAAGTGAATCCCTACTCAAATCACGTAAGCTCGACTTAAAACAATTCAACAACTTACAGACGAGCTAAACAATGGCAACAAAAGTATGATACTTTAGTCAAGAATATGCTTAATAATGAAACTCGACAATTAAAAAGAGATTGGAATAAGAATCTTGGAATTTAATAACGCATAAACAGGCAGATTACTCCTTGTAAAAAGCAGCAAAAAGACTCAAAATGCGGTTGACTCAAACATCACCTAGTAGAAAACATGATGCGCCAGAGATAACAAACAAAAAGTAGAAATGTGGAGCATTCAGTAGTAACGTTTCAGCCAATCTGATGTCAACATAAAAGAATCGGTCAAATCTGAAGACAAGGAAGTTGATCTGTACCACCGAAGGAAGTAGCAAATGAGATCAAGAGTAATTTAAATACAAGAAAAACACTTAAATTTATCCTCATAGAATAGGCGAAATCCTAGAACAACTGCCAAGAAAAAGATATCATTTTACTAACATACTTATTTAAGCAGCATTTTGATTACAAAATGTCCTTAGTGTCCGGAAAGTGCAAAAGTATCAGGTTACCAAAACCACGGAAACTACCAAATGACTCTAAATCATACAGGTCAATTGCTTTGCTACCAATCATCTCAAAACTCTTCTTGATGAGATTAAAAACTATAATATATAGAAGATTCATTCCTCATCCTCATTCCTGATCACTAATTTGTTTTTAGCCAAAAACTACTATAAACCATCCTAGAAAACGCACTAGAAGAAAAGCTAATTTGGTCGGTCATCCTCCTTGATGTAACCTCAGCAATACGTAGTACTGTTACAGGATATTATAGATATATTATTCAGAATGAAGCAACATGATGAATAGTCCAACTTGAAAGAGATAAGAACCGGTGTACCTCAAAGAAGTTATCTCGGTCCCTTTTTATCTATTGCAAACATGTAATCTAATTCAAATAAAAGCGTGTAGATCATTGCATATAATACTGCAGTGTTAGCAGATCCACAATATATTTAACGTGCGTCACCTGCGTTAAGCTTATACCAGGCGCGGTCCTAGAGGGGGGTCACAAGGATCATTACCTCCCCCAAAATAAATCATTTACCCATATTTCTTCTTAAACCTCGGCAATTAAAAACCAAAACATTCGTAATAACTGACAACTCACTCCACTTCAAATATTTTAGAAACTGCAAACTGCGGGAAATGTGGCACGGCTTCCACTGTCGTAACAGAGTATCAGTTATGGGTTTTAAAGTGGAAGTGGATGCTCTCCAAAAGTAGTTCGAAGATGCCCAGTTGTGTGCCTCCTGCAATTGAAGCCTGTGACAGTGACCTCTAACCAAATATAAATATTTTACGAAAATAATCGACCGATTTTCTAAAACCAGTAGAAGGCTTCCTTTTAGTTTGTGATTAAGATTGAGGTTTCTGTTAACTAATCTTGTTTTATTAAAAAATATTCCTATAAGCGTTACTCGTTTTATTGATAAAGTCGGCCCTTAAAAATGTATTTAAACCAAGATGACCCCCCCCAATCTTGGGCTGCGACCGCGCCTGGCTTATACGCACGTTCCCTTCAAAAAATAAATAATTAAAATACGTTCAATCAGCGCGCACTTGCTACTGTAGGTTCACCTGTAGATTATTCCCACAACGTGAGAGTGGGACTTTACTGTTCGACCGAATCTAACTTAAGGTAGTACCGTAGCTACTACGCTAGTCAAGCATATACAATCTCTCGTTTGATTCGGTGAGTAGGTAGACTTCGCAACGTCGCGTCGCGGCTCGCGATAGTGTGTATCGGGAGGCTCGCTTGACTCCGCCGTCTCGTATAGCAAACTGCAAAATATATGTTAATAAATGCATTCATATTGAGGTGAAATTTATTAAAATAAAAAAAATATGACCCCAATATTTTTTCTTTTTCCCAATGGGCTGACTCAGGTTTAATTCGATAGAGCATGAAATAAATGAAATAATAAAATCTTATTGATTCTTATACCTGGAATTAAAAGAACTTACTACCAAGACACTTGGACCGCAACTGGACAACAGCAAACTAAATTATATATGTGAAAAGAAAAAGAAATGGATGCTTGCATACACATCAAATAAACACATAGATAAATTGAAAAAACAGTCTTTATTTTTATTAATGATAATAAAAAAAATCTAATTCAAAAAAGAAAGTAAGAGAAAAATTATTTATACAAAACAGTAAAAAGTATAGGAAAATTTTCCTTGAGCTTGCTCAAATGTGTAAATTAATCGTTATTAACCTGACATAGGGCTATAACTGTTCTCCATTTGAGCAAACTGACATCAATCAATGTTATCGAAAAAAAATATTTACAAATGTTAAAATAAATTTATCTTACGACAATTAAATTTTTATAAACAAATTTAAATTGTTTATTTGGTAAAACTTTGTTATTGAAAAACTCTTAAAATGAGAAAAATAAATTCTGAATTTATTCAGATTGTTTTTATAAATTTGTTATTTAAAAAAATTTAATCAAAACCTTTTATTTTGACCAACCTTGTATATAAAGTACGTCGAGATCGGCTTCAAATCTTTTTTTTAATTGGTATAACTGCATTTATTCACGCAGGTGATTTTGAAGGCAAGTCAAATATCCAAATCAATAATGGAAATATATCTTCTTGAATTTGTTTAAAAAAATTAACTCGTTCACAATTCCATACAATTGTTGAAGAACGAAAATAAATCTTCTTTAATTCAAATATCCAGGTAAATATTCCATAAACAGTTTATTTACATTTGACGTATGTTTATGAAAACATATGATTATGACTTAACCTCACTTATTTTTCAGATTTTTGATCTTGAGTCGTGCGTGGATTCAACCAAAGCGTTTTATCGACTGAACTTTGTTAATTTTTCCTGGCCTTTTTTATACGATTTAGCGAAACAATTGACGATTATGTTAAATTTTAGAAAAACAATATCTACACGCTACGTCTATGACGTCACTTCACAGAAACAGATGATAATAATTAACACTAATCTTAAATCTAAAAAGATAGCAATGTAGCTGGCAAATTAACGATGAAAACAACATAAGCCACTTATAGTCTAAAATTTATCATAACTGAGAAAATTAACAAAAACGACTGACAATGAAAAATCTTAGTAGAACTTAATTATACACAAAACTCATTAAATTCAGCTCTACCTTTACAAAAATCAATATATAACTACACTATGTAACTGACACATACAAAATTTACATAAGAACATCTTTAGAATAGAAGAAAAACAAAAATAAAGATTCGCTTCTACGATTCATGAATTCAATGATGCTATACAACCTCCTACACACTTCTCAACTTAGATGAAATTAAATTATAGTCAAACTTGTCCAGCATAGTCCTCCAAGTGCTTGTGTTCAAACAACGGTGTCAAATGTTATATTAAAATCAATATTTGGAAAAATCGAAGCATATCAGCAAAGCCGAAACCTTCATTAGAATAAATGCTCTTTATTAGTATTCAGGAGATTGTAAGTTTAATGTGCTCATGTAGTCATTACAATATTGTCCTAATTTACATATTTTTAGTTAAATATCATCCCGAAACTGAATCAGTCGCATGGGAAACAGAAAGAATTTTCCTACGTTATCCATCGTTAAACTCAACTTTAATCAAGAAAATTAAATCTTCCAGACATGGAAAACCATCCTAACATGTGACATGGATCGCATAAAGCATGCATTATTATGAAAACAATCTAAATGATTGATATCCTTTTTATAAATTCAGACTTTTTATGTAAACATTGAGGTTACGTCTGCATGAAATTTATCCTTCTTTAATTTCTATTTCAAAATTGATAAATCTATCTGTGACCTAACATGTAGCTTTTAGATTAAATAAACCTAACATCCTAGCATGTCTTTCCTTTATTTTATTTTCTTGCATGAAATAATTATATTTATGTTTACGATCAAATCGTCCAATAAATTTTCAATCAGATGATTTCATATCATCTCAATATGTAATCTTTGAAATTGTTATTAAATATATAAATATTTAACACTATTTATCATTAAGTATAAACTACTTCTTTGCTTTTCTCTAATTACGCAAAATCTTCATTACGCAGCACATGGAATTTCAAATAAAGCGCGCGCCTATCCTCTTTTGCGGCGTTGACACATCTACGAAGTCATGGTCGATTACCGCTGTTAAACGTTAATTTTTTACATTTAAACGCTCAATTCTTTTCTCACATGTACCTAATCAATGCATTCAAGGGTCCAAAATTTTCAGCGGATAACCAATTTATATATCAGCTTTTTTTTGCAAATCTGAACGGTAGTTTTTATACAATTTGCGGATAAATGTGCTGGAAAACGATATTCCCATAAGACTACGTGTTAAATGAGTCAAATTTCAAATGCTTATAACTTTCCTCTCACGTATCCTGGACTTACAAAAAATTTTTTGAGTCACTTTTAGACCAAAATGAATCGATATATTCAATTTCATACTATCTGAACGATAGTTCTAAAACGACGGTACTACTTTAAACGTGGCTGGGCTTGCAGGTTATGCCACCACGGCCTACCCTGCTATAGTGCACGTATATAGAAATTATTCCAAGAAATTTGATGCAATGCTCAAAGACGACATAGAAGTCGACGTGCAAAGATTGACAGCAAACGGCCGTTCGAGGTATTGCTAGTTGTATTGTAAGCGCCGCACAGTGAGTCGAAACAGCTAAACGATGGACATTGGCATTTATTTTGTAATATTTAATTCATTTTCTATGTCAGTTGTTATAGACAAGCTCTTTTTACATATATCATTTCTCAAAATATGTAAAACTCTACGGAGTGATATCACACAACTTGTTACAGTCTTTGAAGCTTGCCTTTGTAGATCGAAGAATGATATATAAAACATTGTTGGTATACATATTTTCCATATTAACATCTTGCCAAAACAATAGAAAACGTTCAAAATAACGAAACGATACGGTCAGTTATACCGGTTATACTGAATGTACGGAATATAAGGAGTAAACACGGCAACACTTGTACGGCTACTTTTGTATACAGTGTCAATATATTATTTATAAATTCCTAAATTTCTAGAAAGAGGGTATAATATCCGACTGTTCGGAATGCAAATATTACATTTGAAAACTTATCGACAAGAATAAAATACCTAAAAGGTACATGCTTTACAGCTACAATAATCCCTTAATGGAATATCCAGATGTTTGCAAAATCAGCAATTCCTAAAATATTTCTTTGCTAGAAAATACTAAATAACGGTAAACAAACTAAATTATCTATTTTCGGCAAAAATGCATTTAAGTGGTTCCTGTAAAGCTTACTTAAGTTATATGGACATATACAATCCCTATTATAGTAATCAATGAGAATTGGATTCACGATTCCTCCTATTCTGAAAATATACCCCTTCACATTGTAAATTACTAATAATAACAACAAAATATATTTTACATTTACATGCTAATACTTTCAGGTTTCTATTAGAAGTAGCCACTATTAGCCAAGTACTTAAACAAACTTACTTATATACACAGAAGGTGAAAGTATATACCATTTTTATTTTGATTCCCCTATCACAATTTGGATTTAGAAAACAAGTTAACATTAAAATGGACCTGAATCCATGTCCACAATTATATTTCTAATTAATACATAATAGAAAGTCATTATATTTGCTGATATCGATGTCAAAATAGACGCGTCCAATGAAAGACCGTTTTTAATGTAGTACTCAGCACTTATAGATAAAACGATAGTAGGTATTAGGTGCCTTGAGCCCAGCCCCACTCTTTTTATGCAAATGACCCGCGATCTAATTAATATTCAAATGAGGCGTGGTCTAATTAAATGCGCGAATTAAATGCGCGAATTAAATTAACTGATCTAATTAAATTAATTCACGGTATCATTTACATATCTCCTCTATCATTTACATATATGATTTCTCATATGCATGCGCGAATTAAATTAATTCACTGCATCATTTACATATCTCCTCTCTCATTCCTCATATGCATGCGCGAATTAAATTAATTCACGGTATCATTTACATATCTCCTCTCTCATTCCTCATATGCATGCGCGAATTAAATTAATTCACGGTATCATTTACATATCTCCTCTCTCATTCCTCATATGCATGCGCGAATTAAATTAATTTACTGTATCATTTACATATCTCCTCTCTCGTTCCTCATATGCATGCGCGAATTAAATTAATTCACGGTATCATTTACATATCTCCTCTCTCATTTACATATATGATTTCTCATATGCATGCGCGAATTAAATTAATTCACGGTATCATTTACATATCTCCTCTCTCATTTACATATATGATTTCTCATATGCATGCGCGAATTAAATTAATTCACGGTATCATTAGCGTATCTCCTCTCTCATTTACATAACTGCTATCTCATTCTGTACATCTCATTTTTATATATTATTTGCCATCTCTCATCTCTCTCTCATAAATTTATTTTAAAATAAAATCAGTCCTATTTGATATTTATCTATAGGTCGTCGTGTAATTCTGCGAAAACAATTTAATATGAAACGTAATAATAAAAATTTATTTTCAACTATACAAAAGTAACTCTAAAGCTACTGTCAATCAACTGTCGGATTATCTATAGTGCATTAGACCTGTTTAAATATACGACATAAACATTTAGTTTGAAAGAAAACAATTAGGATCGTTATGATTTCATAAAATTTTATTCAAGTGAATCTTCTTAAGAATATAGAACACTGTAAAGCATTATTTTTAAAATTCAAAAACATTATCTATAGCTAAAACTGTTTAAGAAATAACTTTCAAACTAAATGTTTTTGCATGAAAATACGTACAAACTAATTAGCCATGTTGTTTTCAACATTCTTTAAAACTGCTTTCAAACCATAAATAAACAAACGTTCTTACGAATGACTGAAAGGAATTTAGATTTTATAAATAATTTGTTAAGAGATCAAAGCTACTGTCAATCACTTGTCGGATTATCTCTGTTGCAGTTTTAAAAAAGTTAATGAAGCGTGCATCAAATCTTTATGATTCATTTGAAAGCAGAAATACTAAACAAGATTTACATATATCATTTATCATATGCATGCCCGAATTAAATTAATTCATGGTACCATTTACATATCTCATCCTCCATTTACATATATCATTTATTATATGCATGCCCGAATTAAATTAATTCACGGTATCATTTACATATCTCCTCTCTCATTTACATATATGATTTCTCATATGTATGTTCGAATTAAATTAATTCACGGTATCATTAGCGTATCTCATCTCTCATTTACATAACTGATATCTCATTCTGTACATCTCATATTATATATTATTTGTCATCTCTCTCTCATAAATTTATTTTAAAATAAATCAGTCCTATTTGATATTTATCTATAGGTCGTCATGTAATTCTGCGAAAACAATTTAATATGTAGAAACGTAATAATAATAAAAATTTATTTTCAACTATTCAAAGTAACTCTAAAGCTACTGTCAATTACCTGTCGGATTAGCTCTGATGCATTAGACCTGTTTAAATATACGCCATAAACATTTAGTTTGAAAGAAAAGAATTAGGGTCGTTATGATTTCATAAAATTTTATTTAAATGAAACGTTTAAGAATATAGAATACTGTAGAGCATTATTTTTAAAATTCAAAAAACATTATAGCTAAAACTGGTTAAGAAATAACTTTCAAACTAAATGTTTTTGCATGAAAATACGTACAAACTAATTAGCGATGTTTCGACATTCTTTAAAACTGCTTTCAAACCATAAATAAACAAACGTTCTTACGAATGACTGAAAGGAATTTAGATTTTCTAAATAATTTGTTAAGAGATCATCATCTTAAAAGCGACATAAATTATTGTTTTAAATGACAATTACTCACCCTTATGTTAACCCATATGCTAAGTATGTCCTAATGGTAAAACTGTAATCGACGAGATCTAATATCATAGTAATATTATAACAGATTAGGTGACCTAACAAACTCTTTAAAGAAATGTTTATTTACATGTATGAGATAGTATTTAACATAATGTCCTTACATACTGTGTTACGATAGAGACGGGTAATCATACGAGCTGCTGAAATGTATGATATATTATAAAATAACGTTTAAATAAGAGTTTACTTTAGATGCTACGAATATCTATATGGTGTATAAACAATAAGAACACATATTTAGAAACAGTTTACAAGGTAGTAGTAGACGAAAAAGGCTAGTATTTGTTCAAAATTACATTACGTCTAGAGGGCGATATGAATATAACTTATAGGATTTAATCAAACTAGAAAAATATCGATATATATCCAGCGTTGATAAATAATTATACTATGCGTTTAAATGTTTAAGTTCATCATAGCCTGCATCTCCTAAAATATGAGCGTTATACACATGTTTGAAATTCAATTCATCTCGCTTAAAGAGAATAAGTAAGTTAGCGTTGTCCCTAATCAGATGTTTCGGTATCTTTGCATATGTCTGACCTAAATAAAATGAATCAACATCCTTTAACATCATGAGTAGACAACTCATGCTAAAATATTCTCTAAGTTTTTCCTGTTTGTCACAGATAATATCATCGAAAATGAATACTGAATTAGGTTTCACATCATTAGGGGTGATTACATCATCGTTTTCGCCATATTTAGGTTGAAATAAAGACTTGGCGTATAGGTAGATATTTTCAAATTTTAATTCGTTTTCATTAGTTAGTAGACCTAACAAGACATTAGTTTTACCACAAGAAGAAGGTACACTCAAAATTGCTCTATAGGAAACAGATAAAAGCTTACAATGCTTCTTATCACCATCGGAATATTATCGAGAAACACGATCGTCTAAGTTAAAATTATTGATTTAAAAAGTAATGACCATTACTCATCCTTTGTGTTTCGCCATATTTAAACGTTATTTTACATTACATCATACATTTTCAATAGCTTCGAAATACGCAGATATGTAATAATATACTATATACTCTTGTAGGTTATTCAACGTATCTATAGTAAACTCTTATGATTAATAATAATCTGTAACCTTATTGTTTTTTATTACATTACAGGTTAGATCATACGAATATAATTGAGGTTAGATTAGGTTAGAACCTACGAATACATTTTTAGGACAGAACGTAGGGAGCAGAGTAAGTACAAAACAACATACTTTCATACAAGAACGTTTATTGATACGAGTAGTTTCGACGCTACTTAAAACATAATACATAACTTATATATATATATATATATATATATATATATATATATATATATATATATATATATATATATATATATATATATATATATATATATATATATATATATATATATATATATATATATATATATATATATATATATATATATATATATAGAAAGCCCGGGTTCGAATCCTGGTCAGAGATAATAATTTTTCATAATTCAAATTATGTCTTCATTAATATACATTAATCTTGGTGCTAAAACACGATATTTCTAAATCATTAAACTATATATATATATATATATATATATATATATATATATATATATATATATATATATATCTATAAAGGCCTACCATGCGTCCGGACCAAAAGCGTAGCGCCCAGCGTCCTGCGTATATAAAGTGTATATAAATGATGGTATCAGTCAGCGTCAGTGTCAGCGTTAGCAAACTATAGGTTTATTCAGCGTCCATTTTATTTTTCTTAAGTTTAGCAGCTTGCTTGCCTGTCTGCGGTGTCATGTTACTCGCTGTATTTCTGAGAAGATTACGTCATTTAAACTGACAAAAACATTTCTATTTGATTAATGCTACTTAATAAATTCTTTTAGTTCCGTTTCTTTATGTGTATGCATTTTATTTAAAAGGCTGTCATATTTAAAATGCTCTAAAAACATCATAAAACTCGAAATATAATTGGATTTGTATGAAATTTTCTACAAAGCGGTTTTCAAGGTCGCTAATTTCAAATTTGATGTCAACGTTTGCAAATTTTAAAGGACGGATGAAATATGGCGGCCATAATAATTAAAATCTAAAATACTAAAGTATTTTAAAACATTTTGTTTTCGTTTATATTTAAAGTTTTCCATCGACGATTTCCAACAATTATTGCTGTAGAAATGGGTTTACATATATAAGCTATCGTCTTTAGTAATTATTAGTAATAAAGCGTAAAAAGTAAGATCGCCGATTATCAAGGATCAAAAAACCGTTTTACTTAATTTATGTTATGTAACAAGAAATATTATTGACTGCGAATCTTTTAAAATGACATTTTTGTTTTCGTTATTAGTGCTTACTTCATTTTTTAGGTGCACGAGGTTGGATATAGACAAGGGTTTTTACAAGGAATTCAAAGATTTATTGATTCAAGTTAAACATAAATTAACAATTATTATCTTTCACTATATTTAATCGATTACTGATGCTGATTTAGGAAAAGAAAATTGATATATAATAAATCTAAAACAATCCGGGTCCAGATGTTTTGTTAAAAGTTGTTCGTTAAACCGAATAGTGACTTTACATTTTTACGTTAAGTAACTATTTATTATATTGTTAGGAATATAAAATTAGAAACGTTAAAGATAACGAATTTACAAAAAAAATTTATATTATAATAGATTTTAACTACAGCACAAACAAAAATAAAAAATTTCAACGTTATAAGAAATAAAAATTTCGATTTTATTATAAAATGTCCAACGTTATCTGAAACAGTTTTTATCCAATTCAGTAAAGTGATATTTTATTGTTTGCAATTATTTATTTTAAAAAGAAAAACAGCTGTGCATTCAATGTACTAAATGTCGATGTCCTTCAGTGATATGATATCATTTTTTGAATAGCAACCGTAGCAACGCAAAACAACAGGTTGTTAACCATTAAATTCTTGGGATTGGAACTGTTTAAAAGATATTTAATTTGTAAATTCTCCGAACGAGTGCTTTTATTTTGATTTACTTTGGATTATATCATATATAACCCAGATTTTTAGTGTTTGGTCTGTTGTTTTTAATATAATAAATAGGTATAACTGAAATGTGAAACCTAGAACCTTGGATGTGTTTCGTGACAGACAATGATTGCCCACACAAACAAGAAGAGGTTTTGTTTAAAAGTTTTGAAATTAGTGAAAAGTAAATCTACAGGGTGGTTGGTGCATCTTAAAGATCCTTTACACATAAAGAAAACACAGAGATTGCATAAAATAATTTCTTAAATTTATTACAAAAAGTACAAGAATATAACCCTTTCTGATAGAGTTACACAACAATTATTAAATATAAGTAAAGATTTAAATACAGTTTTTAACTACTTTATCACAAGTTACCATTTGTTTGTGTTTTTCATTTTTTTTATATTTGAAATCAACTATCTCAGATCCAAGTTTTATGCACTTTTTATATTATGCAAAAAAAGAAGCGAAAAAGGAGGACGAACATTCCTCAATTATATTTTACCATTTCAGGAACCAACAATATTAGAAAACGAAAACAAAAAGCGTACAGACGTCAGCAACGCGCAAAAACGTATAAAAAAAACAAGTGGCAAGTTAACAGTTCGCCGCAAAATAAATATATACAGGGTGAAACAAAGTTGAACTAGAACTGATGAAGGGATTGTTTCCCGAACACCCTCCCCGGCCTTGAGGGTTCTAACCTCAAAGGGATTATAATTAATAAACATATTAAAAGATAGATTGAACAAAAACAAAAAGAAATATTAAGTTCGTATTATTATTTTTTTCTAAATTTCTGCGGGAAATTCTTCAATTAATTTATCTTGTGGAAGAGGACAAATCTTAGTTATGGATCGTGTGAAACAACCATTTTGAGTTTTAACTTTAACTACCCTGACCTTCTTGTCAGGACTTAAAATAATCTCTATTATTCATGCCAGCGGCCATTTAAGAGGAGGATTATCATCTTCCTTTAGCAGAACCAAATCATTTACTTTTAAGTTTGGAACATTGTAAACCCATTTAGGTCGATTTTGCAAGCGATTGAGGTACTCAATAGACCATCGTCTCCAAAATAATTGTTGAATTTGAGAAATCCTTTGATAAAGGGTAAGTCGATTTTCAGAAATGGAAGTTACACTTTTTTCTGGATGAGCTACTAAACTTAATCCTATCAAGAAATGTCCAGGGGTCAAACATTGCAAATCATTTGGGTCATTAGATAATGGACAGATGGGGCGTGAGTTTAGAATGGCTTCTATTTCGGTTAGAATTGTATAAAATTCTTCAAAGGTAAAAGTGGAATTACCTACTAATCTCTTTAGATGATATTTACAACTTTTTATTGCTGCTTCCCAAATTCCACCCCAGTGGGGACTTCTAGGAGGAATGAACTTAAATGTAATTTGGGTTTGAGCACAATAGTCTTGGATTCCTTTTAAATTACTTTGAGTGCAAAAAAAATTATGTAATTCCTTTAACTGATTCTTTGCCCCTAAGAAATTGGAAGCATTGTCGCTGTAGACTAAAGAGGGATTTCCTCTTCGAGAAATGAATCTTTTCAATGTCATAAGAAAGGCTTCAGATGATAGATTCGTGACCAATTCAATATGAACCGATTTGGTTACCATACAAACAAAAATAGCTATGTATGCCTTGATTAAAGGCGCCTTCCTTACCTTTGACGATTTAATCATGAAGGGACCACCATAATCCACACCTACCTTTTGAAAAGGTCTTGTAACGTTAACTCTATCTTTGGGTAAGCTTGCCATTAATTGTTGAGCTGGCTGAGCTCTGAATCTATAACAAGTCACACAGTTTCTGATTATTCTTTTTATTTCTCTTAATCCATTTAACGGCCAAAACCTTAATCTGAAATTCGATAAAACTGTTTGAGCACCAGCATGTCCCAAACGTGTGTGCTCTTGGGTTAACATAAGAATTACAACATAATTATGAGAAGGAAGCAAAACTGGGTGTTTCTGATCAAAGTTAACATCCGAATTTCTAACCTGCCACCAACGCGCAAGATACCATCTTTTCATCAAAAAAGGGGTTAAGAGAAAGCAAATTCTTATTACTAATAAGTTTTTTATTTTGCAGTTCAGAGATTTCCTTTGAAAAATATTTAACCTGTAGTATTCTTAGAATGAAGTATGTTGCATCTTTCAACTCATTTACATTTAAAGGGCCAGAAAATTTGTTTGAAATAAATTTTGTGTTTTGAATAAAACGCAAACAATATGAAACAGTACGTTGAAGCCTAGAGAAAATTGAAAATTTTAAAAATATAGGTTCCCAAAAGGCAGACTGATCTGTTATTTATTGTAGTAACAAGAGATATTTTCCTTTCTTCCGATATTTCTGGCACAACAGGATTTTTGGCAAATTCAGAAATGTCTAAATTAGGATTCTTTAGAAAAGAAGGCCCGCACCACCAAATTTCACAGTTTAAAACGTCTTGAGGTAACATCCCTCTGGAAGGAATGTCGGCAGGATTTTCGCTGGATTTGACATAATACCACTTGAATCCTGTTGTTAATTCTTGTATTTGTGATACTCTGTTAGCTACAAAAACTGTCCAACGTGAAGCATGAGAAGTTATCCAGAATAAAGCTATTTGGGAATCTGACCACAAACTCACAGAATTTATTGTAAATCTGTTTTCATAAATAGGCAAAAGTTTTTTCGTTAATCTTGAAAGAAGTAGCATAGCACACAATTCCAAACGAGGAAGAGATTACCTTTAGAGGTGCTATTCTAGATTTTGAAGACACTAAATTACAAGATATAGATCCATCCAAATACAAAGTACGAATATATACACATGCTGAAACTCTACGCTCTTTATAGATTTATTTAAATATAAATACCGAGGTATCTTTAGTTTTGATAAAACAGAAAGATTATTTACAAATTTTTGCCACTCCTGTACGAGATTATCAGTAACAACTGTATCCCATCCAAATTTTAAAGACCAAAGTGTCTGAATCAATAGTTTTCCTACAACTATGACGACAGAGAGCAATCCTAGAGGATCATAGCACTGAGCTACAGTTGGAAGGATTTTTCTTTTAGTTATAGGACCTTGCAATGAGTTTGAAGAAACTTTGGGAATTGAAATACACAAAAAATCTGCTACAGGGTTCCACTTTAATCCGAGCACCTTATTAGGAGTATCATCAAAATTAATATCATATTCGAGAATCCTTTCTTCAGAAAATGTACTCAAAAATGTTTCTGAATTAGAACACCATTTATGGACCTTGAATCCATGATAGTTTAAAAGAGTATTTAATTCATTATAGAGTTTTTCTAAGTTTGTAAGGTCATCACAACCACAAAGAATGTCATCTACGCAGGTTTGTTTCATCAAAGCTTCTGCGGCGAGAGAAAAATCAGATTCATATTTTAATGCTATTTCCTGTAGTACACGGGTTGATAGAAATGGAGCGGAATTTGTTCCATATGTTACTGTCAAAAGTTCAATACACACGAGTGGTTTATCAGGATTGTCTCGCCACAAGATGTTTAACAGAAAGGTTTGAGATGGATTTATTCTTATCTGTCGGAACATTTTTTCAATGTCTGTAGTTAACACAAACTTGAAAGATCTAAATCTACACAAAATATCATAGAGATCAGGTTGTACCTGATAACCTTTAAGAGTGATGTCATTCAATGACAAACCTGAAGTGGTTTTGCATGAAGCATCAAAGACAACTCGAAGTTTCGTTGAGACACTATTCTCACGAATCACTGCATGGTGGGGTAAAAAATATTTCTGATGTGACGATTTATTTGTTTGAGTAAGGGGAACGAATCTTCCATGATTCAATTCAACGTATTCGTCAATAAATCTTTTATATTCAACGAAATAAGAAGGACTTTTTTGAAATCTTTTTTCTAAATTAAAAAATCGTTTCTTTGCAATCGACAGAGAATCACCAAGCTTTAAGTTTTCTTGAGGGGTTCTCAAAGGAACATTCACTTGAAACCTACCATCATTTGAGATGGTAGTTGTAGATACGAACATTTTTTCAGCTAGCTCATCTTCCATGGCTAGAGGGACCTTTTCCGGAATCTCTTCTGTATTCCAGAATTTAGTAACTAATTGATCAAGAGATGGTGAGTCTCGTACTTGAGTAAACATAGATACTAAAGGTTGATTATTTATTATGGAGGAGGAAGTGTATACTTTAGGTAATAAATTTCTTTGTTGAGAATTGAGAAACGGAACTGTACCTGCAATTACCCATCCGAAATGAGTACTTTGAAGTACTGGGAGGTTTTTCCAAGATGGAATACACCTTTTTTCAAAAGATTATAATAGCAATCTGCTCCAATTAAAATATCTATTTAAGATGGTTTGTAAAAGAAGGGATTAGCAAGGATTATTTTATCTGGAATATTAAATTTACTAGTATTAATATTAACTTGTGGAAGCATACAAGTTATTCGGGGTAATATAGAACAAGAAATTCTAAAATTTTTGTTTTCATACACATTGGAATGCATAACTAAATTAATCATTCTGTCAGAAATTATGGTACTTCCAGATATTCCTGAAATATTTAATGTTTTACAATAAGGATTGAAGTTAAGTTTTTTAACTAAGTTTTCTGAGATGAAAGAACTTTGACTGGCAGAATCAAGTAACACCTTAGCTGTGATAGGGACTCCCTGAGAATTGTAAATAGTAACACAAGCTGTAGCCAATAGTACATGAACATTTTTGATCGATAAGGCAGAGAGAGTATTAGAAGTAAGTGACATACCTTGAGTATTATGCTGTATCAATTCTTGAGAACCAGAAGGAATTGTATTAATTTGAGAATTTGTTTTGTCATCACCCTGCTCAGGCAAACTTTGTGTTTTTAAATATTTATTGAAAGAATTTGACCTATTAGAAAGTACATTACTATTATGGTGAGGTCCTTGATTTCCTTGAGAATTACTGGTTGTGTTGCTGTTAACATTATTATTGTGAAGAAGAGTATGATGTCTTTGATTACACTGCTTACAGGAGATACTTCTGCACTGAGGTGACATATGGGAAGAGGCAAAACAATTGAAGCACAATCTTTTGGACCTGACAAAGTTTATTCTTTTTGCATGTGGTAATAATTTAAATTTGTTACAAGAATAAATTTTATGAAATTTTTCATTACAAAAAATACAATTATTTAATTGTCATGTGATTTTCCTTTATGTTTGCATGTAAGGAGGTTTTCATCACCTTTTTGGTTGATGAAATCTCGGTTGTTGATAGATTTTCTAAAATGGTACACCTTTTGTTCAAAAATTCAAAAAATTCTGTAAGGTTAGGTAATGAATCAATCTTACGATCAGTCTCAAAACTGCGTCTACTTGCATTGTCGAGCTTACGTTCAAGCGAATAAATTAATAGGAAATCAAAAAGCTGTTTGTCAGTGTAGTTAGTGTGTAGTTTCTTCATTGTGTTAGTTACAAATTCTCTTAATTGTATTGCAGAGCCTTTGTTTATGGAACTTATATCCAAAAGAGAAGCTAAATGTGCATTGATCACTGATATCTTATTTTCATACCTTCCTTTTAAAATATTAATTGCCGTGGAAAAGTTTTCATTAGTTATTTGTAAATTTTCTATTAGTTTTAATGGTTCATCACGCAAATTTAAATACAAAAACCTTTGCACGTCAGTCAATGAGGAGTTATTGGATACCAAAGCAGTAAAAAGTTGATAGAAAGACTGCCATTCTGCAACATTTCCTGTGAATAGTTGTAGATTAACATTTACTTTATTTGAAACTACCCAATTTGAAATTCGAGTAATAGTAGCTTTGGCACTTGTACGACTAATCTTTAGTGCTTCGTAATTCATTTTGAAATTAGACCTTTAGTAAAAGATTTCTAGAGAAGTTAACAAAAAAAGTTAAAAAAATTTGCACGCCCAAAAAGGTTACTATATACTAACATTAAAAGCTAAGGTTGAAATTGTTTTATGCATTCTCAAACTGAAGAATTGTTATTGACCATCCGGGTCGAAGGACCATTTTGTTTCGTGACAGACAATGATTGCCCACACAAACAAGAAGAGGTTTTGTTTAAAAGTTTTGAAATTAGTGAAAAGTAAATCTACAGGGTGGTTGGTGCATCTTAAAGATCCTTTACACATAAAGAAAACACAGAGATTGCATAAAATAATTTCTTAAATTTATTACAAAAAGTACAAGAATATAACCCTTTCTGATAGAGTTACACAACAATTATTAAATATAAGTAAAGATTTAAATACAGTTTTTAACTACTTTATCACAAGTTACCAGCATAATGTTTGTTATTACAATTTAGTTTTTCTTGTTCTAAATTTGGAAGCTTTTAGGCACTCACTTTACTAAATACCTTTTAAGTTTCTGATCCTTAAACTCCACAAATCTGGATCGTATTAACAATACAAATTACTTACAGGATGCCATTTACGAGACCTCCAATTCTGCTATTAATCCTTTGCATGCAGAGTTTATGTTTCATTATGATTATAATAAAAATTGAGCAGTACTATTCGACTGAATTCCATCTGTCATCAATTATTAAAATATAAACTTGATGGGTTTATCCAAATTCCCCCTGGGGGTTTTACTTAACTTAGAATTGACTCCTTCTTCAAAGGATCTTCATATACATAAAGTAACATTAAATTGGTTTTTTGTTCACAGACAAACCATGAATTTTTTAACATGAAAGGATTCTTTTTTGTGTTGTTGACATATTGTTTTTCATTTATTATTATATTTGAAATCAACTATCTCAGATCCAAGTTTTATGCACTTTTTTATATTATGCAAAAAAAAGAAGAGAAAAAGGAGGAGGAACATTCCTCAACTATATTTTACCATTTCAGGAACCAACAATATTAGAAAAAGAAAACAAAAAGCGTACTACTTATTTATTTACATAAAACACAAGGGGTGCAAAATTGACGTTTTTGTTTTACACGGCAACTTAAAAAATTGTTGTATAGTCAAAATCTGATAGATAAGAATTGTGAAGATTTTAAAAATCGACATTCTACATATTTATTTTAAAGTTTGTTCAAATTAGCGTAATATAATAAATGCCATAAAATTATGTTTTAATTGTATATTTTGATTTATTATTATCTAACAGCATCAGTGATTGATTAAATACTGAATGATAATATAATAATGCGTCATGTTTGTTTAATTTAAATAAATAAAGCTTTTAATTACGTGGAAATATCCCACACATATTTTGAGAACGAAAGAATATCCTTAAATTCTTATCCATCTTATTAAATCTTACAATTTTATTAAAATTATCGCCCATTTGTAGTAGCAATAAGAAAATCTGTTTTAATAACGAAATTTAAATGACGCATAAATGAAATGTATAAAAAGTGTTTCTTAAATAGCTTTAACAAAATATAATATGTAAGAATCATCTATCAACAGAAATTGCCTCATTTATTTTTGTACATATCTTATGTTGTCAAATGACAGATTGAGTGGACTGTATTGCTTATTTATTTACATAAAACACAAGGGGTGCAAAATTGACGCTTTTGTTTTACACGGCAACTTAAAAAAATGTTGTAAAGTCAACAATCTGATAGATAAGAATTGTGAAGATTTTAAAAATCGACATTCTACATAATTATTTTAAAGTTTGTTCAAATTAACGTAATATAATAAATGCCATAAAATTATATTTTAATTGTATATTTTGATTTATTATTATCTAACAGCATCAGTGATTGATTAAATACCGAATGATAATATAATAATGCATAATGTTTGTTTAATTTAAATAAATAAAGCTTTCAATTACGTGTAAATATCCCACACATATTTTGAGAACGAAAGAATATCCTTAAATTCTATCCATCTTATTAAATCTTACAATTTTATTAAAATTATCGCCCATTTGTAGTAGCAAGCAAATCCGTTTTAATAACGAAGTTTAAATAACGCATAAATAAAATGTATTAAAAGTGTTTATTAGCTTTAACAAAATATAATATGAAAGAATTTTTGTCACCATAAATGACGCAATCTTTACTCAGAAATACAATGCATAAAGTGAAGTCCCGTTGAAATGACGTCACTGTCTAGCGATAAAGCCATCAGTGTTACCAACAAAATTACTGTTATGTGTGGGGACGCAGAGTAAACCGTTGCCGATTTGTATACAAGTGTATACAAATCGCGCGCTATTAGCGCTGCGTGTTGCAAACGCTCGAACTACGATTTTATACACGAATCAGAAATGGGTGTCAAACTGCGCACAGCTAATTTTTACATTTTCGTCATCTAGACACTTTAAGCTTCATATGGTGCAATTTTGAGGCACTAGTCACCCAGCGTCCGTATATCCGGACGCCGAGTGACTTCGGACGCTGCTTGAACCTAAGATTTTACATGGGGGGACGCATAGTGGGGCCCTATAGATATATATATATATATATATATATATATATATATATATATATATATATATATATATATATATATATATATATATATATATATAATATCTATTAAAATAGTACATTTCGTATACACTAATAATGGTACTACATACTCGACTATAAAGTAAACATGGTAGCTATAACAACAGTTTAAAAGAATAGATAGTAAATATAACTATATCTAATTATTTTATATAATACTATGTTAACTAAGAGGTTATATACAGAATATATACGCCTGTATTCGACCTCTAGAGGGTTCATAAGACTACACTAGACCAGACCAGACCAGACCAGACCAGACCAGACCAGACCAGACCAGACCAGACCAGACCAGACCAGACCAGACCAGACCAGATCAGATCAGACCAGACCAGACTAGACTAGACTATAGATGATAGACAGTAAAATCATGAACAATTATACCGCCTGTAAAATAATAGAGCTTATAATATAATATATAATAGAGATATATAATATAGAATATTATCGAGAAACATGATCGTCTAAGTTAAATATATTTAGCGACTTCTTTTGCCTAATAATTTTCATTATGGTATATGTATATGTCTAGTCACAGTTTCAGCAAACGCATTGTATTCTATCAACGAATCATGTAAATATCAAAAATTCGTAACGGTTATGCATAGGTTTAATACCATCAACAGCTCATTTAAAGGAAATGTTAGATTTTTAACAGTTTATGAGCATTAATCAAAGACTATTCTATAATGATGTATTATTTATTTATAAACGTTACATAGTATAGTAGCTAAATACACGACTGACTGAAAAGTTACTTTTATTAATGATGACTATTGAATTCGATCTGTCACTAGCTTAACCTTTTTAATTTCCACTTTTGACCAAATTATAGTTGATCTGATCAAATATTGCTTACAAATCGGAGCTCTAATTTAATGTCTACAGTAGAATCCTTAAAACTCTATGAAGTTTTAGAATTGTCGATTACTAAGACACCCGTTTCTTCTGCCTCCTTCAGTAAATTCATATTGTTAGCTTCTACTTTGTCAATTGTTACTAGAATGCTGTTCTTTAGATCCTTTACCTCGCTCTATGTATCTGTAGTCATTACAATGAAAGTTTGTACTGTTGTGTCGAATTGACGATTTGATTTGAAAATTAAATAATGTAATTTATCGTTTAAACTAACCCTTGTTTACTTCTATATATGTTCAATTAATATGTAATTAGTACATCAAAATATGTTCTTAATATGTTTTTCAATTTCCTTATAAAATATAACTATATATCATTGAAATAAAATTAATAATTTTCATTATGGTATATGTATATGTCTAGTCACAGTTTCAGCAAACTCATTGTATTCTATCAACGAATCATGTAAATATCAAAAATTCGTAACGGTTATGCATAGGTTTAATACCATCAACAGCTCATTTAAAGGAAATGTTAGATTTTTAACAGTTTATGAGCAATAATCAAAGACTATTCTATAATGATGTATTATTTATTTATAAACGTTACATAGTATAGTAGCTAAATACATGACTGACTGAAAAAGTTACTTTTATTAATGATGACTATTGAATTCGATCTGTTACTAGCTTAACCTTTTAATTTCCACTTTTGACCAAATTATAGTTGATCTGATCAAATATTGCTTACAAATCGGATCTCTAATCTAATGTCTACAGTAGAATCCTTAAAACTCTCTATGAAGTTTTAGAATTGTCGATTACTAAGACACCCGTTTCTTCTGCCTCCTTTAGTAAATTCATATTGTTAGCTTCTACTTTGTCAATTGTTACTAGAATGCTGTTCTTTAGATCCTTTACCTCGCTCTATGTATCTGTAGTCATTACAATGAAAGTTTGTACTGTTGTGTCGAATTGACGATTTGATTTGAAAATTTAATAATGTAATTTATCGTTTAAACTAACCCTTGTTTATTTCTATATATGTTTAATTAATATGTAATTAGTACATCAAAATATGTTCTTAATATGTTTTTCAATTTCCTTATAAAATATAACTATATATCATTGAAATAAAACATTATTAAAATATTAAAAATAATTTTATTTTATCACATCCTAAATATTTACACGACTGATCGCGTTTCTCGTCAGCTTCTTTTTCAAACAATTGCAGTCGTTTATCATAAACCTAATGGTGAGCTTGTATTATTCGTATTACGATATGGATATATTATTCAATTTTCATGTCTTTTGCTAACCCTACATAACTTAAGCTTTACATAGATTTAGACATGTTTTATATTTCGTATTTAGACACATAGCACGACATATCTGAATAATATATCCATCTCGACTAATGAAGGAACAGGAACACTACCCGTCTATTTATACTGTTCGACCAGAGCAATATTATTGACATAAACAATAATTTATGTCGCTTTTAAGATGATGATCTCTTAACAAATTATTTAGAAAATCTAAATTCCTTTCAGTCATTCGTAAGAACGTTTGTTTATTTATGGTTTGAAAGCAGTTTTAAAGAATGTCGAAACATGGCTAATTAGTTTGTACGTATTTTCATGCAAAAACATTTAGTTTGAAAGTTATTTCTTAACCAGTTTTAGCTATAGATGTTTTTTGAATTTTAAAAATAATGCTCTACAGTATTCTATATTCTTAAACGTTTCATTTAAATAAATTTTATAAAATCATAACGACCCTAATTCTTTTCTTTCAAACTAAATGTTTATGGCGTATATTTAAACAGGTCTAATGCATCAGAGCTAATCCGACAGGTAATTGACAGTAGCTTTAGAGTTACTTTGAATAGTTGAAAATAAATTTTTATTATTATTACGTTTCTACATATTAAATTGTTTTCGCAGAATTACATGACGACCTATAGATAAATATCAAATAGGACTGATTTACTTTAAAATAAATTTATGAGAGAGAGATGACAAATAATATATAATATGAGATGTACAGAATGAGATATCAGTTATGTAAAGGAGAGATGAGATACGCTAATGATACCGTGAATTAATTTAATTCGAACATACATATGAGAAATCATATATGTAAATGAGAGAGGAGATATGTAAATGATACCGTGAATTAATTTAATTCGGGCATGCATATAATAAATGATATATGTAAATGGGGGATGAGATATGTAAATGATACCATGAATTAATTTAATTCGGGCATGCATATGATAAATGATATATGTAAATCTTGTTTAGTATTTCTGCTTTCAAATGAATCATAGAGATTTGATGCACGCTTCATTAACTTTTTTAAAACTGCAACAGAGATAATCCGACAAGTGATTGACAGTAGCTTTGATCTCTTAACAAATTATTTATAAAATCTAAATTCCTTTCAGTCATTCGTAAGAACGTTTGTTTATTTATGGTTTGAAAGCAGTTTTAAAGAATGTTGAAAACAACATGGCTAATTAGTTTGTACGTATTTTCATGCAAAAACATTTAGTTTGAAAGTTATTTCTTAAACAGTTTTAGCTATAGATAATGTTTTTGAATTTTAAAAATAATGCTTTACAGTGTTCTATATTCTTAAGAAGATTCACTTGAATAAAATTTTATGAAATCATAACGATCCTAATTGTTTTCTTTCAAACTAAATGTTTATGTCGTATATTTAAACAGGTCTAATGCACTATAGATAATCCGACAGTTGATTGACAGTAGCTTTAGAGTTACTTTTGTATAGTTGAAAATAAATTTTTATTATTACGTTTCATATTAAATTGTTTTCGCAGAATTACACGACGACCTATAGATAAATATCAAATAGGACTGATTTTATTTTAAAATAAATTTATGAGAGAGAGATGAGAGATGGCAAATAATATATAAAAATGAGATGTACAGAATGAGATAGCAGTTATGTAAATGAGAGAGGAGATACGCTAATGATACCGTGAATTAATTTAATTCGCGCATGCATATGAGAAATCATATATGTAAATGAGAGAGGAGATATGTAAATGATACCGTGAATTAATTTAATTCGCGCATGCATATGAGGAACGAGAGAGGAGATATGTAAATGATACAGTAAATTAATTTAATTCGCGCATGCATATGAGGAATGAGAGAGGAGATATGTAAATGATACCGTGAATTAATTTAATTCGCGCATGCATATGAGGAATGAGAGAGGAGATATGTAAATGATACCGTGAATTAATTTAATTCGCGCATGTATATGAGGAATGAGAGAGGAGATATGTAAATGATACCGTGAATTAATTTAATTCGCGCATGCATATGAGAAATCATATATGTAAATGATAGAGGAGATATGTAAATGATACCGTGAATTAATTTAATTAGATCAATTAATTTAATTCGCGCATTTAATTAGACCACGCCTCATTTGAATATTAATTAGATCGCGGGTCATTTGCATAAAAAGAGTGGGGCTGGGCTCAAGGCACCTAATACCTACTAACGATGGATAATTTTCTTAATTGTCCATATTTGTACTAGATAAAAATGAATATATAAAGTAAATATGTTACGGAGTCGAAATATGACAGTGTCCATCTGGGATTTCTTAGGAATTTTTTTAAAAGTCAACCGGAAGTCAAAATTTTTTTAAAAATTACGAATTACGTTTAGTTTTTTTTTAAGGAAGATAATAATTATTATCAAAAAATATGTAATTTACAGAAGAAACATCATACTAACAAGCAAAGAAAAAATCAATTTAAAAAAACATTTCTTAAAAATAATTTAGTTAATTTAAGTGAACCCACATTTTTTCTTCATAAAATCCGTTCTCAAATAGTCAACTTCGATTGTCAGAGAGAGGGTGATAACGTAAAAGTGAAGCAAACAAATTTACATTTTTATAATCTATTGCGGTGATCTTTGAATATAAAATAAAATACAATATATCCACCGTTCCAAATATAAACATAAATTATATACGGTGGATTGAAATGAGAATACACCACAGATATTTTTCTTTATTCCTCTCAGCTAGCTCAGGTTTGCTCAGCAAAGCATAAATTATTTGAATTACGAGACTCTTATTTAATTTTATGCCTGGAAAGAAAGAAAAACTTATATCGTAAGCACTAAAGCTCCTGCAAGCTGGACAACTGCTACTAAACTCTGAATTTAAAAAAAAGAACGCTGGATGCTTGTATTAACATCAATTAACACATATGTACAATTGAAAACACATAAACTTTATTTAACGAACAAAAATAAAAATGCAAATGGAACGTCAAAATAGAAAAATGTTATTCTAGATAATACAATTGGTAATTGAGAAATAAATTCTCAGGTTTGCTCAAACGTTAGAGATAATTGTAGTGACCTGACATAGGATCAGTACGGCTGTTCGTTTGAACAAACCAACACAAATGAAATTTGTTTATGAATAAAAATATTTGCCAAATAAAAATAAATTTTATATAAAAGAAATTTAGTTGTTTTGTTTACTTCAAATCAAATAAATTCTGAAAAGAACTTAATAAACTAAACCAAATAATTTTATATTTGAGGATGAACTTTACAAGTTAATTATTATTTATGAACTTGACAAGAATCATTTATTATAACCAACCTTGTATATTACGATATACTTTCCTTTTTAAAAGTTAATCCTTATTATTGGTAACACTGTGACAGAATCTATCAGCTGATTTCTTGTTTATAGAATATCGATGCGTAGATCGATGTCAAAAAATAAATTCAATCAGAATTTATTAAAACAAACACTTTCACTTTATATAATTGTTAAAAAACACTAATATCTTCTTTTTATCCTTTTAAGAAAACGTTCAGGTAACACTTTAATTTATTTTACTTTGTTTCATATATGACATTTATGTCAAAACATATGGTTAACTATCTAACCAAAAATTAATTACAGATATTTTATCCGGAGCCGGGCATAAGCTATGCCTTCTACGTTTTATCGACTGGCTTTGTTACAATTTGCCCCAGCTTATATAGTTTATGTCAGAACAAAAGAAAACTATGACACTTTTTCAAAACAATGAAACATTGAGTAAGCTCGTGACGTCACTAATCCGGCACAGCTGATATTTTTTATCACTAATCTTAATTCTGTTATTATAGGATTGTAGCCCTTGAAACGAAGATCAATAAAGTATAATACATTCATTATCCCAAAATGTATCGTAACGAAGATGTTCGAGAAAAACGTTTGACAATGTACAAATCTCGTTACGATCTAATTACATGTAAAGTTCAACAAATCAAGGTTCATCCTTTACAAACTAGTTACATGAATACATGACACAGGTAATCCAATTGGTTTATCCATAGAAACATCTTTACAATTTAATATAAACATGATTTTTACAGTACGCAATACAATGAATAAGCCAATTGATGCATATACAAATTCCAACTTAAATATAAAGTCAACATTAATCAGATTATCCTCAAAATGTCCAGCATACAGTACTCTAAACACTTACATCAAAACAATGGCGAGGAAAAACAGGATAAGAGTCTATAAAAGTCATATCAACACGAACGACAGGATTCAATACCTTCATTAATTGAAGTGTCCAGAAATCGTATAAACAAATTCAAGAATTAATTGTATTGTATCAGTCATAATAAGATTGACCTAATTAATCTATTTTCAGCTAATTAACAATATGAAACTGAGCTGGTCTCCTGGAATATAGAAAAATCTATCTAACGTTAAACATCGTAATATGTAAATTTTAATATGGAAATTACTTCTTCCTAACAAGTGGGAAACCGTTCCAAAGTAACACGGGTTGCATAAACGTACCTATGATCAAGCAATCTAACTAATTGATATCATTTTTCTGAAAATGAAACCTATTATTATTATGCATGAGAAAGCTAGGTTATGTTTGCATGAAGTCTTTATTCTTAAGTTTTTAATTTAAACATTAATGAACCTAACTGTGGTCCTATCTATAACCGTTATATTAATTATACCCATGACATAGCATATCCCTCTTTTAATTTAAATCCGATACAAAAATATTTGTGTTAACGTTTCAGTTCGGTCGTTAAAACTTTCAATACGGTGATTTGATATCACCGCACTATATACAGTCTTTTAAACGTCTACATTAAAATCTCATTGATTTTAAACATTTGATCGTTTCGTCAAATGTCCATGTTTTTCCCATTTCGATCCAGTGCGCGCCGGTCGCCGTAAAGTCAGCATAGTCACGTGGACTAGGTGACCAGTTGTTTTAGTTCTATTAAATTATTATCTAAGAAATTGTATTTATTTGTCTTACTAACCTAATCTGAATAAGTCACTGACTCCAAGGTAGTATTTGTTTTACTATGTATTATGTACTACTAATGCATGTAATTCGTAAGAGCTATCTTTAGTTTTGTAAGATCAGGATTTTTACAACTTTTCGATTGCCGTCTCAAATTTAATCTGAATTTAAATATCCTAATCTCAATTTTATTGGTAATATTAAATTATTTAAATTGTTAAATATGCAACAAGAGCATTATATGAATATCATATATAATAATTCTATACAAAAAAACAACTCCTCCTATAGTTTTTAACCTGTAACTCATGTCGATTCAATGCTTTTCTCTTCAACCCTTCGTAAATCGTTTTTTAATACTAAAGTGGAAGCGCTACGCTGCCTTCTTCTTGAGTTCTTCCTTCTACAAAATGAATGCCAAAGAAATTTTATCAAAAAACGCAGTGTACTACAGTACCAGCAATCGTAGAAAAAACTAATAAACTCTTATTATTAACTACTCTTATTATTACTACCTACTGTTATTGGCAATTTTGGGACCGCCTGCTCTGACCAATATGAATCTGTAAAATGTGACGCAACAAAAATCTATCAATCATTTTGACATTTAAACAGCAAAGTCCGGATTTACAAAAACCAAATTCCTGGTTTAGAAAAAAATTATATGTTTGCATTGTCTTCGAATTCCACCATTTCTCTTTATTTTGTGGTATATCTTTATAGTGGGTGATTATTTAGCAGGTGGTCCACCAGAAGGTGAAGGTGCTCCATCTCCACCTCCACCAGCAGAAGAAGCAGCACCAGAATAATAAGCAGTCCAGACTAAAGCCAGCTACAGGGAAGTAACATCAATTTTCATCAAAATTTCAAAGTTAATCAAATTTCATTTTAGGTATAATTTTTTCTTGACAATTTTCCTTTTAATCTAAAAAGTATTCTTTTAGAGAATTTAATAATCTACAGAGAAGTATGCAATAATAGATTGTATGTAACCTACCATAATAAGGAAGATAACTCTACTGTATTAAGAAACTTTTCTTAAAAAAATCTAGGATTAAAAAAAATAGTAAAACCTTTCATGTATGTTGCAAAAATATATTTATACAGAGACTTAAGGTGGTTGTGATCATTTAATAAAATGAGGTTTAAAAGATCTTTTGGATGTATATATAGGTCCTTTCGAAGATCTCCTAAACAAAATCATTTTATTAAATCATATTTATGTTTCATTAGTCCCCCAGATATTTTTATAAAACGTGATTTATCTGCAAGAAATGCAATCAAGAATATAACAGATTGTAACACTTAACAATTTTGATTAAAAGACTTCTTTCTATGAGTGCTGTTGGAGGGATTTACAAGGACAAATCAATGTTCGAAAGACCAGACTTTTATTAGTCTTAAGCGCGAATTAATCCACATGTATACTGAACACAAATTAATACCTACTTAAGGCTAAGTAAAGATTTAAAGTTCGCAGCAGCTGGCCGTAAGAGTAGTAGAAGAACTTGAGAACTTGAAGAATCTGACAGAAAACTATCCCCATATTGGGGTTGACGAATGGGACTTCAACATGGACATAACATGAAAATGTCATTTACATAAAAGCCTAACGTGTGTAGAATCACAATCAAAAATAAAAATTTTAAAGAAAACGTAATAAATATTTAGAAATTTTGAATATTTATCTCTGACACAAGTCTGACACAAACCCAGCCAGCCATCAACCAACAACAACACAAACCAGTAAACAGCCATTTCAAATACCTACAAATTATTTACAACCTGTCTATAAACAATCCATGAAGAGAAATTGATTAGTTTCAGTAAGAAACTGCCGTTAGATACGATACCTGGCCAAGTCATTCATTAAGTAAACTTATAATTTTTATTCAATTTTTTATTTATAATTTCCTAACTTATTTATAAACAGGTACTATTATTTTTAAATAGTAATCTCCCTAAAAACCCAAGCAAAATGTTTGTACTTAAAATTGAATCGTTTTCAAGAAGTAAATGAGTCCAAGGAAGTTATGTTAGTTTATGTAAAGACAATCGTACGCTTTTATAATTGCTTATAGTGTTTTCATTACATTTCTGAATTTGTTTTATTTGACATAGATATTTATGGCTACTTAATAAACCATAAATAATAAAAAGTTGTGGGTGCAATACCAGGATTCTTTTCTACAAAATAGCAAAGTGGTTTACGGTGGTGGCAAACTATGAATGCATTTAAAACTTTTTTTGGTAACCGAAAAAAAAATCGAATAACTAATATGTGATTGGAGTTCATATCAACACTAATTTAATCAATCAAGTTATAAAAAGAAATTCAAAAAGTAAAAATGATTGTAAAGCTTAAAGATTTATTTAATGAAGAAAGATAATAATAAGTTCGTATATCAACATAGTTCAGAGTTTAAAATTAACTGTTCTTTGCTGTTGTGTTAATGTTAATGTGCGACAGTTTTTAGTGAGGTTCAAAAGAAGCAATTAAGTGTTTGGTGTTGCTTTGGATTAATTTGGATAACTAATCTACTGTAAATTATTTTCTTAAATATTTTTATCAAATTCTCAAAAGACGTTTACGAAAGTGGTTTTAGAAATAAATCCCTAATTAAGCTTGATCGTCATTGTTTTTTGAATTTGGTGTTTGAACAAGAAGATGAGCATGTTTGATGCATACAATATGTCTTCTACTTTATTTTCAACTACTTGAGGCCAATGACCTTTATTTAATAAACGAGAATTAAACATAACCATAAACAAAACGGATTTTTTTTTCTAAAATTGTAATTATTTTAAATAATAATAACAAAAAATTTGGGTGACGCCTTCTATATGTTCTTCATTTGTTCTAGTGTTTAATATGAAATTAGCGAGCCTTTGTGATTAACATCCATGTGACCTGAAAGTAATTTGACTAAGTAGCCTCATCCGGTTCTTTATTGGGTAAGTATAAGTGCTTTTATGTTTAGATTTTTGATGCTACAGAGTACAGAAATTAGGTAACAACTTCAACGTCACATTGACGTTATAAAATCCCACCAATATCACGTCAAGTCTTAGTAATGTTTTTAATAGAGTTTATTGTCTCCAGCCTTACTTTGTGGAACACCATAATTATGAAATATAATAGAAATACAAAGATTAGTTAAAAGTTTCACAAATGTTGTTAAATTCTTAACCTGACAATTGTTTCAACATTTAATGTCATTATCAAAGGCAGATAAGATTGATAAACAAAGACGTTGCTAACGATAAATACAGCAAATAGGTAACTAGATACAATACATACAAAAACTAAATATCTAACACTCCTAATAAAGGAGAATTATTAATCTCAGTTTGTTCATTCATTAAGGGTACTGTGCGTTTATGTTTGTAGATTTCAAAAGCTTCCAAAAATTGTCTAATTTGTGTTTGTTGTTGCAAGAATATAAGAATTTTGTGTTATTTTGAGGTGTCATTAGGTGGTTCTGTTCCAAAAGGGTTTGGCATATTTAGATTTTTCTGGTTCCGCTTTATTTCTATAAGAGCATACGTATTCTTTGTATCTTATGTCGAAATTTCTAAGTGTTTGTCCAATATAGACCGAGTTACAAAAAGAACAATTCAGACGGTAAATGCCGGATTTCATGATGTCATGCGTTCTGTCTTTAGCATTGAATAAAAATGAAAAAGTGTTGGTGTTAGTTTTATAGGTTATTTTGTAAATGTTGATTTTTCGTATTATAGTTGCAATTTGTTCTGAGATCTTGCCAGTAAGTATGGTATTAATATGTAGTTTGTGTCTTGTATTTGAGTGTCAATTGGAAATGTTCTTTTGGTAGTTAATCAATACTCTTTTTGTTTAATTAAAGTATCAATCATGTTATAGTAATTGTTGGATGATTTAAATTTCTTATCAACTTCACTAAAGACCTATAAGCGGCTAGTTTGTGCATTTTATGATGATATGAATCATTAGAAATGGTGATGTCTGAGTGTCTGAATGGCAACATCTTGGACTTAATAAAGGAGAAACGCACTGCAACAGAAATTTTGGAATCCTTAGGAATCCTTAAATTTTGGATTTTGAAAAAACAGTTGGTGATTTAAGAGTAAGCGGGGCTACAATTCAAGAAAATGAAGTAGTTTCACAGCTACTACAAGCAATGTCTAACAGAGCTACCAAACTAGTGTGACGACTTGAGATGTTATATTCCATAGACTTCTGAAGAAGCATTTGAAGAAGGTAATGGTTGGAAGGAAGCCATGGAAGAGGAACTGTCGAATCTAGAAGAAAACGTAACATGAGAAATAGTGCCCAAAACAGGTGGGGAAACGATCATAGATTCAAAATGGATATTTAGAGAAAAGCAAGTTGGTGACAAAATAATAAAAAAGGTAAAAGGCGTTAGTTGCTCGTGGTTTTCAAGCTGAACCTAGTACAATGGAAGAAATGTATGCTCCAGTAGCTAGAATGATTACATTGAGAATTTTATTAGCAATTGCAGTCGAAATAAATCTGCATATCATGGAACTGGATGTAAAAGCAGCAATTTTAAATGGATACTTGAAAAACCCTGCATACATGTATCGACCAAAAGGACTGACAAACCATCCTCCAGAATATGTTTGTAAACTCAAAAGAGCACTTTATGGTTTACGACAATCAGCAAAGTGTTGGAATGATCATTTAAACCAACATTTAATGTACATGAATTTACAGAAGATCCTCCAAAAGCTGATCCCTGTGTATATTTTCAAGATAAGAGTCTCTTGTTAGTATGGGTTGATGATTTACTTGTTACGTCAGATAATGTGGAAGAATTAGATAAAATTAAATAGAATTTTATGAAAAACTTTAAAATGAAGGATTGAACGTAGCGAAAACGGCATTTTTTATATCACAGAAAAAGTTAATTGAAAAAGTAATTTCAAAGTTTGACGTAAAAGATTGTAAAACGTGTGAGATACCTATGCAACCTAAGTTAAATCTAAATTCTGAGCATGAAACTGCTATAGATTGTTATAAAGTACTGTATAAGGAATTAATTGAAAGTTTAATGTACATTATAATTGGTTCTAGACCAGATATTTATTTTTCAATTATTTATTTTTGCAAATTTCAAAATTGTTGTGGACAACAACACTGGAAACATCTTAAGAGTGTATTAAGATAATTAAAACCAACAAAACATTTTGGTTGAAAATATGTTAAACGTAACCTTTTGTTGATGCTGACTATGTCAATGATGTAACTGATTGAAGAAACATTACAGGAATTATTACAAGAATAAAAAGCAATTGTGTTTATTGGAAATCTAAGAAACACTCCTTGGTAACCTTGTCCAATGTCCAGCGCAGAAACAGAGTATATGGCACTCTCTGAATGTGTTTATGAGTGTTTGTTCTTGGATAAATTATTCACAGAACTTTTACCATGGAATACATTTCCAATAACTGTATACGAAGATAATCAAGCCATAATTAAGATAGCAAGCTCTTATGAAACAAAGAGATGGATTCGAAATATAGATGTGAGGTATCACATTATACGTGAACATGTCAATGAAGGAAGAATTAAATTAGTCTATGTTCCTACTCAGTCTCAGGAAGCTGACATCCTATCAAAAGCTCTTCCAAGTGCGAAGTTTAAAACGTTGGACAACAATTAAGTGTTGTAGAAGTGTGATTTTAATTATAGTAATAATTATGTAAAATGATTGCAGAATTGAGAGAGGGTGGTAGTTGCAATTTTGATCAACTTATCTGTGTTTTTTATGTTGTCATAGAGAACGAAATAAATAAGAAAGCTGTCTGGAAAAGTATATAAAACCTTCTTATGTATAATTCCTAATATTAATAATAATAATCTTCATTAAATTTTATAATTTCCATCTACATATTAGCTACTTGCATAGAAAATTACATTCAATTCTGTCAAGTAGTTATTGAAATATTAATTATTAAAGACATGCTTAAAACTGCCAAAAGAATAGACTTTTTGTAACAATTCGTAAGAATTTAAAAACCTAAAATCAAATAATTTTACAAATTTACTATTTTATAAAAAATAAATTGTCAATCTAACTATCTGTTTTTGTTTGAATTCATTTGGTCCATTATTTTTTTTGCTATGTGCATTCAAAGTCAGGACTTAGAACTTTTGCATTTGATAGTAGTTATTTATTTTTTTATATTTACCCTAGTGGCGTGTTTGTTTAAATTGATATTACTTTTGATAATGACAGCTTAGTTGTCGAAAGAATTGTCAGGTTATAATTTAATAAATATTGTAGAACTTTTTCTTAATCTTGATTTATTTCAAGAATAAAAAATAACTACCTAATTATTTGTAGCGGATAAGATGTAAATGCCTATTTATTGTAATTAATTTAGATTTAAAAAAACTGTTTCAACTTATTAAATAAGGAGGCGCTTAAATAGTACGTAAGCATGTTTGGGGGTTGGGGGGGTTAAATTTTTTCTTGCCTTTGCTGACAAAAGAAGTGGGGGGAGACAAGAAAATCTTACGTTTTAAGATAGAAATTACAAAATGATAAAATTTTTTAAATAATATTCAAATACTTACTTGTAATAAACAAAATTATTTTTTCTACTTTTCTACCAAGTTTGTTTATAATTCTTTATAAACAAAACACGCGTCCCGGGAATTCTTCGTGTCGTTGCACTACTAGTACAAAGTTGTTGACTTTAAAACGACGATATTTGGGGAATCCCCGATATCTTAACTCAAAACAAATTGAAACAAATGAATATCATGTCAAATGTCATTTGTTATTAAATTTTCTTTTGACTGCTTTGTTTTTCTAGCTTGAATGTAAGATCGATTATAAGTTTTATTTATTCGATTTAAAAAATAAATAAGTAGTTCATTAACCTTCGAAATTTGATTTCTATGTGTTTTGTTTTAATCTTAATATCTAATAAAAAACATAAAAAAACTCTTTACGTCGTATCCTTACAAAAGGGGGGTGGGGGTTTAAAATCAACAAATTGATGCTTACGTAATACTCGAACGACCCCTAATACACTTTTCTTCAAGTATGAGCAGTCGTAGATAAAAAGCTGTATCTTAACACGTGTGATAAGGCCTACTAACATATGTTCTTATTCGACTCGGGCTAACGCCCTCGTCGTGCAACTCTGCGCATTCGTATGTTAATAATACCTTTATCCCACTAATAAGATAATAGTTATTTATTTCACTTTATTATATCACTCAAATGAATGACATAATAAGTTCTTAACCAAGCAGACGTAGATAAACGGTAATTTATCATCTCTTTACATCAATGGTTCCCAAACTTTTTCGTATGGTTCCCGCTTTTTGATATCGTGAAATGCTTACACCCCCCCTGATAATTAGGGCAAAACCTTACTGCAATAATATTTATTTATTAATTTATTTAACAAAAAAATCAAAATACAAAATCATTAATGTGAAGAGTTATAGCCTACAGAATCACAAAGGCTACTTTTATATATATATATATATATATATATATATATATATATATATATATATATATATATATATATATATATATATATATACATGCAGAAAGCACTGATACGCCTCCGAATATATGTCTGTTCATAGCGATCGCCTCCGATTTTGGAGGCGAAGTGGAAAAAACGGAGGCGAAAACGAACCCCCGTGTATATGTGGTTTAAAATGTTGGTAATCATGTATTACGCCGTTTCCCAAATTTTAGGTCGGAGTCGAAAAATACCTATTCACCCACTCATAGATACATTTTAGTACATCGTGTTATACCCTAGGCGGCGCTTTCGCTTTATACGAGATACGTCTTAGCCTAAGTAACAGCATTATACACCTCACTACATTTAACATGCATTTTTTGTTCATATTAGCGGCAACACAGCGTAGAGGCTAAACCTACCTATGTGTATCTTCAAGAAGTTGTTCTATTGTATACACTTCACATGGGCTTTCAAATTTATTAAGAAACAGATTTTTCATAAGAACAACACATTAAAATGAAACTAAAATTTTGTTACTAAAAGCTAGATTTGGGTAACTTATGTAAATATAAAACATAGTTTTACACATAAAATTTGTAATCATATTCCAAAAATACCCGTTGAAATTTCTGAAAAATGTAGACTTCGACCAAAAGCTGGTTTCAGAAATTCACAAAATTCTTAATTGTTATGAAATGACCCTGTTTATTCGTATGGTATACATTATTAAAATCGAATAAGAGGCCTAATAAATACATAAATTCTGTGAAATTATTTCAATCGACTGCCTACGTATTTACTTATAAAAAAATTATATGATATGATTTTTATTTCTTCCCTAGCACTTTAAACGTAATTTAGAAATATCCAAAATACTACTTTTGCATGGCAAATGCCCTCACACGTCCTGCTCGCCTTTGTTTATTATAATATACATAAAAATGAATTTAGGAAATCATTTTAAATACCTCATTGCCAAAAAAGTTTTGTTCGTTATTAAATAAAGTTTAATATTTATGTCTATTAAAATTGTAAGCATAATTAGGCTATATTAGACGTTTTCTTCTTATTTTATGATTAAATCCAAACAATCATTAACATTTTAGCACGATTTGAGAATGCTTTGTCACAAATTGTTTGTTGTAGCAACAGTTTGTAAAATGATACTGTCAAAACTGGAGAGGCGCAGTATTACGATGACTTCATAATTTTAAGAACAAGAATACAAACTCAGCAGTAGACGTATCACCTTATTACTGGCAATCGACGAATCAACGATTGTTGTATACAATAAAATGCTATTATGTGAATAATTTAACTTTCTACGTCTTTTTAATTATTTTTATTATTTATAATTATCATAATTATATTATTTTCTAACGATAAAAAGTGCCATTCTTGGAGGCATACTGTCTTAATAAAACGCTGTTACATAAACCATTATCACTTCACAAGTTTAAGAATGAATGTTTTTACTGACAAACCTTTAATTTATAAATAACCCACATTCTATGTAAGCAAGAATAACAAAAAATTCCGTTGTTAAAAGATTAAGCTTTTATAGAAATTTAATGGTATCCTTTCAATTAAAATTACAATGAATAAATAAAGTAACACAATATTTACTATTTAAGATGTTATTAATTATTTGGTTTCACTCAATTCATCTACTTACATACATACATATGGTATACGCATAATTCCTTATGGACTCTTATGAGAAGACAAAGTCGCGACGCGTCGTTGGAGGCATGCACAACTGATAGCTACATACAATATATACCAACAGGAGTTGACAGAGTACGTTAAGTATTTATTTAAGTATACATGTCTCCGAGCATTTAACTTGCGTTTTTTGTTTATATTAGCAGAAACACTGCATGAAGGCTGATCATACTAAAACGTTTCTTTAATAATTTATTGTATAATATCCAGGCACGGATTTACCATATTCGAGGCCCCAAGCTAAAATATTTTTGAGGCCCCCACCGTATTGTCAATAATAACATTTTAATTGCGAGAAATGGTTTCAGGGAATAATAACATTTTTGACTAAAGATTTCATATCTATATTCGAAATTTAACATTTTTAATAAAAAGTAACTTAAGAAAAAAGTGAAATATTTATTATTAAAAACGTTAATCATTGGAATAACACGTCTTGGTCATTACATAAACATATAACCATTTTTTCCATTATAATTTAGCAAATCTATAATATCATTTAGTAATTTTTGAGACCCCCTGGAACCCAATAATTAATTTAGTTAGATCTGAATAATCATTTAGAAGTCATTAGGAGACTTTAAATTGCACGACAATTTCTATAAATAATTTTTTTTATTATGTCCTAACTAGACTAAAATCTATTTAAAACATTGGTATAAATAAAATATATTAAGCGTAATATTCAACAGCGCAGTTGTCAGTTACGCATATCGGTCGCATATTTTATTGTGGTAAAACTAATTTTGATTGCCATTTTATTTTTTGTGAAAATTATGGTCAAAGGTACAGTTTGTTGACAGTAATACTTTTACTTTAGTTTTTTTATTTTGAATTAAGATATTCACATTTAAAATGTCACACACAAATTTTCAAATATAAAAATTACTCGTCAACTTGAGCAAAAGATATCTCAAAAAAGGTAAAACCGTATATGAGATTTTTGTTGTCAACACTAAATTGACTATTATTCTATCCAAACAACTAATTTATAACTGCTAACGTTCGCAATTCTGATCTTTATAGAATATCTACAGGCATTCCATCAAAAATGAATAACAAAGATCTTTAGGAGAAGTGGATCTTTAGCGAACACTTCGACGGAGTATCAAATATTATCACCTACATTCTTGATCCTTTCGGTGTAGAAAATTGCTTTGAAAGTCTTAATAAAAGTTATATGTAAATAGGGATTCGACAGCAGTTCAGGGTACAAGATTTTTAAACAAAAATTTTCTGATACCAAAAACACTATTATTTTTTTTTGTAATAGCTTTTTTACCTCTGAAGTTGGTTGATAATACTTCTGGGAAAGATTAGAGGATCAATCATTGCCCAGAATCGAGGTATACTTTGCCCAGAAAATCTTCCTAAAATTAATAAAAAATCCAATCAAAAAATCCTACGTACTTAGGGTGGTTCGAGGCGTACCTTAAGCTCTAGGTCTCCGATACTTGAGATCACTGGACACGCACAACGCAATTGTAGGAGGGAAACGATAAAACGCAACAGAGCCCAACACTCGCAGAAAAAGAACTAGTGATTGTACAACTGGTTCTAAATTAAATTTTAGTTTTACGTATAATTTCATGCTTTGACAAGTTGTAGTTAATTTATTACATCATGATCTTTTTTGTTACAAATTGGTTTGATTTTAATTTCTTTATCTAATTTTGCAAAAATATTTACTGAAAAAAATGTTACTGTATAAATCTAAGCGTAATCTACCAATTAATGTGAGAAATGGCACAGATTCTGTACAAAAAGACACACTTTTTATTTTTGACCAGATTTCCCATTTAAACAACGCACTGTGCGACGGTTTATAACCTGGTAGTCATCTCTTATCCTTTGTTAAATATCATGAAAACTATCTGGTTACTATGTTACTAACCAACTTATTCATTAGAAAACTGAACATTTCAAAACTTCAATAACATTATTCTTAAGGCGATAAGTCACGTTTATCCCACATGAAACGATCATTACAAGGTGCGTACTGCGTCGCGACTACTTCTACTCACGTCGATATACGAGACATCAGAAGGAAATAGACTGAGTTATTTGTATTTTTATAAACCTGTAAATGTAGCAAAAAGAAAATGTTTATTAGAAAAAAAAATTAAGTCAGTTAGATAGTTAGACGGTTGTAGAATGTGTGAAACATGTTAAACTAAACAAATTTGTAATATTTGTGTAAATAAATGGCATTAAAAACAAAACTTCGTTACTGTACGTATTAAAACATTTAATCTCTAGACTAACTACATTTAATTAAATTAAATTAAAGTAAAAAGCTGCATTGCCCGTCTCAGTTCCCCTCAGTTATTAGGCTAATCCACTATCTTTGTCGTATATTGTCGAATTCTAAATGTCTGTTACGATTTACAATCGCTCATATAAGATACAAATGCTAACGTCGCTCATTTCTCATAATAACATAGTTGGGCAACTGGTTAAACTTTTCGTATCTATTTCGTGGCCGGTGTGCGGGCTTCGGGCGCTTGCTGCCGGTTGGAGTCGAGTGCCCTTCTCTGTTCAATTAGATAACGCACGGTAGGATAAACAAAGAGAAATCTATTCTTTACTATAGATGTTTTTCTGAGAAATAGAATATGGAATACGTTAAGATAAATTAATTTCAAGTGAGGTAGTATCTTATGCTCTTAATAGTTACCCAGACTATGTCACATATATAAAAAGCATGTCACTATAGAAAACCCCTAATAGTAGTTATTTATGTACCAAGGGCGTTAGGATAAGGATAATGACAGGAGGGGACGATGTTGCAGCCCGAAGGATGGAAGTCGCCCGATGGGCATTACCATCTAGTAACGCTCGTGGTGCATACACATTTTTTACGCGAATATATTGTACAAGTAGAAATAGTCATTTATGGTACAAGTGAGTTAAGTAAGATATTATCCACGAACGAAATTTTTCTGAGTGGATAATATCCTTAACTCACGTGTGCCATACTCAATTTTTTCCAACACCTCTTTACTTAAGTTTAAATATCGAATTTGCAATTTAATGTTAGTCTGTAGTTTTTGACAGTAATAAGTTTAATACTCTACCGCGATGACTGGATTTTAATAACATTATGCAATGTAGTCGGCAGTACGGAAGAGTGGTTATAGCGGATTTCTATTGCTTAACATAGTTAAGTCGAGTTTGTGGCGGTCAGTAGTTGTATGGGTAAACCACGAACGCAGTGTACTTTCCTATATGACTCCGCTGCCTCGTCTCACGTACACATATCCACTCTGCGGCTCGGTGTGTCCGGTACTTCGACACCGAAAGGTATAAGAGGTTAAAGATTATGTATGTATGTATGTATGTTATGCAATGTAAGCTGGTGATTGGTTGCTACGTATAATAGCAGCCAATCACCATTCTAATGTAAGTATATGTTTTTCTACCCACAAGTGAGTAAACATCAACTTTAATTGCTTCCAAACATCAAGTTTTAGACCTCTTTATTTAGAGGTATTGGATAAATTAGATGTTGATAATATTGTTGGCGTTGCCAAGGACGTTGTTTATATATTTATAAAGCTAGAAATTTTTTTGTTTGTCGGATGGTAACAACTTTTTACTAAATCTACAAAAGTCAAACAGAGATATGACAATTTAAATTCAAATGTTTTGTTGTTACCAACATGAAAACAAAAAAGTCCTTATAGCACTCATGTCATCTAAAGAACAAGTTAATTTTATTTAAGAAATTTGTGCAGAATTCGGCACAAAAGAATTCGCGGATCACGCGCCCAGAAACTACGTTGCAAATACTAATCTAACCTAGCCTAACCTGGGCTGACCTAGCCTGGCCTAGTCTAGCCTAACCTGACCTACCCTAGCATAACCTACCCTAATCTAATCTAACCTAACCTAACATAATCTAACGTAACCTAACATAACCTAACGTAACCTAACATGACCTAAAATAACGTAGCCCAGCCCAACTCAACCCTATCTAATCCAACCTAACCTAACCTAATCTAACCTAGACCCATCTACAATTCCATTAAATTCAATATGTTTTTTTTTTTCTAAAAGTTACATAGTTATTTATTAGAGAGGAACCAGTACAAGAATTACCATATTACTGTCGAATAGCGTCCAATACATCTTTCGGCCCCCCAAGAAAGTGGGGACCCTATGCTATAGCTTGTGTAGCTTATACGTAAATCCTGCACTGTAACTGTTCTATTAAAAACAGTACACCATTTCGGCATTTTTGTTCTGTTTATTATCCTGCTTTTTGATTGTGATGTTATAAATTTGAAATTATTTACTTAAATATTGTTTTCTTTTTGGAAAATTATGGAAGACATAATCATTGATGTTTTCAGGTAAAACAGCGAGAAATCATTTAAACGAATGTAATATTATTTATTTAATGATGATTTTGCGGTAAACGGCGTGTTGCAAATACCCAGCCAGCACACTGACGTCATAAACGACATCAAATTGTTGTAAAACTGACATCATTATGTCACAGCCCAAAGACGTCAATATAAGACGTCATTAAAACCTATACGAGGACTAAGACGGGAATTATAAATAAAAAGTTGAATATTGGAAATAACATTTATTATATACTACAGTCAAAACATTTCTATATTGTGACCTCCTGCTTAATATGACCAATATTCCTGTTAAAATAATATCTTTGTAATGAAACTTGTACGTATTGTATTGTACGTCCAAAAGACGTCGTTTTGAAGACGTCTACGTACGTCCCATTATATGCCGTCTCATGGCCATCATTTATTAGTCATATGACGTCGTCGACCAATATTGACTTAAAAATAACGTCATTATAACCTCAGTGTGTTGGCTGGGTAGTGGTTGATAATATTGCTAAGGCTGTATTTTACGCGCTAATCATTCCCACCAACCGTGGATAACCAAAGTAAGCGAAAGTATTTTAAGATGGAAAGTTTCATCAGTTTCTGACTTTCTGTCGGAGGTGTTTATTAAAACAGTTGAGTGAGCAATTTAGCAACTGAACTTCCCTGAATGCGCCCAATGTCTTGTTTGGCCAATCAGCAGAGCTCTGAACGACAATAATGATGATGCACACACATAGCTGTCAAGGCCATGAAAGGACTTATCTGGTTTTGAGCGAGTACCTAGATTAATTTGTTGTGTTGCAACACACTCGTACGCAAACATTGACTATTAGAAACAAATTACTACGAACAGAACACCGGGCCCGATTGCAAAGTATACGATGAGCGCGCGCTATAGACTATAACGCTCGTTTATAATGCCCTGGTTGTTATGGAGTTGTTTATATAGTTCGTATCACAGGTATAAACAAAGAATAATATGCAAATCAAACATAATAGTTATTTATGCACAGATGCATTATAATTAGACTATTATTGTAAGACTCATCTAAACATAAACGTCTTTTTATGGCCCAAGGGCCTCTTTATGGTCAGACGGGCAATAACGAAAAGTCAATTAAATGTCAGAAGTTTTTTGTAGAACTTGATTGGTTCTTAATATAATTTATAAACTTATCACCAATGAAAATAAACTGAAATTAAATATTTTGGAATAGTAACTATAGTAACGAACTTCGTATAATCACATAAGTATACGCACAGCTGCTTGATGTACCTACGTACTCATTTAATTATATTTTTACACAATAATAGATTTGACATTAAAAACTCAATCTGTGCATAAAATAATGTATGTATAGCGGGCATAACTTGCTTTTAGGGCCCTACAGCCTTTTCCTAGCCATCGGCTGACGCCTCGGGCTAGAAATAATGCTTCTGGCCATAAAAGCTTCATTGTGCCCTTAACACATAAATAACTATTATTTTATTTTGACATGATAATCGTCTTTATTGGCACTCAATTGCGGGCGTAATTTGGCTTTTTTAGCCCGAGGGCGTATAAAGTTGCTAAGATACAAGGAAAACGTTTCTATAGAGTTCTAACAATTTTAATAAATAATTATAACTATTACATTTTTTCAAAATGAAATGTGCAATTGCTTGCAATTATCCTTTCCATGAAGCAAATAAAATAAAACGTTGTATGTACCACGGGCATAATCAAGATAATGGCCCTCGAGAAATTAAAAGCCCTCCTTCGTCGGGCTTTAAACATTCTCTCATGCCATATTCTAATAGATTATGCCATTAATACATAAATAACTATTATGTGTTAAGGGCATAATGAAGCTTTTATGGCCAGAAGCGTTATTTCTAGCACGAGGCGTCAGCCGAGGGCTAGGAAAAGGCTGTAGGGCCCTGAAAGCAAGTTATGCCAGCTATACATACACTATTTTATGCACATATTAAGTTTTTAATGTCAAATCTATTATTGTGTAAAAATATAATTAAATGAGTACGTAGGTACATCAAGCAGCTATGCGTATACTTATGTGATTATATGAAGTTCGTTACTAAAGTTACTATTCCAAAATATTTAATTTCAGTTTATTTTCATTGATGATAAGTTTACAAATTATATTAAGAACCAATCAAGTTCTACAAAACAACTTCTGACATTTAATTGACTTTTCGTTATTGCCCGTCTGACCATAAAGAGGCCCTTGAGCCATAAAAAGACGTTTTTTCACTACTAGCTTTAAAACATACTATTATCTAGTCTGTTGTCACCTTGTGAAGTTAGCCTTCTTGCCTAGTGGTAAATAATTTTTTATTATTGACTACTAGTCAATAATCCAGATTTTAGTGTAACACGGGGCAAAAATTCATCCCATTATACACTGGCATCCAGGAAAAAATCCGTGATCGCGATAGTACGTTTTTTATGTGAGAAGAATAAAAGGAATAAAAGTACTAGTAGTGAAAAAAATTATATATACACCACGGTTGTGAAGTGTTTTCTAGAGCCTATCATCTTATATCCCTCGATGCTGCGCATCTCGGGATCTAATAATGCTCGGCTCTAGAAAAAACTCTTCACAACCTTGGTATATAATATACTATTATGTTAGATGAGTCTTGCAATAATAGTCTAATTATAATGCATCTGTGCATAAAAGATTTTTATTTTCAAAACAACTCGACATTGAAAATTTACCCGACTTGGTCTAGAAATCTCATAAGGTGTATTTGAGGATAGCCATAATTAGGAAAACCCGATCAAGTTCCTATGAGTACCCGATTACGTCAGCCCCAATTTAATTCAAGGATAAGTTACTTAGGGTAGCCTGATTAAGACCTCATGAAGACCCGATCGGGACAGCTACAGTTTTTTTCTGGATTAAACTACATAGGGGAACCACTTAAGATCGTTATGAAGTTTCAAAATGGGGAATCTGAGGTAATTTTACAATTAAATAACTTAAGAAAGCCCGATGAGGCCCCAGCGAAGGCCCCAAAGAGACAACCTCAGTCTTTGTAAGGTCCTGATAAGATGTCCTAATAAGTTTCTTATAAAAGGAAATTGCGTTACTTGGCTTCACAATGTCCTAACAACAAATATGATTGTTTTATTATAACAAAGGTTAAATAATTTGCACTTTCTCCGATATGAGTTACATTTTGTCCTATCTTACATCCGAAAACACTGCAAAATACGAACGAATTCAATTTTTCATATATAATTTAACAAGTGGTCTAATTTTTTCCGACAAAATTTGTCATTTTAGAAATGAGTATCTTTTGCAACTAAAAGCAAAGCTACGAATGTCTTAAATGACAAATTTTGCAAGAAAAAATTAAAACACGAGTTGAATTCGTCTTGACAATCGATCGAGCAAATTTGACATTTCATTTTGACATATATCTTTTCACTGAGAAAAAAACACTACTGGTTTTTTCACTATAAACTAATTTCATTGGTCCTAATTTGAAAAATTCTGTAATTTGATTGGTTAAAAATTTTCGAGATGGATTGTCAAAATAATCTTAACTATAAAGCAAATATTTCCTCTATCATTCTAATATTTTCAAGGTATAATTGATTTCTGGTCGTTCCAATGTTTCCAAGGCTTAGCTATTTTTGCAGTAACTAAAGGTATCATTCGATTCATAAATATTTCTTTTCTTTATAACACTCCCGAATATTTTTACTGTAAAATAATTAGGGGAGATAGTATTAGGGTTTGAAATAAAATGCATATAAAACAGTATGGTGCGTGAAGCGATTCTACACCTTGTATGCTGCACTTGCTTAATTAGATCTTTTAAATTATTGGAAAATTAGACCTTTAGGCTTAAGGTAGTCATTTTGGAAGAATAAATAAGTGTACTTCTCTTACTGAATAAATACAAAGTTAACTTCTAACAAAAATTCAACCTTTTAAATTAAATTAATTAAATTAAGTCTTTTAACCAATTCTTTTAACTCTAAATACGTGAAAGTACGTGGTAGAATGATATAATATTACACGCCAACGATACAAATATATTCAACCGTCCTTCTAAAATATGGCATATCTCTATTAAATTAAATATTATCATTAGTAAGCAGACGACTTATAGACAACAATGCAAATAATTCTATTTATAACAGAGGTACTCAGCGAAGCTGTTTAACAACAAGGACAGAAGAACCGTGCGTGCTTTGGTAAAATGGTTATTAATATATAAGAGATACAAATAATACATTTTCGACTCCGAAATAATAGCAACGCCGCTGGAGACGAACGCAACTGGTTGTCATATATAAAATATACAAATAGGAGTTAAAAGCGCATGCTAAAGATTCAGAGGCGAAATGGTACGGTAATTTGTTCACTCTAAGTATAAAGAATTTACAAAAAAAAATTTCCCCTCTCCACGTGCTCATCATCAACAAAGCTGTATAAAGCAATAGCGATAACTGGTATGTCCGTATCTGTATATTTAAGGCCGGAGTCGCGGGCGCCTTATAGCCTGTCGGAGTCGAAAAAGATAGATAAGCACGTATATATATATATATATATATATATATATATATATATATATATATATATATATATATATATATATATATATATATATTGCGATGACTTCGCATAAACAGAATAAGTTTTGATTTTCTCCCACCTCGGCTAGCAAAAATAAAAATATACGCGATGAATTTGGCTAATTATAAATAAAATATTGTTTTTATATTCACTTATTAAATACTTACAAATAACGAATAATTACTGTTAGATTGTAGATAATTGATTTATAAATTGATTTTTAAAAAGACTGTACTTTGGAAATGCGTTTCAACTTTCTTTATTTAAATTCTTATATGAATCAAAATTACTTTTTAATAGTTTTAAATAATGCACTAGTTACATAACAATGTTACGTGAATTCTGACTAAATCAAGTTTACGTAATAGAGTTGGGCGCCAGTTAAATAACTTAAAATAACAATTAAATTTTATAAAAATAACTCATCTCAGGGTGAATGTGGATTCCTGTAGGTTTTAAAAATATACAAATTGAAATTGAAATCACTTTTTAAAATTGAAATCTAAATTAAGTTTAATGGCTAAATTGTTCAAACCACTTAATTACACCTCACAAACGATAGTCTTTTCTTCATCAGATACCAAAGGAAATAACTTCCTACCTTTTTATAAAGCGATGCTTCTTCCTTTTTCTATAGATGTCCTCTTTCCAAAACCAATTGGCAGAGCAAGTCACTTATGTTGTCTCAGTGCCGATTTCCAATTCCGGTTGACTTTCTTCCTTTTGCATGGCTTTCCCACATAACACCATCCACACTCTCGGTTTTGGTAACTCACTTTTGTTTTATTTTAATAACGGGTACTATATCCCTTTTTCGAAGAACTTGTATTTGCTTTTTTTTGTTTAATTAAATAAAACACCGATTGATGGTTTTAATCGAAGATTTATTATCTTGCTTACTTAGCAAGTAAATTAACTTTAAAAGGTTCTTTATAAACGCATACACTTTTACAATTTATAACCTTTTTAATACTTTCGCTGTATTCCATTCACCAACCAACTTAACTATCTATTTACATTTGTACTATGTTATTTACATGACCTTACTCTTTCGCTTTATCTCAGGAACTGTCTTTACTCTTTCGTCGTTTAACAGTAAGTGTCTAATTACATTAATACTATATTTCTTACACTTCTTTACTCCGTCGCTTTCTATCAGTAAGTTTTTACATATTTACTATTGTATTAAACACGACTTCACTACGTCGCTTTATTTTACTGACTGCCTTAAAATTATAATTTTCTAAGCTTATATACTATTTCTTATTTACATAATTATATTACACAATTTGACTTACGAACTAATACAAACTGTACACTCATATAATACATAATAGCAGATTAATATTCTTTATAAAAGTGACACGTCTATTACAGATTATTATACAATACTTTTACGCAATAATAACGATCTAATTACATAAACAAAACCTTAAAAGAATCACATAACCCGTCGATATACACATTTGAAATTATCATAACTGAATTACATCATAACAATAAATTGCGAACAACTGGATGTTACGTACACTTAAGTAATCGGTGAGTAAACTATTTGATAATAAACTAAAGAAACATGTATTATTTAACCTTATTAAAAAGTATACACATTGATTAAATAATCAATGACACACCATTAAATAACTTAAAATTATTTTTAACAGGAAAAGTTGATAAAAATATTTCAAAAGTGTTAGTATTTAACAACGATTTTAGAATTTTCCAAAATTTTCCAAACTTTCCAAAATTTTGACACTAAAATCCACAGCAATATATATATATATATATATATATATATATATATATATATATATATATATATATAAATACCTAAGTTATTTGAAATGTTATTGGAATATAGAAAGATTATCATCTCGAGCCAGGAATCGAACCTGGGCTCCCTGCTATCTAGGCAGCTGCTCTACCGCTGAGCTACCCGAGACTGATAGCTGGTGAGACGACAATTCTTCCATATAAGTTGTATAATATGTAAACACAGAGAGAGAACTAATTATAATTTGTTGTGTTAAAGTAGGCTGACGCTGATTTGCGACTTTTTAACCAACAATCACAACTAATTAGATTTTATTTTGAATTTTCTCCTATAAAGAGTTGAGTAATAATAGTTAAATGATTTATAATGGTGTATGTAAGCCACCAATTTTCGTTTCACCCTATGGTATAATCTTGTTACCCTGTACGTATTGCAGTGATATACTTATAAAAAGAAAATTTCAAGTTCTGGGCACCAATTATAATTGAGGTGAAATTCAATAAAACAATAGTATAAATATATCACTACAATATTTTTTTAATTTTTAAATAACAATTCTGCCCTGTCACTAGCTCAGATTTAATCTCGGTTAAGCAATCGACAAATATCTCTTTTATCTGAAATAAATCAACCTTAGCTTGCCAAGTTTTGTATCAATGGGTTCACTTGTAATGATGACACCTGGGCTGGTAAAATTGTAAGAAGCTACAAATCCAAAATCAAATAAAAATTAAATATTTTTTTATAAAAAAAAAACTATCTCAATTTAGTAAATTTTCTTTTTCATGAAATTAGGTTAACCTTTCTCAAAAGTTTTTAATTATACAGTTATATTCTTTAATAGTTTCAATGTAAAATAGTTCGATATCTCTTTAATAAAATGTTTGTCCGAAATTATTTTTGACTGGCCAGTATAATGAATTTTAAATCACTTACGATTTTCCACACACTAGATACATCCTTTAACCGATCCCAGGAACAACAGACTGCTTTAATAACCACTGCCAACCTCTTCACTGGTGGAAGTGTAAAATTGCTTGATTGCAATAAATTAAATCTTCTTAAAAAAAATTTTATCAGATTAAACTTTTGATCTGATATGAAGCCATCCAAATCGTTCTATAATTTATATTCTTCTTGAAATTATGACGATAGCGTAAGTTATATATATTTTTCTTGCACGAAATCTTATTTTGTTTTATATCCATAACCTCCCTTTTTTTAAATTATGAAAATGCATGTTTTTAAAGGTTAATCAACATAGAAACAACGCAACCTCCTCTCACTGCATTCTGGAGATTACTGATTGTTTTTCTCATTGTAATTTACATTAAAAACATATAGAAACAAAAACAATATAATACTATCAAGTAATCCATAGATTGAACTGTCATTTAACATTTTTCAATAAAATATAAATTTCTTTAAATTTTTCATTTGATTACATAAAAAGAAACCCCAACACTTCCTTAAAATAACAATATAACATTTCTAAAAAACCCAACAATAACATACAATTTGAGTCGAACAAACCAAATTCACACGGTCGACTAAAATTGTATAAATTTCCATGTAAATAGGTCCACATACCAATTTTACCCGTTAATCTGTACACAATATGTTTATTTAACTTTTCCCATTAGTTTTACATCAAGAAACAAATACTTAAGATACAAAATTAACTAAAAATGAAATTTTACTATCGGCACAGGTCTGTGGACATTTTTAAATTGAATTGGCTAAAAAAACACACATTGAACTACAAAACCTTTAGACAGCTTACACAGCCAAGATGTTAACCAACAAAACTCCAACAATAACTTCATAAACCTACATAAATTAAATTAGAACTGTGGCTCGACAAACCAACACTAGGAACCGTAAAAAGAAAAATCACCCATTCTTGAAAATTAAGTAAGGTAAGTAACTTTTATATATGCAAATCTACTCATAATAGCCCGGTTTATATAATTATAGGTGCATTTTATCAAATCTGAGCCATTGACGGAAGATTAAGAAAATATTTCAACGTACCAGTCGTTGTATTAAAAATTACAATTATAAAGTTATATACACACTTAACTAGTATCCTTTTGTTGAAATATAAAACTTTTTATGCATGTTAACATAATATGAATTAATTATTCCACTAAAGAAACCCATTTTTTAAATTATTTTCAAAATTTGAGGTTATGTAATGAATAGATCGGAACGTTAAATAACCTTGCATGAAATGTAACTTTAACAAGAAAATATCGCAAATAGGATGTATTTATCTTAACTCCTGTATTTAGCTGGCTTCAACCGTACTTTTGAAACTATAAAATAAATCTTTTAACATGGACTAGTTTATGAACGCCTGAAAGATAGGCAACCCAAATTACCTATATAAAATTACCTATATAATACAACAGTATGTATGCAGGTGCGAACCCAAAGGGGAAGACCTTAAATGGTTAACACTAGAATTTAATCCGTCTAATTTGACGATTGATCACATATAAACAATCAGATGCTCATTTTGTTGAATGCGAGATTTTCTCCGCTAAAGCGAATTATACCAAAACCAATTTTCTAATTCGTTTCCCATTCAACTTCTAATGCAAGCCATCCATTTTTGTTCTATACACTGCTCATTGAGAATGCACTTAACCGCGCAGGTCCGACTTTACGATAAACAGAGGGAAAGGGGTAACCCAGTGACAACCAAGCTAACGGAGAAGCTTGGTTTTAAAAAGTGACCGTCAAACAATCAATGGGTTGTGAATTTCAACGTTATAGAGTGGTGCTGAATTTTCTCAACGAGATGTGAAATACTCCGTTGTTATCTTTGAAAGTGCACTGCGTAGGTCGCTAGCAACATCAAGCTTGTTTCGTTGTTTGGTCTTAATTCCAGTCGTGGCAGCCGTCCGTCAGCTCTGCAGGTCGAAACTACCCCTGCAGCCTAGATATCATATCTGACTGCGCCAATTCCTAAATTCAAAATTCAAATGTTGAATGCTGTTCTATTATTTACAAGCAAGGAATAACTTTTTCGAATTTATATACTGCATCTACATTTTTATTAAAAAATTGAATTTTTATCCAGGAATAAGATTTTTTCACGCCCCCCAGTTTGGGAATCACTGCTTTAGATACTTCACATACCATTCTCTAACCTAGAGAACCTAGAATCCTCAAACTAACTCAAATTATTAGTTTTATTATTGCTTTTAGAGATTTTATGACCGCCTGCTTTGAGCAATATAAACCTATAAAAATTAAAACAACAAAAACTTTATCTATTAATCATTTTGGCATTTAAATAAAAAAAAAGTCAAAATTCACAAAAGAACCAAATTCCTAGTTATAAAATGATATGTTTGCATTGTTTTCGAATCCCACCCTTTTTCTTCGTTTTGTGGTACATATTTTTACTGGGTGGCTACTTAGCAGGCTCATCTGAAGGCTCCACCAGTGTTGCTGCTCCAGCTCCACCAGCAGAAGAAGCAGCACCAGAATAATAAACAGCCTAGACTAAAACTAGCTACAGACACAGAGAAGTAGTATTCTTCTAAACTTTTACCGTTCTATTTTGGTCAATTAGATTTAAATTTAGGTAAGGTTTTTGTTTTTAAGCAGTTTCTCTTTTAATCTGAAATGTACCCCCTTTTAGAGTAATTTAATAATCGATCGGAAAGCATAGAATAAAGTTACCACGTTACGACGTTACCATACCGAGGAAGATGGCTACTATATTAAGCAACTTTTGAACTTAAAAAACCTTTCAAAGAAAACTTGGAATAAAAAAATAGTAAAACTTTTCATGTATATTCTACAATACATTTATTCACAGATTTAAGTTGGTTGTAATCATTTGTTAAAATGAGATTCCAGAGACCATTTGGATGTGCAAGTCTATGTATGTTTTACCGAAGATCTTCGTAATATAAACGTTGTAAATCTAACATCTAATAACGAGAAAATAATTTTAATGGAGGTTTGAAGACTTTTACAAGCAAGCACCTCTAGTTTTCTTCCGTTTCCTTGCTTCCACATTAGCTTCTTAGTCCAGTCAAATTAGGGAAAATAGCGTAAAGTTAAGGGGCGTACTTGGATTTTCGAATAGGCCTTCCTTGTGGGTTGTTAAATAACCCACTAAAAGTCGCAGCGTGTAGGTGGTTGAGATCGAAGAGATAATTAGAGTAAACTACGCCTCTTAACAGTTTTATTCGTTTTTCTCGAGAACTAGAGGTTTTATCGAGATGAAGGAGGTTAGATAAAATAAAGTCAAGTCTATTCAATCCAATATCAAAAATTGATGTTATGGCTGTTACGGTAAGACGGTAAGGTAAAAGGTCACTGCACCACGATTGCGTCCGGTTGTCAACAAATTTTTCTTTGCTACTTCATGACGAATACGCGACCAAAAACGGTTACGTCCAAAAGTTGCTTGTGCAGATTTGCTGGTGCAGATTGCTGAACCATGTATGAAATATCTTCTTTCTTCGATAACACAAAAAGATACGACAAAACATTCAAAAGTTTTTGGGAGGGAATTAAATAGGAAGGAGGGAATATAAAATTTTATTTTATATAACCATCTTCATCTCGATAAACCTAATAGAGGGAGAGCCAGCAACGTATTTCGAGTTGTCATTTCAACAGTCGTGAAAATTTTGGTACTAAATCTTATATACCTGCTGAACACTAAAAGTCGATTCTGGCAGCCCCCTGCGGCCCGGTTATACTACCCCAAAATTACTAAGAGGGTGAGAAATAAGATTCAATTTATTTAAAGTAACCACAAGAAAACCATAAGAAGCCAGAACAAAATTCCTTCACCAACTGTCTGGCAGAACGAAAAACGTTCCCATGTTAGTGCGAGCGGGACAGTTATATAGCGGCCTGCGTGTTAGAGAGAGAGAACGTACATATATGAAGAGTAAAACGGACTAGATATATAAAATTTATTGTAAAAATTAAATAGTATATTATGGGACAAGTGGTTGAAATAAAATTTCAACGTTGAGAGTGGTTTTCAAGTAACTCGAGACGTTGAAATTTTATCAGCCACGCGTTCCATATACTACTTTTTCTTCGAATTTTTAGTAAATTAATGCACTTTAGAAAAAAATATTACATTTAAGTGACAAAACATGACATTAAAGTGACATTTCTCTTGTCAGCAATTGCATGTCGAACAGTTTGAAATTCAAAATCGCGGTAGTCCGATAATTTCAACCTCTAGAGGTTGAAATGCGATTTCAACCATTGTTATCGATTGCAAAATGAGTGATTTCAATGTCATGAGTAGAAAAAAACATTTATTTAATGCATCAAAAATTATTAATTTTTTATTCATCTTTGATTTATTTCACATTTGAATTCTCGATTTGAGGTACTTGTACCTTGTAATTGTAAAGTTGAACGGCATCAGCACGTATTAAGAACCAAATATATTGCAAGTATTTGGAGGTATGCACATCTGGAGACAGTGGCGTATTTAAGAATTTTGGGGGGGCTATTCTATAAAAATACCGAATCAAAAGACTAAGATTGTCGCATAACATAGATTTTAACATTATTAAAAATTTTTGGGGGGTTCAGCCCGATAGCCCCCCCCCCCTATATACGTCACTGTTTGGAGATGTCAAGAACGTTGAGTCCAGAATGCAATGAGTGGGTGTTAAATGATAACCGGTATGATTTTAAATGGTTCGAGGGAAATCAACTGCCATTCACAGTATGTGAATATTTTGTTAAATTTTACCGTTTTACTATCCATATACATTCTCTCTCTAATCCGCAGGCCGCTATATAACTGTCCCGCTCTCACTAACATGGGAACGTTTTTCGTTCTGGTAGACAGTTAGTGATGGCATTTTGTTCTGACTTCTTATATTACCTATCCTACATATATTTTATTTATTCTGTGAAAATTTCTAGGCTCTTCAAATGACAAAAATGGCACTTTTTTAAATCAACATTTACAGCGTTCTGGCAACATTTAGGAGGGATGGAGATGTTCTGCCAATATTTTTTATAAATAAAGAATACTATCGAAAGTAACCTCCTGAATTTTCATGACTGTTACTTTAAATAAATTGAATTTCATTTCTCAGCCTCTTAGTAATTTTGGGGTAGTATAACCCGGCCGCAGGGAGCTGCCAAAATCGACTTTTAGTGTTCAGCAAGTATATAAGATTTAGTACCGAAATTTTCACGACTGTTGAAATGACAACTCGAAATATGTTGCTGGGCTCTTGATCTATAATAGTTTCCGAGAAAAACGATAAAAGCCGTTAGGATAAGTGGTTGACCCTGATTATCTCTTCGAGTTCACTTCCTTCAGGCTGTGACTTTTAGGAGGTTGTTTAACAACCCATAAGGAAGGCCTTTAGCAAAAATCCAAGCATTTACCACAACTTCCCGATATTAATGAAAATTTATTGGAAATTGACTGAACTACCTCTAAAAAATCAAACAGTTTAAGATGAGATTTATGAGGTAGACATATCGTTGACACGATTGTGTTTAATTAGTCCAGTCAAACTAAACATTTAACTTGGAAAATGGAAGTACATGGGATTTTTTTCTTCCAGCATGCAGGGGGGGTCTAGAAAAGCTTAACTTGAAGTTTTCGACCTTAAATTCATATGAGCTTTTTCGGCCATTTTGAAAAGAAGGGTGAAGTGGGTGAAGGGTTCTGTTACAGAATTATCTCTGTAACAGTAGGTCCAACAAAAATTTGTATAAAGCATTTTTGTCGGCAATACGATTGTCTACAACTTTTATTTGAAACTTTTTCGCGTAATATAAAAAATGAAAAAGTTTAAACTTTCATCAACTTTCAAGTTCACTTCTTTTCAAAATGGCGGAAAAAACTCATATGAATTTGAGGTCAAAAACTTCAAGTTAAGCTTTTCTAGACCCCCCCTACATGCTGGAAGAAAAAAATCCCATATACTTCCATTTTTCAAGTTAAGCTCGTTTTTCGTACAGTTTGACTGGACTAAATGGCGTACCCATTAATAACAAGTGAATAAGGTAGAACGAAACCTTATTCATTATAGAAATAATATAACACGTGTTGCACGTTTTGACTGAGGAATGTTGCCTCCGCAAGTATAATTACAATTTTCTGATAGAGACTCTTTGTAATGCTGGAAAGACTTTAAAATTTTCCCAACCAAGAAGTAGTATATGCGTTATGTAATTCTCAACCAATCTAACATGCATAGTAGTATTGAACAGTGGCGGATTTAGGCACAAGCGCTTGAAGCGGCCGCTTCAGGCCCCGCAAGCCAGGGGGCCCCGCCGAGGCCTCCTGCCAAGGACCGCACTGGACACGCGACAAATAACAATTATTGGCGTGGAATTCACTTTCTCGCGAAAAGTGAAACAAAACCGGATTATATCATTCATATCGGTTGACACATTACAGTTTTCTACGAAAAGGCAACCATAAGTAAAATATTGTAACGGAGTATACTGGTTCACAACAGACTTACGAGGAATGTATTATCTCTGTCGCTCCGAACACTTGCTTTCTCGCACAATCAGCATTAGCGCGGTCATCAGACTACTATGATGACTATAATTTCTAGAATTAATGGTTTCTGATAAGATGTTCGGTGAAGGGGAATTTTACAACGCTTTTCAATGGGTAAAATTCCTGAATGACTTTTGTCAATTGTTTTTGGTATATGTCTGTTCTGCTTATCAGTTGTTCAGACGAGTTGTCCAGCCTCAGTTAGTTTAATAAGTAAACATTTAATTTCTTTGATGTGACTGCGGGTGAATTCGTCCTAGCACTTTATATAAGGTAAGTGTATGATGTTCTTTCTTAATTAAACCTTTATGTAAAAAATGTATCTGTTGTACAAACATTTACGTAAATATTTCATTGACAAAAAATCTAGAATTTGGGTATCATTTAAAAGAGCCACACACGTTGCTCTCTATCAGGCGCGTTTTTCGTTTTAAATAAACCGTTTATACAGGGTGTTTTGAAAAATGTGCCCGTCCCGTTAAAGGTCAATAGGGGAACACGTGTACAGTAACATCTTACTAACAATTTACTGAAATGTCCCTTTGAAATGACAACCCCCCTTACAAAAATAATAGGCACGCCACTGCAAATTAGTAGATAAAATTATGCCTATTTAAATAGTACATACTTTTAAAGGTCATCAAAAAATTAATCATAATAAACCAAAGCCGGATAAATGAATTCTTCGAAATTGCAAGCAACACAAAACATTAGGACGTGCTTTTAAACGTTTTAGCTAAATAATAAACCTAAATAAATTTTGATCATCTGTAAATAACTGTTAATGACTCTTTAAAGCTTGTAATTTGCAGTATGCAGTTTGTTGTCAACTTTCTTTGTGTTAAGGTGGCCGTAAACTTGAGTTTCGATTAGGTATTAATACACGTTTAATTAGAATTAATAACTTGAGTGAGGTAGTGTTAAGTAGTTTAATTAATTATAGTTACTATTTAAATTATGACAGAACCAAACACGCCTGCTGAAATAACGGAACTTTTCAAATCAACCATTTTCAAAAAGTACACTCCATATACCGCGAGTGCAATTTTGCCAATGGCTATTGGAACGCAAACAGCAAAATCCCCAGTTTGCACAAAATGTTTTACTGGGGCGGGTGTTTTTAATTCACACAACAGCCACATAAGACCTTTTATTCTGCTCCAACGATTAACCGGGTGATTGGCGCGCCTACATTGAGCTTGCATCTAAACGGTAAGTTTTACTCATTTTGTTAAAATGACATTTGTAAAATAAAAAATAAGCAATGTTTCCATCACAAGTAGGTCAACGAACTATGTTACATTTTATTTACCGACCTTAATAAATGATCAAGTCATCAAGGTAGTGAGTCACTCGGCAACCGCTGCTGAAATTCAATTCTGTTGTTTCTGTAATTGATACGTACGTAGCGCAGGTCATTTTTTAATTTAGTAGTGCAGATGTGAGATCATTGTTTGCTTTATCAGTAATTCAGACTCAGAATCTTACAAACAATACATAGTCAACTCGTGACTTGCAAAAAATACGGAAAAATCCGAATTTTTTTTTATTTTTTATTTTTATTTTATGAGTTTTGGGGTCTCTATATGGTCACCTTTCACCCCCTTAAAGCATTGCATATTTATCTGTAACACCCTGTATACAGAAGGGTGGATTGGATATAATTAAAATTTTAGATAATCGAACAAATAAGAAATCTGTGTATGAACATGATTGAAATGCTTTAGGTACTATATTTCAATAAAACAATTTTTGCCAGGATACAAATAGTACACATATTGAATTCAAACTATCAAGTACTCTTTAACATAATTTAGAAAATTTTAATATTGAAATTTTCATGTTTACATATGCAACAATTAGCGATAGTAGTTTCAATTAAATCTTGAAATCATTTCTGAATCAGAGTAGCTAGTGCTCTAAAAAATGCCGAACTTTTAATTCTTTTTTTGCCGATATTTTATTAAAAATTAGCCTTTCAAATACCCATTTAAAAAAAATTTCCGGTTATTAATTATAACAATATTTATTAAAATAATTTTTAATATTTAAGCCATGAAGCGAGTATATCTGTCTGGAGCTGAAAAACATAGAAGACGAAAAAATAAACAGCAATTATTGCTCAGTCAGAAAAATGCCATGGAGGCTTTTCTAACATCCGACGACAAAATAAAAGACACAGTAACGGATGCAGATGAAATTAATGAAAACCAGAATCAACAAAAGGGGGTTGAAGAAAGTAAATCGAAACACCACTCCGATTTTCCAAAAGACATTAAATGTATCTGAACAGATGGTAAATTATTTTTTAATTAATAAACCGTGCAGTACCGGAGATATAACATCTTTAAAAATTGAATATAAAGATAGAGATAGAACCTATTATAGAAATATTTCAGGTAGTCATTTTTATTGTACAAAAGCAAACGGTATTAAACAATTTCGTGAATGGCTAATATTTTCCGTAACAAGTAAATGCGTTTATTGCTATGTATGTAAACTTTTTATGCGTTCAAACCTAAAATTTATAACTGGTTATAATGATTTGAGAAACCTTAAGGTCCAAGTGTACCCAAAAACGTGTGTTATTTGTTTCATAAATAATATAATAATGTGATAACTTTGGTTTTAAGTTAATAGTCTAGGAATGTTAAAAACTTGCTTACCTAACTTGTTTTGGAAAAAAAAATTTTATTTAAATTATTTCACATGTTATACGTGAAAAATTAATTTTAGAAAAACTGTACATTTAAAATTAACCAAAATAATACCACTTATATTTCATAGTATTTGAACTATTTTCCTAGAATTTTAAGAAAATCGTATGTCTAGCGACTAAATTATTGCCAAAAAACCTGCTTTTTGCCAAAAAAAACTGCTTTTTTTGGCAAAATGGAGGTAATAGTTTAGTCCCTAGACATACGATTTTCTTAAAATTTTGGGAAAATAGTTCAAATACTATGAAATATAAGTGGTATTATTTTGATTAATTTTGAATGTACAGTTTCTCCAAAATTAATTTTTCACGTATAACACGTGAAATAATTTAATTAAAAAACTTTTTTTTCCAAAACAAGTTAGGTAAGTAAGTTTTTAACATTCCTCGACTATTAACTTAAAACGAAAGTTATCAATTATTATATTATTTATTAAACAAACAACACACGTTTTTTGGGTACACTTGGACCTTAATCGCGCTTTAAAAGAACATGAATGTTCCAAAGAACATTTTTCTGCTATGTTAACTTTAAATAAGCGAATGTCGATAAATGGACGGGTTGATTCCCAATTAACAAAACAAACTGAAACCGAAGAAAAATATTGGCGAGAAGTTTTAAAACGAATTGTAGCCACAGTCAAATTATTGGCTAGTTTAGGTTTAGCATTTCGGGGTCACAGAGAAAGTGCTGATTCGCATAGAAAAGGGAATTTTATGACATGTTTGTTGTATCTTTCTCAGTTTGATGATTTTTAAAAAATCGCCTACATAGATACAGCGATGTTGGCTGTGGTAGAGTTAATTATCTCACACATGTGATGAATTTATCAATTTAATGGGAACCGAAGTAAAAGAAAAATTAATTTTAGAAATTCAGGAAGCTTTATATTATTCGATAATTGTTGATTCTACTCCAGACGTGAGCCACATCGATCAACTAACTTTCATAATGAGATACGTAAACAAAGAAGATGTAAAGGTGTAACTTTTTAAAAACTCACAAACGAAACAACGCCCCGCGATTGGGCGCCAATTGTAACTTTTCGTTTTTTCACACAAGATAAACAATAAAAACTATAAAATTATTCATACTTACTTTATCATACAATACTCAGAATATTCACCACGGCTTGAGATTTAGCTCTCTCTTACAAATTTAGTATTCAGGTCGTAGGTATTGGTTCCACAGTTGTATAAATTGTGAAAAGGAGTAGATAAAGGTTTCAGAACACAAATAATAACTCAAAAAGGGCGCCATCTGATTATGAAGCTTAAACGTGTTTATTAGTATAAACAACCAATGATGTTAATTAAATAAGCTTAAAAAAATATTAAATTCACTAACCAGAAAATGAATTAAATATTAGATTGAAAACAAAAAGATTTTGTTTATGTTTTAAACGAGGGGTCAACCACTCGCCGCAATACATGTACATTATGGTAGCAATCGCACGCAATCCTTAGCAATCACAAGGAAATCATCAGAAATCTCGCAATCTTTATTGGCAATCAGCGAAATCTTTCGCAATCATCATCGCAGTCGTCGAAATCGAATATAGTAGAAATGGTACCATCATAATTTGCGGGAAATTCGATAGTTATTTTTACTTATTATCAGTAATTTTGCCAAAAGCGGCATTTTGAGAATCGGTAAGTGAATACGTCAATAAAGCTAACACTCCTACTTAAGCAAAACGAAAAAACCCGCCTATAATTTAGTACAAATTATAAAAAAAAGACAAAAGTACCAAAAAAAACTATTTTTTTTGTGGCTAAAACCATTTAAACACAATTCGCATTTCAAGATTGGGGGTGCTAGCTTGAGCTCAAGTTAGCATCCACTTCGAACAAAAAAAAAAATAAAGCCATAATTAACTACTAATAAGGGACAAATTTGTACCATAAAAACTTTTTCGCAACTACAACTCTATAGTCGCTATTCACATATCAAGACTGGCAGCGCAAACTGGCAATCAACTTTCATAAAAATGAAAATTTCCTAAGCTGTCATTTAGTACTAATTAAAGACTAGTTTGTAACCCCAAAGTCTTTATTTTTGTACTTTGCGTTCACAATGGGCTCATTGTGACACCGAAAACGATTTCATAATAGATGCTATTATAACATCGTTTCTGGGGTGTATTTGTTTTGTAAGATTGGTAACATTTAATTTTGACATTCTAACCTCACAAAACGTGAAAAGTCATGTTATAGCTTTATCACATGTTAAACGCAAAAATCACTAGATTGTAATGCAATGTTTTTAATAGCTTGAATTTACAATTTCTATCAAACTAATAATGCAAAGTATACAAATTTTTTTTTTAGTATATTATGGGACAAGTGGTTGAAATGAAATTTCAACGTTGAGAGTGGTTTTTTCAACCAGCAACAGCGACTTGAAAAAAGTAACTCGAGACGTTGAAATTTTATCAGCCATGCGTTGCATATACTATTTTTTTCTCCGAATTTTTAGTAAATTAATGCACGTTAGAAAAAAATTATACATAAAGTGACAATTCTCTTGTCAGCAATTGAATGTCGAACAGTTTGAAATTTGAAATCCCGGTAGTCCGAAAATTTCAACCTCTAGTGGTTGAAATGCGATTTCAACCATTGTTATCAAATGCAAAATGAGTGATTTCAATGTCATGAGTAGAAAATAGCATATTATACTTGTTTTATAGACGTATTGTGTATTGTAGCACTCATTCGTTTGGAACGCTCCTCGCTTCTCTCGTCGTGTTCCAAACAACTTGTGCTACAATAGACGGTCTTATACAACTCGTATAATAATCTACTATTGTACCATGATTAAAATGTTTAAATAAACGATTGTTTAAAACGGGTGCCATCTGTTTCGAGATTATTAGAAATTGATTAAATATAGAAATGTCACCTGACAACTTTGACATGACTTATTGTAAGTATTTTTGGAAGCAGAAGTGATTGCCTCACAATGTCTTTTTCCAATCAGAATATTCAAAACTTTCCCATATGGATCTAACTTTATGGCAGACACTGCATGTGACACATGTTACATCGGGCGCATAGTGCAAAATTTAGATGATTAAAATTTTAAAATCTAAACTAGACGAGTAATATATTTGGCCAAAACAAGAGGATGTGCAGATTGTAAAAATATATTTTTCTTTTATGGGCCTATCGAATTATAGTAGGACTCGATTATCGAGAAGACGGTTAACAGAACAATAAGGAATTCTTTAATGAAAACAATGTTTTTTTTTCTCAAAATTGTTTTATTTTTGGAGAAATTATATGTAGTATGTAGTAATAGGCAATAGTCCATTTCGTTTAAAAAGCCGTGGCAAAATGGGTATTGAAAAAGAGTATAAAAATCTTAGAAGTCAAAACTAGTTAAACCTCTAAAAATCTTTTTATATTTATGTAACGTTAAAATTAATAATCGTATATAGTTCCTAAATGAAGCATTTTATTTGTGAAGTGTGAAGTAATGTCCTTCGTAATATCTTTATAAATGAATTTACCTAACAAACACATTTTGATTAATAGTACTGTTCTTGTAAAAAACAACGAGTACAAATACTATCGATTTTGTTCTAATCTTTAGCAATCACATTGAAAATCGCTTTTCAAACATTAACACGTCAATGATGAAGCAATTGCATTTTGGAAATCATCCCGCAATCCTCGGAAATCATAGACATTGCGAAAGCAATCCTTGGAAATCGTAGAGATTGTGAAAGCAATCCTTGGAAATCAGATATTGCGAAGGCAATCCTCGAAAATCATAGAGATTGCGAGGAAATCTTGGATTTCCGCAATACATGTACATTTTTTGGAAGAGTGGTTGACCCCTCGGTTTTAAAATTTGGAATAAAAATGAAATAAAATGTTCATAATTATATGGTTCCGTTTTTAGATCTTTAGTATAAACTGAAAACATTTATTAAACAATAAGAAAATAGATAAAAAATAACAAAGCACTTGAATAATAAAACACACACGACATAGGTTTATTACAAGTAAAATCAATATTCATTTAATAACGATTAACCTCTCTAAGATAATTACACCAAAATAACTCAACACAGATTTACATAAAACCTTTTAATCAGCAAAAGTAACCAAGAAATTTATTAGATTGGTCAAATAGAATTGTTCAGCAAAATTTATTTAATTATTAAAATTATGTAAACTTGACTTCGTCGAGAAAATCAACAAACAAATATCTAAAGGGTATTATGCAAATAAGATTAGTCTAAATATTATCAGCATTGATTATTTTAAAATTCATTAACATTAAAGAGTTGAATTTCCTAAATGCTATAGAGAGCTCTCTTCCTAATAAAAAATTACAAAGTTCCTTGTATAAAGGATTCTTAAACTAAACTGCAATAATAAACAATTTCTTATAAAGTATAATACCTTTCGTTTTTATCCAACTAAACTCGTAGAAGAGAAACAAAAACAATCCATTAGAAATTGGAAAATGGCCTCTATTTCGGAAGATCGTTGTTAACATTAACGTGGTCTCGAAGAGTTGATTTTCAGTAGCAGAATTCAAGGATGAGATTCAATTTAATTACTGTCATTTGCGCATATGATTTCACAAATAAGTTTGATCGAGCACACATTAAACAATCCAAGATTTTAAAATGTTTATAAGTTATAACGTATTCACTTTTATTCACGAAATAAAACGGTAATGTTTCTCAGAAATTTAAATAATCTTAATCACAAGTAGCACTTAATGCGTTTGCATTCTTTGCACGAAGTTCTAATTTACTGTGTTAATTTATAGGAGAACGAGAATTTGTCTTTAAATTCTGGATCAAATATAAGTGGTTTTTCTTTACGATAAACTGCACTAGTCTTAAAACCAAACGAAACGAAATAATTGTTTTTAGTAGTTCTTCACCATAAAATGAACCACTATTGTTTATTCGCGATACAAAATTATAAATCTTTCAAACACGATTTAACGAAACGTAAATCCTTTCAAAACTTGCACTTTGCAACAAAATAACACTAAGACTGTACTGTACTGTATTTAGAATTTATTTTAATTCTAAAGGATTAATAAACTGTAATTTGATAACATTGATTCAAAATCAACCACTATTTATCGGAACTCAATCGAAAGACGTCCACACTCTATGCTTGAGCGGGAGATTCTCTTCTTTAATTATTTAAACAAGAACGAGAATTCAATAATATCGACCTTCATTACTGGAAGATCAAACGAGAGTCCTCTGCCGCGAGGCACAGGCCGGAAGCAAGTAAGTGACGCGACGCTACAACCCCAATCTCCGCGTTCTTATTTCCGCGTAGGAATATCAGCCAATAGCGAGGTCTCACTCACGAACAGTATTGATTTTTTCTATGTACCCAATCAACAACGAGTCAGTGCTTGGCTTAACGAATCAGGGCACAGCAACTAAAAAGCAAGTATTGATTTTTCCTCTAAAACTGCGAACGCCTTGAATTATCATTTTTTTTAAACGCTTATATTTTAAAAAGAATGCAAATTTGCAGAACCGAACTTAAGATTTTTGTAAATATAAATATAAAATTCTACCTACTTGAGGCCGATAGAAAATGTACCGTTACAAAGGAACGATTTCTTGGTTTTTTGAACATTGAACGGCATGATTCTAAATATCTTGAAAAAATTATTTTAAAGGAGTTAAAAAATTTATCTTTGAATATAAAAAAATGTCGCGGTCAAACTTATGATAATGCAGCTAATATGGCTGGTAGGTATAATGGTTTAAAAGCCAGAATAATAAGTTTAACTGAATCTGCCGCTTTTATTCCGTGCTCCAGCCATACACTTAATTTAATTGGAAATTGTGCTGCAGAATCAAGTTCGATAGCTGTATATTATTTCGATTTTATCCAGAATGTATATGTATTTTTTTTCTTCATCTACGCATCGATGGAATTTACTTATTGACAATTTTAGCGATCCAAATTCTAAACATATAAAAAGACTTAGCGACACTAGATGGTCAGCAAGAGCTGATGCAGTTTCTGCTCTGTGATGTAATTATAAAAATATTAAAACCGTTCTTAATCAAATTAATGAAAATATAAATGAAAAAGCTATTACTAAACTAGAAGCAAAAAGATTATCTCGTTATTTAGATGAATACGAAATTGCGTTATTAACTGTTTTGTGGGATAAATTATTGCAAAGAATAAACAATACGAGTCACTCGTTACAGCAAATACAAGTAAATTTACTACATGGTGTTAATCTTTTAAATTCATTGTTTCAATTTATAATGGACGTTAGAAATGATTTTGAAAATATAGAGCAGGAAGCAAAATTATTAACTGATAATATAAGTTGCAAAGAAAGTCAAATTAAGAAAAGAAAAATACAATTTGATGATTCAAATATAAATGATATACGGCTGGTGGGACGAGATTTATTTATAGTAGAAACACATAATGTTATTTTTTATATTAATAATAGAATCAGCCAATATTATTTTATTTCTATTGAAATAGTTATTTTTGACGCGCCTATGATATTGTGTCATGTCATGAAAAGTCTTTGTTACTCCTCTAAAATTTAAGAAAAATCAGCCTACTTGATAAAAATCGTGCGAGATTTTCCTGCCAGAACAGTACATATGTCGCAGGAAGATAGTCAAATCCGGAAAACTATCTACCTAGTCATTTACTAAGTGACGGGGCAGATAGTAAACCGAACATAAATCTATACGATTTTGTTATAATTATGCCTAGGTATTTACTAAATTAAACTAAATTTACTAAATGCAGTTAGCAAGGCAGTTAGTAAATGGCTTAATGTGCTGTCGGCAAATTAGGTAATAACATGCACATTTCTTCGTAGAACATTTTTTTAGATGAACACTTGGAAAGTCTTTACCCTTGCCTAAAGACAGTTCTGCAAAAAAATGTGGATGTGATTACCTCATTTGCCCACAGCACATGAAGTCATTTACTAACTGCCTGTTCTAAACAACGGCATTTAGTAACCTTCATTCAATGAACCTTCTTCATGCCCAGGCATGAAGCAAAATCGTATAGATTTATTCTCGTTTTACTGTCTGTCACGTCACTTACTAAATGACTAGGCAGATAATTATTTGCCGGATTTGACCACAGATTATACTTTACAGATGCGAAGCTCGCCTGGTCCCGCCAATCCAAATTTATATAAGCATGCGTGAATCCACCATTGTTTTAGTAGTATTTTAATCAACCTCACTTCTCTGCTTGTTTATATTTTGCGCGTGTGTTTTTGTTGCGTTCAGATATTTTGAATTATTTCGTTAGTACTTTATATATTTTTGCATTAATATTTGATTTGACAGTGATATTATGGACATAATGTTACCTTTCTGCACTTACCGATTGATTTGTACAATACAGTATCCATATAAGTATAATTTATTATAATGTTAATAAAAAGTTTTCGATTTTGGTAAATTGTTTATTTTTTTATAGTTTATTATTTTTTGTTTTATAGACCTTAATTTATGTTAATCCTTGGGTGCCCAAAAATATGTAGCGCTTCAGGCACCTCAAGTGTTAAATCCGCCACTGGTATTGAAAGTTAGAAGATTGTACTGGAGCTGCTCTGGAAATTGGTTTCTAACCCCTAACATGTACATAACCACTAACCTAACTACTAAATCTAACCTTTAACCTATAGGGAACTCAGATGACCTGTCAGATAGTGTTTTTATGGCGCTGATGAATTATCACAGCTAGAGTCACTGCATCTAGTCACCTAGGCCAGCTGGTCGATCAGAGTACCGCAAACCGCCGCCATATTGGGGCAGAGAAGGGTGATTTTTAATAATGGACAAATTAAAACCACGTTTTACGTGTTTGACAGAGGTTTGATCTTTCAGAATAAGAAAAACCTTTTAAAATAAACGTGGATTTGATTAAATTCAATACAGAACAAATAAGAACAATTTCTTGTTTCGTTTGCCCCAATATGGCGGCGGTTTGCGGTACTCTGGTCGACCAGCTGGCCTAGGTAACTAGATGCAGTGACTCTAATCACAGCCACACAAAAAAAAGTGTCCGGGCCAAAGCACCTAACCGGTATATTACCATGTAATTTTCAGCGCTGAATCCGAATCCGGGGTCAGAATCACCGATTTACCTCAGGTTTTGTACATAACCTCAAAAAATGGCCAAAAAATGAGCAAAATGAGATTTAACGTAAAAATTTGAAATGTCCCTCTATTCTCAAGTATTTTGATGCGCTGAAACCGGATATGATCATGAGAAATTCCTCTAACTAACCAAATCAACGCTTTCGCCCCATTTCACCCCCCATTTCCTCCCATTTCAGGGTAGAAAATACATTTATCGTAAAAATTTCAAATATTCCCTCTAGTTTTTTGGGCATATAGATACTATATCTTGTAAAGCATTTATTTAAAGTCCTCCTAATGAGGGTAAATTATAAAACTCAATGTGGAGTATTTTTCGATTACTTGAGAAAAAGACGTACTCGTGATTTAAAAGAACAGTAGCTCGTGACATCGTAGCTCGTATAGCGGTGAGGGATGGGGAAATAAAGTTTCATACAAAACTGATCCCTAATAATAAGAAAATCGACTGGTCCGTCGTGTCCTAGCGTTTTGCTCAAAAGTCAAGCAAAACGATATAAGACGATAAACGATGCTTTGCCGCAGACCCTTCATTCAAAAGATATAACAATTGTTATATCCCATGTTAACTCTATAGGAACTTACACAGAGGATTGTGACGACGTGGCAGCCGGTACTTGTGACGTCGGTATTGTCGGAAGTTAAGCTTGGACCAGTTTGAAGCTGTATTGAACGCTATCCGAAAAATTTAGAAGCGAACTTTGTAATAAATAAAAAACGAATATCATTTTTAATGCAAAAAATCTGTCAATCGCGCATGCCCATTAACGTACTTTTTTAGTGTTATTTGTAGTTGCAGTGCTTGATATAAGTCTTGATATAACCAAGAGTTAACTTCAAGTTTGTTTATTTTTAATATTATGTTCCGAGGTTAATTATTTTGGATTTAGATCTGTTTACTTATTATTACATTATTTGCAAAATGTCTGGCAGAGACAGATACTAGTGAATACGAAATATCTGCGGCAGCAGTTTCTTATACGTTACTGGACATGCTATTATTAATAAAGAATAGAAGAAAAACAAAACAAGCAAAAATATATGCGATCTGAAGTTAGCCATCATTTACGCCCAATTTTACTCACAGATTTAGATCAAAATCTAAATAATACACCAAGAAATGTAGTAGTAAATTTCTTTATCTACTACCACCATAGAAAGTTACACATTCCGCAAAATCTAGTAACCGTGAAAACGACCAATTGCAAACAATCTCCAAACTCAACGGTAAAGACCGTGAGGAATGATTTCTCACGATCAGTAGTTCTATTAAAACGCTATAGATGTCAGCACTTGCAATATTATAATTTTATTATTTGAAATAAAAAATGTTATAAATTTTAGATAAAGGTTAATTTATTTTTTCTACACATGACATTGAAATCACTCGTTTTGCAATTGATAACAATGGTTGAAATCGCATTTCAACCTCTAGAGGTTGAAATTTTCGGACTACCGGGATTTAGAATTTCAAACTGTTCGACATTCAATTACTAACAAGAGAAATGTCACTTTAATGTCATGTTTTGTCACTTAAATGTCATAATTTTTTCTCAAGTGCATTAATTTACTAAAAATTTGAAAAAAAAAGTATATGCAACGCGTGGTTAATAAAATTTCAACGTCTCGAGTTACTTTTTTCAACTCGCTGTCGCTCGCTGAAAAAAACCACTCTCAACGTTGAAATGTTATTTCAACCACTTATCCCATAATATACTATTAATTATTGCTCTACATTAAATTATATTTTGAATGCAAATCCATCTAGAAAAATTATCGCTTTCACGGGTAATCGAACTGTAGACTGTCTGATTGCTAAGCCAGGCCTCTACCATTAAGCAACGTAGCCGTCTTGACAGGAGTTGGTTATTCTCATTATTCTCATTACAGCCTTGGTAGTGTAATGTCTAGAGTGCTGGACTTTCACCCAAGCGGTCCGAGTTCGATTCCCGGTGCCGGCAGATCTGGTTAAGGTTTTCTGCAGTTTTCCTTAGCTGTAACACAAATGTGGGATTTGCGCTGTTCCACCTGTAAGTCGGCTGCAGCCGCACCTAGGACCTACGTAATAATAATAATCGCCCCCTCCCTCCCGCACAAGCATATAGCTTCTGGTGCCTGGTTTCCAGGCTATGGGCTGTAGCTATTATTATTATTATTATTATATTATAAGAAGTTATTAAAAATTTTTATTTCAATTAACGTAAAATTGATTAATTTTTTACATTATTATATAATTGTTAATAAAATATTATTCATTATTATTGCTAAATTACAATAAAAATAATAAAACTTTTATAATTTGCTACATAATTATTCACAAAGTGCAAGCGCGATCTAACTTTTAAAGTTACGTAGCTTTTCATCACTATACCTGGGAATGCGAGAATATGTTGACATTTTGACATAACCTTGACAATTGAATTGCGATTGTTTATATAATTAATAGTGGATTGACTGTAATTATACAGATTGTAAAAGTATTATTACTATTGTCTTTAAAAATTTAATATTTACTTCTGTCGTTTTCGAAATTCTAGATTTATCATTAGTGAATCCGATGATGGGCAAATGGGGTGTACACTTGTACACCTCCAAACATCGTGAAAGCGGCTCACATTACATCTCTTAATTTATTGTCAGAGATTTCAATGTAAAAAATATGAATGCTAATATATAAATTCTAGGTTAAATAGTTTTCTTAGCTTTTGGTGGTTTATTACTTTTTTTGTTGTCGTAGATAAAGTATAGTGTGTAACGCGTGCAAAAACGCCAATTTCACACTCGTGTGATTGCGGCATTCGACTTCGTCTCATGCCGCAACTTCTTCACACTCATGAGATATTGGCACTTTTCTGCACTTGTAACACAATATACTATAACTTACCCGTTTAACCAAACCCGAAATTAGGTCTGCAACAAAAAAATTTACTTCTAAATTTTTGTGTAGATTTAATATCATGTCAAGCGAACTTAAAAAGTAAATATAAAACTTAGAGAAAAAACGAGTTGCATTTAATGGAATGTAGGTGCGTCTGAATTGGGTTAGGTTATGTTATGTCAGGCTAGGTTAGGCTGGGCTCGGCTAGGCTAGGCTATGTTAGTTAGGTTAAGTTATGTAAGGTTTAGTTAGTTTAGTTGATCATTCTCCATAAGCTAGACTAGGCTAGGCTAAGCTATGTTAGGTTAATTTAGGTTAAGTTAGGTTATGTAAGGTTTAGTTCATCATGCTCCATAGACTTACATGTAAATTTGAAAAATCGATATTTCATTAATAGATGGTCTGCGGGTGCTGACCTTAGTCTTTTCTGTTTAGTTTGAGAAATAACAGAGCACCTCGTCGTCTATACGCTAAACGAAACTCTTACCAAAAATACAAATTATTCCATACTATGACCAACTACTATTTAATGTAAACATGATACATATATATGGCCGTTTTAAGCTGCCCGGACCGTGGCGCCATTGGTTGATAGATTTTCAAGTTGCCTTTTTTTATTTACCACTCAAATGCTCTTAAATTTAAAATTTTTATTGTTACTAATCAAAGCATTTACTATAACGATACAAATCGCTTTCACTTTAACAACAGTCTCCGATGACAAGTAATTTATATAAAAATGTGATGTATCTACGAGGGTCGTTTTTTTTCAACCTCCGATAGGCTATAAATAAAAGACAAATGTATATAAAAAAGTCATTTTATTACTAAAAGTTCTGTATACTTATGACTTTTCGACATACTCACCATAAAGATTGAAGCATTTGTTGTATCTGTGAACAAGCTTTCCAATACTGTCTTCATAAAATGTTGCCGCCAACGCATTTAAATGAGTCTTGACGTTGTCTTGAAGATCCTCGGTAGGTTGGTACTGTCCTACTAAGTACTGTCCTCCTAGCCACGTCTTCAGTTCAGGGAAAGGATGAAAGTCACTCGGTGCTAGGTCGGGACTGCATGTCGGGTGATCGAAAATGTCCCATTAAAATTGCTCAAGGAGCCGTTGTGTTGCAACAGCACTGTGTGGACGGGCTTGTCATGGATCAGAACAAATTCCAGAAGTCAGCATTCCTCTAATCTTGTTTTAAACTTCTCTCCGCAAAGTTTCGCCGTAAAGTTTCACAATAAACTACCGAGAATCTTCAAGACAACGTCAAGACTCATTTAAATGCGTTGGCGGCAACATTATATGAAGACGGTATTGGAAAGCTTGTCCACAGATATGACAAATGCCTCAATCTTTATGATGAGTATGTCGAGAAGTAACCATAAGTATACAGAACTTTTAGTAATAAAATGATTTTTTATATACATTTGTCTTTTATTTATAGCCTATCGGAGGTTGAAAAAAAAACGACCCTCGTATTTGTCTTGAACTAGTCAAGATATTTTATATAAAATCTTAATCTTCAAAATGGTTAAATAATGTACTCTCATTTTTTCAATTACCTGCTGAACTCAATACCCAAAATCACTGGCTTGAATTTTTACTCCAATTTTGTGGTCTGATGATGCAGAATATCATCAACTTTATTTTTACTATTTGAACATTTATTTCAGATATGTAACAGATTACAGACCACGCAGTATTGTATAAAGCACATTTTTAAGCAGAATGTTTTGATAGTAATAATTATTATAAATACAGCAGACTGAAAAAAGAGCCAGTACCTTCTATATTTGTAACTTTTTTAAATTATCGTTATTTATATCTATAATAGACTGAATTTAAGGATTTTGGGTATTCATAGACTTCGTCTGATCACAAGTCCACAAAAAAACTTTTTGCCTATTCTTTGTAAACTCTATGAGGCAATCAACAATTAAAGGTAAGTACATTTCCAAAATGTAAAAGCTAAAGTAATACGTACGGGAAAATATCAATAATAATCTGGTCATGACTGTGGTGTTTATGGTAAAACTTAAGCATTGTCTTTTTAAACAAGTTGTTAAAATCACAAAGTAATATGACAGACAAACCCACTAAAAGAAGGAGTGTGTAAAATCCACGAACGGCACTTCAAGACCTTAGAGTTTCAGAGCTATTTGGCTCTCATCAGTAGAAGGTAGATTTCACACACCCAACAGAGCTTAAATATTAGCCCCGGATTAACATTAATGTCGAATGACATTCATGGCAACATCTATAGCTAGCAACAATAGATTTATAAATAATGGCCGTCAACCGAACTAATGAAGGTGCTGTTGGGTGTGTAAAATCTACTAGCAAGCTACGTTTAAGTTTGAATAGCTTTTAATTGGGTTTGTTTTTAATAAGCCTATTTTGGTTCTGTGTTTAATAGCTTTGTGCACCTTTTATAAAATATTAAAGAGAAATTCCGTCTAAAATGATCATTGGTAGTTATTGACATTAAGAACATTGTTTGGTTGGTTGAAACCAACAGCCCCTCTTAAATTTGAGTAGGGGTATCTACAAGCAAATGTTTCATTAACCTGCGTGTGCTTGCCGTTTTAAAAATGTCAGTAAAATTGAAAAGAGGAAATAAATGTTCTATCTAAACAAATTCGAGAATTTACCTTGATTGGGTTGCCACCTATCAAAAGTTAAAGCGTTTTTATGAAAACTAACGTACTTAATAAACAAAGCAAGATTATAAATTCTGAGCTTATTAACGAGTTAACTTTCATAATTTCCTGAATAGTCATTAAAAACTGTGAAGTTGAATTTGTTTCGATATTAAAATCGATCGACGCCCAATAGTGACTAATTTTAGTAGAACGGATTTATAAATGAAAATCATTGCTGCCTTCGAGGCCTACGTCCTCCTTAGGAAAAAGTTTAGAGTTCAGCGACCTGCAAGTCGACCAGCAACTTTAGCAACTTGGAGAGTGTTGTTTGTGATTATCAGGTTTTTGTTTATAGTGAGTTTAAGCCTTTACCTGTGAATGCTAACGCGAATTGAAGGAATACTAGAATAAAAGGACCACATTTTCTGTGAATTATTTGTAACTATTTTTTTAAAACAAATACTATATATAAATTTTAATAAAGGAATTTAATAAAAATGTATTTAGAATGGGATCCCAAATTAAGTTAAAATGTCGAAGTTTATAATATAAATAGGTTTTAGTTCATCATTAACTGCTAGTATGTTTTATAACACTACGTGTAAATCGAAATGTGAATAAGTCTTCTTAAATTAAATTAATAACTAAAGTTTAAAACTATTACTCATTCTTATAGTTTGGCACGACAAATTGTTGGTGTTAACATTCAACAGAATAAACCTAATTCCTATTTCAAGTTAGTAAGCTTTTTCAATTATAACCCACGACTGATGAAAACAATTTGAATCGATAAGTTTCTTAATTTCGCCTTCTTAACACCTTCTTAACTACCCTCATGATGCACAATATTGCATTATATAAACGCAACTTTAAAGTTAGTAGTTTTACAGCAGCTAGGTTTGCAAAGATGAGCAACATAAAATACCGTAATGTACGAACTAGGAACTGAACTACCTCAACATTTCGTATTAGCCTCAGTGATATTGTGTTGCCAGATGAATATATAAAAGAATGCAGAACATTTTGCTTGAAACTGGTATTATGAGGGCCCTAAATAAAGAGTTTCCGCAGATTGTTTTTAATTTTTTCCAAAGTATATTCCAGGAAAAATCAATCTTATTGTTCACGTATTTTCAGTTTATTTTCAAATGTTTGACATTAATTAATTTGATATGATAGATGAGAAATTAATAATAATAACCTTTCCCAAGTTGTAGTTTTCTGCCGCAAAACAATTTGGGTGGCGCCTTCTATTATTTTATTCATTTAGTACTGTGTCTAATCTGAAATTAGTTAGACTTTGCAATTAACTACAAACAGTGTCTAACAAAGTTTGTTTACGGCAAAAATATATGCTCGCGTGTTTGTTTTTTAAAATTTGAGTTTTATGTTGCCTAAACTAAATTAAATAAACACCGTTGTATTTAAAAATTTTGTTTTGATGCTATCCATTCACTGAATAATTTCTTTAGATAGATTTATTTTTAATTTAATAGAATAAAACCTAAATTTTAATACATAATACACGAACACAGACTACGGAGAATATAGTTAGTAAGAGAGGAGCTACTAATAAAACCCTAATAAATGTAGAATAAAACATTCAAATTGACAGATCTTTCATTAATCAGTAACTGGTAACGGTTATAATTATTGGAAAAATAAACCATTACAGGCATTACAGTTTTGTGCTGGTTTTAAAAAGAACACCAGCATAGTCTGATATTAATCATTGATTATTAGTTTTCACTGGAAATAATTGACACAATGAAAAAAGATGCACTTTTTGCATTTTGATCTTGAAATATGATTTTTTTCATCAAATATTAATATGAAAATAACACTTTTTATAGCTTTAGTAGTAATCAGCAAGCTCTCGTTTCCCTGGACACAAACGTGAACAGCAACTACGGTGCAATAATTTACTCCGCTTAGCGTTGTGCATCAAACTTCACTATAAAAATACTTCGTTTTCATCACTAGTTGTAAAATGTCAGATAAATTAAATGAGACTCGCATAGGTAGTTAGAAAATCAACTGCGCTCACAGGTGATTGTTGGGTTGCCTAAATATATCAGAACCGAACTTGGAAATATTTCTGATTAGATTTCTTCAAATTCGGCACAATACAAAAGTGTTTAAAAATAAATTAACTTCTCGTAATAACAATTAAGGATTAACAAGTGTAACTAAATTTAGATATAGTACAGTTATTATAAGTTTTATAACAGTGATTTCAAAAAATACAAATTGATTTTTGTAATGTCACTAATCCTATGTCTTTTAAGTCCGAAGTGTTTAGATTTTTTCCCAAATGCCATAAGAAATTTAGTTATAAAACCAACAAGCACAAGGTATTGTAATAACAAGAAGAGGCAAGTAAGATTGATTATAAAAGCAAAGCCAGTTTGGTTTAGTGGTAAAAGCACCGTATTTCTGTGTAACTAATCGCCGGTTCAAATCTCGATATTGTCAGCCACATAAGACGATGTATTACCTATTTGCTTTCCCTTTTAGATAACGCTTATAATATTATGCTTATTTACATAATTTATTCTCATTTAAATAATGTATGCGAACGTACTTAGAAACCTTATCTTAATCGTATTCTGTATTTGCATAATGTATGCAAGGTACTGAGAATCGTATTTTGCATTTGCTTAATATTATGCAAAGTCGACTTAATATATTCTAAGTAGGCGCATTTTATGACCATAGAATGGTATATAAACATCGGATCTCGATGAGACCCTTCAGTCTGAGTTACCACAGGCTTCGGATAGAAACTGATAACCAGGGTTATTGTTTACCTTCCTTCAAGCCATACTCACCCAGAAAACCGTAGAAACTGGTAGCCAGGGTTACTGTTTACCTCGGTCTTTCTGAACATCATTTTAAGTTGAATTTGTATAATAGTATTTAAGTGAATATGCAAGTTCATATTGTGTAATTTCACGACGAATAAATATCTTATTGTACTTAACAGTGAACTGTGTTCATTTTGTAACTTGGGCTCCGTCTTTTGCGTTTTTAAAATAAAGTACCATTTTTAAATACGCCTTTCTACGTCAAGAAAAGTTAATTCGGGTATCAGTTGTTTTACACGTGGTCCCTTTTAATGCAGAAGGTTTTTAAATTGCTATTAATAAATATACATTTTTTGTTTTGTTGTTAGAATTGAATTTTTTTAATTAAATCTATTTTCAGTGCGTAGATTAATTTTAAGAAAATTATGCCGAAAAACAATATCGGTATTTAAACCGGTGATCAGTTACACAGAAATACTGGGCTTTTACCACTAATCCAAACTGGCTTTGTCTTTATAAACAAATTTAGTTGCCTATTCCTGTGATTGCATGTTGTGCTTTCTGGTTTTTAATATTAATAAACAAAATTAGGGTCTTATTTAATTGAAAGTATGTATTGTTATAAAACCACTGTGACTTATAACCGCTTATAAACCAGTCATGAGCGAAGCTGATTTTTTAACTACCTATACGAGTCTCATTTAATTTGCCTCACAGTTTGCAATATACTATTAATCATACCATCAGGCTTTTATGTTTAATCAATAGCAAAGAATGACAATGATAATGAATATATTTTAATTAAAAGAAACCTCTCAATACTGAAAATAAATTCCACTGTTAAACATTTCTGCAAAATCTAAATCCTATTATACCTAATAAACTAGCAATACCTACTGTATTTTATAATCTAGCACGTTATTTAAAAGGTTTTACGTAATATATTTCAAGCACTATTGTACATTAAATATGAAATATTACACATGATACATACATCATTATATACCTTGACGTACATGTCATATAAAACGTTGGAATAAAATTCAAGTGGGTTAGTACGAGATCCTTTCACAGAATCATCTGGAATCGAGTTCTTTCAGTGATGACATTAAAACGTGATCTCTATTATATGCGATACTCACATTAACAAACCCTACGCACTGTATTTCAGACGACAAGAGTTTGGCTAGATTTCAAAGTTCTAATGTGCTAGGTTTACTACTTTATGGCGTCGGTAATTAACTATAAACGTTTGAAATAGGTCAACTTGAACAAACAAAGGAAACAGTAATGTTTAATATAGGTTCACAAGCTTGGAAACGGGTTTCTAGACACGATAGGATTATTTAATAATTTCGATTGCTGATTGAATGTAGACCATTGGTTCTACAACAATAATAACATTACAAAATATTCCGATTATCGTGGGTTATATATTTTAACTGATATGCTAACATATAAGGTTGTGTTCTTGTTGATTCAATTCCAATTTTTAAAATACAATCTAACCTTCAAACATCTCTTGGTAAGCTCGATTTTAAAAACATGGCGAATTTGAAGTTTTTAAAGCCTCGTAATGTTACCCGGTCACGCCCCCAATGCAATATTAATATGTATGCACTTATGCAGTACTCGTATGTGCTAAGTCGATTGGTACCGATCTCATATGTCCTTAAACCGACGTATAGTAAATGTTACATGGTACTAGAGATTTCGCATGTAATCTACGTGGCTTTTAACTGGCTCCACCCCTAATGTAACATTTACCTAACCTAACCTATCTGCACAAAGGTGCCTAACTCGCTTATACATTGCTGGAGAAATTTTGAGGAGGAAGAGGGATGAGTTATAAAGTGTACAAATGCTTTCAGTTTGCATCAGAAAATTGTTTCTATAGACATATTAAAACTTTCAAAAAATTCGTCGTTTGTCGTTTGTGCTCGATAAAACTGATGGTCTAAAGTCGAGCATCAGTTGACTCTAAACGTCGAGTCGAGTTCGAATATGTATATTGCCGTATATGATTATACTTTTTATGTTTTTGCCAGGGGGGGATCTTTTATAACCAGTCCGTACTGCTCACCGATGGTGCCGAATACCCTTTTCTGTATAACAGGTATACCGACTAAAACCCCTCCTACTTAGGCCTTTCCACTGACGGACAGTTTTTCTGATTATTTTTGCTCTAATATCACCTCGTATAATGTTTTAATTATTAGGCCAACGTATTTAGTTCACCCTGTATAATATGTTGTCTTTTGTGAAATTCAATTTTAATAATACTTTTTATGGTACGGTGTTATGGGCTTGGCACTTCAACTACAAATTATCGATTTTTCAATAATCCCTATATGAATATAAAGGTTTTCTAGCGCTCTTATTCCCTATCAAGCCATCAAATATTAGAGGCATCTTGTGGCGGATAACAAAAACTCTTTCCGCGACTCTATTCTCTTCTAAAACATGCTCTTCTTGCAAATTTCTTGACACAGCAAGACGTTAAATTTGATGCCGTTTAAGTTTTTGTGATTTAATAGTGAAATTCTCCTTTGATGGGCCAATTATTGTATAATTAGTACACAAAATAGTTTTGTGAAATACCGAAAGTATTGAATCATTTTTTGTGAGTTTAGAATATAACGAAATTATAGTTTTCTTGGAATTTCCCTTTTGAACCTGAAAGGTAATATCTATATTTAATTAAAGTTTCTTTTTGTTTTATTGCCGTGATTAATAAGCTTTTTTTTCTACAAGATAAATTATAATTTATAAGGAAATCTAAATTTCCAATTTCCAAAAAGATTCAGATTTTAAATCAAGTTGGCGTTTAAGTATAGTATCCATTCTAGATGATAATTTAGTCTGGTGTTTGACCTTCATAGTTGAAACTGTTAGATTTATCTTTGTTCATTTGTTGGCGAATATGTGCTGAAATCAAATATAAGGCATTATTAATGGTCTTGTCGTCCGTAAAATTTTGAGTACTTACTCGTGGCAACTGGAAGCCTTTTCCAAAGGGTTCCTAACAACCTGGTGATCATCTACATGTGTCCACGGAAACAACGTTTATAAACCAAATTTAGTTTATCGAAATAACCAGGTGGGTTTTTTATATCATACTTTTATGTGAAAACGTTACTTAGTTCGTTGTATCAAAATTTAAAAGTGAATTACAAAAATGTTCATAAAATTACAATTTAAGAAAGATCCATGATATGATAAGAAATCAATTTTTATAAAATTCTGAATTTAATTTTTTAAATAAGTAATAATAAACTTAGTAACGATCAAAGTATAATTTTCTAAGTATTTTTTAATTTAGTTGTAACATTATTATTATTATTAACCATTATAAGACATTTAGATAACAATTAAAGGCCTGCTCGTTCACTATTAATCCAATTAAATAAATAAATAAATGAAATTAGTGGAGTTGCTTATTTCTTTCTTTAATTTTTGTTTGATATTCTGGTATTATAATGGAGTAAAGGAATTCGGTCCTTGCATGACTGAGACTGATTCACGTTAGGATCTAGAACTCCGTTATTGTGGAGCATTACTGCTAATATTTTATTTGTTTAAATTAATCATGCTGGCGCCCTTATCCATAGATCTAAGAATCAGCTGGCATTCCAATTCAGCCTCAACCTGCTTTAATTTACAAAGAAACGAGCCGTGCTTATTGTTCAGGCTAATCCGAGGCCTAATTAAGTATAACTTAAGTATTATTGTTTATCAGAATTTATTCGTTACAACCAGTGTATCCATTACTTCAGTGAATAGGTAATAAAGGTGCTCTTGGCACTCGTTTTGGGTTTTTCTCGTACTAGACCCCTATTTCTAGTTTCATCTCTATTATCTTTTTAGCAAGTTTAGATACTACATCCCATGTTTTCTGATTTTCTAACATTAGTCTCGTTATATTTCGATTTTACTAGGCTCCATTTGTAATTGTTTTGCCTCTATCGCGTTTTTTAACCTACTTAAGGTTATTTCTAGCGTATCTAATTGGTAGCATATCTATACTCTTAGATTGTAACTACTTCTGGCATCTTCGTATGTATAATTGAATCATAAACGATACTCACAGGTTCGGTCTCAATATCGATCCCTGTGGGACACCATATATTATGTCGTATTTCTTTTCACCCTCAGTAAGTAATCTTCATTTACGGAATGAAAAACCCGCTTGCGATAATAATAATAATTGAAATTAAACACTAACATACAGTTTTAGTCGACATCTGAATGGAAATCATCAGAAACCATTTAATTGGACCATTTGTTTTAGAAAACAGTTTAAACGGACAAAGTTATTGGCAGTTTCTTCAAGGGAATTCGTATGGGTTATTAGAAGATGCAGCAATAGAAACACCATAACATGTGGTTTATTTAAGATGAGCTCATCCACATTTTAATATTATTGTTAGGGAATAGTAAAAAGCCGATTTCATAATTAGTGGATGGGTAGAGCTGGTTGAATTCCATGGCCACCTCGATTTTCTGATTTAATGGCGTTCTTATGGGATTATCTTAAAAAGATGTATTTTCAACTCCAGTTCAGGTCCAGTTTAATTTCAGGTAGCGTTTTTCTTGAAAACTTAATCGTAAGTTAATCTTAAGGGGTTATAGAAGACATAAAAAAACAAAAAATATTATACAACTTTGTTCTAGAACATACCACTTCTGCAGAAAAAAATAATAAAGTTGAAACTTTACGATTTTGCCGCGTTAATATTATTAGTTTAATTACGGGGCAGGTTATGCGTAAAATGAAATTCTTTTTACATTTAAAAATTTATTTTACTCAATTAAGAAACGGGCAACCCTGCAAAGTGTGTAATACAATCTGCTCGACATTCTCCTTATGTCGCATAATCCTGAGGAAGTAGTTGAACCTGAAATAATTTGTCAATAAAGCAAGCTTTTGTCTATGATGCTATTACTATTCCTTACAATTTAATGGCCCTTTTAGGGTGAAATAAGATAAACAATTTGTCAAAAAAGCTTTTTAAATCATAGGCGCTCGGTATATTTTAGCTGATTAAATTCATTAAAGAAATAAATTAATTGTCGTTTTTGAAGGAAAGGAATTAACGAATTGTAGCCTATTTTTGAATTGGCAACCAGTCCATAGTCCCTATTTTAAAATACAACGCACACATGCATTCGTAAATAATCTATAATAATGATCGATTTGATTAACCATGTGGTGATTTCAGAGAGTGCAAAACATATAAATGTATGTCACTTTAGTCACCAATTGAATACCTAATGAAACAAACTAAAAAAATTCTAAGATTTTTATGTAACATCCAATTTCTTTTATGTGAAAATACTTTCTGTATTTAATGAACAGTTGAATTTTACTGCTTTCTTAAAACATTTTAACCTGTTTATGCAGGCAAAATCCCAGAATAACTCAACTATTTATTTGTAATCAAAATTTTTGAAACTTTACGCAAATTTCACGCATTCCAGGACTACTACATGTTAATTAACTAATTGCATAAACAAATGCGGTATTATTTTCGTTAAATTGATTGCTGTATTTCCCTCTCTTTTGTACTTTGATTATTTAACTACAAATTTGCGCAATTACTTTTCTTTAAATGGCTTCATTACACTATGACACTTAAAACATAATGACATTTTTAATTATAACCTGTTATTAGGGTGTATGTATTCATTAATTACAAACTAAATGTTATAAAAGTAAAACTCCTACAGTACGCCACCGCTGTCAGTTTTTAACCGCAGAGATAACAAAGGTGCTGTTTATAATCTGATCTTAATTTATATTTACACAAATGTTGATCATATCCTGATCTAGATTTTTCATTTAAAGTTTTTAAATACTTTTTATAATAAAAAGCAATAAAACGGGTTTAATTTTGTTTTACAGCAACACAAGGACTCGTCATTTAACAAAGTGTACTGTTAAATTTCCTTTTCTTTTTTTATTAAGTGTTATGTTCGTTGGCGGTTTCAACAATCCTCAAATCTGTAATTACAGGGGGGGGAATTGCGGCCTGCCATAAAAATTGAAAACACAATTATAATAACTAAATACACAATAATTATCATATGTCAACAGAGAAATTGTAATCTCCAAAAATACCTCTATATTTTGTATGTTAGAACTTAATAAAAGTAATTAAATTCTTGTATTACCTTGCATTATTGCATTATATCATAGATTAAGACTTATCTAATACTACCTAACCAGACTGTTGGAGCTAATTTATTAATACCTGATATCAAAGATTAGTATTTATCTAATCATCCCCACTGGAAACGTTCCAACGAACTGAAGAGTTGGAATACAAGAGTTGGTTAATAATAAGAATTATACTATCCATACCTCCAGGATAATTAAGCATCCAATTACCAGCTATTCTCTCATCTCCGTGCTGATCTAATAGGTAGTCGAAAAATGGAGAGCGAAGACCAAAAAACAAACCAATGGAAGAACTCAGGTAGGTCCAAAAGGTTCTTGGTAAACGATTGGGTAGATTGTGATCAAATAAAACATGTACTACAAAATCAACAAAGATAATCGGTTTGTTTAGACTAAACGATTTGAATACTAAAACAAGGTCAAGGCCTTCAATTGTAAAATGCTAAAATGCCAGATATCGCATTTTTTCTAAATTACTTGAAAGCTAATTGAGGTAGAAAAAGTGTATTAAGACTTTTTTGTTCCTTTTGATGTCTTCTATAATTAACGCGTCGCATCGCCTTCAATATTATCTATATTTTTATGATTAATTTCATCTTTGCAGCTTATTTATCATTAAATAGCTTATTTATCAATCTGTTTATATTTTCAAATACTTAATCTTAAAGAAAATCCTTTAATAATTTGTTTATTTAACCATATGCTTTTACTCATTATGTAGCTGCTTTACCAACTTCAGATGCCTGTTTTAAATTATTAACTTTCGTAGATAAAATCATAATTTCGTGAAATATAAAACGCCCTACGTCGATAATTTCATTGAACGTGCTTGAATCTACAACATACACTCTACATTAAAGATAAATGTTCCACATCGTGCTAATGTTTCAGCCAAAGATTCGGATGATGGAAAACTGATACGAAGTGTTCGCAAACTTCATATTGTTTGTTTTAACAAAGAAGTTTAATTAAGGATTTGCATACGTTCGCTTATTTTAGGTAAAATTTATTGCTACCTCAAGCAATAAGGTATTCTTTTACAGATGGGAGTTGTTCGAGCATGGTAGATACAATGGAATATTTAATGTAGTCAAAATACAAGAGAAAAACACAATAGTAATATAAATAAAACAATTCTATCACATTTTCTCTGGTATTTTTATATATTTATATTCCTTTTGAAATTATTTTAAAGCTGAAATAATGAGTTTGAAAATACTGGTACTTGGTACTAATTAGTGCATTTCGAACTGCATTATACTGACTGTTGTGCAAAAACTTATTTAATGTAATTAAATAATGTTTTTATATTTGCGTGTCCTAATGGCTTCATTAGGACACGCATTTTGCTTGTCCTAATGAAATTTTTTAGAATACTGGAAACAGTAACATTCTATTTTTTAAAGTTGATATCACTGTTAGACAGCTGTTCTTAGAATGTCAAACTTATGTTATTTACGCAGTGAACTATTATAACTGGAATGCAACGCTTGCGAAACTAGTATTGCAGGCTACATAAATGCGCCGAATAATAATTAGTCTTAATAAGGGCGTAACAGTTTTTACTTTATTATTAACGAAATTGTAAATTTCGATACTGACATCGTAAGGATGCATTGTGTATCTGCAATTAATAGTTCACGATAAACTCAACGTAATAAAATTAAATTTTATAAAATTATACATATATCTTTACCTTATAAGTTATAATATCCAAAAGATCCAATGAATAATTATTTTGGTTAACAAAAATCATTCTTTGCTGAAAATACTATTGCATTTATAGTTACCTCATTAATTCCTTTAACAAACAAGGTGTTTATTCTATGAAATGAAATATAATTATTCTTATTTCATCCAAGTTTTTAATTCATTAAGTAGCAATTATTTATGTCACAAATATATTGGCATACATTCTACTTTGAATTTATAATAATTTTCAACAGTACGTATAATACACCTGGCAAATTTGAACGAGGTCCTGCTGCTTAGCGGGCGTTGTGTGTATGAGATAAGAATGGGAATTTCTACGTCGCGCGGATTACCTAAAGTTAAGCAAGGTTATGTAAAAAACAAAATTGCATAATTTCTGGTGTTGCCAACTGCTATGCTACTTACCAAAATATCCCTAACAAATTTTATTTAAAACTAAGTAATTTTTTTAATTATTTAATAACGAACTAACGCAAATAGAAAAAATAGTATAAAGTATTCGTTTCATAACACGTTTTAGCGCACTTGTCCTCATGGACGCGTGCGCTAAAAACGTGTCTTATGAAACTAATACTTTAATATACTATTTTAGCATCGAATTTCATTTGATCATTATCATATTTTTGAAAAGACAGCAATAAAATAAAATATTGTTTTACTATTTATTATATTTTTATTGTAGCATTATGTGTTTATATTCGTTTGTTCTAAATTAGAATTTAGTTAAAACTCAAAAAGCGTTTCTTATTCTATATTGCTTTAGATTAAATTCTTTCTCGATCACTCAAAAAAACCTAGTCCGTAATATTGACAAACAAAAAATTATTGTTAGAACAATTTTTTTTATTTGTTTGATAAAACGAACGCGTTTATGATAACGATGAAGTCTTCATACTCCCGACATTCGGCATTTGCATCGCTATAAATTTACAACGTAGATAATTCTGTCAGTCAAAATTATTGTAGTATCACAGTTTTTTTATCATTTCAGACCGAAGAATATGAACGCCAAAATACACACTCTGGAAGAAGGTTTAAAGCATAAAGTTGATAAAGAACACAATAAATATTAAACATTAAAAGTTGATGCTGATTTTGTGCCATTTATAAAATGAAAAATGAAATAAAATGTGGTTTGTATTAAAATTCCTCTATTCAGTACATTTTTCTTGAATATGCCAAGTTATCTAATAAATTATTGATCTAATAATTGCAATGATTAATAACAAGAATAACTAACTATTCAATAAGCCAAAAATAAAATTTAGTAAAGTAATGCACATGATTAATATCAGAGTAAAAAATCAGGGCGTGAACAATTTCTAGAATACTGGGAAAACTCTTACTCTCCCTGCCAAGCCAGCTTTCGTATTTCTTAGCGGTTATCGTATTTATTTTTAATTGCACTTCTATAAAAATTATTACTATCTAAGATAAAAATTCAAATAAGTATTTGAATACCTAATGTAGCATACTTTTTTTAATTTTAAATGCTATTAACATGTTATTATAATTTTTTACTCTGTAAGGAGGTTGGACAGGACGTTGACTTCGATGTGCGCCCCTGTTTAGGTGCCAAATTGTAGGTGTCTCGGTGATAACGGGGTATCGGGTAGTAACAGACGGGTCGGGTTAGGAATGCAAGGAATGAGGCCTCCCGGAATACTCGCAGTGAGTCCTCGGAAAGGGCGGACAGATGTACGAGTAAAACTTCCCGGAATACTCGCAGTAAGGTGTCGGAAAGGGGTGTGTGGGATGAGACTTCCCAGAATATTTGTAGTAAAGTCTCGAAAAACTTACGGTAAGGAATGAACGAACGCGATTTGGGCGAAAAGGGTATTGGAACTACGGGTAAGAGGATTTACTCTTATATTCCTAAAAGCGGTTCGGACTGTTGGGCTGGCTGGGTTTGCTGGATGGTTGGTGCTGCTGGCTTCAAGTCCTAAAAACCGACTGACTAAAATTGATTGCGCACCTTCTTATATAGGTGCTCTCGGAACGGGAGGGAAATGGTAGGAGTGAAACGGAGAGGTGCACGCGTACTCTTACTTGACTCGGCGACTTATCCGAGCGACTGTAAGTTGCACGGACAGAATGAACGGACAAGCAGTCGTTGGAGATGTCGGACTCCACTAGTATCCGAGACTAGCCCGAAGACGGAGAGAGGGCAGTCGTTAGAGGTGTCGGGGAGCACTAGGATTCGAGACTAACTTGTGGGCAGACCACACGGCGTTCACCATTAGAACTGGTCGTTGTCTACCCAATCCCAGACCTGTCTGGGTAGCGGATAACGCAATCAGAAGGAAATGTGTGGTAGAGTTACACATAAGTGTTTCTCGACGATGACTCTAAAACGTTGCGAAGGAAGCTCTGCTAACAAGAGGGTCCAGTGTGGGCGGTTTGATTCTTACCTGACGTCAGGGTCTTTTATGGAGCTAAGTATCCCGCTGTCTGACCTAGACATAGGGTGAACGGTCAAGCAGTCGTTGGTGATGTCGGACTTCACTAGTATCCGAGTCTAGCCCAAAGATAGAGGGAGGGCAGTCGTTAGAGGTGTCGGGAAGCACTAGGATTCGAGACTAGCTTGAGGGCAGACCACACGGTGTTCACCCTTAGAACTGATCGTTGTCTACCCCATCCCAGGCTTGAATGGACAACGGATGACGCGATCAGAATTAAATGTGTGGTAGAGTTATACCGAGATGCTGCGTTTACGTTTCACCGGAGTGTTTCTCGACGATGACTCTAAAACGTTGCGGAGGGAGCTCTGCTAACAAGGGGGTCCGGTGTGGGTGGATTGAATCTTACCTGACGTAGGGTCTTTTATGGAGCTAAGTATCCCGCTGTCTGGCCCAGACGAATGGAGGAGATTCAAGTGAGGTTTATCTCGGTTAGGGAGTTCGCTCTCTAACATGAGAAACTGCATGGCACCAGGTAGAGTTTCGGAGGTGACAGTACGGGGATCTGGCATATGCTGTCAGTTCCAGAGTCGGATTCCCAGAAATCGTCTAGAGACCTACACTTATGCGAAGATACACAGCCTCTCACGTTCAAGACAATTTCACCTTAACGGGTACACACCGGGATGCTACTTTGATGGGCCCTTAAAGTAGCATCGAAAAGAAGCTCTGTCGAGGGCGCACCAGGCCTATAACTGGGAGATCGGAGTGGCGAACCCATTTAAAAACCAAGTCCAGCCACATTTGAGGTTGGATTCGATCGGGCAGTGGCCCCAACCTCTGTGTCGGGGAGGAACTTGTGAAGGTATGAAATAGGACTGGAGAGTTCCCTCTATCAACTGAGTTATGTTGGGGGAATAGTCCTATTGCTGGACTAGGTACTTCGCCCCGTATGAAAGAGGACGGGAGGGTGCCGGCGGGTGATAGGCAACTTCGCTCCGACCAGTGAGCAACTGGGAGCAATTGCTATGAAATTCCACGTAAAACATTCAGATAATCTCTGTCTGACCTAGACGAATGAAGGAGAATCAAGTGAGGTATATCTCCGTCAGAGACTATGGGTCCGTATAGGAGGTCCTGGTTTGGCTGTGCAATAAAATCGTCGGATTCTCAGAAATCGTCTAGAAACCTACACTATAGGGACGTTGACGCGGAGATACATAGCCTCTCACGTTCAAGACAACTTCACCTTAACGGGTACACACCGGGATGCAGCTTTGATCGGCCGTATGAAGTTGCCTCGAAACGAAGCTCTGTGAGGGGCGCACCAGGCCTAAAACTGGGAGATCGGGGTGGCAAAACCGTTTAAAAAGTAAGTCCTGCCACATATGAGGTTGGATTCGATCGACTTATGAAGGCATGAAGGAGGGCTGAAGGATACCGATGTACCTAACCTAGGTAAGGGAATAATCCCAATGCTGGACGAGTTAATCGTTCCGGTACTAACCTGGTTAGCTAGTAGAGGGTGGATAGGCAACCTCACTCCGACCAATGAGTGACTGGGAGCAATTGTTACGCAATTGGGTGCTGATTGAGCGTATCTCAATTACTTCCTCCTAAAGGAAGGAACGCGTGGGTGATGTTTATATAGGTAGCCCACGTAAAACTATTCAACCTATTGTGTAAAGAAATTAAATTGTCATCTAATGTTATAAAATTCAAAACAAATGTGTTTCATTACATGGTAAATTCTAACTGTAATTTGAAGTAAAATAATTTGCAACATGTAAATAATCTAGATTAATTTTTGTAATACTCCTAGTGGAACGAAATAAATTTGTTAGATTTCATTCAGTTCTGAAACGGTTAAGAAATTAATATTGTAACCTTGGTTTTACTTTTGTAATATTACTTCCGAAGGCTTTTTTGAAGATATTTTTTATTTGTTTATTGAAACTATTTATTTAGAAATTTTGTTTTATTATTTTATCTATCCTATTAACAACACTTGAGTAAACTGATTTAATTGTTAAGTTACTCCTCGTTTTTTTATGTAAAATAAATGTACAATATCTTGTATGTTTTCTCTGTTATCTGTTATCTTTGTATGTTTTCTAATCATGTGTTGTTTATTTGTGTGTTATTATAATGGTTGCTCCGAAGGTCTCCTTTGTTTAACTTGTTCTAAATTTTGTTTAAGCAACGATAAACTAAAGAATTGACAGAGTTATTTTGAGACAAGAATACACGTTCAAGCACGACCACAACCATGGTTCAAGACATATCAGCCAACCTTTCAGTTTTCTCATACCCAAAAAAATACATTGAGAATTCGTCTCTTGCCTGGTTTAACTAGCTCAGGCGAGGTAATTAACAGTGAGTCTAATTGTTGGCGGCTTCAATGGGTTTTAAATAGTTTCCCGTTTACTAGTGTTGTGGAGGTGGAAGTTTTGGTCTAGTATTTTGGTTGGCCGCGTGAAAAAGACGTTTAGGAAAATGAATCAATGAAGAAAAAGATCATTCAAACTATAATTTGAGAATATAACAAGCAGTTAAGAAGCTTCTTTTATTATTCATTAGGAATAATGTTCATGGGTTTTGTCAGTATTTGTTGACATTTCGAAGTATTGGAGTTCGAACGTGGTCACTTCTTGGAACTTTTGTTTGTCATTTTGTTTATACTATACTATACTATAGTATTATACTATACTATCCAGTACTCAATCCCATGAATCAGACCCGCTCCACTTTTACATTTAATATTTTTATAAATAACCGCAACAAAAAATATTCTTCGACTTTCGTTTTTACTCTTTTTAGATAAATTCACGCTACTGATCCCATGTCTGTCTATATAGCCTTTCTTTGGATTTGCTTTGATTGTAATCTTTGGTTTTCTAACTTTCCATGTAAGGTAAGGTAGATTGGATTGTTTTTCCCCATGTTTCCTTTATTGTCAATTAGAATTAGTGAAACTAGTGAATCTTAAATTATGCTTCAATATTTTGTTACTCGAATTCGGAATGGAACTGAGTTTGGAGGCCTATATAAGCATTAGGAGACTCAATTACTGGATTGAAATTGGGATTAGCTGGTCAATTGGAAGCTGGATTGATTAGTAATTGGTTCAAAATTTGGTTTCGTGAAGAATTGGTTTCAAATTATTAACTGTGTTTTATCATATTAATTTTATCATATTCGTCAATGTTTTTTTAGTTCTTCATTCTGTGTTCAAAGAAGTCTAAATTAACAACTAAGTTTTTTGTATGCAATTTACGATTAATATTAATCTTAAATGATTATTTTAAACCCAGTAGTGGTCAACAAATATTGCCAATTCCTTCTAGTTTTTACAAATTTGTAAACCCACGTCCTATCACAATCCGAGGAGATTAATAGGATGCTGGCCATGATGTAACTTGAAAAGATCAATACTGATAACCTTTAGTTTTGATACTATAGCTTCGGTTTTCGATAGGTGAAATATAAATGTTTCAAACAATTGTACTTTATTCCGTATAAACAGAAAAACTATTTTAAAACTGCTACAACACAGAAAGTTTTATGGATAATAGCACCTTTATATTAGTTCAATAATTTTGTCCAAAAAAAACAATTAATTAATATGTAAATAAATGCAAGATACAACCAAATATCAATGCCAATAATACGATAATTTCCGTTATCTACTAATTAGTTTGCAGATTTTAGCCAGCGGGCATTTCATTTGTGTTGATATTTCAGTACAAAGCTCATTTGCAAAGATAACCTAATTTCCTGGCTAACAATAGCGACAAACTATTTCAAGTTAAATTAACACTGATTTGTTATTGGATTGATAAGTTCCTAAATGATCTCCATTATAGCTTAATGTTTCATTAGTACCATAATTCAAATTATTTTGAAATATAAAAGAATAAAACCTTTGTAATATTTGATTTTTTTCTGGCGTCTATGTGAAATGATTAAAATGTGATTTTAATTTTAATTAAATTGATAAAACAATTTATGTAGTTATTATAAATAAAGTTATTGATTGGTGGTAAATTATTTGAAGATCATTAAATGAATTGCAGCTAGGATACTTTCAACAAGATGGGGTCACTGCATATAGTATAGTGCTTGACAAAGTTTTCATTTATTTCTACATTTCCATGATCGAATAATCAACGAAGGCGTGCATTTTCTGGCAGTATTGCCAGAATAAGTATCCTCCAAAGTGAATAAAATATTTAAACAGTCTGTTCACACAGAAAAAACATACGCTTTTACTAGTCAACATATACATTTAAAGTTTCACTTGATATCGTGTACATATTTTCCTTTTTTTACTCTAGGGACGTAAGTATACGATATTAAGTAATGTTTGAAGTTGTTTTTAAAAAGCAAAACCTGAAATATGTTTGAAATAATAAAATAGGTAGCAGTTCAAACGAAAATGTTTATATAAATAAATTATAATATCTAAAACTTTCACAAAATTTGTAACATATTGAGCTAGCAACTATTTAATTGTAAGTAAGTTAACTCTGTTCATGTTGATTGTGGATTTGTCCAACTACTTTAATAGTAGTTGGAGATGTTCTTTTTACAGCCTACTAGATTCAAGCTTTGCTTATATATTAGTGACGCCACCTGTAGAAAAATGTTGGAAGTAAGACTGAACTGTAAAGAGCACTTTAGAATATTGCAGGTACTCTATATAAAAAGTAACTCATTTTTCTGCTTTCACAATAAAAATACTCTCTTTTTGTGTCATTGAAAGTGGTGAATGATGTTCACTTAATGTAATTAAAATGAAAATTACAGAAGATAAAAAAATAAAGTTTTTATTAGAAATCTTTAATTTTTATCTTCTTTAACCACAGACAGTATCAATATCAGCTGTATTAATATATTCTCTTTCCTATCTACATTTCTGTATATACTTCTTGTTGATTATGAATGAAATACTATATTTATTACCTTAAACTTAAAATTTATAGAAAAATATGACTCATTAGTAAGTTAAATTATTTTTGCAGTTGTTCAGTAGAGATTTGAAAGTTCGCATATTTTTTATTGTTTTGCCAAGAAGACGTCATGGCCGGCGTAAGCTTTTGCGTGGTCGGGTTCAAAAATGCGCTTGACCTAAAAAAACTTAAAATGATGATTTCTTGGAAAACTTACATCCTCCTCTACAAATTATTCTTGTAAGAGAAAGGGCCCTGATTATCAGGAATTATTTATCAGGAGGGCGTCAGAAAATAAAATTTAAAAAAAAAGAAAAAATGCGTCTGACATGACAGAAAATATAGTAAGATAACATTTGGGGGGAGCCTAAAAGTGACCAAAAATCAATTTTCTGCCAATTTGGTCCTCCGGGCAATTATTAACAGAATTTCAAAAAATAAAACAAAATTTTAAAAAAATGAAAAAGAAAAAGAAAAAAATTGGAATTGTAAGGCGAAAATTGGCAGAATGATCAGTTACATGCCCAGAGTGCAATTACATGAGTGCAATTTTAATACCACCGTTTGACACGGGTGAATGATGATTTTTGGGAAAGCTTACATCCTCCGCTACAAATTATTCTTGAAAGAGATAGGGCCCTGATTATCAGGAATGGCGTTGGAGGGCGTCAGAAAATAAAATTTAAAAAAAAGAAAAAATGCGTCTGACACGGCAGAAAATAGTAAGATAACATTTGGGGGGAGCCTAAAAGTGACCAAAAACCAATTTTCTGCCAATTTGCTCTTCCGGGCAATTTTTAACAAAATTTTAAAAAATAAAGCATTTAAAAAAATTTAAAAAAAAGAAAAAAATTGGAATTGTAAGATGAAAATTGGGAAAACGATCAGTTACATGCCCAAGATTAATGTAAAAATAATTTTGTATCTCCAAGGTCACCCATTTTGTTATTACAATTTTTTCAAAATGCAAAACAAAAAATTTCAAAACAAGTCAGCGACTTGGCAGAAAATTGTACCGCTGTCTCCGTGGAGTCTCACAGGTCATGGAAAACCAATTTTCTGCCAAATTGACCGACCGTAGTGCTAGATCTGCCAATCTCAAATTCTAAAATTGGCAGAATTTTTTAATAATTATTTTCGACAATGATAGTTTCGTTGTTTTTCAGGGAACATACTTTGGCACCAAAATTCTCCCCTCCCTGTACCACCCTGTACAATTTAGTGAATTAAGAATAACTTACCAGCTTCTGAAGTATTTTTGTGCTGTTTTTAAAGAAAAATGAGTACATTGGATAATTGTTTTCAATAAATCTAAAATAAAATACTGGCGCTTCAAATTAAAAATTATGTTGATATACTTAATTTATAATCAAATTGAAGCTTTAATAAATTATTTCAATTATTCATCAATATAAAAGTAATTTTTAAGGCCTCCTGGAACCCGAGGTCCCAAGTAGTTTATTTAACTTAATGGTAAATGTGCCCCTGTAGAAAAGAGAGGAAGAGACGAATGTACCGCTGCATACACAGCAAAATACCCAAAATATTCTAGAAGCACGTGAAATATAATCACTAGTACTCCAATGGAGGGCCACGTTGACATTTAGACACCGGGACTCTCCATCTACAAACAGTTTTGTAGCTGCTTCTTACCTCCACCATCAGGACACATGGTTTTCGGAGTCGTAAGATTTGTGCCGCCATTAACAGCCATGATATGACGCGTGTAAGTGGGCTTTGTAGGTCGAGTTCACTTCTTCCCGTAGATCGATTTTGGCAGAAAACTATATTACCACATTCTCCACATCGAGACGAATTATTTGAGCCCAAAATCATCCATTAAGTTTACTTTATGCGATTTTTTTTTGTTTTATTTTTTAAATTCTGTCAAAAATTGCCCCGAGAACCACATTGGCATAAAATTGGTTTTTGGTCACTTTTAGGCCCCCCCAAACGTTATCTTACCAATTTCTGCCATGTCAGGTACATTTTTCTTTTTTTCACATTTTATTTTCTGCCACCCTTCAGCGCCCTTCCTGATGATCAGGACTTTTTCACTTACAAGAATAATTTGTAGAGAAGGATGTAAGCTTTCCAAAAAATCATCATTCACCAGTGTCAAACACTGGTACTAAAATTGCACTCATCTCTGTATAATCTTTTTTTTTTCTAATACCCAAATGGGAAAACGGCTTTTTCTAAATTAAATTTTAGGTATAATTAAATAATTTCTCCAACAAACATTTTTTGACCAAACTGGTGTCATTTTAACGATAATTGTATGCCAATTCTGTAAATCATTTTTGGGGCTAACGTCCAAAGCACCCAAATTTGGTAATCAAACGTAAATAAATGCTTAATCTCCATGGCAATGATAATAATCATATTTATTAAGTTTCTATGATTGCCAAATTGTGTGATTTACAATTACACAATTTAGTTAGGTTAGGTTGAAAAAATTCGAATTTGCTTTGAATAGCGTTTTGGTTAGGTAGTGACGTTTTTGTAGAAGTTATTGTAGAAGGTTGGTAGCCGTCAATTTTGGAGGCTTAGGGTCGTTTGCTCCAAAAATGATTTATATATTCGGAATCAGCATAAAATTTCCGTTAAAATGACACCAATTTAGTCAAAAGAATTTTTGGTGGTGAAATTCTTTAATTATTCAAAATTTTATTATGAAGACAATTATTTTTGGAGAGCCTACAAGGGCCAGTGTTTGTGCATCTTTTTGAAGCACGAGTGTGCATATAATACGTTTTCGTTATTTACATTCGTAAAATGTCATTTAGAAAGTTGTGAATTTGAAAAATTATTTCTCTGGCCTTTTTGCCGGGAACGCGCCGAACCCGCCTCGCGCCGGCCCTGGAAGACATAATTTACTATTGATTGCTTTTATATAGGGTGTACTTTCAGCTAGTAATAAAATTGATATTTACCTCTTTAGCATTCTTACTGTAGTAAACAGAAGTTGTGTTTTAAGTAAAACTAAGGTATGTAAGATTTTATTAAAGATATTCAATCTTTAGGGAGCACCGAAATAAAAACCCAGTTACATTCATAAATAAGTAAGGGTTACTACTTTTCATGTATTAGTAAGGAAATTATAAGGATCTTAAAAATAGTCCATTTTTAGTAAATCTTAACGTGGTCCTGATCAAAGAAAGTAATAAAACAGATACAATAAACGTGTCAATGTTTAATTGTTAAGAACACATATATGTATGTACCACGGTGAATAGTTTATTAATTTTTTATTAGTTTGTTAGCCCGCAAGATTTTAAATAGAAATTGTTTAGCAAGAGCAAAGCGGAGTACTGGTCTCTACCTTTACTACCCTGTAAAAAACAAATTGGATTGAACCAGGTTCGGTAGGTAAACTCACGGCAAGCTCAAGTCACTTCGACGTTCAACACAATTCTCACTGGCAAGCATGGCAAACCGATAGATAACGCGATTCTCTTTTGTTCTTCTTCGTCTTCTGCGTGTCATGATCTGTTGCAAAGTATTGTCATTTCTCTCTTATACTTGTGTTGTGCCTGTTCAGTGATCACAAGTATAGGTAACCTACAGCTTAAGGTGGACTCCGAACCACTCTAAGTACATAGTACTACTTAATTTTTTTATTAATTTTAGGGAGATTTCTTGGGAAAAATATACCTTGGTGGTTTACCATTACCTTCCGATGAAGATTCGATTTTTAAAACGCTGGTGAAACACTGGTTTCTTGGTCGGTAGTTCTACACGCAACTAACCGAGCCACAATCGCTCTCTTGTCTTTTGTTACTTGTCGAAAATGTATTACTACTGTAAGATGCAGCACCAAGTGGGGCACCATACTCTGCCAAGTAGGTTTCCATAGCCTATGCAGTTTCCGAGCTGTAGCAATTTTAAGGTTAAATTAGGTTCCTCTCTACCTACGTCACTGTACGTCGGAGAAAAATAACTTTGACGCCTCTGTGAACATGCCTGCTGTTCCTAAACGGAATTTCGTAGCGATATCTTGCAAGAATTCAGCATACGTCCGACGTTTATAAAATAAAATATAATGTTACGTAAATATTAAGTTGATGACTGACCCTATCGCTATAACGTCAGTTTTCAATCTTTCGGTGCACAAGGTGACAACTACCTTATTTAGCACCATACACTGAAAAACGTTCGAAGCCTGAGCCAGTGTTGTCTAGATATAAGCAAAAAAAAGCCAAAATTTTGACTGTGACCATCTTGTGCTTCGAATCTATGTAGACTGTAAATCTGTTGACCTAAGCTTTGAATCCGTATAGACTCGTCCGATAGGCTGTTCCAGATGGGAGAATGTCCGGTGAGATTATTATTATTTTACCTTTGTGTAATTTTTTTGTCTGATTTAAATACAAAGTATAATGACATCAGAAGCTTTAGACTTCTTAAGTTTAAGTTGGTCGATTGCTTAATTAACATATCTGTAGCCGCCAGAGAACTTGTTTAAAGTGTCTATCTTTAGAAAACTTTTTCAAACTGTCAAAGATGGCTACGACAGCAAACCTCAAGCTCAGGCGACAGGGGAAAGCTTTTGGAGATTTTAACTTTCATGCTAAAGAATGCCTTTCTTGAAGAAGTCAGAAAAAGAACAGAACGGATGCAAAGAGATCAATCAGTTGATAACTCTCATAAGCATTAAAAAATGTACTCTAGAATGTTCAAGTAGAATTCCCTCAGAATGATTGTGTGTAATAGTTCTTTCGAGGAAGATGTTACATCGTGATCTGTCTGATGGTAATGATAACAACCGCATCCTATGCGGTGACGAAAGCCGCACAAACAAAAGATGCACTTTGTGCTCAGTATAACATGTAAGACTGCCGACAGTTCAAATGGGAAAATTGTTTTTCCTATGTTGAGCCGAAGTATGCATTTAAAAAAAGTTTTTCTTAAAAAAAAGCCCAATGATGCAACAGGACGGTTCCAAATACAAGAAAATCAGCAAAAATATATTTCCGCCGTCTCTGATTTCTTCAGAACCTGCATATCGGGTTTTTTTAAATTTTGGTGTCCTTATATTCAGAAACGATGCAGCACCACAACATTTTTTAATTTATACTCTCATTTAATAATTTATAATAGCTCTCATTTTACTTGTAAGATCGGAGTAATACTAGGTCAAAGCTCACGAATGATTTAGCGAAACATAGGTTTACTTCATGAGACCGAATGCGTTTAAAAGTGGAAAAAGCGCAGAATTCCTATTTAAAGTTTACTTTGCATGAGCACATTAAACTACTCTTTGGAAAATTTGACGGCTTTTAGGTTTCATTCTTCAGTTATCTATATTAATGATGGCATTGCAAGAAATTAATCAATGGATTCTACAGAAATGTATGCAAGTTTTATTGTATTTTAAGCGTCGCCGTCGGGGAAACTTTTTCTATAAAAAGAGCTTTTTTGGTAGGTACTTTCCTTCTTGTATACAAAAAGGTTTGACATCAACTTCACATCTGTTTGACTTAAAGCGGGAGGCGCGGTAGAACTGTTTCGCTCTACATTTTCCCTAATTAAAAATTGAAGGCCATCAGAATAACTAAAGTTTCGTTATTTACCTAAGCTTGCTAGATAATTCTGTTTTATTAATTGGAGAACCAGAAATCAAAGCCTACTAGTCGTAAATAATTTTTCACCGTTTTCTCAAAAATCTTCTTATGTAAGAATATGAATATTTATTATAGTTGAAAAGAGAACAGAATATTCTATCGATCTATGATTTAAAAAAATTATTACTATTTTTAAAAATTAGTATCTGCAAATGGTATGGTGTACGTTTGTAGTGCATAGAGTATAAGCATATTTGTTCTACAGTGGATTCTGTTAAATGTTCCCTAAATCTACGATTATATCTAGTTATAATCTAGTTATAAAATCAGAAAAACGGTATAAAAATTTTGTTTATTGTTTCCAACCTTAGTTTGTGGAACTCCATAATCATGAAATAAATAAAGATTATTAAAAGTTTCACAGTTTTATTAAAATACAACCTGACAATATTCTTTCGACAGCTATGCTGTCATTATCAAAGGTAATATAATTATAAACAAACACGTCGCTAAGGTAGATACAAAAATAGGTAACTAGATAAAATAATAATAATAATCAGAATTAAATATCTAATACTTCCAGTAACGGAGAATTACTGAGCTCAAGTTGTTCATTCATTAAAGGTACCCTGAGTTTGTGTTTGTATGTCTCAAAGGCTTCTCAAATGTCTAATTTGCGTTTGTTATTACAAAAATGTAGGAATTTAATATTATTTTGAGGAGTCATTGTGTGATTTTGTTCTAAAAGGTGTTTGGCGTAATTCGATTTTTCAGGATGTTTATTTTTGTAATGACGTACTTGTTCTTTATATCTTATGTCAAAATTTCGAAGTGTTTGTCCAATATATACCGAACTACAAAAAGAACAATTTAAACGGTAAATGCCCGATTTCATGATATCATTAAAGAAAAGCATCTTCAGCAAAAGCGTCTTTAGCATTAAAGAAAAATGAAAAAGTGTTAGTTGGTTTTAAATGTTATTTTATAATTGTTGGTTTTTCTTAGTATATGTGCAGTTTTTTCTGATATTTTGCCAAAATATGGTATAGATATGTAATTTGTGTCTTCTGTTTGATTGTCAATGGGATATATTCTTTTGATAGCTAACCTATAATCTTTTTGTTTAATTAAAGTGTCAATCATGTTCCGATTGTAATGATTTGCATGTGCTAGTTGTTTAATGGTTGATATCTCTTTGCTAAAATCTGATTTTGTTAGTGGAATAGTTAAAGCTCTGTGTACTAATGATCTGTAGGCTGCTATTTTATGTGTGTTATGGTGACAAGATTCATTTGGTATTGTTATGTCTGTTTGTGTTGGTTTTCTGTATATGGAAAATTCAAATAGATTGTCTGCGTTAATCTTGATATTTAAGTCTAGAAAGTTTATAAGTTTTGTTCTGTTTCTAGTGTAAATTTTATATTAGGGTGGATACTGTTTATAAGAATTAAAAATTCATTGATAACCTCAAAAGAACTGTCAAAACAAGCTAAAATGTCATCAACATAACGAAACCAGAAGATAATGTGTTTAGAGAGGTTTAATTCAAATATTCGGTCTTCAAACTTGTCCATAAATATGTTAGCTAATAGAGGACTTAGACAATTACTCAGAAACTGGTTATTGTATTATAATATTTATATTCAACATACACATAAAACAAACAATGGGCGAGCACGATTTAACACACGTCTGCACGATCAGGTGGTACACGCGCTACTAATGTTTTCCTCCGCACTTTGCAAACAAATTAATGGTTAAATAGTCATATGTTTAACTAGTAAAAAGTGTGACGTAAAATACAAATCACATTATTAATGTCGCATATACAGTGAGGATTTTATTTCACTGAACATCAGCACTATTAACCCTATGTTCAATTTTAAAAGATCCATCTCAACGCATTGCAAGCAATTACAACATATCCAGTCAACCTCTGATAAAACAACTGCCATTAATAAAATTAAAAAGTGTCAAAACTGATTTATTTCAGTCGCACACTTGCCTCACACTGTTATTGCAATTGAACCAGCGTACAATGGTAATTTTTTCATCTCGTAAACACATGCTGCAAACCACAAGTGCAAAAACCTTGAAATAAATCAGTTGTGACACTTTTAATGACATTAACCTGGACATTAATGGCAACCGTTTTCAGAGATTGCTTAGATGTTGTAGATAATTGCTTGCAATGCGTTGACATGGATCTCTTAAAATTAAACATAGGGTTAATAGTGCTTATGTTCAGTGAAATAAAATCCTCACTGTATGTAAATCTGAAGACACCAGATTTTACATTAATTATTTCATATCGAAAATATATAGCAAATGTTATATCACCAAATTTACATGTGGGGTATGTAAATGTGTTTATATAACTCATTTTACTTGATTCTTATATAGCAGACAAGTAAATGTCACAGTTTTGTTTACTGGGATTATGCATCTGTTTAGAGAATATTAAAATAATTACTTCATGAAATTCCATCTTTACAAAGTTGATTTGGTATGCGACAGGTAACCTTTATTGGAACTTAGATTAACATTAGTCTCCAGGAACCGATAGCTAGCTGGCAAAGACTTACCATTGTTCAATATGGCAATTATATACTTGTACTCGATTAATGTGAATATCGGAGGATCAGTGTAACGAGCTGAAATAAGCATTTTTAATATATATTGTAGATTACCTACGTATTATGTAGTTGGGGTTCATTTCTACCATGTTCTGGATCCTATCTTCATGTGACAAAAAGAGCTCCCATCTTCACGACTGCAAGCTAAATAGAAAGGGTCTTTTTACGCTGTACCACATCGAATTCTAAAATCCAATATTCTGCACATGCGCACCTACTATTACTGCCTACTAATTAAAAATACTTAAAATTACAGATGTTTTCACTGGTGATCATATGGGATCACATTCTGCCATGGTACACATGTTGAGTTAGTGATGTGTCTTTTTACTTTTTTTGTTTTAATATTTTGTTTAATTTTGAATCACATTTGTTACGCTGTTTCTGTTGTTTCTATGTGGAAATCGCGTTTTATCTATTTTCTCCTTAAGAAGCCGCATACAATTAAAGACGAAACGTTCAGTTCTTCTATTGTGCTCAATATAGCACGGCCAAATCCGAAAGTTTGCTGGTCTATCTGCTCAATTTGCTTTTTAAGGCCTATAGCGGTGCAGATGTTGTAACGTCCTCTGTTGTTCGCAACAGATGCAATTACTGTAAGTAATTTGTTAGCTAGATTTTGATAATTGATATTTCCTGTTTTGAACTTGACTGTACACTTGAAGCGTGTATTGTGACTTGATCACAATAGCGACCATTGTTCCTTCGCCTAATATTTTGCAAAAAGAGGTTAGTGTGATCTTTAATGCTCATATAATTTTTCATTGTTAAAGTTTGTTGATAAGAATGTGGATATTAATGACAATAACATAACTGCACATGGAAACTGTAGTTACTTTCTGCCATAACATTATTTTAAAATAACTTTAGAATGTATTATGAAGATGACTTAGCATCGTTAGGAAAAACCTAGAATCACCCAAAACCAATTTGGAAAGTAGAAACAAAAACGTTGTGATTTACTATTCAACTACTGAAACACACAAAGTAATTAATAGAAAATTTGATTTATTTGCAATTAAGGAATTTTGAGGTATTTACTGTTAACTTAAAATAACCAAGACAGAAAAACGTTAAAAGAATTGAAAACTGTAAATGTTAACATTACAGATTTAAGCTACTGAGAGAATAGCCTTCATCTTATTTAGTATAAACACTAATACTACTCTTTACTTTCTTTCTTCTGTTCGATATTTAATTTTAAAAAACAACTCAAAACTTACATGTATTTCTTTTTGGATTATTTTAGATCTATTTAAGTGTTAACTTTTATTGATATCATTTATGTACATAAATTGAATCCAGTGGCGCCCAGAATCATAACCCATGTAAATTACGTCAGATCCTTAAAACCAGATCCTTACATAATTAGATTAAATGTATTTTCTTGGCTCTAATGTTTATTTAATGTCATACTAGGAGTGGCATGGTGTTTTTTTCCTCGCTTACGGTATGTCTTCCTATGCGGATCCATGGACACTGCAGCTTAAAGCTTATTGTGGTTACCCTAATTGCCTGATCACAACCAATCTGTAATTGTCGTCCCTTGAATCAATATATACAAGTCCTTTACAGGGTGTGTTAGAAAATCTTTCGGTTCCAAGATTGAGTTCCCGAATATGTTTTGCCTTTTTCTACACAGCGCATCGCATCTGCATAGAATATGTCGGCTGTTTCTGGTTCCATATTGCAGAGTCTGCATGTAAGGTCGCCATTGAATTTGCCAATTCTCCTCAGGTGTTCTTTCACAGTTACATGCCCTGTGAGAAAGCCTGTGGTTAACTTGAGTTGAGACCTACTTTGATTAAGTAGTTCTTCAGCTCTTTTCTTGCTTGGTCTCTTATTAAAGGTTTTGCTATACTCATGCCCTGGTCGATTTCTCCAGTAAATTTCAAGTTGGGTGCGTGTTCTTTGCCTAGTGAAGTTTCGAACCACGCTACGCGAAATTTCTAGGTTAGGTTCTGGGCCAATATAGGCCTCATCAGATCCCTGCCTGGCCAATTCATCGGCTTTTTTATTACCGTAAATGCCATAATGACCAGGCACCCACAACAGTTTAACTGTGTTATGTTCTGCAAGCACATTGAGTTCGTTAATACATTCCCATACCAGTCTTGATGAAGCTTTAGAGTTTGATATGGCCTTTAAAGCAGTCTGGCTGTCCGATAATATATAGATCCGCTTATTTCTGTAAGCCCTCTTTCTGTTTTCACACGCACATTGCAGGATGGCGTATATTTCTGCCTGAAAGACAGAGGCGTATTGTCCCAGGGAGAATTTCAGCTCCGTCCTTGTGGTCTCGCTACCTGCTCCGGTACCCGCCTCGATTTTAGATCCGTCCGTGTACCAGATTACACCTCCAGACGGGATTGTCTGTTTGGATATTTCACTCTCCTCTCGATCCTGTATAATCATTTCGAAGGGAGGGTTATCACAGATTTTTGGAGTCATCTGGTCCGTCCTCATCTCAAGCAGAGGACCTCTAGACTACCAATATTCTTAGAATGCTTTGAACCCAAATGTATCTTGTACAGTGTGTGACCTATAGAAACCCATTCTTTCCTCTCCCTGGATTACTAAGTGAAAGGGGGAAGGTCTAGAAGAGTCTCCATTGTAGCAGTGGGCGTGGTTCTCATAGCTCCTGTAATTCCCAAACAGGCAAGTCTTTGTACCTTACCTAGTTTGAGTTTGGTGGTTTCTTGTATGACTTTGGGCCACCAGACCAAAGCTGAATATGTAAGAGAAGTTGTATAACCAATACACCATTCCTGGTCTCAACCCCCACGACTTGTCATACATACGTCTGACAACTGCTAAGGTTGTTACCGATTTGTTGACTACTTTTTCAATATGTCGGTTCCAGGTAAGTTTAGAATCTAGTTTTCTCCTACGCGTGAAAGGTACGATCGTGGTTTTTCCGGGACTGACTCTAAGGCCTTCCTTTTCGGCCCATTTACTTACCACGTTCAGGGCCCTCTACATACGCTCCGTGATCGTGCTTGCAAATTTCCCTTCTACCAGTATGACTAGGTGATCGGCATACCCTAAGGGAGAAAATCCTTCGTCTTTTAGTTTCCTCATTAGCCCATCCATTACCAGGTTCCACAATAGGGAAGAGAGTACTCCCCCCTGGGGACAGCCAGCTATACCTGGACCATTAAGGTTTCGTCACTTATAGTCGAATACACCATCCTTCCTTTGAGCATACGTTGAGTCTATCCACCTGCAGCAAGTCTCCTCTAGCCTGAGGCCTCTTAGGGCCATGGTTATGGAGTTAAAGGATGTATTGTCAAAAGCCCCTTCTATGTGCAAAAAGGCACCCAGAAGGATTTCTTTGTTATCCAGAGTCTTCTCCACTCTCCATGTAAGGCAGTGGAGTGCTGTTTCTGTCTAGTATCCTGCTTGGTAGACAAACTGGTTCTTATACAACGGGTGGTGTAGCAGCATGTCCCCCCTAATATGCCTGTCAAGCAGTTTTTCCAATGTCTTCAGCAGAAAAGACAGACTAATTGGTTTATCTGTGAGTATTGGGCCCGACCGGGCTTAGGTATAAATACCACTTTGGTCAGTCTCTAAATCTTTGGCAAGTAGCTCATGGTCTTAATTTATAAATGCTTATTTTCTTATGTTAATAACACTATTAAATAATTGATGAAATTTTGATACGATAGTGCTTTGTTATTGTATTATTTAATGATTAAATCAATTAACTTTTAGTGCTATTACAATTTCACAATACTTTACTAAGACTAAAATTGATTTTGTACTAGACCAAAAAATGATGAAGCTGCGTTTTACTGTATTTCTAAGTCTTGTAATGGCTTATGTAAGTAAATGTGTTTTCCTGTTATTTTTTATACTTTTAAGTATAAAAGCTAAAAATAGCTAAAGTTATCATTCGATACATGAAATAATTGTAGAGCATAGAAGTAGCGGGAGATGTAGAAAAACTAAAGAAACAGTTGGGTATTGTCATCAACGGTGCAATTGAGATGCAAAAAGTAATAATGTATAATTCAAGTCAAAACATAATTTAACAGATTGTTTTAGCTTTTACATAAAGTTGAGAGTAGTTCAAAAAATGACACTGGGGCTAATGATGAACTTAAGCCTGAAGCTCGGAAACCTAAGAAAGGTTATTTAATGCCAGATACAAAGGTACCTGACTATTAAGATATACATATTTTGGTTCTTCTGTATAATGAATAAAATAGGTCCAATGACTATATTAAATACGTTTTTCTGATTTACGTTACTGATAATCTTATTTGTACAACTAATAGTACTAATATGGTATTGGTTTGGAACTAACCTGCTTACTGTACGTGCTGTGCTCATTGTAATTATAAACGTATCAGTTTCTTAACAAAACATTAACTAAAATCATAAGTATCTTGAGCAGCCGAATCCTAAAAGATGCTATAAATTATGTTTAAAATCACTTTTTCGAAACATCTTTAATCTATGTCGAAACATCTGTAATGTCCGAAGAGATAGCTAGCCCAGAAAGGGTTGATGGTCGTCGAGTTTGTAAACTACCACAGAAACACAAGTTGTTTAGGTATCGCCATAAAACAAAAAATATATAAGGTACTACTGGCTCAACCGTTAAACAACAAATATTTTATTTCATACTGTGTCACATTTGTCAGTTTTACGTCAAACTTTTTAGTCCAGAACATGCGATTTTACGGTCTAGTATGCTTGTAAAAAATTTTATTTCCCCCTTCTATGTAAATGCCACTTTACAGGCCTTTATGTAACTAAGTAAATGAGTAATTACAGCCACAGCCCTGTAAAATTTTACGGGCTCCTAAAAGAGAATTTTACAATGCTCATCAACAAGAAGCTATGGCAACTAATACTTATGTTGCTTAACCACAACACCATGGCAACGCCTAGCTATAAATTGTGCTACCGCCTTTGATTCCAAAATGTCTTTTTATAAAAAATATACAATTCATACAAAAATGCTGGTGAAGGTGGAAATAAAAGTTTGTACGCGACACACTTTGCAATTAATCGTTACTGGGCTCGCTGGATTCAACTTTTCAAACTTTTCAACTCGCCCGTAAAGATTGATTTGTAAAGATTGATTTACAAATCTTGGCACGTAAATAACTATTACAGGACTTGTGACTGTAAAAAATTTTACCGGACGCAAATACAATCAATCAAGTGGACAATGGTTTAGTACGTAATCAGTTACCATGGAAACTCGTTCTTCATAGATGTCCATATTTTGCATTCGGGAATTTATTTTATATAATTTTTTTTAAATTAAACCAATATTCCAATAATTGCAGTATGAAATAAAACGCATTACGTCATACGTCCTGGAAATGGTCTTACAGTCTCGTTTCGATGTTCCGGACTCGGCTCCTTCGTCGCCTAGTCCGTAACATCTTACTCGATTGTAAAATTCCATTTCCAGGACTTATAACGTAAATTACTATTAACGGCTTCACACGCCGGAGCCAGTCGGTTGATAAATGCTAAATAATACTTCAAAATTCGCAAATACTACTTACCATAACCATTGCTTAGCTTATAACGAAACCAGGTAAGAAATAGTAATAATAATAATCTGTAGAGACACCCATTTACATACATAAGTAAATAAGCAAGTACAACAACACATTTAATAAAAGCTTCCAGATTTATGTTTACATGAAACACATACATATGATGACACATGAAAAACACGAATTAATGCGTAAAATACTTCAATAAAAGTAATTACGTAAATTAATAAACTACATTTGCAATTTTCTAAATAGGGCTCTTTAGATATTGAATTCTTTTACAATTTATAAAAGGTATTGTATTCAAATTCAGAACTTGTCAATGGTGATAATTTAGAGTTTGTCCGAAAGCAGACCAAGGCACACTGAGAGAAATATCTGTAACTATATTATAGTAAACCGATTTTTTGTTGTTCTACAATAATTTTAGCAGAGTTAGCTAAAAATCTAGATCAGAATAAATAAACGATTTGTTAAGTGAACTATTTGTTTATGGTCAATCGGTCTTTGACAGATCTTACTCGGCTTCTAGTAAAATCAACCATTAGTATGGGTAAAGTCAGCTTAACAAGGATTATACGTTAGTTGGGTTAAATCTACACGTACAGTTGGCTATTTCAGCTTATAACTTAGGCTAAAATAGCTTAGAACATTGATTTAATCGACTATATAAATAGGTAAAAGGAACCAAACCTAACGGTTAAAACTTTTACCATTCGAAATAGTAGTTTTCACTTTGTAACAAGTTGTATTTTGCATAATGATGTTGTCATACATACGTAGATAAACAAAAGTAGCTTTGTTATTTGATATTCATAGCATTTATCAATCACGTTAGTCACGTATAATATGCATTTATGTTTTGATAAAACGTCTGTGGAATTAAATTTTATTTTCGAGTTTTAAATAAACAGCTTATTTGTGAAGTTGCTTTTGTAACCATTCCTATTAAAAATGCTATATCAGCTTTAGTCTGCGAAAATTAAAAGACATTTTATATTATGTCTTTTAAACGCGAGTTCAGTTTACTAAGTGCTGTTACAAGTGAACGAAGTTTTTTACAACGTGCCTTAATTATGATTCGGTAGCGATGGTTTATTGGCAGAGGGGCTTTAGGAGTACATAGACACCTTTAAAGGTAAGTTACTTTATTTGTTCATGATACCACTAATATTCAACTGCCTTACAATGACAAGAAAAAAAATTAAAAATTCGATATCTGACAGTGAATCGGGTCTTTAAGCATAATTTAATTATGTATTTATGTACTTTAATAAACTTGTTCCACAGTCATTAACGCGTAAAATCTTGTTACTATTTCGGCTTTCAAGTCTCAGCGAATTCATAAATTTTTAAAGAGCAAACCCATCGAAATATTGATTCTTCGGAATTATCTTGTATTTGTTTTTAAGCATAATTTTAACGTATTTCATTCTTTATAAGTTGAACTTCTCACTACTTCATCGTTATTGAAAATTAATTATGCCGTCTATTGTTACTAGAGAAATGCCTGACAGCAGATATCTCCCGAGATTTAATACAGGTTGCAGGAGACCGCTCTGTTTTTATGTTTAACCTATAGCAGTGGAAATCTACATTCCAAGGGACAGCAATAAGGAATGAAATAAATCAAGATTATTAAAAGTTTCACAGTTTTATTAAAATACAACCTGACAATATTGTTTCGACAGCTACGCTGTCATTATCAAAGGTAATATAATTATAAACAAACACGTCGCTAAGGTAGATACAAAAATAGGTAACTAGATAAAATAATAATAATAATCAGCATTAAATATCTAATACTTCCAGTAAGGGAGAATTACTGAGCTCAAGTTGTTCATTCCGTTAGAGTTAAAAGTTTTAATTACCGTTGCATTTTGTATTGTTAAAATTGTCGTTTGTCGTTCCTGTTCTTGTTTGAGTTTGAGTTTAGTTGCGTTCCGATTTTATTCGTATTTTTAAAAAAATGTTTACGAACAATGAGTATGCGGACATGCATCTGATTCTTGGGGAGTGTCGAAACAATGCCACCGCTGCTGCTAGACTCTACAGTGAAAGGTATCCCCTGAGAAATCATCCTAGCAAAAATGTTTTTGGAAGGCTAGAGCAAAGAATACGAGAAACGTGAAGCGTAGCACCACTGGGTGGATTTTATCGAGACAGGGGTCGTCCAAGGACTGCAAGGACACCACAAATGGAAGAGGCTGTTTTGGAATTGGTAGAAGAAGACCCAACATTGTCTACGAATTCAATCGCTGCTGTGCTTGATACGTCATCCAGTTTAGTTGGAAGAATTATTCATGACGAACACCTTCATCCATACTCATACACAAAAGTCCAAGCTTTACTCCCTACGGACTTCCCAATTCGTATGGATTATTGTGAATGGTTTTTGCAACAGCTACAAGAAAATCCACAGTTTGGTAGAAATATCTTGTGGACTGACGAAGCCAATTTTTCCAGAGATAAATTTTCGAATACACGAAATTCTCATTACTATGCATTTGAAAACCCACATGTGTTTCGAACAAGTAACCACCAGTTTAAATTTAGTGTAAATGTTTGGGCTGGAATTATCGGAAACCGTTTGCTTGGGCCAGTGATTATTCCTGATCGCCTCGCTGGAGATGATTTTCTGCAATTTTTAGAAAATTAATTTCAGGATCTTATTGACGAGCTACCTCTAGCTGTATTCAATAATATGTGGTTGCAGATGGATGGCGCCCCACCCCACTATGCAGCACCTGTTAGGAATTGGGTAAATGCAAATTTTTATGAAAGATGGATAGGTAGAGGAGCGCCGTTTAGATGGCCACCGAGGTCTCCCGATCTCACACCGTTGGACTTCTTCTTTTGTGGTCATATTAAATCTCAAGTGTACAGAACACCAGTCTTAAATCGAGATGATTTGATACACAGAATATTCCAAGCCGCGGATTCTGTTCACGAGGAAATGCTTGAGAGAGTACAAGCGAATATCATTCGACGAGTTGAACTATGCAGAAATCAGCATGGGGAAAACTTTGAGCAGTTACTCTAAGTTTATAAAAAACGACTTAGTAAATAGGAAATTTGTAGCTGCTCCTTTCCTAAATGGAAAAATATTTAGAAGAGTACAAAATCTTGAAGATTTATTTCAATGTTATCGTAATTTTAATGTTCACAGTTTATTGAGAAAAGCTGTAAGCTGTACGCCGATTGTTCTAGCGGTTAACGCATCAAATTCGTAATCAGAAATCGCGGATTCAAGCCCCATCTTGTATACTATTTTTTTAATTGTATTGCTTACTAATTATTCTTTTTAGTATATTATTAGATTATTACAACTATTATTAGGTTTTTAATTATTAGATATTTTTGTTACGGGGGGTTTACCGATACCTTTTGTACAATTTTAATTATCTATCAGAAAAGCAAATGAAGAAAGGGCATAAAACTAATAATGGTTGTAATAAAGTTCTAAAAAGAATAATTAGTAAGCAATACAATTAAACAAAGTATACGAAGATGGGGCTTAAACCCGCGATTTCTGATTACGAATCTGATGCGTTAACCGCTAGACCAATCGGCGTACAGCTTCCAACTTTTTTTTATAGCTTATTACCAAAAGCAATAAATCAATAAGCTTTTTAAGTATTTTCCTAAATAGTTTTTGGTTTTCTTCATAAAGTTTAATATGTTTTTGACGTAAAATAAATTCTTCTTACGATTGATATCAGAATTTCTACTTACATTTGCAATGGTACAAATTGAATTTCCTATATTCTCGTTTACAAAAAACAGACTGTAGAAGTATCTAATACAAGAAACATTGCTTTGCGGGACAATATGGTTATATCGCGGGACGGGAGCGTTAAACGCGGGACAATCCCCCAGAATCCGGGACGTTTGGCATCCCTGGTCATGACTGCTATCATATGTAGCTGATTCCACCTTTGAAAGATGCTGACTTAACTTGACATATAGGTGTTTTTACTGTCCAATATTATTACATCAGCCAGAAAATCCAAGCTAATGCAACTACATCGTGAGTTGCTTTTACTAGTCTACTCTGGTTGATTTAACTATATGAGCTTCATTTCTAACTGTCATTTCGTATATCTAACTATACTATTAAGACTATTTCAACTGTATGCAATGATGAAACAACCTAACACGGTATGGTAAATCTAACTATTTACCGATTGCTTCTACCATATGGGAGTGTGATTGATTTAACCTTATTGGGTAAATTTAACCAAAAACATTTTACTAAAATCATATAGTTCGTGTTACCCACAAGTATTGTTGTCACTTTTTGTACCATATTTTCGGGTTGCTGCAACTCATTTTTGGTTAATTTAACCTGAACATTTTTTTCAGTGCATTGTATGTGATATCATAAGGTTGGAAAGGTAGTGGCCCTGAGGATACAGTTGTGGCATTGACATGTTTGGGTATTGGTAATAAGAGATATGATTATAAATACTCCATCGCTGTTGAACGATTAGAAATTAACCCTCGGAAGACAAAGTGTTGGTTATCTACAAGTGGCCGGACTGGGGTACATTTTATACCCCAACATAATTTTACTCACAAGTTTTATCTTTTTGAACGAATAATTTCATAACATAAATCTATTTATTTTCATATCACAAAAATTTAAAAAAATAAACATAATAGCAACACTAGAGTCAATTGTTGCTACCGCTGCAATTCCTAGTCATTCCCTTTGTTTTTACATTTGGTGCACGAAACTTCCCTTATCTTCTTTTTTTTTTCTTTCTTATTTCTTATTTTATTTGTTTTATTTCTTATCAAATTTGATTAATCGATTTACTAAACTGGGAATGAATTTTCAACAATTCACTTATCTTTAGCCTATTTTTTAGTTTAATTTTAAATTAAAAAATTAAATAAGAATTAATCACAACAAATAATGTAACAAGCACTTCTCGACACAATGTAAAAACTTAAGACATGAAAATAATGCGCAATTAAAGTTAGTAGTTAGGCAACACCGATTCTAGCTCAAAATCCCATGTTATTTTAAAGGGGCCTCAAAGTTATCGAAAACACCACAAATCCAAGATGGCGACCGCGCCTACTGCTTCTGATTGGCTATCCCTACTCCTGTAGCTCCTCCCCTTGCTTCTGATTGGTCGACGCCATCTTGGACGATGCGCCTGCTGTTCTCTGATTGCACGAGTGCCATTTTTGGATGAACGCCTGCTGTTCTCTGATTGGACTAGCGCCATTTTGAAATACACGCCTGCTGTTCTCTGATTCGACGAGGACCATTTTTGAACTTTGGGCACCATTTTACCACGCCAACCATGAAGGGAAACTGTATGACCTGCAGACTGTGTACTACTACTAGAGGGCGTCATGAAGAAAGGGTGCCAAGGTTTATCATTTTATATTAATAAATTTTACTGATTTCTTAAAATAATTATCGTCATTAATACTTTAATTACATATAATAATTTAAGATAATTAATTCAGCATTAAAATTTTAAATTGTTTATATTATTAACAACATGAAAAGTGTTAAAAAAAATTTCGAATCAATTCTCAGATAGATTAGCATTTACCTGTAGAATCTGCCTGTCAGAACAAGATATCATTAGGTAGATCATTAACGCAGTTGTATATCTAGCATACCATAATATTATAACAACCTTTTTAATAAATATCACAACATGGGATATATGTATTCAAATATGGTTTCCCTTACTGATGAGTCTAGGTGACGATGAAACTATTAAAACAATCCGATTAATTTATATATATTTTAAAGTATGTTTGCAGTTAGAGTCTAATAATTATATGCTAGGATAATCTAATTTTAATACATATCAACTCGTGTTTATTAAAATCGTTTTTATTAAAATTTATTAAAAATCGCCATAATAATTCTTCCATAATATCTTCTTGTCTATAATAAAACCGTTTAGAGATTTTAACATATCCAGTAATTAAGCGCGCAGCTGCTTAGTTTACTTATATCTACGCTAATCAGTTATTTTTTCTATCTTAGTCTAAATGTAACGTTGAAGAAATAAAAATGTATTTAAACAAAGTTTTAGTTTTACAACTGTTCCGCAGATCAGCCGATAAATATTATAAAAAGAAGACATGATTTACGTTTTTAAAAAAGGGACGACAAAGAATTTCAACCCTAATAAACGAAACTGTTTCCAAATATGTACTTGTTAAAAAAATATATCGCAGTTCGAAAATAAATTATAAGATAGCTTCAAGTGATCAATTGTCATGTAGCTAAAGAAAATATTTGTAGATTCAATTAAAATGCCTAAAACCTAAAATTTAAGGCTTTAATATTATTGTTTATTGTATATTTTATATCAATAAATGCGAAACTCCGTGTAATGCCATGTAATAATAATGCAACAATGTAACATAACTGTATACATAAAATAAACTTGATGTTGATGAAATAAATAATAGAAACAAAATTTAATTTATGATTTGATTTATTGAAATTTCCTTATTCTTATAACAAATAAGTTTTTACTAATAATATTTAGTTATTACTAGTTAGTTAATAGTATATTATATACATATTTGTTGCATTTTTTGTCGAAACCCATGCATTTTTTGTCAAATTTCGTTGCATTTAAATGTGCATATGTTTTCTTTTTGCCTTGCATTTTTCCGCTCTTTAGTAATGTGTATTGTGGTGACAAGATTCACTTGGTATTGTTATGTCTGTTTGTGTTGGTGAATATTTCACCATTTACAACATAATCATGAATAAAGTGGTTGGTGTATTTCTGCATACGAAACAATGGAACATTTATTTACGTTTAAATTTAGGCGATTAGCTTTACACCAATCACATAGAAAGTTAATGTTAGACTGCAAATATAAGCAATCATTGATATCTCGTACTTGATGATATATTTTTCAATCGTCAGCAAATAATAGTTTCTCGCAGTGTATAGATTGATGATGATGATGAATACCACGTAGACACGTCCATTCGTGACGGGTATCTTGGAATACGTTCTGCTTGGTTCGGACATCTTGTATCCCTACCCTCTGGCGTTTAATGTCATACGTACCTTGCTATCTCTCTCTCTCTCTCTCTCTCTCTCTCTCTCTTTCTCGCTCTCGCTCTCTCCTTCTCACTCTCTCCTTATCATCTATTAGAGAGGACGCATTAAAGAGCCTTCTCTCTCTCTCAATGTCTCCCCTCTCACTCTCTTGCTCTTTCGTTCTCTCCTTATCACCTATTAGAGGACGCATTAAAGAACCTTCTCTCCCTCTCTCACTCTCTCTCCCTTCATCCTAATGCTAGTAAATGAAACAGTAATGGATAGAAGGAACCGTTACGTCTACTGTTCTGGGACTGGTTCTGACGGTTTTGTTATTCAAAAAGGCGTAAAAGCATACGATGTTTACTAAATTAAATGCGGGCTGATTACGAGAAGTCTCAGTACCGTCTACGATTATGTCCGAGAACATCCGACGAGCTGTATAAATCTCATGACGTATTGAAATATGTACATCATAGCGCTATGAAGATCTCAGCTATAAATACTGTGTATTCTGTTCATGCGTGACAGTTATTTGTCATACGTCATCATGAACACAATAGACCTCTTCGGTAGAGCTATGATGAGTATGACAGATGAAGCAATGGCTGCAACAAAACGTGGACCGAGAGGTTATGGTTTCAAATTAACACCAGAGGGTAATTTCGATGTTGAGAATCGACGTATAACTAATGTAGGCGCTCCTATCAACGATAACGATCTTGTCACGAAGCGTTCTGTACTAATGTTGTCAGATAGTGATGAAGGTGTAATTGATGTTAAGAAAAGAAGACTTGTACATGTTAAAGAACCGCTTGACAACCACGATGTTTGCACGAAAAAGTATACCGATGAGGTGGTGGACGATGTTGAAAGAAAATTACTCTCTAATTGTTTGAGACGACGACGAGAGGCTAAAGGACAGGGCTCGTACTATGATGCTAAAGATGGAAGAATTTGTAATATAGGGGAGCCTCTAGAGGATAAAGATGTAATCTCTAGGCAGTATTTTAACAATCGGGCTATGCATACAAACGATCAAATGCAGTTTAATGCAGATGGTAAACGTATTGTTTCAGTAAGTTACCCTATAGATGGCACGGATGTCACTTCTAAAGCTTATGTAGATGCTCAATTCGACTCTGCTGTACAAACCTTCATTACAATGACTACCGACACTCAGAACACTATTAAAGATCTAAAGCAAGAGGTAACAAAGGTTGACATTGAAACTAGTAAACTTAACAGTTTGCTAACAACGTTGGAAAAAGAAACAAAGAGAAATCACCTAATAGCGAATGATGAGATGGAAACTAATCATTCGAGTGTGCTGACAAAGATAGAAGAAACGAATAATACCCTAGATAGTAATTATAAAAAATTATTAGATAAAGTACAAGTGCTCGAGGATACTCAAAAAGTTATGCGATCATCGTTTGATGCCCTAATAGCCGAATCTGCAACACGTACGAACTCTTACAACATAAAGAGAGTGTACAATACCGACTAATAACGGAATTTACTACTACTATCGGTTGACCTAATCATATTTACACCATTTTTTATTCTAGTTTTAAGTATATTATATCAAATGCCTGATTAGCGCAGATAGGAAATGTGGTGAGCCTTACGGGAATGCTGCGCAAATGCTTAGTTTGCTTATATCTACGCTAATCAGTTATTTTTTTCTTAGCCTAAATGTATCGTTGAAGAAATAAAAAAAATGTATTTAAACAAAGTTTTTAGTTTTACTAATGTCAATAACTCTCCAAACATAGCGATTTGTAGCAACAGCAGCAGCAACACATCGATATGGTAAAGAAAGTAAGTTTCGCCGACGCAAGCATGAATAATATACATCATATGATAGTATGGGAGTATGCATACAGACAGGCGAGAAAGGGAGACTGGCAAACATTAGCTCTGGACAGATACCGTTTTCAAACAAGAATACATAATGTTGAAAAGCATCTGTGTGAAATTCTACAAGCTGATCATAGAGTCTTTATCTATACGCAGAGATTTCAGAACACAGATTAGTCCGGCTACAGTGGTGACCGAGTATAAATACAGGTACAAGCAGTCTCTTCTCTCAGTACCAGATGTTAGTTCACGAAGGTAACGGCTTTGTTAACAAGCTCATAGACAAGCTGCCTATTGAACTACATCTTCCTTCATATCAGTACTGTGGACCTGGTACTAAATTATCTAAAAGATTACAACGTGGCGATAAAGGTATAAATCCTTTGGACCAGGCATGTATGCAGCACGACATCTCGTACGCTCAAAGCTCCGATTTGAACAGTAGACACCAGGCAGATCGTGTATTAGAAGAAGCCGCTTGGAAGCGTGTTAAGGCTAAAGACTCTAAATTAGGGGAAAAAGCATCAGCTCTGTTTGTAACCGGTATAATGAAGGCTAAAAGAAAGTTGGGAATGGGCGTAAAGACAAACAAACTGTCGGCGAAAAAGGGTCTCGCTAAAAAGATGATGAAGAAAACTGTCACTTTCAAAGGTGGCGTTTTAAAGAAGCTTGTTGGTGTAGTGAATCGTGCAAGCAAGAGACTCACGGGTAAAGATTTAATACATCATGCCCTGAGCGCTGCCAGAAGAATCATTCAAAACGTAGGCGGTCGAAAAAACGTTAAAGTACCCCGAATAATTCCTGTGCCTACAGCTACAGGGGGTATTTTACCACTCATACCAATTTTTGCTGGCCTCTCGGCTCTCGGTGCAATTATAGGAGGCGCCTCAGGGGTAGCAAAAGCTGTTAACACTGCTAATAGTAATAAGAGACAGCTAGAAGAAACTACACGGCATAATAAAAGTATGGAAGCTATCGCTTTAGGCGGTAAGAACGGGAACGCCCTTTACCTGAAGCCGTATAGAGCTGGCGGAGCTGCATTGTACTTAAAACCATATGTCAGGCGGTCAAAAAACTGAATAACTTGCCTCGGAGACCACTTATAGACCTAGATATAATAAAACATGCTAAAGACATTCCCTATTTTAGAGGTGTCTATATGAGAACAAGTCTACCTGCAGCGAAACCTTTGCAATTCGAAAGAGCTATTGTTAATCTTGACGACGCTGGAGGACCGGGTACTCATTGGGTTGCCTATAGAAAGGATCGAAACGTGGTTTTGTACTATGACCCCTTCGGAGACCTGAGACCACCAGCTGAACTTGTGAAATATTTAGGGCCTCGCTGCACCGTATACTACAACGTAGCCCAAGAGCAAAAGTTCAATACATACAACTGCGGACATCTGTGTCTACGATTTTTGTATAAAAGAGAGGTGAAAGTGTAAATCGGTTAAGTATGGCTAGGACCATCACGGTGTACGGTACAGGAAACAGGCTTTCTACGGATCGTATTTATCCACCTATAACATTAGATCACGTGCGTTACGAATACTCACTAGGTTTAGTCGGCTTATATACAAGTCACACGATACGGAATATATACCCAGGCAAAAATAAATTTTATTACGGAGAAAAGGCGATAACTATTGAACCGGGTAGCTACGAGTTGGCTGAAATCGTTAACTATATAAACAATCAAATTAGTGGCGATCCCGAAGAGGGAGATCTACTACTACAAATCAAAGCTAACACTAATACGGGAAAGTGTGAGATTGAATCAGCTACCGAGTTGATTGATTTTACCAAACCCGATAACATAGGATCACTACTAGGATTTAAGAAGCGCGTGCTAGAACCCGGTAGTAGACACGTATCAGATCGAGTTGTCGATATACTTTCAACTCCAAACATCTTTGTAGACACGAATATTACAGGCGGCTCATATAGAAACAATCAAGCAGGTCATACAATCTTCGAATTTGGTGTTTGCGTACCACCCGGTTATCTGATTGAAAAGGAGCCATCGCATGTGATTTACTTTCCCATCACTGTCACCGAGATCGACAACATTACCATTAGACTGGTAGACGCGAGAGGAGAGTTGATAAATTTGTCTGAAGACACTTTCACGAGCATCAGGCTAGAACTTAAACGTGAAAAATGGGAATAAACTTTAGCTATAAAAACATCAGCATATGTCCATCAAAGGTCATTCACCGTCGAACGTCGGCACGTGCAGACCTTCGATTAAAACTAACTAAAGCTCGTCGCCTTTTTCTTGAATCTTTAGGCTTTAAAGTACGATAACAGCAGCAGCAGCAGCATGTCAAAACGAAGTAAAATGCATATTAACACCGACACCTTTACCATTGATAAATTAAACATATTTGGGAAGCCTCGCGTCGATACAGATATAATAAAAGAGGATTTTTATACCTATCTGCCGTTTACGCTAAATGCCAATCATTCCGACACCATTAGAATCAGCATACAAAATTCCGATAACGTTTTAGCTTTGTATGACAGCTATGTACTTGTTAAAGGTAGCATAACGCGTGCAGAAAACAAGCAATTCCTTCTGGTAAACAATTTTGCCCACTTTCTGTTTGATGAAATTCAACTAATATTAGGCACAAACCAGCTCATAGATGTCTGTAAACAGCCCGGCATTACAAGCACTATAAAAGGTCTCGTTTCACATGGCGCCGAGGATAGAGCTTTAACCAGCACAGCATGGAACTTAGGGATTACTAGCGATAATGATTTGTTACATAACCAGGGGAATAACGTCTTTCATTTCACGTGTAGAATACCATTAAAAGATATCTTTGGATTTGCAGACGATTATAAAAAAGTAATACCTCATATGAGTTGTCAGCTAGTTTTAATTCGCGCCAAGAACGATTTTAATTGCTATAAAAGCGACGCAGGTGATGCAGGTACCGACGTAGATATTAAGATTGATAAGCTCTCGTGGGAAGTTCCGCATATACTGTTATCAGATGAAAGCAAAGTGAACCTGGTGGAGAGTTTAAGAGATAATTCTTCTATTATCGCTCCGTTTAGACGTTGGGAATTACACGAGTTACCCTCGTTGGGAACTACTAAAAACCAGGTTTGGCGTGTAAAGAACTCTAATGATCTAGAGAAACCGCGCTGGGTCTTTGTAGTTTTACAAGACGAGCGTCAGCTGGGTATAAGAACGGGTAACCCGACTACATTTACTCATTCGAACTTAGTTGACGTTAAGTTGTATTTAAATTCGCAAGTGTTCCCGCATCAGCGTTTAAATCTCGATTTCGACCGTAAGGACTACATTCCTGCGTATCTGAATTATATTCGTTTTCGTGAGAACTACTATGACGGTATAGGTAGAGGTGCGGCTGAGAGCTGTTTACTCAGCTACAAATCGTTTGAAACGTATCCCATTTTTGTTATTGACTGTTCAAGACAGGTAGAGAGTTTTAAGGATTCCACTGTCGATATTAGACTAGAGCTCGAGTCTTCAACCGCATTTACGAACACAACTAAGGCGTATTGTTTGATCCTTCACGACGCATTAATCGAGTATAATCCGTTTAACGAGACCGTGACTAGACACGTACGCATACCGTAATGAAGGTTGTTAAACAAAACAAGTCACTAAAGATATGTAACCTAGACGACTGCGATGATACATCTTTACAACGACGATCAGGCGAGGATGTTAGGAAACATGGCGACCTGTTACCTGTATCATGTAGAGCAATATTGAGCGGTCCATCTTCCTGCGGTAAAACTAATGCTATGTTAGGTTTACTTATTAGCGAAAACGGATTAAAATTTGAAAATATCTACCTATACGCCAAGTCTTTATTTCAGCCTAAATATGAATTCTTAAGACGTGTTATGAAACCACTTACGGGTATGGGATATCATGAATTTAGCGAAAACGATGACGTAATCAGCCCCGGTGATGTTAAACCTAATTCAGTGTTCATTTTTGATGATATAATTTGCAGCAAGCAGGAAAAGATTAGAGAATATTTTAGCATGGGTAGGCATAAGGGTGTCGACTGTTTTTATCTAGGCCAAACGTACGCCAAGATACCGAAACATCTGATTAGGGACAATGCAAACCTAATTATTCTCTTTAGACAAGACGAGTTGAACTTAAAACACGTGTTTAGCGATCATGTTGTAGGAGACGGTATTAGCTATGATCAGTTCAAAAACATTTGCTCTCTGTGTTGGAAGGAGCCGCATGATTTCTTGGTAATTAATAAAGACAGCTCTCTAGACCGTGGCAGATATCGGAAGGGTTTTGATTCATATATAAGTTTATAATTAGAGTCGATTCGTTTAGTAGTCTCTGCATAGCCGACATGTCTAACACGTATGATCTGAGTTTAAAGCGTAAAATAATACACGCTCGTAATGCTATACGTATGAAGTTTGCATACTTTCGTCGTGATAGAGCAGAAGCAGAACGTATGTATCGCGTCACGCACAATCCAGTTATATCGCCACTGGAAACCATTGCTAAATCAGTTAACACCTCTAACGTACCCTTATTGAAAGTTAAAACACAACCATCTGCTGCTACTACTACTACTACTGCTAGTTACATTCCCCAGTTGAAAGTTAAAAAACAACCTGCTACATCATCATCATCGGAAGCAGACGAAGAAGAAGAAGAAGAAGAAGAATCTAATAAAACTCTTGATCTCCCTACTCATTACGGTATGCTGATAGCTAACGCTGTCGGAAACAAAAATATAGATAGAACTAGATTCGGTATTAGATATAAAATTGATCGAGACGCGTGGACATTTGCATCTTCCCCTGTGACTATGCGTGATACAAACATCATAATTAAAAACAACGTTTTCAAAGCAACACCCGGTCTGTTTGACTTACTCACGTTTAGTGAATTAGAGTCTATACCATCGCAAGCTGATATCAATAATTATATGCAGATAATAGCCCTTACTAATGCGCATAAGAAATCATATAGACCACAGGGTAAACTAACAGCTGTTAAACATTGGAAGTATGATTATATAATTAAACCGAACTTACCCAGAATCAAAGGTTTAGGCATTAGACTATCATCATCATCGTCGTCAAATTTTAAAAAATTAAGCGATTGCAAAGTCGAATACGTCTACTGGAATAAGGCTAACGAGCTAGTCGACCGGCTTCGTTTGTTATATGCTGTAAAGAGTGCCGGCAACACTAGTCCACAGAATGAAAACGAAATAATATCAATTATAAGCGAACTTAAGGAGGAAGGTATCATAGAATAGAATATTTCGGGGGTATATAATGATATATTGCTTTAACATTGTTCAGTATTCATCAAACACGGCTGCTGCCAATATAATTATTTGAGACGTTGCTCTCTCGGTGTCGTTGAGATTAATTGTATGATAATGACTAGTGCTAAACAAACCGTTGTTGATGAAATACACAGGGCTGCTAGAAAAAACTTTCAAAGACGTCGCACTATAATAAAAGATTTCCAGGACTTGTTCCAGGCTGACTTAGCCGAGTTTATGCCCTATGCTAAAGTAAATAAGGGGTATCGTTACATACTGCTGATGATAAACTGTTATTCGAAATATCTGTATGCACGACCGTTGAAAACTAAATCCGGAGAAGAGGTGACAAAACAGGTCCGCAGCATCTTTAAGAGTTCAGTCATACCCAAGAATCTTCAGACGGATCTCGGGAAAGAGTTTTACAATAAACATTTTAAACGATTAATGAAAGAGCACACTATAAATCATTACTCTACATATTCCGTAATTAAGGCTTCGATAGTTGAACGCGTTATCCGTACAATTAAGCAAAAGTTGTATAAAGAGTTTAGCTACCGAGGATCATTTAAATGGACAGATATATTACAGAGGGTAGTTGACAGCTATAACAACACCAGACATAGAACGATAGGTCGAGCTCCTGCTACTGTTACACCTACCACCAAACTAACCGTTTATGACACTAATGTAAAAGCAGATGTCGCTGCAGGAAGTAAACGTAAACTAGACTTGAATGACCTCGTACGTATTAGTAAGTTTAAGGGGGTCTTTTCTAAGGGATACACGCCCAGCTGGTCAACTGAATTATTCAAAATAGTTAAAGTTCAATTTACAAAACCTGTCACATATCTGCTGGAAGATCTTCATGGGGTTGCTGTTCGAGGAGCTTTCTACGAGTTCGAGTTGCAGAAAACCAATCAGCCAGACGTTTACTTAGTTGAAAAAGTACTTAAACGCCGCAGCAATGGTGAGATGTACGTCAAATGGCTCGGCTTGAATGAAAAGTCCTGGATAAAGGCGGAAGATGTTGTTAAATGACAGTTCTTGCCTATATAAAGTTTATATTACTAGATTAAATAAAGTATGTTGTTGAGGTTTAAGTTTAATATATAGTTAATATTCTATTAAGTAAATGTTAAGTGTTAGAATATATATATATATATATATATATATATATATATATATATATATATATATATATATATATATATATATATATATATATATATATATATATATATATATATATTGCAGTGATATTGGTTAATTAAAAATAATAAATTATTTTTAAAAATTTTATTAAATATTTTGAAACTGTGAATAATTGCCGTTCGATCGTAGATAATTACTTTATAATTAAATTGATTTTAAAATGACTGTGAACTTTGGAAATGCTTTTCAACTTCCCTCTTTTATAAATTCTAATATGATTTGACAATACCTTTTAATAGATTTAATAATGCAATGTCTCATGACTCATCTCAGGGTGAATGTGGATTCTTGTGGTATAAAAAAAATATACAAATTGAAATTTAAAATCACTTTTAACATTGAAATCTTAATTAATTTTAACTATTACTAAATTGTTCAAATCACTTTACTACACTTTACAAATGATAGTCTTTTCTTCAGCAAATGCCAATACAAAAACGAAATAACTTCCTACCTCTTTATAATACTTCTTTTTTCCTTTTAGTATAGATGTCCTCTTTCCCAAACCATTGGCAGTGTAGATCACTTTATGTTGACCCAGGGCTGGCTTCCAATTCAGGGTTGACTTTCTTCCTTTTTGCATAGATTTTCCATATAATATCATCCACACACTTGATTTTGGAACTCACTTTTGTTTATTAACTGCGGGTACAATTTCCCTTTTTCGTAGAATGCTTATAGTTGTTTTTTGTGTTTAATTAAATAAAACACCCGTTTATGGTTTTAACGTAGATTTATTATCTTGCTTAACTTTAGCAAGTAATTTATGCCGTATTCAAATCACCAACTAACTTAACTTGTCTATATTAAGACTAAACTATTTACAATTTTATAATATTATCAACCACGACTTTACTCTGTCGCTTTATATTGGTAAGTCTTATTTTATCTTACACGACTTTACTACGTCGCTTTCTATCAGTAAGTGTCTATACTCTTTCGTCGTTTAACAGTAAGTGTCTACTTACATATTTACTATATTCTCTTACACGACTTTACTGCGTCGCTTTATGTCAGGAAGTCCATAAAATTATTATTTTCTAAGCTTATATACTATTGACTATTTACATAATTACGTCACAATTTACGTTTACAATTTGACGTCACCTTATCATCTAATACAAACTGTACACTCATATAATACATAATAGCAGATTAATATTCTTTATAAAAGTGACACATCTATTACAGATTAATTACACAATACTTTTACGCAATAATAACGATCTATTTACATTAACAAAAACCTTAAAGAATCACATAACCCGTCGATATTACTCATTTGAAAGTATACATAATTGAATTACATCATAACAAAAACTTGCGCACAACTGGATGTTACGTATACTTAAGTAATCGGTGAGTAAGCTGTTTGATAATAAATAAACAAACATGTATTATTTAACCTTATTAAAAAGTGCACATTGGTTGTGTAATCGATGACACACCATAAAATAACTTAAAATTATTTTTAACTGGAAAGGTTGATAAAAATATTCCAAAAGTGTTAGTATTTAACAAAAATTTTAGATTTTCACAAAATTTTCAAAATTTTCCAAAATTTTGAAACTACCATCCACAGCAATATATATATATATATATATATATATATATATATATATATATATATATATTTATAAGCTGCTCTAAGTTATTTTGTTAGAAAATTAATTTGTAACATTCTGATATAACATATCTAGTTTATATTGAGTAATAAAGTAATATCCTATATAAAACTATAATCACCTAGTTTAAGCTGATTTACAATAGAATATTAGTAATATTGTGTAACTATACGAAAAATAATAAAAACAGTAAAACATTTATCGATTTTTTATTTTCATGTATAAAATAACAAAGCCGTCCGAACCAATTCCAGAACAGTAGACCTAACGGTTACCTCTATCCATTGCTGTTTCATTTACTAGCATTAGGTTGAAGGGAGAAAGAGAGTGAGAAAGCGTGAGAGCGAGAGAGTGAGAGAGGGAGAGAAGGTTCTTTAATGCGTCCTCTAATAGGTGATAAGGAGAGAACGAAAGAGCAAGAGAGTGAGAGGGGAGACATTGAGAGAGAGAGAAGGCTCTTTAATGCGTCCTTTCTAATAGATGATAAGGAGAGAGTGAGAAGGAGAGAGCGAGAGAGAGAGAGAGAGAGAGAGAGAGAGAGAGAGAGAGATAGCAAGGTACGTATGACATTAAACGCCAGAGGGTAGGGATACAAGATGTCCGAACCAAGCAGAACGTATTCCAAGATACCCGTCACGAATGGACGTGTCTACGTGGTATTCATCATCATCATCAATCTATACACTGCGAGAAACTATTATTTGCTGACGATTGAAAAATATATCATCAAGTACGAGATATCAATGATTGCTTATATTTGCAGTCTAACATTAACTTTCTATGTGATTGGTGTAAAGCTAATCGCCTAAATTTAAACGTAAATAAATGTTCCATTGTTTCGTATGCAAAAATACACCAACCACTTTATTCATGATTATGTTGTAAATGGTGAAATATTCACCAACACAAACAGACATAACAATACCAAGTGAATCTTGTCACCACAATACACATTACTAAAGAGCGGAAAAATGCAAGGCAAAAAGAAAACATATGCACATTTAAATGCAACGAAATTTGACAAAAAATGCATGGGTTTCGACAAAAAATGCAACAAATATGTATATAATATACTATTAACTAACTAGTAATAACTAAATATTATTAGTAAAAACTTATTTGTTATAAGAATAAGGAAATTTCAATAAATCAAATCATAAATTAAATTTTGTTTCTATTATTTATTTCATCAACATCAAGTTTATTTTATGTATACAGTTATGTTACATTGTTGCATTATTATTACATGGCATTACACGGAGTTTCGCATTTATTGATATAAAATATACAATAAACAATAATATTAAAGCCTTAAATTTTAGGTTTTAGGCATTTTAATTGAATCTACAAATATTTTCTTTAGCTACATGACAATTGATCACTTGAAGCTATCTTATAATTTATTTTCGAACTGCGATATATTTTTTTAACAAGTACATATTTGGAAACAGTTTCGTTTATTAGGGTTGAAATTCTTTGTCGTCCCTTTTTTAAAAACGTAAATCATGTCTTCTTTTTATAATATTTATCGGCTGATCTGCGGAACAGTTGTAAAACTAAAACTTTGTTTAAATACATTTTTATTTCTTCAACGTTACATTTAGACTAAGATAGAAAAAATAACTGATTAGCGTAGATATAAGTAAACTAAGCAGCTGCGCGCTTAATTACTGGATATGTTAAAATTTCTAAACGGTTTTATTATAGACAAGAAGATATTATGGAAGAATTATTATGGCGATTTTTAATAAATTTTAATAAAAACGATTTTAATAAACACGAGTTGATATGTATTAAAATTAGATTATCCTAGCATATAATTATTAGACTCTAACTGCAAACATACTTTAAAATATATATAAATTAATCGGATTGTTTTAATAGTTTCATCGTCACCTAGACTCATCAGTAAGGGAAACCATATTTGAATACATATATCCCATGTTGTGATATTTATTAAAAAGGTTGTTATAATATTATGGTATGCTAGATATACAACTGCGTTAATGATCTACCTAATGATATCTTGTTCTGACAGGCAGATTCTACAGGTAAATGCTAATCTATCTGAGAATTGATTCGAAATTTTTTTTAACACTTTTCATGTTGTTAATAATATAAACAATTTAAAATTTTAATGCTGAATTAATTATCTTAAATTATTATATGTAATTAAAGTATTAATGACGATAATTATTTTAAGAAATCAGTAAAATTTATTAATATAAAATGATAAACCTTGGCACCCTTTCTTCATGACGCCCTCTAGTAGTAGTACACAGTCTGCAGGTCATACAGTTTCCCTTCATGGTTGGCGTGGTAAAATGGTGCCCAAAGTTCAAAAATGGTCCTCGTCCAATCAGAGAACAGCAGGCGTGTATTTCAAAATGGCGCTAGTCCAATCAGAGAACAGCAGGCGTGTCATCCAAAAATGGCACTCGTGCAATCAGAGAACAGCAGGCGCATCGTCCAAGATGGCGTCAACCAATCAGAAGCAAGGGGAGGAGCTACAGGAGTAGGGATAGCCAATCAGAAGCAGTAGGCGCGGTCGCCATCTTGGATTTGTGGTGTTTTCGCTAACTTTGAGGCCCCTTTAAAATAACATGGGATTTTGAGCTAGAATCGGTGTTGCCTAACTACTAAAGTTATTAACAAAAATCCAGTTTTACGGATATCCAGATACAAAATGTATCTCACTCCGTCTTCTAAAGGTTAAATGTGACTTTTTTTGTGTTTCTTATTTTCGTTCCATGAAATCTTGACGCCTGATGATGTTTATTTAAAAGAACTCAAAAACGTATTCACTTTACTAAAAATTATAACAGCAGTATTTACTTACATGTTTTCAGTTTTGAATGACTTTATCAACTTTATGAAGTTGTCACAACAGCTAAAGATGTATATATCTTTATGTTTCACTTGCATACTATTTATTGTTTACACCTGTGATACGAACTATATAAACAACATCAAAACAACCAGGACATTATAAGCAGGCGTTATAGTCTATAATGCCAGCTGATCGTTTACTTTGCAATCGGAGCCGACGTTACGTTCAATAGTAATTTGGATCATTACGCTAGAAAGGATATGTTTGCATACAGGACATAAAAATTAACATGGAAAAAATGAATAAGATCAGCGCTTGCTGTGGCATATTATAATAGGTATTAATGGGCATTTACGATAATTGGAGCGGTTCAGTCCGGTCACCATTTCTGTCATTTTTTTTAATGTCAATAACAGTGACAGAAATAGTAACCCAGTTAACCCGATTCAATTATCGTAAATGCCCATTGATTTCATAATGATGTAGGACAACAAGGCTAATATGATGCTATTTTACTCTTTTTTCAGTGTAAATGCATAGAATAAAATAATAAAAAATAGCATTATGTTAGCCTTGCTGTCCTAGATTATTATGAAACCAATAGTACATCAAATCTTAACAAAGTGACATTTATTGCAAACAGAATAATTATTAAAATTAAATACAGTAGGAATTCCATAATCCGAACACACTATATTCCGAACATCCAGTAATCCGAACAGCAACATTTACAAGCTATAATCCAAACAAACCTCTTTAATCCGAAATTCTCTTTAATTCGAACAAATCTCTTTAATCCGAACAAGAAAGTTCTTTGTAGAAACTAAAATTGAATATGTAGCGTTCTTGGAAGGTGAATATTAATTATAAATGAGATTATAGCAGATTGCTGATGCAGTTTTTGGCTGATACTGTTACTACCCGACAGGTGCAAACAAATTCTACGAAGATTAACAAACGCTTTTGTTATGAATATAAAGAGTAATAAAACCCCTGAAGGCTACAAATGTAAACAATAGGCTATAAGTAAATACAGTAAACATCACAAACACGCCCTAAATGTTTTGACGTTGCAGTTTTGCCACAATTGTTTGTATAATGACATCATCTACCTTAAAACCTTTTTCTTTCAAGTTTGCTAATACACAATTTGTATTCGTGGCATTCAAAATTCAATTAAAAAATGTCTAAACAAAAACAAACATTATTAAAACTATCAGAGAAATTATTCAACAATCAAATGTTGGGTTAGGGTTTAGCAATTGCTTTAAAATATGGTGTTGGTAAATCGACAGTCACCAATATAAAGAAAAACAAAAGTAGAATCCTCTAGAATATATCTCGTCTGCTGACAAAGGTATAGGAAATAGAAAAACACTGAAACTAAGATCACAAAATGAGGGCACATCGCTATAAAAGATTTCCTTAATTAAAAATAAAATGTTTGTAATAAAAATTAAATTAGTAAATTACGTAAGCTAAGTTCTTTATAATAAAGTACCATGGCATAAAGCAATGTTTATATTCGTACATCCAGTAATCCGAATTCCTCGTTAATACGAATTAGCCTTGCATTTATAGGTTCGGATTAAAGAGTTCTACTGTATTACTATAGAGTCAAAATTTATTATTACAGTATTTGTTGTTGACAGTGGCAAAGTAATTTAACAATTATTTTAAAATTTAAAAAAGTTGATTATAGTGACACATATTAGTTTATCTTTTCGTGATGCCATATTATTTAATTTATAAATTGGTACAATCTGAAGAATAATTGAAATTTATACAATAATTTATTGGAGCACTGAGAATTGAAGTTTTTGAGAATAACATTTACATCAATGAGCGCATTCAGCAGACTTACCGGTCGCACCCAGTAATTGATTTGCTCACCACATTTTAAATACGGTTTGTTTACATGCCGTACTGGTACAATTAAAGTGAGGTTACAACATTGTGCTTATTAGATATTTTTACGATCTCTTCCGAAAAAAACTGTTGATATTTACAATTTTGATTTAAATTATCCTCGCCTAATATTAGCCGCTTCATTATTATCATTACAAATATCAAATTAGGTTATGCCACTCTATATTTGACAAGTAAATTTGACAAGTAAATAAATCGACCGGTAACCAATTCTTCATCATTCTGTTAAAATCTACCGGTGAGCAGCACCGGTAAGTCTGCTAGATGCACCCATTATTTCAAGGTAACGAAGTCACCGCAAACTCTGATCTTATTAAATTTTCCCATTTTAATTTCTGAATGTTCTGGGTGGCTTCAGACACCCTGTACAGGAAATATACACAGTGTATTTCACTTTACAGTTGGACACCCTTATATCTTAGTTAATTATAATCAAATCAATTCCAAATTTTTATCAGGTATAGAAAGCCATAAAAGAAGTTTATGTGTAATTGGAAACCCAATTTAGTATAATCCACCAGCCTACTATGATCAACATAAATGTAAATAATTATTTGCGTTTCATTTATAACTGAAGAAATATAGTAGGCCTTGTTTAATCGTAAAAGTCGTTACTGAATATCATAAAACCAAATTTTGGAGAAAGTTTTGAATTGTTATTAGAATTGAACTAAAAATTCTATTTTTGTTTAAAAGATTGCCATGGAAATTGAAACACAATTTTTTGTACGACCATGCTATTTCGGATTGTTTACCATAATTGGTTTTAGAACAGTAGGTTATATTTACTGGTTACTAAGCAAAAACGCATCAGTAATTACTTACCGTTCTGTTTTTGACAGAACTGAACGGTAAGTAAATTATATGTAATTTATAAAATAAATGCATGATCTTTAGATGTCCCTTTCGTGAAAAATCATTATTTTCTAAATAATTGGACTATTTAAAAAAATGTATGTTTTTTATTTAAATTTGCTCAGACATCTTCAATATCCGAATTATATTCGTTTTCAGATTCACTCATGCTCACGAGTTTGACAAATATCGTGACATTCAAAAATAATAGTAATTACAAACGTATCCATGATAATGACAAGAATATCGTGACCTTCAAAAATAAAATTACAAATGTATCCATGGTAATGACAATGCCTACTTAATGTTTGGCGGATATACAGGGCAAAAATAAATTATCTTAAATCTATTTTTTTACCATCTTCGGGATATTTCCTTTGTTAATACCTTTGTATTCATAATGGTCGTACAAGAAATAGTATAAGCATCTCAAACAGTAAGGAGTTTACCGATCTCCTCCAATAATGGCGTCAATCGGTAAACTGTCCTTTAGTTTAAATAAACTTGAAACTTATCTATTATTCTAAAACTTATTTAGAACTGTTTCTCCTCAACCAAGCGATGAGTAAATGTTTGGTCTGTTTTATTACTACGATAATGATCAATCAAGGGGGGGGGGTCAGCAGTAATAATCTTTGCACAAGGGCAGCCAAGTGTGTAGGGACACCCCCTGGATGTAACATGACTGAGTCTCAATGAAAATCGTTAGCATATCTTCAGGAAGAATTTGAAGATCGTAGTTTCTTTTGGCATCGATGGTTTTGAGATTAAAAATATCTCAGTGGTTTTTCTTTTCACTCGGAACATGCCATTAGCAGTTAGTAGATGTATTTTGTCACCTTTAATAACAATCACTTTAAGGAAAGGAATAAGAAAGGATACAATTGATACTTTCATATGAATGATTCTACAATTTTATTTACATATGATTATACACTAACTACAACAAGCATAAACTGTGATTTTATTGTTCTTACACTTTTTCAATTATCTCTTTTTCAATAAACAATATTTACAAGAAAAAAAATTAATAAAATATACAATGAATAATATTCCCTTTTTAAGGCAACAAATTATGCACAATTTAAATGTAAATATAGAATGCTAAATATAATGTTATCCATTTTCATTATCAAAAGATTTAATTGAATGCACACTCTTAAGTTAAAAAAAAATGAAATTCAATGATTAATCGATTCGTTTGCGGGAAGAGTAAATAAAGCAACTAGATTTAGTGATTTTTCCAGTGTAATATACTCGGAACATGCAAAAGTTTTTTTTTGATAATTAAACATTTGATTCCTTCTAAACAATAGTCGCTTTCTTTTGCACATTGCGATTAAATCCAATCATAAAAATTTTAGCACGATTTGAGAATGCTTTGCCACAAAAAAAACATTGGCAATAGTTACAAGTTTCATCACAGCAATTATTAACAATTCAATTATGTCAATCATGGAATTTCTTTGATTCAAAGAGGTAAGGGGAGTACCAATCATGCTATGAAAATCTGACTAGGTGGGAGTTAATCAGTAATTACAAAATCCGATTTAATTATACACTGCGAAAGAATACAACTAATGTTTCTAACGAGGAAAATAACAACACCAATATAATGCCAACATCAAAAAAATTACGAAAAGTTTAAAATGGTTAGTTTTAAATGCTTAAAAACATTACAAATCAAAATACCCTAACAGTTATTCTTCCCAGAAGCAAATGGAATATATAAGTAAATATCTTTTAAACAGATTAATATTGTATGTATGTAGTAACTTTGTTACTGGACATAAATTTTCTGAATTCCTTTCTAGTTTTGAACTTGGAACAACATTGCATTTTGCAAATGGAGGAAATGTCAACAACTTTAGCTGTTGAGGTTATGTAACTTATTAACATTTTTGGCAACTTCAAAACTTAAAAGACCAAAAGACCACGTAAGTGGAAGAAACCTATTAGAGGGGTAGAAAAGATTTATATATATGTATATAATTCGCTTATAATTAATGTATATAATTAATTAAAGAAACATGATCAAAAGCGCATCAGAAAATTTTCAAAATTATAACAGGAATACATATATGTATGGTATTGCAATATGCAGAAATAATAATTTCATTAAGAGCTGGTTTATCCACAAGATTCAAACACTTTTTTGAATACACGAGCAGCTAATAATAATACACATAATTTCAAGACATTTAATTAAGTTTTCTATTAACATTTTTCATAAATCAAAATGATTACTAATATCAACCAGCCAGCTCTTATAAAATATTACTATATAAGATAATAATGCTCTAATAATCTAACAACAATAATATACATAAAACTTAATCAGTGAATTTGCGATTTACATTACGACCGAACAAGGCAGTACGTATCTGAGGCACCAGTTGAGCTGAAATGAGTTCCAAACGAGCCTCCAGAGTATTATTAATCTTAATCTTTCCTTGCTGACATAATAGTTCAATACCACCGGTTGTATCAGCAGGTAAGGTCCTCTCGATATCAATCTTCATGTGAACATCCTTGCCAACAGCCTGCTTATACTTTGCAGACACCTCTGGTAATAATGCTTCAATAAGTGCTTTATCTTGAGCACGAGTTCTTATAACTACATTAGTTTCAAAAAGCTGAAACATTTCAGTTTTTCATTATCAAAATTTCATCATTAATTTTATAAAATTCGTTACCTGGTAAAGTCCTTGCAAAATAAGAGTTTGAAGAATCTCTGAATACCTTTGTGGATTATGAGTTACTTCTCCTAAATGTTTACGGGCATCTTCTAAAACGTTCCTAACATGGTCTTCGCGAACTTTTAAAACCTTCAAACGGGCTTGATTTAACATATTTGAAGATTGACTGTAAAATTTGTTAAATTTTAAATAGGATTCATTTTTATTAAAGAAAGAAACGCTTACATCTTCTTCTGCAATTCGACTTGTTTCTCTTTCTTCTCGTAATACTCCATAATCTTAAGACGTTGTTGTTGAACAAGGCGACCTTTTTCAATGTTGAACTCTTCTTCGGCTTTAGCATCTATTTCTTCAGCTTTTTCGATGGCTTCTTGTTCGATGAAAGCCATCATATGCTTAATCTATATTGAGGGTTGATTAAACATTCTAAGGTAAAGAAGGTCAAGTTAATGAGAATGCATTTACTCACTTGTTTTTGAACATCAGCGTCGCTTAGAGCCATTGTTAGGGTTTAATTAAAACACTGAACCACAAATATTTAATAATAATTTAACTTTAAAATTAGTTCTTGAATTGACAACGCCTATTATCAGCTGCTCTACTGAAGTTATGGAATCCTAATGAGATATCTTGACCAATCCCAAACGCGTATTTTGATAGTTCATGTGATAGGACCATATGACTATCCAGAATAAAACCAAACCAATGAGAATTAACAAAAATGACAACCAGATCATTAATATATTGCTTAATTTTTCAATCAATATTTAATATGTTATATTATATGATTTATTTTATTTTTCTTGATATTTCATATCAATAAAAACATTCATTTGAATTACTTTTTTTGTTTCCGAAAACACAATAACTTGAAATTCCTGCAGGTCTCTGTATTATCAATAAGAAACGTCCGAAACGTCAGTATCAATATTAAGTTAGGTTATGTTTTTGTTTTGAGCGTATAAAATAGAGCAAAACTATAAAAATGAATGTTGCTGGTATGGGAATTCCACCTCAACAAAATCCTCAACAACAACAGCAACCACCACAGCCTCTAGATAATATTTCTAAGATAAAATCGCTAATTGGGCCTTTACGAGAATCTCTTTCTGTAAGTCTGATTTGTCGCTGCTTTTAATATTTAATTGAATTAATAACTTTTTTTTAGAATACAATTAAAACTGCTGCACAAACATTAAATCAGAATAGTCAAGTTGATATTGGATCAGTGTAAGTAATTAGGTTTGTTCCATCAGCGGTTATGAGCTAGTTTGAAACTGTAAAAATGAGTCTGCCAAGTTATCTCTCAAATCGAGGTGGTCGTAGTTTTAATATATTTATACTTCATCTTCATTGCTTTTATTGTTTCTTCTTTTTTCAGTTGTGGTTATACATAGCAGTCATACGAATTTTTCTTCAGTTAAATGCTTTTATTGGGGTACATTTCTAACCTTCATTGGGGCTAAAAAATACAAGTAATGGATCGACTGACAGTTTTGTTTCTATTTGACATTCTTTTCATGTCGATGGATATCTAGACCTACTAAAAGTGCATGTTGAAATTCAAATGTACCAATTTGATGGCAAAAGTCACGTAATTACGTAATTAATGCCTTATTGTAGAGGCTTGTGAATTTTAACAGTGAATACAATTCTTTCCTGATATACGCATGTGTACAATCACAAGTGTGAAGTTTGATTTCTAATTAAACTGTCAAATTGTACTTTTTAATTGTTCTTCTCTAAAACTATGACTTGAAATTGCGATATCACAGATAATGGCAAGATACCAAGTGCATTTCATGTTTCCTCTCTTATCACTACCAAAAAACATGGCAGTTTTTATATAGCCAGTACCAGTAATTAGGGCTGTGTGATTATGAAAATCAATAATCGAAAATCTTTTTAAAAAAACGATTATTTGATTAAATCATGTACGATTAATCAATTATTTAAAAAAATGGTCTTGTTGAAATTATCATCGACCGAAAGACAACAACAGGGAGACTGCTTCTTAATCTAATGAGAATATCCCTCGCCTTTTCACATATCATAGGTATGTGAACAAACTCTAGCAATCTTCGTTTCTATAACCACTTTGCTACATACCTTATACAGTTGATTTCAAATAAATCTAAGACAACCCTTGAGAGTAATTTTTGTGTAAAATGGGCTTACAATTATATTTTCTTAAGTAACTACATAAGTAAAAAAAATAAAAACCAGCATTTACACTATAGAATAGTGTCTGTCCTAGATTTATTTGAAATCAGCTGTACTTGGGATACTACGACTCACAATTTGAGTAAACATACGTGACATTAGAGCAGCAAGTTGAATTCACTCGTGACAGTTGCTCTCAGAGAGTTCTATAGTCAACGCTGTATAGTATGAATACGACATCACAAATTTTGCACTATTAGTAGAGATGCTTTTCTACAGTTGCACAAAATGCTTTTTGTGCAACTTATGGTCGTTGTTAATGCTAATTCAACAAAGATTTGAGTTAATTTTAAATTGAATTTAAATATTATAACTATTTCAGTTATACTATTTGGGGGTCCATACAAATTTAGCGTTTCACTTGAGTTAACATTTGTTTGCTTATAATAGATTGTAAGGACTGTGATCTATCATAACACTATATTTTAAATGGTGTCTCCTAACCCAGAGCCTTCTATAGCTAAGAAGCCTGATGACGTTACCAGAGTGTATGAAATTTCTGCGGGGTTTTGTAGGCATTAAATTTTCTATAAAACGCAAAATAATAGGTATGCCTATTTCCTGTTTGAATGTGGGAAGGTGTCAAAGGTATGCATACAGATACATACGCAGGAAGTGTTGATTCCCCTTATGTATATGCCAAGAAATGTACCAAAACAAAGAGATTTTTTCAGAAACTTATTATTTGCCTTATTTTGCTTATTTTGAACTTATTTATTTGCTACAAAAAATAAACAACATTGAATACCAGGTGTCCACTCTCAAAGTCACTCATAAGCAATTAACATTATGCATTTTACTTTTGTGTATTTTGCTGTACTTCTACTAAATCGATACATATTAAACTATTAAATAGTCTTTATTCAATTCAGTTATACACTAAAATGAAATAATTTGAAAAGCATGGCTTGTCATACTTAACAACAGTTAACCTTTAAATTAATATTTTAAAATAAAAGCCACACTCTTAATATTACTATTAGTATAATTTGATGCTCAATAATTTTATCTTCCTATTGATACTGTTATCTTTCTTGTAGTTGAATTTGTCGAGCAGGAATCACCAAAAACATTCAATACAATGTTTAATGCATATGTTCGATTTTGAGAACGAACAGGCTGTATATAAACTAGGGTGGTTCTTATTTGGGTCATGTTGGAATTTCCGTTTTGCCGGGTGCCCATTTGATCCCAAAAAAGAACTGAAAATTTTAAGACCAATACGAACTTCATACAGTTCTTCCACTCGATCTTTACCCACACGTCATCAATTATGTGTAGCTAGTAAAGACAATTCATATGTTCACATCCTTATTACTTACGTGAGATAATAAAGAATAAAGGATAAAGTACATTTTTTAAGTGGTAATGCAATGCTTTCTCAAGAGATGGCGCTAAAAGCATGATGAATATTTTAAAACCGAAATAATTTTTATTTGTAATTACAAATTTATTCTATAAAATTTTGCTGTTTAACAGTTCTAAAAATTGAAAGGTCGCACAAAAAGCAATATGAAGTGAGAGAGATAATTTAAGATTTACGAAAAATTTCATTTTAGTTCTGCTTTTTAAAAAACTAAAAAGTGCGGGAAGGAGTGAGAACTGCGTGATTCATTTAATAATTTTTGTGTGGTAGCTGTTATTTTTATTTTATTCACTCTTAAAACAGCTTTACTAAATATGTAGTTTGAAGATCATCACACATTTTCTGTAATTAGAAAAAGTAAAAAATAAAACCATTTTTTGGAGCAACTTATTAAAAATTGTAGGTTATCCGAAAGTTTACGACTGTTAATGGTTGTGAACTTGGCTAAAATGCCAAAAATATGAAACTAGTCGTTGATTTTATTAGAAATTCTTGTTTATTAGTTCGTACGCATAAAATCTATGACGTGTGGGTAAAGATCCAGTGGAAGAACTGTATCTCTATTCTAATCATTCGCTGTAACGAGGAGAAGTTTCCCATTTAAAATACATTGGTTTTTCAATTCTTATGCATATATTTGACCACTGGGACAAATTTTTGAAAAAAATTTGAAAATTAATTTTATAGAATTAACGAGCAACGATGCTACTTTTAGGTGAAAAAAAAATTATATGGGACATTCTACATCACTTCAACCCTAATTGAACTGTGTATTATTTTGAATTTATTTTGTAAATTGTTGGAAAAAATCCAATGCTCCATATAATTTTTTTTGTGTCGAAAAGTAGTATCGAACACTGTTAATTCCAAAAAAATTAATTTTCAAATTTTTTCTCAACAATTTGTCCCAGTGGACAAATATATACATAAGAAGTGAAAAAAGCGTGCATTTTAAATGGGAAACTTCTCTTCGTTACAGCGAATGATTAGAATAGAGATAGGAAGTTCGTATTGGTCTTAAAATATTCAGTTTTTTTTTTTAGAATCAAATGGGCACCCGGCAAAACCGAGATTCCAACTTGACCCAAATAAGAACCACCCTAATATAAACATATAAATAAAAAAGAACATAAATATATAGTAACAGCCAAATTTAAAAAAAAAGAAAAGGACTCTAATCTATTTAATAAATGATATTAATTAATATCAATTTTAACAATGATTAATTATTAAAAGGCTGCTTTATTTGTATACACTACAAGTGTCATGCAAAGAACACACGAAGTAAATAGTTATGTCAGAATTTAATATTTAATAATAATAATAATAATCTTTATTCTGCAGTCATATAATTTTACACATTACACAAGAAATATACAACAAGAAATATTATAAAGAAAACTATAATGGTACCAATAGTATTGATAGCAGAATCCCAAGGCGAGAGTTCAGTACAATACTGCTCTTCCACTCTGACCTTGCATGTTAATAAATTAACAACAGTTGCCTTATATCCAAATCTAAACGAAAATGATTGATGGGTAAATTATGTAAGATGTATCTCAAGAAGATTTTCATATACATAAGTTAAAGTTGTGATTGTTGTTCGCATAAAATTGAGTGTAACTGATGCTTAAATGAGGTAATTGATAATTGCTTTAATGATGGAGGAATACTGTTATATAATTTAGCAATATTGTATGTAAAGGATCGTTCAAATATGCTCGTTCTGTGTTGAGGTATAGTTATCAGACCCCTGTGCCGGAGATTTAAATTATGCACATCAGTTCTAAATGTTATTTTGTTATATAAGTAAGGCGGTTGCTTTTCAAGTATTAATTTATGAAAGAATATAGCACACTGCAAATAGAATCTGTTTATCATAGATAACCACCCAGCGTCAAGCAATTTATGGGAGATATGTTGAAACTTGGTTATGCCATAAACAAATCTCAAACAAATCATCTAATCAAAAATTAAAGACAGGAGCACAGTAAGTAAAATGTGACAGTACTAAAGAATCGCATAACATTATTTTAACTTTTTGGGTAAGATATTGTCTGTGGGGATATAATAATTTTAAATTCATAAATGCTTTCTGCACACATTTACTAATATGACCTCTAAATCGCAAAGTTGTATCAAAATGTAAACCTAAGTTTTTTGCTGAGTCTAACACTGGTATCTGTGCATCATTTATTTTTAATTCAGGCAATTCAGACTTGTCTATATTAGAGTTTCTGAAGTTGAAAATGATATCTAAATCTATATTTATATCCCTCACAGCTTGATTAACATCATCAAAATAAAAAGAATGATACATGTGGGTATCATCCGCATACATGTGCATTTTACAGTTTTTAATTTGCTTGCAGAAGTCACTTGTATAAATAGTGAACAGCAGTGGTCCAAGAATGGAGCCTCGAGGAACTCCCCTTGAGATACTCATTGCTGTAGACACTTTGCTATCCAATCTAACACTCTGAACTCTCCCAGTTAGATAGCTTCTGAAAAACCCAACCGCTTCATTGTTCAACCCCACATAATGCAATATTGCTAGAAGCATATTGTGATTGAGTATACCAAAAGCCCTACTAAAGTCCAGAAGTGTCAGAACAGTGCACTTGCCCATATCGGACGCTCTTAAAATGTCGTCAGAAATGTGCGCCAGTGCAGTTGCACAGCTGTGTGAAGGACAAAAACCCGATTGAACTTCTGGCAGTAAGTTATTATTTAATAGATGTGTTCTAAGCTGATCATTAATAATTTTTTCTAATATTTTTGATAGCGTTGGCAAAATGCTAACAGGTCTAAAATCTTTCAAATCACGAGGCTGTACAACTTTAGGCAGTGGTAAGACAAGGGCGCTTTTCCACCTATCGGGAAATATTCCTTCTAATATACAGCTGTTCACTATATGTACAATTTGCGGTAATATGTAAGGACAACATAACTTTATCATGTTAGCATTTAACCCGTCTATGCCGACTGCATTTGTTTTTAGTGAGTTTACTACTTTAGAAATTACATTCAGATCAACTAAAATTTAATACGTTATCTGTTAAAATATTATTTCGATACCAATGTAAAGTTTCATGATCGATTGGAATCTTTGGTACACTATTAATAAAGTGGTCATTAAATAGCTCGACATTCTCTGTACCTAAAGTATCACATTAACTTTTCCACTATTGATGTTTAATTTCTTCAACTCTGTCCATAGTTGTTTGCTCGATGACTGAAAATCAAAATAACTCCTTTTCTCACATGTAACAGCATTATTTGTATAATTACGTAATAACTTAAAATATTCCCATTTGGCTTTTGTTGGTTTGCTTTTATAACTACTTTTAGCTTTATATCTTAACCTCATAAGCAACCGTATATTATCCGTCAACCAAGGAGCTGGTTTTTTATTAAATGTAATTGTACACCATGGAGCATATTTATCAAACAGTTGTAGTAAAATAGTATTCATAAATATTATCTTGTCATTAATATCTCTTAAGTAATATAACTGTTCAAAAGAAATTATCTGAAGCTCTTGATAAAATTTATCGTACCTACAATTTTTGAATGTATGCACAGTCGAGAATTGTTTGGAAGAATTAGTAAAGCAATTACAAAATATTAATTCGTGATCTGATAAATTACAATTGATTACTCCAGATCCTTTAATTAAGTCAATATTGGAAACAATTATAACATCTAATAATGAAAGTTTATGAATTCCTGTTCTAGTCGGCTGGTTAATAATCTGAGTTAAATTCAAGCACTCCAACATGTTATTAAAGTATCTGGTGTAACGATCTTCCATCATTAAAAAAATCTATATTGCAATCTCCTAAACAGATAACATTAGGTGATACTAATGAGCATAACATAAATAAATTTTTCAATTCGTCAATGAAACTCTTATAATTACAACTCTCAGGTCTGTAAACTACACCCAACACAATCTTTTCGCTGTTTTTAAGACTCAGCGTAATCCACAATTGCTCAATATTACTATCTACAACAATTACAGAAAAATTTAACCTACGTTTTATGTAAAATGCTACACCACCTCCTCTTGAACTTCTATTTTTACGTATTAGCCTGTATTCTTGAAATTCTAAAATATCTGTATTAATTTCCTCTGTCAACCACGTTTCTGAAATAGCCAAGACATCATACTTTGATTCATATAAAATTTGTTCAACATCTACTAATTTAGGTAATAAAGATCGAACATTAATATGTGGTATTCTTAATAAATCATCCTGTGATACATCCATCAGTTCCCATCAATCTAAAATGAAAAGAAAATAAAGATTAAGAAAAAAATTGAATAATAGTTTACCAAGAAAAATATAATCCTAATGGGTTGCCCTACTACTTACAAATTATAAACGAGAAATTATTTATTTTAAAAAACATAAATAATTAAAATATGACTTAAAAATCCAAGTGTAATACATGTGTAAAAAACAAACCGTTAATTATTAAATACCTAATACCAAAACAGTTATAAAGTTACCTATAAAATTAAATTATTAACCTGTTTATGGAATAGAAATCTTTCAATTCCATTTTATTTAGAAAATAAATTTAAGATATCCCATTGTATTTAATGTCATAATAATCATAATCAAATTTGTTTAATTGAAGTTTCAAATTACTGATACTATATTTAAATAAAAAAAAATTAGTTTTATTTCAGAAAAATGAATTCAACATCTTATCTGTTGAAGATATGTACATACATATTTATATTTAAAAACCCAATCCTAATAGACAATCCTAATGTCAACAAAAATAAAAATATCAATTGTTACTTATTCAAAACATTAAACCTGTATTTTGCTTAAAAAAATCTCCAGATCCGTTTTATTTCGAATAATAAATCTATCAGCATCCTTTTGTACGAAAATGACACCATCATGCGTCCATACATTCCTTTTACCAGATTTTCCAAATATTTCTTTCAGATAACCCAACCTTATTCGAGTTAAATCCTCTTGAATTACATATTCAGTTCCTTTGCATTTACTTTTGTTTGATAACACTTCTTGTTTGTTTTTATATTTAACAAATTTAACTATAATTGAGCGTTTTTGGTAATCATTTTTCTTTCCAATACGATGTATTCTATCAATATCTTCTATTCGAATATTACTACCCATCTTTCCATTAAAAATATTAATAACTTTTTCCTCAAGGTTTTCATTATCTTCTTCTTTGACTCCAAATAATCTAACATTATTTCTTCTACTGTATTGTTCTAATGCGTCCATTTTTTCCTCCAATACCATCTTATCTTCCTCGAGCTGTGATATTTTGATTTATATTTACAATAATTCGATTACTAACACTTGTGACTATCAGTTGAATAATTTCTTCATTTTGTAAACTTGTTTTGATGGCGTTTGTAACGCATATGTTTATTTCATTAATAGTTTCTCTTGTAAGAGGCATAATGAAATAATTTTAAAATTAATAAATATTATTCACGTAGAGCGCACCGACTAAACGTCTACACTCAGCAATGGCAACTCATCAAAAAAAGTTATTTACAATACAAGTTGCGAAAGTTTACTTTTAGGTGCAAGGTGTTTTTGATTGGACGAGGCGAAGCGAAAGCATAGTCGAGGTTAGTTAAAAACACCTTAAAGGACTTTCGCAGAGTGTAATGTATTAAACTTTTCATTTTCCCCTTGACATTTATTAACCACCGTAGATAAATAAATAAATAAAATGATGATTCAGTGATTATAATAAAATAATGTTTGTATATACAACAGTATTGTCACCAAGGTAATGTTGACAACAGCCACCTTATAATATTATATTTTAAAAAGATTGACAGTTTGACTTCGTTGTCTAGGGACCAAAAGTTTTTCATATGTAGCAACCACCTCGCATGTTTTACTTTCGCTTTCGGTTGCCTTATCAAGATAGAAAGTTACACTTTCGTAAAGGGGAAAATGAAAAAGTTATTTATTTAGTTATTGTCAAATAATACAGAAACAGAATTACAAAATCGTTTATTTTTTTAATCAGACTGTTACATATTTAAAAGCATAACAAATGGAAATACCAACAATAAGAGAAACACTTTAGTAAAGATAATGAAAAAGCAACAACAATCTTTACTCCTGTAAGTATCATACATAACAACATAAACACATAAGTTTTATCTATTTAAGAACTACATAAGTGATAACATTTAAGAAACATATTCTAGAAATAAAATAAAATTTAAAAAACAACAATTTAAGGAAGTTGTGCTGGGATAGTCTGAGCCAAAAGTTATGGAGCTGCGCTATTTTGACAAATAGAAATAATTACATAGTTTTGTTTCAAATAATGGCTCAAACGATACTAGTTTTATCAGAATGCATGTGGAAGCAGTTTTTAGTTTAGTTCGCTGAACTGCAAAGTATGTCAGTAATAAGCATTTCTTAACCAAAATTGGTGCAATATAAAACTCGCGTCAGGTAAAATTTGTAGTAACTACCTGGTTTGACGTCATAAAGGAGCACACTATTTTTGCTGTGATCATTACATCCAAATCATATAAATACAATTGTAATTAAATTTAAACTTGTCAAATTGACCGTGACATAGACTCCTATCGCTTTAACCTTTACTTGAATCTGAGTAAAGGGCTTACGGGTGACCAAACGTATATTTTTTGTCTGTTTTGTGTTTTTTGTTTTGTTTGTGTACTAATAAACATGTCTTTTTTGTGTGTTTAATAATATTTTATTCAAGCTAGATCCTCTACTAACCGACGTATCACGTATTGTGAAAATTAGGGTGGTGAACAACTACCCAAAATATTATTACGGCTGTATTGGTCGTAACAAGTTATTATTTATATAGGTTTTTAATTCATTATTAGTATTTTTAAAGGCAAAGATTAACTTTTGAATGTCTAGTTCAAACTTAAGAATGTGGAAAAATGACGAGAAAAGCAATTCTTCTAATCAGTAATTTCATTCAAATTTTCTCTTTTATTAGTAAAAACAAAAAAAATATTACTATGTACATACTAAAAAATAAAGAAAGCTCTCTAGAATATAAATAAATGATACGCTTCTAGAGTAGTGAAAAAGTGACAACTTTGCCTTAAGTTGGTACCAGTATTTAGTTTGTTGTTATGATGAAAACAAATAATTGCAGTAAATGACTTTGACTCAAGTTTTGAGGTTATCTTTACAAATATATGTATATAAAACGATGGATGAAATGCGTTCTTGTTTATTAATATAGGTAGCATCAATATTTTTAGCTAAATGATCACTTTGCATTAGTAGACATTATTATCTTCAAAAAAATGTTCCTAATTTTAACAATAAAAATGGAATAACAAGAAAACCCATTTTTTGTCCAAACCACTTTTCAATAAAAATCGTTTGGATTGCATTTTATCTCCTGAGGAAGAAAATTAAATTCAGACAAACCTTTAAGAAATAAACTTCATAGAACTAACTTTATTGGTTGTTTTAATATAAAAATTTAAGGTGGTAGCAGTTCTCTTATTATATTATGAACATAATTTACAGGTAACAGCTGTACATGCAAGTAATCAGATAGTAAATTATTAATTTTATAAATAAATAGCATTGTGTGGAAGTACAGCAACCTTTTTATGTTTAACCAATTTATTAAAGTATTAAGCGTGTAAGTTATACTTGTATGTCTATTGCATATCAATATTATCTGCATAGACTTATTTTGAAGTATTTGCAATCGGTTTAAGTTTGAGCAACATGTATACATCAGAGTAGAGCAATAAAAAAAATGTGGTCAGATTAATGTATTAAAAATTGTAAGTTTGCTGTATATAGATAAAAACAAATATTCATTCGCCTTAAGAAACCTATTTTTTCCCCGATCTTTTTGGAAATATAATTGATATGTTTATTAAACTATAGCTCCCTGTCAATAACAAACTCTAAAATATTTAAGTATTTTATTTCCTATACCATGTCAACAATCTGGCCATTATATTCAATATTCATACCTAATGAGGTAAATTTATTATATAAATAATTATTTCCAATAACATGTACAGTTGCGATCATTCGCTAAGGAACGATGAAAAAATAATGATCGCCGGTTTTCCAGTTTTTTGTACAATTTAGGCTGTAATTCGGCCTGATTTATGAACTGGGCGATTATAATATTCAAAAATGAAATGTTCTTGAATGCCATGTAATACATTTACATTGGACAAAAAGCTGGAAAATCGGCGGTTATGATTTTTTCATTGTTCCTTAGTGACAGATCGCAACTGTACTTGGATTTTGATTAATTTACTTTTAATTTATTGTTTTTAAACCAATTGCAAATCAATTCAGTATTTAAAGTTTGTACTATGTTGACAAAATCCGGCTCGAGAGATAGCAGCCTGCCTTGCTATGAACACCAATGGGCCTTCGTGGCCTGCGAAAGGGGACTATTACTATTATTATGTTGACAAAATCAGAGCTATTGAAATAGACTAAAGTATCATCCGCAAAGAGATGAATCTTACACTTAGACAACACGTTTCCAAGCTAGTTTATGTACAATATAAATAAGAGGGACCCCAGAACACTTCCTTGAGGCACACCGTTTAAGCATAAACAAACTTTATAAACATTAAAGACTTTTCAGAAAATAATTTTTGTGCATTAAAATCTATCAACTGCAGTAGTTTATTTTACATTTTCTACAGCCACAACTCCCTTAAATAAAAAAGCAATCTACAAAAATTAACTACCAATAAACTCTTGAGTATCTATTTTAGATTAAACTATTTTGGTAATACTTTGGAAAATTATTGTGCTTTCTTCATTTGGGTGTATTATTTTCTTTGCAGTTTCATGTCATGTTTTTACTTCACTCACTTACTTGAAAATGTATTGAACTGTGTTTTGAAAGACTTATTAGTTATTATTATTGGATTCTCACGTTTGTATTTGGAATTTTCACTTATTAGGATGAAACCTTAAAGTTCTAATTATTTCTTTAATGATAGTTTTACAAGAATTATCTTATGTGATTTAAAATTTAAAATGGTATACTATTTATTATTACATCATTAAAAACCCTTTTTTCAAACTCATTAACAAGATCTAAATATTGTTACGTTGTCTGTTTTGCAGTAATTACTAGTGCAGCGTGACAATTAACAACTTAACGGCATTTTCTAAAATAAAAATTCTAAAATTACCACAAATATTTACAAAACGTTTGTCTTGCAACAAAGGTATAATATTTCCCCTAGGCTGCCGGATCTCAGGCAGTGTTAATCATTCAATCTGATCATCCACTGTAACTGCATCACAGCTGTAGTAGAGATACACTTCCAGGCTCGTTAGCTAAAAAAGACTCTGCCTAACACATCTTATATTCGACTTATGCCAGTACTATTTTGGTAATGATGTTACCTTTTTCTCAGCGTAAAACTGTCTAATTAAACAAAATTCAAATACTGTTACAATAGCGTTCTCTTCTGTATTATCATGTATGATTGGCTTTCTAAAAATCTACCCGCAGATCTTGCATATAATTGGGACATGTATAAAAATTACTTCTTTATTTGTCATATTTTTAACCTCACTAAAGGTATATACAGGGTGTAACAAAAAATGATTGAGCTGACTATACACAGACGGCTTCTACGATGCTAAATAAGGAAAAAAGTTTAGATAAACATATGTTATAAAATGATTCGTTACTGAGTTACAGCTACTTGAGGTTTTCAGTTTTTTATTCATAAAGATAACAGAAAACGGAGTTTAATTGAAATCTTAAAATAAAATCTTAGAATAAATGTTCAAAATGACAAAATTCGCGTGCTGTGTGACTGGTGCACCGTCATGCATGAACCACATGCATCCTCTAACATCTACTGGTACAGCTGCCAGCAAACCTGGTGAGTCATTTTCTAAAAATACTCGTTCTGTTTTTTTTAAATTCACTGCTGTAACTCAGTAACGAACCATTTTAGGACATATGTTTATGCAAACTTTTTCCTTATTTTTAGTCATAGAAGCTGCCTATGTATAGTCAGCCCACCATTTTTGTTACACCCTGATTAGATGTCTAACCTAACAACATTTTGTATAATTTATGACTGATATGAAGGTTTTGTTTACTACCATGACAAATATTGATTAAAATTAGGTTAGTGTTATATATCATTACAGGAAAGGAGTAGATGTACAACCTCGCTTTGATAAATGCTTAGAAGAATTTTATTCAATCTGTGATCAAGTCGAACTGCATCTGGTAAGATAAAATGTATATTAAAATGCCCTGAAAAAAAAACGTTGCTTTTTAGAAAACCTCCATAAAGTGCTTAACTCAGGGAGAAAGTGGTTCAAGGTATCTCCATTTACCAGTGGCTCCAACTCGTAATGAAAATCTTGGAATTCCTGATAATACATTAACATATCCACAGTTTCTAAGTACAGTAAATGCTCAGATTGCATTTACGAAAGAAATACACGATACTCTTGTAGCTGCTGCTCAGAATATATCTCCTTCTGATTGACAATTTCAGCAAATGTGTTAAATTCTGGTTTTTCAGTGTTGTGGTACACTTTGCGTTCACTACCCCTCACACCATAGAATATTTCAGAAATGTTTTAGAAATATAATTTTGCAACATTAGACATATATCTGAAATATTTCATAATATTTATGAAACATTTCCGAAACATTTATAAATGTGAAAATGTTCTCATCTTGAAATATGTCACTGTAATATTTCAGAAATATTTACTGTTTTATTAAATTAGGTAATAGGTATAGATATAAAAAAAAATCAACATCATTTAGAACAGGGATTCTGGCCCGCCAGGGGGCCGCCGAAAGTATTTAGGGGGGCCGGGAAAATATTAGATTTTTTTAAGTTTTGACATCTCTACAAATCAAAAAAATTAAGTTGTACACGGTTTTTTAAGCGATACATATGTAAGTGGCAGATGAGTTTAATGACATCACAATATTCTTAAACATGGTTAAACTAAATGAAAACGTGGAACGCATAGATAAATTTGAACCAAACAGACAGACCGACAAAAGTACAACTTAAATAAAAAGCAGTGTAATCGACTCCGAATAGACACTTGTATGAGAATAGCACTGAGTAACTCAATTGAAATGCAAATAGACAAATTAGTGGAGTCAACAGCGAAGTCTCATTTATTTGGTATATTGTTATTTTAAAGTAATTATTACCGATTATATTAAAATTATTATAAATTTTGTATTATTTACACCTAGTAGTTATATAAAATCAATATTTTAAAATAAGTATTACTCACTGATTTATGCATATATAAATATTATGTTATGTTCTGTTTTTTGATTTATTTATGCATTATTACATTTGAAATTTTTTTTTGTAATAATAAATTAATCACTAGTTTTTTTGTCACTATAAATTGTCACTATTACTAATGGGGGAGGTGTACTGGTCGCGAAAATATTTTAGGATTTTAAGGGGGCCACGAAGATATTTTGGATTTTAAGGGGGCCGTGACTACTAAAATGTTTAGAACCACTGATTTAGAACATTTATTTATAATTAAACAACAGAAACAGCAAACAAAAATGTTAATGTTCTGGAAGATATTGATGTACATGGTTCATTTATATATTTTGGAGGTGTTAAGTCCCAAGCTGTCAAGGTTTATCCTGAAAAAAGCAGCTTTTTAAAAATTACTAATAGCAGTTACAATTAAATTAATCAGTAAAAAGACTTAATAAGAACTAGACTAAAGATAGTAACCAAAGAAGGAAAGATGATTATATTTTGACGTAAGTTTGCATGCTGTTGACACGTGTTGAATCAAATAGGTTAACATTTTGCGTTTAATAACACTTGTTAGATAGATATTTTTATAGAAAGTATTATATATTGGTTTTTTGATGTATTAAAGTTTTAAAAATGTTTAGCAATTATTACGCCATCTTTACATGTCAGCTGTTAACTATTACTGTAAACTAAGGTCGGATTTTTACATATAGTTCTTATGGAGCCTTCCATTCTTATCCTCTCTATTCTTTAATAGTAACACTTTACGATTAGTTAATTGTGTAATTGATAGATTTACCTTTTTAGGAGGAAGAGTAGTTCTAATAATTAAAGGTTATTTTGCTTTACTGTCTGTTCTAGTGTCTTTTGATGCATCATCTTCAATTAATGAAAATAAAATCTCGGCCAGCACACTGACGTCATAATGTCGCCGTTTTTTCGGGAGTAACGATGGCAGAAAACGTCGTATACCAGAACTAAGACAGGAATTATAAATAAATAGTTGAATATTGGAAATAACATTTATTATGTACTACAGTCAAAACATCTCTATATTGTGACCACCTGCTTAATATGACCAGTATTCCTTGGCCCCTGCTAAGATACTATCGTTTTAATGAAACTTGTACTTCCAAAAGGCATCGTTTTGAAGACGTCTACGTACGTCCCATTATATGACGTCTTATGGACATTATATGACGTCTTATGGACATCATTTATTAGACATATGACTTCGTTGACCAATAATGGCTTAAAAATAACGTCAGTGTGCTGGCTGGGATTTGCAGTTACATTGTTTAATAATTACTTTATCTTTTTACTAATAGAGAAGTTGCAGCAAATGGAACAGTATCTTGACTTAAGAATCTTTTTTCACTGAAGGTTCGAATAACAAAATAACTTTCTTTCTTAAAAATGATTTGAATAGATTTCAGCTCTATCCAATTTAATTTAATGCTATTAATATCTAAACCTAAATTTAAAATCCATTGATTTCTTCTTTCAGGATGCTTTAGGAATCTATAAAAAATATTGTAATTATGTTAAAGTTAATTCTGTTTCAAATAAAAGAAAGTTTATCTATCACTATTTTTACAAAAACTAGCAGTTAGTACTACGCCAATGCATGAAGCAAATTCTTTGCTGTGAAATGACAACTCTTCTCTTTTGTCCAGTTGTTTACAAATTACACAAGAACGAGCCATTTTGTTATGTAAGTCCAAAAAACACATACAAATAAACAGAGAAATAATGAAAAATTCGCAAAAACATCAATCTAATAATTCCAAACAAAGCCAAGCTAAGACTGACTCGTAGGCACAGAACGATTTACGATGTTCTGTCAGTAATCATGCAACTTCGGTACTTTGCTCCTATTTTGCAATATTTTTAAGAGGTGCTATGAAGTATGACATGTGCAATAACATCCTAGCTCTCAAGTCGTAAGAGGTAGATAGCATGCACAAAATATATTCAAATTTCAAACCTAAAAAACCATTTAATTTAAATTTCTAGAGGTACTTAATGACTAATAAAATAAAATTATTATTCTTTAAATTTAAGAAATGTGTTATAAATAATAATGTCGCTACTCCCAAAGATCTAAAACTATATTTTTAGAATTTTCTATAAAATATATTGTTTATTTTTGGTTATGCTTTCAGAAATGTGTTTCCTGAAACATTTCGAAATACACATTTCTGACAACCTTTAGAAATATGTTGCATGAAATATTTCAAAACTGATATATGTGTGAAACATTTGGCATATTTCTGAGATATTTCTGAAACTTTCTGTGCTGTGTGGGTAAATGTGAGTGTGCTTTGAAGTTAATATGTAGAGATAGTTTTAAGTTTTACTAACAAAAAACAATATTGTAATTTAATTAAATGTTCCTTTCCTATATTAATAAATAATAATTTTTATACATTTCAATGTGATTCTTACTTTATAGATAGATACTGCTAGTGACTTGAGTGGTCGAGTCTTGAAAATCAGGTTTGGAAAGAAAACATGTTTTTAAAAAACCAAAAACGGTTGTTTTTTTAATTAAACTTTTTTTTATCGAAAATGGCTTTGAAGCATCCCATATAAAAAAACATGTTTAAAGCATGATTTAAACTGTTTTGAAATATTTTAATGAAAGCTTTCAAGAAAGATATTAAATTTGGATACAAATTACCATCCTGAATCATGATTATACATGCCTGAAACAATAATAAAAGTTCTTATTCTTATCATCGCTTTTTTAATTTTACGGCTACCTAGTATAGAGTAACTTAAATAAAAAATATACTAATAAAAGAGCTACTTCAATCTCGCCAAAACAAAAGTATTAAATATTGTTAAGTCAACACCTTGCAAATTGTAATTTAGAAATAAAAGGATCATTATTCTTTTTAACTGCGTCTTCAGACCTCTGAATAATGCAGAACTAGGTAATAGAAAATCAGTGGAGCATTAGATATTCATGATGACGGGTTGACAAAAGCACTCTATATTCTATATGGCTGCACTTTTTAACAATTTTACTAAATATGCTGTTGAACTTCATAAAATTCTTGCAAAGTATATCCATTACAACAAATAAATGTACGTATTAAATTAATTTGATTTATGAAGTATCAAAGACTGTTGCTAATGTTTATAGAGAAGCATTTTCTCAGATATTTATGTTTATTTAGATTTACCATTTACGTAACCAGGTCATCTCTGCAATTATTCTTTCCGTTATTTATAGCAACAATATTTAACATTATGTTAACATACTTAATGTTGTTGCAGCAAAATTAGTTTATTTTATACAATGTAATCTAATCATCAATCCACTTTTCACAAGTTTCAATCTAAGTCGTATTCCAAAATATATTTAAATAATAAACAATCAATAAATTGTCTATACTTTTTCATTTCATAATTTATAGTTTTATACTTCGCGCATTCCGCGAAAGGTCAACCTCCCCAGATAAAATTAAATGTTCAATAATGCTTAAAGAGGCCTTACCCAATGCATTTTAGCAGGTGTCAAATTCATGTTATAACGCAATGTACAATTGCTGCAGCCAGACTGCGATGATAATGGCTTATTTGTTATACTTTTATGCAAAAATGTGTAAAATAAGATGAAAACAGTCATTCCGTGCATGCAATTTCGGTGGTGGTTAAAGTCAATAATGTCAGTGAGTTTAGTTTTAAATTGCAGTTTAATCAGTGTTGTAATGTATCTAGATACAAGTATCTAGATACAGTATCTAGATACTTTTATGGTACCTAGATACATATCTAGATACTTTTAAAATTTTGTAGCTGTATTTGGATCTAGGTACATTTTCTGTAGTATCTGAGTATCTGTATTGTGCAGATACTATTTTCATAATTTAATGATTTTATAATACAAAAATTGTCATAAATGATGTGTAGAATCTTAAATTTGAAATAAACCGCCGAACATAATAAAACTAATTTAATATGGAATTGCTTTGAAATCATGAAATCACATATGTCACCTCGTTAAACAATTGAGTCACTACATCTAGTCAGCCAGGTCAACTTGGCGTATCAGAGTTTCGCTATCGACTCCATATTGAGATAAAAGAAGTAAAATATAGTAATTCGTAAATTAAAATCGCATCTTACGTATTTGGCATATTACAATTTGGGGCTGTCAGAATGAAAACTATGTAGAAAAGCCTTTTAAACTAAACATGGATTTAATTAAATTTAATGGGGATAATAATAATTAACAATTTCGGGCTTTTCTCGTCACAAAATGGGGTTGTTTGCGCTACTCTGATCCGCCAGTATGGTCTGGCTGACTAGATGTAGAAACTCTATAAACAATGGATATTGTTACAGAATTACGATATTACCGATTGTGTGAAGAAGAAGCATTCTTGTCCGTCCAGGGCAGTGTTACCAACTGTACCATAATTATGGTACTTGTACCATAATTTAAAGATTGTACCAATCAACAACAATTAGATAAAAGTGTACCATAATTTCAGATATGAAGAGAATTCATTCTTTATTACATGTAATAGTTGTAGTAATGTTATTATATTTAACATTTACGTAACAAGTCTGGAATGGTTATTTTACTGGACTTGTAGATAAGTACTACGTACGACAAGCCACTGGTGAGTCTTCGAGTACAGTAAAGGCACTGTACGGATTTTGTTACACACTCCTATTTTTTCTGTCAACAGTCAATTTGAGAACTTTCAAAGTAAGAACTATCTTAATGTAGTGCGTTTGAAAATATGTTGAAGAGCAAATAATTATAATATATTCCGTTACACCAAGGGTAACTAAAAGCAACCAGATTTAGCGACTTTTGGTTGTAATAGTACTACGAACTAATAGCAAATTATTATAGTGTGAATCGTACCAACACATACTTTGAATCTAGGTTATCAGAAATAATATCTAGGCTATGATGGTTTCTGTTAAAGTGGTAAAACATTTTCTAGGTTTTCAAACAATGAAGACTATTGGAGTTTATTCAAGTTATTAATATTCTGCACAACACCAAAACTGAAGATAGAAAATCTACACAAATGTCATGTTTGGAATGCTTTAATGAAGTGGAAAGGTTTGAATGCATGCTGTACTTATCTTTAGATACTGGTTTCTGCTTAACAATTTTTAATATGTATAAATTTTAATAAATATTGCTGTCCTAGACTAGCCCTGGAATTGATACTTAGTTAAATGACTATTTTCGGTACGAAAAATTGACTAGGAAGTTCTTATATTCGGGGTGAAAAACAAGTATCTACAAATGTATCTAGATACATTATGTTAAGCTTTGTATTTGGATCTAGATACTTCACTGTAAAAGTACCTGTATCTGTATCTAGGTACCTTTTTCTGATAGTATCTGGATCTGTATCTAGATACACAAAATAATGTATCTGTTACAACACTGAGTTTAATGTTATTGAATATTAAAAAAAATGTGTAAGACAACTAAACATCGCTTAAATTAAAAGGAATTGTGTCTTAACTTCAATAAAAATATTGAATGAAATCTGCAGTTTCTAGCATGTCACAGTACGTAACACGTGACATTATACGTAACGCCTTCAAGATCTAAGTTGACCATAAGGACATCTTAAAATAAAACCGTATGTATGGTATTGTTTTTGGTGTTTTCTCTAAAACTGTATAATTAATCAACTCGTAAGTTTGTTTATGAATAGTTCGCAGAACCATTGCAAAACTTATAATTACCTAGTATTTCATACGTCTCCATTTTGTCACATGTACGTAACGAACATTTTCGCTTGATATGCTCGTAAACGGCACCAGATATAAAACAACCAAATGTATTTTTATTAAGAGCAAACAAATGCATCATTATTAAAAGTTTAGCTGCTTAAAAATAATTTCTGGGGATTCGCTAATCATAAAAATGCGTCGGAACGCGTCACGGTACGTAACCGCGGAATGCGCGACTTAAATATAATAATACATTTCACATGGAAACTGGCAGTGGCGGTTGCTGCATACGTCAAACCCGCGCCACACGACAAACTGGTATATCGCTATCATATTCGTATGCACACATTAAAGCAGTACATCATCATGTGTTGCACTACGAGTGCCCCTGGTTTGACGTATGCACCCACCGCTACTGCACACGTTTAAAAAGAAATAGTTTAAAACTTAGTTTAATGTTCTAAACTAATTTTAACAAGCGTTTTAAGCAAAATGTTTTAAACAAGCCAACCCTGGTGAAAATTTATTGCTGCAATTTTATTAAATAAAGCTATAAAGTATATCAGTTTTGTTGAATTAAAATTTCTTACATTATACATATAAATATAAACTTTTTATAACAGTTTGCATAATAATAATATAGGTACTTCACATAATAATTTATAGTCATTTTGTTAATTAAAAGTGTGTTAAAGTGCAAAGCATATGAAATATTATTGCAACGATAACACTTTTGCAAATATGTATAAAGGAATTGTGTTGATAAAAGGTCAGTTATATTATTTGTATATACCTGTTTGCAGTTTAGTCATCTATTATTTAAATATTAACTAATATGCCACCGTTACCCTGTTCACTTTGTAATATGAACTTTACGTCAAAGTTACCTGGACTATTATGTAGTGCATTTTGCAACAAATATTTTTATTTTAAATGCATTAACTTATCGGCTGATCTGTTACCTGTTCTCAAAGGAAACTCAGGATTAATTTGGAAATGCTCTGAATGTACAAAACATACTATCTGCATCAATCGACCAGAATTACTAGAACTAATTAAGAGGAAATTAACATTAAACTCAATAAATGCAAATTTTGAAATACAAAAAACTTCCTTTATTGAAGATGCTGTTGATAAGCTTTCCAAATCTATCAGCCATAATAATACTACCGTTTCATACACTGCTGCTGTTTCCACTTTCACAACAAAAGTATCAGCAACCCTTTCGAAAGCTAATGTGATTATTAAACCAAAAAATCAATTCCAAACTAAAACCGACACTAAACTTGTCTTTAGTGTTCAGAAAAATCGGTTTGACCTATGATTCACACTTTTGACGTTTACCCCTGCGCCCCCACCAATACCTCCCCAAAAATTTTAAATGGAATAACTCATCGTGTGGTATCTCAAATGAAAGCTTATATTCTCAGGATTATGGTGTCACTTGCGCATTTTTTTATTTAGCATGGAGAAATGATCAATTTTACATTAGGATAAGAATAATAAGTCTTTAAACATCTAAGTAGGCGTTGAAAATAACATTTTAACAAAACTGAAAAAAGAACATTCACAGGAACTGCTCAAAATGAGCACCCAAAATGCCTCCATGCAGTAGTAAAGCCGGTTTTCAAATTCTTGCCTTACTTTCTGAAAAGTTTTTCGTGGAATGTTTCGGCACTCGTTGATAATTCGTTGACGCAAGTCATTTAAATCTATGGGTTTACTCTTATAAACTACTGACTTTAAATGACCCCCAAGGAAGAAGTCAAGACTTGTGAGGTCCGGTGATCGTGGAGGCCATTCGATTGTTCCACGTCTACCAATCCAGTGATTTAGAAATCTCCGGTTAAGCCAGTTACGAACATTCGCAGCATAATGCGGTGGAGCACCATCCTGCTGGAAGAACAATTGATATTCGTCGAGTATTTGATTACCTTCTTCATCAAGCTGGTTTTCCACTTCTTCAGTTATTAGAGGATCGATGATGTTCTCCAACATATTCAAGTAGACGGCACCATTTAGCGTTTCATTAATGAATATGGGTCCAACTATTGAATCACCTACTATTCCTGCCCAAACATTAATCTTTTGAGGTCTTTGGGTATGGTCCTCTCTTGTCATACGCGGACTTTCGTCGCTCCAATATCGTACATTCTGCTTGTTCACGTGCCCATTTAAGTAAAAAGTGCACTTATCACTGAAGCAAATGTTTTTTACTAAATTTGGATTCGCAATGATCATTTCGATCATAGTTTCGCAAAATTCTAGTCGTCGGTCGCAATCGCCGTCGCTAAGTTCTTGCAATATCTGCATCTTGTAAGGGTGAAAGTTATGCAGCTTTGTCACTTTGCGTACCGACGAGTAAGAAAGTCCGGTGGATGCTGCAACCTGACGCAAAGAACTGGTTGGCTCCATGGTAAGATTTCCAATTACTTCCATCTCCGCCAGTTCATCTACTACCTGTTTAGCATACCTTTTCTTGTTCTCTACGGATCCAGTTGCTTCAAATTTTTGCACAAGTTCGCGAACGTATTTATGCTCCATATGCTTATTTGGATTTCTTTGATTAAAAACTCTTGCTGTGGCACGAGCACATTGCTCGGCACCATGAATGTAGATAACTTCCATCCTTTCAGCAATAGAATACACCATTTTTATGGAAACCAATGTAGTATGTAGGTGAAGAACTAAACGGAAACAACTAATGTGACAGTTTGTTAGACAAAACGTCGACGGCTTGCTTTCTTTTTTTCCACGCCTACCTGATTAAAATTAGGTTTCGATAGCGCTTACCGTTCTCCTGAAGTGGCAATGATAAACTTTCTCATAAAATGTATGAGGCAATAAAAAAAATGCGCAAGTGACACATTACCATAATCCTGATAAGATAAGCTTTCATTTGAGATACCACACGATGGGTCATTCCATTTAAAATTTTAGGGGAGGTATTGGTGGGGGCGCAGGGGTAAACGTCAAAAGTGTGAATCATAGGTCAAACCGTTTCCCCCTTGACATATAAGTGGACTTGTTTTCGGAAATTTTTAATTTCCTTTTGGTTTCTGAAATATCTCCGGCGGATCGTTTTCAAAAAATCACCCTGTATAAAACTATACACTACAAAAATGACTGTAGCTATCTATTAGAAAAATTATCACCCATAGTCCCATAGTATTTATGTGCAGATCATATAACGAAGTGAGTTCGAGATGACATATATTCTATTGTTCAATTAAAGACATTTTAGCTGTCCCTCTTAGTCAATCATACTGTTAACTTCAGTTATCAGGTAGGTATATATACGACACATTATAATATGAATTTTTATAATCCGCTATAATTTGACTTTTGTTGTTTAATATTGTCCTTTATTTGGTGTAAACTGTTGGACAATTAATATTATTATTATTATTTAGATTTTATCTATTTAATGATTTTAATAAAAGACTATTATTGCATTCTGAACATCGCGCATTCCGCGGTTACGTACTGTGACGCATTTTTATGATTAGTGAATCCCCAGAAATTATTTTTAAGCAACTAAACTTTTAATTTGATGCCATACATACGGTTTTGTTTTAAGATGTCCTTAATGGTCAATTTAGATCTTGAAGGCATTATGTAGAATGTCACATGTGTTACGTACTGTGACATGCCAAAAACTGCAGATTTCGTTCAATATTTTTATTGAAGTTAAGACACAATTAGGACCGGAGGTGGACGAGTGGTGTCAGTGCATCACTCGTGTTCCAAGGGTCGTGGGTTCGAATCCCACTTGGGGCAGCAGGATTTTTCTAATTGGAAAATTCCGCCACCTCAACTATAGGTATGTGTATTCGCGTTGCATGTTAGATGGGGGACAGATGACCTTAGATGTTGGTTTCTCCGTAGTGTAGGCGTGAAATTAAAAAAAAGACACAATTTCTTTTAATTTAATCGATGTTTAGTTGTCTTACACATTTCTTTATTATTCAGTAACATTGAACTGCAATTAAAAACTCACTGACATTATTGCCTGTAACCACCACCGTAATTACATGCACCGAATGACGGTTTTCATCTTATTTTACACATTTTTGCAAAAACTATAACAAATAAGCCATTATCATTGACGTTTGGCTGCGGCAATTGTAATTTGTGTTACTATAACATGAATTTGACACCTGCTAAAATGCATTGGTTTAGGCCTCTTTAATCATTATTGAACATTTAAATTTATCTGTGGAGGTTGACCTTTTTTGCGGAATGCGCGAATCATAAAGTACAATTAGTTATCAAAAGGTATGAGTACTATTCCATAAAAATGTTGTGTTGGGTTGGATTCTGATGCAGCTTGCTGGAGTTGTAGCTAAGATTAATTAATTAAACGCTGTCTTGAAAGGTTACTGTAATTTGCTTCCTATTCAACGTTCTTCTCAGGTTAACGCACTACTAGTAAATTTCTCGAATCTACCACGGACTGATGAATCGATTGCTTTAAACAACAAAACTTATCTGAAGTGAGGATGGAAGACATAAGATGCATTCTGAAATATGGTACTAATACTATATCACCAATAATGTATCCTAACCGTAACCATTAGCAATAACGACGATTTCCAAGAAATCTCAGAATAATGGTAAATTCCAGATATATCTGGCGATCTGAGTAAATTAGAGATATGGAGATCTTCAGATTGAAGAAACAAAACAGTGTAAGTAATCAAGCGTGTTTCTATCACATACCTATATGGCAGGTTCTAGTCAGTTGCAATGTACTGACATGTTTTATTGTATTATTGCGACTTTATTAATTGAATATGTATATGTTAAAGAAATCGGTCAAGATATCAAAGGGAGCGAATTTCCTTTTTTCGTTGAATTATTTATAGGACAGACTATGTGAGTATTTAGATTCCTTTTTGCATCTGCCTTAACAAAATGATGGAATTGAACTACAGTCCACATTCCATATAATGCGACTAAATCTTTTTTGCACCTTTCATTTTCCTTCTTTTAGAGGCAGAAACATATCTCAAATGCCAATACTTCTAATTCTAGGACAAGAATAGCTAAAATGGAAAATTTGTATTTTTTTATGAAAAAAAACTGTTTGTGTGTGATGTCGGTAGCAATGTTATCTTAAGAGCTATTACTTAGTATATGAAATGTAAAGACACAATTTCTCTTAAAAATGTATTTATACTGTCCTTTTTCATTTACTGTATGAAAATTTAATCTGCTTATTTCTGTTTACAGAGAAAATGGCAGCCAAACATCCAGCAGTAGTTGTGGAGGATCTTTAGTTAGCCCAAGCTGGATTCTATCTGCTGCACGCTGCTTTAAAAGAAACACTTCAATTTCATTGATTATGTTTAAGAAAAATCGTTTAATGGCATTTATGGGCTCTACAGAAAGATCAATAAAGAGATCTGCCGAGGGGATTTCCTACTACGACACTAGGAAAAACCATTCTGATTCCCATCTTCAGATTAGATATATACGACGTGTGCACCTTCACAAAGATTATGTATATGAAGAAATTATGCTTGTTAATGGACAAATATTGGAACGTACAGAGAACGACATTGCTGTAGCTGTAGTTAAGAAACCTTTTAAATTAAATTATTATGTTAAAACTATTCAGTTAGCTGATACCCTAAATAACTTGTGTGAAACAGGAAGAATAATTGGTTATGATTCGAGTGGGAAATTCGAACTTATACAATCCATTAAGGTATCTACTAAGACATCAAAGGAACTACCACAATATCTTCTATCACCCCAACCTAGCGGTACAGTTTTTTACAGTAAAACAGCTCTTAAGGAACGTTATCGACCATTTTCTGGAGATGTAGGAGGACCTTTTATATGTAATAATACCGGCAGTGCAGTTCAATATGGTGTTTATTCTGGAGAAAGAGAGATTATTATTACCGTACAATCAAGAAACTACTCATATTATATAAATTCTTATGAATCGGTTTCAGCACATATGGGATTTATTAAGGAACATGTGCTACATAACCTACCAAAAGCTATTTGGCCGACAATGGATCCTGCAGCAAACATGGTCGGTCGTCGAATTAACAACGATGTGGATATATTTGAGATTACAGGCCTCTCTAGTTCAGGTTTAAAAAATATATCATATACTGTTTTAGGTATAATAATTACTGTTAAATGTGTATTGTAAACTCCTATTTATTATCTGTCAATAAAAGAATTCATTTCGCCAGCACATTAATTTGGGTACATATTTCATTCATATACATATGAAGATTTTAAGCAGATATCCATATTTTAATGCTAACTGTACGTTAATTGTGTAAATAATTTTATTTTATTCGCAATCGTATTGGTAATGAGTCCATTCCTGACCATTTAGAGGTCCGAAAATGCATCATTGTTTGTAACTTTGACATTCTCATGGTCCGAAACGACCTATTTTCACACCTCTACGTGTCTTTAAATTCAGCTACTAGGTGGCGCGCAGAAAATTACATCGCCAAATGCGGTGTATAAATGGCTGTATAAATCATGTTTGGTAATGTTGCGAACCTTTACAATAGTATACAAACCTCAGCAAAAGTACCATTCCTGTGTCTCGAGAACTAGTTCACCTCGAGGCTATCGCCTCTATCTAAACTATATTGTTCTCTCGACAGGAATGGAGTACTTTCGGCCTCGGTATGTAATGTACTATTTACTTTCTATGTAAATGACACATGTAAACTTTATAGCCCTATAACATTTTACGGGCCGCTAAAAGAGACTTGTAAAGTTTTAAAATGCTCATCAACAAAACGCTAACGGAATAGTAGGTTGTGCAACAAGAATGGACGATTTGCAATTAACCCTTACTGGGCACACTGGATTATCGAGGCTCGCCACTTCGTCGCTCACTCCACAAACTTTACAGCTCGCCTGTAAAGATTAATTTACAAAGCTTGCCACGTAAATAACTATTATCGGTTTCAGGATATTAAGCTTTTAATTAAAATGAGTATCGAGAACGGGCCAATTCAGTAAACATTAATTTATTGTCATTAAAACGATACATGTTTCGGAGAAAAATTGCTCTCCATTATGTAACGTTTTAATGACAATAGATTAATGTTTACTGAATTGGCCCGTTCTCGATACTCATTTTAATTATCTACAATTGGTTGATACTATCACATTTATTAAGCTTTTGTTTATATATATACAAAAGTAGGCTAGTAACTAAGTAATAACTGGATTTGTACGATAATATTACCATACTTAACAAGCCAACAAAATGGAAACGACAGTTATTTACGCAACGTTCATAGTAAATTTGCTTTTACATCCGAGTTGGATAATTGTCATACGAGAGAACAAAGCGAGCGAGTAGTCAGAATGCTTTTAGCAATTTTGATTTTATTATTTAAAGTCTTCAACATAGCTTTTTGCAATACTGGCAGATTTTCATTCCCTGTGTTTTTTAATGTCGTTATGTTAGCACCCGCGTTATTTAATAAGGTAGCTGATGAGCGACGAAAACAATGCCCTGTAAAAAGGTTCGTATTTTCCAAGCTCAAGTACGTTGCTATCAAATTGGGGAGTTTTGTGGAAGAGTTGATACCGACTAGCTAAACTGTACATATTTGCCTTGTCTGTAAATAAAAAAAAATTGTCACTAACGTTGTATAACAGTTTCTTCAGTCTATTTTTTGTTTTAATATCACTTCGTATATTGATAAAAATGTTATTGGGTTATCATTTGGCAGACGTTTATATTATAAAATTCGGTTTTTACGTTTATTTGCAACGCCATCTAGGTTTGGTATTTTAGAATGCAAATTATCGATTTTTTTCTTTAAATCTTATAGACAACATGTATTCAAACCAATGCACTTACTTTAAATTAAAAATAACCTACGAATCTGAAAAACGCGGCAAAACACCGCCATATTAAAGCAGAGAAGGGTAATTTTTAATAATGGACAAATTAAAACCACGTTTTACATATTTGACGTATTAGAGGTTTGATCTTTCAAAATAAGAAAAACCTTTTAAAGTAAACGTGGATTTCATTAAATGTAATACAGATACAAAATTAATAATTTCGTGCTTCTTTTACCCCAATGTGGCGGCGTTTTGTGGTACTCTGATCGACCAGCGCGTCCTAGCCCAAGTAGCGCTGGAATAGAAATTTATGTAAAAATTACGTGCCTCTAATTCTTTTTTAATGCCGCAAATTAATATTCCAAAGCGATGCTCAATGGCACGTAATAATTACGTGTCCCGCGGTATACCTTTGGCACGTACGTGAAAAATACATGTTTTTTATGTCTTCGGTATTGTCATATTGAAATGGCAATAATAGAACAACACATTTTATTTATAAATTCCGTACACATAGTGTCACCGACAAAACGCTTATTAGTCTCAATTTTAGTGCGATGGAAAGAGGTAGTAAAATTTATTCCTCTCGTCATTTAAGACGACTTAAAAAAAATGAAACGTTAAAAATTTTAAATTTAATCTCCAATGCTCCAGTTCCGGGTTTTTGTGTAGGTGATAATCAGCTTAACTATAACGCAAAAAGTGACAATTCGGAACTACAACGGCCATCTGAAAACAATTCGGATATTGATCCGACGGTAGTGATCGAAGAACAATATATTTATCAAAACAGCGATTGTGAAAGTGAGTGTGAAAGTGACGAAGGCTATAATAATAATTTTGGCTGAAGAAACAATTTTATGCGAAGTAACCGTAAAAGAAGATTTTGCTGCTTGGTATGTAAAGTGTGGTGTGTCTTTATTTGCTTTTGATGAGGTCATCAAAATTTTTAATAAATATTCAAATGTTAAAATAAAAGTTAAAGCTAAAACGATACTTAAGACACCAAAACAGGTAAAACTAACCACAGTTGAACCAGGAAATTATTAGAAAAAGTCAAAATTAATGAACTTGATTCAAATAAAAGGTACGCCAATTCAATTGTGTGAGGGAACTTTGATCAACATGTTGTCTTTGAATATAAGATTAACAACTGTTTGTTCAAAGAATATTTTCTGAGAGTTTTACCAGCATCTTTAAGACAGTGTTTGGTACAATTAAATCTTACTGGAAATTAACAATGCTCAATTAAAATTTTAATTGTTAATGACAATTAAATCAATAGATTAATTGTTATGAATTGTGATTTTTTTTATTTTGCATGATTACAATTAATTAATATTTACTTGTTCCGATAATTCACAATCAATTAATTGTTAGTTAAAATTGATTTTCATTATGATGACAATTGAACCTGATATTTATTAAAAAGACGGGATATTGCTGTATAAATAATGCATCCCAAGGCCGTACCCAGAGTAAAATTTCGGGGGGGGGGGTTTGGTTCTAAAGTAAATAATGCAATGTAATACATTTTACCAAATTTTATTACACATCATATAAACTACAGTGAAGTATCGCTAATTCGGACTAATTAAAACAAGGGCAATCAGAATCATCGCGATTTCCGGATTACCGCGTCCGTAGAGTTTACTATGTTCTATTTGTAAATAAATGCAATTAAATCATTCTGAAAAAAACATTTATTTTAAAATAAATAAAACTACAAAAATATTTATGCAAAAACTGTTTTAAAAACACAAAAAATAACATTCTGCATTAATATGTCATTAAAAAAGCGGTGATTTTTGCTGGTTTCGTGTTTTTTGAACTTAATACGTTAGATATGATTTTTCTTTTCAATCTTCCGGCATCACAATTGCTTCAAATTTTCTACCACCCAGTGCAAAGCCGCCGCTTTGCAACTGTTTCTTAAATGGCTTGCTTCACTGCGTGCGAATCACTGAACTGTTATATGATCCTTCAGATTTTGTAACAAATCTGGAAATGTATAATATTTAAAGTTATAATACGGTCTTTTTACATTTAACAATTTTTAAATTTAGCAAAAAATCTTTTTATGTATGCCGGAGATACATAAAGTCGTAATTCGTAAAAGAAGTAACAATTCTTTTTTAACTTAAACCTTTGTAACTAATATGAACTGTGAAGTTGCAATGTAACCACTTTTAAAAAATACGTGCCTTTTTATAATAAGAATTTGTCATCAGACATAAATATAACGTAAACATAAATAAAATAAAATCTTATTTATCTTATCTACAACGGTAGTTTTGTATCAAATTACACATCTGAATACCCATTGCATTAGTTACTATAAACAAAACTTGATGAATAAAAACAATTAATTCTAAAGTTCGAATTATCAAAACCTTAAATCCGGATTACAATGAAACCAATGTAAATAACTTGCTGGTCCAGATTATAGTGATATTCGGATTAACGTAGATTCGGATCAACGTGACTTCACTGTATATGCATCACAGTAGAATATCTAAACTTCGTTATATGTCATTCACAATACAAAATCCAATTTCCCTTGACCTGTTTTACTAAAGTTGGTAAATTAAGTTAATGTTTGTTGTTTATATAAAATACAGCTATATATATTTTATTATTTAGTACATTCCAGTCCAGGGCTACTACGAATAGTTTATATTTAGAAAAACTAAGGATGTTTAAACAAAATTGAAAAATGTGAATTAGTGTATGGGATGTACATAAAACTGACTTTCACCTTATTCCAGAAATATTTTACAGATTTCGGGGGGGGGTTTTAACCCCCCTAACCCCCCCTGGGCACGGCCTTGATGCATCCCTTAAGAAATCAGATGTTTTTTATTTGTAGCTACAGCTGGGACATCACGTTTTAAGGCAACAAGCAGTATATTTTGCTAATTCTTATTAAAAGCATTTTACGATTTATACCTATTTTTATAGAGATTGTGCAGATAATACATTTTTTATAGTTTACAAAGTGTATTTGAAGAATAAGATGAAGAATAAAGATATTTCAATTGCTCTTTTTATTTATTATTAGGGTTTATTTAAAGTCTGAAACAAGGTTGAAATGCGATCTGCTGTTATTACATAATAGTAGAATTCATAGTTATCTTTTAATTCAAATTAAAACTTTATTAATAGTAGTAAAAGCATTTGCTACATTTTATTCACATGGCCAAATATAAAGATAAACAATATGTGCATTCTAATAGACGTGCCTTTTTTTCACATTGTTAAAACGGTATATTATTACTTATTACTACAGTTTATAATAACAGCTTCAATTATTTTTATACTATTTTATAGAGTACCTTTAATTAAATAAATAAATAGAGCCTTCATATTCGTATAAAACTGCGTATCGATAAAGTTCAACCTTGATTTTCTCCAAATACTGTTTTTGTTAGAGGGTCATTCCATGCGAAATCGATCACTAAAATGGGTCGATCTCACGGATCTCAATGAAAATCACTTATGAGGTAGCAATCAACTAAAGAACATAACTTTCATTCATCAATTTGCTAAATTACGCAGAACTTCGGAAATATTCAAACTGAAAAAAATTATCAAAACTGCTTGCACGCCTTTAAAGAAATATAAATATCTCGAAAAGTATTTACCCTAGAACAAATATTTTTTTGTATATTGCTCACTAGAAGACGGGCTTTTTGGACAGCCTAATAATTTTTTGTTATCAAACGTATTTTTATTTTTTTCTAAACGAAATATTCTAAAAATGCAGAAAAATCGGTGTGGTCACATTTTTAAAAATCTGAAAAAAATTGTACAGATTCTTTGAACATTTTTGTATTTAAATGCCAAATGGCAAGCTGGACGTTTTAATAGTTTTGGCAGGGTAAATTTTCAAAGACCGCGCTGCAGACAGCCGGCTCACCATAGATCACGGTCAACCGGCGCAACCCGCAAAATATAGACGATGATTCCATTTACCCCAATCTATTGGGTAACTGGAACCACCGTACATGTTTTTAAAAAAATACTTTTAAATGCAATAGTTGGCATTAGAGCTGCTTTATTTTTACATTTTCTTTTGGAAATATATTAAAGTTACTATAAAAGAAGGTCCTAAACTTATAAAGAGATAAAGACTAGCTGCAACCACTCGGTTGTTCTCAGAGTTCTTTTCAAAATTCTATAAACAATTTTCATTGCTTTAATTTATTGCAAGATGTTCCTGTACTAAGATGCGCAATACAGATCTTTTTCTAATTATTTATGATGGTGCTTGATCAGCGATATCTCAGTAACTACCGAACTAACTAAGAATAAGGAATTTTATACGCCAACTAAGTAAAGATTTATTGTTACTATTAGCGCGTAGTGCACGGCACTACCAAACTTACAAATGTCAAATTTTATGATAGTAAATATAACAAAAAAAACATAAAACTGGATGCTACGTTGTGATTACTTTTTATAGCATGTAACTTACTTCATAAGGACGGAGAGAGATAAACACAAATAAAAGAACAGTTAAATATGATTGTATTATTTTATTAATTTATTCAAAATCTTGAGCGAAGGGGGCGTATTTAAACTGATACAAATTAAAAACCTAGTTCTGTAAAAAAACCTGGAAAATAGCCCAGCTTAAATACGTCAATGCTTCAAGTTTAATAAGTGATTAAATTATTAATTAGTTCGATTACAATAAACAATACATAGCAATAAAACAATTTATCAAGTTGATACAGTTGTGGGTAATACAAGTATTTATAGATAGTTTAAAACACAAATCTCTGAACGAATCAAATAAAACATCAAAAGTAAGTTAAATTAAGTCAAGCATGTAAAATTAAGTACAAACTAGAAAAGATAAACAAACATAAAAAAACATAAATAACATAAACAAGCAAATGTACACAAATAATGGTTTGAGGGTTCTCTTTATAAACGGCCTATCAAATGTGCTTAAGCCACCGTGAAGATTAATACTCTCTCAAATAAATAAAAGTTTTAGGGTTTTCTCACGTGACCTATCATGGGTTTTATTACCACGTAGAGAATAATACACTTTTAAATGATAAATCAATTTATCCCCATGGAAGCTAACCGTCTGTTCTGGACTAGAAGATTACCCCGTCATTTTTAGTTACAAAGTAAAACATTTAGTTAGATTAGAAAAATTAACTTAAAAATCAATAAGTACTGACAATAAAACATACATAAGACACATAAAACCAGTAGTCATATTTAAGGCACGAATAAAATGTCCAGTTAGCAATAATTATCTATAATGGTACTACAAACGATAATAAAACATTGTTTTTAAGTGGTATCTACACTTCAAAGGTTTTAGATTAATTAAATAATATAAAATTCACCAAACAATCAGAATCAACATAAATAAAATGAGCTTACATGAAGAAAATTACCTATAAATGCAAAACCAAAAATGGATACTTATTTCTTGTTACATTTATCAATCATCTTCCAAAAACAAAACAACAGCGTCTCTAATTACCAAGAAAATCAAACTACCAACTTTAAAGAAACTGTAATAAACATCCCTAAACACAAAATCAAGTTAACAACTTTAAAAGAAACTGTAATAAACATATCACTAAACATTTTATATTTAACCAAATAGTTGTTATTTTTAAATCAATTATATGTTTTGCCTGAACCTGTATGCAATAACACAACTAAGGTAAAATATAGACATCTATGAACAACGAGCATCTATGACAACTATTAGTCGAATTCAAAAGATAGAACGAGTGTCCATGGTAACTGAATCCTAAAGCATTGTTCAGTTGATTTATTTTATTTTAGTCCGGTAAAAGATTCTACAGTCATACTAGACCGTAAAATCGCATTTCCGGACTGTAATCGCTACCGTAAACATGAATAATACGTTACAATATGAAATAAATAATTTTTAATTAATTTTAACTTTGAAAACGATCGCTCTGCTGTTGCATCATCAAGTTGTGACATCAACGTAAAGGACTGGTTCGACTAAGAAAAGGTAGGAAAGTGTTTTTTGTGCATTTTATTTTGGAATCTGGAAAAGAAGGACGTTGTGGAGTGAAAGATATTTATGCAATTTGGTCAATCAGAATTTATTTATTAAATTTTAAATCATTATTCAGTTAGTTTTAAATTGTATCTTTATCAATTTACAACCATAAAAATTCACATCGCCCTGAGATAAGCTTTTTATGAATATTACTATTTGGTGCTCAACTTGCTTGCGTATTCTTGAAATTATTTAAGTATTTACGTAACTTATTTACATGAATCATGCATTATTAATTTATATAAGAGTATTCTTAAATTATGTAAGGAATTTATAAAAAAGGAAATTGAAGTTTATTTCCAAGGACAATTAAAATCATTAAGAAAAATTTAACTTATCTCAAATAACATAAGAGTCAACTCTTATAAAAGTATTATACAGGATCTCTAACACCATCTGTTGCACGGTCATCTCAGATGGATACTTTTCAATGTCTTGTTATGAAACTATTGTTGAAGTGTATACTTTCAAGAGTTACTCGCAGAAGATAAACAAAATTTGTAAAAAATATACTTTACTTATGAAAAATATTAACCTGCATCTAGAAGATTTGAATCAAAGTTTGTTAACCATTGGATAGTAATTAAATCTTGGTAAGGTCACACCTAATCCGTGTGCTATATAATTCGAATCGGCTTGGTTTCAGGAATTGTTTGATGCCTCTACTAGATCTCAGAACTTATCAGTGACTCATTTTAGACCCCATGTGAACTTTATCGTTTGACGCCTATCTGCTTCAGGAGTCGATTGGCTCAACAAACCCTTTACTATGAGTCAGTTAGCCCAAAACTTACCTAAATTTTTGATTGCATTACGGAAAAACTATTACTCTTCAATTTGCGTGAAGTTTGGTGAAATGATACATCTTGGTCTGGAATAAACTTGGTTAAATTAATCTGGTTGAAAATATTCCATCGGATCCTAGAAGTGAAAACGGAAATGGCAGTGAAGATGATATGGTTATTTCATCGGACGATTATTCTGAGTTAAACATCTAAAAATGGGTACAGGCTAGCTAAAGTGGTTTTATTTCTCAATACTGGAAAACACAGATTTTGCACAGAAGAGTCTAGGTAGCAGAAATATGAGACTGGACACTACCTCTAGAAGGTTAAAACAATAGAGCTTAGTTTGGTAACTACTTTAGCAGTTAAGAGAGAAATAAGATGACAAAAAGCGTTGTAGATTGCATGATTGGAGGGTTAATTACAGCAGATGACATAGCATTACAGAGTGTGGAAAGAAACGTAGCAATATTTGCAGCATATTTTTAAATTTTGCAGAATTTCTATTTGCGTTTACGGTACTTGTAATTGTATAACTCTTAGTTATTTTCTCGTCCTGATTAATCCTAATCCATTTCATCGTTATAGCGTAACAGTTAATATACATGGTGTCCTGTTAGCAGTCTATACTCGATCATTTGGACAAACTTTTGGCTATAGTAATAGAATAAAATTACTTTGTATAATAATTCGACCTATAGTTTATAAAATCAATATTAGAACACATCTTAGAACTTCTGGTAGTACCGGATATGACGTATTCAGATTTTTTTTTAAATGGGACGATTAGGTTAAGGTATGCAAATCGATAGCAAATGTGATTCTGAATAGAAAAGTATTGAGGTACTATAGGTATAAAATTGATAATAACAGAGCTAGAGTCACTTGACGGGTTCTGTCCTGTTTAACAGTATACAGTATACACTCAATCATTCGGACAAGTTTCTGGCTATATACCAATGGAGTTGACAGGGGCAGTGTAGTTCGATCTGTAGTTTAGGAAAGCTTTTTAGTGCTTAAGAGGTATCCCAAGTATTGTTTGGGCATTGACTAAATATCACCAAGTCGATATCTGTAGGTTGCGTTCTATATAGATGGTAACAACCTTTCTTGTTGCTGCACATAGTACTGTATTATACAATTATATCAGGAATTTATTATGCATTTTAGACCTCTAGTATCTTAATACTTTTTGTTTCCTCAAACGTTCAAACGTAATAGTTCTGTTTAAAGAAGATTCGATGACGTGATCTCCGGTACCAGCAGAAGTTGGATTCTAAGATGGGTTCTAATATTGATTTCGTAAACTAGAGGTTGAATTATACAAAATTCTTTTAATTCCATTGCTATAGCCAGAAGTTTATCCGAATGATTGATTGTAGGCTGTTAAACAGGACACCCTGTATAGAACATGTGAGCTGAAGAAGTCTCATTTGCTGATGCAACTAGATAACACTTTACGGAAGATTTTAAGAGTTTTTTGAAGTCTTAACAGTACGACCTTCATTATTGCTAATTATATTTAAAAACAGTTGGCAATTGCTTGAGCTTTACTTGCTTTATCAACTACGTCATGCATGCTCTACTTACTACACTTAAGCCTTTTTAAAATGCCAGATTTAATGGTTAACTACTATTTAAGACTCATTTTGTTGGTTTGAAAAGAACCACACAAATCATTTAAAAGCTTCAGTGGCTTACGGCTCTGCCCAATTTGCACTCCCGCTTCACATGATCTATGAAAGAAAAAGGTAAGATTTTCATAATGCGTTTTAAATATAAGAATCGAGAAATGAAGGCTAATAATAATAACAATACCAGATATGTTTAAGATATTAAAATCTCACATGTTATTATTGTAATCGCAATAGGTACTCTTTCAGTTTTAATCAAAGGAGGGCGTAATCATTCACTAGTCTTTCGCTGTACAGCGCGGGCGTACTATACAAAGATCCAATGCTTCGTTGGCTGTCGGTCTTGTTAACAGTGTTGTTTATTTAGTCGTAGTGTTGAGTGCTCACTCATGTCAAGTATGGCTACAAATTCGACTCAAAACGACAACACGCACACTCGACTTTGCCATGTCACGAAATGGGATAATTGGGATGGATATGGTTTTAATATACAAACTGAAAAGGACAAACCCGGACAGTATGTAGGCACGGTAGACGAGGGTTCTCCAGCCGAAGTTGCAGGCCTTCGTCAAGGCGATCGTATATTGGAGATAAATGGTGAGAGCATTTCCGATAAAACACATAAACAAGTCGTGGAGGCCATACGACAGTTACCAGATGAAGCAAAACTATTGGTAGTTGATCCTTTTGAAGAGCAATGCGCATTCATTACGAACATGACTGAAAACTCAGAACAACAGATCAGTGATAGTGTTTCAGAAGCTGGTCCGCTGAATTTAAATATGACAGCAGCAGAATTTAGAGAAAAACTTAAAGAGAGCAAGGGAAAGAAGTTTGATCCTAAGAGAAGAGGTATGGATCTGAAGAAGAAGTTGGATATTTTAGAAGAACTTTAAAACATTGTAATAGTTGAAAGTGTAATTAAAATAATCGATAAGAATATTTGTTATTATTAGCAGGTGTACATTAAGGAAAGGTATATTGATAAGAACACAATAGTTCGATAATTTGTGTTAACACAACCTTGATTAAATCACGTTCCAAACATTTTATTGGGTATATCGTCATCTTTAGTGTTATAAATTTTCTAATTTAAAATGATTAATTGTTTTACTAACAAAATATGTATGTACGTACGTAAATATAGTATGTCCAAAGATTGAGTATGCAAGGGAAAACTATTTGTTGATAAGGTCTGTTTAATCACTGTAAGCGAGATAGACATACTGACTTACAACTAATCTTCATAATCATTCTGGCACATTTTTTTCTTTATAAATCTAACGAAATTACTTTTTTATTTTTTAACATTTAAGGTTTCTGTAACATTTAATTTATATAGTAAATGATTGTAGAATCAGAGTTGCATGTCATAAGTACATGTTACTTATCTCTATGCGTCTAGGAAATAAGGTCCAGCTGCAGATCTGGCCATCTAGCTCATATTTGATTATTTCTTATAGACTGTAGGTACAAAATGATACTCTAAAGTGAAGAAAACTTTTTCTTAAATCTACTTTTCTCTTTGACTAAAACTTGAAAGACAGTGGTTTCAACCCGTAGACATGCTGTACCTCAAATACGTAAGAAAATTGAGAAATCTGTTAATTAAATTACTTTACATTCCTTTTTTGTGAAAACTTATTTGTAACTATATTTATAAATAAAGAAGCCAAAAAGAAAGTCTGCAATTTTTTGAGTTGCTATTTTTTCAAAACTTATTTCCAGAAATACATTCTGTTCAGAGCATTTGAGACGAGCATTCTATACATTGTACATCACACATCATTAACAGAAGGACAATCGGAAAAAATCAAGATGTACCTACTAAGAAAAATCAGAGTTCAGTTTGGATTTACAAAAAAACAGGTAGCTGCATTGGTAGATTTACATAAATAATGACCTTTGGTAAATGGGTTGGTTCATAGATTGTATCACTCAGAATGCATTACTTTCCTACGCATTTATTCGATTAGTAATAATCATATAGAAGCAGTTTGACTAATAGGTGATAAACAAATGCCATCTTATCATCTAACTACAATAGTTTAATTAATCACATAATGCAATTATTAAAATAGAAATCACTATTCAAATCGCGATTAACAAAAATCACATAAGTTTGCACGTAACATGTTGACAAATACTTAGTTTTATTTGGCAGAACGATTCGTGCGAACCTATGTGATTTTCAATAATCACGAGTCACTGGTTGCGTTGTATACAAGGTGTCCCATTACGGAATAGTCAGACTTTGCTAGTGGTTAGATACTTAATGGTTACTATCATTAAAGAAAGAAAATTCCTATATACCACTTTTCTCGTACTTCTATACTTTTGCAGAAAGACATCATCGAAGTTCAGCCCAATGTTTTCAAATTGAATACTAAGATTGCACATGATACATACTTTGAAGTTCCCGCAGATAAACAATACTACGCGTTTTTTAGAATGTGCAAGGGTAGCGTAATAAAGTAATAAACCCGTCTTTATTTTGCCCAAGTGTTTCGTAGAATAACAACAAATAAACAGAATTAAAGAAACAATGTATGTTGAGAAATGACCTCTCATTTGATCTGTTTCAAAGTTTTTGTTTTGTGATTTCTGATTTTTAAGACAATTTCAAATTATTTTAATAGGCACATTAACTACTATGTGCAATACAAGTCAGTTTCGTTTGTGTTCAAATGAAATGTGTTTTTAAACAGATTTTTTGTTTTCCCTGGATCTTTTATTGTTAACCAGCAGAAGTAATGACAATTACAAAATATAAGAATATAAATGCTCGTTAGAGCTTAGGTCTAAAATTGACTAAGGACTAATCAAAACTTGGAGAATGGAGCGTCTACTACTCCTTTATGTATTGTTCTCTTATCTGTAAGTATAAAATAAATATAATACTAAGCAGTTCTCACGAGAAAGGTAATGTAATCGTATCTGCATACTAATCAATTATCATGAGAAAGTTAATTCATTCTTATTTGCACACTAAGCAGTCCCCATGAAAGGTAATACGATGTTATCTGCTTGCTGACAGTAAGCAGTTTTATTATTCTTTTTCTACGTAACTCTTCGGCGCTAAGATATTTTAATATAGTTTTTATTTAAAACAATATTAAAATTAGTAAAAAGAAAATGAAAATTTTAATTTTCTGTGTTATTATTTATCACAACTAAATCTTTATTTGGAAAGTCAATAAATTTTATTTTTAAGAAATTACGTTTACAGTATAAATATACAAAAATACTTTTGAACACCCTGTACATGGTGGATCCATTTTCTTTTAAAGAAGAGCACCGTACAAGCCCCTGCAACAAAATCCCTACATAAATTCGTCTTCACAGTTGCGGGCGTGAAAGCGGTAAACGCTTAAGTGGGATAATGTAAAACTCAATTTAAAAAACAATTTATAACTTCTAAACCGGTCATTAGATGGCGCTAAAATTTTAGATATGAATAAACCTGCCAAGAGAGGTGTTAAATATGCAAAAATATTTGGGGCATTCTGTTTAAAAAAAAATACCTTAAGCGTGCCACAGTTTTCTGCAACATCCTGTATATTTAAAAATAATTTCTCTAGATGCGCCTCTATCCACTGTTTACATCCGTATTAGAACGATTTTTCTAGCTGTTACCGTTTAGGAGCTATCGGACTTCCCCACACTATTGCCCCACCCGGTATAATTTAAACTCCAACTGGCAATAGATATGCCAGATATAACCATGGAATAGCGTTAGCCATGGAAGATTTCATGGCTAACGCAATTGGATGGTGTATGGTTCAATGCTGTACTGCACGTGTAGTACAATCTCCACTGACGATAGAGTTTTTTTGCATTATCAATAATTTGCTCGAGGTACACTAATCCTTGTTCTATATAACTCATATAACTCCTGGAGCAGCTACTGGACGGATTCCAAGATAAGTTCTATACGTATGTTTTTAGATATTTTGCACCAAATCGTCTCAATGGGATTCAGCATGGGCGTATAAGGTGCTAGCTTCAATAGAAATGCAGCCGCACGATGGTAAGGCAGTTTCTAACCTTGGATGACATGGAGCATTGTCGTAAACTATAATAAGATCGTCCAAGTTGGTTACCTGCATTCTGCCATTGTGTCACAAGGTTTACAATCACTAAAATTTATAATTTCTGAATTGCAAATGATGCTTTCTGAAATTCCAATGATGTTCTCTAAAATACTATAAGACTTTCTAAACTACAATGCATATTTTCTGAAATGCAACTGACTATCCTGAAATTCAAATAACGGTTTCTGAAATTAATTTAACTATTCTGAAAATCATATGACCTTTTCTAAAATCAAATTGACTGTTTAGAAATACAAATGACAGTTTCTTAAATTCAATTGACTATTTTAAAATTTAAATGTCTCTTTCTAAAATTCAATTGACTATTCTAAAATTCATGTGATACTTTCTCAAATACAATTGGCAATTCTGAAATACAATTGACGCTTTCCGAAATATCACTGGAAAAGGTGTAGTAATCAGACGCTGGAACCTTTTACAAATATAGGTTCCGGCTCCAGTTTCGGTTCTTGAAAATTCAAAATAAAGGTTTCGGTTCCGATTCCAATTTTAATTTTCTAAACATTAAGGTTCCGGTTCCAGGATTTTTTTAGGTTCTATAAGGGTTCCGGAAGCAAAAGTAATGACGTCACATTTTATGTTGTTATATAGCTCCAAATATCTAGTAGCAAATCAAAAGTAGCACTTTTACTCCCTGAGGGAGTAAAGTGTTTCCATGACAACAACAACAAGTAAACAACAAAAAAAAAGTAATCGCGGTACATGTTAGGACTTATTACCCTAAAACTATGCGATTTTGGCGTTTGCAGAGTTCAATGGTCAGAATGACATATAACGAGATTTTCGGAAAAAATTTTCGTAAATTTTGAATTTTTGCGAATAAGTTCTTTAGGACGTGCAAAAAATAGCGTATATACCACTGGACTAAAGTGCGTTTTAATCCCTCATGTGTTTATTTCCCGAGCGTTAGCGAAACTCACATCCGGGATTAAAAGATGCACTTTAGTCCCTGGGTATATAATATACTATTATAATATAGGTGATAAATAATAAATATATTTGCTCTTTGGTATTTCAACTCTTTTTACTCGGGAAACTCTAGTGCTATAGTTACAATTATTTACAACAATGGATACCATAGAAACTGAGCTCTTAGAGTAAACAAATGTGAAGTACCGAACTTGTTTAATATTGTAGATTCTTTTCAAGATGAAATTTGTTTGGCAATATTCAGGGCTACCAATCTAAAATGTGACGTAACACTTTTCTAGTCAATTTACACAGTACTATTGGTCAATTAGTAGTGGACGTGGATCTAGTATCAACATCAATTTAGTAAGAAATGGTTATGGTAGCGCTGTTGGGAGAATATTGAACTACTTTTTTTTATTTACCAGTAGAACCGAAATGCGGAACTGAAAAATACCGGTTCCTTCGAAAATTTATAACGGTTCGGGTTCTGATCTTAACATTAACACGGATTTTAGTAAGGGTTCCGATTCAGGTTTCGATTCCATAAAAGTAATCGGTTCCGGTTCTTTTGGGTTCCTGTTTCAGTCCCTTGTAGTAATTAGGTAAGCGCATAGAAGATTAACGTTTGAATTCGGTTCCCGTTAGCGTGGAAGTAGACACTGCGTTTCTTTTAACAACTTACCGCGAGAGTGCAGTCGATCTTTTGGCGCGCCACGATTAGAATCGAAATTTCCCTAATAATATAAACGTTCTGTGATGTTTATAAATTAGGTTAGAGAAAGTTTGTATGAGCTATAACGAGAAGTCCATTTATTTCTGCTTAGTATTTTTGGTGATTTATTAAGGTAATTAATTATTATTTTTAAATAAAAACAAATATATTTATGGTTTTTACTTTACAGATGGAAACAAATAATGAACAATTTAAAAGTAATCATAGTAGTGCAAATCAAGTCAAGGAAGATGAGCCTTTAAAGAAATATAATTTTCGAAAAAGAACTCCAATTAGTTCAGATGTTAATAATTTTAAAATACGGAAAATCAAACAAAATAATGAACAATCTAAAAGTAACTGTATTGGTGTAAACCAAATAAAGGATGATAAATTCTTAAAGAAATGTGAATTTCAAGCAAAAGGTTCAGATGAATTTAAATGCAAACTTTGCTCAACTAGCTTTGCAAACAAAATTTCATACGAGAAACATTTACAAAGTCATAAAAATGGGCAATATCAGTGCGATATATGCAAAAAAACATTTACAAAAAAAAAAGTATTATCCCAGCATATTTCAACTCATTCTCTTAAGAAGCCTCACGAATGTGATGTATGTAGCTCCAGATTCCTTTTAAAAAGTACTTTGAATAGGCATATGGTAACTCATAATGGACGAAAATCCTTCGAATGTAATCTTTGTGATTTTAAGAGTTCATTTAAAGATGCTTTAAAAACGCATATACGAATTCATAATGGTACAAACACACATGAATGCGATATATGTGATTTTAAATGCTATACCAAAAACAGTCTCATTGTACATGTACGACGTGTGCACACTGGGGAAAAACCCTATGAGTGTAATTTATGTGAATATAAATGTTTTGTTAAAAGTTATTTGAAAATCCATATGAGAGTTCATACAGGAGAAAAACCATATAAATGTGACGAATGCGATTATAAATGCATAGTTAGCAATAATTTGACAAAACACAAGCGTGTTCACACTGGAGAAAAACCATATAAATGTAAGAAATGTGATTATAAAGCATCACAAACAAGTTCTTTAACAACACATATACAGTTAAAACATTGTGAAAATGATTTACACCAATGTAAACAATGTGAATATAAGTGTTCTACGAAAAGCAATTTAAGATTACATGAACGTGTTCACAAAGAAGAAAAGCATAACAAACAACGGTTCATATGTGGTGATTGTGATATGATATTTACTGTTAAGAATAGTCTATTATTGCACACCAGAATTCATACTGGTGAAAAGCCATTTGCTTGTGAATTTTGTAAATATAGATGTACAACGAACGGTAACTTACAGTTACATGTACGTGTTCATACTAGAGAAAAGCCCTTTGCATGTATGTTATGTGATTATAAAAGTTCACAGAGAGGTGCTTTAAAGACTCACGTGAATAGAATTCATGAGAGTTCTGGAGAACTAACATAAGAAGCATTATTCTAATTGGTATATAATATTCGCAATGAATACAGCATACAGAAGAATTCGCTTCTAAATGTATAAAAGTATTAAAATATCATTTTTATTTATGAAATTGGATATGCTCTCTTATAGTAGGACCTATTAATTTAAAGATTCCAAAGTTCTGTTAGTTTGTAGTAAAATATGTTTCAAAGTGGAGAGAATAAGTTACCCGAAACATTATTTTTTAATTGTTTTAATGTATCATGCTCCATATCTATGTAAACTGTTTCTATTAAGTAAAAAATTTATTATATAGTTATTCCGATGGATCTTTGGACATACATTCACAATAGTGTGTATAAGTTTGCAATAAATCATATATACACTTCTTATTGCAAGTTTCTAATAAAGATAAATACTACGTTGCATTAGTGATGTAAGTTTAAAGATCCTTTAAAATATTTTATAATTAAGGTTCAATATTTATTGTTTTTGAAGAATAAAAGCCTGTTTTTCTAAAAACTAAATGTGTATTTATTAACGGGTATCCTTCCAGGTAGATAATTCCTATTTAAATGGTAGCAACACGAAAATTCGTTCATGTAAATTTTTCTTAGCACGAATTTATTAAATTAAGAAAATTGATACCATTATATTAATTATTTTCTTCTTCTCTTTCTCCTTATGCCCCTAGGGAGTCGGAGTTGTGTTGTTCATTTTTCATCTATCCATTTTTTCCATCCTTTCCGGTCTCTTGCTAGCTGTTTCATCTGTTGCAATGTTTTTCCCAGTTCTGCCACTTGTTCCAACCAACCTTTTCTAGGCCTACCTTTTCTTCTTCTTCCTTATTTTTTAGCCTTCATTACTCTCTTTTCTATTTTGCCTTCTCCCATTCTTATTACGTGGCCGTACCAGCATAGTTTTCTTCTATTTATTTTTGTATAAATATCTTCTTGGTTTAGCTATTTCCTTATATTTTCACTTCGACATCTATCCATTTTCGTTTTCCCCGCTATTCCTCAGCTGTTTCATTTCTGCCGCGTTAATTTTGCTTCTCTGTTTTTCGTTTATTACCCATGTCTCACTCACGTATATTAATGTTGGCACTGGTATTGCGTTATATATATGTACTTTCGTTTTCTGTTCTATTTCTACCTTTCCCAGGACTGTTTTGTTTAGGGCATAATATATTTTTGTTGCTTTCTTGGTCCTATTTGCAATTTCTGTGTCAATTTTTCAAACACTTGTTCTTACTGTCCCAAGGTATTCATGTGTAGTCACTTTTTCTATTTCTATCCCTTTACATGTCAATTTGTTTCCGTATTCTTCTTCCTGTTGTGTTTGTGTATTGCTTATTTCCATGTATTTGCACTTATCTATATTTATTTCTAGTCTTACTTTCTCAATCTCTTCCACCCATATGTTTATTAGTTATTGCATTTTTCCTTGATTTTCCGTTACTAGAACTATATCGTCTGCCTATACCATTACCTCTGTTTTAACCTGCCTTAGATTTTTGTATCCGATAGTCATTTGTAAGTGTTTGGATCTTTCCTTGGCGGTTTTTATTATTTTATCCATTATAAGTATGAAAAGTAAAGGGCTGAGGCTGTCCCCTTGTTTAATTCCTCTTTTCATTTTAAAATGCGATGATCGCTTGCCACAAAGCTGTACTCTTGCCCTTGTATTCTCGTATATGTTCTTTGTTATTTCTATAAGTTTTCTTGGGATGTTGAGATCTGCCATGATTCCCGACAAGACGTTTCTGTTTACTCTGTCAACCGCTGCCTTAAGGTCTATAAAGGTTATATACATTTCTTCTCCTCTTTCATTTTTCCTCTCCATCATTAGTCTTAGTAGAAATATATTGTGCACTTTTTGCCTTTTTTGTCTAAAAGCTGATTGTTCTTCTTCTAGTTTTCCCTCTACTATTGTTCTCAATCTCTTTTCTATTATTCTTGTGTATACCTTGTATACTACCGATGAGAGGCATATATCTCTATAATTATGGCATTCGAATTCGTCTCCTTTTTTGTGGATTGGCACCAGTAGGTTTTCTTCCCCTTCATTCGGTATTTTATTTGATTGCCATGCAAGTCTCATTGTTTTTATTATATTATTATTATAATTATATTATTTATAATATATTAATATGTTAATTATATATTATTTATTTATTTATATTAATTATAAAAGTTATTTTATCTCACCATTTGGATCATATTTTTGTTAATTTTGATGCAACAATAGTTGAACAAATTTTTGCTGGAATAGATAATAGAGATTGTGTGTTGCAGCACAGCAGCTCTAAATGAAAATAAATTAACTAAACTGTGACCTTCTGATAGAAAGCTGTAAAGCAGTGATGATGATATGCATCAGCATTGCTAAGAAGCCCGGGTCATAAGCAGTGGTATCGGGCAACCTGGCACCAGTCTGTTGCATGCAATGCATCTAATCCCTGTCTTCTTGTAGGCATTCTCAATTTAAATATAGGCCTCCTTCATAATCTTCCAGTGTTCTCTGTCTTGTGCTACCTTGTACCAGTTCAGCCCTACTGTTCTTTTCACGTCGTCACTCCATCTTATTTGTGGTCGTCCCACTTTTTTTTGCCCCAGGCTCGCCATTTAATCACTTTTCCACTCCATTTTTCTGCTCCTCTGCCCACGTGTCTCGCCCAATTCCATTTGAGTTACTGTTTTTTATTACATCATCTACACCTGTTTTTGCTCTTATATCCATCACGTGCTTGTTTTATGGTCTCTCAGTGTTATTCCCAGTATTTTTCTTTCTAGTGCTGTTTGATGCACTCTCAATTTGTTTGTTATTTCTTAAGCCTCGGCCCCGTAAGTCACTACTGGTAAAATACACTGATTATACAATTAACGTTTGAGGTGTACTAGTATTTCCATTTCAAATATATCCTTTAACTTCCCGTGCGCTGCCCATCCTTGCCTTATCCTTCTCTCAATTTCTATTAGTTGGTTTCCTTTACCAATCGTCGGCGTTTGACCTAGGTCAAATAATCTAAACGTGCCAAAGATACACCGCGGAACACGTAATTATTACATATTATTGAGAATCACTTTGGAATATTAATTTGCGGCATTAAAAAAGACTTAGAGGCACGTAATTCTTACATGAATTTCTGTTCCAGCGCTACTTGGGATGGTTCAAGGAGTGCATTTAGATCTTCTTTAAACTAGTTTTGTTTTTTTAAAGAAGTTTGTAAATACCTTCCAATATTTGTATACCTACTTCTTAATAAAAAAAGTGTACTGTGCTGAATCTAACAGTTGTTTTGAAAAGTATTTTATTTTTCACATTTAATTAACAAAATACAAAGTTATCATAGCATTGACTGTACCTTTAATTTTAGACTTTCCACCATTTGTCGCCATTTTCATGCCCATTCAATAGTGTAAATGTATGAGACGATCTACTTTGTTAACGTTACTTAGACATTTACGGACATTGGACTGCCAAAGATTGATTTGCACCCTCGCGGCATTTTGTTAAAAGAAATTATGCGGTAACTCTGTTGCAATATGTATAATCACCAGTACAGTAAACATATTATTGAAAGGAATTTAAGAATAGCAATTAAATTTTACTAACATTTCAAAAATTATAACTCTAATTGTTCTACTTAAAATTATCAAATATTAACACTAATAATAAATTTAATCTGTCAAAATTATAAAATCACTATTAAAATACAACAACAAAAACAACCACTAAAGACTACGTCATCAACTACCGCATATCCGAGACATTTTGATGTTGTACAACGCTCTTTGTGTTTATTGGCGCGTCCCAATTTCTTCTTTTAATACTGTTAATCAAATAGCAATAGTTTGAATATAAACATATAGTGGAGGAGCGGTAGGTAAAAAAGAGCGTTATCTTGGAACTACTGATGAAATTACTCGGATTTGAATGCTTTTTTTAATGCTCACATTGGGAAATGTGATGAAACTCGAAAACCTAAATATTTTTCGTGTGGCCCAGTAGGTACAGGTTGCTAGACTATCTCAAAAAAATAGTCTTTTGTGTGTTATCACCCTGTATTTATTGGTAGTTCGAAACCACTATTAATAGTTTTTTACGTGGCAAGCTTTGTAAATTAACCTTTTCGGACGAGCGACGAAGGAGCGTGCCTCGATAAGCCAGTGAAGTCAGTAAAATTTAGTTGGAACGCATGACGTGTACAAAGTTTTATTTCCACCTTCATTAGCGTTTTTCTTATTAATTTATTATATTTTTTCTATAAAAAGACATTTTGTAATCAAAGTTTTCATGGTGTTGAGCAAAAAATAGAAGGGATAAGAATGGAAGGCTAACGACCTCAAAAATAGTAACGCCATCTAGCGTGTTGGATGTTAACTGATGGGAAGATGATTATATTTTGACGTAAGTTTGCATGCTCCCAGCCAGCACACTGACGTTATTTTTAAGTGATTATTGGTCGGCGACGTCATATGACTACTAAATGATGTCCATAAGACGTCATGTTTGGGGGACGTATACGTAGAAATATTCAACTATTTATTTATAATTCCTGTCCTAGTCCTAGTATAGGACGTTTTAATGGCGTCATTGAACAAGGTTTTAATGACGTCGTTGAACTACGTATTAATGACGTCCTTAGGCTGTGACATAATACTGTCAGTTATACGACAGTTTGACGTCATTTGAAAAGACGATGACATTATGAAGTCAGTGTGCTGGCTGGGCTGTTGACACTGTTGAATCAAATAGGTTAAAAATAGTAAACATTTCGCAGTTAATAACAATTGTTAGATAGATCTGTTCATGGAAAGTATTATATATTGTTTTTTTGATATATTAAAATTTTAAAAATGTCTAGCGATTATTATGCCATCTTTACGTGTCAGGGGTTAACTATTACTGTAAAATAAGGTTGTATTTTTACATATAGTTTTTATGGAGCCTTCCATTCTTATCCTCTCAATTCTTTGGTGTTGAGATTAAGTAACAAAGCAGTTTTTATAAGCTTTTTGTTGTTGAACATTGTAGAATTTTACAGATCTCTTTTAGAAGCCCATAAAGTTTTACAGAGCTGTAGCTGTAACTACTCATTCTAATCTAGATCTAATCAAAAATATTTAATCGTCGTGGACAAAGTATAGTATTCTACTTGCATAAGTATAATAGCTATAATTCACTGAGCTGATTTACGACACTCGCGTATCGCTCGTGTCGTAAACTTCATCCTTGTGAATAATATCCATCATTATATGCTCGTTGAATAATATACTATTACTAAGTAAGAATAATGGAGATGGTTTACATTTACACTTTTCAACTGGGCATAATTCTGTTTTCACACTAATATCAAAATTAAAATTTTATTACAGTTTGCTATCATCATATACTGCTTCATATGAACGTAACGTAACAAAATCCCACCCGCGCCCATTGAGGTCCAAAGTTGCCCAAAAATGAAGAAAAAGCCTTACGTTTTTATCTCGGAACCGATTGAAATTTGAATAATTGTTTTTAAATACCGTACATATAAAATACCAAAAACCTGTATAGGTTAAAAGAGTTACAAGATTTATTTACCGCTTTCAACTGAGCATAACTAACTGTCCTCACGCTAATATCAATGTTAAAATGTTTATCATAGTTTGCCATCATTTAGTTGCTTCATTTGAACTGAATATACAAAATTTCATCCATGCCCATCAGAGATATTGAGGTCCAAAGTTGCCCAAGAATGAAGAAACGGGAATTTTAAAAGCCCATAAATACCAAAATAGTGAAGTTTTAGATTTCAAATATTTTAAACATATAACCATTCCTAGCTTTCTGCATTATTAGAAAAAATGAGCCCTGAGACTGCACCTGTTCCTAGAAATGTGGCACCCTAAGAAACGGGAATTTTGCAAAAAAGTGTTAAACTTGTTGTGTTCTTCCAGAAAAGGAAACAAGGCACTGATGATGTTAAATGTTTATTTAATTATTGGAAATTGTGACAATGTTTATTAATACTAAAATTGTTACACGTTCCCTTTTTTAACTATAATTAATTTCGTACTTAGTTATATAGTATGATGTTTCTTCGATGAATCTACTTCTTGTACTGTCTGAATAACAAACTGCGTTCCATAAGGAAACTTACTATCAATTACTCATTAAAATAAAATGTTCCAAAGGAAAATTAACGACAACAACATGATTCACTTTGAACTTAAATATTTACGTCCAATGTAGCATTTAATTTAATATATTTTTGAAGGAAAAGTTTAGTTTAATGATTTACTAATATGGAACTAATGATAGTAGTTATTTCTGAATTATGGTAAACAAAGAAAATGAGATATGAATAACGTTGCTTACAATTTTATAATAAAATCTAACGATTAACAACCTATAATTAAGAATCACCTTAAAATATGATTATAATAAAAAAGGATGTATCTAACAAACTCCGGCTTAAATTGTGCTCATAAGAAAGCATTTAGAAAACTTATGTTTCGAACAACAAATGTAGTTCGAAGTGTGAACAATATAAAGGTTGTTACCACAGGTCTCTACGACTAACAGTTCTTGAGATATCGAGATTCTAGTTTACATTAAAAACTGCAAGAAATGCCGTGCACCACGAAACGAATATAGCTACCATATTTAAACCAAAAGGAATAAAAATAAATTAATAGAATTTAAAAAATTATCTTTTAGTGAAATGGTCCAGCAACCAGTACTGAACCACTTGGAAAATATTTAGGTTTTCGAGTTTCACTGCATTTCCCGACCTGAGCGTCAATTTATAACCTATAAAAGTTTTAGTATTTCTATTTTGTTTAACGAATTTTTATTTGTCACTTTTCTTTGAAGAACTCGGATGTATGTAAGGTGTATTGTATGTTAAATGATCAAATTTGCTGCTAAAATGTTTTCTATTAAGCTAAGTATGTAAACCTGTCTGTCTCAACTATTCTTTCTAATTTTGAGACAAGGTATAGAAGTTTGATAGTACCACCCGACGAGATTGGGAATCATTTAAATACGAGGAAGATTTGCCGAAAATGTCGGATTTAAAGTAATACATTTTCCTACGACCCCATACGAAAGTGAACAATAGCAAACGCTACCGATATTAAGAAAGTGAGTCATATAACACGCGTATGTTAGGAACATAACACACGTGTGTGTTATGAAAATACGTCACGCTAAGCAATATCTAGAAATCCATGAATTTTGTTTACATTAAAATGACGACATTAATGTTTAATCCAATTTTGAGAAGCATTTTAACCATTATGTATCTATTCTTTTCTTATAAATATAACTTTAATTAATGTTTAATTAGTTATTTTAGCTATCAAAGAGAAATATCTAATAGTGATTACACCTAACGTAACCTCACTATAATACATGAAAATTATTGAAACAAGTTTGCCAAGATTAAAAACAGCGATGCCAAATGGGAGAAAAATAAGAGTAATGTCAAATAATTTAGTTAGGCAACCTCTTTCACACCTGGCATTGTGTTATTAGTTGAAGTTATATTTGTTAATTGTGGAGATATTATTAAATATAAATAAAAAATAAATTATGTGCCTCTGAAATTATTATATTATAAATTGTAATAGTAATTCATTTAATTAATTTTGCTGCTAAACCCAAGGTTTAATTTTATACTATGTTTAAATAAGTTATGAATATATGAGTTTTTAAAATTGAAATTTATATTTAGTAAAAGAATCTATTAAATAAAATGTTAACAAACACCCATTCACTTTAACAATTGTCATAATTCAGCTCCAGAAAAATAAAATTAAGTTGTCAAGTTAACTTAATTTTATTTTTCTGGAAATGTTTTGATAGAAATTTCGTTATAATTATTCATATTGTGAAACTAAATTGTTTAAAAAATTAAACTTTATATCCTAAAAATAAATGGCTTAAGAAAATTAGCTTTAAGTGTGATTTTCTCTGTTAAACCTAACCATAAAAATTTTGCTTTAAAATCTTCAAAAATTATATTCTTGAAAATTTTAAAAAATCAAAATTTTTTAAACATTTGAAATTTGGAGGGTCGTAGGAAAAATATTGTACATTACACGTTGGAAAGTAACTTTTCTGCACTCGTGTGATTTCCTGTCAATTCACACTCGTGCGTACGAAAAGTTTCACTTTCCACACTAGTAATGTAATATACTATTTTAACATCCAAATGTGCAATCTTAGATAGATTATAAATGAGTAAGTTCGAAAAACAGAAATTTCAGGTTCCTCAGATTTAGAGAGAAATCTCTCCAAACACCCTTGTCACCAGTTCTATTAAATCCCTATGTTTTATACAGAGATTCCAGACTCGTTTTTGAACTCGACGGTAGAAGGAAGAATTTCAATTGTCAGTTTAAAATAGTATACGTCCGTCCCATCCTCCTTGGGAATGTGACGCTAAACAGATGAATAAAGTGCATGCAATAAACCACACGATACTTTACTGCATCTGAGAAGTATTTACAGCTATCCTAGCCAATTTGTTGAACCGTCGGCAGGTAGCAAGGCGGGCGGTATCTTTGTTGAACCAAACTCAAGTTCTCAGAATATCCCTCAAACAACCACCGTTCAAAATAAGTTTAGAAAATAATTCAATAACCAATGGTGCATCCCGAGTTTTCTTTAGATAGCAGTTCACAAAGTAATTTTATTACTGAAAGTTTAAGTAAAAATTGCATTTAATGGCTACACAAATTAATCATGTTGTAAAGGGCGTTGGCAAAACCATTGCAAATATAAATAATGAAGTAAACTCATCGATATCAGATCATATCACAATCACTTTAGTATGGTTATTAATTGCTTGACCATTCTTAAAATTACTGATAAACTGCCATCAGTAACATTGAATTAAAATATGATTAACATTTCAAATAAATGTTAAAATATGTTACAACTATTGATCAACTTCATTTCACTATCTAATAAAACTTCCGACCGCCCGCAAAACAATTCATCTTCACAAACTACACAATCTATCACTTCCTCATGGACTTAAGACCCTTCCTCGGGGGTGGAAATCAGCCTCCAAATATTAAAAACAATATAATTTACTGTCTCCATCCTTACTTTGTGAAACTCCTTAATTATGAAATGTAATAAAAATAAAACGATTAATTAAAGTTTCGCAATTTTATTAAATTATAGCCTAACAATTGTTTCGTTGATGACTCATCAATGCTCAAGCTTTTAGTTCTCATTTAAATTAAACTCGCCGACTGGTACTTTTCCATCCCTTATATGCATTATACGATTTGTAAGATAGGAACGATTGAACCAACAATTTTGACATTGACCCATAAGGTTTATCTAGAGATGCACTGGTGATATCCTTATATCAAGCTAATTGAATCAGAATTTATAGTTTTTATCTTTTAACTAGTTTTAAGGGAAATTGAAAAAATTGCTAAAAAATTGCTAAGGTAGCCGAAAAAAATTGCTGGAAAAAAATTGCTATCGTAATCAGGCTCTTATTTTCTGTATTCATCTAAGAAGCAACATTTTTATCTTGCTAAGGAGCAACGTGTTTATTTATCAATCTTATCCACATCTTATCTTCCTTTGATAATAACATTTTTAATGTTGAAACAATTGTCAGGCTGTAGTTTAATAAAATATGATGACGCTTGTGCAAAAACTTGAAGGAATCCATCTCCAAATGAGCCATAATGGTCAAAATCGTTAGTTCTATCGTGCTGTTCTTATAAATCATATAATGTTTATAAAAGGATTCCTTGATCTTGATCAGCTTGATCATTAATGATGATCAGAACTACCAAAACTTTGAAGAGCTGTATCTTGGCAACTATTGGGTTCAGCAAAGTCATTCTGCACTCAAACTGTAGCAAATTTAGTCTGCTTTAAAATTAAAAATAACCATGGTTGTCGTAAAACACATTGGTTAGGAGATATTCTGCGAAAACCGAAGAAAGATCAAAATTTTTCTCGATTCTTCAAATACCAGCCCGCGTGGCGAACGCCATGATCGAAAGCTTGGATTTCTAATAAGGGTCCCAACATACAAAACTTATACAAAATCCAAAACTACTTGAGTTTTTGTAAGGTAAAATGTACACCTGCATGAAGTTGGCACCCCCATATAAGAATTTCGATAAAAAACTATTGCACAATTTTGCCCAAGTTATGCCCAGTTTTGACCAGTTAAGGGGGGCTCCCTTAACTCGTGAGTCCAAAGCTGAATTTCTATGGTGTGGCACCCCCATAAGCGATTGCAATAAAATAAAGTAGGCCATAATTTTGTCCAAGTTATGCCCAGTTTTGACCAATAGTTGTTTTATTTTGCCCAGCCCCCTTAACTCGTGAGTCAAAAGCCGAATTTCTATGGTGTAAGTTTTTGGCACCCCAATATAAGAATTTCGAGAAAAAAACTATTGCATAATTTTGTGCAAGTTATGCCCAGTTTTAACCAATAGTTGTTTTATTTTGCCCAGCCCCCCTTAACTCCTGAGCCAAAAGCCGAATTTCTATGGTGCGGCACCCTCATTCAATATCTCTAGTTCTGTCTGAAAGTCGTAGAAGTAATTCTGATCTTGGGCAAAACTTTAGACTCACTAACTAACAATTCTAAGCCTTATAGAGGTTATTCAAAGGGTTTTCAAGTTTTGCCCAATCTTATTTCTTGATCTAAACCCGGTGACTCATTCATAAATGTAAAGTTCAATATCTCTAATTCTGCCTGAAAGTCGTAGAAGTAATTCTGATCTTGGGCAAAACTTTAGACTCACTAACTAACAATTCTAAGCCTTATAGAGGTTATTCAAAGGGTTTTCAAGTTTTGCCCGATCTTATTTCTTGATCTAAACACGGTGACTCATTCATAAATGTAAAGTTCAATATCTCTAATTCTGTTTGAAAGTCGTAGAAGTAATTCTGATCTTGGGCAAAACTTTAGACTCACTAACTAACAATTCTAAGCCTTATAGAGGTTATTCAAAGGGTTTTCAAGTTTTGCCCGATCTTATTTCTTGATCTAAACACGGTGACTCATTCATAAATGTAAAGTTCAATATCTCTAATTCTGTTTGAAAGTCGTAGAAGTAATTCTGATCTTGGGCAAAACTTTAGACTCACTAACTAACAATTCTAAGCCTTATAGAGGGCATTCAAAGGGTTTCCAAGTTTTGCCCAACCTTATTTCTTGATCTAAACACGGTGACTTATTCATAAATGTAAAGTTCAATATCTCTAATTCTGTTTGAAAGTCGTAGAAGTAATTCTGATCTTGGGCAAAACTTTAGACTCACTAACTAACAATTCTAAGCCTTATAGAGGACATTCAAAGGGTTTTCAAGTTTTGCCCAACCTTATTTCTTGATCTAAACCCGGTGACTCATTCATAAATGTAAAGTTCAATATCTCTAATTCTGTCTGAAAGTCGTAGAAGTAATTCTGATCTTGGGCAAAACTTTAGACTCACTAACTAACAATTCTAAGCCTTATAGAGGTTATTCAAAGGGTTTTCAAGTTTTGCCCGATCTTATTTCTTGATCTAAACACGGTGACTCATTCATAAATGTAAAGTTCAATATCTCTAATTCTGTTTGAAAGTCGTAGAAGTAATTTTGATCTTGGGCAAAACTTTAGACTCACTAACTAACAATTCTAAGCCTTATAGAGGACATTCAAAGGGTTTTCAAGTTTTGCCCAACCTTATTTCTTGATCTAAACCCGGTGACTCATTCATAAATGTAAAGTTCGATATCTCTAATTCTGTTTGAAAGTCGTAGAAGTAATTCTGATCTTGGACAAAACTTTAGACTCACTAACTAACAATTCTAAGCCTTATAGAGGTCATTCAAAGGGTTTTCAAGTTTTGCCCAACCTTATTTCTTAACTTAAACCCGGTGACACATTCATAAATGTAAAGTTCAATATCTCTAATTCTGTCTGAAAGTCGTAGAAGTAATTCTGATCTTGGGCAAAACTTTAGACTCACTAACTAACAATTCTAAGCCTTATAGAGGTTATTCAAAGGGTTTTCAAGTTTTGCCCGATCTTATTTCTTCAATATCTCTAATTCTGTTTGAAAGTCGTAGAAGTAATCTAAACACGGTGACTCATTCATAAATGTAAAGTTCAATATCTCTAATTCTGTTTGAAAGTCGTAGAAGTAATTCTGATCTTGGACAAAACTTTAGACTCACTAACTAACAATTCTAAGCCTTATAGAGGTCATTCAAAGGGTTTTCAAGTTTTGCCCAACCTTATTTCTTAACTTAAACCCGGTGACACATTCATAAATGTAAAGTTCAATATCTCTAATTCTGTCTGAAAGTCGTAGAAGTAATTCTGATCTTGGGCAAAACTTTAGACTCACTAACTAACAATTCTAAGCCTTATAGAGGTTATTCAAAGGGTTTTCAAGTTTTGCCCGATCTTATTTCTTCAATATCTCTAATTCTGTTTGAAAGTCGTAGAAGTAATCTAAACACGGTGACTCATTCATAAATGTAAAGTTCAATATCTCTAATTCTGTCTGAAAGTCGTAGAAGTAATTCTGATCTTGGACAAAACTTTAGACTCACTAACTAACAATTCTAAGCCTTATAGAGGTCATTCAAAGGGTTTTCAAGTTTTGCCCAACCTTATTTCTTAACTTAAACCCGGTGACACATTCATAAATGTAAAGTTCAATATCTCTAATTCTGTCTGAAAGTCGTAGAAGTAATTCTGATCTTGGGCAAAACTTTAGACTCACTAACTAACAATTCTAAGCCTTATAGAGGTTATTCAAAGGGTTTTCAAGTTTTGCCCGATCTTATTTCTTCAATATCTCTAATTCTGTTTGAAAGTCGTAGAAGTAATCTAAACACGGTGACTCATTCATAAATGTAAAGTTCAATATCTCTAATTCTGTTTGAAAGTCGTAGAAGTAATTTTGATCTTGGGCAAAACTTTAGACTCACTAACTAACAATTCTAAGCCTTATAGAGGTTATTCAAAGGGTTTTCAAGTTTTGCCCGATCTTATTTCTTGATCTAAACACGGTGACTCATTCATAAATGTAAAGTTCAATATCTCTAATTCTGTTTGAAAGTCGTAGAAGTAATTTTGATCTTGGGCAAAACTTTAGACTCACTAACTAACAATTCTAAGCCTTATAGAGGACATTCAAAGGGTTTTCAAGTTTTGCCCAACCTTATTTCTTGATCTAAACCCGGTGACTCATTTATAAATGTAAAGTTCGATATCTCTAATTCTGTTTGAAAGTCGTAGAAGTAATTCTGATCTTGGACAAAACTTTAGACTCACTAACTAGCAATTCCTATAAAGAATTCCTTGATCTTGATCATTAATGATGATCAGAACTACCAAAACTTTGAAGAGCTGTATCTTGGCAACTATTGGGTTCAGCAAAGTCATTCTGCACTCAAACTGTAGCAAATTTAGTCTGCTTTAAAATTAAAAATAACCATGGTTGTCGTAAAACACATTGGTTAGGAGATATTCTGCGAAAACCGAAGAAAGATCAAAATTTTTCTCGATTTTTCAAATACCAGCCCGCGTGGCGAACGTCATGATCGAAAGCTTGGATTTCTAATAAGGGTCCCAACATACAAAACTTATACAAAATCCAAAACTACTTGAGTTTTTGTAAGGCAAAATGTACACCTGCATGAAGTTGGCACCCCCATATAAGAATTTCGAGAAAAACTATTGCATAATTTTGCCCAAGTTATGCCCAGTTTTGACCAGTTAAGGGGGGCTCCCTTAACTCGTGAGTCCAAAGCCGAATTTCTATGGTGTGGCACCCCCATAAGCGATTGCAATAAAATAAAGTAGGCCATAATTTTGTCCAAGTTATGCCCAGTTTTGACCAATAGTTGTTTTATTTTGCCCAGCCCCCTTAACTCGTGAGTCAAAAGCCGAATTTCTATGGTGTAAGTTTTTGGCACCCCAATATAAGAATTTCGAGAAAAAAACTATTGCATAATTTTGTGCAAGTTATGCCCAGTTTTAACCAATAGTTGTTTTATTTTGCCCAGCCCCCCTTAACTCCTGAGCCAAAAGCCGAATTTCTATGGTGCGGCACCCTCATTCAATATCTCTAATTCTGTCTGAAAGTCGTAGAAGTAATTCTGATCTTGGGAAAAACTTTAGACTCACTAACTAACAATTCTAAGCCTTATAGAGGTTATTCAAAGGGTTTTCAAGTTTTGCCCAATCTTATTTCTTGATCTAAACCCGGTGACTCATTCATAAATGTAAAGTTCGATATCTCTAACTCTGTTTGAAAGTCGTAGAAGTAATTTTGATCTTGGGCAAAACTTTAGACTCACTAACTAACAATTCTAAGCCTTATAGAGGACATTCAAAGGGTTTTCAAGTTTTGCCCAACCTTATTTCTTGATCTAAACCCGGTGACTCATTCATAAATGTAAAGTTCGATATCTCTAATTCTGTTTGAAAGTCGTAGAAGTAATTCTGATCTTGGACAAAACTTTAGACTCACTAACTAGCAATTCTAAGCCTTATAGAGGTCATTCAAAGGGTTTTCTGTTTGAAAGTCGTAGAAGTAATTTTGATCTTGGGCAAAACTTTAGACTCACTAACTAACAATTCTAAGCCTTATAGAGGACATTCAAAGGGTTTTCAAGTTTTGCCCGATCTTATTTCTTCAATATCTCTAATTCTGTTTGAAAGTCGTAGAAGTAATCTAAACACGGTGACTCATTCATAAATGTAAAGTTCAATATCTCTAATTCTGTTTGAAAGTCGTAGAAGTAATTTTGATCTTGGGCAAAACTTTAGACTCACTAACTAACAATTCTAAGCCTTATAGAGGTTATTCAAAGGGTTTTCAAGTTTTGCCCGATCTTATTTCTTGATCTAAACACGGTGACTCATTCATAAATGTAAAGTTCAATATCTCGAATTCTGTTTGAAAGTCGTAGAAGTAATTTTGATCTTGGGCAAAACTTTAGACTCACTAACTAACAATTCTAAGCCTTATAGAGGACATTCAAAGGGTTTTCAAGTTTTGCCCAACCTTATTTCTTGATCTAAACCCGGTGACTCATTTATAAATGTAAAGTTCGATATCTCTAATTCTGTTTGAAAGTCGTAGAAGTAATTCTGATCTTGGACAAAACTTTAGACTCACTAACTAGCAATTCCTATAAAGAATTCCTTGATCTTGATCATTAATGATGATCAGAACTACCAAAACTTTGAAGAGCTGTATCTTGGCAACTATTGGGTTCAGCAAAGTCATTCTGCACTCAAACTGTAGCAAATTTAGTCTGCTTTAAAATTAAAAATAACCATGGTTGTCGTAAAACACATTGGTTAGGAGATATTCTGCGAAAACCGAAGAAAGATCAAAATTTTTCTCGATTTTTCAAATACCAGCCCGCGTGGCGAACGTCATGATCGAAAGCTTGGATTTCTAATAAGGGTCCCAACACACAAAACTTATACAAAATCCAAAACTACTTGAGTTTTTGTAAGGCAAAATGTACACCTGCATGAAGTTGGCACCCCCATATAAGAATTTCGAGAAAAACTATTGCATAATTTTGCCCAAGTTATGCCCAGTTTTGACCAGTTAAGGGGGGCTCCCTTAACTCGTGAGTCCAAAGCCGAATTTCTATGGTGTGGCACCCCCATAAGCGATTGCAATAAAATAAAGTAGGCCATAATTTTGTCCAAGTTATGCCCAGTTTTGACCAATAGTTGTTTTATTTTGCCCAGCCCCCTTAACTCGTGAGTCAAAAGCCGAATTTCTATGGTGTAAGTTTTTGGCACCCCAATATAAGAATTTCGAGAAAAAAACTATTGCATAATTTTGTGCAAGTTATGCCCAGTTTTAACCAATAGTTGTTTTATTTTGCCCAGCCCCCCTTAACTCCTGAGCCAAAAGCCGAATTTCTATGGTGCGGCACCCTCATTCAATATCTCTAATTCTGTCTGAAAGTCGTAGAAGTAATTCTGATCTTGGGAAAAACTTTAGACTCACTAACTAACAATTCTAAGCCTTATAGAGGTTATTCAAAGGGTTTTCAAGTTTTGCCCAATCTTATTTCTTGATCTAAACCCGGTGACTCATTCATAAATGTAAAGTTCGATATCTCTAATTCTGTTTGAAAGTCGTAGAAGTAATTTTGATCTTGGGCAAAACTTTAGACTCACTAACTAACAATTCTAAGCCTTATAGAGGACATTCAAAGGGTTTTCAAGTTTTGCCCAACCTTATTTCTTGATCTAAACCCGGTGACTCATTCATAAATGTAAAGTTCGATATCTCTAATTCTGTTTGAAAGTCGTAGAAGTAATTCTGATCTTGGACAAAACTTTAGACTCACTAACTAGCAATTCTAAGCCTTATAGAGGTCATTCAAAGGGTTTTCTGTTTGAAAGTCGTAGAAGTAATTTTGATCTTGGGCAAAACTTTAGACTCACTAACTAACAATTCTAAGCCTTATAGAGGACATTCAAAGGGTTTTCAAGTTTTGCCCGATCTTATTTCTTCAATATCTCTAATTCTGTTTGAAAGTCGTAGAAGTAATCTAAACACGGTGACTCATTCATAAATGTAAAGTTCAATATCTCTAATTCTGTTTGAAAGTCGTAGAAGTAATTTTGATCTTGGGCAAAACTTTAGACTCACTAACTAACAATTCTAAGCCTTATAGAGGTTATTCAAAGGGTTTTCAAGTTTTGCCCGATCTTATTTCTTGATCTAAACACGGTGACTCATTCATAAATGTAAAGTTCAATATCTCGAATTCTGTTTGAAAGTCGTAGAAGTAATTTTGATCTTGGGCAAAACTTTAGACTCACTAACTAACAATTCTAAGCCTTATAGAGGACATTCAAAGGGTTTTCAAGTTTTGCCCAACCTTATTTCTTGATCTAAACCCGGTGACTCATTTATAAATGTAAAGTTCGATATCTCTAATTCTGTTTGAAAGTCGTAGAAGTAATTCTGATCTTGGACAAAACTTTAGACTCACTAACTAGCAATTCCTATAAAGAATTCCTTGATCTTGATCATTAATGATGATCAGAACTACCAAAACTTTGAAGAGCTGTATCTTGGCAACTATTGGGTTCAGCAAAGTCATTCTGCACTCAAACTGTAGCAAATTTAGTCTGCTTTAAAATTAAAAATAACCATGGTTGTCGTAAAACACATTGGTTAGGAGATATTCTGCGAAAACCGAAGAAAGATCAAAATTTTTCTCGATTTTTCAAATACCAGCCCGCGTGGCGAACGTCATGATCGAAAGCTTGGATTTCTAATAAGGGTCCCAACATACAAAACTTATACAAAATCCAAAACTACTTGAGTTTTTGTAAGGCAAAATGTACACCTGCATGAAGTTGGCACCCCCATATAAGAATTTCGAGAAAAACTATTGCATAATTTTGCCCAAGTTATGCCCAGTTTTGACCAGTTAAGGGGGGCTCCCTTAACTCGTGAGTCCAAAGCCGAATTTCTATGGTGTGGCACCCCCATAAGCGATTGCAATAAAATAAAGTAGGCCATAATTTTGTCCAAGTTATGCCCAGTTTTGACCAATAGTTGTTTTATTTTGCCCAGCCCCCTTAACTCGTGAGTCAAAAGCCGAATTTCTATGGTGTAAGTTTTTGGCACCCCAATATAAGAATTTCGAGAAAAAAACTATTGCATAATTTTGTGCAAGTTATGCCCAGTTTTAACCAATAGTTGTTTTATTTTGCCCAGCCCCCCTTAACTCCTGAGCCAAAAGCCGAATTTCTATGGTGCGGCACCCTCATTCAATATCTCTAATTCTGTCTGAAAGTCGTAGAAGTAATTCTGATCTTGGGAAAAACTTTAGACTCACTAACTAACAATTCTAAGCCTTATAGAGGTTATTCAAAGGGTTTTCAAGTTTTGCCCAATCTTATTTCTTGATCTAAACCCGGTGACTCATTCATAAATGTAAAGTTCGATATCTCTAATTCTGTTTGAAAGTCGTAGAAGTAATTTTGATCTTGGGCAAAACTTTAGACTCACTAACTAACAATTCTAAGCCTTATAGAGGACATTCAAAGGGTTTTCAAGTTTTGCCCAACCTTATTTCTTGATCTAAACCCGGTGACTCATTCATAAATGTAAAGTTCGATATCTCTAATTCTGTTTGAAAGTCGTAGAAGTAATTCTGATCTTGGACAAAACTTTAGACTCACTAACTAACAATTCTAAGCCTTATAGAGGTCATTCAAAGGGTTTTCAAGTTTTGCCCAACCTTATTTCTTAACTTAAACCCGGTGACACATTCATAAATGTAAAGTTCAATATCTCTAATTCTGTCTGAAAGTCGTAGAAGTAATTCTGATCTTGGGCAAAACTTTAGACTCACTAACTAACAATTCTAAGCCTTATAGAGGTTATTCAAAGGGTTTTCAAGTTTTGCCCGATCTTATTTCTTCAATATCTCTAATTCTGTTTGAAAGTCGTAGAAGTAATCTAAACACGGTGACTCATTCATAAATGTAAAGTTCAATATCTCTAATTCTGTTTGAAAGTCGTAGAAGTAATTTTGATCTTGGGCAAAACTTTAGACTCACTAACTAACAATTCTAAGCCTTATAGAGGACATTCAAAGGGTTTTCAAGTTTTGCCCAACCTTATTTCTTGATCTAAACCCGGTGACTCATTCATAAATGTAAAGTTCGATATCTCTAATTCTGTTTGAAAGTCGTAGAAGTAATTCTGATCTTGGACAAAACTTTAGACTCACTAACTAACAATTCTAAGCCTTATAGAGGTCATTCAAAGGGTTTTCAAGTTTTGCCCAACCTTATTTCTTAACTTAAACCCGGTGACACATTCATAAATGTAAAGTTCAATATCTCTAATTCTGTCTGAAAATCGTAGAAGTAATTCTGATCTTGGGCAAAACCTTAGACTCACTAACTAACAATTCTAAGCCTTATAGAGGTCAATCAAAGGGTTTTCAAGTTTTGCCCAATCGTATTTCTTGATCTAAACCCGGTGACTCATTCATAAATGTAAAGCTCAATATCTCTAATTCTGTCTGAAAGTCGTAGAAGTAATTTTGATCTTAGCCAAAACTTTAGACTCACTAACTAACAATTCTAAGCCTTATAGAGGTCATTCAAAGGGTTTTCAATTTTTACCCAATCTTATTTCTTAATCTAAATACGGTGAATCATTCTTAAATGTAAAGTTCAATATCTCTAATTCTGTCTGAAAGTCGTAGAAGTAATTCTGATCTTGGGCAAAACTTTAGACTCACTAACAATTCTAAACCTTGTAGAGGTCATTCAAAGGGTTTTCAAGTTTTGTCTAACCTTATTTTTTAGGCTTAAAATTGTTAGTTAGTGAGTCTAAAGTTTTGCCTAAGAACAGAATTTGTTCTACAACTTTTAGCTAGAATCCGAGAACTTTACATTTATGAATGAGTCACCGGGTTTAGATCAAGAAATAAGTTTGGGCAAAACTTGAAAGCTATTTAGATGACCTCTATGAGGTTTAGAATTGTTAGGTAGCGAGTCAAAAGTTAATCCCAAGAACAGATATTGTTTAAGACGTGTGTAATGCGTTATAGATACCCTGTGATGCGTTTAGAACCCTGCATTGGTGAAGATCTGGTTTGGTTTATGTAAAAAGATAAGATTGGGCAAAATTATGGCCTACTTTATTTTATTGCAATGGCTTATGGGGGTGCTACACCATAGAAATCCGGCTTTGGACTCACGAGTTAAGGGGGGCTGGGAAAAATAAAACAACTATTGGTCAAAACTGGGCATAATTTGGGCAAATTATGTCCAAATAGTTTTTTTCTCGAAATTCTTATATGGGGGTACCAACTTCACGCAGGTAAAATGTACAGATTGACTGAGTATATAATGTCATATTAAAATAATGAAAAGAAATTGTTGTTTTGCATATTATAGCCCATAACTCGGTCATTTGTTAACCAATTTAAAAAAATAATAATTTCCTAAAAATGAAACAAAATATATCTTCAGTAAATAAAGAAAAAAAAATTTATTTGTTGTATAAATATTATTTTGAACAGTTGAGACTTGAAAATTCTCAAAAAAAACTTTTTTTCGTGACTGTTTCAGGCTATAACTCAGTCATTTCTTTACTGGTTTTCATTATTGTTGAACTTTTGTAAAGCTACACTTCTTATCTTCTTAGTAGAACAAAGATTTCTAAAATATGATAACAAATGGCTAAGTTTTGGTCATTAGAGTAGCGCAGGGCACCAAAACTGGGTGAGCTACATTCAGGGGGCAAGGAAAAAAAACTCGAAGTGATGGAAAAATTCTGCAAGTGTGAAAAGTCTCTATTCTTCACTATCAAAACAATTATGTAGGTGGGAGGTCTTGTATATTTATTTTTTTTATTTGTAGCACAGTGTAATCATTGTTAGGTTCTCACCTTTGTTAATACGCGGCAATAATAAGGTTCTTTAACCTACCTTAACATATCAAAAACCTTTAAGCATAAAAACTGTAAAAGAAACTTCCTGTTGCAAAAAATTTAGTTTTTCTTTGTTTCATTAATATTATCTATCGAGTGTTTTTTAAATTTGACGTCGAAGGCGGCTATGGGTAGTTGATTGTGAACGGATCTTGATCGTATTAATAAATGTCATTGTCAAAACGTTCAAATTACTCTCGCGTTTAAATAATTCACAATCGACTATTCACAGCCTACGTTGACGTCAAATTTAAAAAACACTAGATACAATTACAGTGCCTTATTTTATAACAATCCAAATAAATACCTAATGCTTTTTTTCCTCTCAGAAAATCTTCAAAGAAGACACCAAAAATCTTTTTCTTGGAAATTGGGATTTTTAAAATAAGTAAAAGTTGTACCGTCAGCACATGCTGCAGTAAATATTCATTCATAAACAAATGCCATTCATTGAGCCATGTACAAAAATTACCTGGTTTTGGCTGTCATCTATCGATTTTTAAAAGTGTTTATACAGTTATACTTTATACCCACAAAGGTCTAATACCTACTTTCAATGTAAACATAAGAGTGTGTAACTGTAAAATTTTACTGCAGCTGTATGTTTGTCATTTTAAAAAACTCATTCATCTGAAAGGGCTATTTACACGTTAGCAAATTATTAATATCTTGTGAAGCATGAACCTAATTCTAAAATAAAGTAACTTTAGTACGTTACTGACATAAAGTGTGCATAAAGTAACGCGTTATCGCTACGCGACAATTACAGAAAACTGAAAAGAAATTAAGTTACTCACAAGTTACTTAAAAATTAATTAGTTACTAATAGTAACTAGTTACACACACAATCTTTAGTAGATTTTTATATGAAGGTTCCCTTCCTAAATTCGATAGCATCCCAAAGAAGGGTTTAAAAAATTTAGTTGAGTAATCAAGGTCAGTGTTCACCTTTATTACTCAATTAAAAACGGATAATTACAATTACTGCTACACTCTTGAATAATGTGGTCCGTCAACAGATAATTTGGATGATTTTTTCTTCAGATGGATTTTTTAGCGACATTTGCTTAATAACTCCATATTTTCTTTCAAAATGACAAACCAGATAAAAACTTTTTGTGTTATTGTTTGGCTTCATCACATAATGATAAAATTTCCCTCTAAATCTTTTCAAATTTAAAAAAGTTGTAAAGTAGAAATTTATTGTATAATTGAATGAATACATGTAAAATAACTGTTTAGCGCAATTATTAAAGTTTGTAAATAATTAAAGAATATACAGGGTGTATTTAGTATAACTGCCATTATTAAAACAGGTGATAGAGGACATCAAAACAAACAAAAAAGTCTTATAAAGTGGTGGTCTACCTCTGCAGGTTTATGCAAAAAAATTAGTAAAGTTGCAAACTTCGATGCCACATTATCACGTTATTAAGTATACTGTGATTGTCAGATTTTTAGAGAAGGTGTATCTCATCAATCACAATAAAAAAATCTAAATACAATTTTTTTGTAAACATGATAGTTTAAGCAAAATTACAAATTTTATAAATCACATTCTGTTACACAATCGATTATAAGGTTGGGCAAAACTTGAAAACCCTTTGAATGACCTCTATAAGGCTTAGAATTGTTAGTTAGTGAGTCTAAAGTTTTGCCCAAGATCAGAATTACTTCTACGACTTTCAGACAGAATTAGAGATATTGAATGAGGGTGCCGCACCATAGAAATTCGGCTTTTGGCTCAGGAGTTAAGGGGGGCTGGGCAAAATAAAACAACTATTGGTTAAAACTGGGCATACCTTGCACAAAATTATGCAATAGTTTTTTTCTCGAAATTCTTATATTGGGGTGCCAAAAACTTACACCATAGCAAATTCGGCTTTTGACTCACGAGTTAAGGGGGCTGGGCAAAATAAAACAACTATTGGTCAAAACTGGGCATAACTTGGACAATATTATGGCCTACTTTATTTTATTGCAATCGCTTATGGGGGTGCCACACCATAGAAATTCGGCTTTGGACTCACGAGTTAAGGGAGCCCCCTTAACTGGTCAAAACTGGGCATAACTTGGGCAAAATTATGCAATAGTTTTTTCTCGAAATTCTTATATGGGGGTGCCAACTTCATGCAGGTGTACATTTTACCTTACAAAAACTCAAGTAGTTTTGGATTTTGTATAAGTTTTGTATGTTGGGACCCTTATTAGAAATCCAAGCTTTCGATCATGGCGTTCGCTTCGCGGTCTGGTATTTGAAGAATCGAGAAAAATTTTGATCTTTCTTCGGTTTTCGCAGAATATCTCCTAACCGATGTGTTTTACGACAACCATGGTTATTTTGAATTTTAAAGCAGACTAAATTTGCTACAGTTTGAGTGCAGAATGACTTTGCTGAACCCAATAGTTGCCAAGATACAGCTCTTCAAAGTTTTGGTAGTTCTGATCATCATTAATGATCAAGATCAAGGAATTCTTTTATAAACATTATATGATTTATAAGAACAGCACGATAGAACTAACGATTTTGACCATTATGGCTCATTTGGACAATTGTTTCAACATTAAAAATGTTATTATCAAAGGAAGATAAGATGTGGATAAGATTGATAAATAAACACGTTGCTCCTTAGCAAGATAAAAATGTTGCTTCTTAGATGAATACAGAAAATAAGAGCCTGACTACGATAGCAATTTTTTTCCAGCAATTTTTTTCGGTTACCTTAGCAATTTTTTAGCAATTTTTGCAATTTCCTTTAAAACTAGTTAAAAGATAAAAACTATAAATTCTGATTCAATTAGCTTGATATAAGGATATCACCAGTGCATCTCTAGATAAACCTTATGGGTCAATGTCAAAATTGTTGGTTCAATCGTTCCTATCTTACAAATCGTATAATGCATATAAGGGATGGAAAAGTACCAGTCGGCAAGTTTAATTTAAATGAGAACTAAAAGCTTGTGCATTGATGAGTCATCAACGAAACAATTGTCAGGCTATAATTTAATAAAATTGCGAATCTTTTAATTAATCTTTTTATTTTTATTACATTTTATAATTAAGGAGTTTCACAAAGTAAGGCTGGAGACAGTAAATTATATTTTTTTTAATATTTGGAGGCTGATTTCCACCCCCGAGGAAGGGTCTTAAGTCCATGAGGAAGTGATAGATTGTGTAGTTTGTGAAGATGAATTGTTTTGCGGGGGGTCGGAAGTTTTATTAGATAGTGAAATGGAGTTGATCAATAGTTGTAACATATTTTAACATTTATTTGAAATGTTAATCATATTTTAATTCAATGTTACTGATGGCAGTTTATCAGTAATTTTAAGAATGGTCAAGCAATTAATAACCATACTAAAGTTATTGTGATATGATCTGATATCGATGAGTTTACTTCATTATTTATATTTGCAATGGTTTTGCCAACGCCCCTTACAACATGATTAATTTGTGTAGCCATTAAATGCAATTTTTACTTAAACTTTCAGTAATAAAATTACTTTGTGAACTGCTATCTAAAGAAAACTCGGGATGCACCATTGGTTATTGAATTATTTTCTAAACTTATTTTGAACGGTGGTTGTTTGAGGGATATTCTGAGAACTTGAGTTTGGTTCAACAAAGATACCGCCCGCCTTGCTACCTGCCGACGGTCCAACAAATTGGCTAGGGTAGCTGTAAATACTTCTCAGATGCAGTAAAGTATCGTGTGGTTTATTGCATGCACTTTATTCATCTGTTTAGCGTCACATTCCCAAGGAGGATGGGACGGACGTATACTATTTTAAACTGACAATTGAAATTCTTCCTTCTACCGTCGAGTTCAAAAACGAGTCTGGAATCTCTGTATAAAACATAGGGATTTAATAGAACTGGCGACAAGGGTGTTTGGAGAGATTTCTCTCTAAATCTGAGGAACCTGAAATTTCTGTTTTTCGAACTTACTCATTTATAATCTATCTAAGATTGCACATTTGGATGTTAAAAATGTATTACTTTAAATCCGACATTTTCGGTTTTCTATGAGCTTTATTTATTACTTTATAGTATCCAGAAATCAAAAAGACCCCGGCCTCTATTCAATCATCAACTCATTAACACCGCTAACATTCAACAACATTCCCGTCTTACTTTTGCCCAATAAAATATGCAAAAACAAATTACAAAGAATTAAACCATTTGTAAATTAACTAATAGTTTTAAAAACATAAAAAGATACAAAGCGATAAAACAAGGAAAATAGTAAAAGAAAAGATAAGGAGTTATAAATTGAAAAACTAAAAAATTAGAAAGAAATGCCAGGAAACAGAAGATAAGAACAATAAGAAAAAAAGGAATAGAAGAGAAATGGGAAGAATTGTAAGAAAATGTGCTAGAGTCGGCCAAAGAGTGCCGTGGAATATCAAAAATAGTAAAGACAAATGTAAAAAGAACGGAAGCGTGGAATAAAGATTTGAAAAGAATTATAAGATACCTAAGTACATACAAAACAGACCGGACTATGAAAAATACAAAAAAAAGAGAAAATACTCAAAAGTCGCAAGTTCGAAATAAGAACTATAGTAAGAACAAACAATGAAGAATCAAATAATTTTACAACAGAAAAAGGAGTGAAGCAGGGATGTGTCCTCGGCCTCCTATTGTTCACAATAGTGATGGATGAGTTAACTAAAGAGATAAGAAACAAGATGAAAAAATTAAAAATAGGATACTGGAAGATGGAGGAAGTGAAATTGACAGAATTAATGTTCGCAGATGACATGATCATTTCAGCTGATTCAGAACAAAACCTACAATTTAACTTAAACGTATTAAACCAGAAATTACAAAAGTATAGTGTGGAAATGAACGTGGGCAAATCAAAGAATACGATAATATCAAGTATAAAGAAAACACCTAACGTACAAATACAGGGAAAAAGAATTGAATAAGTCGAAAGCTATAGAAAGTATTTAGGATCAGTAATAGAAGAAAATAAATGAATAAATGAATAAGTAATAAGTAAATGAAACAGTAATGAAGAAGATAATGAAATAAGTGAAAAACTGGGAAAAGCGTATAACATAATGAAAACAACAGTTTTGGGTAAAAGAGAAGTACCAAAACATATAAAAACAGAAGTTATCAAGAAAATAGAAAGATCGACAATACTATATAGCAGCGAAACATGGACAATAACAAATAGGAATCAAGAACATCTATGCAATGGACATTAGATTTTTAAGGAAAATAGGAAACAAAACAAGAAGAGACAAAACTAGGCACGAAACCATCGGAGAACAATTCAAGATCAAACCAATATATGAAGTTAATAGGACAATTGAAGATGGTTTGGTCACCAGAAGAATATGCGGAGTAAATTATAAATAAAAGCTATCCATCAATTTCGTTGTGAATTGCTGCAAAAGGATTAAATGTGGCAAAGTCAGCTGTTGCCGATGTTAAAATTAATAAACCTAGCATTAAAGCACGCATGACACTAAACGCTCCAAAATTTATAAAAAACCAGAAAAAAAGTTTAAATGCAGCTTGCCGAAAATAAATACTCGCTAATACTCAATAAATACGAAAATACTCATCCTTAAATACTGGCATTTGAATACAAGCTACAATACAGCATAGTGAGAACTGAAAGGGAAGACTGGAATGAGGGAATCAAAGAAGAAACAGACAGAGAAGGAATCGATCTGATCAAAGAAATCATACAAATGACATAAATAGAAAAGGATGGAGAGAAAAGTTCACGAAAGAACAGTAAAGTACATATGGTACGAAAGAACAGTAAAGTACACTTAACAATAAAAAGTATAGAATGGATGGAAGGATAAAAAGTCTTGATAAAGAAAACAAATCGTTATCGAAACGTCTTAATGAATTTGTAAAAAATAAGTTTGAGGACTGAATCCCATGAAGTTTTATTCAATTTCAACAACTATTACTAATTATTTAACTTTTAATTTCATTTTAATTTTTAACAGACAGTTATATTCTTGTATTCACGATGTCTGGCTATTCGTCAAAAATTAATAAAATCTGAAGTTTGCAAATTGCTCTTGGGGGTCTTGGGGGGCCCACTTTTCGGTTTCCAGGGGGCCCACCGGGCATTTTCCCGGTTGCCCGGCGGCCCAATCCGACACTGTACAGTAAACTATTTTTATCATTTCATTCATTTAAGGGGGGAAGTGACTTATAAAAATACGCTATGCAGAGTCTCTGAATTTACATTATTTTAAGCAAGAATATATCATAGATTGTGTATCCAACATTAGAATCTTGTAGATCAAACTATGAACTAAATTTTCATAAAAGAATTATTAAAATTTGTTCGAAAATAACTAAATAAACATAAAAACTGTAACAATAAATATAAATATTTTTTCTTTCTTAAAACTAAAATATCTCTTTATAACAATTTGAAAGTACTCGAGTAGTTCACAGATCAACAAATTTAATTGATAAAAGTTTACTTATAACAACAATAATCATATTACAGTTTCGGTTGCCATTATTATCATTTTTAAGCAGTTTTGGTGGACACTAGTTCAGCTACTCTGAAAAGGATGGCGCAGTAACATTTTTTTACTGTATTTTAGTATTTATTTTTAATTTTAATTTTTTAATTCACAGTGGCAGTGGTTATTAATCTTCGAATACACATTAAAATTTTTTAATTGGTTTACATTTAAACGTATACATCACCATAACTAGCTTACAAAGGTAACTTTAAATATCTGTAAATCAATTATGTAATCCAAAACATAATAATATTACTAGTATTTTTTTCATAAATCATAACTATATATGTAAAAATTAAAGCGATCGACCTTGTAATTTATTCTAAAATTGAGGCGATACCGACGTTTTAATGTGAATTCTGTAATATTTATACAACATTATTATTATTACAAATCATTGTACTTTCCGACGTGAGTGCCACCTATGGTTTTGTAATATAATCTTAAAGGTCTGAAAATGAACTAAATGAGTTAATGTTTTGTACCAATAGCGACGCCAACGACAATTTTTCCGGAGTTTCTCAATTTCCAACCTTAATCTAAAAAGCTCGTAAAATCAAACAAATGAATTACTGAGTGAGCTGTTAAATCAGCTTTAGGTTATATTATTATTAAGATAAATTATTTAGTAGGTATTAAAATGAACACTAAATAAGAAAAGGTGCAAATGTTTCTGTGGTACCAAAACCACAATAGCTTGCAAATGGCTTGTGATTTATTCGCTGCTGAATTTCCAAGTCGCTCTATCCCACATCTTTCTACAATTTTGCAGACATTTAATAAATTAAAACAATGAAGGGTGTATTGTTGGTCACTCAAATTGTAGGCGAACAGAAACTGTATTAACTGAGAAGATGAGACTGAATATTTTAGTTTACATGAAAGAGAATCCTTTTAGTTCATTAATAAGTCACGTTGCTTCAATTTTTAAAATTTTACCCTCAAGCAGGGCCGTAGCTAGGGGGGGGCGTAGAGAGGCCATGCCCTACCTTAAAAATACAGAATGCTGATGTCAAGTTGAATTGTATTTTTTGAGGATTTCGTGGCAAGCCGGCAAGCCGCGTGATCAACAACGTACACGCTTTTAGAGTGAGACCCGTCGGACGTCGCCGAGCTGTCGCACCGCTGGCCGCTCGGCTCAGCGTTCATCGTTTGCATTAATACTCCCACCTTCCGTATATTCTACTATACGTAATATCAATATGTACTATATTGCACAGTACAATAACATACAGTAGCTATACTCTCGTAAATGTGGATAGCCACCGCTCAAAACCTTGGCAGAAGGTAGACAGCAGTTTTGCTTCATATGCGCAACCGAGCACATCAAATTAGATAGAGCCGTATAACGTTAGTTGTATATCCATATTCATATATGGGTCATTCTTTCTGAACTCAACCACTGGCTAGATCCAAAAATTGGCGCAACTTATAAAGGCCGGCGGGGGCTCATTTTAAAGCTTGAAACCTCTACTTTCGAATGTCACAAAAAATTATATTTGACCCCGAAAACAGGGTAAACACGTATCCAGTTCCAAAAAAATGTTAAAAGGTGAAGAAATTAAAAAAGGAAATATTCTTTTAATTTTTTTAACAGCATCGCATTCTTCGTCAAAGAATACATAAAATTTGTCCACTGCGTTTTTTCCTAGAGTGCTTCAATTTCGAGCAAAATTGAGAACAACAATTTGCCATTTCTGAAAGTTTCTCATTTTTTTCATCGAAAATGGGATCAGATAAAAGAATGATGAGAGTAGAAAATGCTTATTTTTACTCAATGGATACGAAATTCTTTTTGGCCTCCTGGAAGATTTTTAACTTTCCGTTAAAATGTACATACTTTTATCTTAGCTTGGCCATATTTTGTACTTTATTATTGTCTAGTATTATATACTATAACTCCAAAAATGTTAGTTTTATAATGAGGTAATGGCAAGCCTTATATAAATTTGTTAATATAATGATAACAGTTATTATATAAGTTTTACAAAATGGTGATGGGAATATTTATATTATTATATACCTATAGAACTTATAGTAATCTTATAAAGCTTTATTACAGCTGTGAGCCTTCTTATATACTTTCAATACTTTTATATACCTTTTTTATAACCAGTTCCCATAAGTAGTAAAAGATGTTTATTAGGTTTTAACAGCTTCGAAATAATATGATAAGATCCGCCAATATTAAACAAAAAGTTTTGAATCATTCAGTTCTACATCGGAAACCTGTTATAATGTTCTCGGCGTGTTTATAGTTTTTTTTTAATTAAAAGACTCGGTAGTTATTTAAAACAATATTTTAGCAAAAAATACTTATGGTATACTCACAAGGTAATTATCTCAATAGACCACAAGTAAGATCATATTCAAATCTAGGAATACCTAATAAGGCTTGTCCCAGAAAGTTTTGCACGATTTTTTAACTAAGCTAAAAATACATAGAGAATATTTTACTTTGATTGATATGTATTACATAGTTACTACATTAGGCTAATATTATATTTAACGGTGTATCCTAACCACACATTGTATTTGACTAATTGTCAATACGTATTTTGATAACGATGTTTTCTTTTTTTCGGCATTACGAGAAAAAGGTAACATTGTTACCGAAATACATATTGGCAATTAGTCAAATATAATGTGTGGTTAGGAGACACCGTTAAATATAGTGTTGTGACAAACCACAGTATTTACAATCCATCAGTGGCGTGCGGTCCATGGAAGCAATGCTTCGCTTGAGAATTTATTAATAATAAAAACCAATGCTAACAAAAACATTTTTATAAAATTATGGTTATCGTTTATTGAAATTTGTAATATTAAATCAACTTAAAGCTCAATATCAATTTCGTGCAGCAAAAAGTATAATTATTTAGAGTACTATTTTAAAATACGCTCATTAAACTTGCACGGGGAGGTAATACCGATTCAAATGTGTTACGTACACTGCATATAAGCACTGATTTCGTTGCTTATAACTGCTCTTCTCCTAACCTTGATCCTTGATTAGCGGGCATGGTGAAACCAGACGATGCGGTTAACATTGTTTGGTCGTTATTTTTAGTGTGTTTCGTGCCCAAATGTTTATTTATTATAATTTGGTTATTTGTTCGATTTAGTGTTTGTTAAATTTAATGTAACTTAAGTAATGTAAATCTGCGAATGAGACTATTTTGTCACATTTTATTATGTCAATTTATATAAGTTAGATTTTTTTAAAGACAAATAATTCTATATAGTTTGTTCTATATGGTATGCAAATTTAAAATTGCTTTATCGTCATGACTGTAAATTTAGCTGCTTCGGTGGAAGGTTCGAGTATTTCTGATACATCCGAAATTACACCGGTATTTTGCTAAAAAAGACCGGAAAATCGAGTTACATTATAAATACATACACAGTAAAAAATGCAGTGGTGGTGAAAAACATATTTGGTGTGGAGAAATATCTGAGTGTAAATTTCTACACTCATGTAAATGAAATTAACAACTAAAATTAACACGCAGCACCAGGTTTCTTATGAGAGTTATCTTAATTTAAAAAATGGGTAAAAATAATGTTTTTGGTGTACAAAAACATTTGAATTTAGTAAAGATACTCTCGTTGGTGTAAGAGTCATCTTTCAAAAAATGTATTTCACTATTCTAGCATGTTAACAACATTAAGGAAGTTGTGGCGGTAGAGAAAAATGATGAAAGTGTAAAAGAAATTAGTGCAGTTGATAGATTTTAATGCACAAAATTATTTTCTGAAAAATCTTTAATGTTTAGGAAGCTTGTTTATGTATAAGTTGCAATTGAAAATAACACGCGGTCTTATGCAAAATGGCATGTTGTTGATGCATATATTATAATAACTTCATAAAGAATGATAAGAAAAAATTGATACCAAAACATTTCACGTAAAAATGTTGTAAGATTGTGCCGTTAAAGTTTCAAATTTGTTAGAAAGATACTTTTGGCAAAAAAAATTGATACGAACAATTTGTCTATTGAACGCTTGATATAGCTCGCAAAGTAAAAACGTAGCATTGCAACAAACGAGCGGGAAACTTAAATGCTTTATATAAGCTACATGCAGCACCACTGGCCGATCGTAATTTACATCTCGAAAACAAAATCAGTTGTAATAAATAAAAAGATACATACTTCGGAAATTTTTTACTGCTATGTTTTAAATGAATCTGAATAAATAGTGTTTTTCATCCATCGTTTTATATAGATATATTTGCAAGATAACCTCAAAACTCGAGTCAACGTCATTTAGTACATTAATATGTTTTCATCAGAACAACAAACGATATACTGGTGCCAATTTAAGGCAACGTTGTCACTTTTTCACTACTCTAGAAGCGTATAATTTATTTATATTCTAGAGAGATTTCTTTATGTTTTAGTGTTTATATAGTAATATTATTTTATTTTTACTATTAAAAAAGTAAACTTGAATGAAATTTCTGGTTAGAATAATTGTTTTTTTCGTCATATTTTCACGTTCTTAAGTTTGAACTAGACAGTCAAAAGTTAATCTCTGACTTTAACAAGACTAATAATTAATTATTAACATATATAAATAATAACTAAACTGCTTTCACATGCATTGTAATAAAACTAGTATCGTTTGAGCCATTATTTGAAGCAAAACTAAGTAATTATTTCTATTTGTCAAAGTAGCAAAGCTCCATAACTTTTGGCTCAGACTATCCCACCACAACTCCCACTTTTATTTACTGTTTGTGTTTGAATGTAGTTGGTTCTCTTTGAAAGTGACAACAATGATTTTTAAGATTCAACTAGCCAATAAAAGTAAATATGCTAAAATAGAAGAGGATGCATCTTTCTAACGATCTTGTGCAATTAAGTAAGATTTTAAAACTATTATTTTCACTCCTGGTTGTGTCTATTCAGCTTTTTCTTATGTAAAAGTTTTAGCTGCCATGTTGATCTATTGTAGTAATTTAAGTCATCATTATGCATAAATAAAAATAATTATTTTTACGTGAATTGTGGATAAATAATAGATCAAATTATTTTCAGATTTTTGGTTTACAAGGAACAATTTAAATGCAAAACCGTTTCTGGTTCCTGCTATGTAGTACCTAACCCTAAGTATGTATGTAATGAAATTATACTTCCATAGTTTAATTATTGCCTCGCTCTACGCATTGGTATAGTAGGTATTGACGGCCGAACTTAGCTTACAAAGATGGCGGCGATGGCGCACATGTGTTTACAAAATTCACGTGTGATTTTTAAGAACTGACATTATGATTAGTGACATTAAATGTCGTTTCTATAATTACGGGTAAGGTTTGTAATGTAAATTAGAATGTGTCAATAATAAATTTAATAAAACTTTAATTACAGAAACTGGTGGTCTTGATGGTGATGGCTGGGTCATTTACCCTAATCATACAAAGGAGCTCATAGGTAATTGTTCAAAACTAATGTTGATTTCCTAGTAGTAAAGATTCACTTTTTTATTATTTTAATATTATCAGCCGTACTTATAGAAAGATTTACACGCGTGCAACATTAATAAACATTGTGTTACACGCGTGTAATTTATCTATAGCACGGCTGTAAATAATAATATGTAAATGATATAATATACAAATTATAACGTTTTGTCTATAAGGTATTCTATAATATTTAAATATTGTACCTATTATATTGTACATATTTTTATTTATTAATTCTGTATTTATAATTTAACCATTTATCTTTTTTAGGCCAGAATTTTCTTTTAATTGGATTTATTTTTCTTTCTATGAGAAACCCTAGATATGCTTTATATACACTTGTTTCTATTTCCACAAACCTTATTCTGTGATTCACTTTATTTTCTTTTGTAGCTACATGCTGCTTGGTGTTATGCCCTTCAAGATTCTGCTGCTGTGGTACTCCCAAAACTGTTCTCTGTGCTGGATAGCTGTCAATACTGAAATGGTGAGCTCAATTTTCTTTTTATTTATTTACCTTTCTTAAATAGCATTTTTTGATTACTATTCAAGAAACATTATTGCTAACTTCTTCTTCACTTGTTGCTGGTTTCTTGAAAACAACCCTATGTAGGATACTAATTAATATTTTACGTTCTTCTCCTGTAGTTCTTTTTTAATTATTTTGACCAATAAACTATACACTATTAACCCAGAATAACTTCTTAAACTTTTATTTATTATTTTCTTTATAAATTATACATTTATTTACTGGACAAATTCATTTACAACCATTTTTATCATTTTATTAAATTCATCTCCCCCTTTTATTTACATCACTACCCCTTGGTAACTTAATATTGTTTTTCTTGCAATTATTTTCCATATATTTTGATAGTTTATAATTTTATTCAAAAAATAGCTTGACCTTGATCATTATTTCAGTAATTTGATTATTGTCTGTAAAGCAATTGTATTATGTACCTACTAACTATATATGGTCGTCAAGACTATTTTTATATTGCTGTTAATAATGTTTGTACTGTTTTATAAACCTTTGTAACTAATACATTTTCTTTTTCAGATTTAACTGGAAGTGAAGATCCTGTAGACCCAAAATTGTTTTCCTGATCAAATTTTGTTACTATATACATGTATCCAATAAATAAATTAACTCAAACTTGAATAGTTTTAACAATAAATCCTTTTAAAAATTCAATTCATAATTACAAATGATAAACACGAACAGTCAACTTTGAACTTTCTTACATTGGGTAACAAAATTAAGAATTCATGATTTTCAAATAATGAAGGAAAATCATCACAATATGTATTTACATTGGTTTATTTAGATTTAGAATGTATTTATATTTTGCATTTTGTTTTAAAATAAAACTAATATTTGTGTGCACTATTTTTTTATCTTTTTCTGTTTTATCCTAAATTACAAAAAAATATCTGAACCAAAAAATAGAAGTATATAATTACACGAACAAAACAGTTATTTACACTCCAATAAATGATTGTAACCACTATAGTTGGTTCCTTTTCCATTAAAAAATGTTCCTTACCATTATAAGCAATAATTTTTACACTAAAAGAATGGGAAATTAACACTCAGTTCGTGCATACTTTACACTCAACAAATGTTTTCTCAACAATATGGTTGTCATTTTTACACTCAGTGTCCATGACTTTAACCTGCATTGAAGGTTAAAGTTGTTATATATTTTACCACTTTTAAGACCAATGTTATTTACACTCGTCAGTGGATAAATAGGAACCACTCTGGGTGTTATTTGAGTGTAAGATTTAACACTCCATTTTTTACTGTGTAGTATTTAAAATAAAGAATAACAGTCAACAAATTCCATAAGTATAAAGTGTAAAAAGTTCTTCTTTGAAAAACTTTTAAGCTTAATAATTCTAACACTGTTTTTTTATTATACTTAGCAGGGGCGGATCCAGAAAATTATTTTGAGGGGGAAATTTTTGGAAAAATAATTGTTTTAATAAATAATAATTAAACAAACATTATTTGTTTCTATTCTATGTATTCTTCTTCTTTACGTGCCGTGCTCTGTTGCAGAGCATTGGCATTTCCCTCCTATACTTGTGTTGTGCGTGTTCAGTGATCACAAGTATAGGGGACCTACAGCTTAAGGTGGACTCCGAACCACCCGAAGTATATAGTACTTGGATTTCTTATGAATTTCAGGGAGATTTCCTGGGCAAAGTATACCTCGGTGGTTTGCCCTTGCCTTTCGAGGGAGACGCGATCTTTAAAAATCCGGTAATATATTGGCCGGGGTATTCTATATATACATTTCTAAATTTGGGCGGGTTTCCCCCATCCCCCCAAACCCGGGAATCCGCGCCTGTACCGAGATATATCAAAATTAAAATCGTGGTTGCTTCCCTAGCCTAAATTCTCACCGCACGCCACTGCAATCCATTATTAATTAGGCTAATAATAGGCATTATAATAATTTTAATTTTCGTTTAGAAATGGATTTTTAATAAACAATCGAACTTTTCTCTTGACACCTCCCATTAATTTTTGCACACTTCGGTTGTCCACCTTTTTGCTGCTGTGGCCTCTTTGAGGAAAATTTTTAAAACGATTTAGTTGCGGTTCCGTTCTCTCTTAATATATTTTTTATTAGGACTCGGTATCTCTCTATTGAGCAAAGTTCTGGTGTGGTGGACGGATTCTTTTTTTGACGTAATGGATATTATGGTTTTCTAACCACTTAGCAGACTTCTAGTGTTTTTGGCATAATGCGCCGTTGCTATGTTTGGCCAAAACAAAGTTACTTTAGTATGATTTGGTACAAATGGTAGTAATTATTCTTGCACTTAGTGACAGCAACGTTTAGCAAATATTTAGTGACAAATTTAGCGATTGATTGCGCCTTCTGCAGGCAGTGGTTTACTGCAAATACTACACTTATAGGTAACCTGCCAACCGAGTACCTTTGATCTAAATTCTTCTATTACAATTTGTCTCAGATTATCTGGTCCTTGTTGACTAGTGTATAGAATTGTGGAATTGGTAGAGTAGCAAAGTCAAAACTTAAAATAGATTCATCATCCAATATTAAGAATTTTTAGCGTAAACGTGCAAAATTTCTCGACGCACCTTTTCACTTTCGAACTCGTACTTAACACTGAGCAGCAACAGGGTCAGCCACCACAACGCAGTTTTTAGTTGAAGCATATGCATTACTAATCACACCTATATTTTAACAAAAAGATTGTAGTTATTTTAAATATGCATTCATGCGTTTAAAAACTGTGCATTTTCTGGGACAAGCCTTACCAATCATTATGGTACAGCCCAATCAAGTTATACTTGGTTCCTACAGTTTTAAATGTTTCATTCAATTCCAGAAATTAAAATTAATCTTAAAACTTGACATCCGGGAGTCTAGTCTCACCACCTACTTTTTAAATCTTAAAATATAATAGTATTAGACGGAGAGCCAGCAACGTATTTCGAGTTGTCATTTCAACAGTCGTGAAAATTTGGGTACTAAATCTTATGAACCTGCTGAATACTAAAAGTCGATTCTGGCAGCCCCCTGCGGCCGGGATACTACCCCAAAATCACTAAGAAGGTGAGAAATAAGATTCAATTTATTTAAACTAACAGTCATGAAATTTCAGGAGGTTACTTTCGATAGTATTCTTTATTTATAAAAAATATTGCCAGAACATTTCCTTCCCTTCCAAATGTTGCCAAACGCTGTAAATGTTGATTTAAAAAAGTGACATTTGTGTTATTTTAAAAGTCTTGAATTTTGACACAATAAATAAAGTAGGTGCCAGTCTCGGTGGATTAGTGGTTTGCATGTTTGCTTCATAATCCAAAGATCGCAGGTTCGATCCCCGGCCGAGCTGGTAGGTAATTTTTCATAGCGGAGAAAAATTTAAAACATGCCTTCTTTTCGGATAGGAAGTAAAACTGTAGGTCCCGTGTCAATGCGATGTTTGGCACGATAAAGATCCCTACTGGAGGTGGAATTCCTTCAGATTCGGCTAAATTCTAGTAGGGTCGGCCAAATGATCATAGCAATCGGTGCCATGAGGTACGAAGGATGCTCCGCCATCCTGATTCCTCGCCCAAAAACAAACAAAAACAAACAAACAAATAAAGTAGGTATATGTAGGTTTACATGTTATTGCGAGCGAGACAGTTATATAGCGGCCTGCGGGTTAGAGAATCTTATTTTTCACCCTCTTAGTAATGTTGGGGTGGTATAACCCGGCCGCAGGGGGCTGCCAGAATTGACTTTTAGTGTTCAGCAGGTATATAAGATTTAGTACCCAAATTTTCACGACTGTTTAAATGACAACTCGAAATACGTTGCTGGCTCTTGGTCTATATGTAGTAAGTATTTTTTTCCCAACTTTACTATGGAGTCATAAAAGGAAAATTAGCGACATTGTCAAACTGCCATAAAAATGTGTAGGTAGGCAATCCATCAAAAGAAGTGTAAATCGGTTTCTTCTTACTTTGGCGTTATTGTAAAATTAAAAAAAATAAACTACCTATATTATATCACTCTCCATCCCATTTACTATACGAACAAGACTATATTATTGTTCATTGTTTCTAGTCTTATATGGCGCAACTCCATAATCATGAAATAAATAAAACAGATTAGTTTTATGTTTTATATTTATTTCAAGATTATATTACTTTTTTCAGTAATGGGATGTCAGGTCTGTTATTGAGGGGGGGGGAAAGTAGTGCTTTTAAGGAATTTGAATATAATGTCTGTTGTAATCAGTTACATACTTTATACATACTTTTATTGTATGAATAACTTAAAACATATTGATGCATTAATCTTAAATAAATATTGTAAATATTCTTAAAAATGGCAAAAAATGTTTTGGTTGACCCATTCGCCTCGCTTTGCCGCCTTCCCAAATCCCGCCATTGCTTTTTTCCATCCGTAAATCTACATGGCTCTGTAGAAGGATTTGGGCTTATGAAGATTACGGACAGGAGTGGATTATCCATTAGGCACAGCCTGTTATAGGCTAGGAGACCTAAACTTTGGGAGCCCTTTTTGCTGCAGACCAAAGACGGTTCTTTTTGTTGCGGGCGCCTATCCGAATTCAATCCCGGGTCGCCTTAAATTCCGGCCCCGAGTAAACTGTACGCCTGAAAAGAGCATTTGGTTAAAGTATTTTTGCTTTCGTTTCGTGATCGTTTACTGTATTTATGTTTCTTTGATAAACTTAATTAAAATTAGCAGACATTGCTGTTTTTAAAAACTGACGAGATATTCTACGTATTCTAATCTCAAAAAACTTTTGACGCTGAATGGGAGCTCTTAACTTTAGCCTTGCACTAAATGCACAGTCTTTAGCAAATGCCCTGTCCCGAGCAGGCAACACATTTAACAAATCTGGTAAAAAAACGACGTACGATTTGGAGCCTAGTTTCTTTTGTTTACAAACAACACAGCAAATGTAACCAGTTTTAAAGGTTGCTACCCTACCTAGAGTGGCTTTGTATAACAGCAATAGACTAATAACAACTGCTATTTTCAAGTGAGTATCTTATTTTACTGGAATACAAAACAGCCGTTTCACTTCTACTATCATTTCTTCTATTTTAAGAAATAATTATCGTGGGCTTTTTCTACTTTATTATAAACTCGACTTATAAATTTATTTACGAGTGTGATTTGTTTATTTGCAAAGTTTAATTATTTTGTAAATACTAAAAAAACTAAATTTTTAGTACTAACTGTAATAAGTTTTTATTGTAAAAAATACTAACAATAATAAATAATCAAAACTAATAATCATTCCCCGAGTTTCCAAAGTAGAATCAGATTGGGCATACAAACGAGGCATATTTAAACATTAATGCCCGACTTCAACAACGAGGTTCAAACGAGGGGTTAGCCAACACTGACTCGCGATTTAATTCCGGATTCAATCCGTCCTCCGTTTCACCAAAATAAACCCGGTGTCAAACACGATGGATTAATGAATCCTGCACTGGCGGTAGTGTAAGGGAATGATTTTGGTGCACGAAGGAAATTTCCACTAAATTCCCTAAATATCTAGTAACTTCTACGCGCTAACAGTTGCCAAACTTTAAACACCAAACACGTGTGAAGTATTTATTTAGGTTATGTTGTTGTTGTTGGATGTTATCTAATTGCGGTTTTAGAATGCGGTTGGGAATCTGTATTTCATTTTAAATGCTATATCATCATACATATCCATTAGGTTGCTTCGGATTCTTAGTTGTCTTTCTCGTGGCAACATTTCAATTAAATTATTAATAAATTTGTTGTCGGGAGTTAAATCTGAAGACTTTCTTATTACTTGAAATATACCCATCATACATAACAAAAAGATAGCAGAAACAATCTAATGTACAATATATTCTAAACGAAAATAAAAATCTTCAAGAACTTGTACCCTTTTATTTTTTCATATTAATACTGTAACAAGAGAGAAAAAGAAAGAACCTCTTCTTCACACAACAAATGGAATATTCTACAGCATTCGAGAGAATGACGCATCGCACCAAGCATGTAAACCAGACGCGGTTTATCTAGCGCCTTCCAGAAATACATAGTAGGTTCCAGCGGCTTCTGGTACGATTATATGAGGGTATAAAATCGACTTCGCGGATAAAAGAGGAGCAGTCAACAGCGAGTCATTAACTGTGTATCACGAAATAAATAGTAAATGTGAAGATAAATGTTGTATTAGAAATTCATAATCTGTAAATAATAGTTTTAATGGTTTATAATCATAGCGTTAATTTATAGTGTATTCATTAGTGTTTGTAAATAAATATTTCTTATTAATAGACGATTTAAACAGCACTTTTGTTATTATTTTAAAAAGAACGTTACAGTGGTGTCAGGTGTGGCATTTTAAAATAAATAAAATCGCGTAATAACTAAATAAAGTGCTGTGAGAATAAAATTTTAGTGTTAAAAATAATTTCAACAAACAATTAAAATGGTGATGAAATTGTTAAAAGATCTCAAAGTAATAGACTTAAAACACGAACTGGAAGAACGAGATTTAGACACAACGGGCCTTAAAAGTGTGTTAATAAATCGGCTAAGAGAATGGCTTTTGGAACAGCAAGCAGACCCTGAAAGTTTCCTCTTCGAAATACCTGGACCCGCAATTGATACTAATTTGTTATTAAATAAAATGGAAGAGAATTCTAGAAAGTCTGAAGAGAATTCTAGAATGTTAAAAGATGAACTATTGGAAAAGTCCGAAGAGAATGCTAGAAATCTAATGGAAAATACTAAAGCACTGGAAGAAAAAGTTTTGGAAAATTCTAGGAAGTCCGAAGAAAATTCTAAAATGCTTAAAGAAGAATTACTTGAAAATACTAAAGCACTGGAAGAAAAAGTTTTTGAAAATACTAGAATGCTTAAAGAAGAATTACTGGAAAAACACGAAAAGAATTCTAGAAGGTTTGCAGAATTATTAGAAAAGTCTGAAGAAAGTTCTAGAAGGCTTAAAGGAGAATTGCTGGAAAATGTCAAAGCGTTGGAAAATAAAGTTTTCGAAGAATTTTTGGAGAATGCCAGCGCGTTAGGACTATTGGAAGGTAGATTGGCGGAACAAGATAGGGTAATAAAGATGGTAGAAGAGAAAATAGCCCAAATGCAATTACCATCAACAGCTAAGAAAGACGACATAACCGATATGTTGGAAGATAGAATGAATCAACGGTTTCCCTCAACTTGTGAGTGGCCGTTTAATGAAGTAAAGAAGCAATTTAAAGAAGAAGAGGGTCCTGCCGTAGGGATAAAAGTAAAACCACCCACGTTCGATGGAAAGATACCTTGGTCCACCTACTACAAACAATTTGAGGAAAGGGCCGTTTCTTTAACTGTGGCTTTGCGTGGAGACGCGTTGAACGTCCTGCAAACAATCCCAGCAGGACAGGAAAATAATTATCAATTGTTAGTGTCTAGATTGGAGATGAGATATTGAGACGCGCATCTTCAACAAGTGTATCACGCGCAAGTGAAGAATCGTATCCAGAAGAATGGAGAAAGCCTGCAGGAGTTTGAAGCCGATGTTGCGCGGCTTGTTCGATTGGCGTACCCTACGGCACCCGATTCATTTCTGGGACAGCTCGCTGTGCAGACCTTCATTGATGGGTTAAGAGACGGAGAAACACAACAATCATTGAGGCTGGCACGACCAAGAACAACTGATGATGCGCTTGCTCACGCCTTAGAATGTGAAGCTGCAAAACAAGCGTCCCGAGGTCATGGGCGTGTTCGAACCGTTGCGGAAGAAGAGGAAGGTTCCAGTTTCAAAGATCGCCTAGAAGAATTATTAATGAGAGTTCTTCAGAAGGAAGAGAACCGTAAGAAGAATCAAGAAGTTCGAGGGCCTCGTTGTTGGAATTGCGGCGAACAAGGTCACATACGACGTCGTTGCCCTAAACCAAAACAGGTTCAGCAGTCGGAAAAGAAAAGAAACGAAGAAAAGAAGGTCGACGAGAGGGGGCGAACGTTGACCTTGAGTAGAGATGCCCCGAAGATCACCATTCATGCCGTAACATCAAAGAATAGTACCAGTAGTTTGTTCGTAGATGGAAAAATTGATAATCGAACTGTTCCACTGTTGTGAACCACTTGATTGAGGTTTTACTTATAGACCATCATAAATAAAACGATAACCAATTATAAATTCAAAACATTTATTAACTAAAAGTAAAAAAAAAATTGTTCCGTTTCGTTACATCGTTAATTACCAACTGAACTTTACATTGTTCTTTCAAGACTTGCTTATTATAAACTGCAAGCTTGCGGTTCTCATGGAAACGCATTAATATCATATTTCACAGGTTACACGTGGAGTCTTGAATGCAAGTGCATAAAAAATACAAAGTAATGATTTTACATTCTGAAAATAGATTATGTGACTTTACAATTCATGTTGATAAAAAGACAGAAAACGTAATTTATAAAATAACAATTTATAAAATTTAAATTGAATTTGATATTGATATGAAACAATTGGATATTACAACACTTCCCCATTTTAAAGTTGAAAATTGACTTGATCAGAGCAATTTTCGTCAATTATTCTAGGTTGTGGTACAGGTTTAGTAACTTCGGCATAAATATCTTGAATTACATTTTGTTTTGGTTTTAATTTAATACAACCCAATTTCTTATAAACTATCCTAACTAGTACAATACTAAGTATAAGCAAAAATAAAACATAAATGACAACATAATGATGAACATCATGCAAATTAATTGAATCTAAGTATGAAGTTGCTTGATAAAGTTTTAAATCTTTAATATTAGCACTAATCTTATCTAAAGAACTAGGTTCAGATAAAAGTAATTGATTATTTAAATGCAATTCAGGTATGGACATTCCTGTTATAGTTTTGTTAATATAATCTTTTATATGTAAAGCAGGAAAAAATTGCAAAATGATTTTTGAAGTATAAAATTTATGATGTGAAAGTATAGCGAATTTTGAATAAATTTTACAATCTGAATCAATCTTAAGAATGCCTGTTGCATTTAAAGTAAACAATATAGGAATATTTTTATTTTGACACACTAAATTAACAGTTTCAGGTTTAGGCGCTACATATATCCACGAATTTTCAGTAGCTAACTGAATCCATAGGGTATGATACATATTTAGAACTCTTTTTTCACAACTATCTGGAATGGTTGAACTTGGAATAAATAATTTTGACTCACAGTCATGATCAGAATGCGTTAAAAATACAGGATCTGACTGTTTACAAATATAATGATCGAAAAAACTTGTATGACATTTTGAAAACTGAACTTCATTCAAGAAAAAATAATATTGTTTAGTATCATCTACGACTACATAACTATGTCTAGGTACAATATAAGCATATGTATAATTGTTAATTAACATAGGTAATCTACTAAGTTTCATTACATTAAATAATCTAACTTCTACTAAAGGTATTAATAGAACAAAAGTAAAGAAATTATTTGAAAAGTAGGAATTAACATGAATAGCATTATATAATTCATGCATGTTAGTTAAACTTAAACTTACAGGAAATTTTAAATTTTCTGGCAATGAATTTTGAATAATCTGTAATTCTTTTAATAGTCGTGCAGGACTAATTACTAAAGGATGCAAAATGTGCTGTTGTGCACTCAAAATAATGCTTAAATATTCTTCTAAATTAAATCGAAAATGCTCAATTAACAATACTAAGGTAGGCATAACTTCTGCCAATTTTAAAATTAATTTTTCTTTATCTTGAATGTCATTTAATGTATTTTTACTATGTTGTTGAATTTCGGATATTTGACTTCGAAAATTCTTGAGGTTGCTATTAAGATTTTTGACGGTGGTATTAAATTCGTTAATAGTACTTTCTAGAACAGTAGTTTGTCGATTAAGCAAATCGGACAGTTTGACTTCATTATTATGCAATTTCTGAATTTGATCGTTAAAATATTTTTCGTCATCTGCATCCATTGTACCAAACAAAATTTTGGAAATACCGCCTACAATATTTAATGCGCCGCGTTTGGTCCTACTAGCTAGCTGTGTATTTCCTACCAGATTATTGATTAACCTATAAGTAGCTTGTATACGTTCAATCGTGCCATTAGTTAATATTAAAAAATTCTTACAATTACCGAAAACGCCTTCATGTTGATTACAAAGGTCAGATAATACATTAAAATAACTAGTTAAAACTTCATATTGTTGCATATAAGCACTATTATTTAGATAGATGATTAATTTCCATTCATCGTTAAAAAGATTTAATGTTCCTACTCTTTCGTAAAAATTCCAGGACTTGATTCAATACTCGTAATATTATAAGGTAAGCTTAAACTATTTGCTGTAAAGTATATCAGTAAAATAACAATTACAACAACTGAATGTTGCGTAGCCATCTGAAAAAGAACAACAATTTCAGTAATGGATTTGAACTTAAAATAATCTTAATTAAAATAATTAAATTATGAAATCAACTAATTTTCATAAAATAGTTTTAATCGGTTATTATGAACTTTAACCGGTTTATTCTTAAGAGCCATCCGGACCTATCACCCTTATGGGATTTCCAATGTAACATTCTAACATCATAGCAAATATTCTAATAAAAATGTAATAATAAAATTTATACAGTTCTAAAGAGAATAATAAATTCTACAAAATGGCCGTGTTAAATTTTTGAATTTGCAAACTTGAAATAGAAAAACGGTGATAACAAATTGGGAAAAATTAAAGAATTAAAAATTAAAATTAAAAATTAAAGTTCTAAAGTTCGTACGGTCATTTTAGTCGGAGTTTCGATAGAAAATATCTTTTTGGAAAGGAAAATAGCGTTTTGATAAAAAAAAATTAATTACTAACGTAACCACGATGTTAGAAAGATTTATCCGATTTATCGAAACAATCCGATTTATTTAACTAGGTACCTGCTCTTTCAAACTATAACTTATGGACAAGGGTTCGAAGCTACTGTTTACGACACTTTATTGCTTTATTACTGTCAATGTGACAAGCGGTGTAAGAGTTCCGATTTTCAAGGCCAGTTTGGGTACGGAATCCTCTTAATTAAAATAGTGGAATTAACATCGGAGTCAATTGAAATTATAGGATACGGTCCTGACCATAGAGGTAACAACTTCTTACATTTCCCTTTAGTATGAGCTTCCTGATGTAGAAGTACTTTATCACCGATGTGAAAATTGACATGATTAGCATTTTTATCATAATAATCTTTCGATAACTCTTTACTTTTTATTAAATTATCCCGAGCAATCTGATGTGAATTTTGTAATTTAGACTTTAATTCGTAATAATAGTCATCATAATTATAAAGAGGTTCGGGATTTTTAGTTAAAGATGTTGGTAATTCCACTTTATGACCGTATAATAATTCGAAAGGAGAAAATTTTGTAGCTGCATGCGATGCAGTATTGTAAGTAAATACCGCGTAAGGTATCCAAGTGTCCCAAGTGGTTTGGGTTTTGTCTATAAAATGACGTAAATATTGTATTAAATCACGATGATGTCTTTCTAGAGCACCATTGCTTTGAGGATGAAATGCTACTGTTTGAATTTTCTTGATCTTTAAAAGTTTACATACGTTTTTGAATAGGTTACTTAGAAAATTCGATCCCTGATCGGTCAATAATATTTTAGGTGTACCGTACTTACAAATTATATTTATTACAAAATATTCGGCAATAGTGGAAGCTTCTTGATTTGGAATAGGGATAGCTTCTGAAAATTTGGTTAAATCATCTTGAAAAGTCAACAAATATTTATTGTTGTGAAAAGTTACTGGTAACGGTCCGACAATATCTAGACTAACTTTTTCAAAAGGGAATCTTGAAGTAGTTGTTATTACCATTGGTAATTTATTACGTTTAGAAACTTTATTCTTTTGACAAGATTCGCAACGTTTAATAAATCGCTTTACATCTTTGTTCATACGATACTTTTCTTTAATTTTGTCTAAAGTCTTCGAAATTCCTAAATGTCCTCCTAAGGGAGTGACATGATGTTCAATTAAAATAGTTTCAATCTCGTCGCGAGTTAAATCGGACGAAACATTGTTATGAAAAATAGAAATTATAATATCAGTTCCTCGAAATAGATATCTTAACATAATGCGTGTCTTTTCAAAATTCAGCTTGTCGAAACCATTAGCTAATCTCGGTACAGCTAATTTTTTGATCCCTTCTTTCAGACAGAAATCTTTTAAATTTGTAAGCGTTAAAAACATGCTTTCGTAACTAGGAAAATCAAAAAAGTTTTCCTTGGTGACCAAATGTAGGATATACTTATTATCCTTTTTTTGAAATAATACTTTATGTAGTTCTGGATTTTGAGATTGGATTTCTTCTCTACAATTAAATTTTTCTTGAAATTCCTTAGCAATACCTTTACTTAATTTCAAATCTTTGCTTATACAATGAGCAAGACTAAAATCTACTGGAGCATCAAACAAATTACCTTGCATATCCCTAATATTAGTATTTACTATGATTTTACCTTCAATGTCTTTTAGGTAATTCTGATAAGATGATGTCGACCTAGTCACAACAGAAATTCTACTTAAAGCATCAGCGTTAACGTTACTTTTGCCGCTGCGATGAATAATATCGAAACTATATTCCTCTAACTTTATCCTCCAACGAACTAAGCGAGAAGTTGGATCCTTCACATTAAAAATCCACAAAAGGGGTTTGTGGTCTGTAACTATAACAAACTTTTTATTAAATAGATAAGGACGAAAATGCTTTACTGACCATACAATGCTTAATAATTCCTTTTCTATGGTACTATAATTTTTCTCGTGTTTGTTAAGCACCCTACTAGCATATGCTATGGGACGATCACTTCCTAAAGTACCCTGAGATAAAACTGATCCTATCGCCACGTTACTGGCGTCTGTTGTTAGAATAAATTGTTGTGTAAAATCTGGATATTGAAGGATAGGTGGACTAACCAATTTTTCTTTTAATGTCTCGAATGATTCTGAACAAAGTGAGCACCAATTGAAATCCACATCTTTTTTCAAAAGATTATTTAGTGGTTGAGTAATTTTTGAAAAGTTTTGGATGAACCTGCGGTAATACCCTGCAAGACCTAAAAATGATTTTACTTCCTTATGATTTTGTGGAGTGGGAAAACGTTTGACAGCTTCGATTTTCTTAGGGTCTGGCTTGATGCCATCTTTGCTGATAATATGACAAAGGTACACAATTTCCTTTCTTAAGAATTCACATTTACTGGGTTCTAATTTAAGATTATAATTGCGAAAACGTTCGAAAACTTCTATTAATTTTTCATTGTGCTCAAGAAGAGTCTTAGCATAAATTATTACATCGTCTAAATAAATAAAACATTTTAACCCTTGTAAACCGGTGAGAATATGATTCATTGCTCGTTGAAATGTGGCCGGGGCTCCTTTCAACCCCATTGGCATTCTCTCAAATTGATAATGATTATAATTAGCACTGAAAGCTGTTTTTTCCTTATCCTCGGGATGCATTGGAATTTGAAAAAATCCTTGTCTTAAATCCAGACAAGTGAAATATTTACTACTTCCTAATTGGTCAAGAATTTCGGTAATATTTGGAAGAGGGAAAGCTTCCCCTATAGTGACATCATTTAATTTCCTGAAATCTATTACACAACGGAACCTTCTGTTACCTTCATTATCGGGCTTTTTGGGAACAAGAAGTAATGGAGAATTCCAAGCACTGGTACTTGGTGAAATAATTCCATCTTTCAACATATCTTCAACTTGAGATTTAACTTCTGATTTTAATTGTTCGGGTATTCTATATGGTCTAACGTTAATAGGAGCGGTATTTGAAAGCAATGGTATGGTATGCCTAACTGCACTGGTGCAAGAGAGTTTATCACCAGGTAAGAAGAATATATCATTAAATTTGCGACAAATTTCTAAAATCGAATCCCTTTCTTCGGTATTTAAATGATCAGTACGAAGATGTGATTGTAAAAGTCTTAACCTCTGAGAATCATTTTCAAATTGAGTACAAAAAACATCGTAATGGTCTAAATCATCAACGTCAAGATTAACTTCACCTAAGTGAATATCGCGGTCGGTAGCATTTACTAAACTAATTTTACATAAATTGCTTATTGGCTTAATAATACAATTCCCTACATATAACCCTTGTTCAAGTTCCTTTGACAAACATATGCAATTTTTATTATAATTATTAACTTTAACATTTACGTAAACCTCGCTTCGAGAGGGTATAATAACCGGATTAAGTTTGGGTGTCAATTTCCAAACAATTTCCTTATCCTTGAACATAAATCTAAGAGTATTTTGCCTATAATCAATATTTGCTTGATATTTTTTAAAGAAATCATTCCCCAATATACCGTCGTATTCGAAAGAACTATTCTTGGGTAATATATGAAAAACATGAGAAATTTGTAAACTATGCTGAGGGATTACAATGTTACCATAACATTTTCCTAATGTGGCAATTGGTTGATTAGTAAATCCCTGTAATCGGGTTTTCGCGTCTTTATAAACTCTTATTCCCTCCTTTAAAACTGAACTTTTTAAAATACTAGCATCAGCGCCAGTGTCAATAAGTAATGTTGCCCTATCATTAATTGCAACTGATAATATGATATTGACCACATCTGATTTTGAAGATTGATAAAATTCATTATTTGAAACATTATTAATATTTGCATAAACAAAATCATTATATAAAGAATTTTTACCCTTACTTTCTTCCATTTCGGAAATCGTCAATGGTAATGACGCATTTAACAAATTATTGCTCCTTGAAATAAATTGAGAATTTTTACCTTTATTTTCTTCCATTTCGGAAATCGTCAACGGTAATGACGCATTTAACAAATTATTATTCCCTGAAATATTTTGAGAGTCAGACCTCAAAGTCCTATTTAAAGAATTTGATTCGACAACATGCTTATTATGATTGTTTCGAGAATAATATGGAGCATTCGAAAATAACTGCTTTGAATTAGTAATAAAATTATTATTAGAATGATTATTTCTTCTTCCATTGTATCTATTGGAAACTTGATTATGTGAAAATCTATCACAATTGTTGTTTCTACGAAAATTAGAATAATATGAGTCACCTTTTATAGCTCGACAATTTATATTTTGATTAGGGTTTGAACTACTCTGGCTCGAACTAGCGTTATTCCTATCAACCCTATTATCCCTATGTGGACCATATGATTGCTTACGTTTATTTTCATAAAAAATTCTTTTCCTACATTCTGAAATATCGGGACCATTCTTTTTACAGTAACGGCAAGTTATTCGAATTTGAGTAACGGTTGGTTCTTGTTTTACATAACGTTTATTAAAATTCGCACTATTAGAAGTATAATCGTTATGGTAGCCTGAATGTCTGAAATTTGATTTAGAAGAGGATTTATTAGAAAATTGAAAAAGTTCTTTATGCTGTTTAAATGATTTCTCCTCTATACAAGCTGCTGCGATAGCTTTCGACAGTTCCGAAAATCTGCCGCCTTTAATGACTAACCGAATTGGGTCCCTCAAGCCGTTCTGAAAGGCCTGGAGAGCCGATTTTGAATTTAGACTATCGACTATTTTCACAGTGAACTCAGTTGTCCCTTCTTGTGAATAACAAGCATCGTTTAATGACATCAGAATCCTTTCTATCCTATTCGCGAATGATCTGACATCTTCCTTAAAATTTTGCCTACATGTAAATAAGTCTGTTTGAAGTTGAGCAATACTTCTAGTTTCGCCAAAATTTTCTAAAAGTACGTTTTTGAAACTACTCCAATCATCTAAAGATTTATATTTAATGCAATTATATGCTGGTCCCGATAATTTACTTTTAACAACACTCAAAAATGTGGCTATTTCGCCTTCTTCAAGAGGGTTTTCAATAATTTCACAACATGAAATAACTTTGTCGAGTTCATCCCTGTCACCCTTGAATTCAGGTATGATTTTCAGGGCGTTGTCTACACTTAATTTTTTGCTAGGGGCCATTTTAATAAAACTTGAAAATAAGATAAGGTGACAAAATTTGAATTATTTATAAATAAAATGCTATAATGTTAAAGGATGTTAAATGGAAGTAATTAATTAATTAATTGTATTCTAAACTTATATAGAATTAGATATCACTAGCAGTATGTGATACAATAACCTTTCATAAAAGGTGAAACCGCAATTTTAATTGCTTTATAATTAATTGCTACTTGTTTGTTGCTAAATTGCTTTTAATTACAAGAAAAACTTCGGCCCTAAGTAGCTTTGAATTTGCATGCGAAAAATTAAATTATAAACTTGAAAATATTTGTGTTACATAATAAACATTAATACACATAGAAAATAGGTTTTAATTAGTATACCTAGTATAAAGAAAATTAAGTAAAATTATGTGTAAAAATCGTAAATGCATGCAAAATAAATTAAAATAAAATGTCACAAGTGACTGCAGATTGAACTGCGATGCTCGGAAGCACTTGCCCAAAGGCACACTACACAAACACAACTTACTGCTGTAAATGCAGAATTGGTAACGATGAACAGGATGACGCCTTACAGAAAAGAGTGAAGGAGACACTCTTTAAAAGGGTCCAACCAGGAACTGGAAGTTTGCTGGAAGCCTCCTACAGAACAGGAATTTCGTACAACCCCAAGTCGCCTCGCTAACGGCCTGGATGAGCTCGATCCTCCGTCGCCGCCGGCTCGCGAAACAGCACCAACACCTTGGGAATTCGGCTGAACGTACTTCACAAAAGGTAGTGTCCACTAAGAACTTCGGCAAAACACATCCGTACCGAAATCAACACGAAACTCTTGTCTATAAAACCCAAAAAGTGCGTGATGTGATTGTCACACGCGTATCCACGAATGTTCTTAATAAAGGCGTTAAAACAAAACAAATTTTAAAAGTTTAAATATTGAAGTTACACTAACAATTTCATTCCGTCTCGTAGTAATTATTAAATGTAGTAACGTTTTATAAACTCGCGTAGAAAATTTAATTTATTGAAGATAATGCACAAATTTTGTTTCTTTTGGTTGAAAATTGAATGAATGTTTAAAGGTTTATAAGTGTAGAGTTGAGGAATTTAAACTGGATTGATTCTTCTTTGGCAAAGGAATTCACAATGTTCACAATTTGTTTAACACAATTTTGTTGTTAGTTTTAACACAAACGGTCCGTATAACACAAAAAATAGTTTCTCAACACAAGGTTTCCAATATTGCGCATGTATTGAAATCACGGTGTCGCACCACTTTTTCGTGTTCGCGAATGTAAAGTTTTCCCTTTCTGGACGCCAATTAAGGAGGATACAGCGAAATGTAAAAATGTAGAGAATGACGTGAAATTTAAACCTCAAGTTCTTTGACACCTATTCTATTCGGTAACTTTTTTTTATAATTTTCTTGTGTACCATTACCGAGAAAAATGGAAAATAAAATCCAGACTTTAACATGGGCTCTTATGGAGACCATCTAACCTTTAGCAGTTTTAACGAAAAATTCTGATGAAGAAATGTAGGGAATCTGATAAAAAACTAAAATGACATACTCTCATATTCGAAGAACAATGCTGCCCAATATTTTTGAAATCTTGTGTCTAATTAATGCACAATAATAATTTAAAGTAAACAAAACAAGAATTTTTCACAAAATATGTGGAAAGACAGCAGAGATGTGACAACACCTCATAGCGCGCGAATTCAAATAACAGAACAGAATGATGACATATAATGACTGTTATAATAATCTATATTTTATTGTATTAACTAATAATCATATATTTTATTAATCAAATTATGTTGAACAATTCAGTCTTCTGCGTTAATAATATCAGAATACAAATGTTAATTCGACGGAAATATTGCAAAATGTTAAATTACCTTTTGCAATGTGATGAATACAATTTATCATCACAATCAGAATATCCACGAAATCAGTAATACAAACACACTAATTTTGAAAATATTGTATTAAACCTCAACAACTTTTTATATATTTCTTGTATCTGCTTAGCAGATTGTACTCTTTAGACTATACAAAAGTTAAAAAATAGAATATTCCCATCTGTAATTGCATACAAAATTACAAAACATTCAACATGTTTCCACTTAGATTTTGGGATTGACATTTGGAGGTTAGGATGTCAACTCAATCGAAAGCTGAAACCTAACACTGCTACCAACAAAATCGATTGATTTCTTTGAGGTGTTGCCACGATTCTTAACCTATTTACATTTATATTTACACTTTCAACAATTAAACAAATGCACTCCAATCGACTTAAATTATTTTAATATATACAAATAATTAATAAATGCATTATAGGCATTCATAATAAAATGATTTTGTTCAGTTTTAAGAATGTTAATTTATTTTTTTATCGATTGGTATTTCTTGTTAGATCCTATGTAAAAGCATAGGAGATATCCCCTTGCCCTTCACCCCGCAAAGATCCGCTGTAACCTCCTTAATACAAGTGAACGATATTCGCGGATTCCGGGTTTTAATTTTGTTTACACCTGACACCAAAATATATATTATGTTGTGAACCACTTGATTGAGGTTTTACTTATAGACCATCATAAATAAAACGATAACCAATTATAAATTCAAAACATTTATTAACTAAAAGTAAAAAAAAGAATTGTTCCGTTTCGTTACATCGTTAATTACCAACTGAACTTTACATTGTTCTTTCAAGACTTGCTTATTATAAACTGCAAGCTTGCGGTTCTCATGGAAACGCATTAATATCATATTTCACAGGTTACACGTGGAGTCTTGAATGCAAGTGCATAAAAAATACAAAGTAATGATTTTACATTCTGAAAATAGATTATGTGACTTTACAATTCATGTTGATAAAAAGACAGAAAACGTAATTTATAAAATAACAATTTATAAAATTTAAATTGAATTTGATATTGATATGAAACAATTGGATATTACAACACCACTACTTATTGATACGGGGGCGACAAAATCCATCATACGCCCTAATGTTCTACGAACAAGTATGAAGCTGTTACAGACAACTACTCAACTCCGTACAGCAACAGGTGAAGTGATACCAACACGCGGAGTGGTGAAGATGAAGATTGGCATTGGAAGTGAAGAACGTGATCATGAGGTGCTGGTAGCCGACATCATTGACGAATTCATCTTGGGAATGGACCTCCTGAGAAAATTTGGTTTTACATTGGACTTGAAGGAGGGTGTTTTGAAGGTCGGTAACGAAGAACTTCCGTTGCACCCACGAGAAGATCCTGTTGTAAGGGTTTTGCTGACAGAAGATGTGATATTGCCGAGTCAAAGCGAGATGGTTGTCGAGGCAGGTTTGGATGGAGATCTTCGGGTAGGATGTGTGCGAATGATGGAGCCTGTTTGTGATAAGAAGATCCATAGTGGCATACTGGTGGGAAAAGCGCTGATCATGGTTGGAAAGACAATACCGGTGAGGCTTATGAACGTTAATGTGGATCCGGTGACATTGAAGAAGAGTACCCTTGTGGGACAGTGTGTGCCAGTATTCCGAGTAGCCAGGTGTATGGCCGATGTTCCAAAACCAGCGCCCAAAGACCATGGTGGAAAATTAGTGGGTATGGTCACTAGTTCGTGCGAAGACCTTAACAGAACGGAAGTGAAAGAGGTACAGGGTTTGGTTCACCGATACCAAGATATCTTCGCTCTTGACGATAGTCAGAAGGGACGAACAAATATAGTAAAACATAAAATCAATACAGGCAACTCTATGCCTGTCCGTCAGCAGCCGAGGCGTCTACCTCTAGCAAGGCGAGCAGAAGCCGAAAAGATTATTACTGATATGGAAAAACAAGGGGTCATCGAGCCATCCAGCAGTCCATGGGCATCACCGGTGGTCCTGGTCAGTAAGAAGGACGGGTCAACGAGATTTGTGTGGACTATCGGCAGCTCAATAACGTGACCAAGAAAGACAGCTATCCCTTACCACGCATCGACGACACGTTAGATACCCTGTCTGGTTCACGATGGTTTTCGACTTTGGATTTGAAGAGTGGTTATTGACAAGTTGAAATGGAACCTGAAGACCGGGAGAAGACCGCGTTCACTATTGGTTCCGGACTATAGCAGTTTACAGTTATGCCTTTCGGTCTATGTAACGCTCCGGCCACCTTTGAGCGTCTAATGGAGACCATCCTGAGAGGGCTGTCGTGGAAGACCTGCCTGGTATACCTAGATGATGTGATTGTAGTCGGAAAATCATTCAACGAACATTTGAAAAATCTAGAGGATGTGTTCCGAAGACTACGTGGAGCCAATCTGAAACTGAGTCCGAAAAAGTGCCACATATTCAGAAAGGAGGTGAAATACCTCGGGCACGTCGTATCACAAAATGGAGTGGCAGCCGACCCCGATAAGATTCGTGCAGTTCAAGAGTGGCCAACACCAAAAGATAAACACCAAGTTCGTAGTTTTCTTGGGTTATGTACCTACTACAGGCGTTTCGTTCCTGGGTTTGCCAATATAGCGAAGTCTCTGACAAGGTTAACTGAAGATGGGCGCGAGTATGTTTGGAGCGGAGAGTGTGAAACAGCTTTCCAACAGTTGAAGCGTGCCCTGACAACAGCACCAATATTGAGCTATCCACGGACAGAAGGGAAATTCATACTTGACACAGATGCAAGTAATCTGGCCATTGGGGGTGTACTTTCTCAGATACAGGATGGACAAGAAAAGGTCATCGGCTATTTTAGTAAGGTTTTGTCGAAAGCCGAAAGGAATTATTGTGTGACCAGAAAAGAACTATTGGCCGTCGTGAAGTCCGTTGAGCACTTCTACAAATACTTGTACGGACGGAAGTTTTTATTGAGGACGGACCATGCAGCGTTGAAATGGCTTTTACAATTTCGTAATCCTGAAGGACTTTGACACCGAACATCGAGCGGGCACTAGTCATCGAAATGCCGATGCTCTTTCAAGAAGACCCTGTCCAACGGATTGCCGTCATTGCTCTCGTTTGGAAGAGAGGGTTTGCCAAGTATTAAGGACTACCATCGTCAACGACAATTGATTGCCGGAAGAATTGCAACGACAGCAGAAGGCTGGTCCCGAACTAAAAATGGTACTGGAATGGAAGCGCGTGGGAGAAAGGCCTGCCTGGGAGACCGTCAGCCCTTTCAACAGAACGCTCAAAGCATATTGGGCCCAATGGGAGTCCTAGAAGGTGGAAGACGATCTCCTGAAGCGAGTACTGGAGAGTGAAGATGGCACCACCATTAGGTCTCAGTTCGTGGTTCCAAGAAGCCGAGTGGCTACAGTGTTGCGACATCTCCATGACGGTGCCTCAGGAGGACACTTCGGTGTGAAAAAGACTTTGGAGAAAGTTAGGGAGCGTTTTTATTGGGTCAACTGTAAAGAAGACGTGAAGGAGTGGTGCCGGAAATGTGAACTATGTGCCACTGGTAACGGACCCTTGGGAAAACGAAGAGCACCTATGAGGCAGTACAATGTGGGTAGTCCTCTGGAAAGAATAGCTATAGATATTGCCGGACCATTTCCCGAAACCGACGATGGGAATAAATACATATTAGTGGCAATGGACTACTTTACCAAATGGCCAGAAGCATATGCCCTACCAAACCAGGAAGCTGCGACTGTTGCTGACGTACTAGTCAAAGAGTTTTTCAGTCGCTTCGGAGTGCCCATGGAGCTGCATTTGGATCAAGGCCGCAACTTTGAGTCTGTACTATTTGGGGAAGTCTGTCGATTGTTGGGCATTCGCAAGACTCGGACCACACCGTTACATCCGCAGTCCGATGGAATGGTAGAACGCATGAATCGGACAATGGGCAAATATTTGGCCAAGGTCGTCTCCGATCATCAACGAGACTGGGACCAATACCTGCATCTGTTCCTGATGGCTTATCGTGCATCGGTCCACGAAACAACCGGTCAGTCACCACGTCTGTGATGTTTGGACGCGAGTTACGGTTACCGTGTGATCTGGAATTTGGGTCTCCACCTATAGAGCAGGAGGTAGCCGAGAATGATTATGTCATCAACTTAAAGAAGAAGTTGGAGGATATTCACGACCGAACCCGAAACAATAGTCGAATCGCGAGTGATCGGATGAAGGCTTCGTACGATGTGAGAGCCCAAGAAGGAGGGTTTCAACCTGGAGAGCTTGTCTGGTTATACAACCCGCAAAGACGTCGTGGCTATTCTCCAAAGTTACAGCGAAATTGGGAGGGCCCATACCAGGTGAAGAAACGAATAAATGACTTGATTTATCGCATCCAGAAATTGCCAAGAGGGAAATCAAAGGTGGTACAGTCCAATCGTCTGGCGCACTATGAGGGAAATAATGACGCAGTCCCGGATCGGGAAGATGAGGCTGAGGTGGCTATCAATACCGTAAGGCCTGGAGATGATCAGCCAACCTTCAGAGAATTTATGGCTGCGTTTTCTGGAACTAGAAAAGCGCGATTCGGAGTCACGACTGAGATGCAACAAGATCTCTTCCGGGTCCCTGGTGATTATTCCATTGCCCACTGTGTCTCCGAGGATCTCCGTATGTCCAGGGGAATCGCAGTAGTGTTTAGAAATAAATTTGGACGGCTGAATGAACTTCGAGAACAAAATCTCCCTGTTGGTAAATCCTTACGCTTGCCTGATCATGACCGATCCATTTACTACTTGGTAACCAAGCAGTTTTACTACCAGAAACCGAGTTACGCCGACTTGTGGAGGGCATCATGGAATTTGAGGATCGAGTTGCTTACCAGGGGAATTAACAAATTGGCAGTTCCCAAACTCGGCTGTGGGCGGGACCAGCTGGATTGGAGAATCGTTAGAAACATGCTGGAAGTTGTCTTTAGAGGTACAGACGTCAAGATCTTCGTCTGCAGTTTTGACCCACAGCCCGCATTAAGGCCAACGAAGAGTGTAGACTGTTACTTCTACCGTAATGGAACGTGTAGTCGAGGTGAAGACTGTCGATATCGTCATGACCCGTTCTACAGGAACCAGAGCATAAAACCTGTTCTGGGACAGAACAGACTTGAAGAGGGGGGCAGTGTAACAAGAGAGAAAAAGAAAGAACCTCTTCTTCACACAACAAATGGAATATTCTACAGCATTCGAGAGAATGACGCATCGCACCAAGCATGTAAATCAGAGGCGGTTTATCTAGCGCCTTCCAGAAATACATAGTAGGTTCCAGCGGCTTCTGGTACGATTATATGAGGGTATAAAATCGACTTCGCGGATAAAAGAGGATCAGTCAACAGCGAGTCATTAACTGTGTATCACGAAATAAATAGTAAATGTGAAGATAAATGTTGTATTAGAAATATATTCATAGTCTGTAAATAATAGTTTTAATGGTTTATAATCATAGCGTTAATTTATAGTGTATTCATTAGTGTTTGTAAATAAATATTTCTTATTAATAGACGATTTAAACAGCACTTTTGTTATTATTTTAAAAAGAACGTTACAATACAAATGATTTAATGAAATAAAAAAGTATTTTCAAACGGCAACAGTTCGCATAATCAACATTAGGCTTTTTCAAATCAAAAATTTATTAATAATAAAAACATTTTATAATTGTCTGTAATACAAACAGACGTAAGATTAAATAAGTGAAAGCATGGAAATTCAATAAGCTTTAACAATAATAAACAAATTAAGCTTCTTTTTAAGAAATTTTTGAAAATTTTTACTTATTATGTATTAATATAAAAAAATAAAAGGCTGCAAGTCCTGGAAGATGTATTATCTTCTTTTAGAATATATTTTATTTCTACAACCTAATTACAAATAATCAGATGTATAATAATCCAAAGTACTATTTTATTTATTAAAGTGTCATAACCTTTCTTTTGTCTAAAGAGAGTGTTATTCAAATAATCCATCAAAATCCTAGAGTTGAACACTGATCTGAGTGTTAACACCAACTTCAGTTTGATCCACAATGGTGAAATGCTATGCAGGTGTTAACACTGGGATTAAACCTGGTGTCAGTGTCAATCCATGTTGGTGAAATTGGGCATAAGGGTCGGTTCGTCGGTTTATTCACTTTCAGTTAAAGTTCCCAGTAGTTACCGGTCAAATAAATTAACAGGTAGCAAGTACACAGTTTGGGTATATTCACAGGATTATATCTTGAAAGTAGTTACTGGAATGTTTATGAGAAAGGGTCCAACTTTTGCACACAGATAATACATGCTAGAGAGAGATGGGTAATTAACAGAATAATGTGTTAGAGAGAAGAATTAAACCCATTTACTAATCCACTTAAAAAAAGGCAGGATTTAAAGAATCTGTAATCTTTCACAAATATTTTCTAAATTTCAGGTAAACATAATATATTAATGTTCTATGCTTTGCCAAGGGAGTTTCTTAATTTTTATTTTGTGTTTTTTTTTAGTAGTGACTATATCTATGTTTCTAGTTTTTTCTTAGTTTGTAGTATTTTTATTAAAACAACTGAATGTTTAATAACTTTTTAAAATTTTAACGTATTTACATAAATAAATGTCTATATTAATACTTTATTGCTATGTACAATCAAACTCGGTTATAGCGAGTTCGTCGGGACCGCTAGTTTTTACTCGTTATATCCGATGCTCGTTATAACAGAGAAGAAAAAAATTGCAGTTGCAAAATATTTATCTTCAATTTAAGTACGTATATAAATTTTAAAAACAAGTATAAAAATGTTTATTGCAATTTAATTGATGAATGACGTTATTGTTGTCAGTTTTAAAGAGTTAAAACGAATATCTCTTAAGTTACATTTAATAATACATACGTAAACTATCGGATAATTTCTTACGCAAGAATGTGATTTAAAAAATGCGTCAAGGTTTCTAATGCATTTTCTGCGACTATAGAAGAATAACATTTATCAACACTTTACGCATTTTCATCTCCTTTTTCTTCGCCAACTAACCACTTCTTGTAATATTTCCTCGTCCACTTGGTCTACTTATAGAAATTTCGTTTAATTTTGAACCAACTTAAAAGTGCTTTATCAACATCACTCACTCTAATTTGAAAATAATTTCCGCTTTCGCGGGAATCGAAAAAACTTTTCTTTTAGCCAAAATGCACGCCAAAGAACGAATAGAACTGAACAGACCAGAGTACAAAAATGCAAATTGCAAGCGATAACGTTGTTAACATTAAAAAGATTCCGAATTCCGAGAATAATGTACCCGAGTCATAAAAATAAATAGGATTAAAAATACGAAAGTAAAATTTTAAGTGAAAGCAAACGGAATTTTGCACAGACTTCTTTGTTTACAAAGATACAAAAGCAAGCTGAAACATTTGTTAACCCTCATATTGAAAAGGTTCCGAGAATAACCTTCTTAAATCATAAAAATAAGTAGGATTACAAGTAATTGAAAGTTTAGATGCAGGTCATAAATCAGAGATATGTCTACTACAAGAAGCATTATACTTAAAATTTTGCTCGTTGTTTCCGGGAAACGTACACGTAGTAAACGGGAAATATTAACATTAGGCGAATACGATTTCAAACGTTAGCTGTAAAAAAATCTGTAAAACGAGATCCTGGATATTACGAGCATTTTTACAGCTAACGTTTGAAAGCTGTAAAAATGCTCGTAATATCCAGGATCTCGTTATACCCGTGCTCGTTGTAAGTGAGTTTAACTGTATTTATATTTATCGCTTTCATTAATTTCTGTGATTATTTAATTATCTAAAATACTCCTAAACCTCTATTTTTTGATTATTGTTTTCATTATTATTTTTGTTTAGTTATTTTTTTATTAAAGGAAAAGAATGAAACATAGGTAAACACCCTATGTAACTTTGTTTAACTAGTAGATGCTTCATTTAAAAGGACTATTTTATAAAGTGTGTCAAAGAAATTTTGAATAGAATGAGTAACAATAGTTTTACAAGTATATTTTCAAAACAAACTTTAAAGATTTTAAATATCTTGCCCAGGTAGTTGTTCATCTCTGTTTAATTTGGTCTCTTTCGTACACAATATAAGGGGTATTTCGATTCTTAAAGACGCAGCGCCCTTATTACTCGGGGCAAGACATTTGCTAAAGACTGTACCATGGCAGACTTTAGTGTACCAGGCAGGAGCTATAAAAAGGCAACGCTGTAATTTTACACATATTTTCAAGAAGTATTAGATTACATTTCTTAAAAAAAATACAAAACAAAATTTGTCATCCAATTCTTGGTTAGAATAATGTCAACATCTGTCACTATTAGTTTTTTCACGGAGTATTTTAGATCATAGATACCTGTGTAAATCTTACTGAAACAGTATTCTACTGACCTATTTCATTCATAACTTTATGAACCAATAAGAATATGCGCTTTTCCTTAGATACCACGTATTCCAACGGTTATATTGTAACTATGTACAAATAACCATGACGAATCGAATATACGAACCTTTGTATAATCGCTGTAATACAAACCTTTGTATATTCACCCGCATGAGACTCAATTCTTAAATTTCAATTTATCCATGAAAACTCCATAACAGTCAAATAATTTATTAGTAAACAACGCAATTTTTTTCTATTTGTGCGTTTTAGACTGTGGTTTTCGTTTTAGTTGCAAAATGAATCGTTTTAGAACAAACTCTACAGAAAATATCGATGAACTAAATTGATGGAATAGTCTACCTGTATACAACTCGACGATCTAAAATACTCGAAACTCGACATATTGCCTAAAAAACACCACTCGACCGTCGGTCTCGTGGTGTTTCAGGCAATATATCTCGTATAATCGAGTATTTTCGTTCGTCTTGTTGTATAATCTCTCACTATTTCATTCATAACGTTATGAACCAATAAGAATATGCACTTTTCCTTAGATACCACGTATTCCAACGGTTATATTGTAACTATGTACAAATAACCATGACGAATCGAATATACGAACCTTTGTATAATCGCTGTAATACAAACCTTTGTCTATTCACCCGTATGGGCCGCATGAGACTCAATTCTTAAATTTCAATTTATCCATGAAAACTCCATAACAGTCAAATAATTTATTAGTAAACAACGCAATTTTTTTTCTATTTGTGCGTTTTAGACTGTGGTTTTCGTTTTAGTTGCAAAATGAATCGTTTTAGAACAAACTCTACAGAAAATATCGATGAACTAAATTGATGAAATAGTCTACCTGTATATAACTCGACGATCTAAAATACTCGAAACTCGACATATTGCCTAAAAAAAGGCAATATGTCTCGTATAATCGAGTATTTTCGTTCGTCTTGTTGTATAATCTCTGAATATAATTTTTTTGGCTGAAAGGGTTGTGAATTATTCTCTAATCTATCCGTATCTAACAGAATTTACATAAATGAGACATAGAAATTTATATTTTTAATTTAACGATTATTCAATAACAATGAAAATACATAACAAAGCCAACTAGTTTAAAGACGACTGTTACAATTTACTTACTTAAAAAGTGATTTTTGTTTAATTTAACAAGTAGGTACCTGTAATTGATAATTCTTTATTATTTACAAGAAAATGCGTTGCTAAACTGGTAATATGCCTTTAGGGGTGTTATTTTTTCAATATTACATATGCAGAAACACACAGTTGATATTCTAACCAAGATTTGAAATGACAATTTTTGTTTTATATATTCTGAAGTAAATATGATCTAGTACTCCTTGAAAATATGGGTAAAATTACAGTGTTGCTTTTTCACAGCTCCTGCCTGGTACACTAAAGTCTGTCATGGCATTACCATTAATCCGGCTCTGGTTAGGGGAAAACCCGAACAATATGTGTGTTTAATTCTGACAAGCACATTGCTCTGAGGAGAAACGGGAAATCTCAACGAGGTATTACCTCGTTGGGAAATCTAAAACAAGTACATGACGTCACATCGAAGAACAATGACCATCAAAGATAAAGAAGGTCCTAAAGGTGCGCATGAGCTATGACAACTAGCGAGTTCTTACTATAGAAGTTGCTAATTATAACATCCGAACGCACTGTAGTTTAGAACGAGAGATCTAAATGTTGTAAATTATTTGTTAGATTTAGCTTTGTTATATGATATTTATTATTTAGCAAAAATCTTTTGTATTTGTTTGTTATTTAATATGTATTTCTGTATAAATATCGTATTAACAAACGCATATTAAAGTAGCTGAACGCAACCACAATTCGTGACGTACGCGATTGGTGGAATGACGTTTCTGTCGAACGGGTTGTGACTTTTTGTGACAGACGTATGTTGACAGTTTCCAATTATGCAGATATAGATTATTAATTACTCAAAATTAATTGTATTTGAGTTTTGGAATAGTGTCTAATATAATTCATTTTTATAATACAACACAATTATGATAAAATTATTCTCGCTAAAACAGCAAAAGAAAGATGGAGAAGCATCTCCAAAAGCTAACAATCAAAAAAAGGCTTCTGCTGCACAACTTAGAATTACAAAAGGTACGTAAACGATTTCATCATAATAATGCGTCACAATTACATGCAATTTTGTTTTTAGATATTAATGAATTAAACTTGCCAAAGACATGCAATACAGAGTTCCCTGACCCCGACGATTTGCTATCTTTTAAGTTGATCATATGCCCGGATGAAGGATTCTATCGGACGGGAAGATTTGTGTTTAGCTTCAAAGTAGGGCCAAATTACCCACATGAACCACCTAAGGTTAAATGTGAAACACAAGTGTATCATCCCAACATAGATCAACAAGGAAATGTTTGTCTTAATATATTGCGAGAAGACTGGAAGCCTGTATTGACAATTAATAGCATTGTTTATGGCCTTCAGTATCTATTCTTAGAACCTAATCCTGAAGATCCTCTTAATAAGGAAGCTGCAGAAGTTCTCACAACTAATCGTCGTTTATTCGAACAGAACGTTCAGAAAGCAATGCGAGGAGGCTACGTTGGTGGTACTTACTTCGATCGTTGTCTCAAGTGATTATTTATCCTGTTGGACTGTCACACTGTGTCATTCTGTTATAATTTAAGTCGGGGAAACAACTGACTTGATAGAAGCGTAATTGTATAATTTATAAAATAATAATCAATATTCTATTTATGATTTTTTTTTATTGTAAAACAATAATTATTATTACGTTGTTATTAAGTCAGTTCTGTGTATCATTTCTAAAAGGTGTGTAAATTATTAGTGGTATCACAAGGCCACTGCATGAACTATTTGTTAACGTTAAATTGACAACAGTACCATGTTCGCACTTTGAATTAACTTATATTGTAAATGTGTACTAAGCCACGTGCTGAATGCATTATTAGTTTTTATTCTGTTATTATATGTATTGTAAAGATCACACATAAAAATAAGGTTGTTTATCATCAATGTTTGAACAGCAAATTAATTAACTATTATTAATAACGATGTTTATTTTTGTTACTGATGGATTTAAAAAAATAATACTTTTTTCTGTTAAAAACTGCAAGCTGAAGTGAATAAAATGCTATTTTTTATTTACTCAATCTAATTTAGGATGTTTAAATATTACACAATAATAAAAAGGCACTTAATACATAATCAGTACTAATTACAAAAAAAACAAAAAATTAAAAATGAGTTCGCTTTTGAGGAAAAGACTTTAAATCAAATATAGCTGTACAAATACAATTATTATAAATCACTGACTATAATAAAAGTCAATGTCAGTCACAATAAATTAAAAAACCAGAATATAATAACATCATGCCACAAGTATATGATGCGACTCATGAGCCACCAATGGATCCGCTACCGCCAAAGTTGAATGAAGTGGGAACGGTTTGTTGTGTGAAAACGTAACCTGTAAAAGAAATTGCAAAATTAGAAGTTGCATTCACGAAAAAATGACTGTGGCAATAATTTAAAAGTACATTTAATTTCTTCTGAAACTTTTGTTTTCAAAAATAATACTATTCAGAGTGACATAATAAAACTTCACTTTTTTTATTAAACAAGAGCATTAGCTACTAGCTTTTGTTTTATGTGGCCATATATGCCAGTCACAATTGTGAGTGGAGTAGTTCCATACTAAGTGTAGTAAGAGTTCAGAAACCTTGGAGTGGACATAAATGATCAAACTAACAAACACTGCAGCCGTTCTTGTCACCTGAAATAACCTCTATATACATGTACCACACTTGTAAAATAATATGGAACCTTAAAATTTAAGAATAATGTTCCACTGCAAAACAGCTTTTTAATGTCATAACTATATGGCAATTATTTTAAATAAGGGCCTTTTTCTGAAATACCAGGTGTTTCAGACGACCCATAACCCCCCCCCGAATATCTCGCAAAATACAAAACGGATTGAGAAAAGAAAAAATACGTGCGAAATATCTTTGAAGCTCTATTGAATGGTAGCAAATGTAAGCCCCCCCAAACTTCCTGGGAGTGTGTATGGGGCAACTCAGTCATCTTTAACAGCAACCCCCAGTTTTTTATGCAGATTTGGATTCTGCGCTAAAAAATATGATTTTTTTTGTCTGAAACTTTTTAAGTTTGTGACAGATGGCTCTGTAATGGCGAGAAAGATATTTAATTCTCCAATGATGGAAGATTTAAGGTCAGTTTCGTTAAATGAGGTCAGGAATGTTAACGTTGACTTTATTTTTTTTAATTATGCACATTTATAAATCAATTATCAATTACAAGTTAAAGTTGATTGGAATTGTAGAAACAAAATGTTGGCTTACCTTCATCCCAGATATCGAGCACCAAAGTTCGTTAAAAAAACAAGTGTTTCATTTTCAGACAATAAAACATCTTCGGTGTTTCACCTTGGTAACAACGTTATGTATTAAGACACTTTTTCTGTCTTTTACTGCCAAAATGTCTCAAAATTAAACACTTGTTCTTGCAGTTTTGTAAAAGGGAGGAGGGTGACGCATAATTTAAACCCTAAACACCTTTACAAATTGTTAACATGCCTGACATTAGCTTACTTCATTCTCAAATTAAAATTCATCAACATTGGAGAATTAAATCTTTTTTTCGCGGTTACAGCACCATCTGTCACAAACTTAAAAAAGTTGGGGGTGGAGGGGACTTACATTTGCTACAATTCAATAGAGCTTCAAAAAACATTTCCCAAGAGTTTTTTCTCTTCTCAATCCGCTTCGTATTTCGCGAAATATTCGGGGGGGTACGTACGGGTGGTCTGAAGCACCCAGTATACATAGTATGAGCAAAAAGTAACTCCATCAACGGTGCCAAAGGAATTTTGAACTCGTGTATTATAATACCAGAAAATTATATCAAATTAATAACAATTGTCACTGTCAAAGGACTGATTATTTTGTATAATTTTCTGGTGTTATAATACACATGAGTTCAAAATTCCAAAGACACCTTTTATGAAGTTACTTTTTGCTCACACTATATATTAATATTTTAAATAAATATACATTCAGACACAAAATAAGCTCAACCTGCAAAGTTGAATATACAGTGCATTCCTTTACAATCAAGTAACCCTGAATATTTAGGAAATGCTTTGTAGCATTGAAAATCGTCGAAACACTAATAATAGTTTTGAACCCTTTTCTTGTGTATGTCTTCTTCACTGCTTGCAGCCATTTTCTTTTTAGACGCCCTTTCCTTCTTGGCAGATCTACATTTACTTTTAATAAGGGAGAGTCGGGTGATTTGAGCCATGTTTTGTTTTTTAGACATAAAATCTCACTGGATGAAGATATCAGCAAGTTTGATAAGAGATCATACCTATCCCTACACTTCTGCATCATTCGGTTGTTGAAAAAACACTAAATAATTGTTCTATATTTCAAGTGTCAATTGTCTGCAAAACAAAGTTTTATTGGGTGGTTTCACCCGGTACTCTTAAAAATCTAAAGAAAAACTCAGAAAAACCTGTAAAAATGAAATAAAATGCCCAATATCAATGAAAATGACCTATTTATTTGTTCGAATGACCCCAAAAAGCCAAAAAATGCATATTATTCGACAATCAGTCTGTCGTTTGTAGCTCGGCATACTAAAATGTAAAAGAACACTTATTTGTGTCTGATATATAAGCATGTTTTTGTACTTAATTTTTAACAGTTGTGATGAACTTCCAAACACAATTTCGCATCATTTTCAATCGATAAATATTCATCCGCATGCAAACATGAAGGTGGCTCAAACCACCCAACGGACGCTACGGTTTGCTGTTCAGACAAAAAAGAGCGTACGATGGGTCCTCAAAAAAACCTTATGCAAGTGAAAATACATTGAATTTATGACACATTAATGATCTTCACCTTGAAAAACCGGTAAAAACTGTTCACTAAACGAATTTTTTACAAAATCACTAAAACGCTTTTTTTAAATTTTTAGAACACTTGTCTGACTGAGATATGGCAAATATGCCTTCTCTCTTGAAAACGTTATGAAAAGTTAGGTATCCGTCCTACAACAATCAACATCTAATGAGATTTGAGATGTCACTGTCAAAAAATGGCAAACTGGCAGTGGCTCAAACCACCCGACTCTCTCCTACCATTTTTGTCATTAGAGTATTCTTCATTTATTCCATGTGACCTAGCCATCTTACAAGTTGTGCTTTTACAACACTGGATGAATAGTTGTTTGAGCTCTTGTTACTTCTTCTCACCAGTGATAGGATTACCAATTAGCAAGAAACATGATGGATCAAGTGTGGCCCACCATGAGTGGGTGATTAGCTAGACTGGGCGTACGCTGAACGCTCCAATTTGCTTTCAGTTTAGACATTCCAAATCTTTCACACGAGCCATACTCCCGACCGACTTCCCATCTTTTTGAGTTGAGTGGCGTTGCCAGTCGCAGGCTCGTTATTTTTACATACTAACACGAATTTGTAAACTGTACAAATAAATGTTCTACTTATAACTGCTCTTATTTTTTCATTCTTCCATGCCTACACTGAACTAAATAATAATACCTGCATAACGTGATCCATGCATGAATCACGTATTATTTATTTAGTTTAGTATTATTATTTAATTAAATTAGGTTTAACATCACCATCTGGAAGCCGATGAACACCTTCACTGTTGTGATGGCTGTGTTCAGTAACTAAAAAAAAAAAAGGTACATATTTTTTAAAGTACGTTTCCAAAGTATCAATAAAGCCCAACTACCTTTCCAATAAAGGCTCAGCTACACAGGTAACTCGTACGAGTTCCTAAAATCAAGTACTAAAATATAATGTAAACACATTTTCAGTACTAAAATCTTGTGTATGTTCCAGTACACGAAATGAGTATAGTGAATAGAAAACGATCCTATCTACTCATCCGAGCAGCTACCCCCATTCTCACTTCCTTGAGTACGAGTAACCCGTGTAAACAAATGCTTATAGTAAGAGCAGAGTGTATAATTTATTGTTCGTAAAATCAATAAAAATATTCTCATGTAAACGCAGGAAATTACTACTCGTGTAAATTGTACTATTTTGAGAAACACTTGCTTTTGACATCTATAGTAAGTTCAAATCTGGGAGTAGGGAAAATACTTTTTGTAGCTGAGATTGAACTCATAGGGCCATATAACTTAACCTGTTAATGCATGTATTTTAAAAATTAAATAATACGTAAGGAAGTAATTAAGCATAGATCATTGTGATAACTTCTCACATATTCTAATCTAGTAAGATTTGTTTTACTTTTTAGGACAGGATTGAGGAAAGGAAACAATAATATATAAAAACTTGATTTATTCTACATGAGCAATTCTCCATTTATAACTTACTAAATTAGTGTTATTGGTTCAGTATGACCAATCACCAATCATCCTGAAATACACACCCACTAAATTTTTCTTAAAAAACTTAGTGATTAGTAATTAGTTTTCAGTCAACTTACCTGATTGTACATTTAAATAACTACTAGAAAACTTTAGTCAAGACAAGAAAATAAATACAGACCAGGAACAAGCTCAGATTGCACGAAATGTCAGCGGCGCGCTCAATGTTGTGTACTCATTTTGAGATTACTATACTATTAGACACTTATTCTTATCATAAAACTATTAGACACTTATCTTATTATAAAAGGGAATCAGGGTTGCAATATTATATCGAATGACATGCTCGCAGTAAGCGATAAAGCACATGATTAGATACCTACCACTGTCTCTGGTACATGATTAGTGGACTAGTTCATATATTTTTTTTTAGACTTTATATCCTCCATCAAATAGTTATTTATAAAAATTAAAACAATAAGTTGCATTTTAAGAAAAACCAGTTGAATAGTGATACATCTACTCTGATCTAAAAGAATAAATGTCTAAAATATACTATATGTGGAATATAAACTCCACATAGTATAGTTTTAGACTGCAGTCTTGGAGATACGGCATTATAAAGAACATACAATTTTTATAAATAACTTAAATTCAGTACTTTTAGTGATATTTTGCTACCTTAAAAGAAAGCTCAATTTTGCTCCCCAAAATCAGGCAGCTAAATGGTACACGAGGTAAGCGCCATAAATTCTCGGCCTGATATAGAAAAAATAATTTGGTAAAATATAATAATTTTTATTTTTCAATATAATCTCCCCTAATATCAATACACTTATTAAAACATGGAATCAATAATTCAATGCCCTTGTAAAAATAATCTGAAGTCTCTCCTTCAAAATGTTCAATTACAACTGCTTGCAATTCGTTCTCGTCTTTAAAACGACGTCCCCTAAGGTCTTTCTTTAAATTGGAAAATAAATAATAGTCACTAGGAGCCATATCCGCACTGTACGGTGGATGATCCAATGCTTCAAAGCCGCATTCGCGAATGGCAGCTTGTGAAATGACGGCAGTTTGAACGGTTGCATTGTCGTGTAATAATCGAACACCTCTTGTCAATTTTTCTCGACGTTTTTCACGAATATTGTTTCTCAATTTCTCAAAAAAAACAATCGCGCACATTCGACGCGACGTTGAACAGCAGAAAGGAGACCCTGTACCCATCTTGCACTAATTTTATTCATATCCAAATGGTCATGAAGAATTCGGCGAACACTTGTTTCCGAAATGTCAGACATCACTGCTAACTCCTTAACTTTCAAACGGCGATCTTCTAATAGCATTTCTTCAATGATTGCAACTTTTTGAGGCGTTACCGCTTCAATTGGCCAACTGGTGCGCTCATCATCTTCAAGAGATTCTTGCCCCAAACGAAAACATTTTGACCACTTTCTTACAGTGGAATATGAAGAAGTTAAATCACCATAAACGCCGTCTAAACGTTTGATTTGATTAGGCATGTGTCCTTTTGTTAAAAATTTAATAACCACGCGGTACTCAATTTTCATTAGCTGTGACATTTTCATGCACTCGTCACGATACTTGAGTGGCTACTAAAATCTATTATGCTTCTATTCCAGCCAAAAATGGATTAAATGAGGATGAAGTGAGTGGAGAGATTTATTTGAATATCGAAAACAGTAATATTTTATATTTTAAGGTTATCACCGTTAAACAGCTGTTCTTAAAATGTCAAACTTATCTACGACATAAATTTGAAAAACAAATGCACCATTAGAATTTTTAGTGTAGGCAACTGTCAACAAAACTTAACAAGAACTGCCTACTTAAAAAGGTATTCCTAACAAATTTTATTTACTACTACGTTATTTGTCTTAAATGATTACAAAATAACGCAAATAGAAATAATAGTATAAAGTATTAGACGTTTTAGCACAGTTGTACTTCAGAAAGACTTCACGCTACACGGGTCGTTTTCTAAACTTGGACGCGTGCGCTAAAACGTGTTCTTGAAATTAATACTTTAATATACTATTTTCTATTTGCATTAGTTTGTAATTATTGTAAACAAAAATAACTTAGTTTTAAACAAAATTTGTTAGGAATACTTTGTTAAATAGTGGATAACTGGCAATTTGGAAAACTCTAATTCTGCATTTGTTTTTCAAATTACGTAAATAAGTTTGACATTTTAAGAATAGCTGTTCAACATTATCAACTTTAAAAATAAATTGTTACTGTTTCCAGTATTGAACCTCGTGTTCTGAATCTCTTTTGGACACGCAAAATGCCTGTTAAAATGGCTTCGTTCATCATTAAGTGCTTACAACAGATATCGAAAATTGGAAAAACTAGAACTTGGATCTGTTATAAAGCACTTACTGGTCACGAATTATAATATACTATATACTCACTAGCACTTCATAACAAAGATGTTGCTAAAAGTAACTACTAACTAAAAGTAACTTTTGTTAGGTCTGCTAATTCGAATGGACACCAATCATTACCGTTAGAAATGTAGATCTCCTTGCCCTAGTCTTGTTGAAATATAATGTTAATTTTCTTTGAGCATGTGGAATTCGTAAGCTTCTAATGATGTTTAGTGACTTTGGCATAAGTATAAAATATTTCTTTAATAGATATGATAAAGAAAATAACTTACCTGATACTAAATTAAACAGAAGATGTTACTCTTCTACGTTGCATCTAGATGCTTTCAATAAATTGAAATCTTTAGACTGACAATTTAGATTACCTTCTTTAAAAGATTTATTAATTATTTAAAAAAGTATTGAAACTTTTTTTTCTAAAAACTTCCAATTTCAAAATTTTTGATCACTATACTTCAATAAATTGGTAAACAATTGAATATATAGCAAATGACAAGAGACATATTCAAACAGCATGTTTTAAGATTTTACCAGCAATTTATCAATTAGGTATGTATTTTGTTTGTGTTGAAATTCTATCTTTCAATGCTGCGAATTACATATACCGTGATATTAAAAATTATCTTGGTCAAGGGTTGTTATGGAATATAAAACGGTCGTCTTAGTTTGAATTTCTAAATCTTGTTCTTAAAATAATTCTGTCGTTGTCAAGCTACACTGACATCATCAATAACCTACAAATGTGTTATTTTGACACTCAAAAAATTATTGACATAAATTTACAGCTGAACTAAGTAGGTAACACATTTGTAGGTTATTGATGATGTCAGTGTAGCTTGACAACGACAGAATTATTTTAAGAACAAGATTTAGAAATTCAAACTAAGACAACCGTTTTATATTCCATAACAACCCTTGACCAAGATAATTTTTGATATCACGGTATATATAGGTAGGTTCTTATAAGAAAAAAGTTGCGCAGTAGTCTGCATCGTCTGTTTCCATAACAACCCACGTGGTAGGTCCTACACTTAAGTGTGTTACTAGCCATTCAGTCAACATTAGTTACCGACTTGACACGCTAACGTGGTTTGTGTTGTTAAAGTGCGAGTTGTTATCTGTTATAATTATTTCGTGTTAAATACAGTGTTAAGAAATGAGTACAGGAACCGGTCGCGGCCTTCGGAGCCAAACTTGTGAAGTAGTTACAAAAGTTCGTGATGGTACCGAAGAAACTCCAAGAAGCTCAACAAACACGCAACTTCGGGAAATTTTAGCAACTGCAGCAGGGATATCCGTCAGTTCAGTAAATAAGATTTTAAAAGCAGCTTCTGAAAAGCCGGAAAATACACCGTTTAGGTCCCCAAAAAAGAAACGTCAACGAAAATGTGCTGTTACAGATATTAGTAATGCTGATGTGGCTGTTATTAGGGAAACTATTTATAATTTCCATTAAACGCAGCAATAGCGCATAACTTTAAAAAATTTATTATCAGCCCTACAACAAGCCTTAAACGTTTAGTTTAGTAGAAGTTCTTTGCAAAGAATCATTAAAAAGCTTGTATGTATCTTAAACTATAATTACAAAATATAATGCGTACTTCACCCGGATATTTTCAGCGTGCTCTGTACTTGGAGCTTGAAATGCCTCGCCGTGAACACACGAATATACAACCGGCTTGCGCCGTAACTTTTTTCTTATAAGAACCGAAATGAACACATTTATGTCGAGCTTTTTAGTATTTATATATTTATTTACTTTAAGAAAACTGTTGAAAGCAGACATATTAAAAATATTTATTACCAGAATATAACAGTATTATAGTAATATATTCAGCTTTAGTCTAATAAAATTGAATTTTACGAACAGGAGAAAGCGGTAGACATTTTGTGTCTATTGCGGTAGCCTTTTGCCCACAATGAACTTTTGCGATATATTTTTGAAGTGCTATCAGACAATTCTGTAACAATAGAAGAAAAACTGTTTTTAATAACTCCTTTGGTTTTGTATTATTATTTCTAACAATATTTTTATATTAGTCTTAAAGTTTATTAGTTAGCTTTTCAACTTTTTTATGTTGCAAATCTGAATTTATGCAAACAATCATTAATATTGTTATTAAAATTTAATAAGCAACTGCACCTTTTTTGCAAAGATAAGTCAGCAAATCAATGTGGTTCTTTTGCAAGAAAAATAAAAGATGTATCAAAAGTACTTGACATCAATCAAGATAAAGATGGCAATTTTCATTTAATGTTCACTTTTTCGGGCTGTAATAAGAATGCAAAGGATTGAAAACACCACAAAAAAAAAAACAAAAATTTCTGACCATCACAAAATTTGCCATAAATATGCAGAAAGAGACAAGTTGATGTGATACACTTAAGTTAAAGTTAAGTTAATTACAGAAATGTTGGCGAATCTTTTACAATCAAATACAGTCCAGTCAAAATAGACATCACCCATAGCCATAATTCAGATGGAGCTGATTTTTTGTGTGGACCTCATATTATCATTCTAAATGAAATGTCAAAAGTCCTCATCGATCGGTCTGCCACTAAAGATTTTACGCAAGGTTAGCAACAGTTCGTTTTACGGTAAAAATACCTATTATCAAATTTTGTTATTATTTTTTTTAATACTAGCCCATGGGTCACTATGTCAGTGGTGTCACTTGGAGAGGGGAGTATAAAAAGGGTATCAATAATTTGGAAACACCGAAAATTTGTTAACAGAAAAACTCGACAGTTGACCTTTTTTTTGGTTCTCACTTTTAAAATCCTCTAAAAAGGTTTATGTTTCCTTTTGTTTTACAATTTTTACTTTTGCAAGTGAAGAGCAAAATTCGACATTAGAATTTATACTTTAATTTTTTAATATTTTCGATTGTCTGTTCTCTCTTTTATGATATAAAAAATAAGTTTATAAAAATCAATGCGGGGGTCATTTAAAATACCTTGGTGGGTCAGTGTCTGACCTGCGGGTCATAGGTTCGCCACCACTGTTATATAATTTCCCCATAACGAAGCTAAATTACACTATATGGTTTTTGGAAGAACTGCAACGTACAATAAAAACTTAAGAATCCAAAATTCTCAAGGTACAAGAGCACATGAATTTATAGAAAAGGACTCGGTTATATATCTAGGTGTTGCATTAATAAATGAAAGTGGTAGTGCAAATGAAATAAACACTCGTAACAAGTGCAGCAGCTGCTCTACATAAAATATGAAGTGCTAAAAACGTAAATAAAAAAGTGAAAGTGCGAATCTATAAAACAATAATAAGACCTGTAGTGATATTTGCATGTGAATCATGGGTACTTCGGCAAGTAGATCTCAAATTATTACTTATCTGGGAAAGAAGAATTTTAAGACGCATTTTTGGAGGGATCAAGGAATAAAACCAGTGGAGAAGAAAGACCAACAACGACTACGGGACATCTTTAAAGAACCCACCATAGTAAATAAAATAAAACAGGCACGATTGAGATGGTTAGGCCATATTACCAGAATGATAGTTATGCAAATTCCGATTACCAGAATGATAGTTATGCAAATTCTGATAAAGAAGTTAAAAAATGAGCTAGAAGGTACTAATCTCAGAGGAAAACCAAAGAAAACCTGGATATCATGTGTTGAAGAAGATCTAACTGAATTGAATGTGACAAATTGGTCTAATTTAGCAAAAGACGGAAAAAAATCGAAGCACATTACCATTATAGCCTTGGGCTTACAAAGCCTGTTGAGTAGGGATATGATTTTTGAACTTTTTTTAAAATATTAATTCTCCTGATGTTGCTTTTGATGAACTTTTGCCGATATGTTAGTTTTCTGGTGTTCTTTTTTTTTGGTCATTTAAAAACCTCCCGCGCCCAATATCATATTTTCCGTATAGCAAAATTACATTGTTTGCATTCTATTTTCAGATTTCAACATGTCTTATACGAATAAAATATCCAAATCAGCAGTAGAATCAGCAGGAAAGAAATGGACAAGGAATTTGACAACAACTACAAAACGCCGTATCAACATACCTGAAATGAAAAATGACATAAATGTGACCATGTGCAAAATGCCTTTGAACAGGGACATTGTTGGCAGATTTTTGGGGTTGTATGATGAACATAAAGGGCGAGCTCACCGAATAATGAGGATATCTCAAGAATTCAAGCTTCCCTATTCTTTCTCAGCAGCAAGTTTCAGCAAAGGTTGACAAGCTTGTAATTATGTTTGAAAAATATAGAAAGCGGCAGAATAAAGTATTTGAAAAAAATCTCACTCATGTATTCGATATTACAAAATTTAGTGGAAACTGGCTTTGCAGTGAAGACAAAGAACTTTACAGAAAACAAGTAGAATCAGGAGGCCGCGTGGGATACACGACTGAGAAAATTGCTTCTATGTCAACGATCCATCCTTCAAAATGGCCAAGAAGCTCAACAGAACCGTCAACAAGCCAAATGCAAGAGTTCAGTAGCAGTAGTACTGAAGATGGCGAGAGCAGCACTGGTTCTGATGTTGCAGAAAAGTGTCACACTTCCCCTAAGAAACGAAAGTATCAAAAAAACTACATCTGCAGCCAAGTTGGTTTCAAAAGTGTCTTTGTCAACAAGGAAAGCATCAATGTTCTTCAACACTTGGCTGTAGAAGGAATAGATGTACCCACACCATCACAATCGGGAATCTGGCGTCGAGTGATCAAGGATGCAGTAAAAGTGAAGAATTGGCTGAAAGAAGTTATTGGTGAAGAGGAATTCTGCTTGCATTTTGATGGTAAGAGAATTGGCAAAAGAGAATATCAGGTGGTCTGTCTGAAGAATTCTACAAGAACTCTGCACCTTGGCGTTTTGTCTTGTGAAAGCGGATCAGCTGAGGACATCTTTATCCCAATGCAATCCCTGCTTGATGAATACAATGCATGGAGGAGTGTAAAAATGATTATTTCTGACACCACAGCAGTCAATACAGGTCACGCTAATTGTGTTGTTGTTAGACTCAAGAGACAGTTCAGACAAAAGGGTCTAGAAGAGCCTCAGTTTATCGGGTGTCAGCATCACATTCTCGACCTGCTTCTACGACACTCGATGGATTCCTTGTTCCCAACAATATCAAAGGCACCCACCATGAACTATATATTCATTGAAGATGTTTTAGGAGGATATGATGACTTACAAAAAAGCTATTCTGGCACAGAAGAGATACCAACACGAGAAAATCCAGGATGGAGAGATGACTTCAGGTTTCTTTTTGAACTATGTCAAGCATATAATTTCTACCGTAAAGAGGAAAAATGGCCTCAATTGAACTGGTGTAAGCTGCCCTTCCTTCATAGCGCTAGGTGGAATTCACGGGCAATCTTTGCACTGATTGCATTTTTCCTTATTCCAAAATGGAGAGATCTGCTAAAATCAACTTGTGACTTCATTGCTACTACATGGGCAAATGCATGGTTTTCAAACCAGCACTATTCATAGAACACATACACTGAGCTGCATGCCACTGTTTCCAAATTGAAGTGTCCTAAGGCTTTAAAATCTTTTTCCACAAACTGGATAAAGCAACCATCAGTGCTTGATGTGCCTCGATCAAATATGGTGGCCGAGCGAGCTGTTAAGCTCAAGGAAGAGCTTCACAACACTTGCAGAACTGACAAATATCTTAACAGCAAGTTCATCAACAGTAATTCACAAATGTAAAACCCTTTTTGTAATTTAATGGATGTTATATTCATCTGCAAATAAAAGCTTTGTAAACTGCAGAATTTTATTTTTATGCTTCAGCCTAAAACTACAGGTCCTCAAGCGCGGAAACTTTTTTCACAATTTAGCAAAATGAAAGTCTACTTGAGTGTTTTAAACCAATATTCATTGTTTGCCACCACAGGCTTTTAAATCTGAAAAAAGTCATAACCCTACTGTTGAGCTATTATATATGAAAGTATCTTTGTAGCTGCTAATCAAATACGTTTAGATGTTGATTACCTTGAATGAGTTTGACAAAACTTCGATCAACATTTAGAAGCTTGTTTGTGGTCTAGTGGGGAACATTGTTTTATAAAGATTGTTATAAAATTAGGTTAATTGATTTTAATTTTTATAAAAACTCTTAAAATTAGGTAAATTAATATGAAAGGCGATTTATTAAGTGCGAGCAATTTTTACCATTGACACGTTTAATTTAAAAACAGAAAATACCATCGAATAAACTCTTGATAATAAAAGCAATGATCTTGATAATAGTCGCAATTTATGATAAAAATGCTTACATTGAGATGTCATCATTTTCAAAGACTTAACCTTGATCAATATTCTTCTTAATTTGATATTTTCAGAATTTTCTGTCAACTCTGCAGGCTAATAGATATTAATTTACGATGTTTTGGCTACCTCAAGGCTCAATGACTTATTAATTACCGACTACTGACAAAGTGTAGCGAAATATAACAGGACCGTATTAACAAAAAGTGTCTCTGACATTTTTTATCCCTCTGCATTATTGCTTGTTTGTTTTGAGACACCCTGTATACTAGCTAGTTAAATCTTATGTTTTAACTGCAATACAAAACAAGCAATAAGCAAAGAAGAATTGTGCAGACTTTACAATTTACCATCTTTAAATCACATGTTACTACATTTTATGGCAGACTGGTCGGGAATTTTTGTTTTCTCTGGAGTTTCCAATCTGATCTTAAAATGAATTTAAAAGGACTCTAGGAAAATATTCAAACTTATTATATCCGAGTTCTTTGATGAACTTGTTTCTTGGTATCAGATATGGTAGGTCACAAATGATTCATATTGATAACCTTATTAACGGAATTATCAAATCAGCTTATTTCGTATTTAGGAAGTACAAAGGTTCATTTTTATAAAATGCAAACTAGACTTTTATTTATTTTTATAATTTTAAAGTTCACTGTCTGGTCACGATAATTAAGACCTCCATTATCAGACAGATTAGATTAATTACTTACCTTTTATTTTTTATATCATTAGAAAACGTTGAGAATAAATGAATATTGCAATAATTGAAGAACGATAGTCTGTACTTTTAAATTTTAAAGCCACCTGTTATGAATTTTCAAAAACCATACAAACCTCCTTGTTGTTCAATTTTTTTGCTCTCACGAGCAGCTTTTCGTTGATCGGCAAGAAGACTGATCTCCATAAGAGCTTTATTTTGTTGATCGGTAAGGTTTGTTGTTAAAACACGGTACCAATCTGGTTCGGAGGTTTCTAATCCTGTAAGAAACAAACTCAATCTCAATCTTCTCATCATTAAACGAATTTAAAAATACAAACTTTGCATAACTTCTTTAAAAACTAAATATTCATCCACTTCGCAAGTTTCTTCATCTAAAGGTGTGGTGTAGGTTTCTAATGCAGTTTCCTCATTGGGTTCATAGTCGGAATCTGAATCGCTGTCATCATCGTCTTCAGTGATATTGCTCGATATTTGCATACCAGCCATTGCACCGGAGTTCACAGCTCGTCTCGATAAGCTTTCTAAATATTCCTAGTTAAATGAACGATATTAAAAAGTGTTAACTACATATTACAAATACAATAAAAACTAACTTGACCCTGTTCATCAATTTCATCTTCGTCAGAGCTAAGGACCTCCTCGGCTTCTCCATCATCACTTTCGCTTTCTTCCTCTTCTTCGGTAAGTTCTTGCGCCTTAGCAGCATAAGCTCGTTTGAGACCATCAAAAAGTAACACTATAGCAGGCACAACTTGAGGTGCTAACTCGATTAAGGCAGCCGGCCTTCCTGGAATACTTATAAGTGTACAGAGGCCGAGCACGCACATTTTGCGATCGTGTATTCCTAAAAAGCAATCTGCATCATGCAACCACTGTTTGATAAAATGAGCTGTGAAGTCGGGTAATTTTTCTAAAACTGAAAAGAGCAACTGAGGATTGTAATATAGAGCCGCTATTAAAACTTGTATGCACATTGTTCTCAATTCGCTGGTACGAACTTCACGTAACAATCTGCAAACACAATGAAAAATTAATTTAAAAAGTCATAAAACAAATTCATTAAGAAGATACCAACCTGCTTGCAGCTAATTCAACTAATAATGGTGCAGCACCGTCGATACGCCCTCTACACTGTAATAAAACCACTTCTAATAATTTTGCAGCATGTGATTCAGGGTCTTCTCCACAATCTTTACTAAGAACTTCTTTGCACATATTATATATAGCCAGAAGTCGCTTTTCATCTGCTAAAAAGCCATCAGTGTCAACGGTAATATAATTATGAAGAGATGGCATCATGTCTGTAAAATGATCGAGGGCATTTTTCATAAATACTTGATAAAGAAGTTCGAAAACCCGCCACATATCTGGAGATACTTGTTTGCATGTTAAATCGTAGATAAGTGCAAGTACTTCTTCGTAGAATTCTTGAACTTCATTTTGCAAAACGTGCGCTATTACTTGTAGTACAGTTGGTTCTAATAATCTCAAAACGTCGGGTTGTTCTTCTAATACAGTAAGCAATGTTTCAATTGTGTTAAGGAGTCCCATTGCTGTTATCGCTTTTTCATCGGATCCTTCATCAGTATCCAATACCTAATTTATAAGTGATCATGATTTAGAAAATCTTAAATTTTCAATGACCTTTCCTGAAGACACCCGCTTTATGATAGATTTCTTCAGAAGAGGCCTAATATCAAGAATCTCACCTGACTAAATGTGGATGCAAGGTGTTGACATATTTCTACTGCAATAGAAGCAAGTTGCTGTGTGAATACGCAAACTAATTTCTGCATAACACTCGTAACATCTTCATTTTCTGTTTCCCTGATGATCGTTAATAATTCTAATGCTATTTGTTTAACGTCGGGTTCTACATAACGATGTGACCGTTCTTGATAATTTAATAATGATTGCAATGCTACAGCCGCTTCAACCTTAACAGGTAATTCTTTATCTTGCAATAGTGCTGCTACAGTAAGTCGTATCGCTTCTGCTAAAACAGCTTCTTGTTTGAACGAGAATTCGCTAAAGTAATGAAGAACCCAACAGGCACGTGCCCGCATATGTCCTCGTGGACTGTTAAATTCAGGGAAGACATATTTGATAAAGAGTTGGTCGAGTTGCTCACGGTAGCCTTTTTTCTTTAGAAGAATATCGGCTAATGTGCCTACCATGTGTAGGGCTCCATCTTTCTGAGCTGGTTCGGTTGCTGGATTGTTCAGAACTTGATTTAAGAGCTGCATAGTTTTTTGTAGCATGTCTTTTCGCTTTTTGCAAGCTGAATGTAGAAGAGCTTGAGCTGCTGTTACGGGCGACACGAAATCTTCAAAGACATCTAAATGAGAAATAGATTTTTATACACCTTTGTCTCACTTTATAATTTTTATTTTTCATTCCTCCTAGCAATAAATGTAAAAAGTATTGTAATAGTGTGAAAAGTTCGAAGTTCACTTGGTCACTGTTGTGTCAACAATTCTTAACCTTACCGAATCTCAGAAACTATTTGGAAGAACTTTCCTAAACACATTATCCGAAAACAAATCTAAACATACAAAAATGAATGAGTGCAACAAGGAAGACATAAACAGTTTGGGCAGCACAACAAAGATAGAATGTAATCATGGCTAGATAAATTTTTAACAATAATAAGCAAACATATCTGTCATAAATATTTTATCTGTCATTAAAAGCATAAAGGGAGGTTAAAATAATTATGTTGATATAATAGTATGTTACTAAATAAATTGCTTTTGTGGTAAAAATCAATTTTGTTACAATTTGTCATTAGAATCTTAGAAAGTTCAAATTGTCATATACGCAGAAAGAAAAAATTCAAATTATTAAATGGATTTATGGTGCAATGCATTTTATGCTCTCAACGACAGATAAAATATTTATGACAGATGTTTTTATGAGAGCTTTTAGTTTAAAAATTTACCTAGCCATGATTACATTCTATCTTTGTTGTACTACCCATATTGTTTATGTCTTCCTTGTTGCACTTATTAATTTTTGTATGTTTCGACTGGTTTTCGGATAATCTGTATATTACAAGTCAAAAATACAACCACACATATTAACATTAACATACAGAGTGTTTGAAGAGAAATTGACATCTTAAAAATGGATAACTCAGATTTCAATAGGGCTCTGCGCACTTTGTAGTATAAGATGGAGTAATTTTTGTTAATTTACCACCTCTTTTAAAACTTTAAGTACGAAAGTAGGTTTTCGCCTACCCTGTAGAGCAGCGTTTCCCAACCGCCGGTCCGTCAGAAATCTCTGCCGGTCCGCAGAGAAATAACAGTGTTTATCAGAATTTTACTAAAAGAATTCTTTAAATTCGTGATATCCTGGAGCTAACGTGGAGTCAAATGGTTTATCGGAGTTGACAGTATTGATAGGGTAGTAATAGGTAGGTAATCTTCCATTTTAGAATTTTTAAGCGGGTTCGGCTCGCACGGGTCTAGGCATGCCGGAACCGAATTTTTGTTTTGCGTCCCCGATTAACGCGAAAGATCAAAATCCGAATTTTGCAAGGCCGCAAAATTTGCTTCGAACCGGGCCGTTTTTGTGTGTCAATGCGTTGGGTAGTTCAGATTTGTAGTCTCGACTGTCTCCGGTAAACCGTTTAAGCGGAGGCGGCAAGAAACTGTCCCCACCTTACGGTAGATAGGTGCGAAAATCTGACCTCGGAGTCTTCGGCGCCTCACCCCACCCTGCCATCGTTTTTCGACGTTCGTGTGTGGCGACAAGAAAAAATGCTGGCCTCTCGAAACCCGTACGATTTCGGGTCGGTCTCCGTCTCCGATTATTGGTTGTTCGAGGTTTGGTATGCGAGAAGCGGATGAGGTACAAAAACAGACTTTTGTTATTATAAAGAATGGATATTTAATTATTTTAGATTCTTCTTGTATAGTGTAGAAGTAAGTTTATTTTATAAGATTTATTTTGCGAAATGATTTCTTTAATTTCTTGCCTTACCGGTTCGCAAGCAAATACTACATCGTTTGACGGTCTACGAACAAAAAAGGTTGGGAACCGCTGCTGTAGAGAACAAACACCATGAACTCATTAATTTTGTGACAGCTGTCCAGTTGTCACCTTTGTTGCAAGTAATTTTTAAAAAACAAAAAAAAACAAGCATGAAGTTGTTATAAAATACTTTGTCCTGAAAGGCTTAACCATCACAGAAATTAAAAATGAGATAAGATTCTACTTCAGACACAAGGCAGAAGAAAGAAAAACGATACAATAATAATCAAAACAGATAGGGAGATATACGCACATAGTAAAAGAAATGAAGAATAAGAACAAAATAAAAAATTGAAAAAACTGAAGCTGGCCATATTCGGCTGGAAATAAGAGGGAAAAAAGAGGAAAAAAAACTTCACAAAAATGGTTGAAAAAGAACTAGGAAATTATACTAAGGCATAACTAATAATAGGAAAAAGCCTTAGGAAGAAACAACAGAAAACGAGGTGTGGGAAGCGATAAAGAGAGTAAGGGAAAAAAATTATGCTCAAGGAATATGCAAAGAAAGCTACCATGCCATTCCAAATGAACTGTTTATCCTTTTCCAACAACCAATAAGAATTTCAGCCATTTTAACCAAAATTTGGTTTTATGATTTTCAGATGGTAACGACTTTTCTGATTAAACAAAGCCTACTACTTCCTTTCCAATTATTTGCTTTTATCTTTCATCATAGTAGGCTGGTAGTTTATAATAAATGGAGTTTCTAATTACTTGTTTTAAGGGCTGGAATTGATTCGATTATAAATAACAAAGATATAGGGGTGTCAAGCTGTAAAGTAAAACACACTGTATATACAATAAGTAAAAATAGAATAAAAATAGGATCGACTAGATGTAGAGTGAAAAATTCCTCATCTCAAATAGATGCTATAATTGCTACAACTTTGGACATGATGCAATCAGTTGCAAACAAGAGAAGAAAAAATCTGCTACAAATGTGGTCAAGTAGGACACACCTTAGAGAAACTGCATACACAAAACAAGATGCTACAAATGCCAAAAAGATAGACATTGGACCTAGACCATATGAGATGATATGTCTTAACTTTAAAAGGATAGTAGAAGAAAGGCGAAGATGCTCGTAATATGAAGATATAATAAATTAATTTAGGAATACACTACTAGACAAAACAGTAAGCGAGAACAGGGTGGATTTATGCATAATATCAGAACCTAATAAAAGCATGACATCAAATGTACTGTGGTTGGCGGATGAAGACCAAGATACAGCATCATCATCAGAGAAGAATGGAAGAGACTATGTGATGAGGTTGAACAGGATGTGTGAGACATAAGTTACATTAGAGACATACTAACAAACGAAAAACAAAAAGAATTCTTTTGGGCGCAGGCGAGGCAACTCTTTCGCTACCACCAGATAAATAAGGTGGAGATAAATATTGAAATGATGCAGAGCCATACACACAAGAACTGGAAGATGCAACGAGACGCATAAAAATATTATAGTAAATATTATAGTAAAGAACGTAATCAAAACTCGTTATCATTAACGAGTCTAGAAAAGGAGAATCCCTGAAGATATGGAAAGAGACACAGCTAATGTTTTTCTAACAGGTGTTTATTTTTAGAGGTGGAGAACTTTAAATTGAAATAAAACACAGAAAAATGTTTTTAATATCCATGAAATTGGCTTTATTTAAAAGATAATTTTATGGCATTAATGTTTGAATATGATTTCGGGCATGTGGCTGCCGCGTACGTGGCGTAATCTGGAAGTTCAATTTTCACACACTCTTCGCAGTAAATCAGGCTGTATTTCGGCAACAACGCGTCGAATGTTGGCTTCCAAGTGCTCAATTGTTTCTGGTTTATCGGTGTAGACATGCGATTTTACATACTACCAGAGAAAATAATCTAATAGCGTCAAATCGCACAAACGAGGTGGCCAGTTAACAGGTCCATTTCGAGAAATTAATTGTTCGCCAAATGTTTCTCTCAGTAAATTAATTGTATCGCGCGCTGTGTGGCATGTGGCGCCGTCCTGCTGAAACCATATGTTAGCAACATTAATGGCTGCCAATTGAGGCACGAAAAAGTTAGTAATCATGTCTCTGTACCGCTCACCGTTGACTGTAACGTTCTGACCATCATCATTTTTGAAGACATATGGACCAATGATTCCACCGGTCCATAAAGCGCACCAAACGGTGACTTTTTCTGGATGTAATGGTGTTTCGACAATGGCTTGTGGATTATTATCGCTCCAAATGCGGCACTTCTGTTTATTGACATAGCTATTTAACCAAAAGTGTGCTTCATCACTGAACAAAATTTTCAAATGAAATTGTGGATCAATAGCAATGTTTCCTTCGGCCCATTCACCAAATGTACGGCGCGAACGATGATCGTGTGGCTTCAATTCCTGTACAAGTTGAATCTTGTAAGCATGTAAACCAAGATCTTTACGCAAGATTTTCCATAAAGTGGATGGACACAAGTTTAATTGTTGAGCACGATGAGGAATTGACGCATTTGGATCATCATCAACACTACGCTGCACACCATCAATCGCTTGTTGTGTGCGCACTGTACGACATCTTACGGGATGCGTATTATCATTAAAAGTAAACGTGTTGCGAAAACGATCCACAGTTTCTCGAATTAATCGCTCTGATGGACGATTATGAGCACCACAAAATGCACGTAATGCCCGATGAGTTTCTCGAATTGAACCATGTTTTTCAAAATAAATTTCAACAATTTGCAAATGTTGCTCTGGTGTGAGTCTATTCATGATGAATTGCCAAACCAAACTAACCCCAAAATAACTGAGAACTGTCAAATCGGCTGTCACATAAGACAGTGTTGCCAATTTAAAGTTCTCCGCCTCAAAAAAAAACACCCTTTATTATGGAAACTAATAGCAAAAAGACTAAAAAATGAATTAGAAGAAAAATTATCCCCTAATCAACTCGGATTTAGAAAAGGAAAATTGACCATTAAAATTAAACCTAAAAGAACGGCAACAAAGAGTAGGGGGTCTATGTATACTGATTACATTAGACATTAAAAATGCCTTCAACACGGTCCACGAAAAGAAACTTCCATGGCACCGGACACTAGCCCGGACCTGGTCGACATATTAGCTGAAGCCAGGTCCAGGTTAGTACCCGGACCTGAACTAGTGACGAAGGGGAGGCCAGGATTGGCCAACATAAAAAGCTGAAGCCAAGGACCTGGCCAACTTAAAAGAGCTGAGTAAATTGAAACACTGCTTAATGATAGTACGTTGCAAGTATTTTGTACAACTTTTGAAACCCTTGCTTGAATAAATTATAGCTGTTGTGCTAAAAACTCCAAAAAAAACCCAAACATTCCAAAACCAATCCATACCTTCTCAACCTGTACTCTCCTGCAAAGACATACAACGGTAACTTTTTTCGTTCATCGTTCAACTAGAACTACTAGAACTTGAAAACAAGAAGGGGAAAAGAAAGAAATACGAATCACTTGCAGAGTGCCACATGGCTCTGTACTTGGCTCACTGCTATATGGAATACTCTATTTATTATAATGAAATAATCCAAATGGAAATGACAGCAATCGTAATAACGGCAAATACAAAAAAAAAATATAATGATTTTTGGGAAATATAGCAATTGAACAAATAAAACCAAAGTAGAAAAAAAAGAACTGGAAATCTCTGAAGAAAAGACTGAAGTGGTCATTTTTATGTAAGCAGAAAGAAAGAGTGAAGTTAAACTAAAGATCGGCAACACAGAAATAACATCCACAAGGGCAATAAAATACTTAGGAGTATTGTTTAATCACAACCTCCAAATGAGTAACATGTGAAACATATAACAATCAAAGCAGAGAAATCCATTACAACCCTACTAAAGTTAACGTCAAATATCAAAGGCCCAACGGTACTCAAGAGGATATCCCGGTGGCTCACTCCATAATATTATATGGAGTTCAAATCTGGGGGAAAGCCATAATGAAAACAAAGTATAAGAAAATGCTAGAAAGTCAGCAAAGAAAATTGGCACTAAGAATAGTCAGCGGGTACCATGCAATCTCTATTGTGGCAATTCCTCGGTAACACCAATAACATTACAGATAGAACAAAGATAGATTTGGAAAGGATACACTAATTAAACATGAGATAAGTAATAAAATAATAAGACAAATTGCAAGAAAAATGGGATAGACAAACGGGTAAGACCTAATGGACTAAGAAACTAATTAAAGACCTACCAAAGTGAATAAAAACAACTCGGTCAGACAGACTTTTACCTAACGGAATTATAAATTCTAACTGAAAAAATTTGGCATAAAAAATGAGGACCAGTGTAGACATTGTAGTATTCCTTGTAGACATTGTAATATTCCTGAACATACATTTTACAATACTGCAATAGATGGATAAGGAAGAAAGAACTATTAGAAATAGAAAGGGAGATAACAGAAGAAAATACTATACAAGCCATTTTACAAAATGCATACAGGGTGTTCCAAAAATGTGTTGCCAAACTTTAGGGGGTTATAGGGGGCATTACGGTGAAAAACTTTTGCATATAAACCCCTAGTTGGAAATGAGCCGTTTTGGCCCTGGAGTATTTTTTGTTCAAAAACATAATGTTAACTCGTTGATAATAAAAGACTTCGATATCCAATTATTTTTTATTGAAGATAACACAAAAATATAAAATTATAATAATGGTTCAAAATGGCGACTCCCAACCTGGTTACATAAATTTGTCTGTCGAATCATGGAATCACATACCCGTTGAAACATGTGTGGATCTGCTGCACAAAAAGACAGGCTGCCATCACTCTCCCCAACAGTTTCTCTTGGGTGGCTGCAGGAGTTTCATAGACCAGCAACTTAATGTAACCCCAGAAGAAAAAATCCAACGGAGTTAAATCTGAACCTCGCGGTGGTCACCTGATAGGTCCCCCTCTTCCGATCCATCACCCAGGAAATTGTTGATTAAGGTGATCCGGCACATTTTGCCCGTACTGTGCACCGTCATGCTGGAACCACATTGTATTCCATATACTTATCGGAATGTTTGCATTGTTCAATAGCTCAAGAAGTACATCTTGGAAGAAATTTGGGTAGATGTTACTATTGAGCCGAGGTGGAAGCAGGAACGGACCAATTAAAGAGTTGCCAACAATGCCGACCCACATGTTAATAGCGAATTGGTTTTGATGTGCTCTGCTCCATGCGGTGTGAGGATTGTGATCGTTCCATATGTGGCTGTTCCGACTATTGAAGCACCTGTCTTGGTAAAACAAGCCTCATCGGTAAATAAAATGAGCAAACCAAAATCCGGCTGGTTTGCAATAAGTTGCAAAAACCATTCGCAAAATTGTAAGGGTGCAATAGCTGCTCTTGTAGTACCCGCACACTGATGAACAGCATTCATTCGATGCGCTATTGCACGCGTGCTGGTGGTAGATTGTTCATCAATTCGATGTAAAACTTTTTCCTCAAAAGCCACTGTCCGTCCAGTTCGTGCATGTCCGGTTCTTCCATCTGGTTTAAAGTTGCCTTTTGCTCTTATCCGACAATGGATTGCCGAAAATATTGTTTGGCAAGGATGTCAGAGATTCGGAGAATGCTCAGCTTCTCTAGTGTTGCATCTCGTTTCGTCATAAATAAGATGCATGTCTGCATATTCTTCAAACATAAATTCGACAATTTTGACAGTTTATTCACAAAAGTTTGTCGCACACAAAACAAATGTGAAACAATTACTTATCTGCGATCACGAACGACTACAATCAATTTTTAACAACAGCGTGTATAGGAAATCCAGTTGATAAACGTTTATCACAAGACACAAAATTGTTTATTAGGTTTCTAACCATTGTTTGCGTTATCTTCAATAAAAAATAATTGCATATCGAAGTCTTTTATTATCAATATTTATGTTAACATTACGTTCTTGAACAAAAAATACTCCAGGGCCAAAACGGCTCAATTCCGACTAGGGGTTTATATGCAAAGATTTTTCACCGCAATGCCCCCTAGAACCCCCTCAAGTTTGGCAACACCTTTTTGGAACACCCTGTATATCAAAGATATCACATAAAAGAAAGAAGACTATGAAAGTGAAAAGAAAAAACAGGAAAGATACATACTAAAGGCAAGAAAGTGCATTTGATCCTGAAATAATACTACGCAGTTCCGAAATCAACAGTCGGAAGGGGTGCGGGGTTTTAACTGGTAGATCCTTCTCAAGAGAAAAAAGCCTCCCTTTGGAATGGGCCATGGTGATGATGAATAAAAGAATATTCTATATTGTAAAAAAAATTATGACCACTTAATTTAATTTAACTTCAACAAAAAGATTCAATTTTGCAAACAATTGAAAGCTATGATAAAAAGAAATTAAATTTTCTTAAGGAACGGTTGTTAATAACACAATTCTCGATATTGGAATAATGACAATCTATTACATTAAAATTGTATCACTAGTGACCTACCGGTGTTCGGAAATTAGCTGGTATATACCCGTTACGTCTATGATATTCCGGTATATACCATGATTCATGGATTGGATTTATAGTTAGTAAATAGAAATGTATTGGTAAACATAGCCATAAACATGCCGTAAAACCCCTGGTCCTGATGGAATAAACGCAGACATGATCAAGGCGATGCTGCTGCGTTCCCTAAGCTTATATTATATTAATAATAATAATAATTACTACAACTCATAACCTCATTGGCTCTACTAAATGGTATGCTCAAGGAGGTGTAGTTTCCAGAATTTTGGAAAAGAGCAAATTTGGTTCTCTTGGATAAGCCAAAAAACCAGAGGATACAGAGGTAAAATACAGACAAACATACTGTTTGTTAGATAACATGGGAAAGTTATTAGAACACCTAAAAGCTAAAAGAATAAACGAAGAGCTTAAGAACAAAGAGGATCTATCTGAAAACCAATATGGCTGTAGGAAGAATTGTTCGACAATAGATGCAATGATCAGAGAAAAGAATGAAAAGAATAGAGAAGATCAGACAAAGTTCATATTCAAATCAAAATCTGTGTAGTCAGTGTGAGTCGTACTGTCACAACGCAATGGAGCAACGCATTAACATGAAGCTCTGCTACAAATTGGAGAGAACAACGAAGGATAAACTGAAAAGTTGGTGGAAGTATACAGGACAGAAGCCGTGTGTAGAAACGAGTGGTTCAAACGCTTTCGCGACGGGAAAGAAAAGACTGAGGATGAGCCACGTTCGGGTCGGCTGTCGACAAGCAGAAGCTCAGCAGATTCGAGTGCGGCAATTCTTAAATCAGCATGACGTAACTGTTCTCGAACATCCACCGTACTCCCCTGATCTGGCTTCTGCGGAGTACTTTCTGTTTCCCCGTTTCAAAACGTTCCTGAAAGGTGCACGTTTTGAGGACGTGTTAGCCATCCAAGAACGTGTGACAGCGATCCTGCGATCGATTCCTAAAGGTGACTTTGCTGCCAGCTTCCAGAAACTTTATGAACGTTTTCAAAAGTGTGTTGTGTTGCAAGGCTATTTTGAAGGCCAATCAAGATTATTTCTTTATATCTTTTGTTTTCTTTGTTCTTTGATACTATTCACCAAACTTTTTAGACACACCTCGTATGAAGAGGTTATTAGAATTGAAGTGCCTACCGGAGTAGAAGTAATAGGATATGCGGATGATACTGTTATACTGGTAGAAGCAAAACATGAAACAGCGATAATAGCCAAAGGCAAATGCGGTTCTACGAAGTATAACAAGAGAGATTGAAAAGAGGGGGCTTTCATTAGTAGCTGAAAAACAGAGGTGGTTATACTGGAAGGAAAGTGGAAATTTACGATGATAGCACTGGAATTGGATGACGTACAGATAAACAGCAAAGAGTGCACTAAGTATCTTGGGGTAACCTTCAGTAGAAACAATATAATGAAAAACCACGTTATGAACATATCTAAAAAATCAGAGAATACACCGACAGCCTTTAAGTAAATTAATGCCAAAAATCGGCGGGCCAAAGGCAAGTAGAAAAAAGGTTCTCGCTTCTGTCGTACATTCTATGCTATTGTACGCATCACCAATCTGGAGATCAGCATTGAAAAGAAAAAATACAAGAATTTTACTGGAAAGAATACAAAGACGTACAGCCCTAAGAGTCTGCAGTGCGTACCGCACAATATCAACAGATGCAGTCCTAATAATTTCGGGTATTATGCCAATTGATCGACAGGTAACTGAAAGAGAAATATTGTACACGAAATTGGAAGATAGGAAAGAAATAAAGGATAGTATCCTTAGAAAATGGATAAACAGATGGAAAGGCAGTGTGGTGCAAGAAGGTAATAAGGGACTTAGGAAGATGGTTAAGTAGGAAACATGGAGAAGTGGATTACCAACTGACACAATTTCTAAGTGGACTCGGATGTTTTAACGAACATCTTCAAAGATTCAAAATAAAAGAAAGTGGGGCATGCCCTGTACTGTGGAGAAATAGATACTGCAGAACATACAATTTTATATTGAACAAAATAGACAGAAATAAGACATAGAACAATAGAAAAACTGGGACAAGAATTAACGGCAGGAAATATAATAGACATAATGTTAGAAAACGAGGACAAATGGAATACTGTGGCACACAATTAGAAAAATCTTGACTATCAAAGAGAGAGAACAGAGAAATATAGAAGCTAGCTCATAAAAAAACCGAAAGAGAGGGCAAGAAGTGTAGCATCCATTCGAAGTAATACCATTAGTTTTAGTACGTGGAAAATGTACATGCCGGGTAACAGTATGGACTGTCAGGTATCTTTTAAAGATTTTCTTCTTATTAAAAAAAAAAACATAGCCTAACATTGAAATTGTTTCATAGGTGTATGTGTTTTTTTATGAACATTTTCCACAACAAATATGCATAACGTGTCAGAGATATGTTTTGCCTATGGTATACAAGGAGACTTAAAACACCATCGAAAACCATTTTAATGAACACACATGTTTTTTTTGGGTTATGTTATTATAGACATAAAGATTTGGAAATGCACAAATAAAAAAAGGCCTCGATATCTTTGATTCACAGTGAGCCAAGCCCACCATCTTGTTTTTTTTAAATAAGGCTTAAACATTCTAAAACAATTTCTATATCTACTTTTGTTTATTAATTATTCTAAGCATAAATGATAATGAATTTATATAAGCATTAAATTGAGATTCATTTGTTTATTTTATTGCATAAGATTAGCTTTTTCTAAACAGTCTAAACCAAACAAAACACTAATTTATAGGTAAAATTTAAAGTTCTCTTTCTGTTAAAAAAATAAACTATAGCATACCTACCTTAAAATAGAACTAACGTAAACAAATGTTTTTCTTATTACAGTGTTTAAAAACCCACCAATCTCAATTAAAATTGTATATTCCCGCTCGACTGTTTTGTTTTTATTATAATACCTACCTTCCATGAGAATGTTTAAATACAGAACTGATCTACATATACAGAGTAATAATAATAATAAGCAAATCCTCAACACTATCACAATATTTTTACCATTTAGAGGTTATTTATAACAAATGACAAGAAGTAGCAGCCATGCAATGTAACAATTTCTTTATTGTAGAATTCGGTGTAGGTAAAAATGAAGCTGTCTACAACTAATTTGTTACAGTGTAACACAAGCTTTGACATTGACAATTAATTCTTTTAGGTTATATTTCACTTCAAAAATAACGACAAACGAATTCTACAATAAACACTCACTCTTATCACACATATCTTACCAAATTTAACTCTGATATATTCATGTGGATCAACAGTCCATAACTCTTCATCTTCAGAAGAATAGCTCATAAGAGGAAACAGTACATCTTGAATAATAGTTGGCATATGCGGTTTAAGAAGACGCCAAGTATGAGCATGTGACACAGCCTGATTTAAATAATTAAGAGTCTGCTGAAGAACTCTTGGAGGTAGCCAAGCTTTATTACGATAAGCATCGAGTAGACGCAGCAAGACTTCTAGAATACCACTACTAAACGTTTGCAAATACCAGTCGGCAAATTCATTATATTCTTTTGTAACATTTCCAGGCGAGCCGTATCTCTCGAACATACGATGTAAAATATGCAACGCCCATTTTTTACATTTCCACCACGGTAGATCAGGACGTTCATCTTCATCTGGCTGTAAAGCGGCTGGGGGAACAGGTCTTTCGGCTACTTGTCTACAAACTTCCATCCATTGAGTGAAAGCTTCTCGACTTATAAGGTCTAATGGTAAAGTGTATTGTGTTAAAGCGAAATATATTTTAAGGGCTTCCTTTTGTAATAAGACAGCTTGCTCCGAAGGATCCGGAAGTAACCGAGCTACTAATTGATATAATTGTGGTAATAATAAATTCATTGCTTCGTGTAGAGGTCCTCGCTCCTCTGCTTTTTTATATTCAAAATTTTTTACTAGCTGATATAAACATAATAAAGCACCATGCCAACCACTAGCTTCTGGATTTGATAAATATATACTAATCTGTAAGAAAATTAAAAAACAGTTTTTTGTTTTATATTTGATAACATAACCAACAAAGCACTATTTTGTACCTTGTCAACTATTTGTGTCCACCTGCCTGGGAAATCGTGTTTAACCATGTTATTGACGCAAGTACATAATTGAGTTCGTATCAATTCAGGTGCGTGTACAACAGCATCTACGATGCTTTCTCTAATTAGTGATCGGTCTTGTTCATGCAAAGAGAATGGCATGGGTTGTCCGGGCTCAGTTTCTCGATCGTGCCAATTTTGAGAAATGAGATTTTTTAAGTAGATGGCTCCTGCCTGTCTGACAGGCATTTCACAATCATTCATCATTACTACTTGTAGTAACGAAGGTGCGAAACCGATGATTTTATGTATCTATTGTAGACAGAAAGATCATTAGCGAAATTATAAAAGCTACGTGGTAATGTAACAAAAAATGCATGCAGGAAGCACATGTTTTTTCCAACCTGAGCTAATTGTTCCTCTGCTTGCTGCCGTTGGTTTGGGTCGATAGTGGCCCGTAGCAGATCTATTAGTTTTCTGGTATCCATTGTGATTTACAATAAAAAAACCACTCTAATTTACTTAAAATATCCTCACTTTAACAAAAATTTTTTTACGAGGAGTAATCCCGTACCAGCTACCATGTGCATGGTAGCCAACAAAGAAATGTGCGGCAATTAATTCTCCCTAAAAATGCACAAATGTTACCAAATTCGGTATTAGGCAATGCTAGTATGCAAATTTAGGCAATTTTTGTAAACATTGCAAAAACTTAATTGCTAAATTCCTTAAATATCCTAACTGTAAACATGATAATTATTTAAAAATAAATATTTTATATCAAAAACAGCGATTCTAAAAATTTATGTAACGCAAACACTTCCATATTTGAAAACCATAACCTAATAATCGAGCTAAACATAAATCTAACCTATAAATTTACACACAAAACAACAAAAGATGTTTTCGAGGAAAAGATTAATTGCATTTTATTTCAATAAAAGATCTTATTCAAAGAAGTATAAATTATGTATTAATTACTCATCATTTTTAAAAAGTCAACTTTTAGAAACAAATGGAAAAGCGTAGTAGGATTAGAAGTTCACGCACAAATCAATTCGAACAGCAAACTCTTCTCTGGTTCTTCTACAAGTTTCGCCAGTCCTGTTAACACTAATGTATCACTTTTCGATTGTGCAACACCTGGAACTTTACCTGTTCTCAATAAACGATGCGTTGAAGCTGGAGTCCTTACAGCACTCGCATTAAATTGTCGAGTAAATCCTGTATCCATGTTTGATAGAAAGCATTATTTTTATGCAGATTTACCAGTACGTATTAAAATATTAAAAACTAGTTCAAATTAATTACTGAAATTACTTAAAAAGGCAGGTTATCAAATAACTCAACAGCGCACTCCATTAGCCAATGAAGGTTTTCTGGAATTTCAAGTTTATACACCGGTTATACATAAGGTTGCTTATACAACTAAAGCACGTATAAAACAAATTCAGCTAGAACAAGATAGTGGAAAAAGTTTACATGACGAAGAACGTAGTTTAGTAGATTTAAATAGAGCTGGTATTCCATTGATGGAATTAGTTTTTGAACCTGATTTGGCGGATGGTGAAGAAGCGGCAGCATTAGTCAAGGAATTAGTTTTAATCTTAGAGAAGTTAGAGACTTGTTCATGTAAAATGGAAGGCAAGTAAATTTAGTAGCATGGGTACCCATAAAAAGGAGTGAAGATACTTAGAAGGTACTCTTACATTTCATTTGAAAATCAATCTCTTTTACGATTTAACATACATGATACTTATAAAGGTAGCTTTAGTCTGCTTGGATTTCATTCTCGGATAAAAAGGAAGAATGTCACAAATCCATCGATATTGCGATAAATATCTTGTAGCTAAATGTTGTAAATAGTGTGCATATGCATTTATCCATATACATCAATTACATTTTTATAACGATAATAACAAAATCACATTAAACAACTTTTGTTCTATTTAATAATCATTGGCATTTGGCGCATAGCCATTTTTAACACCCCCCTTTGCCAAAATGCCTTATTTCCAAACCGTAACACAGTTCATAGAAACTACTCTCAGGAAGTCCCTTTGTAAAAATACTCCACTTAACACTCGATCTTGAATAAAATTGTACTTAATACTGATATGTTTAACTTTTCTATTAATGTATGGCGGTTGCTGGCTCTTAGTCTATAAGGTTTATATGTATTAGGGTGGCCGGTTTTTTGCAAAAGTAAAATTTTGTAGCTTCCCCCCCCCCACTAGATCTATCTCTTTAAAATTCCAAAAAATGTGCTGCGCAGAATTTCAGCCTATTTGGTCAATATTAACCCATGCCACCAAGAGGTTAAAGTTTAAATGGGATTTAACATTGATTTGGTGCATTTCTAGAGAGTTTCTGGCATAACTTTTTATCTTTCTATGTTTTAACTTGAACACGAATATGATAAAATTCAAACTGTCAGAAACCCATTTGACAGTTGACAGCTGTCAAAAAACGGTCAATTTCACTAAAATGAGCATTTTCGAGGAACTGCCAAAGTTTTTTTGACATCAAATTCGTGTCAAGCAACTTCAATAACATAAGTACACAATATTTTACATTAAAACATAGAAAGATAAAGAAGTTATGACACAAAGTCTCTACAAGTGCTCCAAACCCATGTTAAATCCCATTTAAACTTTAACCTCTAGGCACAGTATATATAACAATCAGTAGATCTACTTGTGTGCCAGTACCATTGATGTCGTTCAGCCAGCTTCGAATATCACGCCCATAAACGAAGTAATGTACCGAAGTTTGTCGGTCGAAATCGCCTGCGAATGTATGCAAATAGTGCTCAGAAACGTATTCAGAAGAAATGATGTTCTTGCATTAAAATCTCTTGTTATGTATATAGATAGTAAAATAGGAAATAGAATTGTGTGAATCAACAAAATCAATTGACGCCTTTGAACAATTAGTTTGTTATTATTTTTTTTTTTTGTTTATTGTTTCCAGCCTTATTTTGTGGAACTCCATAATCATGAAATAAATAAAGATTATTAAAAGTTTCACAGTTTTATTAAAATATACCTGACAATATTGTTTCGACAGCTATGCTGTCATTATCAAAGGTAATATAATTATAAACAAACACGTCGCTAAGGTAGATACAAAATAGGTAACTAGATAAAATAATAATAATAATAAAAATTAATAATAAAAATCATAATTAAACATCTAATACTTCCAGTAACGGAGAATTACTGAGCTCAAGTTGTTCATTCATTAAAGGTACCCTGAGTTTGTGTTTGTATATCTCAAAGGCTTCTAAAATGTCTAATTTGCGTTTGTTATTACAAAAATGATTATTATTTTGAGGAGTCATTGTGTGATTTTGTTCTAAAAGGTGTTAAAAGTTTGTTATTAACCGAACTTAAATTAACGTACATAATTCACTATTAATTTACAAAACGAAAGCTTCATTGTTAATTATGTTTCAATTTAATTATCTTTTTACTACCTTTGGATGATTTAAAATTTCTGTTAACGTCTTTTAAAGTGTAATACACTCGCAGTCGAGCGTGTAAATGATATATATATAATACAAAAAATTTTGAAAAGTGAATATCCGAGGAATTCAACGAACGTACTTTGAACAGTGTATAATAGAAGTCTATAAAGTAAAGCAAAGCAAAAATACAAAAATGATTAAAAATACAAATAATTAAAGCTACAGATAGGTCCGTATTCATAGCAAGCGTCAAAAAAAAGTAATGTATAACCTAATAGTTCAATATCAGTTATACAATAAACATGCAAGGTGACACTTTTCATGCTTAAAGAAGTTCGTACATAAAAATAGATCTGTACATAAATATTGTGAGTGTTAAATACAAGCTTAATAAAATATAAATTCATGAAACACCATAAGGGCATGACACTATTTTCACACTTATACGTGTCAAGAAAGAAAGAGTACTGACAATAACTTTCATAAAGGAAAAATATGACAATTAGAGTAAAAAAGGAAAAAATCAAATTGAGAAGGTAGCATTAAGTACTTTACTAACTTTAAATTACTAGAGATTCAGTTGGGAACGTTCTTAAAAGTTATAAAGAAAAATGTCAAAACGACAACCATCATTGACCCGATGTGGATAGGCAACAAAGATCACGTCAAAGAACAAGTGGATACAGTTCGTGGTAAGGTAAGGTCAAATAATACAAAAAATGCGAAAGGAAGCAACTATTTATTAGTAACAAGGAAAATCTAAGTAGAACAACGCGTATTAAAACAATATTTAAGAAAATTAAAGTAGGAAAAAATAGGGAATAATAAAAAAACCAGGACAAACATTCATTACAAAAGAAAAAATTAAAAATGATTGGAATAGTTGTTGAATTTAAACGCTTGCACTTATTACACAACAGAAGGAGGTCTACCACCAGGTGTCCGTTATCAGCTTAGCGTGATATATATAGATCAGAATTCAAGTGAAATCACATCAAGGTTATGACGGAACGTCGAACAAATGCAAGTGTTCTTCAAATAAAACTTTAGAATAATAGGCGTAGCCGGAAATAAAAATGTAACTAATTATAATAATTGAAAGGAAGAGTATTGCATCAGGATAGGGGTAAACTGGGAAAACCACTTGAAAGTATATTAAAAAGATTGGAACAACTACGTGTATGGGGCAGAGAAAAGAAAAAGTAAATTTTAAGTTCGAAATTTATTTACGTTGACAGAGAACGCGTCAAATGACGATAAGATTTAGTAAGAACAATGCAAAAGGCATTAAAAAGAATAAAAAGATATTTGGAGAAATATTTTAATTAGACTATAGTAGAAAACATTAGTAATAAAAAGAAAGAGATACGATCGTGAACATCATAATAGAAAAGTTAAAATTATTCAAATAGTCAAGGAACTTTATAATACTTGGGCTTACGAAGGAATGCACTAGTTTAGATTAGATTAGGCGGATCGTGATACAAGTAAATTTCAATGGAAAACTATTCAATGTCATTGGTGCGCACACAGCTGCACTGAGCAACTTGCATATTTGGGACGGTCTATGAAGAGGAGAAATTTTCAAATTCAATGGAAATCGTAGTTATAAAAGAAATTACTCAATTTTGGCTTGGTATACGACAACCAGAATTGACCTTAAAAGGACTGCTCGTTTTTGAATCGCAATTAATAGATAAAACCGATGTACGAAGGTGATGGTTTTAGGAAACCTTGTAGAAAGAAGAAATTTTCCTTGGAAGACTGATGTGGTTTATCTAAAAGCAGAGTCGTCAATAACTTGTAAAAATAGAAAGGGGTTATATTGCGCAAAGCAATGCAGCGAAGGGAAACAAAATTAAGAAAATTGTCAAAAACATGACGTAGCAAAAATATGTCAAAGAAAATAAAAATTAGATAGCAGAAGTGATTTTTCACATTCCTTGTATAAACCAAAGCTGAAAGTGACTTCCTAAAATAAAAGATTAATTAAGAATGAGGTGTTAGTTACTTAATAGGCTCAAAATGAAATACAAAATTAGTCGGATGTTAGACGCGTATTAAAAATGACACCACGCATTTTATTAAGAACTATTATCAAAAAATCGCATGAGGATAATTCTTAGTTACGAAAAGGAATTTGTCAACAGGAAAAGGTGTCTAGTCAATTAGGTAATTAACAAAAATACTAGGACGTATGTGCAGATTCGAAATGTTCGGAGTGCCAGATTGAATTGTAAAATTGCATGCTGTTAATACGGCGGGAAAAAATCTTAAAAGTGCGTAAGTGTCTTTTAAGTAAGCAAGCAAAGATAAAATGTCAATGTCTTAGGAATGAATGGTGTTGATAACAATTCTCCGTTAGCAACGTATAGAAGAATGATTGTGTCGATGAAGGTTGAGCCGGGAGAATTATGCAGTTATTCCTTAAACGCGCGCGATAACCAATGTGTTTATGGGAATAGTTTATTTAAATAATTAAGGACGTGAATCATAAAATCGATGATACGGATTATTTAAACAAGTAAACAAAAACAAAAGGGATTTATTAGAGTGAAGAAATCTAAGTTTTAATAAATCATCCATTAGTGAAACTTATCTAGAAAGGTAAAGAATTTTTGTCTTAAATATTCGCGAGAAGCAAATATAGTTAATAAACATGAAAGACACAAAAGAATAATACAATTTGGTAGTATTAATTGTGAAGGGACGTCTCCATCCTTGTTGAAAATTGATAAACGAAATTCATAGACAGAATCCATGGTTGATGGGGACTTTTTTTTTAATTATTTCCGAAAGACTGTCTCCAGCGGATTTGAAAATATTTGTACAAAGGTACACCAAGAAGTAATTACAAAAGCAAACAAGGAAAGGGACAGCTACTGCGAGGTATACTCTTTTCCCCCTCTTCTAAAAAAAACGGATGAAACTCACTAAAAAAAAAAAGAAATCTATGATGAAAAGATATAAATACTGGGTAAAAAAAAAACGTAAGTGCTATTCAGTGGGGTATATCGTCGGCTATATCATGGGGTAAGTCATTATTAAAAGGAAAAAACGTAATACTGCAAAAATTAGCGTACGAGAATGGTTAGGGCGATAATCTTAGAGGAAAAAACACTGAGTTAAAAAAAAATTCGCAGGGGAAAAACAGGGATCATAAAACCAGTGACTAGAATATTGTATCATTAAGGGGTTGTTGTACCCCTTGGCGTGATAAAAAATGGAGAAGCCGGTAGAGAAGCACGGTTATTTACCATAATTGGAGTGGTTAAAATACGAAAAGAATTACACGGGGTCGAGTATAACAAGTGGGGTGGTTACGTAGTGCAAAGAGGTTGCGAGAGGGTACCCCGGAACAGAATCACGCGCCTCCACCACAATGTCACGTGGGGTTTTCGTGACTGGAGGACGTAGTCAGAGGTAGAGAGAAATTAAACACAAGTTGTAAAAAACAACTATATACTAAAGACAATAAAGAGAGTACAAAAGGTTAACATACATGTTGACATATTGATACATATTGTGAGGACGTATATGTCCTCCAAAACAAGTACAATCAAAGGGAGGTCGGAACCAACCCTGTTCTAGCACTAGATCTACTAACTAAGCGTAGGAGCTAGACTCCTAGTAATTATAACTAAGCCGGGTAGCCTGGTCACAACTCCCCATAATTTCGCAGAGAGTGGGCGTTTAAGCGCTACCCACTCAACTAAGCCATAATTAATCAAAAGACACTTACCTGCTTGTTTCTTGATGAGGCTTCTGGTGAGTCCTGGCACAGACTGATTTCAAGCCAAAACAAGCGGGTTTAGATACTGCTGAAGGCGGAAACGTTACTGAATAATTGAATAAATTAAGTGGGATGTGAAGAATACATGAATACATAATAAAATGCAAGTGTCACAAACGGAATTATTTTAAATGAAATCCCTTTTGTAACATTATTATACCATAATGAGTTCTCATCAAATTTAACATCTCTTGAAATTATTACCTTCTGTTTTTGTATATTCCATAGCCTATATCCGTTTGGTGCATATCCTACCATAATGCATTTTTCAACTTTATCAAATAATTTATTTCTAAATTATTTTTGTATATGATTATAAGTAATACATCCAAAGATTCTTAAATTATTAACTTTTGGTTTTCTTTTATACCATTTTTCCGCAGGAGTAACGCCGTCTACACAACTAGTTTGCCCTCTGTTCATTAAATATGCTACAGTTCGTATAGCTTCATTCCATAGATTTTTAGGAATACCTGAATCATTAATAATAGTCCTAGCGCATTCCACCAAGCCCCTATTCATTCTTTCAGCTTTTCCATTTTGTTGAGGGGTGTATGGCACTGTATAGTCCAGTATAAAAATTTTTCTTTACAATAATTAAACATTTCCTTTGAAGAATATTCACTTCCATTGTCACACCTGGGTTTTGAAATTCTATAATTAAATTTCAATTACGTCATCTTCACATAATCTTTGAGGCATTCAATAACTTCACTTTTATTTTTTAATACATACACAGTTACAAAATTGCTATAATCATCAATAAAAGTTACAAAATATTACCCTCCATCATGGGAAGCCGGTGTGATTGTACCACATACATCATTCTGAATGTATGATTTCTAAAACTGCATATCTAATGTGCTTCCATATCCACTGTGAAATAGTAATCTTGACATTTTTCCATTTACGGAAGATTCACAAAAATCAATAGCACCTAACTTTCCACTAATTTTCCATCCCATCAACCATCGCATTTCTAATTAATGTATTTAAACCATCATAACTTGCCATATCTGACCATATCTTCAATGCCATTTTATTCTTTCTTGAAAATTTGAAAGAAATTTCATATAAATTTTTATCTATACCAATACCAATTAATCCTTTTTCATTGTGAATCAAGTGTACCTTTCCATTTCTAAATACTACCATTACATTTGAATTCTGTAATCTTTTTACTGATAATAAGTTTTATGTCCGATTGCATTATAAAGTACTGTTTATTGTATTGTTTTGCTGCAGTAAACTGGCTTATTATTGTACTTGTAAAATAAAGTGGTAGTAGTAAAATAATATATATTATGTAATTAGGAGATCAAGCGATACTTTAAATCCGAGAAGATGTATTATAACGCCGAGGCGCCAGCCGAGGCGTTATAACATCTTCGAGGATTTAAAGAAGCTTGATCTCCATATTGCATAAGTTGTTTTATTTTATATCGTATTTCAATCCTAATTTCTCCCTTTTAAAATTCATTCGAATTTATTGTATAATGAAGCAAGTTGCCTTGTCTTTGCCATCATACGCGTAACCAAGGAGATAAAAAACAGCATGTCACGTGTGGCTGTTATGCAATATCAAATGATTTTTACGTTGCCAACAACAACGGAGATCAAGATCGTCTTGAACTCCGGTGTCATTGACAACGGAGATCAAGTTATACTTTATTTTACTAATTGTAGTATATAAACAATTGTTTGAAATACGAAATAAAATAAAGTATATAGTAGTAAAATAAGGTATGGCAACTGTATATTACATGTCAAATTTTCTCCTGTCAAGAATAGATGTCAAATTTATAAACTGTTTTTTTTTAATAATTAACCAATTTTAGGAATCGAACATAAAGCTTTGTATGCAACTTGCACCGGTCACTTGTTGTGCCGACGCTATGATTTGATTATTGAAATCAAATATTTTTGTGGGTTCTTCTATTTATGGTAGAGCAATGAGACTCACAATGTACTCAATTCTTTTTATTTTCAAGTAACAGAATAAAGACAATCGTTCTTATGAATGATTGAAAAAATAATAACAATTTTTATTTTATCAACATCACATCCGCCCTCTTTGATTTCATTTAGCACACCTTTAAATCATCCCCAAAACCACCACAAACTCTTACATAATCGGACCTTATAGACTCGCCCTTTTTATAGGCCTTGCTCGCTTCGCTCGCTCGGCCATAAACTGGGCTTGTCTATAATGTCCTACATTATGTACTTGTTACATAAATAGCTATTTCCTTAGTTGAGGTATAAAAAATACATTTTTAATAGTACATTCTATCTCTTTATTATTTACCAGACTCTTGACATTAATATTTCCAATTTCTACAGCTTCTAAATAGTAATTATTTTTAGCGACAGCTATTTTTAGTGGATTATTTAAGTCAGTGAAATATTTATCATCATCATTAACTATGTGATATGTATAGCCGGAATCTATAAAAAACTTTAAAATGTCATCATTATGATTACACTCACTGTCATTCTTGACATCTGTCATAAAACAAACACCTTTATCACTATTGTCTTCATGTTCATATTCATTTTCTACAAAATTGCTTCTCCATAATCTCATTATCCTGTAATTATTTCTTGTAAAATGTCTACCACGATTAGTTTGATTATAATGTGTATATGATGATCTATCAGGTGCACTTGGATTTATATTACTTTCACTTCTTCTAAACGATTTTCTATAATTTATGCCATAATTACTTCTATTCTGTTGCAAATTATTATAATGTTGATTGTTTACAAAGTTCTTCATTCTTCGTTCATCACATTGTTTCATAACATATCCAAGCTGAAAACATCGGCAACATTTTGGAATTTTATTTGCTACAAAACCAAAAGCAAGTTAGGGGTATCTTGAGTTATTGCATTTAATCTTCTTTTTTCAGCTTCAGCTCGTAGTTTTGCTTTTACTAAATCATAAGTTAAATTTAACATATTTTCCAAAACTGCTACTATCATATCATATGAAGGAGGTAATGCTAAAAATAAACTACATATAATCTCTTCATCTTTCATTTCTACTCCAGCAGATCGTAACTCGGATATGGGGACACGCAGTTCAAAAGTTGTAACAAAAAGTAGTGTCATCAAAGTGTTTTGTAAAAGCTGAAAATTGATCACTAAGCAGTTTATGTAATAAAAAACTGGAAAACAGTCGTCAGACAGCGTAATGTTAGAACGCGTTGCGTCAGTACCACCGCATTACTGTCGTGAAAACGAGGTCAGTGAAAGAGATTTGAAAAAGCTGAAATTTGGTACAGTGTTAATTTATTGAATATAGTTCATCAAAAAAACAGTCAGACTTCATTTTGATAGAACCCAACTGGTCAGCAGTCTCTAGAAGTAACACTAGAATCTATGTCTCTAGAATAGCTCAATTATTAGCTCGCTCAATTATATTCATCCAGCAACTGACATTAGCATCAATCTTTTTCCCTACTTCACTTTTCTCTGACGTGTATTATACGACATACTTTGTATATCGTCCCTAGTACAAATAAATCTATTATTATTATTATTATTATTAATACATAAATTACTTACATATCACATAGTTAATGATGATGATAAATATTTCACTGACTTAAATAATCCACTAAAAATAGCTGTCGCTAAAAATAATTACTATTTAGAAGCTGTAGAAATTGGAAATATTAATGTCAAGAGTCTGGTAAATAATAAAGAGATAGAATGTACTATTAAAAATGTATTTTTTATACCTCAACTAAGGAAATAGCATATCCGAGTTTCCTAGTGTAGGATATTTATTTACACCCTAAATATAAGCTAATATTAGAATATGAGCCTTTACAGAACTCTTACACTTTTTGGTCGCCAGCTCTCGGACTAGGTGTAGAACAGGGTTACACACAATACAAATAGATATATGTGCATTTTTTTCAAACCTTAATATTATCTCCCCTAATTATTTCGGAGTGACTATTCGTACATACTGTATGTACGAATAGTCTGAAGGCTATTCTTACACACACTCAATTACGCGAATAAGAGGTTGAGGGGTGAATAGCTACAATTTAATCAATTACTACATTATCTTTGTTGAAGCCATCTTTTTAATAATAAAAGTGAAATTAGACTCGAAAATCTGATCATTCTATCACCAATCAATAATTAAATAAGAACCTTGCGAGCTACACCTACTTTGATTTGTAGCATGAACCACTTTTGTCATTGTTGTGTTTGATTTTAATAGATGCACTCCATTGGACGGACAACTTGAATAAAAAAATGATATCAGTTGGGGACACTTTTATGACTTACGAAGACTTGAAAAGGAAGATAAAAAATATGAAGCTGCTAACTTCATTTATTTTTACAAGAGAAATAGCATAAAGCAGGCACAGGCAAAAAAAAACAAAAAAAGGCCTTCGATTGCGACGAGAGAATTCAGTATTACAATAGTATATCACATGTTGAGTTGGTAAAGGGCATCTTTACAAGCCAAGCGATATTGTTTGGCCGAGATGGTATGTCACAATCATTAGACTTACATACATAATCTTTAACATCTTATACCTTTTTTTAGCATTAAATACATTTATACAAACCTAAATTTAAATTGGATAAAACGACTTCTTTTAAATTATTTACAAATAAAAGTTGGTCAAGACCAAGACTTTACATGTCAGTTTTACAGACATGTAAAGGAAATTGTTAACCACTTTGCTGTTGCTATAGTAATAGCTTACTTTCCAAGGTTTTTACAATGATAGAAATGTACATATTGCAATATGATTGTGAATAATAGTATATTGTAGAACTAGCTAAAAAAAGTCATACTTTTTTCACGAATTTGCAGTTTTAATTAACGAGGGCGAAGCCCGAGTTTATCAAGTAAATGAATGAAAAAAAGAGACTTTCATAACGTGTTGTACACGAAATTTTTTGTATTTTGTAAGTTGAGAAATTTGTCCTAAAAGGATTTATGCAAAATTTTTAAAAATCAGAAAAACAGTATTTTTTGACGATAATCTCCGAGGAGATTGAAGTTTGTTTTTTATAAACATAATTAAAAAATAATTTAAAAAAGTGTTGCTTTCATTACAATTCTTCGTTAAAAAAAAATATTTTTTAACTCCCGCCTTTGAACTTTAAAATGATGGGTCATATGGCATACTTTAATATAAAAAAGTTTTTTATTCGGATCCTGGAGTTTTTGACCTTGAATTTTTCAAAAAGCATGGTTAAAAGTTTTGGAAAAATTGGACAAAAATTTACATATTTCTTCAATATGTGTGCCAAATTTCAACTTGGAATCTGAATAGGACAATCCAGTTTAATGTCAAAGTAAGTTGTTGGACGACGACACATACAGTCTGTTTGATTTAAAGGGCCCCGCTTTGTAGCAACTTTATTTTCAGTCAGAAATGGTATAAACCATATATATATTATTAAATGGCATGAAATTCTCTATATTCTGGTTCAGAAGATTTTATATTTACTAAATCGACGTGAGCGTGATGACGTCATCAAACTTTTTTTAAGGCATGATAGGTATTTTTTACTGTAATCGATAGAATATTGTGTTTTCTTTTCAACCATAATAAATATTCATACCCTTACATAAGAAAATTTTCAAGAAAAACGTGAAAAATGATTTACGCCTAGTAGGCTTTGATTTCTGATTCTCCAATTAATAAAACAGAATTATCTAGTAAGCTTAGGTAAATAACGAAACTTTAGTTGTTCCAGTGGCGTATTTATAAATTTTTCATGGAGGGGGTGGAGAGTACTCTATAAAAATTCTGAATCAAAATACTTAGATTTTCACATAAAATTTTTCGTGCAGTCTGGCACCCACGCGCAATTATGGTTTAGTATTCTTTACTATCCTTGGTATCCTTTATTCATGTGTATTAAATAATAGACTAAAAATAAATAGCAGCACTTACACAGTAACTCTCATGGTCAAAGCAAAGCTTAAATATTATTTTATCCTATTGAAAATGAGAAACAAGAATATGACCATAAGAAATTTGGATTTCAGTCGCCTTGCAAAGAATGCTCATTTAAAGTCTTTCGGGCAGTCCGTAACGTTTCTGGCAACGATGGTTTGGTATCCCTTATGATACAAAAAGAAGATTATTAGAAAAAAGATCTAGTAGTAAAAAGTATGTCACGTGATCCTTTCACTAATGCAATGCATCAATACATATTAATAATTTCCTATTGCAGATCTTTATTAGCAGAATTCTAAAATAAGTTTTTCAATTTATTCTATTTATTTTGTACTGTTTTGTTCTACATCTTCTCTAATTGAAGATTAAAGACCATCAGAATAACTTAGTAGCATATTTGGGGGGGGGGCTAACAGGATGGAGCCACTCCTAATTTTTATTTAATATTCCAGGTCATTTATGTCAAAATCTAAGTATTTTGATTTGGAATTTTTATAGGGTACTCTCCCCCCCATGAAAAATTTATAAATATGTCACTGGAACAACTAAAGTTTCGTTATTTACCTAAGCTTGCCAGATAACTCTGTTTTATTAATGGACAACTAGAAATCAAAGCCTATTAGTCGTAAATCATGTTTCACGTTTTTCTTTAAAATTTTCTGATGTGAGAGTATGAATATTTATGGTTGAAAGAGAACACAATACTCTATCGATTTCAGTAAAAAAAATACCTATCATGTAATTTAAAAAAGTTTGATTACGTCATCATGCTCATGCCAATTTAGTAAATGGGTGAATATCTACAAAGTGACTCTTTCAGAGGCAATTTTTGGACAAAAGTTTTTGTTTTATTTTGAAAATTAAAATTATGGTATTTGATACTTTTTGAGGTCTTTTTCGACATAACACCAAAAAACGTTAAAAAAACGAACTGGAATACTGAATTGTTTACCATTTTTCAAAACAAGGGTACACAGGAATAAACTAGAGCTACGGGAATGAAAAAGAGACAGCTTATCAAATTTATTTATTCAAAAACGTAAAATATAAAAATAAGAAATCTCCTAATAAACTGTTAAAATAAAACTAAAAAAATATTCTTTGGCAAAAGATACATATTATCACTATTTTTCAAATCTTTTTTGCCTCTCTTTTTCCCTTTCTCTTTTTTTCTTGATTTGTTCCTCTCCTGATGGTTTAAACTTTTTCTGCAAAAATAATACTATTTAATTGGCTGTAGGTTACATACGATCATTCCCCTGTGCCATCGTTCTTTCCCGTAGAACATAAATTACACGGGAATGAAAAATTATATATAATTTAACAAAAACATGCTGCTTATAATAAAATGCAGTATTTTTTTAAACATCAAATGAGAGAACAATTTATTTGAAGTGGTAATTAATTAAAATTTTTAATGAAAAATATGTTTTTCTGGGAAAAAAGTACCGCGGGAATGAAAGTCGGTTCTATTACACATGTGTTTGATGCAAGTTGATAGCTATTCGAAGTTCTCCTTTCAAATTCACAAGCACAACTGATGGTCTAACTGATTTAGAAATATATTAAAAACATTTTCAACACATGTACAGCAAAAATGATAAAACACCTACGACGTTAATAGGCTTTCATACAATGCGCACGGGAATGAAGCAACCTACCAAAGACAATTTTTGAACTTAAATCTTAATCACTGGAAAATATATAAATTGAATTTACTTTACACTTTGGAAAAACCCGACATTTGTAGATATAACTGATACACAAAATGAATTTAAAATGTACAACTTTAAAAAATATATACTGTACATTTATGATTAACTAGGCAAAAGACATGCCACGTGAATGAAAAAATATACATTCAAATGGCATAAAATCCTAATACAAAAATATTGAGATTAATGAATTTTAACCTATTAGTACAGTAGATTATCTTCCTCGAAATCATTTTTATAAACACAAATGTTTATTTGGTCTTTGAATAGTGAGCTCAGACAAACCGGGAGTCACTGTCCAGATATTCACCCAAATACAAATTTTTCTGAACCAGAACATAGAGAATCTTATGCCATTCAATAATGTATAGGGTTTATTCCATTTCTGACTGAAAATAAAGTTGCTACAAAGCAAGGCGCTTTAAATCGAATAGACTGTATAACCTCAAATGCTACAATAAATGGCTCTCTATATCTTGGTTACAGACAATATACGAGGGTGGTTTGATAAGTCAGTGACTTTTTGAATAATAGCTATTTATGTAACAAGTACATAATGTAGGACTTTATAGACAGCCCAGTTTATGGCCGAGTGATCGAAGTGAGCAAGGCCTATAAAAAGGGCGAGTCTATAAGGTCCAATTATGTAAGAGTTGCATACAAAGCTTTATGTTCGATTCCTAAAATTGGGTAATTATCAAAAAAAATCAGTTTATAAATTTGACATCTATTCTTGACAGAAAAAAATTTGACATGTCATATGCAGTTGCCATACTTTATTTTACTACTATATACTTTATTTTACTAGTACCACTTTATTTTACGAGTACAATAATAGGCCAGTTTACTGCCGCAAAACAATACAATAAATAGTACTTTATAATGCAATCAGACATAAAAGATATTTATTTAAATTATGTTTTATTTATCAACATAGTCTCCTTTTAGCTCGATACATTTAGTCCAGCGGTTTTCCAATTTTTTTTATTCCTTCCAAATAATAGGTTTTCTCAAGGCCCTCAAAATAGGTGTTTGTTTCAGTGATGACCTCTTCATTCGACCCAAATCTCTTACCGCCCAGCCATTTCTTCAGGTTTGGAAACAGGAAATAGTCACAGGAGGCTAAATCTGGAGAATATGCTGGATGGGGTAGCAGTTCATAGCCCAATTTATGGATATTTGCCATGGTGACTACACACGTGTGCACCCGTACAATGTCTTGATGGAACAGCACTTTTTTCTTCGCCAAATGCTGTCATTTCTGCTTCAAATCAATATCGAATCTGTCCAAAAGCTCTGAATAACATTCGCCGGTGATCGTTTTACCCTTTTCAAGGTAATCGATGTGAATGACACCGCGTGCATCCCAAAAAACTATGGCCATGACCTTGTTGGCCGACAGACCCACCTTGGCCTTCTTTGGTGCACGTTCACCCGGAGAAACCCACTGTCTTGATTGTTCCTTGGTCTCTGGCGTAGTGTGATGGATCCATGTTTTCATGTTTGGTAACGAAACGCCGCAAATACTCATTCGGATTGCGGCTGGACATCGCCAAACACTCCTTTGAAGTGGTCAAACGGTTGCGCTTATGGTCGACTGTGAGCAATCCCGTCACCCATCGCGCGGATAGCTTTTTCATATCCAAATATTCATGTAAAAAGTGATGTACCCGCTCAGTTGAGATGCCAACAGCCTCAGCCACCTCACGCACTTTCATTCTCCGATCGTCCAAGATCATTCCATAGATTTTATCGACGATTTCTGGCGTGACGATCTCTTTTGGGCGACCTGAACGTTCGGCGTCACTTGTGCTGGCACGACCACAACGAAACTCAGTAAACCACTTCTTAACCGTTGAAATTGATGGTGCAGAGTCCCCATAGTATTTATCAAGCCTTTCCTTGGTTTCGGCTATGTTTTTTTTTACGCAAAAAATGCTTAATCAGCACACGAAATTCACTTTTTTCCATTTTCGTTAAAGTTCACGAGGTTGTTTGCTTTCAATGGCTGTCAAACACAAACTAAATGGCGCAGCCTTCTCAAAATTTTACAGTAGTTTATTCATAGATGGCAGTTGACGGGAGCAGTGTTGCATTTAAAGTTACTGTGCGGGAAATTCAAAAAGTCACTGACTTATCAAACCACCCTCGTATGTTATTGGTCATTTTTTTAATATTTTTAAAAGTACAGTGCTTCAAACTGTTTGTATGTCATCCAGCTTCCCTTTATTAAACTAACCTGTTTTGGATTTCCCTATGGCTGATGGAATCATTACTAATAAATTTAACAGTTTAAGGATGTTGTTTATTATTTCGAATCTTGTTTGGTAAAACTCCATAATCATCAAATAATTCAAAATGATTAGTATAAAGTTTTAAAAATTTAATATAAGCTACCTGAAAATTGTTTCAACAGCTACACTGTCATTATCAAAGGTAATATAAATTTAAGGGTAATTTGCTTATCCTGAATCCTTGTGTTAAATTGCGTCTAAGCAATTGTGAATTCTGTAAGAGAGCATAAGACGAAAATAGCATTATGTTAACTGTAAGTGGACAGATGTTATTTATCTTTATTTCTAGTATTTTAGTTTTTGGGTAGTTTAGTTTATCTTATTTACATTAGAAGTTATTTATAAATAAAAATATCTTTGGTTTTATATACTTTCAAAATTATTTAGACTAAGTCAATTAATGTACAGTGAATTTGTAATTGTGCTTGAACCAACTGCTAGACTTTTGTGTTCTTGTTGACTTTTACAATTCACTCCTTATAAGGAAATTTTTATGGGCACCAATGAACAATGTTAAAAGTTGGAATTTCTAATAAAATTGATACTTTGATGATTTAGAGGGAGCTCTTCGAGTGGACGCAAACGTCTCTATACACCAACCTGGTGAACCGTTAGGAACACGTGCTGAAGTAAAAAACATAGGTTCTATTCGTGGAGTGGCTGGTGCCATCAATTATGAAATACAACGCCAAATTAAATTATTAGAAGCAGGAGAAACAATTGTGAATGAAACTCGAGCTTGGGATGCTGTAAGCAAAACTACAGTGGCTATGCGAGATAAAGAGGAAAAGCAAGTAATTTTTTTATTTAGCTATAACTGCATATTAGACAATAACAGAGTTCAATAATCCTTTTAGGACTATCGTTATATGCCAGAACCAAATCTACCACCGCTACATATTGCAATGGGTTCGGTTACATGGGGTTGCGTCAATGCTGATGATTTAAAGACTATGATACCAGAATTGCCATATGAAACGAGAGCACGTCTTAAAACTGACTATGGATTAACAATAGAGCAGAGTATTGTTTTAGTGGTAATTACATACAGTGAGATTAAAAAAAATACTTAATTGAAGTTACCTATGAATTTCTAGAAAAATTTAGATTTTTACAAATATACCTACTTGATAATATGGAGATGACAGTAATAAATGTGAATAATGACTGTTAAAACTATTATTAATTTGATATTAGTTTAATAGGTTATGTTGTGTATGTACGAGGTAAGCGCCATAAATTCTCGGCCCAGCAGGCTTCTACAGGTGCCAACATGTTCAAACTCGGTTGCATCATAGTTGAATATGTAAGAGGCCTAGACAATATACATTACGACTAGAAACGTAATAGATTTTATTTGTTCCTAACTTGTAAACATCAATTTATCAAGTCACTGTATTCCCCTTGAAAATGTCTAATAACTGGAGCACGGGTGTAAAAAAAATAACTGGCTAGCATGTAAAAAATTTTACACACGTCCTCATATTTTCTATTATTATATATGTAATTTGAAATGAACGCCAAACTCTTTAGCAGTAATTTAATTGTTACTAACATATGAGAATTATTGCATCTTATTACTATCCTATACATTAAATATCATAGTACAGCCGTTATTTCCACTAATGCTGAAATTCCCGAAACGAGTTTAAGTCATTACTACTTGTATTTGCACTATATATATGCTCTGCAGAAGTAGATGGCGCAGATTCTTGACATTTTGGAAACAAGTTTTGCCGAATTCTTCATGGTCATTTGGGTATTAATAAAATTAGTGCAATATGGGTACCGCGTCTTCCTTCTGCTGTTCAACGTCGCGTCGAAGGTGCGCGCTTGTTTTTAAACTTGTGTGGAGACGACCCAAAGCCGATTTTAGAGTCCATGTCACTGGAGATGAAACAATGATTCTGTATTATGATCCTCTATCCAAAAGGGAATCGATGGAATGGCGCCTGAACCTCGTCCCAAAAAGGCGAAAGTCGTTCGTTTAATCGTCAAAGAAAGTTATGACAACAATATTCTGGGATTGTGACGGCATTTTACAGATTCATTTTAAAGAACGCAATACAACTGTTAACAGTACATATTATGCGTCTTTATTGCATACATTGAAAAACAATATTCGTGAAAAACGTTGAGGAAAATTGACAAGAGGTGTTTGATTATTACACGACAATACACTCGTTCATACTGCCGCAATTTGACAAGCTGCCATTCGCGAATGCGCCTTTGAAGCATTGAATCATCCACCATACAGTCCCAATATGGCTCCTAGTGACTATCATTTATTTCCCAATTTAAAGAAAGACCTTGGGGGACGTCATTTTAAGGGCGAGAACGACTTGTAAGCAGATGTAATTGAACATTTTGAAGGAAAAACTTCAGATTGTTTTTACAAGCGCATTGAATTATTAATTCCACGTTGTAATAAGTGTATTCACATTAGGGAAAATTATATTGAAAAATAAAAATTATTATATTTTACCAAGTTTGTTTTTTCTATATCAGGCCGAGAATTTATGCCGCTTACCTCGTAAGTTTCTTCAATTTTCTTTTGTATTAATTACCTTGACCTTTTTTGTAATTTTTTCTCCGTAATTTTTATTACAGAATGAAGCCAAATTATTAACAGCCTTTAATGATGCTATGAGCAAAAGTATAGATCCCAAACTTGTTGCAAATATCCTCATTAATGATTTTTTAACTTTAGTTAATAAAAATAAAATATCATTGGAGGACATGTAAGTATATGTAGTTACAATCTTTGCTTAATCACGCATTTAACTTTATTTTTTGTTAGGCATGTGGATGGAAAGTTCTTCAACGAAACAGTCGAATTATTACAAAATGAAACTATAAATCGGCTAACTGCACGTTTGTTATTAAGTGAAATGCTGCAATGTACCAATAAGACCCCATCACAAGTAAGTATTTTTAAATAAGAGTGTTCTACATTAAATTCCCAAATAGTTTTACCTAGGGTTCCTAAATATGAACTGAGCTCTGTGTTATTTAGAGTTAAGACACGCATGTCAAATTTTCCTAGTGACATTTCATATTTTGATACTATAAGAAGGTTGGTCATCATGAAAGTTGGTTTAATAAATTAAACTGTCAGTATGACAATTATATAAATCTGTAATTCGATACAATTAGTACTTTATTAAAAGCTGTTGTAAAATTGATATATGCACTATAGTAGTTTTAAAAATTCTCTACAAACAGTAAATAAATGATAATATGCACATTATAGTATATTAAGTTTCAAGAACAGTAAGGACAGTTTACCGATCGATGACAATGTTTGGCGACTGAGGGAAGCGAAGTCGCCAATATTGGAGGAGATCGGTAAACTCCTTACTGTTTGAGATGCTTATACTATTTTTTGTACGGCCATTATGAATACAAAGATATTAACTAAGTAAATATCCCGAAGATGGTAAAAAATAGATTTAAAATAATTTATTTTTGCCCTGTATATCCACCAAACATTAAGCAGGTTTTGTCGTTACCATGGATACGTTTGTAATTTTATTTTTGAATGTCACGTTATTTTTGTCGTTACCATGGATACGTTTGTAATTACTATTATTTATTGGATATTTTTCACAGAAAATTTAAATAAAAAACATACATTTTTTTAAATAGTCAAATTAAGTATTTAGAAAATAATGATTTTCACAAAAGAGACATCTAAAGATCATGCATTTATTTTATAAATTACATATAATTTACTTACCGTTCTGTTTTTGACAGAACTGAACGGTAAGTAATTATTACTTACCGACGCGTTTTTGCTTAGCAACCAGTAAATATAACCTACTGTTCTAAAACCAAGTATGGTAAACTGTCCGAAATAGCATCGTCGTACAAAAAAAATTTTACATGCATAAAAATAAACATGACAGCATAACCTAAAATTTATAACTGACAGCTGCTGAATGTTGTCACTAAAGTAAAAAGAGAGAAAAAAGTATCTCTGTTTCAGACAGTTTAGTTTTGGCCTAGAAAGAGATAGAGTTTGACATCCTTGTCCTAACTCTAAAATAACACGTGTGGAAGAAATATCACTGTAATACCTTTACGTTGTGTAGATTGTTGCAGCAAAAGGATGGGCCCAAATCACAGATGATAAAGAAATCAAGAACCTATGCCAAGAAGTTATTGAAGCAAATCCAAAGATTGTAAAACAATATAAAGATGGAAAAGTTAAAGTGTTTGCTGCTCTGTTAGGACTAATTGCTAAAAAGTCTGATCAACGGGCTAATATGATTAAAGCTTCCAATATGTTAAAACAAATGTTAGATAAATAACTTGATCAATGATTGTAAATTATTTAATAAGTAATCATGTGTACATATGTTTTAAAAAATAAAAATATGATACTTTTAATAATAAACCTAACTGTCGCTTACACATCATATGGGCGAGTGGTGAAGTATCCCTCCTATCTCTACTTCATGTAGTTGAACCTGGCGAAATTTGAAAAAATGTTAGGTTTACAGGAGGTCTTTTATTTTGTGTCCTATCTGAAGAGACATTGTTAAATTATATTTATATACTTTTTTGGTATTTCATATTAAGAAGACCAGTTTGTGCAACATTTCTTTGCCTTTCTTCTAAAAGCCTTAACCTTTAATTATACACTGTTTTAATTCCTCTTCATGATGGTGTTACTGCACTAAAATCTTGTTGGTCGCCAGCTATCTAATATGTACAGGGTGATTTAAGTATACAGGGTGATTGAAAAAACAGGGATTAAAACAGGGCAAACTTATTGTTTTTTAAATAATGGTTTTTGACTTATGGGTAACATATGAATAAAGGAAGAAGGCAGAAAATGCATAAAATCTCAAAAATACGTTTTCACTAAAAATTGTTGTGCACCCGGAAAATTAAGCAAACTGAAGACGGCCCTGGGGTCTGGAGGAGGTATTATTTCTATGCTGATCATTCATTTAATTTATTTCAAACAAAAAGATGTTTACTATTTAAACTGTTTATACATAAATGTGTCAGCAAGTAGACTATACAATAACAGCACCTAAATAAATAGGGTTTTTTTTTGTTATTACAACTACTGCATTTCCGTATTAGATTGCAAATCATTATTCTTATTATTGATAATAAATTTGAATTGTATTTAATCTCGGACATCGTTAGAAATAATAAGTAAATCGATAGCTTAATAAAATCAATTAATAGTTAAAATTGCTGTAAAACGAAATATTAAAAACATGACATGTCCTTATCCCAAAATTATCATTTGCATAGCTGTAATTAAACTAAAAACGTACAAGATTGTTCATTTTAAAAATAACAATGGTATGATAATGGTATAATACAGTGATGGCGAACCTATGACACGCGTGTCAGTGCTGACACGCGAGCTTATTTTTGGTGACACGCATCTTCAAAGATAAAAAATTTCACAATTCAAATGTTTGTTTCTCATAACGGCCAGAGTTGGTTATTAATAATAATATTATTACTTACGTTAATAATAATTTAATTAATTCTGAAACCAGACGAGCATGTACAAGTACAATAATATTTCGTAACAAATATACATATTAAAAACATTTAAATACATTGTTTCAATATTGATATTAACCTTTGGTGTGCCATAAGCGCCATTTGGCGCTCTAACTGGCCGGCACAGCAGGCCTTCAATGTTGCAAACTCAACTTCAACTTTGTTTGAACTTTTTTTGTGTTGTGTTGTTAAATAAAATTCGTGTTTAAAATGATGTATTATTAACATTAATGTAAGTACTTTGTGATGTTTTCAAGTAAAATTAAAAACAAATTTGTTTTTGCAAGACTTACTTTTGACCCGACATACGCGGCCTGGCGAGTACGCTCTCCAAAACATCGCCGGCACTTAAAAGGTTAATATAAAAATGCCAAATTCTGGAAACATGTACTTACTTACTTTACCTTTGTCATGTGACACGCCACGAAAATTATGTTTCGATTTTTCAAAATTTTGACACCGAGCTCAAAAGTTTCGCCATCACTGGTATAATATGATCATTTCTATCGATTAAAACAGCGTAGTAATTAATGACGTGATGTAATAATTCATTCATTCAGAAGATACTTAGTTAGATGTAAAAAAACACTCCAGGTTTCACTAAATACATAAATCTTTATTTTATTTTCTTAACAATAAATAGTAAGTGACAAACCCAAATTGGTTGCAATATGATTTTTCTGAAAGTCTACCGCATTGAAACTTAGTTATTTACAAAAAAATTATTCTAATAAAAGTTGTAGCTTTTTTAAGTTTTTAAATATGAAATCAAAAAAACAATTGAAAAATAAATGCCGAAGTTATATATATAAATTGAATTTTTTTAAATGGTACACCCTGTATTTTATTGCCTTGTTCGATGTAGAATTTCAGTCTGATTTCAATAATATAGAATATATAATACTTACTTTTAACAGTTTTCGAAATATTTGCTTTTAAATATATAAATTACACACTATCGCATATTCGATCGAGTATGCTCTGATTTTAAAAACATTTGCTTTGAATTGTTACTTTGATATTTCTAACAATAAAATAAATGGGCATTAGTGAATATAGTGAGTTTATACTGTAAAAATGCCATACACCACAGAAGAACACAGTAATAGAAAGTGTTCTCTAATTCTAATTAAATATTTTATGTATTATTATTTAATATTATTTATTTATATATTTAAACGTAAATAATTCGGAAAGGATTAGAAGTAAATACTGTGTGTTCTATATTGTTGAAATCACTGCAAAATTCTACATAAAAAATGCAATAAAATACAGGGTGGTCCATTTACAAAATTCAATTTATATACAGGGTGTTCAAATTGAAGTCGGCACTATTGCCAACTTTGTTACTACTAAAGATACGATGTTGGTTAAATTACCAAAGTAGTAGCGTTTTTTCTTCCGATTACAATGGTAAGATTTTAAACACAATTGAACTTCGCGTTTTCGAGATATTAAAAAAAACAACATTTTTTTTAATGGAATACCCTGTATATTTTTGCACATTTTAAACGATAATTTAATTTTAAACAAAATTTATTAAAACAACCACTTTTCTTTACTTGTAGAATAATCTACTATTCTTTTACTTTCCGATAATCAGCCATTCATTAGCTACATGATATTTATTTCAACTTGAACTGGTACATTTAAATGCTTGTAATTCGTTTATTTGTAAGTTTAGGATATTTATGTATGAATAGATTTTGTTTAAAATTAAATTACCATTTAAAATGTGCACAAATATACAGGGTATTCCATTTAAAAAAATGTTGTTTCTTTAATTCAAGTTCATTTGTTTTTAAAATTTTACCATCGTAATCGGAAGAAAAAACGCTACTACTTTGGTAATTTAACCAACATCGTATCTTTAGTAGTAACAAAGTTGACAATAATGCCGACTTCAATTTGAACACTCTGTATATATAACTTCGGCATTTATTTTTCAATTGTTTTTTTGATGATATATTTAAAAACTTTAGAAAAAGCCCTACAACTTTTGTTAGAATAATTTCATTGTAACTACAGAAATAACAGAGAAAAGTAGGGGGGGGGAAGTTAAGTGGATCACCCACATACAGATGGATCACCAACATGCAGTATAATCATTATATCATATAAGATTGTAAATAAATTATGAACTGTATCACACAATATAATCCCAGATACCAGCAGAAAGATATACAGGATTATGCACAATACAGATTTACGTGCATTTTTTTTTTAACTTTAATATTATCTACTGTAATTATTTTACAATACAGATATTAAGGAAAGCTATAAAGAAAATAACGAATTAAATGATACCATTGGTTTGGGATTGCATTTGATTGTAACCGGAAAAAATAAAGAAAATAAAACTTTTGTTTATGCAAAAATCAGTTATGCCTTGCAAACATTGGAACTACGAAGGGAAAATATTTGGTACCTAAATGTCATTTTTAAGGTTAGATTTAACTGCTTGTTAACAATGTAACCTTAAAAATGACATTTTAGATAGTAAATATTTTTCCTTGTATCCAAAATGTTTCCAAGGCATAACCGATTTTTGCATAAACGAAAGTTTTTTTTCTTTACTTTTTCCAGTTACAATCAAATGCAATCGTAACGCGTAACCAAAGGTATCATTCGATTTGTAATTATTTTTTTTATAGCATTCCTTAAATATCTTGATTGTAAAATAATTAGGGGAGATAATATATATTAATAGACCAAGAGCCAGCAACGTATTTCGAGTTGTCATTTCAACAGTCGTGAAAATTTGGGTACTAAATCTTATATACCTGCTGAACACTAAAAGTCGATTCTGGCAGCGCCCTGTGGCCGGGTTATACCACCCCAACATTACTAAGAGGGTGAAAAATAAGATTCTCTCTCTAACCCGCAGGTCGCTATATAACTGTCTCGCTCGCACTAACATGTAAACCTACATATACCTACTTTATTTATTGTGTCAAAATTCAAGATTTTTAAAATAACACAAATGTCACTTTTTTAAATCAACATTTACAGCGTTTGGCAACATTTAGAAGGGGAGGAAATGTTAAGGCAATATTTTTTATAAATAAAGAATACTATCGAAAGTAACCTCCTGAAATTTCATGACTGTTACTTTAAATAAATTGAATTTTATTTCTCACCTTCTTAGTGATTTTGGGGTAGTATCCCGGCCGCAGGGCGCTGCCAGAATCGACTTTTAGTGTTCAGCAGGTACATAAGATTTAGTACCCAAATTTTCACGACTGTTGAAATGACAACTCGAAATACGTTGCTGACTCTCCGTCTATAAGGTTTGAAGAAAAATGCACGTAACTCTGTATTGTGCGTGAAGTGATTCTATACCCTGTATTCTATAAAGAGACTTTAAGCTATTAACTTTAAATTAATTCAGAGATAAATGAATATTATTATGATTATTTATGATAATGGGTACTATGTTTCTGAATATAAAACAAAAGTGTCTGAAGGGACTAAAAGATATGCTAACATTAATTTGTACTAAGAGAAAAGTATCTAGGATAGGCCCATTTACTAATTTATATATCAGCAAAAATCAGCTATTAGCCTTCTGGCTTCTAAAGATTTTAGGAATATTTGATTTAAAATTATAAGAAAATCATGGTTCTCAATTACAATATTCAACTTTAATGCACAGTATCTAAGAAGAATATGTTGCACTTTTATGCATAAACATTGAACACGTGTCATGAGTAAATATTTACTTTAATTAAAATCGTTTAAACATTTTATTAAAGCTATTTAAAGAAGTCTTCGATCTTCTAATTGAAGAATTGATAGGAATTATAAAGCTGCATTCCTGAACAGAAGTCTTTAGAATATACTGATTATTCGAGCTGTTTGAACACTTGCTCTGCCGGAATTATATGTGCTGACATATACAGTCTGTTTGATTTAAAGCGCCCCGCTTTCCAGCAACTTTATTTTCAGTCAGAAATGGTATAAACCATATATATTATTAAATGGTGTCAAATTTTCTATATTCTGGTTCGGAAAATTTTGTATTAACTAAATCAGCGTGAGCGTAATGACGTCATCGAACTTTTTTTTAAATTACATGATAGGTATTTTTTTACTGGAATCGATAGAGTATTGTGTTCTCTTTTCAACCATAATAAATATTCATACTCTTACATAAGAAAATTTTCAAGAAAAATGTGAAAAATGATTTACGACTAGTAGGCTTTGATATCTGGTTCTCCAATTAATAAAACAGAAATATCAAGCAAGCTTAGATAATTAACAAAATTTTAGTTGTTTCAGTGGCGTTTTTAGAAACTTTTTTGACAGGGGGAGGAGGGTACTCTAAAAATTCAGAATCAAAATACTTAGATTTTCACATAACATAGATTTTGACATAAATGACCTGGACTATTACAAAATCGGGGGTAGCTCCATCCCGTTAGCCCCTCCCCCTCCCCCCAAGAAAATATGTCACTTAGTTATTCTGATGGTCTTGAATTTTCAATTAGGGAAAATGTAGAAGAAAACAGTGCAAAAATAAATAATAAAATAAATTGAAAAACTTGAAATTTGCATCTCAGTCGCCTTGCAGACGCTCGTTTGAAGTCTTTCGGCCAGTCTGGCACCGACACGCGGCTTTTCAATGTTTCTGACAATTGTGGTTTGGTATCCCTTATGATGCAAAAAATTATTAGAGAATTATCAAGTGGTAAAAAATATGTCACGTGACCCTTCCATTGCATCAATACATATCAATCATTTCCTATTGCGGCTCTCTATCTATTAGCGGAATTCTAAAATAAATTTTTCAATTTATTCTATTGATTATTTGTTTTTGTACTGTTTTGTTCTACATTTTCCCTTATGGAAAATTAAAGACCATCAGAATAACTCAGTGGCATATTTTTTTAGGGGGGGCTAACAGGATGGAGCCATCCCCGATTTTTTTTAATAGTCCAGGTCATTTATGTCAAAATGTATGTTATGTGAAAGTCTAAGTATTTTTTACTGTCTCCAGCCTTACTTTGTGGAACTCCATAATCATGAAATATAATATAAATACAAAGATTAGTTAAAGTTTCACAAGTTTTATTATTGTCAGGTTAAGATATTAATAAAACTTGTGAAACTTGAACTAATCTTTGTATTTATATTATATTTCATTCTAAGTATTTTGATTTGGAATTTTTATAGATTACCCCCCCCCCTCCATCAAAAAGGTAAATACAAAACTGAAACAACGAAAATTTTGTTATTTATCTAAGCTTGCTTGATATTTCTGTTTTATTAATTAAGAACCAGAAATCAAAGCCTACTAGTCGTAAATCATTTTTCACGTTTTTCTTGAAAATCTTCTTATGTAAGAGATGAATATTTATTATGGTTGAAAAGAGAACACAATAGTCTATTGATTCCAGTAAAAAAATACCTTGACGTCATCACACTCACGCCGATTTAGTAAATATAAAATTTTTTGAATCAGAACATAGAGAATTTTATGCCATTTAATAATATATATGGTTTATACCATTTCTGACTGAAAATAAAGTTGCTACAAAGGGGGGTGCTTTAAATCAAACAGACTGTATACATCATGCGAATAGTGTGTTGGGTGCAAAAAGAACGACAACTCATATGTTTTTGGGACATGATACTGGATATACATATGAATATAAAGAATGCCTACTTAGTAAATTGAGTCAGCACTTATATACAGTGTGTGTCCCCGGAAAGGTATTACAATAAGCATAAATGACCACACGATTTTACATACTAAATCGCTCTCTGTTGGCAGTTCCGACCTGCTTCATTTTAAAGATATTTTGGGCATATAACTACAAAGGGTGGTAGATGTGCGACAAACACTCCTTCTCTATTTAAGTAAAGAGCACTAAATATTTTGAGAACTATTTTATAAAAAGTGTTGTAGAAAAATAAACAAGACCGAAAAACAAATTGTTGTATGGTTTGATGTTTGATCTAAGTTGAAAGTAATATTGGTAACATTTAAATTAAAATTATGCAAACATAAGCGTTCCAAATTTGACCAAACCGAACATGAATTTATATTTAGGTCTAATTCTTGTTCTAGATCATCGTTTCCTTATAGTATTTCCTCATAAAGTTAATATTTGGTGCTCTTTATTTAAATACAGAAAGAGTTATTACAGCACATCTAAAGCCCTCTGTTTAAAGCATTTTAAAATTAAGCAGGTCCGAACTGCCAAAGAGCGTTTTAATATGTAAACATTTTTGGTCGTTGAAACCTATTGTAACATCTAGCCAGGGACACACTGTAAATAGTAACTACTTATATCCAAACTGAAATGCTGCTCAAATGCAGACAGTTCTGACCCAGAACACAAAAGAAAATTTTATAAGCAAACCGTAGAGATCTTCACAGATCTGAAGAACATGCTTCCCGATTTCTAATTTTTAAAACCTGGCAACTTTAATACAGACATATCGTATTGAAACCTACTATCTAATATAATTTATAAATGAATTTATATTTAAAATAGCAAACTATTGAAAATATTCTACATCATTCTTTTTCAAAATCAAAAATATTCTGGATTGTACATAACCTAAATAAACATTCATTAACCATAACCTCCAAATTGAGGGTTTGTAAAAAGATAAAGCAAAATACTCTTTCTTGAGGTAAAACAGTAAAGATAAAATTCTTAAATCACTTACGAATATGGAAACTGCCAAAAAACGCAAGATTGATAATAACATTGAACTCTTTTCCTATACCGCCACATTTTATAATTCAAAGTTATTAGACAGACAATTCTTTGATGTACCCTGTTATAATTTAGCAAATTTCTTATTAGGAAAACTACTTGTACGAAAATTAGAGGATGGAAGTATTTTAAAAAGTCGAATAGTTGAAACAGAATGCTATTTGGGTGGCGAAGATAAAGCTTCGCATTCATATCAAGGACGGTAACAAAGTATTTTATAATTTCTAGACATTAACAATAACAACAGATAAATTACAGAAAAACTCCTGGCAATGAACCTATGTTTATGCAACCAGGTACAGCTTATGTTTATATGACTTACGTAATGTATTATTGTTTTAACATTTCAAGCACCGAACCAGGTGCCGCAGTATTACTTCGAGCCCTTGAACCTGTTGAAGGAATTAATCAAATGAGAGAATTAAGGCTGATGAAATCCAGTGGGTATTAGAAATATAGAAATTATTTAGGTAATATTTATTTTTATAAATTAATTTAGAAAAGCGAAAAACTGATAACAAAGATGTTGGATTAAAAGATTCAGAGTTGTGTAATGGACCTTCAAAATTGTGTATGAGTATGAATATTCAAAAAGATAACTGTAATAAATTAGATTTGTGTGAGAATGATTGCATTTGGATTGAAATGGATCCAAATCTTAAAGAGGATTTTAAAACTGTTGTAACATCCAGGATTGGCATTCATTCGGCAGGTGAAGAATGGGCAAAGAAACCGCTACGATTTTATATCTTAGGAAACTGTAATGTTAGTAAAAGAGATAGAAAAGCAGAAAATGTACATAATTGTAATAGTTAAAGAAGCTGTTGATATTTACTCTCATCGTCACTATTGTTATTCATTAAAAAATTATCTATTTCTAATTTTAATTTTAGTATACAATAATAATAAAGAATTATTTACATAATTTCTTTTGTAAATAGGAGTGATATGGTCAAATTTAAAGATTTTTCTTGCTTTTGAAATGTATCCTTGAAATTGTGGAGGGAAAACTAACTTTTATTATTCTAACCTCACATTTTTAAAAGGCGTCCATTTCCCAATTATTAAAATGGATAATAAACGGAAAAATATCGAAGATGCACAAAAAAGTAAAATTATGAAGACAGCTCTCAATAATAAGTTAAGCAGAGAATTCTTTAATATTGCTTCTTATGATTTGGCAAATGCGCTACTAGGAAAAATCCTTGTTAGAAAATTAGACAATGGAATAATTTTAAAGAGTCGAGTTGTTGAAACAGAATGTTATCCTGGTGGAGAAGATAAGGCCTCGACCACTTATAACAATAGGTTTGTTTAGAAAACACAATTTCTCGTATAATCTAACAAAAGTGTTTATATAGAAGAACTCCAGCCAATGAACCGCTATACATGCAACCAGGAACAGCTTATGTTTACATGACGTATGGAATGTACCATTGTTTTAATGTATCCAGCTCTGAACCAGGTGGCGGGGTTTTACTTAGAGCACTGGAACCACTTGAAGAAATTGATACAATGGAAAAACTACGTTTACGTAATAATGTACTCATAAAATTTACAAATTTATTTTTAACATACTTCTTGTGTTTCAGAAAAGATTAAGAGACGTAAAACATTTAAAGAACATGAATTATGTAGTGGCCCTTCTAAATTATGCGTGAGTATGGATATAAGAAAAGATAATTGTAACATGTTGGATGTGTGTGAAGATGAAAATATGTGGTTTGAAATAGATCCCAAGTTTGAAACCAATTTCAAAATTATCAAGACTACTAGAATTGGTATTGATAGAGCTGGATCTTTATGGGCGAATAAACCATTTAGATTTTATATTTTCGATAATAGCAGTATCAGTAAAATAGGTATAGAGATGTAAAGAACTTTTATGTTATTTTAGTCAGTATTGTTTTATATTTTAACTTTTATTGAATAAAACTTTGTTTCTTTAAACATGTCCTTTTTTTTGTACTTGGGTATTTTTAAAACTAAAAATATCCTTCAATGAATTATAGCAGTGTTTAATCAAGTGGACCTTAATATAGGGGTGTTCTCAAGCTTTACATGTCTGAATGACAAACCTCAATTAGTTTTAAATTTTTCTATCTAGCAAAAAGTTACTACAGCCAGGATGTGATAAATATCTATCTCCCTTCGATGGAATTGCTATTCGTTATTTTCCTTTGCTCGCATGTGCAAATTCAAACTCATAGCCAAGTTTTACCACCAGCATATGCAGTGCGTTTTCAATAATATTTATTAATTTACATAAGGTACAATTGCAATCAGTATGAGCTTTGATTAACGAGCAAAAAGTAACTCCATCAAAGGAGCCTTTGGAATTTTTAACTCAGTTGTATATTAACACGCCAACAACTGTCACTGTCAAAGGACTGATTATTTTGTATAATTTTCCGATGTTACAATATACATGACTTAAAAATTTCAAAGCCACCTTTGATGGAGTTAATTTTTGCTCCTATGTTATATCAAAAGCATTGTAGCAATTATTATCATTATAGTCGAATCCTGTCCAATGAGTGTAATTTTTAAATCTCATTTCCTATTTTTGTAATAATATGGTATATAATGTAGTACTTATCATTTAGAAATTAAGGTGGCATCAGCAACTTTGTTAATAAAATTCTGTATGTTCTGGTTCAAAAGATTCTGTATGTATTAAACCGGCATGAGAGTGATGACGCCATCGAACTTCTTTTTAAATTACATGATAGATATTTTTTTACTAAAGTCGATAGAATATAGTGTTCTCTTTTCAATCATAATAAATATTCAGATACTCTTATATAAGAAAAGTTCTCCAATTAATAATATAGAATTATCTAGCAAGATTATAGGTAAATAACGAAACTTTAGTTATTCCAAATACTTTAATATTATTAATACTAACAACTTATTTTGAAAAATAAGAGACAAAGTTTAATAGCGCCTCTTGTGTGGTGTGCAAATAAACCTGACATTTCTAAAATATTTAGAAAGTACCTAATTAAAAAGTCATTGTAATGAAAGACTAAATAGTTTAGATAAATTGTAAAAGTTTATATCTTTTAGATAAACCATCGTTTAAGAGCATAGGACGCGACCGCGCTTCAAACGAATTGATCTTAACGTAATTCTTATTCTATTTCTCAAAAAACTTTTGTAATAAAGAATCAATTTCTCTTTGTTTATCCTACCGTGCATTACCTAATGGAACAGAGAAGGGCACTCGACTGCAACCGGCAGCCGATAGCGTCCGAACTGATCCGAAGCCCGCACGCGGACTACAAAAAACAAGTCAGTTGCCTAACTATTTTATTTCGAGAAATGAGCGACGTTAGTATGTGTAATAGTGTATCTTATATGGGCGATTTTAATTCTTTAGCACACGTCAAATGTACATTTAGAATTCGATACTATACGACAAAGATAGTGCATTAGCCTAATAACTAAGGGGAACTGAGATGGACAATGCAGCTTTATTAAATGTTTTATTACATATAATAATGAAGTTTTGTTTTTAATGTCGTTTGTTTGTTTGTTTTTGGACGAGGAATCAGGATAGTGGTGCATCCTTCGTACCTGATGGCACCGATTGCTATGATCATTTGGCCGACCCTACTAGAATTTAGCCGAATCTGGGGGAATTCCACTCCCAGTAGGGATTTTTAACGTGCCAAACATCGCATTGACACGGGACCTACAGTTCTACTTCCTATCCGAGAAGAAGGCATGTTTTTAATTTTTCTCCGCTATGAGAAATTACCAGCTCGGCCGGGGATCGAACCTGCGATCCTTGGATTATGAAGCAAACATGCAAACCACTAATCCACCGAGGCTGGCTTTAATGTCATTTATTTACAAATATTACAAATTTGTTCAGTTTAACATGTTTCCTCCATTCTATAATTCTTTAATTATCCAATTGATTTTGTTTTTTTTTCTAATAAACATTTTCTTTTTGCTACATTTGCAGTTTTATAAAAATACAAATAACTCAGTCTATTTCTTTCTGATGTTTCGTATATTGACGTTAGTAGAAGTAGTCGCGACGCAATACGCGCCTTGTAATGATCATTTAATGTGGGATAAGCGTGTCCTATCGCCTTAACAGAAATAGTGCTATTTTTTAATTAGATGCAGGTTTCTCACCGCAAAACATTTGTTAGTTGCGCACCCACCTGCAAAGATGACTCCATGTCAAAAATGTCCCCTATATAGTCCCTTTATTTTCAAATAGTAGCGACAACGATTGATCTCGCCGCTGGAGCAAAAGTACCAGAACGATGTTGGCGACATTGAGTGTTACCAGACTTGACATTCTGTTTTACAATAAATCTTAGGTTTAAAAATAATCATATACAAAAATATTCGCAATTTCACATCAATTTGATAATGGACATTCATGTTCTGTAAAAACGACCATATTAATATAATATACACCTCCGTGATTGTAATTTTTAAACAACTTTTTATTGAATTCCCGCAACACCAAGCATGTAGTAATTTTTGGTTTATTAAAGTTTGTACTAGGTTTGCTCCACGATGTCGCTACTATTTGAAATAGAGGGGCTATAGTCACCTACTTTCATATGGTAAAGTATACGGAGTTTCCGGTATTAATAATATTAAAGTATTTTTGCTTATTCTGATGGTCTTTAATCTTAAATTAACTTTCTGAACCAGAACATAGACAATCTTATGCCATTTAATATACATAGTAAGAGCAAAAAGTAACTTCGTCAAAGGTGTCTTTGGAATTTTAAACTCATGTGTATTATAACGCCAGAAAATTATACAAAATAATCGGACTCCTTTGACAGTGACAATTGTTAAAATTTCCTGGTGTTATAATAATACACATGAGTTCAAAATTCCAAAGGCACTTTCGATGGAGTTACTTTTTGCTCATACTAGATTATAGATTATTCAAAAACCAATCTAAACATACAAAAATTAATGAGTGACCAGGAAGGTATAAAAAATGTGGGTAACACTAGAGTTCCTAAATGAAAACTTTAACTGTGTTATTTAAGAGTTAGGACACGGATGTCAAAATCTATCTCTTCTAGACCAAAACTAAGCTGTCTGCAACAGAGATACTATTTTGTGTTTTTTTTTTTACTTTAGTGACAATATTCGACACCTGTCAGTTATAAATTTTAGGTTAAGCTGTCATGTTTATTTTTATGTATGTAAAAGTTTTTAATGTACACATTATCATTTATTTACTGAGATTTTTAAAACTACTTATTAATATTAATTATTTATATCTAATAATTTAAGACAGCTTTTAATAAAGTATTAACTGCACAGAATTTCAGATTTTTATTGACAGTTTAATTTATTAAACCAATTTTCATAATTACCAACATTCTAATAGTTTCAAAATATAAAATGACACTAGAAAAACTTGACATGCGTGACTTAACTCTAAATAACACCGAACTCAGTTCATATTCAGGAACTCTAGCTAACACTAACAAGCAAGCAAACAAACGATCTGTTAAAATATTGTATCTATCATTAGCATAAAGTGAGGTTAGAATAATTATGTCGATATAATAGCACGCAACTAAATAAATTACTTTTTTGCACTTCCTATATATAAGACTCTACTTTAGTCCCCCAAAAGAGGGAGTAAAGTAGCACTTTTACTCCCTGAGGGAGTAAAGTGTTTCCATGACAACAACAAAAAAAAGTAATCGCGGTACATGTTAGGATTTATTATCCTGAAACTATGTGATTTTGGCGTTTGCAGAGTTCAATTGTCAGAATGACATGTAACGAAATTTTTGAAATTATGAATTTTTGCGATTAAGCCCTTTAGGACGTGCAAAAAGTAGCGTATATACCACTGGACTAAAGTGCCTTTTAATCCGTCATGTGTTTATTTTCCTCGCTAACGCTCGGAAAATAAACTCACATTCGCGATTAAAAGATGCACTTTAGTCGCTGGGTATATAATATACTATTGTCATAAAAATAAATTTTATCACAATTTGTCATTAAAATCTTAGAAAGTTCTAAATGTCGTATATGCAGGGAGAAAAAACTCAAATTAATAAATAGATATGGTGGTAATTCAATTGGTAATACTATCAATTTATTTATAGCGGCTTTCGAAAATAGCTCCATTCCGTCACGTGGAACAATATACAACATTGTTTGCAATTTTTTGTTAACCATATCTGTTAATTTTGTTAATAAATTAATCTCATTGATTATTGAGTAGTATTGGTAGCCCAAATTCTTTCTCTGTATCGATTAGTGGTTCTTATGGTATCACATCTCTTCTTTACAGTTGAATAGCATATTTTGTGGTTTAGCTGCACACTTTGAATGTCTGAACACACGAATCAGAACGATCACCAACTTAACCTACTTTAGATGCGTTCGGTTTTACGTTTCAAAAGCAGAGTAAGAAGAGTAGATCCATGTAGTCACGTGACTAGTGAGTATATGGAGTGCAAATTATTATCTAGAACGATATAGAGCACAGAAATCGTCAAACGTAAAAGTTATAGATAACCTTAAAGAGCGACTTACTCATTATTTATTATTATTATCTCATCATTTGCTTTAGAAATCGTGTACGTTTGCACAGATTGAAAATCTGACCAAAAGCTATCTATAATTACATATAAATGTATAAAATTTCTATATTTATACTAACTATAAAGTATTATAATTATATTAACCTACCTTTAACGTGATGTTGCGTTTGTATATGTCTAGTGATTTCATCTTTATTAAAACTTTGTACTTTACATTCGGAACATTTAAATAATATTTCCGGAATATCCATTACTAAGTATTAAAAAAATGATTCACACAAAAATTACAATCATAAATTTTAGGTTATGTTGTCATTTGCTCTCTTTACACCACCAACTCTGCTGGAGTGAAAGGAGTATACTCTCTATGCTCCTCGCTATAATAAACGAACGTATGAGTTCATGCTCTGTTTGCTCCAATTCTAATAAAAGAACGGTTTGGCGTTAAAAGTGTTGCTGGAACGTAAAACCGAACGCAGCTTTTATATGCTTTTAATGACAAGATTTCAATAATATTCATCATTAGAATATGCTCGTTGAATAATATACCTACAATTTCAAAATGTTAAATAACCGGTAGTATATAATCTAGCCACCTTATATTGCAGTAAGTGAGATATGACGTACAACTTACAAGCATCAGTCGCTATCGGCGGTGGCGCCTCTGTTGGTGCATAACTAAAGATTTCTTTTTCTTTTGACATCAATAACTAATCCAACATGGTAAGTACAAAAAAATCTTAATATATTTATTTCATCTTAATATTTTATAATTAAAAAATAATTGTAGATGGTGCAGTGTTTTTCTTTTTATAAAATCCAACGGTGATATTAATCGTTGTAATTCATTTTCAGGGTATTGATATCAATCACAAACACGATCGCAAGGTTAGGCGAACGGAGCCCAAGAGCCAGGATGTTTACCTCCGGCTCCTCGTTAAGGTAAAATTAATTTCTTTTCGAAAATTCACTCTTAAATAACACAAAATCTACCTTTGTTTACAGTTGTACAGATACTTGGCTCGTCGTACAAACTCAAAATTCAATAGAATTATACTTAAACGTCTATTCATGAGCAGGATTAACAAGCCTCCGATCTCTTTAGCAAGGATTGTAAGACAAATGAAAAAACCCGGACGTGAAAATTTAACCGCTGTAGTTGTTGGAAGTGTAACTGACGATCAACGTATTTGGGAAGTGCCAAAACTTACAGTATGCGCATTGCGTGTAACTGAAAAAGCTCGTGCAAGAATCTTGAAATCCGGTAAGTACTAGATTTTCCTTTAATATCGTTTTCACAAAATTATTAATTGGTACCTTAATATTTAAGGTGGTGAAGTGATCACTTTCGATCAATTGGCACTTAAATCGCCAAATGGAAATAAAACTGTATTATTACAAGGACGTCGTAATGCTAGAGAAGCCGTGAAACACTTTGGACCAGCTCCTGGTGTGCCACATTCACATACTAAACCATTCGTACGTTCCAAGGGGCGTAAATTTGAACGCGCAAGAGGCCGCAGGCGTTCTTGCGGTTACAAAAAATAGAATTAATGTTTTGTTTAATATCGCTGAACTTCTTATTTTTATTTAAATAAAATAGTGAAGATAATAGCATTTGGTTTTTTTCTTTATAAACTAATTGCTTGTTCCTTTCCCAGTTTAGTATGGTTTCTTACGGTGTTTAAGAATACGACATGGGCGGCACACTATACTAGGCCACATTTTAGATATAAATGAAAAACTTTTGTCAAAAATTACAGACGTAAAAATTAATTTGAAAATACACTTGTTAGTTTTCAAGTTAATGTCGGACGAATAAACATGTGCATTTGATTTATCGAAGACAAAATCCAAATTGGAAAATAGCTTTAGTAAGAATGCATAATCTGGACCTGAGCATACGCATAACAACTATATTTAATAAACTTGTGAGAATAACACCTGTTGCCAGTCCTACTTTATTATAAATAATATAATGTAACTGTATACATTTAATATATTTTTCAAGTATGAATGTGAAAATGATTTTGAAATTGTCCTTTACAAAAAATAAATTCAATCTTGCATACTTTATAACTACAATTAATGAAGTGAATTTAGCGCTAAAAAGACATGATGATCTGATGAATGCTTGTTTTTATGCGAGTTTATTTTTCCTCTTGCGTTTATGTTACATATATAATCTGTTCCTCTATCTACCCATAGGTGGTAGTCTAAGTTAACAGGTCACTTCTTTGGTTGACTTTCTTTTTGTCCTCTCTTGTGGATATGGTCTGCTTTTAACTTTCAAGACTGTATTTAGGCTGGGGGGCGTCGGTCCCTAACCTTCACTACACTTACGTTGTTATAAACTTATTCCAATCCTTTCTATTTTTTTCCAGTTATTTTGCTTCTAACCACTTTTTTCTTGAGGATTCTCCCTATTGTGCTGTTCCATATCTGTTTTGGGTTCCCTCTCTTCTTTTTACCTTGTGCTTTGGATTCCCACATCTTAACCCGTGTCTCCATTCTTTGTAAATCTCACCAACCAAGCTGTCTTTGTTCAATATATTCTTCTATTGATTCTAATTTTAGTTCTTTTGTTCATTTCTAATTCTATCCATCTTCGTGACCCTCTTCACCCTTCTTAAGTATTTCATTTCAGCCGCTCTTATTTTACTCTTTTCTTGCTCTGATAGATAAGTATTGGTCTACAGACAGCTTTATAAACTTTCATCTTGGTTTGTTCCATTACTTCTTTCTTATTTATGAGGCCTTTGTTTAGTGTATAGTAAACTCCTCTGTTAGCCTTCTCTATTCTATTATTCAATTCAACCCCTTGTTTACCTGATTCTTCTAACGTAACCCCAAATATTGGAAATTGTTGATTTGTTCTATCTTTTCTCCATCAGATGTGACTTTTGTTTCTTTACTCCAGGAATTAACCATAACTTTTGTGCTATCATTTATTCATTTTCATTCCACTCTTTGTTAACACTTCATTCCACACCTTCAAGTTTTCTTTCAGATCATTCTCGCTCCCTGCTATTATTGCTATGTTGTCTGCGAAGGCACATTCAGAAACATATGCCCTTTCTAGATTTCTAAATCCAATACATAAAGGTTTTATTCTTTGCTGTGTTTCTTGAATTAGTTCGTCCATAAAAATAATAACAGGGGCCTTAAACTAGCTCCTTGTCTTACTTCGTCTTTTGTTTTAAATTCTTCTGATTTGGCATTTTTGCTTATTACTCTGGTTTCTTTGTACAGGCATTTGATTACTCTAATTAGTTTTCTGTTTATCCCTCTTTTCTAAGCATTCTCATATTTTCGTTCTTGGTACTCTGTCAAACTCTTTCTCCATGTCAATAAACTCTAGATAGGCTACTTTCGCTTTTGATAGTGTTCTGCTTATAATGGTTTTTACTGTAAATACATGATCTTGCGTGCTTCTGCCTCTTCGGAATCCACTTTCCAGAACTCCCTCCCTCTCCCAACCCCCTGCACAGTTACTTTTTTTGATGACAACTAAATTCTGCTTAACTTAGGGATAGACTACAACATGAGCTAGGGCGGTACCTTTTACAAGATATGCCCAACGGAAATAAAAACTTAAGGCACTTTATGGCTTAATAAACTTACTATATAAAGGCATTCAAAAATCAATTGCCATTGTTTCTAACATTAAACATACCAAGAATTCAGTTTACATAGATTCTGTTATGAAGCAACTGGACGCAAAGGTCCAAATTGTTTATTTTTTCAGTGATAATGCGGTTCAGCAATTAAAGCGAAATTAGTCTAAGCTAGCGAACAAGACCGCTTCACAACTCCGTAATGGATAAAATCCTTTTTATTATCTATATTCATAGTATATGAGTAGGAATACCCTTATCTGGCAGGGCAACCCCTCTGATTTTGGAGGAAGAGTTCAAATAGTGTGGTTAAAAAATCCTCTGATTAATTAGTACCAGATCAGTACTAATTAATTAATTACATATTAGAAGATCTCAAGTATAAGAGCATTGTGCACACATAGGCAATCAGTTATACATAAAATAGCGTAAGTTTATTAACTTTTCAGGGATCAAATCAGTGGAATCTTGATCTGCCATTTTGCAATCACATTATACAAGGATCAACTATACTTAGTAAAAACGACAGACATTACACTTCTACTTAAAATAATTAATTAATAAGTGTTGATCTGGCACTAATCAGAGGAATATTTGTCTGGCAAGTTTGCTATCGTTCTTTTTCAATATTTTGATTCATATAAAAATTTAAAAAACCGTTACATATTGTTACGTAGGATAATTTTATTGTTACGAAGCTAGGCTCGCTTCGTTCTTACTTGTCTCCACCATGTTACGAATAAAAATAAATGCACTCACTCTTCATCTAATCTATTAATTTTATTTCTTAAATTTACTTAACTTATAACTAAGATTAATTCTAAATATAATTAACACAATTTCTACTTACCAACTAATTATAACTTTTAGGGCCATTTCCCTCACACTTGGTATGACAATCGAGAAGGACTTTACTACTTTCATTTCACCATCTAACTATGTAACTGACTATCCTTTTCGATTGTCACTTTCCATCTTGACTCTTCATCCCTACTATCATTATTTCTTGCAATAAAGGATGGCCCAACTTGTCCCAATTAATCAGGGCAGTGTCATAATGCTAGAGTCAGCATTACTTACTTTTGTGAGCAATAATGCTGTGCTAGTATTATGACACACTTTACAAATTGCAGAGTAGCTTCATGTCATACTTGAAATCAATTTGTTTATCTTTATTACTGGGTCAAATAATTTAGAAATGAGTTTTGTAATAATTGTTGTAACATATTTTTGGAATAATAAATTTTTAGAATAATGAATTGATTTAATTCTGTTATGAGTTTTTTCTTTTATTTTATACTTCGTCACAATGTGTTTATGTGTTTCAAATGTGATATTTCTTAACTACACTGTTTGATCTCTTCCTCCATAAATCAGAGGGGTTACCCTGCCAGACAAGGGTTTTTCTACTGATGTACTATGAATACAGATAATAAAAGGGATTTATCCATTATGGAGTTGTGAAGCGGTCGTGTTCGCTAGCTCTCCCAGCTCTCCGACTAACTACATTATACATTATTGCAAGCTTTTCAAGCAGACATATGATGTTAATTTACGTTGGTAACTTTTCGCTGGATCCCATGGTAAGGCGGTAGTAGAAGGAATCGATGTTGCTGTAAAAAAATTGCTACGAAAAAAGTAAATACATAGTAGCAAGTTTACTATTCAAAATGCACTTGAATTTGTGGCTGCATGCTTAGAATCAAAAGTAAAAGTTTCTATACTTTCCGAGAATGACTACAGCTTTTGGTATAAAGATGAACATTATTATACTTTCCGAGAATGACTACAGCTTTTGGTATAAAGATGAACATTATATTTTAACGGTGTCTTCTAACCACACATTGTATTTGATTAACTGCCGATATGTATTTCGGTAATAACGTTACCATTCTCTCGGCATGAAACCATCTGTTTCACAACACAAAAAGAGAAACGGCGTTACCGAAATACGTATTGGCAATTAGTTAAGTACAATGTGTGGTTAAGAGACACCGATAAAATATAGTGTTGTGATAAACAACAGTCTCATAATCGATTATAAAGATTTTGATAAAAATGATAAGCATTTTTTACGCTTATCATTTTTTTTTCTATCTGACGCTATTTTCGATGAAAAAAATGATAAACTTTCAAAAATGGCAAATTGTTGTTTTCAATTTTGCTCGAAATTGAAGCACTCTAGGAAAAAACACGGTGGACAAAATTTATGTATTCTTTGGCGAAAAATGCAATTCCATTAAAAAAACATTAAATAATATTTCTTTTTCAACTTTAAACATTTTTTTTGGAACTGGATAAGTGTTTACCATGTTTTAAGGGTCAAATATAAATTTTTCCATGTATAGGGGAACCATGTGACATTCGGAAGTAAAGGTTTCAAGCTGTAAAATGAGCCCCCGCTGGTCTTTGTAAGTTGCGCCAATTTCTGGACCTAGCCAATGGTTTAGTTCAGAAAGAATGACACACATACTATATATAGATTCTTTGAACCCTGACCAACAGTTTCCGGCTTGTCAAATGACTGAACTAACGAATAATGCAAACAATTAAATTAATACATAATAAATAACAATAATATGTAATAATAATTACAGTAGAATTAATCCGAACCTATAAATGCTAGGAAAATTCGTATTAACAAGGAATTCGGATTACTGGATGCGCTTGAATAAAAACATTGCTTTATGCCATGGTACTTTATTATAAAGAACTTAACTTATGTAATTTACTAATTTTATTACAAAACTTATTACTAATTAAACAAATCAGTAATTTTTTTAGTTTAAGCTTTCTTTGTCCATCACTTAATTTTTGAGATATGGATGCCTTGTATACAAATTGTGTAAATTAACATTTAAAAAAGTTTTAAGGTAGATGATGTCATTACATAAACAATTGCGGCAAAACTGCAACGTCAAAACATTTAATAAGGCAGCTTTGTGATGGTATCAGTTACTGTATTCAGGATTTTTATTACTCTATATTAATAAATAATAATAAAAGTGTTTGTTGATCTTCATAGAATTTAAATTCCTACATTTTTGTAATAACAAACGCAAATTAGACATTTTAGAAGCCTTTGAGATATACAAACACAAACTCAGGGTACCTTTAATGAATGAACAACTTGAGCTCAGTAATTCTCCGTTACTGGAAGTATTAGATGTTTAATTATGATTTTTATTATTAATTTTTATTATTATTATTATTTTATCTAGTTACCTATTTTGTATCTACCTTAGCGACGTGTTTGTTTATAATTATATTACCTTTGATAATGACAGCATAGCTGTCGAAACAATATTGTCAGGTATATTTTAATAAAACTGTGAAACTTTTAATAATCTTTATTTATTTCATTCATAGAATTTGTCTACATCCGACAGGTAGTAACAGTATTAGCCAACAAATTGCGTCAGCAACCTGCTATAAACTCATTTATAATATTTATCTTTCCAGAGCGGTACATATTCAATTTTAGTATGTACTATTACGAGATAAATAATTGGTACGGTTGAATTGTAAGGTAGGCGGGTTTTCAAGAATTTTGGCATATACTACCGATTTGACTGTCACAGTTTCAAATTTTAATTACGAAAGAGAATAGTATGGAGATAGTTCTCTTTAAACAGGAAAAATCTACTGTGCCAATTATCTTGTAATAGTACATTAACTTTCTTCTTCAAATTAAAGAGGTTTGTTCGGATTATAGCTCGTAAATGTTCCCCAGTAGCACACCATATTTCTTTAATATTTAAAAAATATAAAAATAATATTATATGTGTTTTAAATATTTAAAAGATTAGGGAAGTATTTATAAAATATTGAAAATGAAATATTTAGAAATATATTGATATACATATTAAATAAATATGTTATTTGTGTGTAATTTTTAATATTTTGAAACGTATATTAAACAAATCTTTTTATTATGTACTACAATAGATATCTATTGGTAAACATTGATGAATTGTAAATCTTGCTTATGATCTTGCGCGATCGTGTGTCGTCGCGTATGTTCGTAGAAGGCAGGCAGAAGGACACGATGCAACGACGCGACGCCATTGTGAATTTGTATGGTTTTGTCATCAGTTTTGTGTTTTTTTTCGGATTTAACTGTTTTATGTAGGTATGTATTGATATTAAACCATAAAGTATTTACCTAAGAAGTGACTATTCTACTCCTACGAATAAAAGAGCCTGCATATCCACTGAAAAGCTGCTTATCATCAAATGGTGATAATATTACAAATAACATGGTTATTCAACCAGCTACAGATTGCTGCAACTTTGACAAAAAAAGGTATGATGATTAATCACGTATGTTTAATAAATTTATACTTTTTCTAACGGGTGATTATAAACCCTCGACGTCTCAGTTGTGAAATTTAAAACGTATGTGTTGTATTACTCAAAAACAATAATTTTTTGAACATCAAATAAATTACATTAGTTTATTATATGTCTAAAACAGTAATAAAACACATAGGTTTTAAATTTCACAGTAACTGAGATGTCAATTTATTTTCTAGAGTTCAAAAGAAAAACCGAAAGTGGCTTCATCAGCTGAAGTTGGTTTTTGCAAATATTGAAGGAGCAAAGCCGACCACAGATAATTTCTGATGATGATCAGAATTTCCACGAAGATTTTGAAGGAAAACTACCCATGAAGAGCGAAGAAGACACTGGTAAATGGGAAAGACGCCCAAGTACAAAGGATGAACAGAAAAAGATGGTAGGTGCTTGGATGCACATCTTGCTTTCCTTATAACAAATCTTATTATTTTCAGTTACCATTCCTTGCCCAAATTGGAAGTCATGATAGTAATACTATTGTAAAAAATATTTTAAAGAAACTTCACAGATTCTGTTGCCTTCTTATATGACTGGGAGAGAAAGAAAATGTTTTTCTCCTTAATAGTATCTGACTATCAAAAGTATGTTAAACCTTCATTGTTTTTACTGATACGATTATTATTATGTTATTAAATATTACAGAAGCAGCAACCCTAAGCCCAAATACTAAACAACCGAGCAAGTCATCATAGCAGCTATTAAGAATTGGTTAAGACATACTTCGAGAACATTAAACAATGGTTAGTAAGTGCTTTTTTCTACTCATGACATTGAAATCACTCATTTTGCAATTGATAATGATGATTGAAATCGCATTTCAACCACTAGAGGTTGGAATTTTCGGACTACTGGGATTTTGAATTTCAAACTGTTCGACATTCAATTGCTGACAAGAGAAATGTCATTTTAATGTCATGTTTTGTCACTTAAATGTCATAATTTTTTATAAAGTGCATTAATTTACTAAAAATTCGGAGAAAAAATAGTATATGCAATGCGTGGCTGATAAAATTTCAACGTCTCGAGTTACTTACTTAACTTTTGATTTTTAATTTTAATTCTTTTGGTTGAAGTAACTCATAAAAAGTCTGCTGAGTTTTATGCTTGTATACTGTTTCGAAAATATTCGATTAATTTTAAGAAATGCTTAATATTGCCTAATCACATTTTCTATTATTGGTCACATAATGGTATTGGACTTGACTACATCAAATTAAGATTTTCTTAACAAGCATTATTTTTTCTTAAAATAATAAAACAATTCAATTTGTTGCAAAATTTGACTACACTAATATGATGACTAGAAGTACAGATGATTCAAAAAGTCCATGTTCATTATATAAATTTCCTTAAAATTTGTTGCTGCGAGAGATCGACTATAACCATAACATCTTTGACTATATATAACCCTAAATCTTTTTTTTTTATTCTTACAGAAAGAAGAATTATGAGTCCCAAGACAAGCTTCCTATTGAATAATTATCGAGTATTTATATATTTTTACTGAGTGAATAAATTCTTTTTGCTACAATATCTTTTATTCCAGTCCTATTCCATGAGGTGGGAATTATATCCTTAATATACCAACGAATAAACTGCTATTTAATTTAATATTTCAGTTATAATATAATTATTGAAGTCTTCAGGATGGATGAGTAGTTATTTTTTTTATTGGAGCAGTGAATATTTTTCTCAGGTGTATAATCCTTTTTGTGATACTACCTACAATTACAATTAGAGAAAAAAACCATTTTCTTGTTGACAGACATTTTACCATTCCAAAAGAATATACGTATTTAATTCAAACCCAAGTGTTTTATTACTAAGTGTAACTCTTATGCTAAATAAACTACAAATGCAGTTTTTGTCAAAAATTTTCTTATGTTACACTTGTTAGAGAATATGGTTTCATAAAGAGAGCAAAATTCTCTTTTTAGTAGAACAACATGTATAGGGTCTTATTTGAAAAGTTTAAATGACCATCAACAAGAAAATGAGTGGTGAAAAGAAAATTGAAATTCATGTTGCTATAGAGGAGTGTTGGCGAACCTATGACCCGCGGGTCAGACACTGACCCACGAAGGCTTTTTAAATGACCCACGCGTTGATTTTTATAAACTTATTTTTTATATCATAAAAGAGAGAACAGACAATCGAAAATATTAAAGAATAAATATCTAATGCCGAATTTTCCTCTTCATTAGCAAAAGTAAAAGTAGTAAAACAAAAAGGAAACATAAACCTTTTTAAAGGATTTTATCTACGTTCATACAAAAAGTGACTGCTTTTTACACTGAATTTCGGATAAAAAGTTAACGTTTATTGAGCTAGTGTTATAAAATTTTTATTGCACGCTAATATAAATAGTAGATATTTAAGATACAAGCATAAAAAGTTATTCTTTGTTGCATGAACGGTTTAAGACACGAGCGAGCGTTTTAAAAGACGTGAGTGCAATGACGAGACTTTTTATATGTATATCTTACAACGTTTTATCTACGATCATAACGTTTTACTTAAAAGTTAAAAGAGTATTCATTTTAATTAATATTTTTTAAAATTTGTGACTTATGTCATGTATATCAGCGTGCTTTGATTTTTACGTGCTAAATTGTTTAGCAACCAGTTTGTAAAATATAATTAAAAATATTAATTAAAATGAATACTCTTTTAACTTTTAAGTAAAACGTTATGATCACAGATAAAACGTTTTAAGATACACATAAAAAGTCTCTTCATTGCACTCACGTCTTTTAAAACACTCGCTCGTGTCTTAAACCGTTCGCGAACGGTTTAATGAATGACTTTTTATACTTGTATCTTAAATATCTATTAAAAGTGAGAACCAAAAAAGGGTCAACTATCAAGTTTTTCTGTTAATAAATTTTCGGTGTTTTCAAATTATTGGTACCCTTTTTACCCCCCCCCCCTCCAAGTGACGCCACTGACTTAGTGACCCACGGGCTAGTATTAAGAAAATAATGAACAAAATTTGACCCACTTCTCAAAAAGGTTCTCCATCACTGCTATAGAGCATAATTTGCTGTACAAAAATATTATTTTGCTTTCTTGCTTCGTAAAGACTCTTCTATGTACCCTTCAGCTACAGAACTGGAACGCCAGCCCCCATGTCTTTTGAGCATGGTAATATCGCCTCCTCCATCCACAAGCATAGTTGCAGATGTTCTGCGTAAACAGTGACCGGTATATTTATTCCAGTTTGGAAGTTTTAAATACTTGGCTACTTCTTTCGCTACATTCCCAAGCTTGTGAATACCCATTACCATTCTCAAGCACTTTCCATTCTGATATTTTAGAAAAAAACGTTGTTCTTGAAAGCCTGCAGGTCTTAGAGATATATATTTTCTATATTTGGCCAAATATTCTTTCCCCAAAATCGTGAAAGATCGCGACTTTATTGTTTTGGTGTCAGGAACCTTTACTAGCAGCAACGAACCACAGTCTTCAATATCATCAGTTTTCATTTTCGCAAGTTCATGACATCTACATGCACCAGATATTCCAAAGATCAAAACAATCTATAAATAAGATATGAAATATTTAAATAATAATTATACGGTCTTAGGATCGTGAGTACCTTTGTTCCTACAAAAATCTCGTCAGGAGCGTCGTACAAAAACCTGTCAAATTCTTCTTTTGATAGGATTTCGGCTTTTTTTTGGCTTGTAACCCTCTCCTTGTTTTTTCAAAAACAAGCGCAGTCTGCAGTATTTTGAAATATCGACAATTTTCTTTAAATTTAAGGACGACTTCACCATTGAATATTGCGACCAGAGAGAAGAAGGTTCGAGATAATTCCAAAAAGTAAGCTAATAAGACGTTTTCCGAATACACTTCCACATTTTTCGCGGAACACCACTTTAAGAATTTTTCGTAGGCCGCTTCACAGACACTTGCCGATTTAGTCGGTAGTAATTTTTCGATACTCTCTCGCAGCTTCAACGACTTCAGGAGGAGTAGAAGGTCGGTCGGAACTTGACATCGTACAGTTTTATTCGTTATGTAAGCGTGAAATAAACTGATTAACGATTCCACAAAACACTGGCGTTTAATTTTTTCCGTTGTTTGAATTTTGTTTTTTGCATCGCCATGGAAGCAGTACTGCCAAGATATTGTGATCAGTTAAAATTTTAATTTTTAAAAACTTTTCAATATTAAAAAATGTTCTAAATTAAGACGTTTGAAGATAAACTAGTATATGTCATTCGGCGCAAAACTGTCTTTGTGTGCTTCAGCTGACATGTCTGCCTCACTAGCGTTCGGCAGACAACAGTCAGCACACAAAATTCCAGTTTTACGCCTAATAACATAATCTACTATTCTTTATTGTTTTACTTGAAAAAGGAATCAATTCTTTTTACAAGAAAATTAATTGTTCAACTCTATAAAGGTAAATTTTATAAGTTCAAGTAACAGAAAAATGGGTGAAAAATAAACACTAAATTTATTTTATACAAATAAATTGATAACAAATGGATGGATATTATAGATAGATAATATTAAATGGATGTTTAAATCTGATAGAGGGAATTTGTTTTTCTACAATTTTAAGTGAAAGTCTTGATAAGATTTTCTGTTAGTATCATTCATTGTGTTAACATTATAAGACCTGTTTGTGTTTTAATTATTACCAAATTGTGTTTTAATTGCTAGAAATAGTTTCCAGTATGTAGCCTGTTTTAATACTATTCAATAAGTAGATTTCACAAATACAGGATTTTATTCAACAGATTTCAAATATTCTGTATTTATTAAGGTCTAAAGTAACTGAATCATGTAAAAAGCCAGATCACCTGAGTCTACTGCAAACAATAATATATAGTCAAATAGTTAATGTGATGACAAATGAAGAGGTAAGTTCCAAAATGTTTTTGTAAAGAAAGCTTGCCCCAGAAAAAATATAGTATAATTTTAAACACATTCACACTGTTTTTGCTTATCTAAGAGAAACGCTTTATAATTTTTCTGAACAGTATTGATATAAAGTCTGAATATGAGTCTGAGAAGTCTGAATGATGATTGTTTAATGTGTGCATTTGTGATCTTGTTAGTAATATAAAAAGTTATGCTACTGTATGATGTATAATTTTGCATATTAGTACAACTAACAACAATTGGGACCTGCACTCAAATTGTGTATTCAAACATTGTGACGATTTATATGAACTATTTTATTTATGTTATTACATGAAAATCATCGATAGTGTCCCCAGTAGCACGCCATATTTCTTTAATATTTAAAAGATATAAAAATAATATTATATGTGTTTTAAATATTTAAAAGATTAGGAAAGTATTTATAAAATATTGAAAATGAAATATTTAGAAATATATTGATATACATATTAAATAAATATGTTATTTGTGTGTATTTTTTAATATTTTGAAACCTATATTAAACAAATATTTTTTTATTATGTTTTACAATAGATATCTATTGGTAAACATGAAGAATTGTAGATTTTGCTTATGTTCGTGCGCGATCGTGTGTCGTCGCCTCGTCGCGTATGTTCGTAGAAGGCAGGCAGAGGGAGATGTAACGACGCGACGCCATTGCTACATTGTTTGTATCGTTTTGTCATGTTTTGTGTCTTTTTTGTCTTTAAACTGTTTTATGTAGGTATATATTAATATTAAACCATAAAGTATTTACCTAAGAAGTGACTATTCTACTCCTACGAATAAAAGAGAGCCTGCATATCCACTGAAAAGCTGCTTATCATCAAATGGTGATAATATTGCAAATAATAAAATGGTTATTCAACCAGCTACAGATTGCTGCAAGTTTGACAAAGGTATGATGATTAATCACGTAGGTATGCTTAAATTTATACTTTTTCTAACAGGTGATTATAAACCCTCAACATCTGTGAAATTTAAAACGTATGTGTCTTATTACTCAAAAACAATAATTTTTTGAACGTCAAATAATAGTTATTTATCCAACACCTCTTTATAAATACCATGTTTACTGTGTTCATTATAAATAAGGAAAGTGATTGTTTACTCTTTTGTTACACTATAACCCACGTTGCTAAAGGCAACGTGGGTTATTTTTGAAAAACTCACTCCCTGGAAACAAACCTTCAGTTTCATTCCACAAATATATTTATTGTTATCACTACAAGCTGATAGGAACAGACACATCAATTTTTCGGTTGTTTATAATAAGAAATAGTTATTTAAAACATAATAGATATTTGGTAATCTTCTAGTTTTGTGCTCCCCAATGCGAATTGATCATAACAACTATGTTTGATAAAGTCGCTGGAATTGATTACTACACTGTTGTCGGTTCTACTTTCTTTATCCTAAATAAAATATTAATTCATAGTTTATAAAAGAAATTCTATATTAACTAAATTATAGGGTAAAATGCTTATTATAATTTCATAGATATAATCTTATCAGATATAAAATTCAGATTTTAATAAGCATCTCTTCTTATAATATAGAAGATGTTAAATATTAAATTTTATTTACGATAAAGTAGAATCAACAACTGTGTAAAAAGAGTGATTGCCACGACTTTATTACACATAGCAGTTGTTTATGCGATCTTATAACCTAAAAGAAGAAACGTCAAACACACATTGTTTTTAATTCGTAAAACCAAGACCTGCAAACTAGCTACTACTTTTTTTACTTTCACAGCCACCTACTATTGCATGTACCATCATGAAATAATATTTTGTAATGTATAAAATCTTCAATAAATTATGTTTTTATGAAATATGATTAGGTATTGGATAAAATGTTGTATGGCACACGTGAGTTAATGATAGTATCCACTCAGAAAAATTAACCAACTCGGGCCTACGGCCCTCGTGGGTTAATTTTTCATTCGTGGATAATATCTTACTTAACTCACTAGTACCATAAATAACTATTATGGTACAAGTGAGTTAAGTAAGATATTATCCACGAACGAAAAAATTTACTGAATTTTTCTGAGTGGATAATATCCTTAACTCACGCGTGCCATACAAAATTTTATCCAACACCGTTTTATTTAAGTTTAAACATCGAATTTGCAATGTATAGTTAGTCTGTAGTTTTGACGGTAGTACTCTATCTAGCACGATGACTGGATTTTAATAATATTAAGTAACATAAGCTGGTGATTGGTTGTTGTCGTTGAAGGAGTGAGTTTTTTAAAAATAATTGCTAGGGGCACGTAGGTTATAATGTAACATAAGAGTAAACAATCACTTTCCTTATTTAAAATGACCATAGTAAACATGGTATTTATATAGAGGTGTTGGATAAAGTACATTAATTTATTATAAGTCTAAAACAGTAATAAAACACATACCTTTTAAATTTCACAGCAACTGAGATGTGCACACATTACAATTTTAAATTTGTTTTCTAGAGTACAAAAGAAAAACCGAAAGTGACTTCCATCAGCTGAAGTTGGTTTTTGCAAATATTGAATGAGCAAAGCTGACCACAGATAATTCCTGATGATGATCAGAATTTCCACGAAGATTTTGAAGGAAGACTACCCATGAAGAGGGAAGAAGACATTGGTAAATGGTAAATAAAATGTTTTCCTCCTTAATAGTATCTGACTGTATCAAAAGTATGTTAAATCTTCATTGTTTTTACCGATACGATTATTATTATGTTATTAAATATTACAGAAGCAGCAACCCTGAGCCCAAATACTAAACAATCAAGCACGACATCATAGCTTCATAGCAGCTATTAAGGATTGGAGAAGACATGCTTCGAGAAGATTAAACAACAGCTAGTAAGTGCTTTTTTTTTATTTACCAGCTTACCATACGTACAGAAAGCTCAAGGTGTCCACCAGTTATGGGATGTCTAGACCACCAGGAAAGAGGAAACGATCTCAGATCTAACTAATTTAAATTAAAGGACGTGATAAATAAATAAAGAAATAGAGAGGCGTTAAAAAGTGATAAAAGGGAACTTTTGATTTTTAACTTTAATTATCTTGGTTGAAGTAACTTGTAAAAAATCTCCTGAGTTTTATGCTTGCATACTGTTTCGGAAATATTCCATTAATTTTAAAAAATGTTTAATTGGCTAATCATATATTGGCTAATCACATTTTCTATTATTGGTCGTCCCACATAATGGTATTGGACTTGACTACATCAAATTAGATTTTCTGAACAAGAATAATTTTTTCTTAAAATAATAAAACACTTCAATTTGTTGCAAACTTTGACTTTACACTAATATGGTGACTAGAAGTACAGATGATTCTAAAAGTCCTTGCTCATTATATAAGTTTCCTTAAAATATGTTGCTGCGAGAGATTGACTACAACCCTAAATCTTTTTTTTATTCTTACAGAAAGAAGAATTGAATCCCAAGACAAGCTTCCTGTTGAATAATTATCTAGTATTTATATATGTTTACTGAGTGAATAAATTCTTTTTGCTACAATATATCTTTTATTCCAATCTTATTCCATGAGGTGGGAATTATATCCTTAATATACCAGCAAATAAACTGCTATTTAATTTAATATTTCAGTTATAATATAATTATCGAAGTCTTCAGGATGGATGAGTAGTTATTTTTTTATTGGATTGTCATGAATTAAAATGAGCTGTGAATATATTTTTGTCAGGTGTATAATCCTTTTTGTAATACTACCTACATTTACAATTAGAGAAGTAAAACCATTGACGGTCATTTTACCATTCCAAAAGAATATACATATTTTAATTCAAACCAAAGTGTTTTATTACTTAGTGTAACTCTTATGCTAAATAAACTTCAAATGCAATTTTTGTCAAAAATTTTCTTATGTAACACTTGTTAGAGAATATGGTTTCATAAAGAGTGCAAAATTCTCGTTTTTATTAGAAAAACAACATGTATAGGGTTTTATTTGAAAAGTTTAAAATGACCATCAACAAGAAAATGAGTGGTGAAAAGAAAATTGAAATTCATGTTGCTATAGAGCATAATTTCCTGTACAAAAATATTCTTAAAAACATTCTAATAATATTCCAAAAATGAAAAAATAATCTAGGAATATATGAATCAGAAATATAACATTCATAAGATATCCTAACTGTAGTATGAACAAAAATTAACTCCATCAAAGGTGCCTTTGGAATTTTAAACTCGTGCGTATTATAACACCAGAAAATTATATCAAATTAATAACAACTGTTCTGTCAAAGGATTATTTTGTATAATTTTCTAGTGTTATAATACACATGGCTTCAAAATCCCAACGGCACCTTTGATGGAGTTACTTTTTACTCGTACTATAGAATGTTAAATAAATATTATTAAAATAATATTGAAGAAATATTTTAAATAAGATATTAGCTAAATATTTAGGTGGATGTTGAAAAAGATGTATTTTAAATATTTGAAAATGAATATTTATATAATATATTTGTGCTACTGTGGATATAATATTCATAAGATATCCTAACTAGAATGTTAAATAAATATTATTAAAATAATATTGAAGAAATATTTTAAGTAATATATTAGCTAAATATTTAGGCGGATGTTGAAACAGATATATTTTAAATATTTGAAAATGAATATTTATATAACATATGTGTGCTACTAGGGGTGGTGTGGTGCATTTTAATAAAAGTGAATGCGTCTAACAGATGTGAATATTTCAAACAGGTACTTTGGCTCCTGTGTTCATAATGCTTTGTGAAGAAGGTAGCTTAAATGTAATCATCAACATTATTTCATATCTATAGCAATTCAAGTTGTTTAATAGGGGCTAATATGATATATTCTGGATACTTGCAAAGCAAATCTTATGCATGGCTATTCTGTAGGCATCTTCAACATGTAGGAGGGTCCATAAACTACATCATGATAATCAATTTTAGATAAAACAAAGGAATTACAGTAGAAACTCTTTAATCCGAACCTATAAATGCAAGGCAGATTCGTATTAACGAGGTATTCGGATTACTGGATATTCGAATAAAAACACTGCTTTATGACTTGTTACTTTATTATGAAGAGCTTAACTTAGTAATTTACTAATTTTATGACAAAACTTTTATTTCTAATTAAAAAATCAGTAATTTTTTGCTATAAGCTTTCTTCTTTCTCCTCCATAGCGTGTGCTTGCATTTCTTGATCTTAATTTCAATGTTTTTCTATTTCCTGTACCTTTGTCAGCAGATTTTAGATTTGGTTTTCTTTATATCGGTGACTGTCGATTTACCTACATCATATTTTAGTGCAATCGTTAAAACATTAACCCCATCATTTAATTGTTGTTTCCATTGTGTATAACAAAAAAGGTTTTAAGATGTCATTACATAAACAATTGCGGCAAAACTGCAATATCAAAACACTTAGGGAGCCTTTGTGATAGTGTCAGTTACTACTATATTTATAGCTTATTTTTTACATCTGTAGCTTTTAGGATTTTTATTATTACTCTTTATATTAATAAATGAGTACCGAACGGCTCGAGAATAGCAGCCTACTCTGCTATACCCCAATAGGCCTTCATGGCCTGTGAAAGGGGACTATTATTATTATTATATTAATAAATAATGATAAAAGTGTTTTGTTTATTGTTTCCAGCCTTACTTTGTGGAATTCCATAATCATGAAATCAATAAATATTATCAGGTTATATTTTAATAAATACTGTGAAAATTTTTACTAATCCTTATTCATTTCTGTTGAACAGTGGCGTGCGGTGAGAATTTAGGCTAGGGAAGCAACCACGATTTTAATTATAATACACCTAGGTACAGGTGCGGATTAACGGGGAGGGAATAATCCCCCCCCAATTTAGAAATAAGTTTTTATAGAATAAAACAAATAATGTTTGTTTAATTATTATTTATTAAAACAATTATTTTTCCAAAGATTTCCCCCTCAAAATACTTCTCTGGATCCGCCGCCCCTGCTAGGTACAATAAAAAACAGTGTTATAATTATTAAGCTTAAAAGTTTTTCAAAGAAGCACTTTTACAACTTTATACTTATGGAATTTGTTGACTATCATTCTTTATTTAGAAAAAAACTACTACTATGTATCATTTGTTGTTAAATTTGAAAGTTCTGGTTTTAATCTGCCTTTCTTAATAATTTGTAATTTCTCTCCAAGACTGTATGCGAAAAATTCTTTATTAATAATTTACAAACTGAACAAAAATTCGTCCCGATTCAGCTATATCGAAGGTACTCGAACCTTTCACCGAAGCAGCTGAATTTACAGTCGTGACGATAATGAAATTTTAAATTTGCATACAGGCAAACTAAATAGAATTATTTGTCTTTAAAAAAATCCAACTTATAAATTAAAATAATAAAATGCGACAAAATACAGTCTCATTCGCAGATTTACATTACTTAAGTAACATTAAATTTAACAAACACTAAATCGAGCAAATTACCAAATTATAATAAATAAACATTTGGGCATGAAGCACACTAGAAATCACGGCTAAACAATGCTCACCAGTCAAACAGCATCGTCTACTATATCACCCCACGCCCGCTGAATCACGCCAAGGCTAAGAGAAGAGCATTTATAAGCAATGCTTATAGTATGCAGTGTATGTAACACATTGAAGCGGTATTACCTTTCCGTGCAAGTTTAATGAGCCTAATTTAAAATAGTACTCTTAATAATTATACTTTTTGCTGTACGGAATTGATGTTGAGCTTTAAGTTGATTAAATATTACAAATTTAAATAAACGATTACCATAATTTTATAAAAAAAAAATTTGTTAGCATTGGTTTTTATTTGTAATAAATGCTCAAGGGAAGCATTGCTTCCCTTGCTACCATGGACCGCACGCCACTGCTGTTGAATAAAACACGAAGCAGACTATCTTCAAAACCAATATTTATTCAAAGATTACAAAGGTCTAGTGAAAAGATTAGAAATACAAAATCCTATGAACATAACTTGACAGTTATTACATGCACAATTTAATAACAACAAATAGCCAAGGCAACATGGGCATGGCCAACCGACGCCGACGGTTTAAATATTTATATCAACAATTTCATAAAAGTGTTTGTTGATCGTCGCGGAATTTGTCTACACCAACAGTATCAGCCAGCAAATTGCATCAGCAACCTTCTGTAGTCTCATTTATAATATTCGCCTTCCAAGAGCGCTACATATTTAATTTTAGTATGCACTATTGCGAGATAAATAACTGGTACGGTTAAATTATAAAATAGGCGATTTTGAAAGAATTTCGGCATATTACACCGATTCTTAACAGCTTCAAATTTTATATTTTTATTACAGAGCAGCAAGAGAGTATACTATGAAGAAAGTCCTTTTTAAACAGGAAAAATCTACCGTACCAATTATCTCCCAATAGTACATAGTACTTTTTTGTTCAGAATAAAGAGATTTGTTCAAATTAAAGGGGATTTCGGATTAAAGAGGTTTGTTCGGATTATAGCTCGTAAATATTGTTGTTCGGATTACCCGATGTTCGGAGTACAGTGTGTATATACGGTATATTGTATAGTCTAAGTTTAGCAGATTTCGGTAAATAGTCTTCAAAATGGTAATGTTGTAGTATCTTTTTCTTTATATACAGAATCAAATAAACTTAGTGGTGACTATAATAACATTTAATTAAACTAAATAAGAACAAAACAATTATTTTATATTTTTACAAAATACCTGTCATAATTAAAATCACATCATAAACAACTACCTTCATCTGTTTTGTTATTACAACCCTATAAATCTTCCTAAAAAAAGCAACTTCAAAATATTACTATAATGTATAAACTATTTTTTCTTTCTAATCTTTCTTTTTTAACTTTATTATAGATAGGTTCTTATTATAATAAATTTTTGTAAAGTTGTATGCAGATCAAATAAACTAATAATGGCTCTCTGTAAGTATTCTACTTTATCATCAATCAAATTTAGCTGCTCAATAAAATTCCATTGAATTTTAATTACTTTTCGTAAAAATTCATTAAAATGTAATTTTCAAAGTTTCTTTAAGTATAATATATAGACATTATCAAAAAATGCATTCTACTATAAACTATTTAACAATATTAAAAATGCTAGGTATTTACAAATTCATTTAAGGACTATTTGTATAAAAACTATTTATGTATTAACTAATTATTCAGAGTACATTTCAACACGACGCCGGTTAAACATTAACCGACTCCTTCTACCCGCCAACTCAATTTATATCTTTCATACGATGACTCATACATCTAGAATGTTCGATGACGTGTTGATGAGTCATACATGCAGCTGTTTATAAGTGACTTCAATGAGGCGTGTCGATGAGTCATACTTGCAGGTGTTGATTGATGAGTCATACAGTTGATGACTCATACACCTAGAATGTTTGATGACGTCATATGTGGGTTTACTATTCGTTACAATACCAACATCCATCCTTGAAAACTATAATTTCTTTCTATACTGGATAGGTTATGGTTGCTTCATTTACAGCAAGTACAACTGAATGAGTTAGAGACCTTATATAAGTAAATAAAATAAAAATACTGTAGTTTTAAGAAAAACTGTTGTATTTAAATGTTTCCATAAATTACATAGAATGCTCTCTACACGTGTTTCGGTTTGTTAGACCCTTTCCAAGAGAGAAACATGTGTAGAGAACATTCTACATAATTTATGGAAGGGTTCAAGACAACTCGGCGCGGAAAATTCGGCGCCAAATATTACTATTAATATTAAATATTGCACTTACTACAAATTTATTATCAACAAACAAAAATAACTAATACAAAAAAACTACCACATTAATAAAACCCAGAGCATAAGTTCTTCCTAGAAAATTTTACCAACCGTCTTAATATGATTATCTTATGCATTAGTAAAAGATTAGAGAGTGCGAGTAATTAACATACAGCATAAAGGATTCAAGTAATGACCACCAAGAAAAACTCGACCTAATGTAAATGGAATTTGAAAAAAGCAATTAAGCTATAAAGTAAAATTTAACAGAAATATTAACCTTACTAAGCATTTAAATTAGAAATTACAAATGTCATTTTGGTTTCGTTACATTTTTTCTGGCGCCGAATTAGCTCGCGCAGAATTGGCGCGGCGCCGAATTGTTCGCGCCGAATTGTCGGCGCCGAGTCGTCCCATACCGTTTATGGAAATATTTAAAGACAACAGTTTTTCTTAAAACTATTATATACCAATGTTTTACAAGGAGCTTACCGTGGCTTCAATCTCACTAATTAAAAATACTGCTTTACTATTTGAGCATTACTATTACTAACACTGTATTTGAAATAGTCACTGCATCTAGTTACCTAGGCCAGCTGGTCGACCAGAGTACTGCAAACCGCCGCCATATTGGGGCAAACGAAACACGAAATTGTTTATTATTTGTTCTGTATTGAATTAAATCAAATCCACGTTTACTTTAAAAGGTTTTTCTTATTCTGAAAGTTCAAACTTCTAATATATCGAATACGTAAAACGTGGTTTTAATTTGTCCATGATTAAAAATCACCCTTCTCTGCCCCAATATGGCGGCGGTTTGCGTTACTCTGATCGACCAGCTGGCCTAGGTGACTAGATGCAGTGACTATAATTTGAAACTACAGTTAACGGCCTCTATAACTTGCCACTGGTAACTTTTAGAACTAAAACATTATCAGCTCTCTTGATATTTGCAGAAATGGTTTTAAAACTTAATAATGTAACGCAATTATCACTAGCAAATAAGCTGGTATTTGCCAAAATAAAGACGTTTTATTACTATTATTCAACAGGCGACCAATCTACAAAGGTCATTAGACTTTGCATTATATCATGGTAATTTTTGCAAAGTCTAGGTGATTGTTGTATATATGGCCATCTGTTGACTGACAGACCTGATGTTTGCTATACCTCAACAAACAAATGAAAAATCTGGGTCAACGCGTGATCAACAGCTGTTAAACACATTATGATAAGATAAGAGTGTAAGCAGCATCTTATGTTACCAGGGCTGTTAAAAAAAGTCACCAGAGTTAACATTTAGTCATTATTCAAGCGAAGTGTGACCTAATTATAAATGTATGCAAGATAAACGCCTCGAACGGAGCGCCCACGATTGCAGGTGCAGTATCAAACCCTTTCTACGTTAAGAAAACTTAATTCCAGCATACGTTCGGGCTGTACTCTTTCACATTTCATTTGTCATCGTTGATTACATACACCCTAACAATGGGTTATAATTAAAAACTTCATTACGTTTAAGTGTCATAGGGTAATGGGTAACTTAAAGAAAAGTAATTGGCGAAAAATAGGGAAGATAAAATCAATTTAATAAGGATGAAAATAAATTTTACTTTTATTATTAGATGAAATAGAATAATCTAACGTAGACGTTAATGATAATTATTATTATAGTGTAAATTGAGCTTAAGAGTATTTGTGTATATGTTTACATATTTATAACAGAGACTCATATCGACGGTGTCAGTGCAATACCTCGTAACTACCAAAACCATAATTGTTCAGAAAAAGCAAAAAACGTTTAGACATGCCATTATGAGGTATTGTATTCTGTAATTTTAAGCTTGTTGATTGGTTTATTTGTTGTTTTTATATTATAGGACTGTACGGCCTTATGTAAGGTATATATAACAGTCAAAATCGTATATTGGACAAAAATGTAAGTTTATGAGGTATTGCATTGACACCGTCGATATGTTTGTAGGTATAAAATAACAAATAATCACTGTTTTACGTGGTCTATTGAAAGTAATTTATTTTGTTCTATGTTACATTTACATTACATAATATATAATTCAGCTTTCTCCTAATTCGTTAGTTAGGATGGAATGTTGCTTTCAATGACTGGGCTATAAGCTAGACCAACTACAACACTTCAGTCATACAATTCTTTCTTCAATATTGTCTATTTTGAATTTGATATACAGAAATCAGCCCTACATCTAGGCAATTTTAAATTTATCAACAATGTATATAGCTCTTTTTGTTTTCAATCGAAGTTGAGTAAAATGAATAATTTATTTAATGTTCTTGGGATGTTATAGACATTTATTATCAAAATAAATTCTCTAAATAATTGTACAGTTCTGATGGACTCAATTCTTCGACAATATTTATTTCACCGTTCTTTATTGCTTTGTAGATTTCTTTCCTCTTTGAAATATATACTGCAGAATTAGTTTTATTTTCAACTAATTTTGCATGTATTATTTTTCTTAGCAACAAATCGATATTTTGCAGTTTTGATTGAGGTAACGAACCAGTCTTATTTGTTTCAATCTGTTTCAGTACTGGTTTATTAAAACATCTTTCCAATGTTTTAACAAATGTTTCAAAAAACTCTGCATTGAATTCAAAATTTGAAGGTAAAACCAGTATATTTGCTTCCCAATGTTCTTTTCCAGGCAATTCAAATTTACTTGACATATCTCGTATTATATCTTCAGGAACTCGGTGCTCCTCTTGTCTTTGCCTATTTCTATCTATTGCAGTTTCCAGTAGTATGTCTATATAAATTTGCAAAAATGAAATTTCATATTTCTTAGCTAATTTATAATATTCATATCGCATGCTTCTGTAATACATGTTGTCGTCAATGAAGATAACATGCTTTGCTCTATGATTAACCGTTTGAATAATTTGTTCTGTAGAAGCAAGAACGTGGTTTCGTAATTCCTTAAAGCAGTTTTGATAGTTTTCACTTATAGTTGGTTTTAATAATGCATCAAATTCTATTGTGTGAATTTTGTAATCTTGATTGGAAGATAATCTTTGAGATAATTGTTTAGAAAGAGTAGTTTTTCCTGCTGCTGGTAATCCCATCAGTATCACAAGGCATGCATGGTTCATTATTTTCTGCAATATTATTTAATTAGTGGGATTTCAGACAATCGAGATTTACCTAGTGGGAAATTATTAGCAAATCAACTGGCTTCGACTTTTTTAAAGGAAGATAAAAGATACTGAAGTTGTAATTTGTGTAACAAGGATAAAGAATAAATCAAAGTCGTTGATTTATATAGCTTTAAATAAACGATCAGAGATGTTATGGCTATTACAATTGTAACAGATCTATTACATTAGCAAAGCATCTATTACAATTACATCTAAATCTATTACATTTTTAATAATTCTTATTTTTGTTCTCTTTTTTACTTATTTATTCTTTATTAAAACGTTTCAAAGCAAAAAATATTAGGCGACTAAAATTAATACCATAAAAAAGAGATTCAGCAGATTTCACCAATGCAGGCATCATGATATCTTGATATAATTTACTAATAGGAACCTAGAAATTAAATACTGAATGGCGTTTGTTAAAAAAATATTAAAATCAAGATTTGGATCTTTTAACATTTAAAATTTATTTTTGTTTATTGTTTCCAGCCTTTGTGGAACTCCAAAATCATGAAATAAATAAAGATTTGTAAAAAGTTTCACAGTATTTATTAATTCTGTTCATTATTATTTTTATCTTTTTATCTAGTTACCTATTTTTGTATCTACCTTAGCGACGTGTTTATATTTACCGATATTTACATTACCTTTGATAATGACAGCTTAGCTGTCAAAACAATATTGTTAGGTTATATTTTAATAAATACTGTGAAACTTTTTACCTATCTTCATTTATTTCATTTAAAATTTATGTTGTTTTTTTACATAGCATTCGATTTTTTCTATTATTTTATTATATTGCATTTTAAATAATAATTCTTTTTGTATAAAAAGTTATTAATAACAATAATAACTAAATCTTTTTATTAGATTTTCAATATAATTTATTTTATTTTTCCTTTATTAAATAAAGATTTGTTCTGACATTTTCACCTAATCTTAATATTACAGGAATCTATTACAATTTAAAGCAATCTGTCACATTTTTAATCTTAAAACTAGTACGAAAAGCTGCCGCTCCATAACATTACTGTAAACGATTTTGTCTTGGTATTTTTAGAGGTTATGTGGAATAGAAAATTAAAAATTCACTTTTAAAAGTCAAATTTAACGGTATAATGGCAACGATTACACAAACAAAAACAAAATCGGAAGAAAATAAAGTAAAGAATAAAGAAAAAAACTTACATGAAGCAACAAATTCAAATGATTTAGATACAGTTCTAAATAATGTAAAGAAAGTGGACAATACCTGTTCTTTCAGCAAGTGCAAAACTCGTACAAGTGATTTTGCAATACAATGTAAATATTGCAGCGGGAGGTTTTGCACAACGCATGGTCTTCCCGAGATTCATGGGTGCGGTGAAGCTGTAAGGCGAGATGAAAAAAGAAAATTCATGCATCCTCACCAAAAACTGTCACAAGAAAAACATACGCAAGCGTCCGATAAACTTGCTACGAAATTAAAGCAAATGCAGTTTGAACGAAAGGCAAAACAATGTAAAGGAAAGAAATGAAACTTGTATATTTATAGCTCTTGTATTTATTTTAAATTTGTATAATATAATCACAATAAAATGGTTTTTATTTTCAATAACACTTTGCTTTAAATTGTATTTTCAATTTAGCAAAACCCTACTGACTAACTTCACGTGGGCCATCTCACGTAATGTTATATATCAAAGAAAAAACTAAATTTTGGGTTTTTTATGCATATTGGAGATATGAAATTCTAAGACTGCATTTATTTAGACACCATCAAAATGATATAATTAATAGGCTTTAAATTGGGGCCATATGAATAAAATGTAGCAAATGCTTTTACTTTTATTGATTATTCCTCAAAGGGTGAAAGATGATTTCTTATTAATAAAAATAATGCAGATATATAGTAAAAGCATTTACATTTTATTCATATGACCCATGGTGTTTAAGCACCATCATTTTTCTTTATATCCACAAGGTTCTATGGGTCTTAAGCAGTGGCAGCCCGTGCCAAATGTTTTTGGGTGTGTTACATCTTCCAAAATGTTTGTTATGTTTTGCCTGTTTATTTTGTGTTATTCATGTTTTCTTAATTTTTTCACTTAAATGTGCCAGATCTCTTACTCCCTTTTCAATCTAAGTTTCCTCGCCACGGTCATGAGAGAAAAAACACATATGGGAAACCACATCCAACATTCTTTCAATTAAAAATCCAATTAAAATTTAATTAGCTGCAAAATTACAAATTCTGTTTTTATTATTGCAAAATCGCAATTCACGAGCGATAAACTAGTTTTTGTTAGTATGGATTGTTTTCATTTTTGTTAATGTGAAATCAAATTTTACATGTATTATGAAATCATACCCTAAAAGGTATAGATAATCCAAGATGAACTTTTATGTTAAACATAATTATTTGCAATTGGCTTTCTTATGTCTTTTCTATTATATATTTGTTTTTTAAGGTTTTTATGTGCTTGAGCAAGTCCAACTAAGCCCCTTTGTTTTATCAACTTTTTGGTCTTCGTAAATGAACTGATTTGAGTTTATTTTTTGTTTGTGTTTGTTTATGGTTTCATTTGTTTGTTGTTGAGTTACACAATCTGAAATCTTTCTGTTACATCAGAGTTTTAAGTCACATAGTATAATAGACTTAAAAATAGGGCTGTGCAATTTTTGAAATCAATAATCAATTCAATAAAAAATTAATTTAATTGATTAATCGATTATTTAAAAATATAATCAAAGGTTCGATTAATCACTTTTGTTTTGATAATTTTTGTCTTCTATTATATTATGGTACAAAGCCAGGGCCATAGCTACCACCGGGGCAGCGCCCCGGGGGCTCTCGAAAGCGGAGGCAGTTTTTTTACGAAATTGTCTTAAAAATGTTTTGAACCAAACTTAGCTTGTTTAAACATTAAATAAATCGATTTAAAAATATATTAACTTTTAAAACATTAACAATCTGTATTAAATTAGCTCTAAAATTACATGTTATGTTACATATGTTAAACTACAAAACAAAATTAGCCACAAAGTTGCTGATACTTTTTACTCAACCTAATATATATAAAGCTAGAAATTTTTATGTTTGTCAGTAACATCTTTTACTAAATTTGCAAAAGTCAAACAGAGATATGAAATTTTAAATTCCAATGCTTTTTGTTGTTGGTTGTTATCAACATGAAAACAAAAAAATCCTAATAGCACATGTCATCTAAAGATAATTTTATGTAAGAAATTTCTGCAGAAAATAATTCATGGATTACCCAGAAACTACGTTGCAACATACTCGTACGCAAACATAATTTTTCAACTGTATGTATAATTTCTCAAACCTAATGTATCATAGGTATCAAATCATAATGTATCACAGGTACCGGGTGTCCAAAAAGTGTGGAAACGCTTGAATTTCTCGAGAACGACACATCCGATTACAAAAAGAAAAAACACATGTTCCTTTATTTTTTAAAACCTATTCAGTCATGATATGCAAACATCACCCCCACCCCCTTGGCGGGGTGGGGCGGGAGTAGTTGTGAAAACTTAAATGGGAACACCTATTTTTTACTGCACTTTTGCATTCTCCATAAAAAAACTGTTCTCAAATTGCAAATTTCGCCCCCCACCCCCGACCCCTCTTAGGAATGGAAAGAGGGAAAATTGCACATGTCCGCAGAAAAACGATCTTTTTTTACTTTTTTTCCTCCAAAACTTTTTTTTGAGATTTACAAATTGTCCGCTTAAATTACAACAAGATATGGCTTCTTTAGAGGCCAAATATTATCCTACCCTTACTAGGCAAAGTATTTGAGAAATTATTTCTCAGAAATAACAGTCTCAAAAGACTGCTGAAGTACACCTGCACCTATTTCAGTTCGGGTTTCAAGAAGGCCATTCTACAACTTGGCAAATACATAGAATACTAAACCAGATATCAAAAAGCCTCGAAGAGAAAAAATACTGTACAGCTGTCTTCTTAGATGTAACCCAGGCATTTCATAGGGTCTGGCGTACTAGGATGCTATAGAAATTAAAAAAACTGTTGCCAAAGAACTATTATCTTTTAATAAACTCAAGCTAAACATAGTAATGAAATCTTCCAGCAATATCCTATCGAATCCGGTGTCCCACAGGAAAGTGTTGTTGGCCCCCTTCTATATTTATTATTTATTGCTAACCTACCAGAAGACCAAAGTACTGTTATTGCCACTTTTGTTGACGATACTACGATCCTGTCTACACATGATGATTCTACTGTTGCATCACAAAATCTTCAACGTGATTTAAACTTATTAAATGGATGGCTTGATAAATGGAATATTACAATCAACCCAACTAAATGTGGGGCGGAGAGACCTTTATGTAACATTCGCTCGCACGCCCTTAAACTAGACACTAAACTTTTTAGCACTCAAAGGTTCATCCATTTTCGTTCAAAATCCGCTGAGTTATGAAGGTTTGAAATTTTGGTATTTTTGGTGTGTTTTCAAGTGGTGCGTTTTTTTTTCCTCGAGTGTATTATTATAATCAACTTATCAACAACAACAGTCTCTGAATCTGTATTCAACTTAGAACAGACCAGAGAGCCATTTGTTAATTTCGCTTGAAGTAAGAGTGCAGACAGCAGCTCGTATTAACTTTTTACTTGGCGCCATTTGTTAAAATAATGAAATGGTAGCTTATCAGCTTCAGCATACGCAGTAAAATATGAACACGTGAACAAATTTCTATCATTTCAATTTTCACAAAAAATAAACCAGGGAAAATTATTTATAAAAAAATGATCCGTCAGAGCTCTATTTAAATAAAGTAGTTCATTTTCTTATAACCATAAGTTCCTTTTATCGCATATTTAACAAGATACTAATTGTGTGGATAATGCTACTTACCAATTGGAAGAGATGATTTAAACTCTTAAACAATTTATTTATGAATCTTATTATAGCTACAAGAGTTTCTAATTTAAGCAACCCTTGCATTTATATAGAAGTACGGTCGTAGTAATACTCTTAATTATATCTATTTTGTCGTTGCGTTATTTCTCACTACTGCACTATTGCACCCAATGCTTCAAATGTGGACATCTGACACTTTGGATATCTGATAAAATTCGGACACTGAATAAAAATTGAATATCAGCGATTTATTAATCAGATGTTGGGTAAACTCATTGGATATTGGCTGATATTTCAGATCAGATACTATTTTAAATCATATAACAAGATTGGATTTGGAAAAAAATTAAATATACAGTATGTACACTGTATATTGCAGAATAAAAACACTATTATAGGCATTAAAAAACAACACTTTACTGTATTTTAAGTCTTTCCATAAAGTTAATACAAATGAGTTATAACAGTACATGAGATAGCCTTTATATTGAATGTATAAGAACACGCCAATGAATATAGATGGCGTTGTACAGCAACAAAATTAAACAAAAATAATATCGATATGCGGTAAATGATGTATGCTTTATTAGATTTAATAAAATTCTGTTAGAATGCAGATGAATCTTTGGCACGTCCCAATAGTTGAGTCACATTGAGTAATTGTAGCAGTGCAGGAAGATTTAGTTAGGTATACACATATTTAAACTTTGCCTATAGACCATACAGACAACCAGAGGACTTACATCATTAGTCACATGACTTACTTTGTAAACATGTTAAGATGAAAATGCCAATAATTTCTAACATTTCATTTTCGAAATTAGGTTAGGTTAGGAGTGTTTGTGAAATGGTGTTTATTTTGGCTATGTAGTTACAACTAAATAAAAATGAGATTGATATCTCGCAAAGAAAATAAAATTCTTAATTGAAATTTGTTTACTTTCTTACAAACTTTAATATACATCAGCCATAGAAAACCCAATTATTAACTAACAACTAACCTACCTCTAAATTTGTTTGGTCTCTTCTTATATATTTAAACAACGTAAAACATGATGGTATAATTCCTAAAAGGTATTTCGAGGCTTGTAATAATTATTATAATATTATATACCTACATATTTCAAAATTGAATCCAAATTAACAGGTATTTCTAGAAGCAAAAATTTTGTAAAGGTCAGTAACATATTGTTACATGTATAGAATTCATGAAGGATACTGACTCTTTTCAAACATGTCATATATTGCATCTCGTAATGCGAATCTTTGGTTGTTGTCTAAGTCAGTAATTCTCCTTTTTCTATTTCTAGCAGGATCTTCGGATCACTAAGGTTACCGCTTTTAATAGTTGCAGATACCTTGCAAACGGCACTTTTGCCGATACCCAAAGCTTAGCTACCCTTTACAAATACTACTTTTTAGAAATAGATCATAAAAAGAATTGTATATTTAAAAATATTCTATTTTAAGACTCACTTCTCATACTGAAGTTAAACGTAATAAAGATCCAGAATTATCATCCTCTTTCCGAAAATAATTAAAGGCTATCAAGTTTTTCGATTGCAATCTAAATGGTTTTGGCATGGTAAAAGAACAAGGTAAAAAATATTATATTGTATATAAATAAAATATTAGCTGTCTAATAAGCTCGCTGACATTTCAACTTACCAAGATGACAAAATATTTGCGTTGATACAACAATGGACAATTGTTTTCGTTTGGAAGATGTAAATAAACATAGTAATCGTAATACCAACAAAATATACATTTCTTAGGTGTGAAAGTATTGGAAAAGTTGCGAATTTACGTTGGTAACAGATTATGATGTAAGTCTTCTGCTTAATCGAATGATCTATATTTAATCTTATTGTTTTAGTGAAATTTAATATCTTGCATCTGTCGATAACTTTGACTCATGACAATTAAAAGTAAATGTTCACTTACCGAGATCTTACATATCAGACGCATCGAATTTATTTTAGGGTCCGTGTTCACTATTGTAGAATAGAATAGAAATGGTGTAATTATTAGTTATTTATTAATCGATAAAGAAGGAAATGAAAATGGTTTTGGTTGCATAATATATGCACGAAAACATTGGCATATTTTTTGAGTTATTACCTCTTCGTAATTTTAAACAAATGAAATTAATCATTAAATAAATAAAGATTAATAAACAGTTTTACAATATTTATTAAATTATAACCTGACTGATTATTTCAACAGATAAGTTGTCATTATCAAAGGTAATACAAGGGATGCTCTGTTAATAGTTAGTAGCAGGCCATGGAAGCTCAATTGGCTAGAAACAATTGCAACAATTGAATGTCGCATTAGTTGATGTGCGTTACCCACAATTGTCAAACGTTCCGATTTCCTTGTGAAACGTAGTTAATTTTGTAAGATAAGTAGTTGTACATTTTTAATTCAGTTAAGATGAGCATTCCGCGAACTGCCTTTAGATCTATGATTTTCTACGACTGTAAAAGACAGTTAGGATACCAGCAAAGCCATGAAAATTTGATAGCAGCTTTTGGCGATGCTGCCCCTTGATTATCCGCTGTTAGTCATTGGTCCCGCGAATTTCGACAAGGGCGAGAGCTGCTAGAAGACGAAGCAAGACCTGGAAGACCTGCGGAAGCTGCCTGTTCAGAAAATGTTGGTCGTGTGGCAAGCTTGATTCAGTCCAATCGCAAATATTACTTATAGGGAGATTCAGGAGGAAGTGAAGATTGGATCCTCGGCGTTGAATACCATTTTGCATAAACATCTTGGGGTAAGAAAGCTAGCAAGCCGTTGGATATCGCATTTGCTCTCAGAAAGTCTTTAGTGTTTGGGTATTCGTAGATGAAGACTTGCCCACAAAAGTAATTCGTGGCAGAAGCGTCAATAATTGCTGTTTTTTCCGCCGAAGTGGTCCTGTTGCTGTTATTTCACTTGAAGATCGCAGAACTGTTAATTCTGAATAGTACTGCGAAGTGGCTTTACCACAGATATTTGCAAAATTACAGACAGGTCACCAAAGGACCAGTTTGCATAACATCTTAGTCCATCATGACAACGCATCCTCCCACACTGCTGCCAGAACATTGGATTTTTTGAAAGATACGGAAGTTCAATTGGTAACTCATCCTCCGTATAGCCCAGATCTGGCACCATGCGACTTTTTTTTGTTTCCAACTGTTAAAAAAATGATGCGAGGTAAAAGATTTTCCAGCGCGGATGCAGCAGTTACAAAATTTCAAAGAATTTTTGAAGACCTTTCAGAAAATGAATTTTCCGAATGTTTTAAAAAGTGGTTTCAAAGAATGCACAAGTGTATTAGTCTGAATGGAGATTATTTTGAAAAACAATAAAGATTTTTTGTTAAAAAATGCAACGGTCTTTTTATAACTAAAAATTTTCAGTGCAACCCACGTATGAATTTAAACAAATATGTCGCTAAGGTAAATACAAAAAATAGATAAAAATTAAATATCTTAACACTTCCCCTAACGGAGAATTACTGAGCTCAATGTGTTCATTTATTAACGGTACCCTGAATTTATGTTTGTATATTTCGAAAGCTTCTAAAATGTCTAATTTGTGTTTGTTATTACAAAAATGTAGGAATTTGATATTATTTTGGGGAGCCATTGTGTGATTCCGTTCTAAAAGATGTTAGATTTTCCAGGATGTTTATTAAATTAATCATTGCTCAAATTTGATAATAACATTACCTGCATGCACCTTCGGAAAAGTTGCCTTCTTGATGAATGCTTGCCTTAAACCTTCTATTACACTGCTACAAAAATCTACACACATAGGTTGCTCAGAATCATAACCAGAATAGTGGGTCATGTGAATAAAATGTAGTAAAAGCTGATACTATACATCATTAATTAAAAATCATATCTGTTATCTTTTATTAATAGTAGTAAAAGCATTTGCTACATTTTATCCATAAGGGCCATTGAACTAACGTATGTCCCAAAAGTTTTCGGAAAAAAATCAAATAAATTTTTTTTAACGAAATATATTTTTCAAATTTTAACCGTAATAATATCTTGTTCCTACAACTACTGTTAATCTCTATGCATATTTATAGAACTGATAACGGCCCTCGTTCTTCTATGACACGTAATTTGGTTACCACATGTCTCATGAGTGTTTGGACGGTATTAACATCGACTTCACGCATTTTCTGAAAGATCCTGCGTCTTAGTTGTTGTTCATTTCGTGCTTCCCAGCCACCATCGTAGACTTTTCTGCTCAACAACGACCAAAATTCTTCAATTGGTCGGGCTTGAGGGACATTTGGAGGGTTGTCTGCTTTGGGAACAAAACTGATTCCGTGTGTGTCCAACCAATCCCTTGTCCTTCGAGCGTAATGGCATGAAGCTAGATCGGGCCAGAAGATAATTTCATCGTCAGAATGTTGCCTGTTTATGAAATTTTGCAATTTAGTAAGGCAGTGTCGAATATATGTATCTGCGTTGATTGCTTCACCGCGAACATGTCCGACATAAGGCTCGGAAACACCAGCCTCTGATATGGCACGCCACACCAAGATTTTGTCTTCAAATTTCACCGTTCCTTTGAATTTAACATTATCAGGGGTTTGTTGCACATCATCGGTGTAGAAACCATCATTGCCTCTAATTTCAGAATTGGTCAACGTAAAATATTTCTCATCATCCATGATGAGAACTCTACCGGGAAAATGAACCCGTCTCAGAGCGCGACAACATCTGGGAATTTTTTCCAACTGAGCAGCGGTATATTTTGGAGCCTTTTTCCGTTTTCGGAAATAAAGACCATTTTCGGCGATAATTCTACCAACAGTTGAGCGTCCAACACCAAATCTTCGAGCTAATCTTCGTACTGAAGTTCCCACTCTATTTTTGGCTCTTTCCAGCAATCTTTGTTCTGTAGCCCGGCTTAAAATTCGTGGACGTCCACTTTTTGGTAAGTTTACACATGGTAAACCTTCCTTACACACCCTTATTGTTTGATAAATGGTTGAAATGGAGATATTCTGGTTTCGATAAATTCGTACAATATCCCGTTTCGGTACTTGTCCAACCAGCTGATATATACCTTTACGAATCTGGAGCTTGTATGACATGATTATCGTTTTGTTAAAAAAAAATTGACACGTCAACTGAAACGTCAATTAATTTGCTACATTTTGTTTACAACGACGACTCGATTCGGTCACGTTTACTATGAATAAAGTTTTAGCGAAAATTTTCCGAAAACTTTTGGGACATACGTTATAATGTTGTTAATGAGTTGATAGAAAGTGAATTTATGTTTTTACATTGAGTATATTTTTTAGAGTTTCACATTCGTTTCAGTCTATAAAAATATATTAGTCTTTCTTAATTAAATGCAAGTACATAATATAAAAATATTTTCTTATCCTATCACAACACTAAGTTAATAAATTGACAGTCACCAGTATTACACATGTTACAGACCATACAAGTACAATAACTACCCATATAATTCCTTTAAACGGACTGGCATATTTATTACCTGCGACACTACCAATGTTACGTGAACAATATCGCCTTGCCGATAAAACCAAGAAAGCCGGAATAACATATTGTATCGCAGCACCACCAAAGGATCCTGTAATTTCAACTAAGGAAGCAACATTATGTGTGAGAAGTGCAATAATAATAGGTGGAATTACCGCCAGTGTAGGGAATGTTAGACGTCTCAATACAAAGTTGTATCTGTCAATCATATTTACATCTAGAAATAAAGCTTTCAAGTTATTTTGTAAGGTAATTGCTATGATTGGGAAGCTCGTAGATAATGTAAATACTGGAAAAAGTCCTAGAAAATACTCGATTATTTCCATAAAGATTCCAGTTATATTTAAACTGCTCGGTACAAAATTTAATGTATATAAATCTGAGAGATTTGCAAAAGCAAAACTACCCGTTATAGCAAGTAAAACATAAAATATACAAATTAAAATATAATCTAAAGCTAATTGACGAACAACATATTGTTTGTTTGCGAATGGTGCTATCAGGCCTGGCAAAGAATGATGACTCATGAAACTGTAAACACTAGCACCAATAAGTGCTGGCATGCCTGAGAACTTTACAACTGCTGGTTTACCTTGAGGTCCATTTTTAAATATTTCGATAATAGCTATCGTAATCATAATTGAAAATGCACACCATCGCATTGATGATGTGAACATTTGTAAATATTTGGTTTTTTGGACATTAAAGTAACTAAAAGGAACTACTAGAGCAGCAAATAAAATTACATAAATTCTATATACAGTCATTTTATCCATCTCAGACGATTCCCAACATCTATCATGAAAATCATCTATGCTGATATTATTATTAGTTGAATTGCAAGTTAAATCAGATAATGTCTTTGAGATTGCAGCTGCATAGATTGATAAGTCACCATATAAATATATACAAAGAGCAATAAAAAATAGTGTTCGCCCTACTTTACTAAAATATAAAGTTGCCATTTCTCCTAATTCTATTCTTTGATTGAGCGTATAGTAGCGTCTATGAGATCTATGAATCATGGCAGTTTCTTCATTAATATTGTCTTCACCAGAATCGGAGTCTTCAAAAGCTTCGCTTTCCTACAAGTAAACACATTTTTAAGATGTAATTTATTTCGATATTTAAACTACTTACTCCATCTATTCTATGCGATTGGATTCTTGTCCACTGTACTGTAGCATTAGCACAAGCTATACTTTCTATTATAAATGTTACAGTGACGAATCCAAAGAAAGCTAATGTTATTACTAAAACTAAGCTTAACAACCATCCTGCATCCGCAAAAACTGCTGGCAGTGTTAAAGCACCTGTACCGACTATAAGATTGAACACATAAACCAAGCCAACCTACAAACCATATTTAATCGTCATAATAGCAAATTCTAGATATTTCAATCTTATACTAACCCATGGTGAGTACAGTTCTTGTTGTTGACCAGAAACTATTGTTGTCGTAGTTGGCATCGTGGCTAGGTAAGCTATTTTATTTTGTGTTAAGTATTACATGTTTGTTGTTAAAAATTTTAAAAAGTGGGTGGCAGTAATCAAAAAGATAAAGAAAGCATGGGGTTCAGTTACACTTTTATTATCTTTTTATGACTTTCTTATCAGTGTTTATTAGTAATTATAAACGTCAAAAGTATGTCAAATTAAAATGTCAATGTCAAATTGTTTTCTGGCAACTTATCCAGTTTCGCCAACGTTGTACCTAATAATGTGGTTTAAGTGTATCTTTGTAATGAAGGGACCTATTTCTCCCATACAGTGTTGTACCTCTATCAAGCTGGCGGGTACATTGTGGCGGAATTAAAAAAAAAGTATTTCATAATTTTTGACTATTTTATTGCTAATTTATTACCATAATTTTAATTTTTTTACTTTAAGCGTAAACAAAAAAACATGTTTCCGCCAGCTTGAGTTCAAGCTAGCGGAAACATATTGGAAATTTAGTAAAAAATCAAGTTTAAATATATGCATTGTTCGCCAGGAATTAATTACTATTTAATTACTACCAAGCATTCACATAAATATTTAAAAAAAACTATTATTAATCTTATATATTTTTTTAAGTACGGTTCCGCTAGCTTGAATCGTAACGTGGCAGAATCACCAGTCGAAAGTGCGTAAAAAGCTGCTAAAACTTGTTATGATTTAATAACTACGCGATAATAATTAATTACTAATCAGTAATTCAGCCATATTTATGTATAAAATATATTTATAAGCTCATTCTATTTTTCAAACATAATTCCGCTGGCTTGGATCTTAACCCAGCAGAACTGCACATTGGATATTAAGTAAAGCGTTAGACTTTACTACGAATTCATAACGTCTACCTTCTAATTAATTACTAATCAATAAAGCAGTCAATCTTATATACTTAACATATTGTTTATAACTGATACAATTATTTAATATAATTCCGCTAGCGCTTGGACAATTTCGCAGCAGAACTGTTTGCAGTCAGCTGGATATATGTACTAGCTTAAAATTCTTTGCTATTTATTTGCTAATTAATTTCTTCGATATACATTTTTCTATTTAATTTCACAATAAAAACTAGAGCAAACATCCTTACAATTTCGACATCTACACTCGCATTACGCAAATGAGCAAAATCGTTGTTGAATATTTAATTACTCCTGCAGAACCAAATGTTTTGTGATTTACTAAGTAGATTCGACTCGAAACTACTCTTATGTATAGATTTCTATTTAATGGTCACGTCAAAACTAGAGTAAATAGCCTTACAATGTCGACATATATGTATACTCGTACCACGCAACTGAATAAGATCGTGGTGTAATATTTAATTACTCCAGCAGAATCAAATATTTTGCGATTTACTAAGTAGATTCGACTCGAAACTACACTTATGTATAGATTTCTAATTAATTACGACGCCAAAACTAGAGTAAACACCTTTATAATGTCGACAAATATACTTGTTCCACGCGACTGAGAAAAAGGATGGTGGAATATTTAATTACTCCAGCAGAATCAAATGTTTTGTGATTTACTAAGTAGATTCGACTCGAAACTACTCTTTATGTATAGATTTCTAATTAATTACGACGCCGAAACTAGAGTAAACACCTTTATAATGTCGACAAATATACTTTTTCCACGCTACTGAGCAAAATCGTATTAGAATATTTAATTACTCCAGCAGAACGAAATGTTTTGTGATTTACTAAGTAGATTCGACACGAAACTACTCTTATGTATAGATTTCTATTTAATTGCCACGTCAAAACTAGAGTAAACAGCCTTACAATGTCGACATATATGTATACTCGTACCACGCAACTGAACAAGATCGTGGTGTAATATTTAATTACTCCAGCAGAATCAAATATTTTGTGATTTACTAAGTAGATTCTACTCGAAACTAATCGTACGTATAAATTTCTAATTAATTACTACGTCAAAACTCCAGTAAACACCTTTATAATGTCGATATATACACTCCTGTACTACCTGACTGAACAAAATCGTTGTGGAATATTTAATTACTCCAACATATGTCGACATTGCAAGGCAATTTACTACAGTTTTGACGTGGAAATTAAATAGAAATCTATACATAGGAGTAGGTTCACGTCGAATCTACTAAGTAAATCACAAAACATTTGGTTCTGCTGGAGTAATTAAATATTCCACAACGATTTTGCTCAGTCGCGTGGTACGAGTGTATATATCGACGTTATAAAGGTGTTTACTCTAGTTTTGACGTAGTAATTAATTAGAAATCTATACATAAGAGTAGTTTCGCGTCGAATCTACTTAGTAAATCATAAAACATTTGGTTCTGCTAGAGTAATTAAATATTCCACCAGGATTTTGCTCAGTCGCGTGCACGAGTAACTATGTCGACATTGCAAGACTGTTTACTGTAGTCTTGACGTGGCAATTAAATAGAAATCTATGCATAAGAGTAGTTTCGAGTCGAATCTACTTAGTAAATCATAAAACATTTGATTCTGCTGGAGTAATTAAATATTCCACCATCCTTTTTCTCAGTCGCGTGCACGAGTATCTATGTCGACATTGCAAGGCTGTTTACTGTAGTTTTGACGTGGCAATTAAATAGAAATCTATACATAAGAGTAGTTTCGAGTCGAATCTACTTAGTAAATCATAAAACATTTGATTCTGCTGGAGTAATTAAATATTCCACCATGCTTTTGCTCAGTCGAGTGCACGAGTATCTATGTCGACATTGCAAGGCTGTTTTCTGTAGTTTTGACGTGACAATTAAATAGAAATCTATACATAAGAGTAGTTTCGAGTTGAATCCACTTAGTAAATCACAAAACATTTGATTCTGCTGGAGTAATTAAATATTACACCAGGATTTTGCTCATTTGCGTAATGCGAGTGTATATGTCGACATTGTAAGGATGTTTGCTCTAGTTTTTATTGTGAAATTAAATAGAAAAATGTATATCGTAGAAATTAATTAGCAAATAAATAGCAAAGAATTTTAAGCTAGTACATATATCCAGCTGACTGCAAACAGTTCTGCTGCGAAATTGTCCAAGCGCTAGCGGAATTATATTAAATAATTGTATCAGTTATAAACAATATGTTAAGTATATAAGATTGACTGCTTTATTGATTAGTAATTAATTAGAAGGTAGACGTTATGAATTCGTAGTAAAGTCTAACGCTTTACTTAATATCCAATGTGCAGTTCTGCTGGGTTAAGATCCAAGCCAGCGGAATTATGTTTGAAAAATAGAATGAGCTTATAAATATATTTTATACATAAATATGGCTGAATTACTGATTAGTAATTAATTATTATCGCGTAGTTATTAAATCATAACAAGTTTTAGCAGCTTTTTACGCACTTTCGACTGGTGATTCTGCCACGTTACGATTCAAGCTAGCGGAACCGTACTTAAAAAAATATATAAGATTAATAATAGTTTTTTTTAAATATTTATGTGAATGCTTGCTAGTAATTAAATAGTAATTAATTCCTGGCGAACAATGCATATATTTAAACTTGATTTTTTACTAAATTTTCAATATATTTCCGCTAGCTTGAACTCAAGCTGGCGGAAACATGTTTTTTCGTTTACGCTTAAAGTAAAAAAATTAAAATTATGGTAATAAATTAGCAATAAAATAGTCAAAAATTATGAAATACTTTTTTTTAATTTCGCTAATATGTACCCGCCAGCTTGATAGAGGTCAGTGTTGTAATGTATCTAGATACAAGTATCTAGATGCAGTATCTAGATACTTTTATGGTACCTAGATACATATCTAGATACTTTTAAAATTTTGTAACTGTATTTGGATCTAGGTACATTTGCCACGGGCGGATCCAGAGAATTATTCTGGGGGGGGGGGAAATTTTTGGAAAAATAATTGTTTTAAATAAATAATAACTAAACAAACATTGTTTGTTTTTATCCTATGTATATTTATTTATAAATGTTATATATTACACAATATTTCATAAACATTAACTACTTTTACATTCAAAATTTATTTAATAATTACTATAATACTAAAATATATAACATTAAAAATTTGGGGGGGATTCCTCTCATATTCCCCCCCGTAGATCCGCGCCTGCATTTGCTGTAGTATCTGTGTATCTGTATTGTGCAGATACTATTTTCATATTTTTATAATTTTATAATACCAAAGCTATCATAAATGTTGTGTGGAATTTTAACTTTTAAATAATTTGATAATAATAATAATAATAGCTACTACCCATTATCTAGCGAACCAGGCGCCAGAAGCTATAAAGTTTGTGCGGGAGGGAGGGGCGATTATTACTATTATAAGAACAAATTCCACATTTGTGTTACAGCCAAGAGAAACTACAGAAAACCTGAACCATATCTGCCAGTACCGGCAGTTGAACCCCGTCCGCTTGGGTGAAAGACGTGCACGCAGGTCCCTACACTACCAAGGCTTTAAACCGACAACATAATAAAACAATTTTTTTATTATGTAGTTTCTTTAAAATCTACTAGAAGATAGTCATCTCGTTAAACAATTAGAGTCACTACATCTAATCAGCCATGCCAAGTTGACGTATCAGTGTACCGCAAGCGACACTATATGTCAAAGGAAGTGTAAATCTAATAATTCCTAAATTAAAATCGCATCTTGCGTATTTGACATATTACAATTTGGGGTTGTCACAATGAAAACTATGTAGAAAAGTCTTTTAAACTAAACGTGGATATACTTAAATTCAATGGGGATAATAATAATTAACCATTTCGGGCTTTTCTCGCCCCAAAATGGCGTCGTTTGAGGTACTCTGATCAGTCAGTATGTCCTGGCTAACTAGATGTAGTGACTATAAACAATGGATATTATTACAGAATGATGATATTACCGATTGTGAAGTGAGGAAGACGCATTCTTCCAATGCGTTGCTAACTCTGTACCATAATTTACAGCTTGTACCAACTTGGTACATTGGTAGATAGGAGGTTAGTTGGTGGTAGGATGGTAGATAAAAATTCTCTATTACATGTTGTGATTATTTAATATTTACGTAACAATTCTGAAATGTATAATTTACTGGAATTGGAGATAAGTATCACGACAAGCCATAAGTGAGTCCTTTAAGTCTGCGAGTACAGTAAAGGCACTATACCGGATTGTTACACACTCCAGATTTTTTCTGTCAACAGTCACTTTGAGAACTTTCAAAGTTCTAAAGAACTATCCTCATGAAGTGCTTTTGAAAATATGTTAAAGAGTAAGTATAATCTATTCGGTTACATGAACGGTAACTAAAAGCAACCAGATTTAGCGACTTTTGTGGTGTAATAGTACTAGGAACTTGGAAAATTGTTGTAGTGTGAATCGTACCAACACCTACTTTGAAATTAGGTTATCAGAAATTATATCTAGGCTATGATGGTTTCTGTTAAAGTGATGAAACATTTTATAGGTTTTCAAACACTGAAAACTATTGGAGTTTATTCAAGTTATTAATATTCTGCACATCACCAAGACTGAAGATAAAAGATCTACACAAATATCATTCATTTATTTTATATTTTTATTAAAATATTAATGCATATTATATGTGAAAAGAACACCATATAATTCTAAAAAGTGAAAAGGTTTGAATGCATACTGTACTTATCTTTAGATACTGGTTTCTGCTTAATAATTATTCATTTTTAATATGTATAAAATTTAATAAATATTGCTGTCCTAGACTAGTCCTGGAAGTGATGCTTAGTTAGTAAGCTCTCACACTGAGGCAATGCGCAACTAGCATCTAGAAACTGACAATAAGGAACAGACAATATTATTTTGACCACCTCTCACACTGCAGCAACTGATTCCTTTTAGTTTGTGTAGCAATCTCAAACAATCATGTCATCCTTTACCAACTCTGGATATGCGATTTTAATTTGGTGGCATTTAAGGAACATAAATTTAATAACAATGAAGAAATTAGCGAAACTTCGAATTTATTAACAGATTATTTAAAAAAACTATAAATTAACTTATATTAACTTATATCTGAACTTATTAAGTGCTAGATGAAGAATAATTCAATTGCGCCGCCTTGCAAGCAAAAATTTTTAACAACTTCCAATAACAATAATAATTCTTTTTCTTTTTATGCTAAATATACATATGCATATTTCTTATTTCGACCGTCTTTAATTACATCCCTTGACTTATATTTCGGCCACAATCATAAAACTAATATTTATAATATTAGCATAAATAACTGTTTGTTATACACATATGTCTTTATGTTTCTAACAAATACTGAATTGTCATGTCTGTTGTATAAAAATTCCACTCTCTATTTATAAAAGTAATGCAAGTATTGCTGTATATTGACACGATAAAATCGGCTTTCGACATGCAGGGCATATCGCCGGCAACAAATATTAACATAACCGGCAACGTTTTTGTAGAAGCAATAACAAGTTGCTCCGATGTGAGACTTCTGATTAAATTCAATGTAAACAACCCGATGGCGATAATATTGCGCGTTTCCAATTGCTAGTTGTTGATTGCTTATTACTTCAGTGTGAGAGCCCCCTTAAATTACTATTTTCGGTACGAAAAATTGACTAAGAACTTCTTATTTTCGGGGCGATTACAGTAAAACAAGTATCTACAAATGTATCTAGATCTAAATATATTATGTTAGGATTTGTATTTGGATCTAGATACTTCTCAGCATCTGTATCTAATATCTATCTAATAATGTATCTGTTACAACACTGCTCCCATATAAGAAATAAGAATATGCCTAAACACTTACAAGAAACTGGTTGGGTCAAAGCAAAACAACATTTATTATGCATTTATATGTATCTATTTCGTTTTTAATGTGTATAAAATACTAATAAATAATTTTTGACGTTTGATTTGCATTTGTTTTTCAAATTGTCAAGCAACACCATGCTAGCGTTCCTAAATATGAACTGAGCTGTGTGTTATTTAGAGTTAAGTCACGCTCGTCAAATTTCCTAGTGACATTTCATATTTTGAAGATATTTATCAGAAGGTTGGCAATCATGAAAATTTGTTTAATAAATTAAACTGTCAGTATGACATTTATATAAATCTGAAATTTGGTACAATTAATACTTTATTAAAAACTGTCGTAAAATTGATGTCTATGCTATAGTAGTTTTAAAAATTCTCTACAAACAATAAATAAATAATAATGTGCACATTAAAAAATTTTACATGCATAAAAATAAACATGTCAGCATAACCTAAAATTTATACCTGACAGCTGCTGAATGTTGTCACTAAAGTAAAAAGAGAGAAAAAAAGTATCTCTGTTTCAGACAGCTTAGTTTTGGCCTAGAAAGAGATAGATTTTGACATCCGTGACCTAACTCTAAAATAACACAATTGAAGTTTTCATTTAGGAACTCTACACCATGCTTATGCCGACTTCGAAAAAATTACGAAACGTTTAAAATGTCTAGTTTTAAATGCTTAAAAACATAACAAATCAAAAGACCCTAACAGTTAATCTTCCCGCGGTGAATTGAATATAAAACCTTTCATGCAATGTAATGATCTGTAAAATACTGCTACCTTATTTTTTACTGACGATTGTAGCCAAACAACGCATACTAAAGTCTAAACATAGTGGTAGATATATCTAAAAACCGGCATCTGTTTAGATTTTACTATAATAGACGTACTTGTATGCTCTGCCGAGTGCCGAAAGTTTCGAAACTGCAAACGCAAGACCCTCTCTAAGTAGCAATATTACATGAAAATTACATCGCATGATACAAATCACATCCTCAGAATTTCAAGAAAAAAAGGCACGTAAAAAAGATGTGATATAATAATTTTTCGTGTTCCATACAGATGAAATGTTCGTTTCTTTTACATTTTTTTACATGCCAAAATGACGCACTACAAATATGACCAGAAAAGGATGTATTTATTACATGCCACTTATTACGTAAATTTTTTCGTTTTGAAATGTAAAAGCAGTGCACAGCAAAAATGCACCATACATCTGCCTTTTCAAATAATGTGCAAATGATATTAGTTCGAATTAGTTTATTTAACAAAAACGTATTTACAACACTAAAATATTAATTTAAAGAATACTGTAGTAACAAGTATGTAGTCGAAAAGAGAACGTATTCTTTATTTTCACTTGGTACAGATCAAGAACAACTTACACAAAGAACATTATCAGAAACGTATTAGGCAGCTTTCGCACTAGCGCGATTAATTTCATCAAACTGATTGTATCTAGATGAGTAACAAACGGGTTTCATGAAACTGACGCATTACCTTTATAACATCCGTTCACATCAGTGCAACGTGACCTAAAAACGCGTCATTATAAGAAACGCGAATTGCATGCAACTGACCTTTCCGGTTGTACGGTTGCACGTCGCATGGTTTCGTACAGGCAAGGAGAGTTTTGTGCCTATATTAAAGAGTTTGCCTGCATGTATATGTACTTAAGAATTATTAGTACAGTAAGGTAAAGACTTGGATAACGAAGTTTGCTCTAGTCTGGAAGATAAATTAAAGAGTTTTTAACGAGAATTAAATAAAGTAAAGAGAGGAGTAGCTTCCTCAGATGTTTCCAACATTCCAACAGAAGAAGATTCAAGCATATTCTAGTAGAAACAATTAGCCAGTACAAACAAGAAGCCATACTTCTCTTAAACTTTGGTTGGAAGATGTTACATTACTTATTGTTGAAGCTGAAATTGTGAATAAAACATTATATACATGTAGGAGCAGAAGAAATATAAAGTGGGACATCAAACCTTATGGGACATCGTAGAAAACAAAGAAAAGTCACGAGATTTTTCGAAAGCTGAAAGCTTTAATAAGTTTGTTTCAAGTCGCAAATCCTTAAAAGGTTGAAATATAATATAAATACAAAGATTAGTTAAAGTTTCACAAGTTTTATTAATATCTTAACCTGACAATATTGTTTCGACACTTTATATCATTATCAAAGGTAGATAAGATTGATAAACAAACACGTTGCTAAGGATAAATACATACAGAAAATAGGCTGGAAAAAATACTGGAGACAGTAAACCTTAAAAGGTTCTATGCTTCAGGCCTTAGATGATGCAATGCTAAAATGGTTTTTACAAACCATTTTTTTATTATTGACATCAACATTCAGCTTTGATGAATCGTCAGATATTTGAAGATTGGGGTTTTCCTTCATTCCTCAAGTTCCATTCTTTCTCGTGGAAAGCAACCAGCCTTTTAAAGCTTTTATTGCAAATAAGACAATGTTAAGATCAGAAGTTGGAACATCTTTGTTCTATTTCTTCCCCTTGACAGTTATTTATTAACCACCGTAGATAAATAAATAAAATGCTGATTCAGTAATTATAATAAAATAATGTTTGTATATACAACAGTATTGTTACCAAGGTAATGTTGACAACAGCCACCTTATAATATTATATTTTAAAAAAATTGACAGTTTTACTTCGTTGTCCAGGGACCGAAAGTTTTTCATACCTAGCAACCACCTCGCATGTTTTACTTTCGCTTTCGGTTGCCTTGTCAAGACATAAAGTTACACTTTCGTAAAGGAGAGAATGAAAAAGTACTTTTCCTACGACCCCATAGGAAACCTAACAATATCGCACAGTAAGGTAGGCTTGAAAGTTGGCAATATCAATCATTCTCTAAAAACAATTGATAAATGACGTTTGCGTGCGATATGAATAGTTTCCGCACACAAATGTTATTAGTTTCTGCACACTAATGTCACTACACATCGCAAAATTTAAATTATTCCATATTTTATTAAACATTTATCTTTTCAATGAAATTTTTTTTTTACTAAATATTAACTAATAATAAATCATTAGAACCGGAAAAATAAGGGCAGCAGGCAACTAAGGACTGCAAATGATTTTGTGTTAGTGATATACAAGTTTTTCGCCTACCTCCCGGATTCTTTAAAAATGAACACCAAAAGTTAAACAGTAACGTAAAATATTAATATATTAAAATAAGAATATGTTAGAATGACTTGAAATAATAAATGGAAACGAAAATAACACCAGATATTTTCTATTATTTATTATTAAATTAATATAAAGATAAATAATCATAGCATATAGGTGGAATGCAGGCGAGTGCTGCTTGAGTAGACGTAGGGAGCTGGCTATGTCAATTGTCAAGAAGGCGTCACGTGAAACCCAACATGCGTGTGGTCGAGTTCAGATTATTTAAAAGAGGTGTATTAGGTTCGTATGTCATGTATGCGTCTGCTGCTGTTGACATAACCCGGTAAATGTAAACAGTAATAAATATAAAATAAATTCTATATCACGTATTTATTAACAAACCATTACTATAAATGTTATAAATGAAAGAAATTTAAAAATTACTTAAAAAATTGTTACTCTATAATAATTTCACTTTGTTGTAATTTAAGTTAAAAATCGAGATAAATCATGAAGAAAATTATCGTTTTTTTCGGGTCGTAGGAAAAATAGTATACATAATTCTCTAGAAAGTGTCTTTCGCACCCACGTGTGATATATGTCACTTTCCATGCTCGTTATGTAATACAGAATACACTATTTCCGAAGTGTACGGACGAGAATACGTCCGGAGGCCGCCAACAAAAAAAATTGGCATAATTATCGGAAATTCTTACCGATTCGTTGTTTGAGTTTTGACTTTTAACTGTTAACAAGCTGTCCTGCGTGAGTGACTACTTTCGGACGAAGCAAGCGGAGCGACCGGCGCGAATTATCAAAATTAAGCAAACAATGCAGGTGTCCTACGTGAGGTCGCGCCCCCCGTAACTTCGCTAGATGCGGATTTCAGACGGTTGACGCGATCAAATTATTTTGATATTTCTCCCTTTCTGCCTAACCGCGTTAGCCGCATCTGAATCACCGGCAGAGCAGGTAGTGTTTTGTTAGATTGAATTTAATTTTAAACGGGAAAAGTAATAATAAAATTATTAATTTTGAAATAATTGTGAAATAAATTTGAACAATTTGTTAATATCTTATATAAATGGTAAAGTTTTTCAAAGAACCCCGTACAATTCTTATGGAAAATGGCTTTCACCAGATTGCTCTGAAACTTTACTGAAAAATAGTTTTCGGTGTGTAGATTAAAAGTGTCACTGGGCACAAAGTCCAAAAAAATTATAGTTTTCGAATTACAGCCCGTTTGAAATAGGAAAATTTTGCACCAGGTAGAATCCTTATGGGAAATGGTTCTCGGGTAAAATTCTTGAAACTTATTAGTCCCTAATGTGTAGATCAAAAATGCCAATGAGCAGAAAGTCCAAAAGATTGCGTCTGTTCCACCAGCCCATTTTTACCAGACTAGGGTATCATAGTTCTGTTTTTCTTTTCCGCTCGATTCGCTGTTACAAAAATGTACTACATAGGACACTCAATTCGCTTCGTCCGCACCGTCATTCGCTCGCTTCGCCAGTGTCGTCCGCTTCGCCACATTGGTTGCTCACGCAGGACAGCGTGTAAAAGTCTTAGCGCGAGCGTATTTTTTGTTTCGAGTTGTTTCGAATATACTTAAATGTTTTTTAAACCGACCGTAAATTATAATACTTAAATATATTTCAAATTTATTTTTTAATTTACTTTTTCAAACCGTTTTCGAGAAATTAATTGACAGTTCCTGCATTACGGTGGCTGGCAGGGATGAATGCCTCTGGTAGCTCTTAAGTAATAATAATGAATAATATGATAATCTGCCATAGATTGAAATTACTTGAAGTCGACAATTCTGCTCTATTATAAACTATTTTTTAAATTTGATTTATGAATTCGGTCACCGAGATACATAACTAGTGAGATTCCGTAGGTTTTTGTAAGATCTGGCAACACTGACCAGGATAACCATCTTAAAATTCAATAAAAGGTGAAACCTTTCATAACCTTAAAGAAGGAGTTGTCATTATCATAAATAATACAAAATACAAGTTTTGATTAAAAACTCTCTCTTTAGTAAGTAATAAATCCACCATGGCTGATCCAGAATTAGAAGAACTAAGAAAACAACGACTAGCTCAAATGCAATCACAATATCAGGTCAGTTTTTGCATAATTAATTTCAATTGATGCATCATTACTCTTATTAATTCCTTTTAAGGGAGGCGATGCTCAATCTCAAAAGAAAGCAAAAGAGGACCAAGCTAGGGCCCAAGAAGATGCAAAGAATTCAATTTTATCTCAAATTTTAGATCAGTCCGCCAGAGCTAGATGTAAGTGTTATTTTTAGAACGTTTAAATCGCTTGTACGAATTATTAAAATTTTTTATAGTAAATACGCTGATGTTAGGAAAACCAGAAAAAGGTAGAATGGTCGAATCTATGTTGGTACGTATGGCGCAAATGGGACAGATTGGACAGAAAATAGGTGAAACAGAATTAATCAACTTGTTAGAAAATGTGAATTCACAAACGGCTCAAGCAAAACCATCAGTAAAGTTTGATAGGAGGAGGGCTGCTTTAGATTCAGATGATGAGTTTTAGCTTTTAATAAATCTGATTAATTTTTACTGCTTTTGCTGAAATATAAATATAAACTGTTTAAAATTTTAAACACATCTTTATTTATAATACGGAACAAACACAACATTTAAATAATATTACATACATTAACTGTAAATATTAACTATTATAATAAATAATAAAAGAAACAATATTATCGAGATTGGAATGAACGATTAAATACAAATAAAGTTTTTACTTTTACTGACTAGATTTTTCATTCTTATTCTTTCTTCTCGTGTTGAAGAAGTGGTTCTGAAATTTGTATAAAAATTAGTTGAAAGCTGAAATAAATATAAAAACAAAAGGGTATCTGACCTGTTTCCTCATCTTCAGCATCAAGAATGTCCTGACAACACATCGAGTAGAGGATAAGCGAAAGAAAACCAAGTGGAAGACCAAATAGAACAGTTGTAAGAACGGGATTACCACGCCACATATCAGCCAATGAAGTTCTTGCTTCGAAGTAAGTTCTGTACATGCGAACAGGTAAACTATTTCCTCCATAGGCCTGCAGAAACAAAAATTCTTTTATAATTTAAGATGTTCAATATAGCAAAATCTACAATTATTATTTTTGTTTTTAATTTATTTTTATAATTTCTTAATAAATCATAAAATACTTTTATCTACGATGACCAAAGTTACACATTCCCCACAATCTAGTAACCGTGAAAACGATCAATTGCAAACAATCTCCAAACTGAATGGTAAAGACTGTGAGGAAGGAGTTCTCAACAATCAGTAGTTCTATTAAAACTCCATAGATGTCACCACTTGCAATATTTATAATATTATTAATTATTTGAAATATTAAAAATGTTATAAATTCTAGATAAAGGTTAATTTATTTTGTTTAATTAATATTTTACATTAAATTATATATTGAATGGAAATCCATTTAGAAAAAATACCAACGTCAGAGCCGGGGAATAGGGAAGACGCACGTATTTTTTTTAATTTTTGTATTCGTTCGTTTTCATTAGAAAAATATATTCAGATAAGCGAAATTTCTAAAAACGCTCTATTTGAAAAAATTAAATTTAAAAATTCTCCTCATTTAAAACCGAATTTGGCCTTGAGTTACTTCCCTCAGTGCTATTTGATGTAAAAAAGTAGGCACCGCAGTGAATGAGAAAAAGCAACATTGACGAGCTACTCACCGTTAGATGGCACTGATGGCAACCAATAAATTGAATTTTGAATTTATATTAACAGAAATATTTTACACCACTTTAATTATGGCAGTTAATTACACAACAGCATAATGTACATTATTATATTAATTACTCGTTAATAAGTAGACGATATTTGAACTTGAAAATAAAACATTTTTTAAACTGACGGGTAATACAGGACTCTTAACTGTTACATTAGCACCAACAGTGGGTTATCTTTGGAACTGTAAGATGTAATGAAGTTTAATCCATTAGAGGACACCTGTATTGCATTTTAAATTTATTTAAATTTTCAAGGTTTTCAAAAATTAATTACTTTAAATTGGTAATTGTTTAATGCATTTATAACTAATATTCTAACTAATTTAGTAATGACGTTTATGAAAATGCAGGAATTTCCTCAATTGACGACATATGCATCTTCCCTATTGAGCTCCGGATCGCCTGTCTAGCAGCGGGAGCTTAAGCATTGAGCTACGTAGACGCCTTTAAATGACTAGGGAATTTCTCATTATATAAAGTTACAAAGCTTATTATTCAATTAAAACGTAAAATTGATTAATTTTTCACATTATTATATAATTGTTAATGTAATATTATTTATTATTATTGCTAAATTACAATAAAAACATTGAAAACATTTATAATTTGCTACACAATGTGAGAATATGTTGATATTTCCTAAAATATCAACTTTGGCAAAGGGGTTAATAACCTTGAAAACTGAATTGTGATTGTTTGTATAAAATTATTTTTTGAAAACGAGTACATACGTATGATTATTTAACTGTAAGTACTAAATAGTAGATTGACTGAAATTATACAGATTGTAAACGTATTATTACTATTGTCTTTACAAATTTAATGTTTATTTTTGTCGTTTTCGAAAATCTAGATGTATCATGAGTGAATCCGATGATGGAAAAATGGGGTGTACATTTGTACACCTCCAAACATCGTGGAAGCGGCTCACATTACATCTCTTAATTTATTGCCAGAGATTTCACATAAAAAATATGAATGCGAGTATAAATTCTAGGTTAAAAAATTTTCTTAGCTGTTGGTGGTTTATTACTTTTTTTTGTTGTCATAGATAAAGTATAGTGTGTTATGCGTGCAAAAACGCCAATTTCACACTCGTGTGATTGCGGCATGAGACGGAGTCTCATGCCGCAACATCTTCACACTCGTAAAATTGGCACTTTTCTGCTCTTGTAATATAATATACTATTTTATTTTCCCACAGTTTCAATTATGAGAAATGTTGCCACTTGTATGTAATGGATTAAAAATGTCTATCTTAGCTATAGTGGTACCTGGTGCAGAAGCATTGCAGCAGAGTTACAGCACCAAGATTTAATTCATTTTATGGCCAGTATTATAAAACTTTTTATTTCCTAAATAAAATTTACTTTGAGAATAAATTAATTTATTCTATCAATTTGCGTATTAAATTGATTGAATAAATTAATTTATTCTCAAAGTAAATTTTATTTGGGAAATAAAAAGTTTTATTCTATTATTATTATATATATTATTATATAATACCGGCCATTAAAATGAAATTTAATTACATAATACAGGGTGTTTCAAAATAATCGAAAATACTTGAATACAAAATATTATCTATAAAATCTAAGATTGCATGTTTATCAAATAGTTCCCATTTGATTCTTAAAGTGTAAAGACATGTCTGAGTGCTATTGATATCATTTATCATATTTATTGCTTGCCTTTTCAATAAAGGGCATTCACACAACCCTATCCGAACATACAATTAACATTTTCACAATTACCACCTAATTATAATCTCAATTTCCAAAATCAAGTAACGCAACAACCAGGAGCCAATATAACCAATGAGTATACAAAATACTGTGTATCACAGTCAACCTTGGACAAATCCACATCAACAACAGATAGCAAATACATAATTCCCACCACTAGTAACACAAAACAAATATGAATGGCAAATAGTGAACCACAACAATAAAATAATACATAGTCCTGAAATGGCAGCTACTGACAGAGAGGCAGATTACTGGTTGTGTAACCCCATCCCAACTAGTAATAAATACTTCAACTAGTAACAGTAACAACAGACGAAGGAATGGAACAAGGCAAAGAAACAAATAACAATAGTGTACCAAAACCACCGCCAATCTTTGTATCAAGGGTTAAAAATATCAAACTGCTTATGAAAATGCTCGAAGGTTTGGCAAAAGATGCTTATACTATCAAATCAACTAACAACGATCAAGGTAGAAATTTTCCCGTAACACTGAAAAATCTTCATAATAATATAATAATCATAAAGAAATATACAATGTCAAATTGTTACAGAACTGTGTGGTACAGTTAGAACTATGACATGTGAAAAGGGAAATTCCCAATGTGCCAAATGCCAGAGATATGGCCATACTAAAAACTATTGCTACCAACCATATAGGTGCTTTAAATGCGTAGGTAATCCCTCCAACAAAGGATTGTCCAAGAAAAGAAAAATAATAATGAAGTTAAGTGTGTGAATTGCAGTGGGAACCACCTTGCTGGAGGTGCTGGGTTCATAAACAATTACAACAGAAGCTCTAATTAAGAAGATTAATAATATCCCTACAAGAATGGTACAGCCTGGAGTAACGTACACCCAATTGGTAAGAAAAAATGTCAATGATGGGCAGTATCCTAATAGCAACCAAACTAGCACAGAAACTACATCTTAAAACACAAATGAGTTTTTAGAACTACAACCCACTATGAAAGAATTAATGGAGCAGATGAGTATGATGCTAACTCTTTTAACCACTGTCGTTGACAAATGGCCGAATTACTCAGAATTGCAGTATGGAAAGCCAGTGGCCTCTACCAGCATGCACAAGAAATCTCATACTTTCTACAGCTAAACAAATTTGATGTTATGTTAATTTCGGAAGCACACCTCTCACGCATTTATTATACAATACATCCAAGCGGGAGACGTCATGGAGTAACTGCAGTCATTATTAGACAGAATATTAAACATCATGAATTAGAACAGTACCATTGCGACTACTTACAAGCTACAAATATAGGTATAATGGATCACATAGGGTCGCTAGTTATATCATCAGTATACTGTCCACCTAAATATAACAACAGGAAATAACACTATGAACAGTACTTTAAATCACTAGGCAACAGATTCATTTCTGGTGGAGTTATCTGCTGTAATCAAGAAGACTATACACAGGAGACCAAACTCCAGAGAAGGTGATAAGAATTCTTTACATAAAATCCGCTGTAGGTGGTCCCTCAGAAAGCCAGTGGCACGGCCTTCTAAATTCATATAAGCTTCGCTTATATACGGCTGTTTCATTTCCAGTTTTTTCATTGTTGAAAAATATTACAGATTCGTACCTTAAGCAGTACCCTCTGACGGCAATTCTCACAAATATATTTGAAGTCAGAGCTCAGCCGTTAATTTTTAGGTTATACTTTGTGTTAATTGTGTCAAACTGCCTCCGATTAAAGAGACCACTTTTTACTTCAGTACTTCACTTGCAGCATAATTAATAAATTTATTTATTCGAATATTAACAGTAATCAATAATAAGAATTTTTCTAACAACACTGAAATATTATTATTTAGATTATGCGTTAAAATACGATAGTACATTTCATTACAAAACATTACATTAAAATATTACCTGCATTAAAATTAAAAAAACATACTTTAACAACCACTTTACAATTATACTCTTTAAGTAATCAATCTTGTGGATTGGTTTGTCTCAACACTGTATCTCCATTTTTTTCGATATATGTCAGTCTTTTCAATTCTCTGCAGATGCTGGAACAGTCTAAGTCTTCTATTATTTGGGATACAAATTGCAGTCTAGGTCTAGCTAGTGTTTTCTTTCCTTCGATCATTATACTCGAATGCCATAAAGTATGGCCTATTATTCTATCTGCTTCTCGTGGTCTTGTTCATTAACCTTTTTTCTTCTTGTAGGCACTTTTTCTAGTATCTCGTGTTCGATATTCGGTCAATCCATGTTTCCTTTAACATCTTTCTATAGCACCATAACTCAAAAATCTGTATACGTCTCTTTTCATCCTTTGCTATTGTCCAGTTGTGATTCAGACCCGCGCGACACTCCATACGAATGTGTATAAAAGTGTGATAGTATTGACTTGATTCTATACCTTTGTTTAGATTATCATGCATTAAGTTAGTTCAGAAAAGTTCCCGACTCCATCTTCTTCCTGGAACACCCCTCATTCTTACTACAAAATCTGTTAAGACATGATACCAAAATCGCTATTTAATTATCGTTATCCTAGATTCCTACCCACCCTTCCAAATTTCTAAATACTTTTTCTGACATCGCATTTGATTTGTATCATATAAACCAAATTCTATATAAAGGTAATTCTTTATGAGAAAAATTTTGTCAGTTTCATATTTCTTTTACTGAAACGATTGATTTTAAGACTCAAGTAGATTCCATCAGCTTTTATGTCTAAAACATGTTTATTTTTAGTAATGAGTGCCACAGTGAGATTTCTTCATTCCATGAATACTTCTAATCATTGCTTCAGTTCATAGATCGTGCATTAACATTAGGTGTTTTAACATTACGCTACATCTTTGCCTGAAGAAATGGGGCGTTAGTAAATATTACGTAAACTCAGTATAATTTTGTTACATGTAGGATATATTGGTTTCCCAATTCCTACTGTAACATGTTTTTGTCATATTTACGTACGTTATATCCAAATATATATGTACAAATCATACAAATGTCAATAAATTAATATTACACAATAGGAAATGACAATTACTGGCATGACGTATAACCTAGAAACTAACGATTGCAGTCTGCCTACAAACCATATTTGTTGCAAAATTACCGTCAGTGGGCGCCACTTAACGTACCGATCTGTAATTTTTGGATCCTAATTTCAACAATGAAAAAACTGGAAATGAGACGGCCGTATATAAGCGAAGCTTATATTAATCTAGTAGGCCGTGCCAGTGGCTAGCATTAGCGACATCAAGCGGCGATTAGTGAAATGTCAGAAAGTTGATGTAAAAGATCCCTCAAAGCAATTCTTTAGGTAAATTCAAATTCATTGCAAACAGTTTAATAATTCATAATTTTATAATAGTTTAAATATTATTGCACTCGAAACTGTTTTGTTTACTAAAATGTTTTGTTATAAAATAATATATAAATCATTAAAATCATTAGATTTTATAATTAATGTTTAAATAATATCATCAAAATTGGGAAGTTTTATTGGGGAATATACATCTGTTTTTTGTAAATGATAATATAGGAAATCCAATGGAATTCCAATCATTTTGCTCCTAGATTTGTACCCTTGCATATGTAAGTAGAAATTTTGGTATCAATCGAAAGAATTCATTTTACATCAAAAAGATATTAAACTTTATGAAGAAAACCAAAATCGATTTAGAAAAAGATTTAAAAAGCTTATTGATTTACTGCTTTTGGTAATAAGCTATTTAAAAAAAAGATGGAAGCTGAACGCCGATTGGTGTAGCGGTTAACGCTTGAGATTCCTAATCAAAAATCGCGAGTTCAAACCCCATCATCATATACTTTTTTTTTTAATTGTATTGCTTACTAATTATTATTTTTAGAACATTATTACAATTATTATTAATTTTTTTTATTGTTAGATATTTTTGCTACGGGGGTTTATTGTTACTTTATGTACAATTTTAACTACCTATCAGAAAGGCAAATGAAAAAGGACATAAAACTAATAATCAGTCAGCAATATTTATAGCTTTCTGAGGTCGCAGATTACGAATTCGGGGCCCAAATCGGTCAAAAGTGCAAATTGGCCGCCGAAGTTAGACATTTATTGTTTGAAATGGCAAATGAAAAATAGTACTAGGGGTTTTTAAAGTCGCAAAGTGCGATGTTATAGTTATTTACGTATTAAGATCTGTTAAGATAACTATAACGACCAAGGAAGCTGTTTAAAGCTTCAATGCTTCCGCGGTTGAAAAAGCAGGTCGTTAAAAAAGACCGTCTAATGAAACCTGTTTTAACAGCCCTGAGTGTTAACAGGGTGTTATTGACAAATTAACGGTTGTCAAGTGTTTGAACGTTATTCCTTCTACAACATCATAGTATGGTGAAAAGCTAGAAAATGACCTAGATGCAAAGTGAGTTCGGTTTTTATTGTGTTAAAAAAGAATCTCTGTAAATTTTTTATGTTGTATAAATATTCAATGTGATCAAAACATGAGTGTAAAGCTTTTTAGGTGTAGTAACTATATTTACCAGAACAAGTTGCTGCATGCAATTTAAAAAGTTTCCAAAAAATGTATTTTCATGACAAAACGTGTTTCGCCCTGACTCGCCCCGACTCGCACCCTGTGTGTCAGCAATACCGATTGGTGATATCGTGTTGTACATTTACCAAAGCCACGGCAAAAAATAATTTTGTAAAGTTAGCAGACTTGTGTCCAGCACTTGATTCTGCGCAGCAACATTTAAAGAGAGTATATCTACAAGTTCAACTATGGCTCGAAAATAGTATGACAATAACACTAGGGTTGAACAATTATGAATGTAATCTTTTACCGCATAAGGATGACAGAACCTGCAGCTTTAGCAAATGTATTACAGATTATATTTTGCGGATGCAAAACTGGACGTGGAACAGCATGTGTGTATGTAAGAAATAGGACTTGTACTTTATACTGTACTTCAGCTTGCAGAGAATTCAACGGGGATGGCTACTTAAATGTACAACCGATTTTGTCGTTGCCAGAAGTATAGATGATGAAACTAACAGTATTTTAAAAGAAACACAAGTAAATAATAATTAATACAATAATCTTTATCTAAATCTGACGATGAATAAAGTTTCAATATTAAACAGAATTATGGTGAAATTATGGAATATTAATTTATTTTAACACTATTCAATCTAAATTTCTTTCCACCAATTTGAATTTTAAATAAATAATACTCTAACTAATAATTGGAACACTCTTAAGATTTTATTAACTAATATATACTCGTATATAAATCCATCTTAAACAAATATGTCTGAGGGAATAAACATTTTAAATTTTAATCATATTTAGTTTTGGTGGCCTTTTGTGGCCGGCACTTTGCATCTAGGTCATTGTTTAGCTTAATATAGGAATTTGTGACTTTAAAAATTCCTTGTACTATTTTTCATTTGAAATTTCAAATATTAAATTTTTGACCCCGGCGGCCATTTTAGAGTCTGGGCCGATTTGGGCTGTTAAAAGAGGTTTCAACAGATGGTCTTTTATTAACGACACTTTTTTTTCGAAATTTTTATGGCTAATGTGACAACGGCGTCTACGATTTTTTGACCGCGGCAGCATTAAAGCCCTCCTTCGTCGGGCTTCAAACAGCTCCCTTGGCTGTTATAGCTATTTTAACAGATCTTAATACGTAAATAACTATAACATCGCAATTTCCGACTTTAAAAATCCCCTAGTAAGTACTATTTTTCATTTGCCAATTCAAATAATAAATCTCTGAACGCCATTTTGCACTTTTGACCAATTTGGACCCTGAATTCATAATCTGTGACCCTAAAAAGCTATAAGTACCTAATCTTATACAATTATAATAAACTTTGATGAAATTATTTAATTATTAATTAGCCCCTTATGCAAAAAATATTAATTTGTTAATAACAATTAAACAGGGCATTAGCGGACAAATCCGACATTTAGACTGAAATATAGTCAATTACCTACAATTTAAGAAAAATTATCAAAATCGGTGCTCAAAAAGCGAATTCCAAGGAATCACTCTTTTTTTGTCTCCAGGAAACCGACTAAATGTATTGTGCATTTTGAATGTTAAATACATGCCCCAGAGGTTGAAAAATATTGTCCAAGTACCTGTCCTCTTTGCCTCAACCAATTACCTATTTTTGGTACTATGCAATTTGCTTCTTCAAATGGTTAAGTATATTGACTCGCATATAACAAAAACTAAACTGCGCCGCCTACGGTGGTGGACAAACCATGGGTTTTTGGACTTTCTGTTCCTGAGAACTTTTGATCCGGGAGTCGATAACTATAACATATCAACAATTCAGTCAATTTAACCGGGGGCCAGTTTCCATAAGATTAGTGCGGGGTCCTTGCTAAAGGACGAGTTAAATAATGACTTATGAAACGAGCTTTTTCTATTTTTCTATTTACGAAAATTTTACGAAATTTTGTGGTGGTTGGTAACATCGAAGTGACATGAAAATTCAAATTTTTTGAGTGCAGTTTTTGTCAATTTTCTATTTTTTCTCCAATTTTTCTTCAATGCTACCAACTTTGAAAAAGTTGAGCTATTAAATCACTCAAATGAGCTATAAACGCACTATTTTGGGTGCTTTAACAGTTTTATTATACATGCAAAATAGAAAAACAGTGTTACCTACCGGAACACTTTGATTATGAATTTGTTCCAAGAACAAATCTATAGCATCTGCAGTAAGTTGCCCTGGTTCATCTTCAGGAATATGATGATGATTTGTAGTTGAATTAAGTACAAGTAAATATGGAAGTGGTAAAACAGTCATCGCAATACTATTAGCTAATTCAGGACTACCAATCCAACCAAACTGAAAGCTTTTATGATACTTTTCCCTCTTTTTACGAATCACCGATTCTACCATATCACGAAACTCCAACATTTCCACCGTAATCTGTTGCAATTTGTTCTCTTCCACTACAGCTAGCACAAGATACTTTTTAGTCTGTAAAATTTCATTTATGTTACCACGTGTTATTTTTGGGAACGTTTCAAAACGTTCTTCGTTCAACCAATCATACAGAGTATTATTTAAGTACTCTGGGTCAATTTCACCTTGAATAGATTCAACTGGAAATAAATAACTTTAAAATATGTAATTAATTAAAATTAAAACAGAGTTTACCAGGATAAATGTAATGTAAACTTTCTTTGTAAACAAATACAGCAGGTAGCTCATCAATATCGGCATGTTGACTAGCAATCTCACTAGATGCAGCGTAGAAAAATCCATGTGGTTGTAATTTCGTTGCTCCTATGTAATATGCATCCCAGAGTGTACCTTCTTTGGGTCCAACATACATAAAGAACACATTATTAATAGACTTAACGGTATTTAAACTGTCAGCACGAGTTATATCTTGTACTGGAGGTCCAGACATACGAACCGCAAAATTCACAATGTCTTCCTTCGTTCGATCACCATAAAATGTATACTCGTCTTCTCCTTTTATACTGAAAACTACATTGATAGATATTTATTCATATGATTCTTAATTATCTCTTACAATTTTATAGTAGGAAAACCACCAACAGTAAATTCTTTAGCAAGACTTGAAAATCTTGTACAATCGATACGTCCAACCCTTATGTTTGTTCTATACAACGCTTGAGCTACGTGCCCCCATACAGGTTCCAATCTTTTACAGTGACCACACCATGGTGCATAGAACATAATCAACCAATGGCCACCTTCTTTTCTTACTTCTGAGAATTTATCACTCAATTCTAAAACTCTAGAACTGCTTGTTATTGTAACAACTAGAAAAAGTTAGGTTATATTATACAAGAAGTATGCTTTTCTAGTTATCAAAGTTTACCCATTAAAAAAGTTATTAAAGTCATGAAATTATTCATTTTCACCAAAAAGTGTTTTTAAATTCGCTTAAAAATATATGTGTGTATATATTTGTTTAGAATTTTTCAACATCTTTTATTGATCTGCAAAAATGGGATGATTGCACTAAATTAAATTACAGAAAGATATTTGTATGGGTATTAAGATATTATACGAATAATATCATTTAAAACCTTTTTTTGGTGTCTTAACGCAAAATCTTTAATTAAAAAAACTTATTAAATTTAATCACCATTTAAACTTCCCTCTCTTCGATAAACCAATTAGGAAGTGCGGTGGAAATCCAGGGTTGTCAGACTTTGCGAAGTATATTTAGTGTTAAAACGACCTCCGAGGAAGCAGAAGAATACGTTGTTACGTATATTTTACTGATTACATTTTAAATAGTTTTTATTATTGCAACTAATAGTTTCTTAGGTAAACGCGAAGCTATAGCACAAGCAGGTTATTTTCACGTACCGTACTATGGCAAGACTCCCGGCGACGTTGATAATGAAACGCCGATCATTTTAACTTTTTCTTTTCAGTGAAAAACAACGATAATTAAAATTAATTCAGGATTTTTCTTTTGTTTACAAATATACTAACACATCGAAGTAGCAGTTCCATTGGCAGCAGTCAATTTCAATTTTAGGTCATCAACGAGGTACCAACGATCACCAAATTTTCTTTTTAACGTTTAAATTGTTTTATTACAGCCTATCTCAGGAAGAAGTGATTTAAGAAGTCTTTAAATAACTCTAATTTTTTTTGTACAGCAAAGATTTAATTATTTTTCTTTTAAGGTCCATTCCCTTTTATTAATTAAGACACACATGATAATACAGTTGAAATAATTACAACAGCTTCAAGTATTAATTAACAATTGCTTACCTTGTACTAAACCGTTTTTATTTTTGTACATAGTTCGTAAAAGACGAACACCTTTCCGTTATTTTGGTAAACTGTTTGTATATAGTTCGCAAAAGGCGAATATATTTTTGTGTAATTCTTCACAGCTGATCAAGTGTATAAATAATACTTAAATTTTCTTTTTATAAATTAATTTAAATTTTGTTACGTGTAACCATGTCCACAACAGCGTCAGCGACAATTCCGACGGGAACGCCGTCATATGCATCAGCGTCTGGCGCTACAGCAAATCCTTTCGCAACCCCTTTTGTCACATTAGGGATGATAGCAGGAACTGTAGAAATTTTTCAGGAAAACAAAATGTAAAAGATTATTTTGAAAAAATTGAACAGAGGGCTGTTTTGGATAATTGGTCCGAAACAACTACGCTAAGAATTTTAAAATATAGATTGTCAGGGGAAGCTTTTAAATATTTTAAATCGGATGCGGCTTTGCAATCTGATACAATTACTTTAGCAGCATTTAAACAAAATTTTATAGAAAAATTTGTGCCTATTAAAGTTCCAGGGGAAGCTTAAGCAAAGCCTTTCGCAACCCCTTTTGTCACATTAGGGATGATAGCAGGAACTGTAGACATTTTTCAGGAAAACAAAATGTAAAAGATTATTTTGAAAAAATTGAACAGAGGGCTGTTTTGGATAATTGGTCCGAAACAACTACGCTAAGAATTTTAAAATATAGATTGTCAGGGGAAGCTTTTAAATATTTTAAATCGGATGCGGCTTTGCAATCTGATACAATTACTTTAGCAGCATTTAAACAAAATTTTATAGAAAAATTTGTGCCTATTAAAGTTCCAGGGGAAGCTTTAATGAAATTACATCGTGTTATCAACGACACGATGAATTTGTTTCAAGTTTTGTTACTAGAATAAAAATGTAAGGATGTGAAATCATGCAGGAAGATTTAAAGTCAGCCAGTGACTTAGAAAAAGGGTTTAGAAAAGAAATGTAGGGAGCTCGTTTTAAATCAATTCAAAATAGGACTTCGACGCGATTATCAAAAACAAATAGGTACCCAATTAATGGGAACGAAGAATTTAACAATAGAAAGTGCAGAAGAAATAGCTAGACATTTTGAAATTTCAGAATCTCTTATAGCAGTTAAAAAACAATCTCCTTCCGTAATGACTGTTCAAACTCGCAGTCCTTCAAATTGCTACATTTGCGGGAAAAGTAATCACTGGGCTCGTAATTGTAGATTTTCACAAAATTCAACCCCCACATATTATAACACATCTAGGGTTCAATCAGCAAATAATCATAACCAATTAAAGCATACGAATTATTCTAGAACTAATCAAGTTTCCAGACCGAGCAATAATTATTTTACTTCAAACAACTATAGTGCCAGATCATTTTCTCAAAACCGTTCAAATAATTTTCATTATGGTCATAGGAAACCGTTCAATAAAGAACGCGATAGGGGATATCAACGTTTTAATAAATTTTCTAATAATAAAAATCCCCCTAATCAGGTTAATAAACAAACGTCGAACCACATTCAACGAAACTATAATTATCCTCGCAGCAATACGAATCTGCGACAAGGGGCAGCTATGGAAGCGGCACCCGCAACTTACAGACCTGGAAATACCAATAGGGCAGGTCAGAATCGTACTCGAGAAATTCATACAGTCGATAATTTAAACTTACAAGGGCTTCACTTATCGCCTCGAAGCGAAAGCCCCAGAACAGTTTAAACTCTCATATTTTTAAACATGATGACATCTGCATACCTCAAATTAATTGGGAATTATCAGAAAATCTCCCATGTATAATTTATTTGTTTATTAATGGTAACTTATGTAAATTTTTATTAGATAGGTAATGGATCCGCAGTAACGTTAGTGAAAAGTGAAGTAGTAAATCTTCATTTACTTCAGGACGAGCCTGATGTTTTTCTTACAGGAATTTCAGGAACAAGAATCAAGGCCTTAGGCAGTGTATCTTTGGACTTTGGTGTTGTTCAAAATTTAGTAAATTGTACTTTTGACGTTTTAGTTTGCGGTAATCAATTGAAGGTAACTGCAGATGGTGTCATTGGTCGCGATTGGCTAATTGCAAACAAAGCATTAATTAATTATGAAAATTTTACTTTAAACATTTGGAATTATAGTATACCTATTTATCGCCAATCAGATCAAAGAAGTATAGATTTTGAAACTCATATTCAGGGGCATATTTATAATAATAATGGTTCATTTGCAAATAATAATGTTTTCAATAATCAAGGTTTAAATATTTCTCGTCAAGCTAGGGACACTCCTAGGAATTCGAGAACCACGCATGCTGCACGCACCGAGAATATAGGGGAAACAACCAATGAACGTGTTCATAACTTTCTTTTTAATGCACCTCCAGCGTATGAGGGCATACGTTCTCAAGCTCTAGAAGATCTTGTAGAACCAATAGTGGAATGTAATACAGCTGATTCCTCGGGAATGAGGGCTCCATGATTAGCTGACCACTATTTAGCATCGAAGCAGTTGGGAGTCAAGTCTACCCCACCTTCGGCGAAGAAAATATTTAAGATTACGGAAGAAGGTCCAGAAGAGACTTCTTCTAAGGGTTGCAAGAAACCACATTCGTTTCCAAGAGGAATACGGAATACTCGAGAGAGTAAGAAAATATTTAAGATTACGGAAGAAGGTCCAGAAGAGACTTCTTCTAAGGGTTGCAAGAAACCACATTCGTTTCCAAGAGGAATACGGAATACTCCAGAGAGTAAGAAAATATTTAAGATTACGGAAGAAGGTCCAGAAGAGACTTCTTCTAAGGGTTGCAAGAAACCACACCCGTATTCAAGAAGAATACAGAATACTCAAGAGAGTAAGAAAACGGTTAGTTTTACGGATCAGTGTTATCCGGTACCGTCAAATAAGAAAGAAAGAAATGTTCATATAGAGAATCCAGTAGTTACAATTCACAGTTATGGTGAATTAAGTTCAGATGAATTTGAAGGGGAGGATTCCTCCATACCAGATGGCAAGAAGCCAGGTGTTAGCAAAGTACAGGAGATTCATAGTGAACCTGTACAACAGCACTCAGAAGTTAGTGCGAAGTTTGAAATAAATACGATGGACGAAAAGCTCCAAAGTAATGTTAAGTTATTAGAAGATATAGTTCTACCCCATCGAGCGGAAATAAATTGCGTAGCTAGCAATGGTAAGTTGAATGAAATCTCTACGGAGAATATTGTATTGGAACCGGTTTCTACGGGAAACCAAGGCGTTTTTGCAGCCAGAACCTTAACTCAAAATAGTAAGGAACTTGTAGTTAGACTTGTAAACTTAAACAATAAACCTATTTCTTTGTCAAAAAATACTAAAGTGGCAATCGCGGAACCACTAAATGATTGTTATCAAATACAAGGTCATACAACTACAGTAAGTACTATTGATACATCCAATAGTGATTGGATCGAAACTCATTTTAATTTATCACATTTAGATAATCATGCTAGAGGTTTGATGCACGAATTTCTTTCAAGGTATAGTGACATTTTCACCGATGGTGAAGGTGAATTGTCCACAGCACATAAAGTGGAACACAAAATCATAGTCGAAAACGATCAACCTATCAATAAACGTCCATATAGAGTATCTTTTAAACAACGTGAACTTTTGCGTAAAGAAATAGATGGACTCTTGGAAGCCAAAATCATTAGGCCCTCCAATTCACCTTGGAGTGCTCCAGTCATTTTAATTGTCAAGAAACTAGAAAACGGCGAAGATAAAATTCGTATGTGTATTTATTATCGAAATTTAAATGCGATTACAAAACGAGATGTTTTTCCTTTACCTCTTTTACAAGATGTTGTAGATTGTTTATCAAATGCAAATCTGTTTAGCGTTTTTGACGTTATATCAGCATACCATCAGGTCCGCATGGAATCAAATAGCATTAAATACACAGGTTTTTCAACTCCAGATGGACACTATGAATTTCTTCGACTTCCTTTTGGGTTAGCAAATTCTCCAATGACTTTTCAACGTTTTATTGCATGTTCTTTAGCAGGTTTAACCGGAGACATGTGCTGGGTTTATTTAGATGATATTTTAGTGTTTAATTCCACAGGAATTGAAAATCACATAAGCAAATTGCAAATAGTTTTTGATAGATTACGTCAAGCTAATATAAAATTAAAACCAGATAAATGTAAATTTTTAACAACAGAGGTTAAGTATTTAGGTCATATTATTACCCAACAAGGTATTCAACCAGATCCGGAGAAAATATCCGCAGTTACAAATTTTCCAATTCCAAAAACTGTTAAAAATATTCGTGAATTTTTAGGCCTTATAGGTTGGTATAGGAAATTTATTCCAAATTTTGCTCATATTGCAGAACCGTTAACAAAATTAACTAAGAAAGATACACCTTTCCAAATTGGAGAAGATGCACTTCATGCTGTTAACACTTTAAAAGCGGCAGTAACGTCCGACAAAGTTTTAGTTTATCCAGATTTTACTAAGCCATTCATATTGGCAACCGATGCTAGTAATGTTGGCATGGGAGCTATTCTCAGCCAAGTACATAATGGTTTGGAAAAACCAATTGCTTTTGCAAGCAAAGCTTTATCAAAAGCTGAAAGAAACTATTCAGCAAGCGGACGAGAACTGCTCGCAGCTATTTTTGGTATCAAACAGTTTCGCTGTTACTTATGGGGAACTCCTTTTCTTTTGATCACAGATCACCGACCCTTAAACTGGTTGTTAACGATAAAAGACCCCACATCACGCTTAGCGCGTTGGGCATTACTTTTAGGCGAATATAATTTTGAAGTAATTCATAGGCCAGGTAGACTACACGGGAACGTAGACGCATTAAGTCGCATGTTTCCCGAGCCCGATCAGTCTTTAAATGTTCATTCCTTAACGTTTGAAAACTTTACCGAAATTGTTAGACATAACGTAATTAATACAGAAAATGTTAAAATTATAAAAGGAGATTTATTTACATGTCCAGAACACTATGCTTTGTCTCATTGTGTTTCACAGGACATTGCCATGGGAAAAGGCATTGCAATAGAATTTAAGCAACGTTTTGGTTCACTTTCTGACTTAAAATCACAAAATAAACAAATTGGCGAAATAGCTACTTTACAATTACCTGATCGTAATGTTTATTATTTAATTACTAAAACTCGATACTTGGATAAACCTACTTATAAAATTATTTGGCATATTTTACATAAGTTAAAACACTTGATGCTTAGTAATAAGGATAAATTTTTAGCTATCCCAAAATTAGCTTGCGGCCAAGATAAATTGAAATGGAAACTTGTTTACGAAATTATTAAATATGTTTTTCACGACACTTCAATTCAAGTTCTAATTTATGATTTCGACCCAGTTCTACCTCAAATTAATGTTATCAATCCATCAGAACCAGAATCAGTTCCGGTATGGGACAGACAGGAACCTAAAATTGCTCAAAGTACTGACTCTTTTTGTAAGAATATCCTTTTGCAATTGCAAAATGAAGAGGAAATAAATTACTATTTAGATAAGGAAGGTTTGCTTTATAAAATAGATGGTAATCAGGATACCTTAGTTATTCCTAAATCTCATGTTTCCAAAACAATTCATGATTTTCATGATTGTCCTCTGTACGGACATCAAGGTCAAATCAAAACCCTTCAGATAATTAAAACTAGATGTTATTGGCCAAATATGAAAACTGATATCATTAATTATGTTGCTCAATGTCACTCTTGTAATCAACGGAAAATATCGCCACATTTGAAATCGGCACCTTTACAAAATTTCCCCGAAATTAGGCGACCTTTTGAACGATGTTCTATGGACATTACAGGTCCTTTTGTAACTTCCTATAAAGGAAATAAATATCTATTAACTTTCATCGATCATTTTAGTAAATATATTGAATTGCCAGATCAAAAGGCTGAAACAGTAGCTAAAGCTCTTTTCACTCAGGTTATAGCTAGGCATGGTACCATGAAGCAACTAATTTCAGATCAAGGTACCAACTTTTTATCAAAATTAATGAAAGAACTTTTAAAATTTTTACATATTGACAAACATCAAACTACGGCGTATCACGCTATGTCTAACGGCAGTAGCGAACGCATTAATCGTGTAATCAAAGATTTTCTAAGCCATTACATTAGCAAAAGTCAACAGGACTGGGATGACTGGATCCCATATATCCAAATGGCGCATAATATGCGTAAACATGCTAGTACTTCTTTTTCTCCTTACTTATTGTTACATGGTCGTGAATCAAACTTACCGTTAGATGATATTCTTAAACCTCGTACTATCAAATATAATTACAGTGATAATTATGTATCGGAATTACAAGCCCGACTAAACATTGTTTTTCAACAATCACGTGAAAACATGCAAATTAGCGCAGGAAGAAGAGCTCATTATTATAATAAAAAGACGAAAGAGGTAAATTTTCAAGTTGGTGATTTAGTTTATCTATATGATCCATCCACAAAGGAAGGAACTTCAAAAAAGTTAGCAAAACCTTGGCTAGGACCGTTTCAAATTATTGAACAAAAAGGTCCAGTAAACTTTAAGATAAAAGATTTAAATAAACCTACTAAACTAAGTGTCGTACACGCAAATAGGTTAAAACCTTGTAAAGGATTCAAAACAGAACAAGCAGAGGAAGCTCAACCAAATGACTTAGGTGATAAGTTTTTTCAGTAGATAATAAGCTTAACGAGGAAGAACTCTTCAACGACCCAAGCCCAGAAGAGGTAAGTTTACACATTTTACAAGGGCTGGATCAGCAGTGCTTGAAACAACCTGTGAGGAGACCACGTACTCCTCGCCGACGAGGGCGAGTTATCCCTCATTGGCAGAACCGTCAGTTAGTCACGGAGAATCTGAGATAATTTCCACACTTAGATCAGTGGGATTCTATAAACAGAAATGGCCTTCGGCGCTCCGCAAGAACTGATAACTAAGCTTACTAAGGCAACATTTTCGGTACGGCGATCCTATTTTTCATTTCCTTTCGGCCTAGGATCGAAAGGGGGTCACGTCCCTTCCGCCCGGAGTACTACGAAATCTTTATTTACTTGGCATTAGCACCAATCATAATTTATCAATTAATAGTTATTTATCCGTAACTTGAACGGTTCACGTTATGCCTTACTAAGCAATATCTCAGTACCATAAGCGGGTACATACTTATCAACAATATTAACTACTATCTCAGTACCATAAGCTGGTACAGACTTCTCAACTACATTAACTCACTTTACTTCATGCGATAACTTTTGGTGGACTACATTGAAATTCATTACGCATGTTAATATTTTTTTTATGATTGTACTTTTATTATATTCTAACTTTTACATTTTGATAATTATAGCCGTTCATGGGCTCAATCATGAACTATTACAGCCAAACAATGTGGTCATAGGCCGTAATTGAATTGAGAAGGGAAGCGGACTCCAGTAGTCAAGTCCCCTTCTACCTTCCCACCACTGACATACTTGTCAAATATACTTATATAGTATAGGTTATATACATTTTTATGGGAATTTTGAGCTTTTGGGTATATTTTACTGTTCGTTTATTGCTTTTTATTCAAGGATCAACATATGTCCTTGCATTGTATTTACTAGTAGACTTATACTGCTTAGGCAATAATTGTAATTTGTTTTTATCTCTTAGATTAACCGCGATGTGGTGCGTCGTCTTCTTACCGCTGACAATTATGTGCGCACTTTTTAATCCAGTGTTGGTGTTAATCGCGTATGACTGCGAAAGTCGTCATGACAACCTGACCGTCGTTTCCATCCGGGATGTTCAGCCATGTCCAGATGTACAGTCAGAATATCAGGAAGAAGAAATACACGTACACGTTATTCAACGCAATGAATTCAAACTGCAAGAAGTGTACGCTTGTTTAATAGAAGAAACCCGTTTGGTTCGTCATTGTGGTATGCATAGTCACTCATCGCCTGTAGCAGGAGGATTCTCCACCTCTCTAGTGCCTATTGGCAAAGAAGCATGCAGAAACATGCATAGATTTCAATCGTTACGTCTTTATAATCAATTTTTGGGCAAACTTATTTTAAATGGAACTACTTCAGCAGCGATAACGGTCATAGGTCATGTAACCGACAATGCAAAATGTAAAGGCTCTACATATACCGAAAACGGTCACACATGGGAAGATGTAGTAGTTGTAGCTGCATTAAAAATTCATCTTCGAAACTACAGAGCTGCACTTCAGTTGGAAGATAATCAAATCAATTTATTAAATGGAATCACCTGTGAATATCTTAAGGGATATTGCGTAGATTCAACATATGGTGAGACAGTTGGGATTTGGATATAGACACAAATTGTGATGCAACGTTAACCGCCTTATATAAAGGGCCCGCCGAATTGGTAACCAGTAAGTCATCTATGATGCAACCCGTTTTAGTCATAGAACAAAACGAAAAAATTTTTGCTCTGTCGTTATTAAAGAAAACGTTTTTATGTGGAATTGAAATCTGGCAATCAGAACATCCACGTATTTTAATCATGCAACAAGGAAATTATACTTCACTAAGTCCGCAGATGCCGGTACTTGCTGCAAATACAGATCTGACCTATTATATCAATAGTAAATTGTTGTATGTTGAGCAAGCTTATAAACGTGCCATTCATAAAGTATACGTCGATACAGTCCATCGTCGTTGCCTGACTCACAGGGAAATTTTACAAAATAGATTGTTGTTAGCACCTTTATCACCTCATGCTCTAGGAGCAGTGATACAGCACAAAATGGGTTATATTGGACGAGTGTTAGGCGAAGCAATTTATATTATGCAGTGTACCCCAGTTCTGGTACAAATTCGAAAAACCGATAGCTGCTATCAAGAACTACCGATAGTAGTCAACAATCAATCTAAATTCATGGCACCAATAACCCATATGATTCAAAATTACGCCAGTCAAATTGAATGTAGTGGGCTTACACCACCGTTATACTACATAGAGGGCAAGTGGATAGCTTTACATCCATCACCCTTAGAAACTTCTGCCCCACAGCAGTTGACCGTGGAAGCAGAACATAAATTAGAATTTAATCCCATTCAGCCAATTGGGCTACATGGCTTATACACTCAAGATGATCTTTCAAAGCTACATAGAACTTTAACTTTTGGCACACAACGTAAAGCCGTAGAAAACTTATTAACTATGAAGTTAGCTGGATATCAACCAGATAACCAAGGATTATCCTTTACTCATATTTTCGATGAAGCGGAATTCAAGAAATTAGCTCATAACACTTTACAGTTTATTTGGGGATGGTTTACGGATATGGGAATTTTCATGAGTGGACTCATAGGCTTTTATGTCATACTCCGAGCTATTAAATACATCTTAGGAGTCATTTTAAATGGATTCGCCATTTATCAAGCATTAGGCTGCGGTATACAACTCCTAGCCAGTTTCTGGAACACTCTTACGATGCTGCTAGTTCAACATCATCATCGCCGACATCAACCTACTGAAGAGGAAGCCAATCTTCCTTCCGCACCTAGCCAGAACTAGAATCTGCCGAACCTGTTATCTCTAATCAACCCGGAGCACATTCGGTGCTTCCGGTAGCAACATCTTCAGCCATGCCCATTTATCCAAATATCGCGCAATACCAAGTTTAAACCTTATATATTGTCCATCCTTTTAATTATTCCTACGTTTGCTTCTATTTTATTTCATTGTTACCTCAACAAGACATTATTTTCTTTTATGGAATTTTATTTCTACCTCCATAATATCCTTAAGGGAGTTTCAACGACTATCGACCACCAATTGGACAAGTTCAACTGGATCAGCTGGACCAGGGAGCAGCTGTGCAACAGTGAGTGCACTTAAATCAAGTGATGTGCGCGTAAATATAAGTGAATTTAAGGTCATTTTCCGTTAATAATTAGTGTCGACGCAGCGGTAAGACGAGCACTACCTAACATAATATTACTGGTTAAATCGGTATTTTTCATTCATCTATTGGATTCAGGTAAGAGTTAGTTACTCTTCATACCCGAAAAGGGATATCATGCAGTCAGCAAAGTTCCTTCTGAATTTGCTTTTGACAACGAATCTTTTGAATTTTTTTTTACTTTTGTATCTTATCCTGGATCCAATTGAGACAAGTTAGCTTCATATAGCACAGTCGGTGCTCATATAGTGTTATGTAGATTATTACTTAGGTTCAGTCGGAACCACTATTAGTTAATGCATATGTAGATTACATGCATATATACTTTCATTTTTATTGCTTATTGTTACTAGCACAGTTGGTGCTTAGATATTAGTCGTAGACTTAAGGTTGGTCATTTTAGTATATCATGTATTCACTCTCATTCCAAACTTCGAACTGGAGTCTATAGGTTCAGTTGGAACCAATATCAAAAGGCAGCCATGTCCATAAGAACATGCCTTCTTTTAGAAACACGGGGGTAGTGTAACAACCCGCCGATAATCATTTATTAATTATCGTATTCAAATATTAGGACACCAGGTATATTTAATTAAATTGGTTAATTTCTATTATGTCATAAATTACTTTTATAAAAAGGATGTATAACTGACTCGGTGTTTCACAGGAATTATATCTTTTGAACTTTGTTAAACTTCAGACAGGAAACACTAAGCTGCATCAACCTAATTTAATCATATGTGAGATTGTCAAGTGGGCATTTCACACGAAACACAATAAGTTGAGTTATCATAAGACAGGAAATGGTCATGCAAGTTTCACTCAGCAGTTTGATAAACAAAATAATGTTCAAGTGCAGTTTTGCTAGCTGGCAGAAATGCTGGAAAAATACGGCAGTTTTTGAAACATCAGCTTTTTCGTCGAGCTGTTCGAAAAGCTTGACTTAGAGAGCAGTTCCCGGGTAGATCTTCAACGAAACGGTTTTGGCACTAAATTAGCTCCAACAAAGAGAGCAATCATTCGGGACTCATTTTTATCATTGTGAACTTAAGAATTATAAGAAAGTTTGTATCAAAATTATCCAAATTATAAATATTTTAAAATCAATAATAATAATAACGTGTATTCTAAAAACGGGCGATTAACTCAAGAACATATTAATCAAAGTGAATTTAACAAGGTTCAGACGGGAAAATTGGATTATTTATTAAATACGCAAAGAGTAACAAACTTGCACCATCATATCTTGTATTTGCTTTAAGGCTTGAAGTTGTATTAAACATAAAATTTACTTTAATGTATAAAGATTCACATGGATGTTATTTAAAATCATCAAATGAGAGAAATGTCATAGACCTCCTTTTTAACTAAGAACGAATTTAAATGTTTTGTTGATTATACTTTCATTTTCATTTTTATATAATTTTTAATATATTGGTTAATTTCTTTAAAACTGTAGTATCATTGTGTCTTTACCCCAACATTCCCCCATTAACACAAGGGCGGAATGTTATATTAGCAAGGCAAACCTGCAAACGTTATTTTTAAGGTATGGTCAGTAAAAGCTAACCGAATGTGATCGAAGTACCGGTTCATAGATCCGTAAACTCTGAAAAGCTTCAACTACAAAACTAACCAGTATTTACGGAGTCTAGTTAAAAATAGCGACTATGCTTTCTCTTTACCTATTACATTTTGTCGTTGTCGAACATCGACCCTTTTCCCCATCTGCGCATTCCGCCGGCCATCCTACACTTGACAAGCAATACTGGCACCCGAGACTTGACCGCATCCTAGAGACCACATCAAAGAACAGTCTCCGACAGAAGGGCGTCACAAGCAATTTAATTTTTTTACTTAACATAAACATATATAACAAATATAACTGAATATAAAAAGAAAATCAAAATCATAAATCTTCTGCTTCGGCCTTATAAAGAAACATTATGCTAATGCATATCCTGGCGTAGTAGAACCTTAAACTAAACAGAATCGAAACGATTCTCGTCCAGGGTACACTGCTTCAGGTGACTGAATTAAAACGATATTGAAAAGCATTAAGTAAACATAAATAATTTGATAAACTGTCAAATTGACCTTAAGCGAAATACCTTCTCAAATAAATTATTGAAAATTGTTCAGATATAAGAATAAGAAAGTTGATTATGGCATTTATGCCCGTTTGCACCACTTCAAATTAACTTTAACTATAGTTTAGTTACTATGGATGCAATTGTCTCAACAAACATATTCAGGGTAATTAATTTCTGTTTAGGGTTAATCAAAGGTGGTGCAAACGTAGGTTAGTGTTTAAGACAATGACTTAATTTATCTATTTTCAGTAAAACATCCACTCGAAACTGTGTTAGCTTACACCCGGTAAATAAAATGATCTACCTACGATAAACGACGATAAGACTCAAATCTAAAATGGAGATAAATCATCCCAGTAAAGCTGAAATGATATTCTAATCTTGTAACCTAAGCTACCTAATGCATGTTCTATAGCATAACAACTAAATTAACTCATATTTCTTTTTTTTATTATTTATTAATTTTTACTAAAGTAACGTTATGTATTCTTTTAAAGGTCGTACAACTTTTATCCTGCTCTATATTAATAATTTTATGCATAATGTGGCATGTAAACCTTCCCAATATATAGGGAGTCCTATCTAAGAAAAGCGTAGTTTTATTTGTCCTGCTTTTGTGAAACACCCTAGACTCTTTTGTATTGAAAGTTTTTCTTGATAGTTAAATAGTTTAGAAGATATTGCATAATTGCACACTACATGGACATCCTTTATAATATACATCACAAATAAAACATTAGATAAAAAATATTGTAGGGTAAGTATATATAAAATCTTAAAAGATACATATGTATATTACAAATAAAATCTATATCTAAGTAGTCATCAATTATTGGATACACCTCCATAAAGGTCCAATTTAGGTGCTGAAGATGATTGTGATAAATGTCGTTCTGGAAGTTCATTGTTAAAATCGTCGTCTTCAAATTCAGAATCAGCGTATTGACGATTAACTAATCCTAATAAGGACTGTTTTCGCACAGATTGTCGTGCAGTCAGCGTTTTTAGTGGCTTCGATCTTACTAAGCAGTGGTGTTTGCATTTCAGTTTTTTAGTACGGTATCGAACTTCTGTTTGCGGATTGAATTGTTTTCTGGCTACCCTTTTTGATAGGTTGTGATATCCCCAGCCGGCTTCTGGTCGAATAATTGATGATACCATCTGTAACAGATCATGTCTTGATACATGATTTTTGTTTATTTGAGAATCTCATCTATACACGGTGATTCACTACCCAATGATCGGACTTTAAGGATGAGCTTTCTGATCATTAGAGACATAAACCCTTAGTAACATTTTTTGATTAAATGAACTTGGAAATTTCGAATATTTTTCCCGACGTTTAGAAAAGTATAATGTAAACGTATAATAGATGCAGGATGGATGGATGAATGGATGGTAATTTGTCACAAAACAAAAATACCGTCTTTGAAACATAATATCAAACGTGAGGTCGTTTCCCAACGTGTTTGGTTATTTAGTTCTGTTTATCTGTTTTTATTCTACGAAACACTTGTCCAAAATGAAGACGGGTTTATTACTTTATTACGCTACCTTGCACATTCTAGAAAACCAGTAGTATTGTTTATCTGTTTGACCTTCAAAATATGTGTCATGTCAATTCTTACTAGCTATTCAATTTGAAAACTGTTTTTCTCTAAAAGTATAGAAGTACGAGAAAAATGGGGTATGTAGGAATTTTCATTCTTTAATGATTATCTAACCACTGGAAAAGTCTGACTATTCCTTAATGAGTCACCGTATTTAGCTTAATTTTAATACAACTGTTTGATGCCTTATCTTGCAAACATCAATGTGTAAACGTGTCGTACACATTAGTGCGTAGTTATATGTATTCAAAAATCTATCAAATGTATGACATTCGACATGCTAAACCGTAGAGTTACGAAATACGCAGTTCAATTCAATCATCCATGATGTTGAAAACAAAGAAGCAGCCTACTACATATATGAACTATCAATTATTCTTACCCGAAGTTTAACGTGTGTACAATATTTCCACAACATAACGCTAAAAATTGGTAGAAGCATCATAACTCCAGTTAAATATGATAAAAATTTCAACAATGGGCTTGTGAGAGTAACATTTTTTGCTTGATCTTGTGCATGCATCATGAAAGCGGTTTCGAACTACATAGTAATTTTATATTAATTGTCTTAAGACACATTTTTTTTAAATTACAGATCTTACCAAAACTACAAATGGGGCAACTTTCCATGCTTGCACCCAAAATCTTGTTGGAGGTTCACCATACGCAAAATGGTAATCATTAACTAAGCGCGCGATTGAATAAATAAACGTTAAAGCAAAAGTAACCAAAGCAAGGACAATCATACGTAAGACTACCATTCCATACGCAGCCCAAGTATAAAATAATACCATGCCCAGCTGGGTGACAAATAGCATATTAATGCCCATACTTAGTAGGCATAAAACCAAACAGATATGTGAACGATAAATTGCTAATTTTGGCCATGCTTCTATCAAAGATTCCACAACTCCAGTATAGGTATAAAGTACGCTTAAAAATGAGTGAATAAAAAGTCCAAGGAACCATATTAAAATCCATAAATAAGGTAAATGAAGTCGTGATAGTACGTCTGGTACAACAGCAAAAAATAATTCAAATCCTAAAATAGACACAGATTAAGTACACGTAAGTATTTTTTCAGGCGTCTACAGCTTACCCGTGATTGACAAACAGTCCTTATCAGTTATGTTGTAATGAGCTGTGACATTTTGTAGTAAAATCGGTACCCATACACAGTACAAAACGAGCAAGAGTAATTTAAAACCATAGACTATGAAGGCTTCGAGAATTGGTGGCCATACTGTCAGTCTCAAGGAGCTTAATAATATTATATCTCCAGGTTCATCACGGTCACAGACGTGCATGAACACTTGTAACCAGAACTAGAAGTTAATTATCTTATTGTTTTTTTTTAACTTATATTAATTGAAAGCTTCTTAGAACGAACAGATTTACACAGATGTGCATCTTATGACTTTAGAAAGGTATTGGATATGTAGCTGTGAACCACGCCCCCAAATCTCAAGAATTTTTTAAAATTTTGAAAAAGGACGTGTTGCAAAAGGGTTTGTATGCAAACTTTTTGATAGACGACCCATCTTTTGTTGAGCTCATTCAAAAGCGCAGCCAACTAGCATCGATTCTGGCCGCTCGATGAAACATGACGAGATCGTTGTTTGAACTTGATGTGATGATGTCATTCTAGAATAACATCTATCCATGACCTACTTTTCTTTTGCTTGAAAGTTTTAATAGTCACCAGTCTGAGAGACCCATAAGGTGAACCTGACGCGTAACCTGGAATATACGATGTCTAAAGTAAATCATAGTCTTGAGCTGGAAATGGCCGTGGAACAGACGCGATCATCAACGTTTATAACTACAACTGTCCCCTATTCTTAAAGGATTCTAATATAAAGGTTCCATTGTGGAACAAAAACCTTAAGAGGAGGAACGGACAGGTACGACGGTTATTCAACAGGGCAAAAGCATCAGGGGAGTGGGAAGAATACCGGATATCTAACTGAATATAATAAAACACTGAGAAAGGCCCAAGAGAGTCTCATGGAGTAGGCACTGTGAGGAAATTGAAACTACTCCAGTTTGTGCCAGACTCCAAAAGGTACTCTCTAAGAATTCCCAGCACTCGATAAGTACTCTAGAAACTACAACTGGAGAGTTTACTAAAACAGGAAAAGAAACTGATCGAACTCATTCGAGTTCACTTTCCTGGATCAGTAACTGTGCAGCAATCGCCCTCAGAATGGAAGATCCAGGGAACCTGATGCTACTGGAAACGGTGCATTAAGGCAGGATTGGCAGACTGCAAGGCAGATTCTTAGCTTTAGTAAACTTAAATAAGGCATAAACTCATTTGAGACATACAAATCACCGGAACCGGATGGAATTATTCAAGCCATGCTAAAGAAGGGACTTGAATTTCAAATTACAAAGCTATGTCAGTTACTGAGAGCCAGTCTGGCTGTAAACTATATACCAAGAATGTGGATATTAACCAGTGTGGTATTTATACCCAAGACTGGTAGCGCCAATTATCCACAGGCAAAATGTTCTAGACTCATCCGTCTAATGTATTTTGTACTAAAAACTATGGAAGAAAGTACTTCACAGGCACATTAGGGATGGCATACTGTGCAAGACCCACTATGTCAAGGAAAAATTGCCTTCCAAGCGGTTTTATCAACAGGGATAGCTTTCCACCATCTTACCAGACGAGTGGAGAAAACTCTGAAATACAAAGAGATTTCCTAGATATAGAAAGAGCCGTTGACAACACATCCTTTAACTCTATAACCGCTACCCTTCAAGATCGCGCGCTGGTGGATTGACTGCCTGCTCAAAGCAAAATGGTTTACTAATCCTTGTTCGACGAGACTTTGGTGGTGCAGGTAGCAGGGGGCTGTCCGCAGGGGGGAGTTATCTGCCAGCTGCTATGGAACCTTGTGATGGATAGACTTCTGAAGAATCTCTGCAGTAACGGATTTACTTCCTTGAGATACGCTGACGATATAGTCATAGTAGTAGAAGGGAAATTCATAAACACGTACAAGGAGCGAATGCAACAAGCCCTGGACACTGTAACTAGAAGGGTTTAGCAGGAAGGCCTTAGGGTCAGTCCTGAAAAAACACAGTAGTACCGTTCACACGAAGAAAAAATGTGGGGGAAATGTGGAGAAATCACTCTGTCAAGAGAGGTAAAAATACTTAGGAGTTATCTTAGACTCCAAACTTACCTGGAATCGACAAATTGATAAGATTGTCAAAAGATCGGAGACCACTTTAGCCGTGACCAGACGAATGTATGATAAATCTTGGGGTCTTAAACCAGGAATGGTGTACTGGTTGTACACCAGAGTGGCCAAACCAGCTCTAACCTACGCGGAGTTGGTTTGGTGGCCCAAAGCAAGCAAGAAACCACCAAACTAAGAGTAAACAAGATTTAAAAGATTGCAGGTCTTGGTATTGCAGAGGCGATGAAAACAACGTCCACTGCTACAATTGAGACACTTCTTGACCTTCTTCCTTTTTACATAGTGCTACAGGGATAGGCAAGATTAGGTGTACATAGATTGCAGAACTCACTGTACCATCTTCGGATGGGTATAGTCGTACAGAACATACAAGAATGACTAGTTACCTAGAGGGTCCCTTACTGAAGATGAGGAGGGACCAATTGACGTCTAGAATTCTTGAGAACCTACTTTTTGAGGTGCGTATACAGAATCGTCAAAAGTGGTTAAGATTCAGGCAGAACGTTTCTTCCTGGAAGCCTGATCTAGTACACGGACAGCTATAAAACTGAGACGGGTTTTGGATCAGGCATATATGGCGAAAATCCAAGAGCGGATTTCTACTTTCCTCTTGGAAAGTTCACCACCGTCTTTCAAACGGAAACTTACGCGATACCACAGTATGCAAGTGAAAACATCAAAAGGGTTTACAAAAATAAGTGGATCTATATCATATCAGACAGCCAGGCAGTTATAAAGCTCTTTTGAGTTATAGGATTTATTCTAGACTGGTTTGGGAATGTTTTACGGAATTCAATGAACTGCTCGACCAAAACACTGATGTCAAACTGCTTTGGGCCCCAGGTCACTGCGGAATTGAAGACAATGAAAAAATCGATGAACTAACCAGGTAGGGCTACGCCGAAGTTTTTCTTAGCCCAGAACTTGCCTTGGGAGTACCAAGAAGTGCAGTCTACTAGACTAATCGGCCAGGACACAACCATGTCAAGCAAGGCTTGACATGGACAGGCCTGGCCAGAAAAGAGCAACAGAACTTATTATCTTTAGTAGGTTGCAACTCAAGATCGTTACGGATTTCCTAACAGGACATGCTACCGTTAAGAAACACCTGTGTAAGATCGGGGAATTTAATAGAGACCTCACTTGGAGACTCTGCAACAGGCAACCAGAAACAGCTATGCATGCATTTTAAAAAGTCAGTAGTCATCTACGCCAACATAGCTGCGGGCACAAACTAGAATTAATAATTGGCAAATAAAATTTAAGGGCTATAAGCAATCTGAAGAGGACAAAAATATAAAAAACATGACTAAGTTAGAAAATGTCCATCAAAAAATATGAAAATCATCTGTTACTTACCTCAACAGTCACAAACGGGTACGTTCCATAGTATAAACTATCTACCTGACTAACGTGTGCATGTCTAGATAGTGCAGTGATGACAAACATTATCAACAATGATAAAAGTGGAAGTATTTGCAAAATCTTCATTATCTTTTGAAAATTTAAAAAACCTTGCAACATGAATACAAATACTATTATCCATACTATTATAACAGCTATTGCCCAGTCAGATTTTATTGAACCTAATGAACTGAAATCTGGAGTCTCATATTGATTTGCTTTATTGAAACTGCAAACAAAAGAACATGAATGGGAGCAAAATAAATTATAAAATTATTTTTATTTTGTAATACCGTAAATAGTTTAAAGCTGAAAATTGTGGGATTTGATTATGATCTAATTCAGCACATTTATTGGTATGAAGTATACGGTCTGATATAAAACGCTTTTCTTTTGGTTTAGGGCTACTTGCTATGATGCATGTATTGGTTGCTCTTTTAAAATCACAGTTTATCCATGGTATAGTTAAGTCAAACATTTCTAACACGTACAATAAACTTAGTCCAGAAGCTGTAGCATTTATAAATTCGGGAGCAATTATCATTAATGCTATCGTGTAACCAGCTCCTGCGATAAGACAACAATAATATTAGCTCTACAATATTAGCTCTATGTATTTCAGCTACATGCATATTAAGTTTGACAAACAAACGTTATCAGTCCAGGATGAAGGTGCAGGCATAAAGAAGTTTCTATTTAGTATATAAAATCGCTATTCTCTAAAATCATTACAACTATCTACATTAAGGGAATATTAGGGGTTACTAGAGTCTTAAAATTTTGGTCCACTAAAAATTTGGTTAGCAACGCGATTGTTAATAAGTTGCTTTATATATCATTTTAATTAATATCATTTAATTATAATTATTATTATATGTCGACTATATAGAGGGTGCCTGGTAAGTCAGCATATTCCTCATTTTTCTATAGAAGCCTAAGTTTAAGTTCTTTTGTATTTTTATTTTACTAAATTAGTAAACTTAATTTTTGATGTATAACTTATGTTACTGTATTAACTAACAAGCAAAACTGAAAAATTAAAGACATCTTAATCATTTTTTTTTTATTTTAAATATAAGATTCATGTGCGCTACCCAGCATTTTTAGTCATCGCTACGTACCAGCAACTACCTGTGGAACTATTAAGTTTTTGTCACTAGTCACAAGCACGTAATTGCTATGGTTATATTACGTGCCTGGAACCAAAATGAGGAACAATTCTTGGGTAGCAGATACGTTGCAGTAACCTCTCTGGAACTGAACTTGTCCGGATACGTTTCGATTACGTTAGGCTTCTTTTCTCTTTGGCACCGTGTCGCGTGGTTGCTCTCTCTTACACTTGCAACTTAACAAATATTCTATCATTTTTTATACTAATGCCGCGATCGTGTCACAAAATAGATTACTATTTTATTTGTAATACGTACTTACGTACAGTTTGGCACCGATTTGTTATTTTTATTGAAGGTTATATAGTAAAACATATGTATATTAACAATCATAACCATCAACTGCAAATTGATTAATGGCCTCTAAAATTTACAAGTAAATATGGAGATGAAGTAGTTTACGAAGAATCACTTTAAAATGATTCTCCTAGTTAGCAAAAACATAAGTTTTACTTTCAATACTTCTGTAAGGTTCCGTTACTTTAAAGGGTTAAGCAATAGCTTCAGACAGGTGGCAGGAACTTTCAGTACAACTTTAAAATTTTAAAAACTTTAAAGTATCTTCTGGCAAATTACTGCTACAATCATATTACCACTTTGAACCACTGCAACGACTTTAAAGTAATTATACTAAGTCACAATAACGTTCCACGTACTTTAAAAGTTACTCTCAGAAGTGGCACTAAATAGTTCCAACAAATAGTAGAAACAACTACATAATCACTAAAGTATTCCGAACTGAAGTAATTAAACCTATAAAGTCATAAATTTAGTTGTAGTTACGTAATAACTACTCAAAGTTCCGATCTCAGATACTGCTACTTAGATGGTGCTTGGGTAGCCAATCAAACAAAAACCTTTGTATGGATTGCGCAGACGGGGAAGAAGGACGACATTCGGCATAAACGAGTTGCAGTATCACTCGCGCTCCTACCAAACATTTTTACATCTGACTGCTCCAGAAGTGTACCGCAAAACATTAAAATAAGAAATGCGCTACTGGACTGATAAGGTAGTTGATATCCTAAGGTCACACGAAAGCTTTCTTTTGATAGCAGTGCAAGTAGGGAAAGAGTTTCTAAAAAAAACAGAAAAGTTGAATATCTTGAATATATATAAGCAGGAATAAGTCATTTGATTGTCCATAGAACCTTACATGAACAGCTCCTCTACCCACATCACGTGCAACGGGTACAAGCTTTAAGTGAGGACGATTCCAACCAAGACGTGATTCTTGTGAGTAGTTTGTAAGAGAGTATCGACATAATCCAGAATCCATTCGTACAATTCTTCTGATAGACGAAGCTTGCTTCATGAGAAATGAGATTTTATAGAATTTTTAAGAAAAATAATAATCTATCTATATATATAAAAGGGAAAGATTGTCTGTCTGTCTGTATATATGTATGTATGCGATTTTCTCCGCAACCACTGGACCGATTTGGATGAAATTGGTATCATTGGAAAGGTCTTGGCCCAGAATAGAAAATAAGACCAAATTGGACTCTGATCGGCCATCGTGGTCCGAAATAACAGCGAAAAACCCATATATGGAAGTTAAAAATGGGTACTGAGATTGATGTGAATAGATATGTTGTCAATTGTCAAATTTGGTAATTTGACAATTACAAAAAGTAAAAACATGTAATTTCAATAAAGCGTAGCAAAGCGCGCCGGGTATTTGCTAGTAAATTTATAAAAGGTATAATTTTTAGGTGGCTACCTTATGCAGTTTTTAATATTTTTTTCTATTTTTTTATACTTTAAAATTATTAGAAATACAATCGGTAATTTCCACTAAAATTATGGGGGGGGGGGCGAGATCAACTTTTTGTAATAAAAAGCAATAAAACGTGCTTAATTTCGCTTGCACGCAAAACAAGAACTACATCATTCAACAAGTGTGCTATAAAATAAACAAAGCTGATCGGTTTGTTTAGACTAAACGATTTAAATTCAGAAACAAGGTCAGGGGCTTCAGCTGTGAAATGCAATTATTTTTAAGCAAGGTTTGCCAGATATGGCAATGGAATTTTTTCTAAATTACTCGAAATCTATTTAAAATTCTTCTTTTGTGGTTTTTAATATCCAAATGGGTAAATTGACATTTTTAAACTAAATTTTATTATCAAGTCAAATTATTTTTAGAGGGCGTGAAAGGGTCAGAGCTTTTTACATGTTTTTAAAGCACGAGTGCGCAAACAGTACATTTGCGTTCAAGTGTTGTATTTGCAAACCGTGGTTTTGAAAGCGTGAGTTCAGCATTTTCAGAATTATAAACAAAATGTCCGATGTTTCTGTTCGTTGGAAATCCAAGTCATCATCTGGTACTGAGGTAAAAGCCACTGCTGGCAAATCTGTGCCCATTTCGACGGTAATCGTATCATAACATTCACTGGAATCATTGGGGTTTGTATTCATTGTACTCTCGCTTACTGCTTGGTACCCAAGTCTCAAAGTTTCAAAAGTCTGTGCCGGCAAATCAGTTTCCATTTCTATAGTAGCCTCACCATTAAAGTTTAAACTTATCGTTGTTAGCTTGCTTCTGCTTCGTTTTGATAAAATCTTATAAATGTTCTAAGTTTTTCCTTCTTCTATCCTCTTTTAGATTTTTGCTTTCTATAGAAAACTCGCTGTTATATTTCTGTTTTTTTTTCTGATGATCAGACATACTAGAAAAAAAGGCAGAAACTTGATACACAATTGCGATACCATTGTACCGTTCACGAGTATTCTCGAAGCACAAAAACGTCGCAATCTTACAGCAATACGGTCTCAATCGCACTTCAATCGCAATCGCTCCGCAATGGTGCTGTAGCGTCCTTACAACAGTATCGCAGTTGCTTTATAGTGGTATCATATTTTAGTGCTACATATTGCGGTATCGCAACGAAAGACTTGCCACGATAATTGTCAATAGCATTTAAAACACATGGCATTGTCATTTACATTACACATGTGGTAAAACCGCGATATTTCTGCGATAACTCCGCGAAACTCGTGGTTGTCTGGGTCTGGACTCCGTAGCAACTCTGCAAGACACATTAAATGGAGCCATATTGTCATACGGTTACACCGATGCTAACTTAACTTTTACTTATTACTTCATCCTGTTTTTGCTCTGCTTCATTTGTTTACCTCTAGAATTAACTTCTTCCTTGTCTTACCTTTTAAAAGTGGAATACATTCCCAATATTTTATAAATCCTTTTCTGCAATAGCTCCCCATAAAAACAAACAACATAAAAACAGGCAATCCAATTCCAACTAGTAAAATGGTGTATGCAACTAGGACTACAACTAAGAGAGAAATTGATTAATTATTATTATTTAAATAATTCTGGTACCAAGAGATATTTACCAGCACCATAGTGTAGCACTATATCCAACAGTGACATTACATAATGCAAAGGCATTTGAAGTAACGTTATGAAGGCTAAATAGGCTTTGTATTCTAAGAATCCATGTTTAGATTTTGACTAATACAATGAACGCATTAGAAAGATATAGGTAATAAAGATTAATTGCAAAGTATTTACCTTGAATATACTGGAGATTAAGCGTTTTGTAGTTCCTAAACGTTTCTTTTTTATTTTGATCTTTGCCGAACGTCTCGACAAAGCAATTTTTGTTGCCGATATAGATTTCGATTTCTTAAAGAATTTTTGGTTATGCAACATTACGAGTATAACTTACAAAAATCGTAAAATGTCTGAAATGATGTTTATTGTACAAAATGACACCGTGTTTTGATAGTGTCAGATTTCTTGTAATGTGATGTCTGCGATCCATAGAAATAAAGCAAGAAAATGGAAATGTAACTAAGTATTGCGCCAATAAATATAGATAGCGTTGTACAGCAACAAAATTTACTAAATTAAACAAGATGACGTCGATATGCGGTAGGTGATCATGTGTGCAACCAATGCACACCCTCGAGACGCATGCATTAGTTGTAACATAACCTTCAATCTTTGGCGCGTCCCAATCTGGGGATATTAGTTTGATCTTATTAGCAGCAGTATACTTCAGATTGGTGCCGATCTGGGAATATTTTTTGTCTAACTCAATAAGTGGCTTTTAAAGACACCAACAAAAACATAGTCAATAAGGTCCCTTAAATGGGAAAATGCCTGCTGTCGTACTCGCATTGTGTGAAGTGTGCAGTTTTGACGTCATTAAGATCCATGCGTTTACCTTGTAATAACTCGATAATTATTTATTTGATTTGCTTGTATGAGGTGTCATATGAAAGTTTATTAAATACTTAACAATGATGTTTAAAGATAATATGCAAGAAGATTATTTCTGCATTTTTCATCTTACCAAAAAATTGTACATCATAAAGATACTATGAAGACTATCCAAGATATGCTGATTTATTTTACGCGCCGCCGTTCTTGGTTCTTACTGGCGATAGAAGGAAATGACCCTGCCACCTTCTTAAGCCTCCATAATCCAGTGAGCACAGTAAAGATTCATCGCAAAGCGTGCAGCGTACAAAGTTTTATTACCATTTTCACCAAAGATTAAGTGTGAATAAGCAACAAATTAGTTTCCATTAGTGTTTTGTTGATGAGTATTATAGAACTTTACAAGTCTCTTTTAAGAGCCCGTAAAGTTTTACAGGGCTGTAGCTGTAACTTCTGATCTACTTAGTTACCATAAAGGCTTATACAGTATCATTTACATAGAAAATAGAAATAAATTTAATATATAAATTTATTACAAGTGTTGTATTCACATTTCCTATTTTGTAGTCACCCTAATAATCATAGACATATTACAGAAAAAGAAACCAATACAAGCTTAGCTAATCTCAATTTCACGCTTCGAGCACTACCCCGCACCGATAGCCTACTACAGATGTCCTTTGTGGTGCTGGGTAACATTCTTTCGTTGTTTTTAAAACATTCATTAGTAAAGTGGGGTGCGTGAATGTAGCAGTCGAACCAATCTTATTAATTTTTAGTTTGAATAACATTATTTAAGTGTTTATTTAAAATTTAAGTTTTAAGTGCTGGATATAAAATATTGTAAGTACCGCACGCTAATGTTTTATTTATAATAAAATGGCATGTATTCCTTTAATTACTTTCACGGGAGTATTCATCTATTAAGAGAAATACTATTTGTTGATGTCCGTGAGGGTAGCGCCTCTCTTACATTTAGTTGATCGCTAAATGCTGGGACCCAGGAGGAGCCCCGTTGTTTTTGTGGCAGCATAACTAGTAGACTGAGTGCGCTACTGGTTCTCGTTAAACTGCGTGTTTTAGCGACTGCCTATTTTGTTGTTTGTGTATGCCGAAGTGCACTTTGGTTATACGGGCTACCACCCTGGCTCCCTTGGACAAGCTAACTTTGATGAATATATGATTATTATAGACTCTCATTTTCTTTGTTTGGAATATGTTGCCGAAGGGGGGCAATTGATGAATACTCTCGATCACAATGTACATGACGCGTCGTAGAACTATTAACCATTTTGTGCGTACTTACTGAGATTGAAGGCTCACGCAATTTATCCTTTGTTCCAGAGACAGGCCAATCCGCACGCCTATCCTGACCGCCGATTTTAAAGCCGTTCAATTATAAATCATTTTATTTTATTTTTTTAATTTTTATGTAAGTTTATAATATTATCGTTTACAGTTTGTTTGTGTTACTTTTGCATTTGTTTTCATTATCATTTTTCATTTCTTTATTTTGTTTTTGAATCCCCTTGTAAATAATTAACACGCGATCTCGTAACACAAGCTTTCCAAAACTTTTAAAAATTATATTATAGATAAAGTAGTTTATGAAAAAAATATTTTTTTATATTGTTATATCTTTATTATACAAAAAATGTTATAACAACTTTATTTAAAAAATATGTTAGCTGCAATGCAGTGTTCTGCAAATGTAAAAATAAAAATTATTTTATGGAAAATATCACTTTTTGGTTACCTAGATAGATTATAGATAATTAATAATATTAGAAGTCTAAAAACGACCTTATTGTACGTCAAAAAGACGTCGTTTGGAAGACGTATACGTACGTCTCATAACTTGACGACTTATGGACATCATTTATTAGTCATATGACGTCGCCGACCAATAATCACTTAAAAAGAACGTCATTATAATGGCAGTGTGCTGGCTGGGAACCAAAGCAAATTCTAGATTTATCTTTAAGCAAGCAGTAGGAAAGGCAGGTAATCACCATGTTAACCATGACAAATCCCAAACTTCTCTAATTCTACTGCAAGCAAACCAAAAATATAGTCCCTTGCCGAGGCTGACTCGATGATAGTCGGTTGAGCTCCTGAAGGAACTTAATTGTCTTAGAGCGAGCCTCGTTTATATAGAGTTTCTAGCTGCAAAATCAGAAGTTTGCAATTAGTAAAGGCGCGGGGGCAATTGTAATGTGGGCGATTTCCTTGCGCGTGGCAAGGTCACACGTGTTGCCAGCACCTCTAGCAGGCAGAATGCAGGAGTTCAGAGCACATGTAAACATTCCATGCTGCATTTGTGCAGCCAGACAGTTGATTGCATTGTTGACAGAAAATAATTGATAGAAAATAATTAAATAATTTAATTTCGAAGTATTCCATCTGCGTCAGTTTTATATGTAACTCATGCAGTTTTATATATCATCGCATCAAGATTCTCATCCTGAACATCGAAGTTTTACTAGTTGAAGCATTTCACCGCAATATGGCAAACATTTTTCATGCATTTTCGATGTTACAACTACCACAACTAGAAGCTTTGTACAGATTCAAATTTTGCAGTAAAACTGGTTCTATCAAAGTCATTACTGGTAGTAATTGATCATTCTGCTGAACGCAAGCAAAAGTTTGGTTCATCAGCAGTAAATATGCCTGGAAAGTCTTTAATAGTTCGCTCTTTGAATATGATGGAAAAGTGCATTTCTAGATAGTGAAACCTTATCAAGCCTCTCAATATTCCGAAATATAGCTGCTCTCAAGTGGTCTATGTTGTCAATGCCTTTCTTGAAGTATAGACTTGAATGACTAACTTCTCACTCTTTTCTGAATTTATTTCTTGCTCAACTCAAGATAACGTTCCATAGGAGTTCAAACGGATGTGTTTCGGACTGACGTGTTTGTTAACGCTCTCAAGATGTCAACATGTAATGTGTGTTCTGAATTAATTACGAAGAATACAAGAAATGCTTCAAGCAAAGGTAATATTATCACTTGTGTCATTTGCCATTCAGATTTTCATATCAAGTGTGTAAATTTAACACAAGAAGATTTTAATTTTATTCAATCGAAATCGGAAAAGTGGAAATGTGCTGATTGCATGAAACAAGTTAAAATAACAAGGTCAGATGATAGTTTACTTTAAACGGATGATCAATCATATTCACTTACTGATATTATGAAATACATGAAAACTATAGATGAAAATAACAAGAATCTTATCTCCGAGTTAAAAGCAGATTTAAACAAATCTATTGAATACGTATCTCTCCAGAATGAAGATACCAATAAACTGTTGAAAGAACAAAATGAAAAACTAAATTTATTTGAACGTAAAATAGAGGAATTAAAATCTGAAAATAAGCGATTGTTGAAAGAAAACCAAAATCTCAATGAAAAATTAAATGATTCTGAACAGTACAGCCGTGCTAACTGTATAGAAATACACGGTGTACCCTGCGTGCCTGGCGAGAACATAATCAAAGTTGTTACAGATGTGTGTCGAGCTGTTAACTTTGAGTTAAATACAAAAATGATTGACGATTGTCATCGACTTCAAAATAATAAGAATAAGCCAGAAGTCCCACCGGCCATTATTGTTAAGTTTGTGAGCAGATTGGACAAAAAGGAACTGCTTCGACTAAAATCCATCAAAAGAATCTTGACTACCAGACATTTACCAGATCCCTACAACAAAATGATAACGACTGGCAATATCTACATAAATGAAAATCTCACGGCAATCAATCGAGTTATCTTAGCTAAAGCTCGAGAGAAAGTGAAAGCTTTGCAATGGAAGTTTTGTTGGACCAAAAATGGGAAGATTTTTGTTCGACGTACAGAAACCAGCAGAGTCATTCCGATAAAGTGCTTAAATGATATTCAGCTCATTGATTCGGCCTATAATAACCAAAACAATCGTGCCACTTCTGTTCCAGATGGTACAGCAAAGTGAATTATTGATTTATTATCAGAATACCCGTGGTCTTAGAAGTAAAACACATCAATTTTTAACTCAATCATCTAGTGCCGAGTTCGATCTAATAGCATGCACAGAAACGTGGCTTAACAATAGCGTTTTTGACTCCGAGCTTTTTACTGATAGCTACTATGTTTTTAGGACAGATAGGAATAAAACTTATTCAAATACTTAAATCCGATGGTGGAGGTGTTGTATGTGCTATTAAATCGACATTTATAGTAGAGAGGCTTACGGAATTGGAAACAAATTTGGAAGATTTATGGTTAAAAATATCCTACCTTAATATAGTACTATATGTGTGTGTTATATATTTTCCTCCCTATTCCAAATTATATGACTATCTCTTCTTTATCAATCATTTAAATCAGTTTGCGTATATTTTCGATTCGAATTGTTTAATTTTAGGCGACTTTAATTTAAAATCTAGATCTCAAGCTGAATCTGAAATAGAAAATTTTATTCATTTTAATAATCTTCATCAACATAATAATGTTTATAATGTAAATAATCGTTTATTAGATTTAGTACTAGCCAACGTTGATAATATTACTGTTACTGAGCAAAGGGATGTGTTTGTACCTGTTGATCAACATCATCCCTGTCTCTCTATAACACTTGTATTTATTCATACCCGAAATACTTCGGATTGTGTGTCTGTGAACCAAGATAATCAATTTTTAAATTTTAATTTCAAACAAGGAAACTACAATTTACTCTATCATCTCTTTAACGAGCGTAATTGGAATTCATTATACGAGACTAATGATGTTGAAGCAGCCGTAGACATTTTTTACCAAATTTGCTTTGAAATCTTGTCTCAGTGCATTCCTAAGAAAAGACAATTTAAACGAAAGTATCCACCATGGTTTACACATAATATTATAAAAGATATAAGAAAAAAGGAAAAATTGCACAAAAAATTCAAACAATCTGGATTACAATCTGACTACATAGTTTTTTCGGAAATGCGGAAGAAGATAAAAAATGATTTAAGTGAAGCTTACAAAAACTATTCTGAATCTTGTTTCTCAGACACTCAACAATTCTGGAATTATGTAAAAAGAAAGAAAGAACGCAAGGGTGGAGTTACTATGATGAAATATAACAAAACAAATCTTACAGCTAAGACCGATATTTGTAATGCATTCATGAATTATTTTAAATCAGTTTATAGACAAGATCAACCAGAACTTAATTTAAATTCTATACTTGAGGAGCCAGTTTCACCAACTCTTGATCACCTCCATATTAACAGTGTTACTGAGGACGAAGTCAAACTCGCAATTAAAAAATTGAAAAATAAAAAATCACTTGGCTATGACGGCCTTCCCATATTTCTGTTTAAGGGTTGCTGTGACTCCCTAGTGACTCCACTAACCTATATATTTAATCTGATTCTGCTAACCTCCCATTTTCCTTCTATTTGGAAAGTTGCAAAAGTTTTTCCCATACCTAAAGCCGGAATGAAACAGAATGAAATATCTAGTTATCGTCCAATTAGTATTATATCGGTCCCTTGTAAAATACTTGAATGCATACTACATCAACATATCTTTCAACATGTTCGAACGGAGTTAAGTCCATGCCAACATGGATTCATTTCGAGAAAGTCAACCACAACTAATTTAATGCACCTAATTGAAGATTGTTCTGATAATTTCCAGAGTAGCAGTCAAACAGATACTATTTACACAGATTATTCTAAAGCGTTTGACAAGGTTCATCATGATATCCTTTTGAAAAAGTTAAGATATTTCGGATTCTCTGCAAATTTGCTAAAACTTTTTATTTCATACTTTACAAATAGAAGGCAAATGATAGTTTATGAAGGTGTTAGCTCAATTGAATTTACCATCTATTCTTCAGTCTGTCAGGGTAGCACTCTTGGCCCGTTGATGTTCGTTCTTTTAATTAATGATCTCCCCGACGTAATAAAAACATCAAAATTACTTATGTTCGCTGATGACGTCAAGATCTATAAAAGTATAAACTCGTTAAAACACTGTCACGAATTACAGTCGGATCTTGACGCCTTAGTAAATTGGAGCGCAAATAATAAACTAGAATTAAATATCGACAAATGTCAATTTATTACATTCTCTTTAAAAACCAACATTTTGCTATTTGAATACAAAATACATAATGTGCCTCTGAAGAGAACGGACGTGGTGCGTGATCTAGGCATTTTGTTGGACACTAAATTGAGTTTTAACCACCACTTGGAACATATTTGTAATAAGTCTTTCAGAATGCTCGGATTCGTAATTAGAAATTCTCGTACAGTCCACAACCTCCAACTTATCCAGAATTTGTACAACTCTATAGTTAGAAGTGTTTTAGAAACAAACTCTGTTATATGGGATCCTCTTACCAAGAAAAACATAGTTCTCATTGAAAAGGTTCAAAAGAGGTTTTTGAAATATGTTTATTATAAACAGTCGGGACTTTACCCGGATTCGATAGACTATGAGCTTTTACTAAAACGCTTCCAATTTAAATCACTAAAGGAACGAAGATCACAAGCCGCTTTAAAAGAACTGTTCAAACTATTCAATAATTTCATCGACTGTTCTATTCTTCTTGAGAAATTGTCACTAAACACTGGACTTGGGTTAACGAGAAGTGATGAATTGTTTTATTTGCCAACCCCCAGAGTTAATGTTTGTGCTAACTCACCTATTTTTAGAATGTGTAAGATTTTTAATATGAATGCGAAGAATTTAGACCTAAGTCAGAGTAAAGAAAAGTTTTTTTCAAATGTAAACAAATTATCCATCACCTTGTATTTTTACACATAGACCATCCTTCGTTCTTAACTCCATTTCAGAATTAAATGATTAAAAAACAATAATAATTGAAATTAAATTTGTAGAATAAATTTAATCAGAATTAAATAATTAAATAATTCAGAATTAAATAATTTAGTATAGATAGACATATTCAATATAGATTAACAGTTTTATTTTGTACTCCAGTGCTGAATAGTTTATACTTATATAAGTACTAGTTTGTAAGATTTGCATGTTATTGGGAAAATATTCCTGTTTGCAAATAAACGTTTATTATTATTATTATTATTATTATTATTATTATTATTATTATATCCTCCAGAAGCTTGAAATTATCCTTGAATATTTGTCTTGACTTTTTGTATGGTCGAAGGCACCGATGCAATCGCATCCTGTTTTAAAGCAAGCTAGGCCGGGAAGGTTTTTCTCCTATCTACATTAATTGATCCTGCAAAATCATGTATTGGAGCAAATTTTAGTCATAGTATAGTAAAGACGGCGAAGCAATTAAGAAACGCATTCCTGGATGATGAAAAAGGAAATCTAATGCACTTGAAGACTAGGAATTTTTTTGTCGTGAAGGTGTTCTCCATCTTGTAACTTTGTAAAACTATAGATTTTCATAGTATGTTTGAAAGACGGATAAAGTGTGTCGAATTTTATGCAATTTCATGCGGATAAATTTGAGGGATACCAGGAAGTGGCCAACGGTTTTAGTAAATTCTTTTCTTCGGTGTACGAACCGGCAAATAAACCACTTTTAATCAACCTTGAACCTAATCTGAATCAATCAATTAATATTAACAACATTACTTTGAGCGAGATAGATAAATTTATAGCCAAACTTGATGCTAAAAAGGGCCCAGGGCCCGACGATATACCCCCAGTTTTTATTAAATCTTGTAGTTCCTCCATTCGTAAGCCACTACATATATTATTTAATAAGTCTATTAGAGAAGGCTACTTTCCAATTCAATGGAAGGTGGCGAGAGTTGTTCCTGTTCACAAGTCGGGTAACAAGAGTGACTTATCTAATTATAGGCCCATTTCTATCTTGAATGTTTGTGCCAAACTTCTGGAGGCAATTGTGACTGAGGATCTTTTCCTAAAAGTAAAGCATCTATTAACGAGACACCAGCACGGTTTTTTTAAGGGCAGATCCACGCTTTCAAATTTACTACCTTTTTTAGACTTTGTATCAGATAGCATGGACGACCGCATACAGGTGGATGCCATATATACCGACTTCATGAAAGCATTTGATAAATTAGATCACAATACAATGCTTTATAAGCTTGAATGTTTCGGTATATATGGCGGACTACTAAAATGGATTAAATCATACTTGTCCAATCGATTCCTATTTGTTGTGGTTAACAACTGCGTATCTGAAAGCGTCTCAGCAACCTCCGGCGTCCCACAAGGCAGCCATATTGGTCCCTTATTGTTCCTTTTATATAGCTTTGACATATATAAATGCTTTGCTTATTGTTTATACATTCTGTACGCTGATGATCTAAAAATCTTTATGAAAATCAGATCACTACAGGATATAGCTCTGTTTCAGCAAGATATTGATAGGTTGTGTGCTTACTGTATAAATAACTATTTATATTTAAATATTAAAAAATGTAACCTAATTACTTTTACTAGAAATAGAATACATGTTTTTAATAGCATTTATAATCTAAACAACCAAGCTTTAAAAAGGGTTGAATCAATCAAAGATTTAGGCGTAACACTGGACAATACACTTTCTTTTGAATTGCACATTGATTCAATCGTTCGTAAGGCTTACAAAATGTTGGGGTTTGTTATGAGAGTGACCAAAGACTTTAAAAATATTAATTGCGTCAAAACTCTGTATTTTAGTCTTGTTCGTAGCTTACTCGAATATAATACCGTTGCATGGAGCCCCCTATATCAGACATACATTGATAGAATAGAAAAAATTCAGAGTAAATTTTTAAAGAGATTAAACTATAGATTTTATCCCGATCTCATAGCTAATTCATACAAACAAGACTTGGCCACTCACAACTTTCTAAGTCTGACAGAAAGGCGAATTTTATTAGACAACATATTTTTACATAAATTAATAAATAGCAATCTGGATTCTAATTTACTTGAGTACATTAATTTTCGAATACCTAGTTATGATAATAGAGAACATGAAATATTCGCAATTGATAGATCTACTAGTAATCAAAATCAGAATTCCACTTTTCAGAGAGTCCCGTATTACTACAACAAAAACTTAAATGATATTGATATTTTTAACTGTTCTTTGGTCCATTTTAGGCGAAAAGTTATAAGTCATTTAGTTTCAGTAAGGCAAGTTGAATAAAGTTAGTTTACATTCGTATTTTCTGTAGAGATTATTTTACATAGTAATAACTATAGTTTTCATTATCTTTTTTGTATTCACAGTATATTCTTAAATTTATTTTTTTATGTAATTTTTCTACATTTAACATAACACGTTTTTTCTACTTCATGTAAATTAGCGACTCCCTGTTATTGGGACTTTGTCCTGTTGGGTGTCCTTAACTGTAAATAAATAAAATAAATAAATAAATTACAATATTGGTTTAGCGGATAGGATGGATATAGTACATTATTTTTTTTTGTATTTCTCATATAACGTGCAATGAAAAATCAACTCGCGTGATTTGTTAATAAGAAGGTAAGAGTTGGTTCTCTAAAAAATAAACTCGTGTTAATTTTTTATTTTCCCCGCTTACTTTTTTCCTGATTAATATGTGTAATCCTTTTGATTAATTTTGGCCATTGCAATAACGGATTTGTGAGCTGGCGCGTTGTCGTGATGAAACAACACTTTCTTTTTAGCCAAATGCGTCCGTTTTTGCTTGATTTCTTCGCTCAAACGTTGCAATAAGTTTGCATAATACTGGCCGTTGATAGTTTGTCCTGTTTCGAGATAGTCAATAAAAATTATTAACCGACGCCATAACCTTGCCTGCAGATGAAACGGTCTTCGCCTTCTTTGGAGCAGGTTCTCCCTTTTGAGTCCATTGCTTCGATTGTCTCGGGTGTGAAATGATGGACCCATGTTTCATCCATTGTTACGAAACGGCGCAAAAATTCTGTTTTGTTGCTGTGAAACTTCGCTAAACACTCAATTGAAACATTTTCACGACACTGTTTTTGCTCGAGTGTGGGCAAACGCGGCACCCATCTTGCACACAGCTTTCTCATGTCCAAATTTTCAGATAATATGCGATGTACCGCACTTTTTGAAATGCCCGTAATGTCTGCTAGCTCGCGCACTTTCAGTCGACGATCATCAAGTACCGCTTTGTGGATTTTCTTCACCATTTCTGGAGTCGTCACCTCATTTGGTCGACCACTGCGATGCTCGTCTTGGCAGCTCGTACGGCCTCATTTAAACTCAGCTACCCAAAATTTAACTGTTGTAAACGAAGGAGCAGACTCACCCAGGGTAGAATCCAGTTCAGCTTTTATATTGGTTGGGCTGAGGCCTTTCAAATAAAAGTATTGTATCACATAACGATGACCAATTTTCTCCATTTTCACAAATTCACTAACAACGTTCACTATAGATGGCTGCCAAACAAATACTGAACAACGTGGCGCTTTCAAACTTAAAACATATGCTTTATAGACTGCGTACTTTCCAATACAGTGATATTTTCAAACAACTACCGCTACCTCTTGGTCAGGTCGGGTACTTCTGGGACCACCCTCGTAATTTGAAAACACTGAAAATTTGTTAACAGAAAACGATCGGTAAAACACTGTTTATTCCAATTAGCTGTTCTTAAAAATCTATATCGGTCGATAACTAAATCCATACACATCGATATAAAAACTTTTCCAATATTAAAATCTTTCTCGTCTTTAAAATAATATATATTTGAACACAATTCCAAATATTTGTTTTAAAAAATAAAAATAATCTTCTTTGATTTATATAACAGGTAGATATCCAAATCTAATATAATCGAAGTTTGTTTACAAACGGAAAAACATATGATTCTTCATAACCTAACTTTATTTTTAGGATTTCGATACGAGCCGAGCGTGGTTTCAACCACAGCTTTTGATCGACTGAATTTGTTCTTTTTCCGATGTCTATTTATATTTTTTTACCAAACATTTGACGGCACAACGAAATTTTCAAAAACACTTGAACATCAACATTTATTTACATCAACATATGTTTAATATTAACACTAATCTTAATTCTATAAAGACAAAGAGATGATTAAAATGACATAAGACACGTATGGTCTAAATTGAACAATACTAAAGAAAATCAATAAAAACGATCAGCTGTCACCGATCTCATAAAAACTAAATTACATTGAAAACCCATCACTCTCCAGATATCCCTGTCTATCAACTATTTACATAGTTACACAAGGAACCCCAAACATATGAAGTTTACACAGATTAAATTATGTACATACTAAAAAAGAAACTTAGCTTAAAAATCTGTTCACAACGTTTCAGATAACAAGCGATGCTTTTGCAAGTATAGAATAAATAACAACATAAATGAATTCATTGTCCAGAATACAGTACTCCAGGTACCTGCATCCAAACAATAGTACAAAATATCAAAATAAACTCAAAATTTGGAAAAACCAAATAATATCAGTACAGCTGATATCTCGACATATTTGACCTCAATTCTTCCACATACAAGAATTAGTAAGTTAATTGTAACATTATAAACATCAAAGTACTGATGTGATTTAACTATTTCCAATGAAATATGTACCCGAAACTGACATAGCGTTATTTGTGAAAGAAAACTTGTTCTGCGTTACTCAACGACAAACCTCAAATCTAATAAGAAGATAAAACCTTTTAGAAACGCGAATAAACTATTCAAAACATGTAACCTAGGTTACATACTACCTGTTCTACTATAAAACAACACAATTGAATTATATCCTTTTTATAAATTCAATACCTATTGTGAAAATTGAGGTAAATTCTGGTTAATGTCTTCCTTCTATAAATTCTATTTAAAATTGATAAATCTGTCTGTAACCTAGCCTGTAGCCTTTAGATTAAATAAACCTAGTATCCTAGCATGTATATCTTTCTTTTATTGCATGAATTTATAAAATCTGAGCTTATGATCAAATTGTAGCCTTTAAAATGGTCAGCAATTACAATTCGTTAAGTAAATTTCCAACCTGATGATTCTATATCATCTCAATACTTAAAACAGTCTCGCGATACAAGCCAACCTGTAAGGTTGGTGTGCAGTGTGAAACTAGTTTATACGATAAGTACCTTATCAAATTTATTTTTAAGTATCACTAACAAATCAATAGCATTTAGAATTAAATTATACTTAACATTTATAATAAAACAAATTTATTCACCTCAGTTAATACATATATTGGGTAGATAAGCATGTGCAAAGAAACGGGTGGCGATGAGCCACCCGATATTTCATCTATCCTTATCCATCCTTATTTAATACTAATTTCAAAGATATTAAAACATTTGATTTACAAAATAAATATACGAGCAAAGATCAAGGCCCATTTTATGTTTTTGTGGAACATTTAAATAAAAACTTTGGCCGATTATTCCCAATGAAAATTGGATACTTTCTTTTAAACGTTGAAAAATTCAAAAAAGATATTCTGGATATAACATCTGTAGGTGTGAATAGGGTAAAAGTAATCTTTAAAAATTACAACATAGCAAATGCGTTAGTAAATCACGATTTAATTAGCAAAAATCAATTGATTGCATACATCCCCCTGTTTTACAACCATAGTAAAAGAATAATAAGAATGGTTAATACTTTCTTTACCGAGGAATTTCTTCTTAAAAATATTAAATGCGATCACACAAAAGCGGTTCAAGTTCAAAGAATGAAAAGAAAAATTACAGAAAGTGAGGGAAAAGCTAAACTAGTCGATCGTCAAGTAATCATTGTAACCTTTGAAGGCAATATTATTCCTAATAAAGTTAGAATTAACCTTTCTTATTTTTCCGTAGAACCGTATATACACCCAGTTGTGCAGTGTTTCAAGTGTTTGAGATATGGTCATACTGCCAAGCTTTGCAAATCTAAATCACAAAAGTGCCAGACGTGTACTGGAGTACATGAGAATAACAAACAATGTTCAACTGATAAATTTTGCTTATATTGTCAAAAAACAGATCATTCAACAATTTCAAAAAACTGCCCAATTTATAGCCAGCAATACAGTATCAAAGAGGAAATGGCGTTTCGTAATATTTCTTTTAAGGAAGCAGAAAATATAGTTAACAACCCCTCATACGCAAAAGTATCCTCCAACAACAGATTTGCAATTTTTAATAATATTCAGAACTTTCCACCTCTTCCAGAGGCTTCAATGCAACCTCCTTCGTACATGATGCACAAGCCGGTAAATACAATTCTATATAAAAAACGCAAGTACTCATCACCCGCTACAACACCACCCCTTACCATTCCTAAAAAAACAACAGATTCCAGTCCACCAAAAATTACCTCAATCCTCCCGAATCCCTAGAGAGATGAATTTATGCAACATAAAGAAAAAATAATTAGCAGTATTTCCGACTTCATAAGTTCCAATTTTAGCACTCAATCTATGTCTGAAACTAATCCTCATATTTCATTAGAAACAAAAGTAAGGGAGCATATAGAATCAATCTTGGATTGTGACCTGACTAATAAGTATTAGTGATGATGATGGATCAAGTCAGTGGACCTATAAACATTTTACAGTGGAATATTTTATCAATTAATAAACGTAAACCAGATTTACTCAAATAATGTCCAAAAATAATTTTGATATCATTATACTTTCCGAAATATGGTTAAAACCAAAAGCAGTCTTAAATATTCAAAAATATAACTGTATTCAAAAAAATAGAAATGATGGCAAAGGTGGAGTTGCCATACTTATTGCTAAAAATCTGCATTATAAAGTCTTAAGAATAAATCAAAACTTTAATGATAGCATCGAAGTATGTGCAGTTATTCTTGATCAAATGAACTTGTCTATAGTTTCTGTTTACAAACCTCCGAAATCAAATGTGCGCGTTAAAGATTGGGAAAACCTATTTTCACAATTTTCAAATGACACGGTAATCTGTGGAGAGTTTATCTGCCACCATACGTTATGGGGATCAGGTAACAACCAAGTTAGTGGTTTACGGCTCGTAGAAGCTTTAAACAACTGTAACTTATTTGTTTTAAATGACGGTTCTGCCACCCGAATAAATAGACCCAATGAAAATAAATCTGCGGTTGATCTTTCCATTGCAACGCCTAACTTGACAGGTAAACTGAAATGGGGTGTAATGCCAGATCTTATGGGTTCTGGCCATTTTCCAATCTTAATTGAATACGATTCCAACTTTATTTTTCAAAACATATCCCCTGCCACAAAATGGAACCAAAATTCTGCAGATTGGCCACTTTTCTCAAATTTAATAGACAATCAATTAGCCAAAATTAACAATATAGAACAAACATCTCTTAAAGATTTTATTAATATTGTAAGTGATGCAGCATCCCATTCAATGAAAGTTAATCAACCTATTTGCATAAAAACCCCTCGTCCTATTTGGTGGGATAAAGATTGTTCAAACATAGTATATAAAAGGAAAGAGGCGTTTAAAAGATACAAAGACAGGGGTAATTGGGAAAACTATATAAACTACAAAAATATTGAGGAGCAAACAAAACTTCTTTTAAAAGCCAAGTGTGAACAAAGTTGGAAAAATTTTCTAAACCAACTTAACAAAAATACTCCCATCAATAAAATATGGGATTTTATTAACAAAATAAATAATAGAAGGTTTTGGAAGGCAAATTCAAATTTATCCACGGAAATGATTGAAAAATTGCTGGAAAATCTTGCCCCTTCCACTGTAAATAACGTTCCCTTCACAGGGCACGACACAATTGATAATAGCAATTTTCCTCGTGACGAATTCACATTAACAGATCTGGAATTTGCCCTCCATTCTCATCTAAGCACCGCACCAGGTAAAGATAGTATTACATACAACATGTTAAAAAATTTGCCCATTTCAGCTAAACAATTATTTTTAAAGTTATGTAATAATTGGTGGCTATCCAGTGGAATATTTAATGAACTCAAAGAAATTATCATAACGTTAATTCTAAAACCCGGAAAAGATCCAAATTTAACATCTTCTTATAGACCTATTTCACTTATGTCATGCGTAACCAAAACGTTTGAAAGAATGATTAAATCCAGATTGGAATAGTTTTTAGAATACAATAACAAATTACCTGTATGACAATACGGCTCGCGTCGGAAAGTAGGAACTATCGAAGCTGTAACTCAATTAGTAACAGATCTTCAATTAGCTTTTGCAAATAACGCTTATGTTGCATGCTTATTCGTGGATGTTAAAGGTGCTTACGATGCAGTTGATCTGAACATGCTTGCCGAGAATTTAACCTCATTAGATATCCATTCGAAAATAGCCTGCAATATTGTGGAGATGTTCAGAAATCGGAAAATATTTATCAAAGACCAAAATAACACATTACACGGACCTAGAGTAGTTAATCAAGGATTGCCTCAAGGGTCGGTTCTTAGTCCTCTTTTGTTTAATGCATATACTTATGACATACATAACATTTTTGATTCTCACATTAAGTGTATTCAATACGTTGATGACTTCTGCTTCTACACCATACAGGACGGGTACAATCAATGTATAAAATAACTTAAACATATTGTTCATTGCTTGAGCAGGTGGCTTAGAGAACACGCATTTACCATATCTCCAGATAAGTCTGCAGTCCTTTTTTTCACAAGACATAGATTGGTTACTCCCCAAAAACTGACATTGAGTGAAGTTGAAATTCCAATCCAAAGGTCATACAGATACCTAGGTATAATTTTAGACAGTAAGCTACTTTGGAACGAGCACATCGATTATTTAAAAAGTAAATGTGAAAAAGGAATAAACATGTTAAAATGTGTCACTAGAACTAAATGGGGTGCGGATCCCAGTACTGCTCTTCTTTTTTACAGGGCATACATTCGTTCTATTATTGATTATGCATCGGTCTTGTATGGTTCTGCAGCAAATATTCATTTAATAAAAATTGATAGGGTCCAGTATAGCGCCATAAGAATATGTATAGGAGCCTTAAAATCGTCTCCTATTCAAGCTATCTTAGTCTAGGCACAGGAACCCCCCTTGAGCATCCGACGACTGTTTCTAGCATTTAAAAAAACAATATCATTGAAACAATTTCATTCAAATAACCAAATAAACAATTCCATAGTTCAAATTATCACGGCTAATTTAACAAATAAATATTGGTCGAAAAAGAACACACCCCCTCTTGCAGATATTTACACTACTTTCTCAAACTCTTTAGAATTACTCACACCCCGCGAAAAGTTGCCAATATATGAACTACCTTTCCCGGCGATAATGTTCAAACCAACTACAATAATACCTTCATATTCTGAAATTCCATCATCCAATCAGACTCTGCTCAATTCAATTACAAGTCGTTATGATAATTATCTTAAGATATACACAGATGGCTCAAAAACTAAAAATGGTACTGGATACGCAATATACTCCGCAAATCGTATTGAGATACGACAAAAAATGCCAGAATTTTGATCAGTATACTCCGGTGAGATATTTGCAATTGAAAATGCCCTAGAATGGTTAATATCTCAAAATTACTCACATAATGCCCTAATTATGACCGACTCCAAATCTGCCATAGACGCAATTAATAACCTTTCACTAAGCAACTTATCCACATCCAATTCCATGTGCAATATCCAAAAAATGCTTTATGAACTCCAACTATTAGATTATCGAGTCGTTCTTATCTGGGTTAAAGACGACGCAGGCATATCAGGAAACCAAACTGTAGATATTGCGATGATCCCTTAAAGAATTAAAATAAATTAAAATATCCACCGTTCCAAATATCTAACGTATTATTTAAAGTATTAATTATATACGATGGATTATAATTAGAATGCACCACAAATATTCTTTATTTCTCTCAGCTAGCTCATGTTTGTTCGGTAAAACATAAATTATTTGAATTTCGAGACTCTTATATACTTTTATGCCTGGAAACAAGAAAAAACTTAATCTGTAAGCACTTTTGCTTCTGCAAGCTGGACAACTGCAACTATAATCTGAATTGGAAAGAGAATAATGCTGTATGCTTGTATTAGCATCAATTAAACACATATGTGAAATTGAAAACACAAAAACTTTATTCAACAAACAAAAATAAATTCAGAAAAGCAAAAATAAAGAGAACGAAAATGTTATTCACAATATTACAATTAAAATTGAGAATAAATTCTCAAGTTTGCTCAAACGTTAAGAATAGTCGTCAGAATCTGACATAGGATTAAGACAGTTATACGTTTGAACAAACCAACACAACTAATGTTTAATTATAAATAGAATGTTTTCCAAAATAAAAATAAATCTTTATTAAATGAAATTTGATTGTTTTCTTTATTTGAAAATTAAATAAATTCTTAAAAGAGTTTAATAAATTAAATCAACTAGATTTTTATTTATTACCTAGGATGAACTTTACAAATCAGTTTTATTCTTTTGATTACGAGAAACAATTATTTTCTTAACCAACCTGGTATGTTCAATATAATCTCCCTTTTTAAATTTTAATTCAATTGGTAAGACTGCGGCGAAACCAAACAGCTGATTGTTATTTTTATAGAATAATCGATGCGTTGATCGATGAACAAAATAAATTCACTTGAATTTATTAAAAACGAAAAAACACTTTCACTTTTATTTATTCGTAGCACAATAATAAAATCTTCTTTTATTCCTCGAAGATAATTCAGGTAAACACCTTTAATTTTATTTTTAATGACTTTGTTTATAAAAATGACACTTGTCAAACATATGATTGGTACATATAACCTCAAAATTGCAGATATTCAATCTGGAGTCGAGCGTGCTTACGCTTTGAATGTTTTAACGACTAATTTTGTTCCAAAAAGCAGCGGATTTTATATCTTCTGCCAGAACAAAAGAACTCTATGACACTTTTTCGAAAATATAAGACGATCAGGCGACGCTCGTGACTCATTATCCAAAACATGTGTTTCGGATTAACACTAATCCCAAATCTGATATGATAGGATTGTAGATCTTAAAACGCTGATCAAAAAACTATAGGACATCAATAGTCCTAAAATGCATAATAAAGAAGATATACCCGAAAAACGTTTGACAATGAGGATTCTCGTTATAACATAATTACATATACAAAATTAACAAATCAAGGGTTCATCTTTTCCAAATTAACTATAGGGACACATAATGTGAGTGATACAATTGTTTTATACATAAAAATATCTTTACAATTCAATACAAACATGATTTTCTTACAGTACGATAAGCCATATCTGCCAATAGATGCTTATACAAATGCCAGCTTCAAAATAACATTAAAGTTAATCAATTTATACACAAAATATCCAGTATGCAGTGCACTAGGCACTCACATAAAAACAATGACAAGAAAAACCAGGATAAAGCCTACAAGAGTCTGTTTTCGCGAAAAGAGAGGATTGCAAATACCTCCGATTGAAATGACCAGAATTCTATTAAATGAATTCAAAAATTAATTGTTACATCAATCATAACAAGATTGACCTACTTAATCTATTTACAGGAAATTAACCATGTAAACTTGAGCTGGCCTCCAAGAATATCTAAAATTAAGTCTAACGCTGAACATCGTAACTGAAAATTCAAATATGGTAATGATTTTCTCCTAGCAAGAGGAAAGCCGACCTAAAGTATAACTTAGGTTGCCTATACATGATTGTGATAAAACAATCTAGCTAAATCATATCCTTTTTATTTATAAATGTGATCTATTTATTTATGCATGAAATACTAGGAAAGTTAGGTTACGTCTGCATGAAATCTTTACTCTTAAGTTTTTAATTTAAACTAATGAATCTAACTATGATTCTATCTATAGCCTTTATTAATAATGTTCCGATGACATAACATGCCCCTCATTTAATTTAAAAATCGATACAAAATATTTCTTTAACCGTTTATGAACATCGTTCGATAAAATTTTCAAAACGGTGATATTATATCACCTCAATATGTTGGCAAAAAATCCAACCACTCTTCCAATTATGAACAATAAACATGAATACAAAGACGTAATTAATATTGGGAAGAAAGAAATTCGTCTTATTTGGAATAGGCAGTGGAAAGAGTTTGTTGAAACATCCAGTAATCATTATACCATAATTCACACCACGTTACCAAACCGAATCTCACATATTGTTGATTATGTGCAGTGGAAAGAGTTTGTTGAAACATCCAGTAATCATTATACCATAATTCACACCACGTTACCAAACCGAATCTCACATATTGTTGATTATGTGCAGTGGAAAGAGTTTGTTGAAACATCCAGTAATCATTATACCATAATTCACACCACGTTACCAAACCGAATCTCACATATTGTTGATTATAAAGTGTCAAGAGCTTACTCCGTTACAATCACACGTTTAAAACTAAATCATGGAAGATTCCCAGCACACCTTCATCAAATAGGTGTTGCCGACACAGACTTGTGTTCGTGCGACGGCCAGTCAACTGCCGATTTAAATCACACCCTTTTTGCCTGCACAAATCATTCTCAACTGTGCTTAGGACTAATAACATCTTTAAAAAATAATAAAATTCAATTCCCAATTAATTTAACTGCGCTACTAGTCACTAAGGAAAAAAAGATATTAGACACTTTAGTTGATTTCCTCCGTCAAATAAAACTCGATATTTAAAGAAGCTTAACTACGAGCTCTTAAAATTTGTGTTAATAGGTTTCAAAATTAAACTAACTTAAAAAAACATCTGTGGCAAATGGATTATCCAATGCCAAGCACTATCTCACGAACACACACACACACACACACACACACTAAATACTTAAAAAATAAGTTTATAAAAATCAACGAGTGGGTCATTTAAAAAGCCTTCGTGGGTCAGTGTCTGACCCGTGGGTCATAGGTTCGCCACCACTGGGCTATGGGATTGTAGTTACAAAGAATAAAACTTATGAAGAGTTTTTTGTTATGATGATTAAATGTATGGTTGAACCTTAACTCAAAAACGAGAATCAATCTTACTAATACGATCAGAACTTTTAATTTGGATTTTCACTGCCCAACCACGTACTTAAAGACAATTTAGACTCTTGTGTCAAAAAGCACGACAGGAGTAACTATTTGAAACAGTCAATTGTCGTTTGTCAAAATTATTTGCATAACTCACACGTATAAGACTGATTCAACTCTCTTTATATCAGTAAAATAAAGCTCTGTTATTAGGAATAATTAGCCAGTTACCACCAATAAAACAACTTTTCCTTTATAATTTAAGAACCGAGAGTACCCATCTATCAATGCTTGTCACCAACAATTCTTACCATTAATGAAGTTTTAGTTTGTATGCAATAAAAAAGCAAAATTTATTCTTGTGTTTTATTATAATAATAAGTATGTAGCTTAGTGTTTGTTTAACTCGATGTTCTGGGTTTTGCAGAACTTAAATTACAGTTCAACTTTCTGTGGTATTTTTTGATTAAGAGTAATTTTGAGCTTGCTTGCCTTATTTGAAATTGAATTAAGATTATAAGCAGCACTTCTGGTGTTACAAGAAACCCTACATAAGTTTATGATAAGGAAAATAAGGAAATTCCTTTATTCTGCTTGGAACATTAACATCTGAAGAATGCGTTCGATAGTACACCCAGAAAATCGTTTTCTAAATCCAAGGCGTCATAACGCTACACATATTGTAGTAAACCAGGAAACGCCGCGTATATAGAAAAACCCAAATATGTCGGAGTTTATACCAGCGGCGAGAAAGATTTAGACTAGACTAAATTATAGTAGAAAACATCCTCGAGGAATATTTAACACGATGACCGCTCGAGAAAGGGAATCGACAATTTAAAGCGGCGACCAGTGTTGAAACAGATACATTATTTTGTGTATCTAGATACAGATACTATCAAAAAAGGTACCTAGATACAGATACAGATGCTTTTTCTGTAAAGTATCTAGATCCAAATACAAAGTCTAACATAATGTATCTAAATACATTTGTAGATACTTGTTTTACTGTGATCACCCCGAAAATATGAACTTCCTTGTCAATTTTTTGTACCTGTAATAGTTGTGTAACTAAACATCAATTCCAGGACTAGTCTAGGACAGTAATATTTATTAAAATTTATACATATTAAAAATGGATAATTATTAAGCAGAAACCAGTACCTAAAGATAGGTACAGTGTGTATTCAAACCTTTCCATTTTTTAAATTATTATGTGTTCCTCTCACACTTAACTTGTGTTAATATTTTAATAAAAATATAAAATAAATCATTACTAAAGCATTCCAAACATACTACTTGTGTAGATTTTCTATCCTCAGTCTTGGTGTTGTGCAGAATATTAATAACTTGAATGAATTCCAATAATCTTCATTTTTTGAAAACCAAGAAAATGTTTTACCACTTTAACAGAAACAATCATAGCCTAGATATTATTTCTGATAACCTAATTTCAAAGTAGGTGTTGGTACGATTCACACTATAACAATTTTGCAAGTTTCTAGTACTATTACGCCACAAACGTCGCTATATCTGGGTGCTTTTAGTTACCCTTCATGTAACCGAATAGATTGTACTTAATCCTTGTCCCAGTTTCAAAAGCCTTCTTTAGGATAGTTTTTACTTTGAAAGTTCTCAAATTGACTGTTGACAGAAAAAACAGAGTGTGTAACAAAGCCCTTTACTGTACTCGCAGACTTGGAGGATTCACCTATGGTTTGTCATGAATTCTCTCCATATCTGAAATTGTGGTACATTTTTATCTAATTATGGTACGTTAGTACAAGCTGTAAATTATGGTACAAGTACTGTAATGATATTCATCATAAAACCAGTCATTACATCCATATTACCTCAAGAAGGCATGCTCAACAAGAGTATAAATAAATATCTCATAGAAGTAAACATGTCTTTTATTGTCTTCTACAAGAGATAACATATAAGTAGTGTACAAGACCACACACAAGCAACCTGTATTACTACATTAATCTTCAAAACACTACAGTACAATAATTATGGAACAGTTGGCAACACTTCCCTGGAAGGACAAGAATGCGTCTTCCTAACACAATCCCATTCTGTAATAATATCCATTCACATATAGCCAGCCAGGCCATGCTGGCGGATCAGAGTACCGAAAACGACTCCATTTTGGGGCGAAAAGCCCAAAATTGTCAAGTATCTTATTATCCCCATTGAATTTAATTAAATTCACGTTTAGTTTAAAAGGTCTTTCTACATAGTTTTCATTCTGACAGACCCAAGCTGTAATATGCGATTTTAATTAACGAATTACTAGATTTCACACTTCCTTTGTCCCAATATTTGCCCGTCGATTACGGTACTCGTGTACTACTTGTTCTCGACTCGGTACTTGTTTAGCGAGGCGTCTACCATCTAGTAAATCTCAAAGCAATTCCATAATAAAAAATTAGTTTTTTATTCGTTTTATGTTCGGTAGTTTATTTCAAATTTAAAATTCCATCGACTTCATTTATGATAGTTTTTGTACTATAAAAATATGAAAATAGTATCTGCACAATACAGATACCCAGATACTACAGAAAATGTATCTAGATCCAAATACAGTTACAAAATTTTAAAAGTATCTAGATATGTATCTAGATCTAGATACCATAAAAGTATCTAGATAAATTACAACACTGGCATCGATGTAGTAAGAATAAATAGACTTTAGTGGAAATAAATAATAAATAATAGGGCGTTTAAAATAAATAATCTCGAAGTGTTTACTTAAATAAATTAGTTTACATTCGTTTCGTGATTAGTTTTTAATTTAGACTAGTTAATACAAACTAGGTTTAAAGTTGTTAATTAAAATAGTTTAGTCTGCTTATAGCATCAGATGAAAGATTTAGTCTGTCTTTTAACGAATTTTCCAAGAAATTTATATAAAAGTTTATAGATATTTCATAACATGAAGTATTATTTCCATCATAATCTCACGAATATATGCACTAAACGATGACGTAAGTGACGATGACATATTCAGAAATAACCCATAAACGCTGATTGTGTACAACATAACTCCACGTGCCTTTACCTGCGAACCTCATCTTGTCAAGGGCTGTCTATTGTCAATCTAGCAATCCTGACATGTGCTTGCTCGCAACCTTCTATTTGACTTAAATTTCTAATATCAGCGCCTTATAAATACTCTTGAGACATATACCGTGATTCAATAGCCAATGATGGGACTTTGAGGATAAGTTTTCAGGTCATTAGAAACATAAAACTTTAGTAACATTTTTTGATTAAATAAACTTGAAGATTTCGAAAATTCTGCACGGCGTTTTCAGAAAAGTGCGTATAATAGATGCAGATCAGTGTTCAATCTAATAGGATTAAATGCAAACTCTTTAGAAATTGCCACCATCAGTACAAAACGCTACATCTGTTGAATGAGCACAAGGATGCAGACGGCGCACATTCATACGTTTTGGATGTGTTGAAACAACTAAAAACGTTCTATTACTATAGGAATAGCGTAGTCAAAACAAATCCTGGGGGAGGTTCCCCCGTGTTCTAGTAGGGAACGTGGGCAGAAATGACATCATTCTAATACCGACGCATTTAATTATGATATAGTTTCATTTGTAATTCGTTAATAAATAGTTAATGAAGTAAAAAAATTTTGAGATAATTTAATCTATCCATCAATAGGTATTGTGTAACGTGTTAAAATTCTAGATTCAATTTTAATGCAATTTTAAGTGCATTTATTGCGAATAATTTTAGGACGGCCCTGTACATTTAAGTATATTTTAGTTGGTTTAAAAGTGCAAACTTTATATTAAATCAAGTGGTGTTTTCTTTAATATCAAAGGTCATCTCAAAGCGTTCTCACACAGATGAAATGTTTTTGTAAGAAAAAGACTAAGATAAGATGCATTTAAATTCAAATTTGTGTCTCCTGAAATGTGCTTATTTTCGTTTTCGATGAATAGATTCTCCGAAATTAAACATACAAAAAACGGTCTGCAACCAAATTTAAAATTTCAGGTTTCACGCAACACAGCAAATTGTGGTCACTGTAAATTCCCCGTCGAAGGATCTAGAACAAATCTCGAATTGGTTAAAATGTGTCAATGCAGTTTTTGATAGAATATTTGTTTCCCTTCTTTAAAAAATATTAGCACGAACATAGATTTGATCACCAAGCAGTCAGTCTGGTGAAAACCACAGACATGTGTCTGTTCTTACTATTGAATTTGAAAACTTTGGACTGAACTTCGATGCTGTTTTTATCCAAAAGTACAGAAGTACAAAAAAAATAGTATATAAGAATTTTCTTTCTTTAATGATTATCTAATCGTCGGGAGAGTCTGACTATTGCTTAATAAGACACCGTGTATAACGAACATGTCTGTGGTGTGGGCCTATCTTATTATTAAAGCTTTAACAATAATATAATATTGAGTCTCGAAGGTCTATTATTGACAAGGTATGTTTGTAATTCTTAGCATGTAGCTATAATCCAAGAGATAGCGTTACAAAAAAGTCATTTGAAAACCTTTTAAACATGGTTAAACAGTTTGTCGGGACAGGGGGTTCTGTAAACATTAAAAAAAATTAAATCTGTCTGATTTTAAGCCGTTTAAAACTGTTTACAAAACATTTTGCGACAAAATGTTTCAGAAAAGACTGGTCGGAATCAAGGCTAGGTCTGCAGGGGCGCGCGAAAGGTATGTAAAAAGGAAAGGTATAAAATGACTCATGTGAAAACTTGGCTGACCAGCGGCAAAGTGAAGTTTATTGCCTCAATTTTAAGAAAACATTAATTTGTTACAAACATGCGCAAACCACAGCGAAAGACACAGCCGCTGTAGCGCCCTCTGTTCCTATGACGGAGCGGCACCTTATCGGAGTTCTTTTTTTTTTAGATGAAGAAATACCTATTTAACCATGGCCAAAAAGTTTTTAAATGAGTGCTACCTCTTGGACTAGTAGTCTCATAACGTAAAATTATATCATGCTAATAATAATATAGAGAACAAAAGATTAGAGAGGTATGTACGTAAAAGTATCATCCTTAAAATAACGATTTTTTGCGAAATATCAGAAAACTTTAATATAGATATAGTAGAAAAGATATAAAAGTGCAAAGTCATCCTTTATAAAATGTAGAGAGAATTCACACTAATTTAAGATTTAAATATAATGATTCGTACTATACCTTGTCTCAAAATTAGGAAGAGTGGCTGAGACAGACAGGTTTACATAGCTTAATAGAATACATTTAGCTGCAAATTTGAGCATCTTATATACATACAATACACGTTACATACAGTACAGGTTAAATACAGTGGGATCAGTCAAACATTGTTGGCAGTTCTTCAAAAAAGTGAATAGTAAGAATTCTTTGGCGTCATTAAAAATAATTCTTGAAATACAAAAACATGAAATTGAAATAAAACAGCTGCAGAATAAATCTCAAATTATAATAAATGTTAAAAATGTAATTCCTCGTTTTCTATGCAAACAGTAATAATATTGATTCATTCTTTGAGAAACACAAAATAAACAAGTATAACCTGAAAAACGTCACACGATATCAAAATAAGCGACATGTGGCACTGGTTTATTCAGTGTAGCCAATAGAAGATTATTTGAATTATATAGCCATTTCAAAAACATTTGCTTCCAATGTACACTTCGCTAGACTACATTTCTAATCTTTCATGTAAACAAAATTTGTAGATTTACTGGGTTTCAACTTAGCTTTGTGAGAACCAATCGCAGAAGCGATTTTCTGCGGGAATAATTCGAATCACTCCTCCTAATGTGTCCGAGCAATTTATACAATATTTTCATGAAGTTTTTGTCAGAGAACCTTCTGGTATTCTATCACATCTTCCAGATGGCAACCGCAACTTGAACATTATAAGTGATATTGTATTTACGTCTGAATTAGTAGGGAAACATCTGCGGCAACTTAATAGCCACTCATCTCCAAATCATAATGGACTCAATCCTCACTTTCTAAAACAAACTGCCCAGGTGTTAGCTAGACCACCCTGTTCCATAATTGCCCAATCGTTCCACTCTGGCCTACTACCAACAGACTGGAAGTGTGCTACTGTTCTACCTATTTTTAAAAAAGGCGATAAGCTAATGGCTTCCAATTACAGGTCCATAAGCCTAACATCAATAGTGTGCAAAATAATGGAACGCATCATAGTAGACCAGCTGCTTCCATTCCTAGTTGACCACAATATAATCAATGATAATCAACACGGGTTTGTTCCAGGGCGCTCGGTAATAACAAACCTCCTTCTGTGTCTTAATGACTGGACCAAAAGCTTGGACAATTTGAATCCAATTGATGTAATTTATCTTGACTTTGCCAAAGCTTTTGATAGCGTCCCTTTAAGACGACTAATATACAAACTTGAGTATCATGGCATTAGAGGTCAACTTCTGCAATGGATTAGTGCTTTTCTGTGTGATCGACTCTTTACAGTGCGGATCAGTGATAAGTTATCCTCTTGCAGAGCTGTGCTTAGTGGTGTACCCCAGCGTTCGGTTTTGGGGCCGGTTTTATTCATCATTTATATCAGTGATCTTCTATCAAGCATATAATCTCCTTCAAGTTGTTATGCAGATGATACAAAAATATATAATAACCCTTTATTAGCTCAAAAAGTTCTTCAAGAAGATCTTGATATGATCCAGAAATGGTCCGAAATCTGTTTAATACAACTAAATACATCCAAATGTACCGTACTTCATATTGGTTCTAATAATCCTCAGCTACCCTACTATATTAATGGACAACCTCTCCAGAATGTAAACTCACAGGTTGATCTTGGTATAACTATGACACATGAACTAAAATGGGAAGTTCATATCATTCGAATTATAAAGAGGGTGAACAGCCTGATCTTTATAATTAATAAAGCGTTTATGAAACCTACCCCAGAATTAATATTAAAAATTTATAACTTATATTTACGCCCGAAACTCGAATATGGTATTGTAATATGGTCCCCATATTATGAAAAAGATAAGGGGTTACTGGAAATGACCTTGCGTAAGAGAGCAAACTTTCCCCACAACTTAGATATTTACCATATAATGAACGGCTATCAAAATTAAAACTAACTTCTCTCGCCGAAAGAAGATCTCGAGGTGACCTAATTGAAACTTACAAAATATTGCACAATCACTATTTATGTCCACAACATTCTAACAGTGTAACTCGTGGTCATTCACAAAAATTATATAAATCTTCTGTTAATAAGCTACCAAGACAACGCTACTTCAGTATTAGAGTATGTAATGACTGGAATAACTTATCCGAAGTTACAGTGTCTTCTATTTCGTTAAATGGTTTTAAAAATTCCCTTGACAAAGAATTGAAACAAGGTTTACAAAATTAAGTTCTATTTTAATTTGTAATTATTGTAACTGTTTATTTATGATTTATTAACTTTATTTACCCATTTCTTAGTTTTTATTACTATTTATCAGTTTCTCTGTTAAGTTTATTATGCTGCACTTAAAATTGTTAATCTTTAAAATTCTTGAAAATTCTTCCGTCTTGTTAAGTAACACAAGTCCATTTACCGCGATGTTATCGCGAACTTGTTTAAACCACCTAAAAGCACATTCTTCTAATTCACCAAAACGCGGTTCTCGTAGACGTTTCCTGGAAACACAAATTTCGTTAGAATTCCAAGATTTTCTCTTTGTTCTTTAAAATTGTGGAAGGCGTATTCGGTTGAATTCTAAATTCTTTGGCTAGATCATTTTCTTTTCACTTCTCTCATCGAATGTCAAAATAGATTTAAAATGTCAAAAAGTACACGGACAAGATCAAAGAAACAAACCGAATTCCATAATCTTCTTTAACAACAAATCAATTAAAAACTAAAAGGTTTACCTACTTATTTTGGGATTTTCTAAAAATTTGTTTAACATTTGGTTTTATAACCGGATGGGTAATGAAAAGGAGCCGCAATGAATCATCCCTTAATCCTTTCTTTGAAACCTGTTTACTGACACCGGCTACTTACTGACACATTTATTGTTTATTTAGGCACCTTAAATACATAATAACATATTGCACCCCTATTCTATTTCAGGGCTGTACCGTTTTAGTGTGTTTTGGTGTGAATACATCATTTTAAGAGTATTATTTCTGAGTTGTTGTTGAATTTCCCTAGCAAACCAAGTTAGTAAACCAACGGTGAACGTAAGCACAGCGCGACGGTAACAACAGTACTGGTATAGTTTTCGTGATAGTACTACATGTTTTATAAGTGTAGCAAGTATTAATATAGAGCATAGTGTATTTTAGTGTAACGTAGTGAAGTGTAACAAATACCTATATATCATATTGTACGTGCAATTTATTTATGTAGTTAAGATTATGCCGCGATTAACGCTATCAGCTCGAAAAAAGAGCATACGTAGAAGAATGCAAAACCTTTCTGGTTTTAAAAAGTCTGCCCAAAAAGTTCAATCAGCAGAATTTGTTCCTGTTGATCAACATTCAATTTCATTAGATCACACTACAACTTCATTAGATCAACCTTCAACAAGTCAATCTTCAACTTCATTTGATCAACTTTCAGCTCCATCACATCAACCTTGTACTTCCACTAGTAGTAGCCACAGCCCAGAGGAAATTCCACCTACTTATACTACTGACGTTGAAAATGAGGTGCTTAATGTTCAAAAAGAGCACGAAGATGACAGTGGAAGGAGAATTGTGGAAATTAGTAATTTCTTTAATGCTATTATACGTTTTCCTCATGTTGGATTGTTTTCGTGTAGAAATGAACATCTGAAAATGGTTTCCGAGCAAAGAATTGGTCTTCAGAGTAAAATTGTTGTTCAATGTGAGATGTGAGGAGTTAATACTGTTATATCAACTGACTGTAATGATCAGGCAATGGATATAAACAAGGCTGCAGTTCTAGGAAGTATCACAACAGGAATAGGATACTCACAATTGAAGGAAATGTTGGCTACTTGCGACTTGCGATATTCCTTGGATGGGCCCAAATCTTTATGCAAAGACAGAACAACTTCTTGCTACTTATATTGAAGAAACGGCATGGGAATATATGGAAAAAGCTGCTTTAATAGAATCCCGTTTAGCAATTGAAGAAGGCCGATTTGATTCGGACGGCATTCCATTCATCACTGTGATTGCAGATGGAGCGTGGAGTAAAAGATCCTACAGAACCAACTATAATGCAGCTGCAGGAGTTGGCATTATTGTTGGTGAAAAAACAAAAAAAGTGTTATTCTAAGGGATTAGAAATAAATAAAAAACATTCTGAAGCTCCCTTGCATAAATGCTTTAAGAATTAGGACAAACCATCTACAGGAATGGAAGCTGATATTAGCATAGAGGGCTTCAAAAGAAGTATAGAAATGTATAATTTGAAATACTTGTATTTGGTTGGAGATGGCGACAGCAGTGTAACAAAACGTATTGCAGAAGTTCGTCCGTATGGGCAGAAAGTAATTCAAAAAATCGAATGTCGTAACCATCTTCTGCGTAATCTTTGTAGTAAATTAAGAGAACTGACCCAAAAAAGAATAAGTAGCAAAATGATAATTGTTCCTCTACAACATCGCAATACGCTGAACAACTCTATCAAACGAATGAGGTCGGGTATACAAGGTGCCGTTCTTTTTTATATTACAATTGCAACTTTAACTCATAGTGAGAAAATACAACAGCTGAGAAATGACATCTTGAATTGTCCTCATCATGTTTTTGGGGATCACAATAATTGTGCCACTTACTTTTGCAACGGACCCAAACATGAAAATGAAAACAATTGGATTGTTAACTTCAAAGACTCGGGCTTATATCAAGATATAATGGTTGTTACTGACAGAGTAGCGCGAAATTCTGAAAGTCTTTTGCAAAATATGGACAATAACGCTGCCGAATGTTATAACTCTATAGTTGCAAAATATATAGGAGGTAAACGAATTAACTTTACGGGAAAAAGTTCCTATAAAACACGATGCGAAGCAGCCGCTTTGACTTTCAATCTTGAACCAGGCCATATTTAGAAGGTAATCCATAAAAAGGTAGTTGGCAAAAGTCCTGGACAATTTACAAAAAATACGTGAAAGCTGTGGAAACCAAATCAAAATGGGTTAAATGCCGAAAGAGACTGTTTAGTGAAAAATCACAAAGAAGGAAGATTTACCAGTCAGCACCAGCCGATAGCGAATATGGAAAAATAGAGGAAGAAAACATGCAATTATCAGCAGAAGAATATTCTAAACTAGAAAGAGAAACGAAATTTTACAAGTAATGACAAAAACTGAAGACGAATTACATCTGATACAGTTAGAAACAATTGGTCAGCATAATAATCGTCGCGAATAACAGCTTCTAATTTTGGCCAGATTTGTAAAATGAAAAGCTTAACACATTGTAAAAATATAGTAAAAAATTTGTTGTATAGCACGTTTAAAGGAAATCTCGCTACACGATGGGGACAAGATCATAAAATAGTAGCACTTCGGGGAGCAATTTAGCAAGCTTTCAAGAGCAATCTAATATTCAAATTCAACAATGCGGACTTTTTATTGATAAAGATGATTTCTTTTTGGCAGCGTCGCCAGACGGACTATTAAGTGAAGACGGATTAATTGAAATCAAATGCCCTGCATCAGCTGCAAAAGTGAAAGTTATGAGTGCTGTTAACGAAAAGAAAATTAAATTTTTGACCGCGATTATTGCATATTCGTTGTATGGACACCGCAAGAAATGATAAGTGAGAAAATTTATCGTGATGATCTGTTTTGGCAAACAAAAATGAAAAACGAGTTAACGACTTTCTTTTATAAGTGCTTGTTACCTGAATTGATTGATCCTCAGTATCCTCAGGGACGCCCAATAAAAGACCTTCGAAAATAATTAGGTAGGTATGTACCTACTTATTGTTGCTTATGATCTTACTTGTAATTATATTTCTTGTAAAAGTTGAAATCTCAATTTAATTTTATTTTAAAAAGTAAAAGAAAACAAAATCTCATACATATATAATATATGTACCTTCAAAACCTTCTACTAGTATGTAATGAAAAGTTTTTTTACACTGCTGGTTGATACACCTTTTAGTATGACATGTAATTTCCGACAGAAATTTTATTTTTGTTAAAATTGCAACTTAGTATACCCTTTATAAGATTCAATTAAATTAAATTAAGGAATAAAATAAAATTCCATAAATAATAATAGACCGCGCATACTGTGAACTTATTTTAACAGTGTAGCGTGCATGAGTAATTTACCATCGAAAACTATTGCCATGGCGCCTGATAGTTAGGCAATTGTATTAAAAAAAATCCGTATCTTATCATCGTATATGTAAGATATTTTAAAAAGTAAAAGGCACTATACGATGCGGTTTTTACTAAATGAAAGAAAAAACGTCAGTTGAAGTACCTACGACGAGATTTAGTTAATTTTATGGTTGTCAGACATGCTTTGGTTAGTCGAAAATATACTAACTTAAGCAATTTTTTTCTAAAACAGATTACGTTTTGTAAAGATATTCGAGTCGTAGGTACCTACAGAAAACTTATCTTACCAAATTGGTTTTTGTTCCGTGCCATTATTTACATAAATAAAAAAGTTATTTTACAGATAAGAACACATTATTTTTCTACTAGAGAATCTTCCCCTTAATCTGGGACTATTTTGACAGAATGTGTATGTGTAATGTTAATAATGATATTTAATTTTTATTGTATCGAAGGTTTACTTTAAGTTTTTGTTTTATTTTAAGTTTTGTAACGGGGCTAAATCAGCTATGCTGCCTGCCCTTCTTATAAATAATAATAATAATTCTGAGTCAAACTATAGTTAAAATAAATTCAAGACTTTTAATAAAAAAAACTTGTTTAATAATGTAGTTTACGTCACAATAAGAAACAAAGGAAATTTATTATCTCAACCAAATGTCAAGAGCTTGGTCAAAAGACTCCTTATGATGATGATCATGACGATGTCATGACGGTAACGTAATGGACACAATACAGCAGTAGTGGCTAAATGTCCGATATCGGCATAATATGTAATGAAGCAGTTATAAATTAAGTAAATTTCTAGTAATGAATATAAGAATTATTAATTTTAAACAATATCGAAATAAAATATTAAAATATCCATACAGATTCATTTTTAAAGCTTTATATGTATACATAAGCAAAACACAAGAAGAGTTTACGAATTTTCCACACGATTCCAGTATTGCATTAAACGGTGACGTTTATCTAACAGCAAATCAATCTCACCATGTAACCTTTTAGAATAGCGCAGACAATTATGACGACAGCTTTGATCGTCTCTATTGTACCGACTTGCTCTTTGAAGTCTAAACCGATACCTCGCTTGCTTCCTCCTTTGTGTTGGTGGCCCCCAGTAGGAAGTTGGCATCAGAGACATAAAAGCTTCCTAAAAAAACGATGGATTAACTTTACATATTATTACCACGGCCTACTAGATTCATATAAGCTTCGCTTATATACGGCCGTCTCATTTCCAGTTTTTTCATTGTTGAAAATTATTACAGATTCGTACGTTAAATGGCGCCCACTGGCGGTAATTTTACAACAAAGATATTTGAAGTCAGAGCTCAGTCGTTAATTTTTAGGTTATACTTTATGTCAATTGTGTCAAACTGCTTCCGATTAAAGAATAATTACTCGAATATTAACAGTAATTACTAATAAGACATTTATTAACAACGATCAAATATTATTAGATTATACGTTAAAAAACAATAAGTACATTATATTACACTACAAAACGTTACATTAAAATTTTATTTATTATTTTAATTTATTATTCTTTCGATGTCTTTATTTTTATAAAAAAGGCTGCCAGTCCCCAAATAAAATTGGTAAACTATTAAAAAAAGTTACATTAAAACTAAAAAACATACTTTATTCACAATCATATTGCAATATGTACATTTCATATGTTGTAAAAACCTTGGAAAGTAAGCTATTGCTATAGCAACACCAAAGTGGTTAACAATTTCCTTTATCTACGACCACCATAGAAAGTTACATATTCCGCACAATCTAGTACCTAACAGTGAAAATGACCAATTGCAAACAATCTTTAAACTCAACGGTAAAGTATGTGAGGAAGAAGTTCTCAATAATCAGTAGTTCTATTAAAACGCCATAGATGTCACCACTTGCAATATTTATAATATTATTAATTATTTGAAATATAAAATGTTATAAATTTTAGATAAAGGTTAATTTATTTTGTTTAATGAATATTTTACATTAAATTATATTTCGAATGGAAATCCATCTAAAAAAAAACTAAGGTCAAACCCGGGGATTTGAACCCCGATCGCTCGGTTAGTAGCTATAGCGTAACCATTGAGCTACCGAGACGCCTTTCAATGATGTTTTTTTCTCATTATATAAAGTTACAATGATTGTTATTCAATTAAAACGTAAAATTAATTAATGTTTTACATTATTATATAATTTTTAATGTAATTTTATTTATTATTATTGCTAAATTACAATAAAAACATTGAAAACATTTATAATTTGCTACATAATGCGAGAATATTTGACATTTTGAGCAGAGGTTAATAACCTTGACAATTGAATTGTGATTTTTGTATAGTAGTAGATAAATAAATAGTAGATTGACTGAAATTATACAAATTGTAAACGTATTATTACTATTGTCTTTACAAATTTAATGTTTACTTTTGTCGTTTTTAAAATTCTAGATGTATCATGAGTGAATCCGATGAAGGAAAATTGGGGTGTACACTCGTACACCTCCAAACAACGTGGAAGCGGCTCACATTACATCTCTTAATTTATTGCCTAATATTTTACGTAAAAAATATGAATGCGAGTATAAATTCTAGGTTAAAAAAACTTTCTTAGCTGTTGGTGGTTTATTACTTTTTTTGTTGTCGTAGATAAAGTATAGTGTGTAACGCGTGCAAAAACACCAATTTCTCACTCGTGTGAAAATCTTCACACTCGTGAGAAATTGTCACTTTTCTGCACTTGTAACACAATATACTATTACATGTCTGTAAAACTGACATGTCAAGTTTTGGCCAACTTTTTTTCTGAATAATTTAAAACAGGACGTTTTATCAGATTTAAATTTAAATTTTTATAAATATATTAGTTTTATTTTTCCATATTTTATATTTAATAATTACAATGGAATTAATTAATTTCTAATTTTAAAATACTGAGCGCATACATCGCCATCTAGCGGCGAAGAATGAAACCTTACTTAAAATTTTTTTGGTCGATAGATGGCTCTGATTGAAATTATGACAGTTTATAAAAAATTTATTTTAAGATTTAAAATTACTTTTTATTTTGATTATCTTAAGTCTCATTATTGTGAATAAAATAGTATACATGTTTCGTTGGTAAAGTTTCCACGCCTCGCGATATTGTTTGACCTCGACGTACCGTCTCGGTCAAACAATTATCGCTTGGCTTGTAAAGATATCCTTTACCAACTCAACATGTAATATACTAATTAACAACCACTTTACAAATACACCTATTTTTATGGTATTTTTCCGGTATGCTGTCAGTCTCTTCTCTATAATCAATTCTCTATAGCTGGAGCAGCTTAAGTCTTCTTTTATTTGGAGTATAAATTGCAGTCTAGGTCTAGCTAGGGTATTCTTTCCTTCAATCATGCTTTCTATTATTATTTTTAGATAATACCCGAAAGTCTTAGTGTCATATTAATCTATCTCTGCTTCTCATGATCTTCTTCATTAACTATCTTTCGTCTTGTACTTTTTCTAGTATTTCATTGCTAGATATTCGGTCCATCCATCTCGCCTTAGCATTTTTCTATAGCACCACAACTCAAAAACCTGTATACGTCTGTTTTAAATGTGTGTAAAAGTTTAGTATTGACTTGATTCTATACCGTTTAGATCATGCATTCAGTTAGTTCAGAAAAGTTTCAAACTCCATCTTCTTCCTGGAACACTTCCTCTACCTTCGTACCACAAAATCTGTTAAGACATGGCACGAAAATCGTTATCCTAGATTCATAACCGCCCTTCAAAATTTCTAAATACTTTCTCCGATATCGCTTTTGATTTATATCATATAAACCAAGTTTTATAATAATGCCTTATGAGACAAAGTTTGTCAGTTTTATATTTATTTTACTGAAACGATTGGTCTTAAAACTCAAGTAGATTTCATCAATTTTCTAAATTTTATTATACTACGTAGATAATTTAATTCATGTATAAAAAATCCCATAAGCCGCGATACATTTGTCACTTTGACATCGGATAAAGTTAGCCCTAACTTTGCATCTGGATAAAATGTGTTTAAACTTCCATGGCACACTTTCTCGAACCTGATTATTGTTTTTCATAATTGTCATTTTCAAGTTAATAAATGTGTTCTTGACTTCTTCATAATTACCTAGTTATTCCTTTTTATTATTCATTAAATTATCTCATCGAATTACGCTCGAGGTTTTTTTCTCCGGGATAAAATTGATTTTTTAAACTCTAATTTGGTTTCTTTTTGGTAAACTGACTCTACAAACCACCAGATAAAAAAACTCGTCCTTCGGACTCGTTTTTTTATCGTAGGTGGTTTGTATCGTCAATTTACCAAGCAACCAAATTATCGTTAAAAAAATCAATTTTATCCGGACAAAAAAAGACCTCTCGTGTAATTACAGTCGATTATTTCATTCTACTTCGTTTTTGACCAATCGCAAGGCATTATTTTTTGGATTACAGCGATAATTCGATAATTTTTTATTGTCCTTTTCGACTGTTTTTATCTTCGTGACAACGCTGAAAACTAGTGTCACATGTGTCCCATTTTTTACTTTCATGTCAAATACTAATCTTTATGTTAATAAGTAGATGCTTAAATAAACAACTGTATCATGAAATAATCTTACCGAATTACATGCTCGTGCTTCTGAAATTATCTGTTGTAATACTCAAGTTGATTAAAACGCAACACTCGTGTCATTTTTTGACAAATTTCCCTCCGTTGCACGTCGGGAAATTAAAACGTCAAAAAATGACACTCGTGGTTGCTAATCAACGTTCGTATTACAAATCGATAATTTCGAAGCACTCGTGTAATTACAAGTGAATATTTTAGTTGCCTAGTTCCTACAGTAACATATTTTTGACAGAAATAAGTAATGCGTCGCCTCCTATGTCCGCCTATTCAGTATGCAATACACCTTATACATTCAAATAAAAGAAACAACTTTCTATTTTAAAAATAATTAATTTCTAAAGCATAAATAATATGAAAATTATGTATAAAAACAATAACATGAAAAGGGAATGTAAAGTCTGCTAAAAAAAAGAATAAAAATAAAATTTAAATAAAGAATAATTCAAAATACTTCAATTTGTGTTTTTAGTCATCCGACTTCGTGGCCTGACGGGTACAACGCCGGTTTAGGGTAAAACAGCGATTTGAGCTTGGTATCGAGTCCCGATGCGCCTACATAACTTCTTTTTTAAATCAAATTTTTGTATGTTAATATTAATCTGTTGATTACATTATTTAATCGAACTTTTTATTGGAATTTATTTTTTAAAAACAATAAATATCTGGATATTTCTAAATATAAATTTTAGACCTCCAGCCAGCAATTTTACAACACGAAGACCTAAACAAGGGAGTCCTGCAAGGAATTCTGAGTTTTTGTCAATACATGCAAATACAAAAAGAATGAAGTTACTTTTATTACACATTTCCTGTTCTTAGCTTTCTATTTTATTTTAAAACTGTTACTAGAATTTTTGTTTTGCTTATGGGGTTATTTTTACTTACTTAAGTATTAAATACCGTTTGAATCTAAAATATTTTCAACTAGTGTTAGATACAAAGTTGATAATTGTATATTTTTATTATAACAGTAAAAGTTATTTTTCCTATTTTGCGTTTAGAATAAGTCGATTCTAGCACCCAAATGAGTGTTAGAATAAGCGGTTGGTGTGCTAGAATAGGCTAGTAAAATTTACTGTATTGATGTTGGTAGCGTTGGTTGAACTGTCAACTGACATACGTCAAAAAAATTTCTAACGATTTTTGTGCAATTTGCCTAATTTTCTGCGGCGTTAGTGATAAATTTCCTTCTCTATTCATTTTCAAACAACGCAAAATTGCGAAAATAAAATCTGACGTTTCAAATTAATTTTTTTCCACAGCTGCCTAGATTTACGTCACATAAATGTCACCAACCACACAAAAAATCCCTAGATTTAAAATTTTTATTTTTTAATTTATAAAATGGTATAAAGCGGCGAAATAGAAAAAATAGTATAAAACACTCGTTGCAGAAGGTCCTTCAAGCACTCATTTGTCTCTCAACTAGCCGCTACGCGGCTCGTTTCGGAATTTCAAATTCGTGCTTGAATAGATCCCTTCTGCAACTTGTATTTTAATATACTATTCTTTTACAGTGTTGGTAAATAACACATTACGAGTGTAGGTAACCTGCAGTCCGTTTTAGATACGATTACTTGCGTGGTGATGTTTCACTGGGTTGGCATGTTTAAAAACTTTTTTTTAACTACAGTTTAAAACATCATTCAATTTGTTTTAACAGTAAGTGTAATAAGAGATATCAGATCAAAATGGAGCTTACAGTAATTAATACATTTTCTGAATATATACTTAGTTAGGAAATATGTATATGGTATTTTGATTATTCAATAACAGAAGAAAAACTATATTGGATTTATATAACATATTTATAAATTTAAATAAAAAATTTTAAACTGAAAGATATACAGGGTGTCGTAAAACGTTTGTACAAAATGCCAAGACATATTCCTGAGACCAAAATAGGACGATTTAACCAAACTTACCTATATGCAAAAGCGCTTCGTTAAGGCGCTATCAAATGTCAACGATCTTTAAAAAATTTCTATTTTTCTAAATAACAAAAGATTGCTTTTAGTAATGAGGATGAATTTTGGAATGTCAATTTGTACTGAAAAAATAGTTTTTTGGCAACATTTTTTTAATAACTAAACTTAACTACTTAACGGTAAATATTTTTCAAACTTTTCTACAGACAGATATTCTAATTTCTAACATTTCTTGTCTGTTGTTCGATTTTGCTATCTGCCATAGTTTAGGTAAAAAGAATTAATTTGATTTGCATGCCATGCACTGGAGCCGGATGGAGATACATTATGGTTGCATTATGGTTAGAACTTTGGCGTAATATGTTTTCATGCATGATTTTAATTTCACTTTTATTGCCCGCAACCATTTAAATCAACAACGCCCGAATAGATGGATCGGTAAAGGAAATGATGTTTGTCTATTTCGCGTATACAAAGATTACTTTGTGACACTGTTTTTGCGAAAAACAGTTACACAAAGTGCTACTTTGTGCAACTGAAAGTAGTGATTTTTTTATTTGTAAGGCTGGCAGTAGGTAAGTAAATTTTGCTGCCAGCCTACTCTGTCATGTCATTCTGTCAACGAAGTCCAGTGTCAGACGTAAATACGTAATAAGCAATAACACAGCTATATTCTGATTTCAAGATCAAAATTAGATTAAAAAGTCAAAACGTATATCGCTTGTCGATATTGAGGTAAGTTTAATTGAGTTGAATGATGTACACCTCCATTTCATCAAATATTTTTTTCAGTTTTTACCTACTAATGGGAACATAAACAAGGTGTTAGGAAGAATATAAAAAGGAAAGGAATAATGCTCGACAACCAACCCGCGGAAGTATTTTGGGGGCACATTATCCAAAAGAAAAGCACTTTCCCGTGATAGGTACTAATAAGTATTCATTAACTGGCGCCGTTTTGAAAATTTGAATGTTATGATGCTCAGAAATAACAGCGAGAATAATGAAACATATTTCATTTTAAGAAGTTTTAAACCCAAACAAAGCGCGGCTAATAGCGGATTTCCTACGAAAATGCGCTGAAAAGCTTGTTGGTTTTCCGGATCAAGTTGATGGTCGTGAATCCCGTGTCCGTCCCTACTCAAATTTCATTTGCATTGTTTAGATTTAGAGGTTAGGTTAATTATTTTCTATTGTTGTATGTTAAGCAGTTTTGATATATTAAAATGTTTATTGTAATAGAAACAGTAAAACCTTGATTGAGTACATGATTGTCTTATCAAAATAATTATTTATAATAAAAATACATTTTTATCTTATATCAGAAGAAACAACTAAGCTGTCACATTTTTTAAACTTGAGTTTTTTCCTGCCTACGTGATTTTTTCAAAATGACAGTGGATGTCATTGTATGCGTTATCAGTTATTACCAACATTACCACATCAAAAATACCCGCGTGTACATTTTCCCATTTCTTTAAAGTAAATTGTAAATTAAGGCGAAATAGACAAAGTAGTATGTAAAACACGTGTTACAATTCCTTTTTGTAATACTCGTATATAGCTTATACTCGTATATAGCTTATACTCGTATTACAAACATCGTCATTGTAACACTAGTTGTACAATATACTATTCCGTAAACTGGCCATTTCGCTCTACTGATACAATGTTGATGGATTATTTTTTATGGGGAGCTTTAAAAGCCATGGTGTACTCCAGACTTGTAAATACGGAAGAGGAACTGTGGAGAAGGATTCAAAACATAACAGACACACTAAAATACAACGATGAAGGAGTCCAGCTTAATATTCATTATGTTGTATTAACTTTTGGTTGCATGTAAATAGTCGTAAATGGCTACAAAAAATCTTAGAAATTAGAATATTTATCTGTAGAAAAAGTTTGAAAAAAAACATTGATCAAACCGTTAAAAAAACCCGAGCTTCTATATACATGTGAATGATCAAATTTTGACAACTTACATAACACTCGCTATTAAAAAGATTATTGCCAAAAAAACTATTTTTTCACTCATATTAATGCCGAGAAAAAGGTAACATCGTTATCGAAATATGTATTGGCAATTAGTCAAATACAATGTGTGGTTAGGAGACACCGTTAAAGAATACAGGCTCACATCTCAAATTTCATCCCCGTAGCTAAAAGCAATCTTTTGTTATTTAGAAAAAAGAAATTTTTTGAAAATCTTTAACGTTCAATAGCGTCTTTACGTAGCACTTTTGAATAGAGGTAAGTTTGGTTAAATCACCCTATTTTAGTCTTAGGAATATGTGGTAGCATCTTACAGACTTTTTAGAGACACCCTGTATATAGCATATTATTCATAACATACGAGAGTAACATTAAAACTAATAAAAATAGACAATGTATTGATTATATGAATATTTAAAACTTGATATTTTTAAACTACATATGTCAAACTATATAAAAACAAATCTTATTTTAATAAGTAAAAGTAATAGGTGTTTGGTATTTATTTGCGAGGGCAAAATATTTTAAAAAGGCAAGAAGAGAGAGCCATTTAAAAGGTTTTACCTGCTTATTCTGTCAAAAATAGATTAAAGGTATTTAAATCAGTAGTAGTATGTATAGCTCCTGAATGAGTGTCGCCGAAGAGTTTTGTCCATTCATTTTATGCATTTATAAGTAGAGACGTGCATTTTAGATAATCACGCCTGAAAAACTACAAGTCATAGGAATACAGTTTACAAATACGAAAGCTGTTATATAGAACTTGGTACGCCACTGAGAATTCCTTTAATTCACGTTTATTTTAAATAGACCCCTTTTCACGTTCAATTTTTGCGGAATGGTTAGTCCAAACCCACCAATTTCAAGCGTCCGCTTGTGATACATTGCACTATTCCAGATTAAATTGCTTCGCTCCGCTGAGATAGTGGTTTTATGCTTACCTAAAATGCACGTCTCTATAGTAATAAGGAATTACAAACACAAAGAAAAACGTGGTAGAGAATGTCTAGTTTTGTACTTATATTTAATAGGTATATAATATAAGATTATCACTACTCTTAATTCAATTGCTTCGAAAATGGAATCTTTGTCTTTTAGTGAAAACACACATCTACCGTGCTACTCCGGTGCCTACTAAATATACTTTTCGAAACTATATACTATGATTATGACCCTTTGACTATAAGTGATAAGGCATTAGTCATAAAACCCGATTAAGCCTTAGCTGACAAAAACTCAGGTAGTAATATAAATTGTCAGTTCGAAGAACCAGCTGACAAGGATTCCTTTGTTTAGGCCGCTTTGTAAAATTGCCTACTCGCAGTCTAAAATTTATATACTATACAATGATACTATAAAATATCCTGGTATTTCCTGTTTCTAAAAAGCTACATTCCAATAAAAAGTCTGAGTAAATAATGTAGCCAAAAAATTTAAAAAAATAGTACTTATAGGTAGCGAGGTTCGATACGAAGCTCAAACCACCCTACTACCCTACGCATAGCATCAGGCCACGGGGATGAATAACCACAAACCCAAATTGAAGTGTTTTCTTTCTATACTGCGTTTACCCAACAGATATAGTAATGAAAAACCAGAGACATTCAGATGCAACTTGAAACTTGAATATCCATTGGTTGAAATAAATGGGGCGGTACTCGATAGAAGTCTCATTTACACATACAAACACAAACGGCAAACGCCAGCTTGTTACGCATGCGTTTACGTCAGTTGTTTTGAAAGTTCCGTCAGTTTTTCCAACTGTGTTACATATTAGGTACATTACAAGTCTTTATTAAGACTCGCACCATTCAATACACGAACGGTTGTCAATAAGTAAGTTAGAATTATATGAAAAGTTAATAATAATAATGAGTTGGTTAATTTGTAGAATTTTCCTTACTACAAAATTATTAATTAAAATGGATGATGAAAACGTCAACAATATTCAGTTGTCACCACAAACGGCCTAAAAAGCACTTTTCTGTAGAGGTGAAACAATCCCACTGCTTATTTACTATAATTTTATGAATTGGTCTGGCCAGTGTTTACAACATACTTCGTGAGCACAAGCAACATCCTGATTATTTTGCTGCTCCTAAGGCGTGTCATAGACCAAGAGCTATTTTGGACAATGTTTCCGAAGAAGACAAAAAAAAGTGTGGGCTGACATGTCCATAACAAATCCACGAGATGCATTTTTAAGAGGGTTATCGACTGACTTGAGAAATCCATCGGGGAAAGGAAAGCGGCTCATCACCCTTCATATAGGATCTGATGACGGTTTTGTAGATAATGGATTACTGTTATTGAAATCCAAGAAAACAAATGACTACAATGAAGAAATGAACGCAGATACATTTGAACAATGGTTTAAAAATATTTTGCCCAGTCTTGAAGAAGGTTGCGTTATCGTCTTGGGTAACGCAAGTTATCACATAAGAAAAATTGAAAAAATTCCGTCTAGCAACAAAGAAAGCTGACATACATAACTGGCTGCAGAAAAACTATATCATGAAGTGACATCATTTATAACGAATTAACAATTCATATACAAAAATGTTCTATTGTAAATTTAACTTTCACATAAAACCAATCAGAACAATCTGTGCTGCCTTGATTTTTTTTAACTATATCTGTTCAGTGTCCGGAGTATAGTAACCCTTAAAATAGTTGATATACTTTAATATAGTTAAAATTATTCTTTTTTTAAATTTGTTTTTTATCTTTTTATTCTTTTTTAGCGGATTTTACATTCCTTTTTCATGTTATTATTTTTATACATAAATTTCATATTATCTATGCATTAAAAATTAATTATTTTTAATAACAGAATTTCTATATAGTCACTATTACGCTAATTGTAAAAGCTATTATTTAAAGAAAGATAAAAAGAATATTCCTATTGAGCCCAATATAATTTGTCATTTCGAAGAACCAGCTGACAAGGATTCCCTTGTTTAAGTCGTGTTGTAAAATTGCTTGTTGGCAGTCTATAATTTATATTTAGAAATATCCAAATATCTACTGTTTTTAAAAACTAAATTCCAATAAAAAGTCCTATTAAATCAACAGATTAATATTAATATAAAAAAATTTAATTTAAAAAAAGTTTCGTAGGCGCATAGGGACTCGATACCAAGCTCAAATCGCTGTTTTACCCTAAACCGGCGTTGTAACCGTCAGGCCACGAAGTCGGATGACTAAAAAACACAAATTGAAGTGTTTTCTTTCTAGTACCCCTTAAAATTATTCTTTATTTAAATTTGATTTTTATTCTTTTTTAGCAGATTTTACATTCTCTTTTCTGTTATTGTTTTTATACATAATTTTCATATTATTTATGCATTAGAAATTAATTCTTTTCAATAATAGAAAAATATGTTTCTTGTATTTGAATGTATAAGGTGTGTTGCATACTGAATAGGCGGCGACGCATTACTTATTTCTTTAGGTGTACATTATATCCAAATCTGTATATACAAATACCAATAAATTAATGAAGTATGGGTCATTCCATGCTAAATCGATCACTAAAATGGGTCGATCTCACGGATTTCAATGAAAATCACTTATGAGGTAGAAATCAACTAAAGAACATAACTTTCATTCATCCATTTGCTAAATTACGCAGAACTTCGGAAATATTCAAACTGAAAACATTATCAAAACTGCTTGCACGCCTTTAAAGAAATATAAATATCTCGAAAAGTATTTACCCTAGAACAAATATTTTTTTTGTATGTTGCTCACTAGAAGACGGGCTTTCTGGACAGCCTAATAATTGTTTGTTATCAAACGTATTTTTATTTTTTTCTAAACGAAATATTTTAGAAATGCAGAAAAATCTTAAAAAGTTTTAAAAATCTGAAAAAATTGTACAGATTCTTTGAACATTTCTGTATTTAAATGAAAAATGGCAAGCTGGACGTTTTAATAGTTTTGGCAGGGCAAATTGTTAAAGATCGCGTTGCAGACAGCCGGCGCACCATAGATCACGGTCAACCGGCACAAACCGCATTCACTACCTTCTAGTTAGTAAAAATACGGTCCATATTACCAGCTTAACTCTTAACCTTAACCTCTCAACTAATGTACTTAAGATAAATGTATATTTGTGTGGATATGATTATACCTACTAATAAGTTAATTACTTATGTATTTAAATCGATTACTTCGGGTGTGTTACATAAAGTACTTTTCTTGCGGCTGTCCAAGACCATAAAATATAATGCAACAGCTTTTTTAATTTAAGTTTTAAGGTCAGTTGAGGTAATTGGTTCATAGATATACAATTCTTTTGCTTCAAACTCTTTATCTCATATTTTAACGTGAAGTATAAGTTTAGGACCTTGTTTATAGTAACTTTAATATATTTCCAAAAGAAAATGTAAAAATAAAGCAGCTCTAATGCCAACTATTGCATTTAAAAATATTTTTTTAAAAACATGTCCGGTGGTTCCAGTCACCCAATAGATTGGGGTAAATGGGATCATCGTCTATATTTTATATCCACATTACTTTATAATATGTTCTGGGTAACTGGGACGCCCTAAAGTTATTAATTAAAATGTCTCCAAAAAATTAGGGCTGCAGTAGGAATAGTTCAGAAATTATCGCAGTCGGAAAAGTGTATAGGGTAAAGTCGATAAAACTAGAAATTCACGTAATTCTCATAGACGTTTAACGATAGTTTTAGTTTTTATTAAGCAAAGTTCCAGTTACCCCATCGCTCTAATTACCGCAGCTGACCTTATTAAATATCAGAACCTACAATAGAGATCGGTAATAGTAGATTACTTACCGAGGCGGGAAGTAGAACATTACGCGGAGAGCAATGTTGCTGCCCGAGGCGCGAAGCGCCAAGGGCAGCAAATTTCTCGACGCGTAATGTCTTCCCGCCGAGGTATGTATACTATTTTATTCACAATCGTACATAATTATGTTCTTACATTGATACCTTATACTTGATATATGTAGGACACAACACCAGCGTTTTTATTCAGGTGGCGATATGACAATTGCTGCAACAATTGTCACAGTAAATTCGTGTCACTACTAAACCAAATTTAATTACAACTCTCCTAATTGCAATTTACACGATTTAAAATGTCTGATAGTGAAACTAATGTAAGTTGCACACCACCGGAATTGCGTGAAGTTACTAAAACAGTGAGTGACTGTTACCTGCTAAAAGTAAAGATAGATACGAAAACTTCTGCCATCTGTTGAGAATATCTAGAACGAGCAAAAGGTAAGTAATGGATATTACTAACCAAGAGAACTTATTATTGACTATGGTGTATAATAAACTACTTTCTAACTTTTTAAACGTCTGTAATGAACACATTATGTATCGATTGTGAATAATAGTTATTTATGGTACAAGTGAGTTCAGTAAGTTATTATGATAATTTTTGCAGTGGATAATATCATTAACTCACCTGTGCCACAAGTTCAAATATTGAATTGCAATGATCCTATAGCTCAGTCTATAGTTTTTAACGTTAATAAATTTGACACTCTAGCTCGATGACTGGATTTTAATAATATAATACAAAGTATGCTGGTGATTGGTTGCTACCTACAATAGCACCCAGTCTAACCCAGTGAACATCTATTTTTTAAATTTAGGATCAAAAACAACTCATCTTCTGTAAACAAAAATGGTATCTAAGCTATTGCAGTATAATATCTTAGGGTCTTTGATGGCCGCAAGAAAAATGCTTTATGTAACACACCCGAAGAAATCGATTTAAATACATAAGTAATTAACTAATCAGGAGGTATAATCATATCCACTCATATATACATTTATCTTATGTACATTAGTTAAGATCTACCGCTGGAAATATAGACGGTATTATTACTAACTAGAAGGTAGCGAATGCGGGTTGCGCCGGTTTACCGTGATCTATGGTGCGCGGGCTGTCTGCAGCGCGGTCTTTGAAAATTTACCCTGCCAAAACTATTAAAACGTCCAGCTTGCCATTTGGCATTTAAATACAGAAATGTTCAAAGAATCTGTACAATTTTTTTCAGATTTTTAAAATGTGACCACACCGATTTTTCTGCATTTCTAAAATATTTCGTTTCGAAAAAAATAAAAATACGTTTGATAACAAAAGATTATTAGGCTGTCCAAAAAGCCCGTCTTCTAGTGAGCAATATACAAAAAAATATTTGTTCTAGGGTAAATACTTTTCGAGATATTTATATTTCTTTAAAGGCGTGCAAGCAGTTTTGATAATTTTTCAGTTTGAATATTTCCGAAGTTCTGCGTAATTTAGCAAATTGATGAATGAAAGTTATGTTCTTTAGTTGATTGCTACCTCATAAGTGATTTTCATTGAAATCCGTGAGATCGACCCGTTTTAGTGATCGATTTCGCATGGAATGACCCGTATTTATTACACATTAGGAAATGACAATTACTGACATGACGTATAACCTAAAAATTAATGACTGCAGTCTGACTACAAACCATCTTTGTTGCAAAATGACCGTCAGTGGGCGCTACTTAACGTACGAATCTGTAATTTTTGGATCCTAATTTCAACAATGAAAAAACTGGAAATGAGACGGCCGTATATAAGCGAAGCTTATATTAATCTAGTAGGCCGTGATTATTACATTCTTAATCAATATTTTTATCTTTATTGCGGGTATTACTGTAACATGTCTTCACGTCCAAGAAATTGCATCCACTTATGTTTTAACTACGAGTTATAGTTTTGGAGATATATCATTTAAAATGTAGGTTATATTTACCATAAGAAATGTCCAGAAGAACGTTCTGTAAAATGGTAATGAATATAAATTAATTAAATGCACAATACGTATGTTGTCAAAAATCTCTCAAAACAACTTTCAATTTTAAAAGAACGTTCAGGGCTGACTAGATATAATCAAACAATTATTAGTGCATTTCCAATGAAAAATACAACGTACATCGCGATGTTATATCTCCGAGACTATAATAGTCAGGTCAAACTATGAAAAAAATAGAGCCAATCCTGAAAAAATTGTAACAGAAGCAAATCCCGCCTAGTTAGTCTCAATAATATGTGCTACATTATATTCAAAATCCGTCAGAATTCATCTACGGGAAATTACTTAAAATCTGCTTTAATTATTCCAACAAGTAACTGTGACGGATGTTTCTAGGTTACTTTTCCATTGCTAACGAAAATCTCCTGTGATCAATATCGGAGTCTTTTGAATTAACCTCATATTGATCGTGTACGAAGTTAACACAGCTAGATTCCGGACAATGCCCACAAGCATCTGTATAAGGTAGACCATTTTTTCTGCAGTTACATCGCATTGTTCCACATTGTTCCGAAAATACTTATTGTTCCGCACAAAGAGCATAACATCAACCATTTCTTGCTTTCTTATCCACTCCAATATTTGGTAGTAGCATCGGAATGGCACTTCACTGCTGATGCAGTAGCTGGCAGCCTCTCTGGTTTAACGAAGTATTTTGATGACGTTACCTTTTCTTTGAAGATGCGATGACGTAGCACATGTAATGTTTCATCTTTCTTGCCTCCATAAAGTAATGACATGGATTTGTTTCCAGCTTCTTCAATTTCGCCCTTAAACTTGTTCTCTGCGCAGATGATCTCCGCTAGTAGTTTTAGATCATTACTAGTAGGACGTTTTTTAAATGCAATGGTCTTGCCAATTCCATGTATGTATGTACGATGTGCTCTCACAGCTTGTAAAAACATGCAGGAGAAGCAAATAGTTGAACACATCAACTCCTAAAATATTTCTTACAGAATGGATGTCATATACTGTCGAAAATGACTTGGATACTTGAATATCACTTCTAAAATGTATAGACCAAAAGTGTCAATGGCCGCAAAGTCAAAAAAACTATAGTCTTCGAATTACAGCCGTTTGAAGTTGACAGTTTTTGTATCCGGTAGAATCCTTATGGGACGATAATTCTTGAAACTTTAGGTAAATGGTAGTACCTACCCCAGTAGCACAAGATATTGGCCCTATACTAGTACTATGTGGGTAACATATTATATCCAGACCCAATATTAGGAAGATTCAAACAAGATTGGTATTACATTGGTTAAAAACTGGCACCCAACGTATGTAGCCAATATTGCCCCTACAAAGGTCCAATATATAAATACCACGTTGAAAATAGTAGTTTGTGCAACAAGGGTGAATATGCTGCCTATATCGCACGAGGACGAAGTTTGAGGTACGACGCCGAAGGCGAAGTGCCTCAATCGTTCGAGGGCGATATAGGAATTCCACCCAAGTTGTACAGTATCTTTTTTCTTCGACTAAGCAAAACAATTACAAAACAGATTGCATGTCTCCTTGAGAAATTGAATATAAGGATTAATCTATGCTTTTACCCATGCTAGAATATGGTTTGTAAAATCCCCATCATTGTAAAATTTTTAAGAGAATTATTAAAACTTTGCAGAAATTAACATTTTCGAAGAGAAAATTATTATTTAAATTTTGTTTTATAAAAAAAAATTTAAAAAGAGTTATTCTCCCAGGTGGAATTGGACCTGCGTCGGTCAGCTTCATTTTATTTATAGCTAGCTCCTACAGACTGAGCTATACTGACCTATCACAAACTGGGTCTACTATACTTATTATAAAAGTACTTATTTAAATAATTTAATATTTATGTTTTTTTAATTATAAAAGTACAATTGTTAAAGCTACAATTTCACAAATCACGTTATTTTCAAACGCTTTAAGTGTTATTGAAAGAAGGAAACATTGATTTAACTTACTTTTACTTCTATTTATGACAGAAGTTGTCAATAAATTAATTATAAATAATGAAGTGTCAAATTGGACCACGTTGATTGGTTGTTTTCATATCCGTACACTGTACGGATATGAAATTATATCCGTACACCTTACTGGAATTGCATACATTTCCATTGTGCGAAACGTGAAGAAAACGGGTGATTTACAGGTAAAAGTAGAAAAACTATGTTTTCCTCTATATTGATCCTATATTGGGCTTATATTCCAGCCCACTATACGATATTAATGTTATATTGGTTCAAGATTGGGACCCAATATACGTCAGTGTCTGTCATTTACAATGTTTGGCCAATATGTGGAAACAATATTTTTCCAACATGTGTGTGCTACTGGGGATAATGTGTAGATCAAGATTGTCACTAGGGAAAAAGTCCACAAAACTAGTTTTCGATTTATAGCCGTTTGAAGTTAATAATTGTAAATTGCACCCCACATAATTCTTACAGGAAAAGGATCTCGACCAAAATTCTTGAAACTTTGGTAAATACTTTCTTCCACATATTAGGGACTATCATTTAACAAAGTTTCAAGACTTCTGGTCGGGAGCCATTTCCCATAAGGACTTTGCGGGGTTGTTTTGCAATCTACACTAATACACTACACAGTTTGCTTAGAGACAAATGTCTAGTTATGTACGTTTTCTCTTGTGTTCGATAAGTAGAGTCTAACGATACCAATCTTGAGGGGTATAGATTGTAGGTTATATTAGACTCTTTTGGGCAAGTGGTCACGTACTACATATTTAAATAAGTGGCTATAATGTTTGGCCTGTGAGAAAATGCTACAGTAATACCTTTATTGCGTTAATTACTAAAAAGAAAAATCTACTAAAAATAATTTTGTTTGTAATATAACCTAAGGTAAAGTTTGCCTGATTCACTACTTATAATGCGAGATAGTACACAAGCCAAATCAAAATGTGAGAGAAAGAAAAAGAGGAAAAGCAGTCGAAACCAGTTATGCCAGAATGAAACCCCAGCTCCAGATTCCTCAAGTTTCGCACGTAAAGACGATATCAAACGTATTGCGCCCTCTGTAGTTTTTGCGCCATATGCGACGAGATTATCGGGGGATCTGGTGCTGCTACTCAATTCTGGCGTTGGTGGTCGAAACACCGAAATTATTTATTTCGTATACGAGCATTCACATTCATTAAAAGATTCAGATATCTGAAGAAGTTGGAGATATTTTTTAAGTTTAAGTGTTATACACAGCCTTGGTAGAGTATTGTCTAGCGTGCTGGACTTTCACCCAAGCGGACAAGGTTCGACTCCTGGTACCGGCACATCTGGATTAAGGTTTTCTGCAGTTTTTCCTTAACTGTGACACAAATGTGGAATTTGCGTTGTCCCATCTGTAAGTCGGCTGCAGCCGAACGTTGGGCCTACATAATAATAATAATTGCCCCCTCCCACCCGCACAACTTCCAGGTTAAGAGTTGTAGCAATTATTATTATTATTATGTAAAGTTAGGTATCGTACCACTATTAAAGGTGCCTCGGCTCGCGCACATCGAACTCATCGTTTAGCTATTCTGCATAGTGGCGTACTACTATTAGCAAAAAATCCAGATAAATATAGCTAAAAAACAGCTGGTACACCACTGATCAAAAGCATAACTGGTTACTTTAGTAGTGCTGCTACTTGTTTACGACGAGTGCAGATGCACAGCCGAAGCACTTTTATGTCGTGAAGGTAGTACAAGAATGTTAGAGCAAAAGTAAATTTATTTGTTTAGCTAACATTAATATTTACAGGAAAGATACTTACGGATTTGTTCTTATATTTTGTATATACGACTACTGAGACAATAGGTATTGGTATTAGTGCTACTGCCACAAAAACATAACCCAAAGCTTCTATCAATACTGTTGTAGTATGTACCGAACGATACTTTATCTTCTGACTTATAATAACAAAAGTATAGCACTGAAACAATAAGTTTTATGAAATATTTAATATTATGTTAGATGATGATACACTCATGTGCTGATCAAAGCTAAGACGTGCGTGATCAATCAAGGTAACTTTTATTGGTTACTTCAGTAGAGCAGTTGGCTGACTCCTCTTTAAAATGGAAGAAACGAAGCAAATACGTCAGAGGACGGCCAGTCAACCTATTTTTCTTACTTGCAGTCATTGTTGGGTTAATGCTTTGCACGCAGTCAGTGTCACGCATTGGGCTTGTTTTGTTTTTGCAAATTTATTTTGTTATATGTGTTGTATTAACAAAAACATAAAATACTAGAAACTTTATATTGCAGAAATAAACCGTTTGTGAATAATAAGCATTTGTCTTTGGTTTGGAAATATAAAAGTCCCATTAACCACAGCCTAGCCAAACTATCTAAGCACCAGAAACAGATACATCTCGTAAGTCTATTGTTTGCACTAAAACTTTTTATTATGGGTAAGTTCGGCATTGTAACTCGTTTTGCTCCAAAAGCTCTATTGTCATAGTTACAATTATTTGCAATAATGGTTACTATGGAAACCGAGCTCTTCGAGTTAAATAGATCTGAATGCCAAACTTATCCTATATAGTATAGTCAGGTAACTGTAGAAGTTTGAAAATTCTAACTTCTGAGTTAAAGGTTAGAGCACTAGAAAATTGAAGAAAATAAAGAAAGATCAGGCCAAGCATTCCTGCAAGGAAAAGCATAAAAGCTTCATTTCTAGTATGTCCAAGCAACTCAGCGTTGTTTCTTAATCATTCAGAATATGATCTAACCACTAATCTGGCTTTTTAGAGAATACTGAGATATAATCGATGAAGACAAATAGAAAATATTTTATGTTTGATTAAACTACAAAAAGATTCTGTCTTAAAAGACTAAAGATTTGGTCAGCACTGTTTAACATTAATTTATTGCTACTAATCAAACCGCAGGTTTGCAAGGAAAATGCCACTTGAAGTCAAAATAGTCAATGCATCCAGTTCTAGAATTAACTAGTGCCTGTTGCCATCGGACATGTTACTGACTAAAAAAATTGTTTAATTCCAGTAATGCCATAATTGCTGTTTCTTCACAATCTTGTCAGTAGTCTTAGTCAGATGACAAGTGGATAATTCACTCTAATATGTCCAATACTTGTATTGAAAACATGTCGACTATTATACGTCCGTTTGTGATTAATTTTACTTCTAAGGAAAGTAAATGGTTGAATTGTGATGGATAATCTTGTTAGATAATAATTCGTTGTTGACTTGGTATCGGTTTAACAACAGCATTAAGTTGAGCTACAAGAACACGGAATATTATCCTCTGACATCGAGCGTAATCTTGAAATAAAGTAAGTAATGTCACTGTGACGGATAATCCGTCATTCGGATCTTAAGCGGATGGATAATTTAAGATAGTGCTTTCGCGTTTAATTTGTATATTTTTACTTTATATTGAACATCTTGAGACGATTATTTGACTGTTTGATCGAAGTTTCGATTGCGATAGATACCTCTGCAGGGCGACTGAGAAGGCCATTTCTTATGGCCATATTCTTGTTCCTCTACTTCGAGATGATAAGATGGCATGGTAAAGAATACATCAATAATTTCCTATTTTGGCTCTCTATTACTCTGCAAAAAGTAAAAATCCACGGAATATTGTCACAAACAGAATTATTTCGAATTGAATAATTTCATACTTCTTCAACTTGCATTCCGTTTAGTGCAAATGTTACCAAGGTTACATTCGTCTATGCAGCGGCTGCCCACACGAGAAGACCACTTGCAAAAAGCATCGCATGCAAATCGCCATTTATATGATAATGTATGCGTCTCATTATAAGTTATTTATTCATGAAATATAATATAAATACAAAGATTAGTTAAAGTTTCACAATTTTATTAATTTCTTAACCTGACAATATTGTTTCGACACTTTATGTCATTATCAAAGGTAGATAAAATTTATAAACAAACACGTTGCTAAGGATAAATACATACAGAAAATAGGTAACTAGATACAATACATAACAAAAACTAAATATCTAACACTTCTAATAAAGGAGAATTACTAAGCTCAGTTTGTTCATTCATTAAAGGTACTGTGCGTTTATGTCTGTATATTTCGAAAGCTTCTAAAATGTCTAATTTGTGTTTGTTGTTGCAAAAAATGTAAGAATTTAATGTTGTTTTACCAGTTACAAAATAACCTATAAAACTAACACCAACACCTTTTCATTTTTATTCAATGCTAAAGACAAAACACAAGATATCATGAAATCCGGCATTTACCATTTGAATTGTTCTTTTTGTAACTAGGTTTATATTGGGCAAACACTTAGAAATTTCTACCTAAGATACAAAGAACACGTACGCTCTTATAGACTTAAACATCCAGAAAAATCGAATTATGCCAAACACATTTTGGAACAGAACCACCCAATGACACCTCAAAACAACATTAAATTCTTACATTTTTGCAACAACAAACACAAATTAGACATTTTAGAAGCTTTTGAAATATACAGACATAAACGCACAGTACCTTTAATGAATGAACAAACTGAGCTTAGTAATTCTCCTTTATTAGAAGTGTTAGATATTTAGTTTTTGTATGTATTGTATCTAGTTACCTATTTTCTGTATGTATTTATCTTTAGCAACGTGTTTGTTTATAAATCTTATCTACCTTTGATAATGACATAAAGTGTCGAAACAAGATTGTCAGGTTAAGATATTAATAAAATTGTGAAACTTTAACTAATCTTTGTATTTATATTATATTTCATGATTATGGAGTTCTACAAAGTAAGGCTGGAGACAGTAAAAGTTATTTATTCATTTATACAGTATGCATTTATATATGCATCTCATTATACGTAATATATTCATTTATGCATTAACGGCTTCCGCAATATTCATGAGGATACAGTATATAAACAGCTTGCTTCAAGTCTAACATTCAGTCATGAAAATGATTCCATCGAATCAACATCTTGAAGCAAGCTGGTAAGTGAATTTTTATTATTTATTATAGGAGATCTCGAATCTGGTGTCCAGGGATACTGATTACCTGATCCCCTTCGCTTAGTTTTAGGTATCTAGAATCTGGTGCCCAAGGGCACTAATTACCTTATCCCTAATGTGCTTAGTTTTAGTATTTTAGGAGCCTAGAAGCTAGTACCCATGGGTACCGCTTACTGGTTTCCTAACGCTTAGTTGTAGGACAGGGTGGTTCCGATCACCCTCATGTTTATTTTAGTTTTAGGAGGACCGAGCCGTCCTCATAATTATGTTTGTAACCTATTGTATTATGACTTGTTCAGTATATAATCAATTGTAGTCTGTGTTTACTTCCTATCTCTATCTCTGACTACGACCCTCAGTCAAGAAAACTCCACGTGACAATATCACACATCATCGGGCATAACGATGACAGAGGTCAAAAGAATCAACACACCGCGACGGACTCTCCGTATCAGATCTGATTATATTTATGATGCATAAGTTTTCCACTGAATGTACTGCATGTTCGTTCGCCAATAGTCTTATTTTTAATGCAAGATATTTAAATAGGTAATTGAATTCTGACAAATACTCTGCATCGACTATGCTGTCCAGGTGGGCGTTTTTGCTCATGAAAACTTGAGTCCAGCTTAACAAGTTTCTTCTTTCCTTGGCTGTACTGTAAAGAAAACTGCCGATAGAGAACATTCTTTTTCTATTTTTTTCTTTTTTCTAGTCTAAAAAAGAAAATCTTGGCGAATAGCGAAGCTAATGCAGTGAGATCCGTGGCTTCCCCTATAAGTACGACACATTCATGTTTTTGGGCAGCATCAATGTTGCACTGGTGACAATCAACTCGTCTGCATCCTCCTGCTTGATTGAAGTCGCCCTCAAGTTTCTCACTCAGCATGGCTATAAGTCTAGTTTTGTTACGATCGTGGTATAGGGACTGCTCTTGAAGAGTCAGAGTCGCTGTCATCAACTCACTGGATATTACCTCCAGCACAGTGTGCCTCTTACCACGCCTTAAGGGCCCCCTACACGATCAATAATATTGAACAATAATATTGCTCAATTTTATTGTACATTAATGGCTAGGATCCACACGATCAATTTTTACATCAATAATATTGTTTCAATCTGCATTTATGTATCGATTTTCTAACTGATTAGACAAAATTATAAAATTCTATTAGCAATGTCTGCTGCACTTAAGACTTCTGAGAGAGCTTGTTTAATTATTTGATTAACAACGTCTCGTAAGCATCATTTTTTTTATTACGATTACTGTAATCTTTCGATTTAATCTGCCATAATTTAGGCAAAGTATGATACAAATTAATTACTTTCTTCAAAAATAGTCTTTCACTTTCTCTATTATGGTTATTAGAACTCGCTATGTTTCCTTTCCTAATAAAACCTACACACACTAAACAAATATTGTGCAATGTGACTAAAATGACCCTACACGGTCAATATTTATACGCCGTCAATATTATTGATGTTAAAATATCAAACAATTTTGATATCTTCAATATTATGATCAAACCATCAATACGCATCCTAGACAGTCAATAAAATTGCGCAATATGAAATATTGTGCAATATTATTGATCGTGTAGGGGGCCCTTTAGGCGTTCAGCTAATTTGATGCTTTTCACTGGTAGATATTCTGGGTACCCTTCAAAAACTACAATAGCGGTACCTTGTAATGACGCGCACACTGTCTGGGGAAAGCTGACAAAGAACGTATAACGAACGTAATCAAAAGAAATGTTAATAGCTTAAATCTGATCACTGAAAAGAAGAGAAGGTTTGAAACAACCGCTAAATTAGCTGGAACTTTTCCATAGTCACGCGATCGTCCGCCTACACTTCCTATCGTTATACGTTCTTTGATACTGAGGAGGTGGTGACTGAAAACGAGGGGTGGTGCCCCTCCGCACAGCAGGTGTGCGGGGTTATAAACCAGTTATAAAACCTCTGTCTCGATTGTTACAAGAACATTACTAAATAACGCACTAAAGCCTGCACTTTTTCAAAAGTTGAAAAATCATTGGAACTTTGAAAAGAGCTAGTAATGGTACTACTGCACCAAAATACATGATATTGGTACTTATTTTATATAGAATCTCAAGCTCTATAACTTTTAAATAGACTACTTTGAAATTTGATGCTTGAGTAGTTTTTGAGTTTATTTTGGAAAAAAACATCCTATTTTAGCTCACTTTTACCTACCTCAGCTTCGGTAGCTCACATCTGCGAATGGGGAAAACTTAGAATATAGTGATATTGGGGCATAACTGAAGTGATTAAAACAACAAACCCATAACTTATTTACCAATCATGTGTTTTTTACCCATCAACTGGGCTAATCGGTCTTTTATCTGTTTCGAATTGTTTGGAACATGTTGGTCTCATAGGATAATTTATTTGCTTTATTTATATTTTCTTAAGTAATTTACCTTTTTGTTTGTTTCATATGGTTAATAAATTGTCTCTCCCTATTAGCAATATTTATAAAGGCATTGTTGGTTGATTAATAAACAGTTTTTGCGATCTATTTCCGCTTATGTAGATAGTTCCTTTTAATTTTACTTTCGTTGTAAACTTGGGTATATTTATTGAAGTTAAAAAGATAGAAAATAAATATTTCCTGATTCCGGTTTCTTCTTCGTTATCGGAAGAAATTTTGCACGTCTTACGACACGACGTCGTCATGTAGGTATGAAAAACCTCCTGTTTTGGAAAATTCGATAGCAGTTTTTGCGGCTTTAATGGGTTTTGTACAGCTTTCCTGTTTACTACTATTTTTGGTGTTAATCTTTTTTGTGTCCTTGCAACTTTTAGTCCAGAATTTAGTCAAGCCTAGTTGGAAAATTTCTGGAAAAATAAGTTTGTATCCCATACCACAAGAAATTCCAGTAAGCCGTTTCGTAAGATCTTAAGGCTTCTTTTCGTTCTTTCCATTATCTGGTTGTCATTATTTCACCTTTTTTATTGGATTATTTATCACTTTCGCTTCTGTTGGTAACTATTAAAACCGGATCTTTGACTATACTGATGGATATTCAGAGGTCCTTTTACAGATATTTTAACTGTATTTTAATCAAATTACAAAAATCTGCCTAAATCAATTAGTTACTTATTTAGTTCGCATTATTTAAGTTTTTTCACGTTGGAATTAGTTGATGTTTGTTACATTGTTTGTCTTAGTACCGCCTGGTTCCGGTGGTGTGGAGCCGTCAAAGGACCGTTTTGTTTAGTGGTTGGGTCAGTGGCGCGTTATATATATTTTTGGTAGATACTTAAACAACATCTTGGATTGCTCCAGTAGTTTATAAACACTATGACCATCGATTCCTTCTGGGCATTGTAAAAGAACATGTTTTATTATTGTGCAGTAGCCATCAGCGGGACTTAACAGCGGGGGTGAAATACGATTATGTATTAATTTGTTATTTATACTAGAACTCAATCTCGGACTATTCGTCTATTGCTATTGGTACGAGTTCAAACTTAACATAAATGAATGAGCCCTTAACGGATCATCTGATGTACATAATTATCACCGAGAAAGACAACACCGAGAAAGACAACTACAGAGAAATCAAACCGAGAAACCACAACCGAGAAACCACAACCGATAAAACATAACCGAGAAACCAATACCGAGAAACCACAACCGAGAAACCATAACCGAGAAAGTGCAACTGAGAAACCATAACCCAGAAAACCAAAGGCGAGAATGGAAACTACCGAGAATGCATCCATGCATTATGAAGTAATAATTAGAAGTTAGTAACATTGATAGATCTAACAGAGACCGAGGAGAATACATATAGAACGCGGGAAAGAAACAGAAAGGAAACTTTGATAGATCTAACAGGGACAGAGATTATCTTCTAATATTAATTAATTAAATAAATATAACGTCATAATATTCAGTAGTTTCCATTCTCGGCTTTGGTTTTCTCGGTTGTGGTTTCTCGGTTTTGGCTTCTTTGGCTGTGGTTTCTCGGTTTTGGTTTCTTTGGTTGTGGTTTCTTGGTTGTGGTTTCTCGGTTTTGGTTTCTTTGGTTATGGTTTCTCGGTTTTGGTTTGTCGGTTACGTTTTCTCGGTTGTAGTTTCTCGGTTATGGTTTCTCGGTTGTGGTTTCTCGATTGTGGTTTCTCGGTTTCGGTTGCTCGGTTGTGGTTTGTCGGTTTTGGTTTCTTTGGTTGCGGTTTCTTGGTTTTGCTTTCTTGGTTTTGGTTTCCTTAGTTGTGGTTTCTTGGTTGTGGTTTCTCGGTTTTGGTTTCTTTGGTTATGGTTTCTCGGTTTTGGTTTGTCGGTTACGTTTTCTCGGTTGTAGTTTCTCAATTATGGTTTCTCGGTTGTGGTTTCTCAATTGTGGTTTTTCGGTTTCGGTTGCTCGGTTGTGGTTTGTCGGTTTTGGTTTCTTTGGTTGCGGTTTCTTTTGCTTTCTTGGTTTTGGTTTCCTTAGTTGTGGTTTCTTGGTTGTGGTTTCTCGGTTTTGGTTTGTCGGTTACGTTTTCTCGGTTGTAGTTTCTCGGTTATGGTTTCTCGGTTGTGGTTTCTCGATTGTGGTTTCTCGGTTTCGGTTGCTCGGTTGTGGTTTGTCGGTTTTGGTTTCTTTGGTTGCGGCTTCTTGGTTTTGCTTTCTTGGTTTTGGTTTCCTTAGTTGTGGTTCCTCGGTTTTGGTTTCTCGGTTTTGTTTTTTCGGTTATGGTTACTCTGTTATGGTTTCTCGGTTGCTGTTTCTTAGTTATGGTTTCTCGGTTGTTGTTTCTCGGATTTGGTTTCTAGGTTTTGGCTTCTTTGGTTGTGGTTTCTCGGGTTTGGTTTGTCGGTTATATCTTCTCGGTTTTGGTTTCTCGGTTTTAGTTTCTCAGTTATGTTTTCTCGGTTTTGGTTTCTCGCTTATGGTTTCTTGATTGTGGTTTCTCGGTTGTGGTTTCTGGATTATGGTTTCTAGATTGTGGTTTCTGGATAATGGTTTCTCAGTTTTAGCTTCTCCGTAGTTGTCTTTTTCGGTGATGACCTGGAACCATAATTGACCATCAGTTCTCCGACCGTTTGTCAGCGTTACTTTAAATTTGATGGCTAACTTAATATAGCTTTTCGACGGTTGCACTTCTGAAAATTAAGTATATAACTTGATTGTAACGGATAATTCGTTGCAATTTCTCATTCTTTTTTCAGTGGATTTTTGATTTACGATAAACTGTTGAATAATCTAAAACGGGCATTTCAGAACATGATGCGAATTTTGCGTCGGATTGCCAGAGCTTCAATTTAGGATGTAAAGTAAGTAGTCTAGTTTCGACAGACAATCTTGTAGTAGATAATTCGTCCTGAACTCTTGATTCGTTCATCATCAGTATCATTTGTCTTGGACGTCCACAAATTATAACTGGTCATCAATGGGCATAATTATAAAATACCTAAAGCATTTTTTTGCTGTTATAAAGCACCTTTTTTTCTCTAGAATCTGAGAGAAAATCTGCTAAGGCTTACTAATTATATTGGACAAACGAGTAAATTATATTTAGTGTTTATTTGTCTTTGGAATTCAATACGGATTATTATCCATCCGCTTGTCAATGGTCCGATTATAGCTAAATTTTGATAGATTTTTCTAGATCCAAGTAAAAGTGCCTGTGACTGAAAAAAGAAATAAACCGTGCTTGCTAGCTTTGGCCCTGGTCGAGATAAATTCCTCGTGTTTTATTATGAATTAGAGTATATTTAGTGCTAAATCCTTTTTTAACTGAAAGCCAAACTGTTGTAAACTAATAATTGACAAACTTGCAGAACAAATTACATCTCAGGTTATACATCACAGAACATCAAAAATAGTGTGAATGACAAATACTTACGAGTGTAACTAAGACAACCACTTTTATGGTTTCTTTCCAAAATCTTGGCAGGGGCTTGCCATACGTAAAATAATAATCTTCACCATATTTTGACACCGAATATATATAAAGACCAATACTAAACAAACACAAAATTGCAATACACAAAATAGTCAGTGTAGTGTCTCTCCATGTTTCCATTGTTACAATATATAAATTAGTTAAGAACAAAGTATTGAAAAGAAAGCAGATGGCACATAAAACAGCACAAAAATATACTTTGACTCCTTTGATACCAGGTATGGCTTCTATCATTGATTCGAAAAATACAGTAACTGACAATAACGCAGATAAAAATCCAAAATACCATAATCCCGAAAAGTATACAAGCAATCCGAATCGATTAACACGGTAAGTCCTCAATATTAAATCAGGAATGATTGCAAACTGCACTATCAATCCTGAAAGATTAGAAGAGATTGCTGCTGTAAATATTGCATAGTTAGACCTTACAAATAGGATAGCAACTATAGTCAAATGCCAAATCGTCTCTTCAATAAATCTTTTTTTGCGTTACTTTTTTTCCTTAACCAAAAATTTATTTATCAATATAGTTAAAACAATGGCTTTTTACTTGATAGTTACTACCCTAGGTGTTCGTTAGGCCACTGGTTCCAAACAATACCAACCGCTAACAGGTATACATGTTATATCTTCTACATTATACATTTGTTGTATCACTTGCACTCCTGCTGATAGCCATACTGCTAGACATACGAAACAAACAAATTTCATTCCATAAACACAATAAACGTGCAGATTAGGTCTCAGCTTTTTAGGACCATACGAGCCTAATACGATGTAATGGCTGGGGATTTTTCTGCTTAAATCATGACATAATATGGACAGAAAGAACTGAAACATAGTATTTAAATTATTCAATAACAACAAATAAAAACCGTACATAATTTTTGTTTCTTTGATCATCCTTACATTAACGAAAGACCATTTTACCGTGCCTTTGCCTAGAAAAGCTGGTATAGCAAAACGCTTACTAACAACTATAATCATGAAGAATGTTGGAATAAAATAGAGAAACGCATATACAAAAGCAATTGTGGTGATCACTGTTCGAATTCTTTGGAATCCTAATAATAGTAATAAAAAGATAATAATCCATGTAGCACCAACAGTTCCTAACAGTGGTGTTTGTAGTGCTCCGATGCCTTTGTAGTCAGAATAATTCGTTGGAACATGAAGTTTCGCATACCTAAAAAATAGTAACCAAAAATTTAGTAATCTCATATAGTTAGAAGTATACTTCGTTGTCGAAATAACAGAGAGTGATTCATACATAATATATGGAGAATACATGTAAAGACTCGTGTAAATAATTCATGTGTCGCTGTCTATTGGAGTATGCTACCTTCTCGAACCAAGGCGTAAAATAAGGCAAACATTCCGAATACAGTATATTTGCAGTGATGCTTACTGCACGCAGTGGCATAAACTGCATGAGCTTTCACTCCCATTCCCCCGCTTTTGCTAACTCCAAACTCTACGAATGAATCACGCTCTGCTATAAGTAACTAAAGTATACACTAGAATTATTCTTTGCGAAAAGTAGTGTGGAGGGGCACATCACTCCTATCCAGTACTTTCAAAATCAGTGTTAACTGATTTATAAAATAATTTATGTGATTTTCAGCAGTAGGCTGTGCAAAAGGAAAACTTCGCCAGTGGCATAATAATAGTATATTGTGTTACAAGTGAAGAAAAGCGCCAATTTCTCACGAGTGTGAAGAAGTATGAAGGGAAATACCGCAATCACATTATACTTTATCTACGACCACAAAGAAATAGTAAAACACCGTAAGCTAAGAAAAATATTTAACCTAGAATTTATACTCGCAATTTCGATTTTATACTCGTAAACCTCGAATTTATACTAGAATTTATATTATATACTTATTCATATTTTTTACGTGAAATCTCTGGTAATTAATTAAGAGATGTAATTTAAAATAATAAATATTATTAATAGATATTAACAATTATATAATGTTAATAGGTCAGCCTAGCAAGTAAAGTCAACTTCGCCAAGCAACCGATTCCCCGCCGGAATGATAATTGTTCTGTATGGATTTGCAATCAAAATATAATTTAATATAAAACATTAATAAAACAAAAATAAATTAATATTTATCAAAAATTTGTTACTTTTATATTTCAAATAATAATATTAATAATATTGCATGTGCTGGCATCTATGGCGTTTTAATAGAACTAATTGTGCGATATCATTTCCCACGGTCATTACCGTTCAGTTTTGAGATTGTGAGCAATGAGTCATTTTCATGGTTACTAGACAGTGCGAAATGTGTAATTTTCTATAGTGGTCGTAGATAAATTATTATTTTTATTTGTTGGAGTGTCAGAGCTTAGCTCCTTTCTCCACCTCCTTCGCACAGCACTGGTTATAGCTGCCTTTCCGCTGGTATAGTTTTGTGATTAAAAGCTACTTACATCAAAAAATCGTATGCTGGGAAATGAAGCATATTCAGTTCCGCATCTTCTGAACAGTTGCCTTTAAAGCAACACTTTTTAGTATAGTTTCCTTTGGTGCCAAAAGCATAACAACTGTTGGAAGCTTGACTAAATTTACAATTTTTCCAGGGAATTTCAGAACGGAGAACGTCAAGAAGATATGACAAAGCTAGTCCTGCTAGGGATACATTGAAGAGTTCATAAAAGATTGAGAATATTGATACTGCCCATGTCATGCCTAAAACCAAAATAAAATTTAAAATAAATCAACTATTTTTGACGCCCAATCTTTAAATTATAATCAAATAATAGCCGTCGGAGACGCTACATTTTAATATTCCTAAAAATATTTTCATTCGTCATTCATCTTTTCATTTCCACACTTACTCTACCGCTTCTTCGCTAGACCAATTCACAATTATACAGAGTGGACCACCGAAAACGAAACTGAACTGAAACTGTTCTTCCTTAGTTTTCAAGTAATTTTATTGGGACCCGTCAATAAATATAGCTGGCGTTGTACAGCAACAAAATGACGTCGATATGTGGTAGGTGATCGAGTATGCAACCAATGAGACACATGCTTTAGTTGTAACATAACCTTCAAACATTCCAGTTTGACAGTTATCCGACCGCATAATTGGATTTAACAAAATTCCGCTAGAATGCGGGTCATTATTTGGCGCGTCCCAATCTAATTAATTTGTATTTTTCATATGTGCTATTGATTTCATAATGTTCTAGGGCAGCAAGGCTAATATTATGCCATTTTATTTTATTTTTTCAGTGAAAAAGCGTAGGATAAAATAATAAAAAATAGCATCATACTAGCCTTGCTGTCCTAGATCATTATGAAATCAATAGTATACAACTATACACTATACCGACTAGAAAGTCAGTTTTAAAGCACCCCGCTTTATAGCAACTTTATTTTCTGTCAGAAATGTTATAAACCATATATGTTATTAAATGGCATAAGATTCTCTGTGTTCTGGTCTGGAAAATCTTGTATTTACTAAACCGGCGCGAGCGTGATTACGTCATCGAACTTTTTTAAATTACATGATAGGTATTCGGGAGAGGAGGGTACTCTATAAAAATTCCCAATCAAAATACTTATCTACTACTCAAAATAAATTTTCACATAACATACATTTTAACATAAATAGCCTGGACTATTAAAAAAACTTTCGGAGTGGCTCAATCCCATTAGCCCCATACCCTCCCAAAAAAATATGCCACTGATTTATTCTGATGGTCTTTAATCTTCAATTAGGGAAAATGTAGAATAAAACAGTACAAAAATAAATATTCAATAGAATTAATTGAAAAACTTATTTTAGAATTTCACTAATAGATAGATAGCCGCAATAGGAAATTATTGATGTATCTTTTACCTTGCCAGAAAGTATTAATGTTATCATATCGAACACGAGGAACAAAAAGAAGAAGAGACATTTGCATTTCAGTCGCCTTGCAGAGGACGCTTGTTTAAAATCTTTCGGGTGGTCTGGCACTCACGCGCGACTTTCCTATGTTTCTGGAAATGATGGTTTGGTATATGAGAGTGGTTTGATAAGTCAGTGACACTTTGAATTTCCCGCGCAGTAACTTTAAATACAACACTGCTCCCGTCAACTGCCATCTATGAATAGACTGCTGTAAAATTTTGAGAAGGCTGCGCCATTTAGTTTGTGTTTGACAGCCATTGAAAGCAAACAACCTCGTGAATTTTAACGAAAGTGGAAAAAAGTGAATTTCGTGTGCTGATTAAGCATTATTCTTTGCGTAAAAAAACCATCACCGAAACCAATGAAAGGCTTGATAAATACTATGGGGACTCTGCACCATCAATTTCAACGGTTAAGAAGTGGTTTACTGAGTTCCGTTGTGGTCGTACCAGCACAAGTGACGCCGAACGTTCAGGTCGCGCAACAGAGGTCGTCACGCCAGAAATCGTCGATAAAATCCATAGAATGATATTGGACGATCGGAGAATGAAAGTGCGTGAGCTGGCTGAGGCTGTAGGCATCTCAATTAAGCGGGTACATCACATTTTACATGAATATTTGGACATGAAAAAGCTATCCGCGCGATGGGTGCCGCTATTGCTCACACTCGACCATAAGCGCAACCGTTTGATCACTTCAAAGGAATGTTTGGCGATGTTCAGCCGCAATCCGAACGAGTTTTTGCGGCGTTTCGTTACCGTAGACGAAAAATAGATCCATCACACTACACCAGAGACCAAGGAACAATCAAGACAGTGGGTTTCTCCGGGTGAAGGTGCACCAAAGAAGGTGGGTCTGTCGGCCAACAAGGTCATGGCCACAGTTTTTTGGGATGCACGCGGTGTCATTCACATCGATTACCTTGAAAAGGGTAAAACGATCGCCGGCAAATATTATTCAGAGCTTTTGGACAGATTCGATATTGATTTGAAGCAGAAAAGACCGCATTTGTCGAAGAAAAAAGTGCTGTTCCATCAAGACAATGCACGGGTGCACACGTGTGTAGTCACCATGATAAAAATCCATAAATTGGGCTATGAACTGTTACCCCATCCAGCATATTCTCCAGATTTAGCCCCCTGTTACTATTTCCTGTTTCCAAACCTGAAGAGATGTCTGGGCGGTAAGAGATTTGGGTCGAATGAAGAGGTCATCACTGAAACAAACGCCTATTTTGAGGGCCTTGAGAAAACCTATTATTTGGAAGGAATAAAAAAATTGGAAAAACGCTGGACTAAATGTATCGAGCTAAAAAGAGAATATGTTGAGAAATAAAACGCTTATTTGCCGAAATAAACATCTTTTATTCGAGAAGTCACTGACTTATCAAACCACCCTCGTACCTTATGATATTTTGGTATACCTTAAGTTATTAGAAAAAAGAATCAAGTGGTAAAAAGTATATCACATGGCCCTTCCACTAAAGCAATGTTAAGGTTGGTCTGCCACCCGCACTCAACTGTCTAATGATTCTGGCAGTGATATCTTGGTATTCCTTATGATGTAAAAGATACCAAACCATAATTACCAGAACCACTGAAAAGTCGCGAGTAGGTGCCAGACCGCCCGAAAGATGTTAAACGAGCGCCCTCTGCAAGGCGAGACTGATATGATTTGGCCATATTCTTGTTCTTCGTGTTCGATATTAATGTTTATGATATACTGACTCGTAAACGTCTGTTTATTGAGCTTTGTCTCCATGGGTAAAGATACTTTTTACTGGCTAGCCCGTTATGATGCCCGAAAAAAGTAAAAACTGTGCCATCTACGTACTATTGGTTTCATAATGATCTAGGACACCAAGGCTAACATGATGCTATTTTATTCATTTTTTTCAGTATAAATGCATAGGATAAAATAATAAAAACTAGCATCATATTAGCCTTGCTGTCCTAGATCATTATGAAATCAATAGTACATACTCGAAGTTTATCGTGAAACAACTGATAATAGGAAGAATCGGAAATGCTTTCGATGCTTTGTTTCAGTGTTCAGCGAATAGAATTTAAGTAAGAGATACAATCATGCTGGATCATGCGGCCGCAGATCCAATTTAAACAATCTCTTAGGCGGTGATTCGTAAACGGTATCTTCATCCAAAGAAATTTTCGGGGGTTCGGAGATTCACAGAGCATTCTTTACTTTCCATTTATATAGCTTGGCTTGTATGTAGTGACTATTACTATGTTATACTCCGCCTAATAACGATTCAGAAGAAATTTTCCAGTTTATATCCTGATATCCATTTTACAAAAGATCGTTTTGAAAATCCATCAAATCTTTGATTTATGTAGTCAGATATAAAATCGGCTTTTATCTCTTGGTGAACTTATCGTCTATATCCTTCTCCAGTTTGTATTGCAGAGATTTGAATTTGATTTGCACTTCTGTCAAAGCGCTTTGCTGTAACTATAACATTGTTTTTCGATTTGCGGGTCCAAATGAAGCCATTTAGCTTTTTAATACTTTAATAATATACTATTATCCAACACCTCCTAATAACTACGCTATTAATATACAGTGTGGGATTAAAGTGTGGAATATTTAAAAAAAAGCGAACTCAACCAGTTTTTTAAAAACGCTGAAACACGTCGATATTGTTTTTTAAAAATACACATTAATATGTGCGATTCACCTTCCGACTTTCATTTGTTTCTAAGTTATGACGTCATCACAAAAAAATTTAAATGACAATATAGATTTTTTTTCACTACTAGCTTTAAAACATACTATTATCTAGTCTGTTGTCACCTTGTGAAGTTAGTTTTCTTGCCTGGTGGTAAATAATTTTTTATTATTGACTACTAGTCAATAATCCAGATTTTAGTGTAACACGGGGCAAAAATACATCCCATTATACACTGGCATCCAGGAAAAAATCCGTGATCGCGATAGTACGTTTTTTATGTGAGAAGAATAAAAGGAATAAAAGTACTAGTAGTGAAAAAAATAATATATACACCACGGTTGTGAAGTGTTTTCTAGAGCCTCTCATCTTATATCCCTCGATGCTGCGCATCTCGGGATCTAATAATGCTCGGCTCTAGAAAAAACTCTTCACAACCTTGGTATATAATATACTATTAATAGTGGAATCCGATAGTGATTTTTCTTCCCTTTATGATCATGCAAATAAATCATAAGGTTGCATGACAAAAATTTTGAGAAAAATTGATCTGAACGTTTAATGTTATTTATATTATGGTATCAATATATCAGATCGGTTTTTCTCAGAATTCTTGTTATGCAACCTTATGATTTATTTGCATGATCATAAAGGGAAGAGAAGTCACTATCGGATTCCACTACTAAAAATCTATATTGCCATTTAAACTTTTTGTGATGACGTCATAACCAACAAACATTTACAATGTTCTGCTCGATTTTTCTCAGAATTTGTGTTATGGAACCTTATGATTTTTTTGCATGATCATAAAGAGAAGAACAATCACTATCGGATTCCACTATTAAAAATCTATATTGTCATTTAAATTTTTTTGTTATGACGTCATAACTTAGAAACAAATGAAAGTCGGAAGGTGAATCGCACATATCGCACATCCACTTCAATAGGGACACAAGTGCAAATTTTGCCGATTTGGAGTTATGGTCATATGGCACTTTCTTTTTAAGTCCTGTATGTAATGCGATAACGCCACATGTTATATCTAAGACAACCGATTTTTAAAGTCACATAATGTTGTATTGCACTGTAAGAATATTTTGAGTAATATAGCCATATCATAACAAATGTGGCTTTATTGCACTTAAGATCTAAAATTTGTAATGTTATAACGCATTATATGTCATATGTGGGTGGCACTATGCTATTGAAGAATTTCGGACTAATAATGCATCATAGTACACTTGCGGCGATATGATTCTGCGGTGCATAAGCAAATAAGGATACTAAACACTAGTTACGTCTCTGTTGCATTGACAGGTAATTTGAATAAATAAACATTCGTTAGTTAACGTTATTAAATGTACAATACACATATTATAAGAGAATTATAAAGCTATTTATAAATCTTATCACCAAGAGCAAGATAACGCTTTGTAGCTGCGAGATAAATATAGCCAACATGTGCAGTATTCAGAAACCATATCTAAATACATTCTACGAAATGCTAACGAAAGCAAAACGTTATCGCCACGTGTGTGAAACCGAACAAAGGATCTGGAACACGAAAAGGGATATAAACACCGCAATTTTTTGGGGCAGATTAGTTCGAGTTACAATCTTCGACAGGTCAGAGCTTTGAAGCTGGCATCGAGGGATGTTGCTTACCTAGCTTCTGAACTACTAGCTTCACTCAGAACCTTAGAAGTTGTCATCCAGGGATGTTACTTACCTAGGTTCTGAGCCAGTTTACCAGTTTAATGTTGAAACTGTATAATAGTATTTAAGTTATTATGCAAGTGCATATTGTGTAATTTCAACGAATAAATATCTTATTGTACTTAACAGTAAACTGTTCATTCTGTAACCTTGACTCCGTTTTTTGTGTTTTTGAATAAAGAATTATTTTAAAAATACTTTTCAACATTAATAAATTCTTAATTCGTTTCAGTGCTTCTTACATGTGCATTGAGTTCGTGTGTTAGTATTTTCGGGTTTACATTTAAAGATGCTAGGTAATTTGTAAATTTTTCGGAAAAGTAGTGTGATGGTTGCACTTATATTTTTTCTTTCTTACTATGCAAATGCATAATGTATAATTATTGTGAGTTTCGTTTGGGTTCAAATGAAACGAGTTTTTAAAAAAATTTTTTGTTTTCCCTGGATCTTTATTTTAAACCAGCGAAAGTAATGACAATTATAATACACAATAATATAAATGCTCATTAGAGCTTAGATGTAAACTTAACTATGAACTGATCAAAACTTAATGAATCTACTGTCTAACACACTATATATATGATTCTCTTATCTAAATAAAATATTACTCAGCAGTTCCCACGAGAAAGGTAATGCAATACTATCTGCATGATAAGCAATTCTCATGAGAAAGCTAATACTGCACACTAATCATTTCACACGAAAGATAAGACTTTATTCTTATCTTGGAATGTAATATGATATTATCTGCTTGCTGATAGTAAGCAGTATTTCTACGTAACTTGTGTTTTCTTACATTTATTTAAAATAACTTATGTATTTAGTTTGTATTGCAATCTTTTTCAATAAAGTTATACCATAATTATTTTTTCATTTTCTTGCTGCTCGCGTGCAATATAGCCACATATTTTATTTTTTTGAGAGAACTGATTAGTGCAATATGGCCATATCTAACAAACTTCACATTTTGGTTAAAATTATAAAATTGCTTTTTAGCACTACATAAAAAGGAAATACATACTTAGTGTATTATGAAGTTTGATGGAATTACAAGCATATTTCTATCTGTAACAACTAAAAATAATAATCAAACAATCTTTAAACTGTTCTCCTTTAACTTTTAACTATTTGCACTTGTGTCCCTATTGAACTGGATTTGCGATATTAATGTGTATTTTTAAAAAACAAAATCGACGTGTTTCAGCGTTTTTAAAAAACGCTGAAAATGGTTGAGTTCGCTTTTTTTAAATGTTCCATACTTTAATCCCACCCTGTATAGTGATTTTGCATAAGTAATGTGTTGCATTACTCACTAGTGAAAGAATATTCAAAAAGTTACTACTTGGAGAATTCTCATCCATAAATTCCGTAACCTTCCCAATGCAATTATAATAATTTTTGACAAATTTGTCTAATGAATTGTCAAACTGAAAAGGTTATTATTCGAATAAAAACTCATTAAAAAGAGTTGTTGGATAAAATGTTGTATTGTACGAGTGTGTCACTTAAGAAAATTACCGAAAATTAAACTTAATGTTAAACTTTTCTTACGTAACTAAAGTGTACTGGGTGATCCAAATTGAATGAGGACGGTTTGAATTTACCGCCACGTTAAATTATTGTCACATTGGCAACATGGATACTTTTCTGCTTCTTTTATTTTACAGCGGCGTCTCAAAAATAATATAGTTTTAAACTTCGTTAATTTTAAATAATAACCTTAATTGATAATGAAGTCGTGTAGCAAACCGTAGTTCTGAAAAAAACTGTTTTGTAAAATAAGAAAACAAGCGAAATGAAGCAAAAATTCAATAAAAAGCCGAACAACGTAGCAAAGTACAACGATGTAAACGAGATAGTGACGAGTTGACTCTGTAATTTGACGCAACACATTTCAATAGTGCTACACTAACAACGTGAAATACACTAAAACATAAGGCGCCAAATTCAAGTCGTCTTCACTCAATTTGGATCTCACTGTATTATTACACACGAGTACAATAATCGATATTTATCGTACATCTCTTGTTGACATTAGCGTGCAATATAGTATATTAAGTATCAAGAACAGTAAGGACAGTTTACCGATCGACGACAATGTTTGGCGACTGAGCGAAGCGAAGTCGCCAATATTGGAGGAGATCGGTAAACTCCTTACTGTTTGAGATGCTTATACTATTTTTTGTACGACCATTATGAATACAAAGGTATTAACTAAGGAAATATCCCCGAAAAAAATAGATTTAAGATAATTTATTTTTGCCCTGTATATCCACCAAACATTAAGTAGGTTTTGTCGTTACCATGGATACGTTTGTAATTACTATTATTTTTGAATGTCACGATATTTGTCAAACTCGTGAGAATGAGTGAATCTGAAAACGAATATAATTGGGATATTGAAGAGGCCTGAGCAAATTTAAATAAACAACATACATTTTTTTAAATAGTCCAATCATTTAGAAAATAAATGATTTCTCGCGAAAGAGACATCTAAAGATCATGCATTTATTTTATAAGTTACATATAATTTACTTACCGTTCTGTTTTTGACAGAACTGAACGCTAAGTAATTACTTACCGACGCGTTTTTGCTTAGCAACCAGTAAATATAACCTACTGTTCTAAAACCAAGTATGGTAAACAAACCGAAATAACATGGTCGTACAAAAAAAATTTTATAATACTAGCTCAATAAACGTTAACTCTTTAAACGAAAATCAGTGTAAAAGTGTCACTTTTTGTATGATCATAGATAAATAACTATTAAAATATGACACTGAACAAAGTTCATCGTTCCATATATTTTAATCTCCAATAAACCATCATTCCACCTGAATTGTGATATGTGTTATCGATGTTGCGGTGATTCGTAAGAGCTTCTGCCTGCTGTTTTTCACATTTGCTGAATGTCAGGTGCGTTGTTTTGGGGTTACGAGTTTATGTTTTCGTTATTTGAGGTCAGGCTATAAAACAATGTTGGAGCAAGATTTCATTATCTATTCGTACCGGGGCTAAAACAACCACATTTACTGACTTTCCTAGTGTAAGAGTACTCAGAACTCGTATAACAATTACAAAATTGTTGTAGTGTGAATTGTGCTCCTACTTTGCAACAGACAGGTTTACATAACTTAATACAAATCATCTTAGCGGCAAATTTGATCATATTACATACAATACACGTTACATACAACACAGATTTCATACAGTGAGATCAGAATCGAAATTTACAGTCCTTCAAAAAACTGATCAATAAAAATTCATTGGCATAACCAAGGATAAATTTTGAGATACAAAAACATAGAATTTAAATAAAACGTCTTATTATTGCTATAGGCTTTTACGACTATATATTGTGTGCAATTTATACCTAAGGTTATTTTATGAAACTCTCCAGAGTAAGGTATCGATGCAAAGAATAGCCCAAGGAACGATGTTCTGTAAATACTGTACTTACGTCGATTGTTTTAATTTGGCACGTATTCTAAACTATTTGTAAAAGCGAGGCTGGTACACGGTTTTCCCGATTTTACAATTACGACTACCAGTGTCACTGTAAAAGTTGCTTTATACCATTATAGTCAAAGATCAAAATCAGCTACTTTACTACAATTTCACAATAACGTGTGCAAGTTTCGCGGTAAGAGTTGTTTTATACTATTTAAACTCAAAAAAACCTTTGCCACATATCATTAGTACAGACCGCGCGAAAAGAATGCTTTAGTTTTGGATGCGCACTCGTCGTAAATAGGAAGTGGGTGCATCTTCAAAGCTTAAATAAGTACAGTCCATCAAACAAAAACTTTTGTGTGATCTTAGAAGCGCAGTAGCACAACTGCCTTACCAGTTCGGTAACGCATGTCTTACTTGAACGTTTTACGGAGCATTTCGATTACATGAATATCAAGTTTTGTTAAACGTGGCCCACCCGCATTAGTATTAGCGAGTTTGCTTATCCGCCCTCTACTAGCTCCCCAGGCTAGTGCCGGAGCTATCTACTCACCTCAATGTGGCTCGGTTTGGTCCTAGGTCTACCTAGGACAACTATAGTAGCATTTGGTATTATACCAAGACCCGGTATTATACCAAGTATCGTATTTGCATCAATCCCCCTTAAAGGTGATCCCTGGGGTAGTCTCCTGGGCTCATCCATACCGGTAAGTCTTGAGTAAAGTCACCGATCCATAGTAGAATCGTCTCCAGTGCATGTGATCCTAATTATTGATTACACCAGATAAAGCACTTGGCGAAACGGTTTCCACAGTGATCAGAGTATCACTGCCGAGATAAACCTTGCTAGTTACTCTCGCGTCTTGTAGTCCAGCCAAACTAAAGGAAGGGACTCTTAAGTCCAGTCCAGTAATAGAGAGATACACAACGGGTACGGTCAGATGTAAAAGAGTGCACCGATGGAAGGATGGAGTGCGAGCGATGCTGTATCTCTTTTACTTCAAATGTCGTTCTTCTTCACCGTCTGGGCAACTCACCCGAAAGTCCTTGTATGGTAGACTGTAGTTTTATTCATATTACGTAGTAGAGTACCAGCTACTTTTCAACTAAATATATCACCTGAAACTTTTGATAATTACGCTACGTCACTATCCGAAATCGCCTAAAGACATGCACTAGATGAAGCGTTATTACGTCGTGTGTGAAATAGCTACGTATAAATTTGGATTTCCTAACTTCGCCGAGTGCATGCATTAAATGCATTTTTTGCCTTTATAACCACTAGAATTTGCTTTTGAGGTACCTTTCAGTATAGGAACCATTTCCCAGAACTTAATATATCCTCTTTTAGTATAAGTTCCCCAAAACAGAAGTGCAACATAAAGTGATGAACCTATTATTATCCATAACAGATAACCCAGATATACTGTTACTAAAAATTGAAAAAGAGTTAGGTAATATTTTTACATAATGTCGAAACATTCAAATTGTCCCTTACTTCCTCCATACCAAATATTTAAATAGATGTAATATGCCACCTGAAATAAGCTGGTTTCCCAAATAAATGTAATACACATAAATTCTTTCCATTTTAAAACATAACGTTGCAGAGCTTAAAAAGATTTATTTAGAAGATTGCCGACATTTAGCAATCTTGAATTAAAACCGAAACATCGGCTTTTATCTCGTCGTGGCCTTTTAGACTATATTCGTTTCCAGTTTGTATTGCTGAGACTCGTCTTCGGGTAATTTTAGTTCTATCCCTCTTTATACTTGGGTATTTCAGCATAGTTTTTAACAAACTTGATTAGCACTTCTGTCAAAAGCGATTTGTTGTAACCACGGTACGGGCACTTGAATATATCTGTTGGCACGTTGTTTAGTTCTAACACATCTCACTAGGGGCTAGAACAGCGCTAGTGCAGTTTGTTATGAACATGATCACGTGGTTTCCGTTTCCGTTACGTGCAGAGGTTAGCTTTATCTGGACCGCATGGTTATTTTTAGTGTATTTATCTGTCTTATTTATCGGTGTTATCACGTTTGCGTTCTGTTTTGTGCATTTATTGATTTTCTTGGACTGCTTTTGTGAGTTATTTAAATAAATAGACTGTTAACAACAGTGTACTAATAATTAAAAAAAGTAAATTGTAATGTAGGTAACAAAAAATTATTTAAATCAACGTGGTAATCTGAAAAATTATGTTTGTTAATAGGTACTACGTTTTTATTCCATCAGAAACTAATAATTACTGATATTACCATGTCAAGTTATGTATCTTGTGCTGTGGTAGGCTGTGACGATAAAAAATCTTCCAGACATCGTTTTCCCAATCCCGAGAAGGATAGATTATGCCACGACCTCCTTGATTTGACGTTTCGTTTGACGTCTTAAGTCAAACGTCAAATCGAGGAGGTCATGGGTTATGCATTTGATTACTGAATTTGGATTACCTTCGTTCACGCATTCCCTTACTGTTTATCTTTATGTATATTTGATAATTTTATTAGTAAGTTTTATTATAAGGACGTATTTTTGTATTATTTTATGAGGTATGCTCTAAATAAAAAGAATATAGCTACCATCATTTGCTGTATTTCTTTTAAGGCATTAATAGAAATTAGCCTTTATTGATCAGATCTCTATATATGTTTTTTTAATCTTAACAGGTAAAAAAAGTAGTAATCTAATCAATCTAAGATTAAATTCTGTTAATGCTTAATAAATTCCTTAATAAACATTTTAAAATACTTTTTAAATATATAGGAATGCTAGACATCGGTTTATATCTTTGCTAGTTAGTTTTAACACATTTCAATAGATGGCGTAAAATGCCAACAACATATTATGGGAAGTGGCTTATCTAAATTAACTTATTTAACCTATGTTGTAACTATAGAATTGTTGACAATGAACAAAGTCCATCGTTCCATATAAATCGATCTTCAAAAAAACCATCATTCCATCTGAATAATTGTGATGTGTTATCGATTTTGTGGCAATTCGTAATATCGGATAAGATCTCTGCTGTATCTCACATTTGTTAAATGTCAAATGCGTTTTTTGAGGTTATGAGTTTGTTTTATTTATTTGAGGTTAGGCTACAAAAAATTCAGCACATTTGATTTAGTACAAATAAAAGGCTGTGGATAGTCCAGGATGTTATCAAAAGAGATGATGTTAGAATAGCAATACAGACATGTGTTGCTTGCGACTATTACTACTAAGACTTATTGATATAGGCTTTTATGACAATATATTGTGTAATTCATGCCTAAGTTTGTTTTAAGAAATACTCGCATATTCTCCAGAGTAAGGTGTATCAATGCAAAAAACAATTCAAGAAACGATGTTCTGTAAACATTATGCAGGGTAAAAACCTGGAATGGGATAAATTCGGTAAGTTATTCGTGAATAATTTTCGAAATCGGGGTACGACGATTCTGTTTTAATCTTGCACGTATTCTGAACTATTTTTGATTATACAGGATGGTCGGTAGAAGCGAACACGATTATTTTTTTAAATTCCGATTTGGCTGTCCTTTAGTTTAGGTCGCACATGATACCATTCGATATGCGTCTCATCGAGTTGAAAATAGTGTTCATAGCGAAATTTGGGAGGGGGGCAGTAGTTTTCGAGATAATCATCAAAAACGTCTAACGTGGAAGAGTAGCCATAGACTTGCATGTTAAATACCTACAATGCTACCCTACCTGAAAATGCATGTTTTGATGATGCGACCTAACCTAACCTAACCTCACCTAACCTAACCTAACCTAACCAAAACTCAATTAAAACATGTATGAATTGACGAACAACGCATACCTAAATTAAACCTAACTTAAACCTAAGTTAGTTTATGATATCCTATGTTAGGTTAGGATATAGGTTGGGTTGTAGATTAAGTTATAGGTTAGTTAGTGAGATTGAAGTCGCGGTAGGCTCCTTGTGAAACATTGTATATAATAGTTTTAAGAAAAACTGTTGTATTTAAATGTTCCCATAAATTATGTGGAATGCTCTCTGTAGACGTACACACGCGTAAGCTTCTAAGTTCTAAGAAGCTTACGTGTATCTCTTGAAAAGGATCTAACAAACCGAAACACAGTTTTTCTTAAAACTATTATAGGTTAGGTTACAGGTTGAGATCGAATATCTCGTTGACATGACGTAAATAACAGGGTCGGAATCGTTTAATACTGTAAACAGAACACACTCCTTTAAATCTGTCGTGCGCTTTATTGTGCAGTGTTATATTCGATGTCTAATAGTCTAATCTTAACGTTTCCGTAATCAAATCCGCACCTGGATGTCTACCAAGGGTAAGTTTGGCATTGTAACTCTTTTTGCTCCAAAAGCTCTATTAGTTACAATTATTTGCAATAATAGATACTATGGAAACCGAGCTCTTCGAGTTAAATAGATCTGAATGCCGAACTTACCCCAAATGTCCGAAGTCTAGTTATAGGTTAGGTCGCATTCGCATCAAAACATGCATTTTCAGGTAGGGTAGAGGAATTAATATGTAATAAAGTCAACTGGAGTACGTTCATGGAGCGTACTCCAGTTGAGTTTAATATGTAAATCTATGGGCTCCCCCTACAGAAAGATTTAGAAAACTACCACCCTCCTCCCAATTCTCTATGGACACTATTGTTCAGCTCGATGAGACGCATCGAATGGAATATAGCACGTGCGGTTGCAGACCAAATCTAACGTTTTACCTCCGATTTTACAATTACCACTACTATTGCCATTGTAAGAGTTGTTTAAACCATTTATACTTACTCCCATTTAAGTTAAAAATCAGTTATTTCACAATAACGCATACGAGTACCGCGGTAAGAGTTGTTTTATACTATTTAAACTCGAAAATCAAAATTACTTCGCCACAACTCCTTAGCACAGTCTGCCCGACAAGAATGCTTCAGATTTGGACTCGTCTTAAATAGGCAGTAGGCGCATAGTAATCCATACGAAAGTTCTCGTTTGATGGACTGTAGTTTCACACATTATCAGTGGCGTACCGCCACTGATAGCCGTACAGCTGCTTTTCAACTTCATTCACCTGGAACTTTTAGCAGTATTACACTATCGTGACTATCCGAAGTCGCCGGACGACGCGACGTGCGCAAGCCGAGGCATTCTTACGTCGTGCGGGCAATAACTACAGCGGCATTTAGATTTCCTAAACTACCTCAATTAAAATGAATTTTCGCTTTTATCACCATAAGAATTTGCTTGTGGGGTACCTTTTAGTATAGGAAGCATTTCCCAAACCTTGATATATCCTCTTTTAGTATAATTTCCCCAAAACAGAAGTACAGCAAAAACTGATGCACCCATTGTTAACCCGCAGAAAACGTAACCCAGATATACTGTCACTAAAAATAAAAAAATATTTTTACATAACGTCAAAACATTCAAATTGTGCCTTACTTCCTCCATACCAAATATTTAAATCGATGTAATATGCCACCTCAAATAAGCTTACCTCCCAAATAAATGCAATAGACATAAATTCTTTCCATTTTAAAATATAACGTTGAAGACCCTAAAAAGGTTTATTTAGAAAATTGTTGACTATTAGAGGTTTTTAATTAAAACCGAAACGTCGGCGATTATCTCTTCGTGAGCTTTTAGTCTATATTCTTTTCCAGTTTCTATTGCTGAAACTCGTCTTCGGGTAACTTTAGTTCTATCCCTTTTTATACTTGGATATTTCAGCATAATCTTTAATAAACTTGATTTGCAGTTCTGTCAAAAATAATTTGCTGTAACCAGTTGCAAATATGAAATTGTTTAAAATATAACATTGAACAAAAGCTATCACTCCATAGATCACTTATAGATTTATCCTATACGGGTAATAGATCACATAAATCCGATCACAAAAAAAAACATCGCTTCTTATGATTTTTTTCTAATTTGCGTTTGTAATACGTTTATTAACGTCTATCAGTAGGAGTCGTTTATGGCTATCTATAAAAGTACACTGTACTTTAATGAATTATAGGGTTATTTAGTTTTTAAGGGTTGGATGGGTAATGCGTGGAATGTGACAACTTCAAACTGCAAGTATGTGTCAAAATTGTCAACCTCCGATAAATTTTTAATTAATATCGTTGAATTGGTTCGCTGTTTGTTGATTGTTACTTACATGGAATTTCACTTGAAGTTATGGTCTATTTTTACTTGGAAAGAAGGTTAGGTTTTGGATATTCTTAATTAGTAACATAAACAAGTCTCGTACCTACATCAAATCTGCTTGGACAAATCAGTAAGTCCAATTCATGTTTGTAATTTTATGGTACTATAAACAAGACACGCATCATCGATTTAATCATCTTTGCTTTTTTTTCGCGAATTTCGGGCGGAGTGCAAATTAAGTTGTCTTCGCTCATATTTTATTTATTTGTAACACTAATAAAGTAACAAAAGTAATAACTAATTTATTTGAAGTGACGGATGATGACAAATGATTCAAAAACTCAAGTGAGCGCCGAGTGTTACCAACTGTTACCAACTAACACAAAATTCTCTAGACGACCAAAATCTTTTTTTGTATTAAAATAAGAAAAAAGGGGGCGCAAATTAGAAAAAATAGCATAAAATACTCGTTTTATAAGGGCATTGGCGCACTCATCCCATAGAAAAATTCGCCTGCGGCTCGTTTTCTAACTTGGGATTCGTGCGCCAAATCAACCCTTATAAAACTTGTTCTTTAATATACTATTCAAATGTTTTAATAGTCCAGTCAATTTAGAACAAATTTTCATGAATAGCGGAAAGTTGAGGAAAGTCCGTGGATTTTTGTATAGGCCTTCCTGGAGGGCTGTTAAATAACCCCCTAAAAGTCACCGTCTGTAGGTGACGAGCTCGAAGAGATAATGAAGGTAAACCCCGCCTCCTAACGGTTTTTGTCGTTTTTCTCGGAAACTATTAGGTTTATCGAGATGAACGAGGTTAGGTAAACTAAAGTTTATTTAAATCCCTACCAGAAATATCACAATGTTTTTTTCGTACCTCGCCTTCTTTTTGTGTTATCGAAGAAAGAAGATATGACATACATAAAGGAGCAATTTGCTCCAGTAAATTTGCTCAAGGAACTTTCGAACGTAACGTTTTGTGGTCTCATATTCGTCATGAAATAGATAAGAAAAATTCGTTGAGAGCGGGACGCGATTGTGGTCCAGTCGTATTTTACCTTAGCATCTCTTCGGCAAAATCCATCAGGCGATATTATCGTTATCCTTAGTGCCAGTCGGATGAGAATTTCGTATTGGCAAATTAATTCTTAGGAGAGTACACTGTGCTAGTCAATTTTCCTATCCAACCCAACACGTACGGGGTGTTTCGCTTTTTTAGAAATCCTTAGAAATATTTATGTAGGTGCAATTAACCAAGATACCAAGCCAGAATGTTTTGTATCTTAAACCGTCTGTTAACAGATAATTAAAAAGATTTTGCTCCACATTTAGCATGCATGCAACGTACTATATCAATATTAAATTGTAAATGTGGACAATACCAAGATCTTAGAAATAAGGGAAATTAGAAGGATTTCTAAAAAGCGAAACACCCTGTACGTATTGGGTTGGATACAAAAATTGACTAGCACAGTGTACTCTCCTAAGAATTAATTTGCCAATACGAAACTTTTATCCGACTGTCACCAAGGATAACGATAATATCGCCTGATGGATTTTGCCGAGGAGATGCTAAGGTAAAATACGACTGGACCACAATCGCGTCCTGCTCTCAACGAATTTTTCTTATCTATTTCATGACGAATATGAGACCACAAAACGTTACCTCCGAAGTTCCTTGAGCAGATTTACTGGAGCAAATTGCTCATTTATGTATGACATATCTGCTTTCTTCGATAACACAAAAAGAAGGCGAGGTACGAAAAACATTCGGATATTTCTGGTAGGCATTTAAATAAACTTTAATTTACCTAACCTCCTTCATCTTGATAAACCTAATAGTTTCCGAGAAAAACGGCAAAAACCGTTAGGGGGCGTGGTTTACCCTCATTATCTCCTCGAGCTCGACACCTACAGACGATGACTTTTAGGGGCTTATTTAACAGCCCTCCAGGAAGGCCTTTGCAAAAATCCACGGACTTCCCTCAACTTTCCGCTATTTTTTCTAATTTGACTGAACTATAACGCTTTTGTGGTGATTTATATCACCGACTAAGATACTATATGCTGTAATAGGGTAACATTTGTTAAATTGCAAGTGCTTGTTTTGAGGTTATGAGTTTATGTTTTGATTATTTTGAGGTTAGACTATAAAATGGTGTTAGGCTTTTAGGAATGCTGTCAAACTAGTTCCTGGAGGACAAATATAACCTCAACTGCATAAATCGAATGTAATGTTACATAAAACTTAGGTTAAAGTAAAACTTTATTAAATTACTGATGTACGAAGCCTGAAAAGTCCAATAATTCTGAAACTGCGGTGTCTCAAACAGTTGTTTATATCCTCCGATCCCCAGTAACCAGTAACAAACTAAAATCATTTGTTTTTAAAAGCCTATTTTATATTATACCTCTTTCAAAAATCCTGCACATTGCTATTTTATAGAACTCAGATCCATTGTTGATATCATCTCTTTCGACAAACGACCTAACAACTATGACTCTTCTCTGTATTGCTTTGGATCTTCAAGAAATCTTTCCAGTACCGTTATTGTCAAGCCGTAAGCCAATTTATAATATATTGTCGCAACCAGTATAATATCGCAGTGCAAAACCCCAACATAACTGTGGAAAGCTCACGTACCCAATGAATAGAATCGAAACGAACAGTCAATGCAAATTTTAAAAGTCCGTCATCCGCTAATCCGTTAGATTGAAAGTGGTAATTCGTAGTTCTAATCTTCACGATATCGATCATTTTCATTAGTTCCGTAAATAATCTTGACTCAAACTGTTTTCCTTGGACTCACTTGTTATGCTATTGTGCAATCGAATCTAATGTATTGGGCGCATTCAGGGATACTGAGCTGCTAAATTCTAACACTCAGTTTGAAAAAAGCATTGAAAATATTTAAATGTATTGTTTTGTTCGAAAGTTATGAAGGATATAAGTACTACTGATTATTCCCTTTGAAGGTTTATAAAGATTTACTTTTGAACATAGATAATTAGGTATGTTACGTTTAATGGGCCGATTTTGATTTTAAGTTATCTAATTTTTGCAGTTGACATCATCTTTTCGTAATTTAAAGTTAGTGGTCAGTTAGTTTTAGGTCTAGCTTGTGGCACCTCTTACATTAGCAATTAACTAATGTATTTTAATTCTTCAGCAAAAAAACATTCTAGAAATAAATTTTACTCAATACTAATACCTAATAAATAGGCGAAGAAAGAAAGATTCAAAAAAATTGAAACATTCTGCAGGGACGTCGGAAGTATTTAAACTTAGGGGGGCGACCGATTTCACAAATAAGATAAATAATAAATGGGAACTGGACATATAGCCGAATGTGGACAAATCTCCGATCGGAAACGTGACGTCGATGCCGAACTCTCAACTTTGTCCAACTCACAGAGAGGCCGCTGTGACCAAAATACCGTTAGAGTCACTGCATCTAGTCACCTAGGCCAGCTGGTCGATCAGAGTAACGCAAACCGTCGCCATATTGGGGCAGAGAAGGGTGATTTTTAATAGTGGACAAATTAAAACCACGTTTTACGTGTTTGACATATTAGAGGTTTGATCTTTCAGAATAAGAAAAACCTTTTAAAGTAAGCGTGGATTTGATTAAATACAATACAGAACAAATAATGAACAATTTCGTGCTTCGTTTGCCCCAATATGGCGGCGGTTTGCGGTACTCTGATCGACCAGCTGGCCTAGGTAACTAGATGCAGTGACTCTAAATACCGTTACTGCATCTAGTCACCTAGGCCAGCTGGTCGATCAGAGTACCGCAAACCGCCTCCATATTGGAGCAGAAAAGGATGATTTTTAATAATGGACAAATTAAAACCACGTTTTACGTGTTTGACATATTAGAGGTTTGATCTTGCAGAATAAGAAAAACCTTTTAAAGTAAATGTGGATTTGATTAAATTCAATACAGAACAAATAATGAAAAATTCCGTGTTTCATTTGCCCCAATATGGCGGCGGTTTACGTTACCCTGGTCGACCAGGTGGTCTAGGTAACTAGATGCAGTGACTCTAAATACCGTAAGAGGTTGTCGCCGAAAGACATATATGGACAAATTGCCGAACATAGTCGAAACGCCGAAACTCATCTCTGGACAAATCGTCGAAAGTGGTCAAAACGACGAAAGGTATTTTTGGTCAAATCGCCGAACGCGAGAAAAACGCCGAAACGCATCTGAGGACAAATCCGCCAAAAGCGGTCCAATCGCTGAAACATATTTGTGCCCAAATGACTGAACCTGGACAAAACGACGAAAAATATAAAACAATAGAAAATAGATAGAGCTGATTACCAAACTTGGGGCAAGATGTGTTTTTTAAATTGAAGTTCCAATTGGTATGTAACATATAGTTTTAATATAGCGGTCTATCTATTTTCTATCGTTGTATACGGCGTTTAGTCCACGCTCGGCTATTTGTGCACAAATACGTTTCAGCGATTTTACCACAGATGAGTTCCGACGTTTTGGTCGCGTTCGGCGATTTGTCCACAGATGAGTTTCGGCGTTTTAAATTTTTAAATTTTGGCCCAGTTCTTTTGAATCGTTATATTTTTTTACGCCTCTAGAAAATATTTTTAATCATTATAACCTGATGTACTGTTTTACCATACACTTTTAACAGCGGTCTCAGTAATTACTGCCACAGAGCCACTTATGCATTGCATACCAAGAATTATAAAAAGCCATATTTTGTAATTTGTCAGCAAACATAAAACCGATTTTTGGCGTCGGACGTTGTTCTAAAATGTGTTGCTGTTCTATTTCATTACGCATTAAAAATGATGTTTCTAGTAAACACATCACGCGATCATATTGTGGATCATTTCCTTGCATCTAAAACAAAAATTTGTTACTAGCTGCTTAATTAAAATCCCCGACTTTTCCACTAATATACCTAAACGTTCCCGTGAATACCTTACAAAAGCACCTTATATAGCACACAAGTTAATACGATTTTGAAAAGTAAAACAAAACATGAAAGAAATCGTCTTCGGTAGTATTCGGATGAAAGTCGCGATGGTAAAATAACATATTATACGAATCTCGATCTTTCATTGATTTATGATGCTGTGAAATCTGTCTCAATGGTGCCTATAGGAAGAGTATACGATCGATAACCATGCCGCTGCGCTGTAACGAGTCAACCAATGCATACAGATGCATGAACTGAAGCTTGAAATCTTGAACCTCATCCATTCTGCTTATCGCATTGTCTGCGTTGGGTATGCGCATATGAATAAATTTTATTATAAAATAAAATTCAATATTTTTAATCCAGAAAGTATTGATATAATAAATCTATTAACATAGTAATAAAAAAATAATTGACGCTAAAATATTTAAGATTTTATTTAGTAATTATTTGGTTTCGTTTAGGTGAGGCTCAACCTTATCTGCCTCACCCGGCGAGACGCGCCTGTCTTGTTTCTAAAAATTTTAGCTTACAACGAAGTTCTTTATTTTTCTTTTTTATTTCTATTATTTTTTCCATATAGCGTTTCATATCATTTCATGATTCCCTGACTTCCTTCAATGTTTGTGCAATTATTCTCCTTAAATCATAATCATTTTCTTTTGCTTTCTCTTCATCATACACTTTTTTAAGCACTTTTTATTTTTTTGTTATTCGTCAGTGGTCGACCCATCGCTATCATACAAACCAGCTGACTTGGACATGTCTATGTATTACGTACTCGATAATAATCATGTAACGAAGTTACTTTATTTTTGGTTATTTATTTTGGGTATATGAGTGAATATGCTTATCTTCCGTGCAATCTACGACCGTTCAGATAAGCCGCCGACTCAAGCGATAGCACGCGTCCCTTCTCTAACCGATATATGGCGTGCGCCGCTCCGTTTCACTCCACACATTTATTCCACGCTCCGAGAGCACCTATATAAGGAGGTGGGCGAGCCGATTTATTTAGTCCGCTCCCAGGACTCGAAGCCAGCAGAACCAACCAACCAGTCAGCAGTGAAGCCAGCCCAGCAGTCCGAACAGTGTTAGGAAATATAAGAGTAAGTCCTCTTACCGTAGTTCCAATGACCTTTCCGCCCCGATCTCGTCCGTTCATCCCTTACACCCTGTCCGAGATTTCACTGCGAGTATAAATGTCTCATTCCACAGACCGTTTCCGAGACCTCAATGCGAGTATTCCGGAAGGTCCCGTTCCTTGCATTCCTTACCCGGTCTGTCGGTTACTATCCGACACCCCAGTTATCTGGCCCTATATCCCAACACCATACCCGCACGCTTGGTTCGCTTTTGCTACGCTGCATTGCACCCCGCTTGCCAGGAACGTCGTTATTAACCGTAAGCGTATTAGGGTGGTAGTAAGGCTTGTAGAAGCTAGTGGTAATAATAAAGTGTTTTCTGTCAATTTCTAGACGAAAATACAGAGACCCTCTCCATAGGACTATACTGTCTGTTGGCATTGCTTGCTTCTTTAATGGTCAATTATTATCCTTTTTTGTTTGTATTTTTAAAGAATTGTTTATTTTATAAATAAACATAAAAAAGAATAATTACATACAATTGTCAGCCTCGGTGGATTAGTAGTTTGCATGTTTGCTTTATAATCCAAGGGTCACAGGTTCGATCCCCGGCCGAGCTGGTAATTTCTCATAGCGGAGAAAAATTAAAAACATGTCTTCTTCTCGGATAGGAAGTAAAACTGTAGGTCCCGTGTCAATGCGATGTTTGGCACGTTAAAAATCCCTACTGGGGGTGGAATTCCCCCATATTCGGCTAAATTCTGGTAGGGTCGGCTAAATGATCATAGCAATCGGTGCCATGTGGTACGAAGGATGCTCCGCCATACTGATTCCTCGCCCAAAAATAAATAAATAAATAATAAAATACATACAATTATACCTTAATTTTATAGTCCTTGTTTAAACTACATAATATATGTATAATATTTATGTTAATTAAAAATAAAACTAATTGATTAAACGTTATCCTATTAGTATTTAATTGTAAGTTATTCTGTTTTATAAATATTATAATTATTAAAAAAAAGGTTTTTTATGAAATATATTAAATATTTTATTAAAGAAATATACGAACTGCATGAGATTTGAACCGCGGTTCTCTAGTCTGAGAGCCAGCCATTTATCCCATGCTTATTTAATGACTGTCATTTATCATCCTTTTTTGTGTGTTTATTTTTTATTAATTTATTTATTATTACGTTTTGATGATTTTTTACAATTACAGATTCTGTAAATTCACTTATTAATTGGTTAATATTAATTATTCAACAATTAAAATTAATTTATTTACGCATGTAGACATGTTTTAAAATCTGGAATTTTGCGCGTTGACAAAGAGGGGAAATGAGTTGCCATAGCGAGGACGCCACCGCTCAATGATTAATTTTTGCAATTATACTTCTAACAAAAAAATGGCGTGTAGGATGATCCTCAGATTTTGCACAGTGCTTAGTAAGTATATTTACAGAGTAAGTTGTCTGAAAAATCTCCTAATTCAGATTTTCGTAAATCTGTTATGCCGAGCATCGGCTTTTAAATTACTTTGGTATTATTATTTACAATAACTCACAAAAGTCGACGTAGCGCGATTCTATAAATAACAATAATTCGAAAAAACCTTGGTTTCTATAATAACTATCCCTTGAATTTATATTAGAGGTAAACTCGTGTATATGTAGAAAGAAGCGCTTCGCAAGCATTTGAAAGAGCCCTTAAAATATAACAACACGTTTATCACTTTCAAGAATGTCACTAGTTTTTTCTAGGTTTTATGCATGAATGGTATTTGTTAAAAAAAATCTTAACGCGCTCAACTTTAAATTTGCATAAAAAGTAATGTAGTTTCATTTTTATTTTTACCTAAGATCAGAATTTCAGAAAAGAGAAAAAACTTTAGCATTTAGTTTATCATATTTAGATTAGATTGTTTCAAAAAGTATATAAAAAAAATTATTATATAAGGTTTGTTGTAATAGGGTCGTTTCACAATTTTGAAACTTAACAATTTTATATTCTATAGAGTTAGTAATAACTCGACGTATTTTTTTCAAAATTTTTAACGCAGCCGTTAGCAAGATATGCAATTTACAATTTTAAATTTTTCTATCCTTTTCTAGTACAACAGCGTCATAGTCCTCGTATACGCTGTATTGAAACAAATTTGTAAGACGAAAGTATTATGACATCAGCGGTGTAGAAAAGGAAGGAAAATATTTAAACTTTAAATTTGTTTTATTAAGTTATCGTAATGCATTTATCGATTTTATGTGTACCTATACATTAGATAACAGTTATACTAATAAAATATACAAATTATATCAAAATTTAAATTCCATGCAACGACCCATTACATTCACAACACTATAAAACACATAAAAATGTATATACTTATTTTTCAAATCAATCATTTTTAATATTATTATTATTTAAAGAACTAGAAGTATCATTAATTGGATGTTGATTAACAATCTGATCTATTTTATTTAATACATCTTCAAACTTAATATGTCCTTGTTTTTTCTCACTAACAGAATTCTCTGTTATTACTTTTTCAACACTGCACTTCAAATTTGTTAATGCTTTAGATTTGCTTTTCTTCTTTACAGTCTCCATCTCATCATCACTTTGTAAAATTCTTTGACCTACATTATTGCTTTCATTACAGGTAGAATCATACATCACCATTAAAATTGGCAAATTACGTCCATAATGAGACAGAGCTACTATATTGTCATGTGGATGAAAATGAATACAATGTATTGGAAGATTTTGATAATTATATACATTGTAAGGAGTATAAGTTGCTGTAAGTTTTCCAACATCCGAATTCCAAACATTTATTAAACCATTCTCACTTCCGGCAAGAACGAAGTTACCACACGGAGAAAAACAGCAAGTAGTCTTGAATCTAGAAGTCGAAAATTGTATGTTAGTAAGGAAAGATGGTTTGGGATTCCTATACTATGCCTGTTATTTACAGCTCCTTGTAGCCAGTATAATACACATCCAGTTTTCAGGTCAACAATACGTAACGTACTGTCACGAGCATGAACTAATAGACGTCTTTCTCTTAGATGTAGCAGAATTTGATTTATTATGGTGTTTCGCAAATCAGGTAGTTTAAACTCCCTTTAAGAATAATAATCACTTGATATTTTGGTACATTTAAATAAATTTATGTAAGAATCTCCGAAAGACCTTAGACAAACCTTTTTAAATTCCAACTACTCTCGGATGTATTGTACTTCCATTCAATAATTGTTCCAACTGAATCAGATGAATATAATAAAGTATTTTTCCTGTTAAAACACAAGGAAGTAACATAACCACAATGTCCTTCAAGTTCTTGAATTAAATTATATTGAGTCTGTGATTCCATTTGATGCTGCCATATCCGTACTATCTGATCGTAACATCCAGTTGCTATAACACTTTTCAAACTTATTTCACTTGCATACACATAAGAAGGATGAGGAAGCATCTAAGAAAGCAAATGAATAATCTAAGATCTTAAAAAAGCAATTCTTAGAATTTACCTCAACAAAAACGTTTTCGACAAAATTCCATATGCAAACTGTACAATCAGCGGAAGCTGTTAGTATAAAATTATCATCAACAGACCAATTAATATCATATATTAGTCCTTGGTGCCCTGAATATTTACAAACCTCCTCATAGGTCTTAATCTGTAATTATTTTTAAAATAAACACAATTCAATAACATGCATCTATATATTCCTTACTGAGTACACTATTATCCAATAAATATCATTGATGCGCACAGCACATGCTAAATAAAGGCCACTTTTGCTAAATTTCAACATAAAACAACCCTCTTCATAACTAGAAAGTTCAGCTACACATTTATTTGGTAACTTGCAAATTTGATAACTTGATCTAGACCATACTATATCATTAACATTTTCAGTCATTCCACTAATTGAATCAACCTTATCACTACTAGCTGATTTAGATAATGGTTTCTGAACAATATCTGTATTTGTGTTGGTGTTAAATGTTGTAGTAATAGATGCTTTTTCGCCATGAATTGGTGTTTTTGAACGTAAGGTCTCTGCCACTTTTTCTGGTGGTATCACGCTTCTAACATTAACATATAGTGAAGAAGGGTATTTCAACAACTTTTTACTTTTCCACCAATGGAAGATATCACAGACTTGAGGCGAAACTTTCATTTGTTTGCCAGGATAATACAATTGCAGTCTTGCCACTTTGTTTAAATTTGAAGCATCGTTTTTACCAATTGGTTTTAAAAATGCCCATGCTATTTTATGCCAACCTTTAGATGTACCTTAAATCAAAAATTGTATACATTATCTAAAAGTGAATAATCATAACATATCCACATTAGGGTGGTCCAACAAAAAAGCAAAGTCGGAAATCTTATGCTCTCACCCCCTAGAATTATTGTATATCGAAAAAAAAGTACCCCTATTTTTTTATTTTGAAATCGGACGATGTTTAGGGGTGCCTCAAAGTCCTTACAGTTTCCCATGTATTTTATATGGGGAAAGACACGGTTTTGTAGATTTGGTATAGAATTCTAGAAAATCAATATTTTTCAACCGGACTACTTTGTTTCTCTTCAGAAATGTTCAGAGGGTGACATCCAATAATTTATTTGTTAAATCTTTTATATTAACTATTTTTTACAGACCCGCAAAAAAACCATAAATGGAAGAAACACGGAAAAATCGTTAAAAAATATTTATTACTATTTTTTAATATAAAATATTTTGATAAATAAATTATTGGATCTCATTTTCTGAACATTTCTGAAGAGAAACAGAGTAGTCCGGTTGGAAAATATTGATTTTCTAGAATTCTATACCAAATCTATGAAAAAGTGTTTTTTTCTCGTATAAAATACATGGGAAACTTTAAGGGCTTTGAGGCACCCCTAAACATCGTCCGCTTTCAAAATAAAAAAATAGGGTTACTTTTTTTTGGATATACAATAATCCTAGGAGGTGAGAGCCTAAGATTTACAACTTTACTTTTTTGTTGGACCACCCTAATCCACATCCAATAATAATAGTACATTATATTATAACCAGAAATTTGGATTCCATTTCATAGAACTTGCATTATACTGAAGCTAATAATATGAGTTTTATAAGTTTCATAAAACGAACTCCTGATCCCAGATGTAATTAATGTTTGGTACGGTTATAGTACAGGGTAACAAGTATATAAGGGTTCGAGTTCTAATGACTAGCTTTGAAAAGGTTCAGGTTCCAGTTCTGATGCTTGGTACAAATATCGATTCTTAACATTTTCCAGGTTCTGGTTCCGATTCTGTCCAAGCCATGGTTGAAGTGTTTTAATTAATTGATATGCAATAAACTAAAATTTGTACTGGCAGGATGAGCAAGTCATTCAATGACATACAAGCACTCATAAATAAAGATGATTACATACATACAAACATACAGTAATGAATAATCGTAATATTAACACATAAGGGTCAGATTGCCGTTCATGTACGTTAGGGTGACCGTTAAAAAAAATTTTTTTTCACGCACCCCCTAAAACGTTAGAAAATGATGCAAAAACAAGTGGAAAAATATTTTTTTGAATTTAAACCGTGCCTATACGTGCCTAAAACTGTTAGAAGTTTAAAAAATAGGTATTTTTTGTTTTTCACAATTTTATTGTTTTGCAATATTTTTGCTTCAAAATGCGTATCTTTATGTTTTTGGGGTCGCTGAATACGAATCTGAATACCAAAAATTTTTTGACAGTTGTCTTCAAACTACAATGAGCATTTTTGAGGAAATTTACAGCATTATAAGAGTTTTTCGAGTGGCTGGGTTCAAATTTGATGTCAAGATAAAATTTAGACAATTAATAGCTGTCAATATAACTGTCAATTGCATGAAAAACAAATGGATTCAAGAAAATTATTTTATTATAAAGGTTTTTTAAAGACACCAAACGATAAAATTAAATAAAAATACCTATTTTTTAAAACTTCTAACAGTTTTAGGCACGGTTTAAATTCAAAAAAAAATATTTGTCCATTTATTTTTGCATCATTTTCTAACATTTTAGAGGGTGCGCGAAAAAAAGTTTTTTTAACGGTCACCCTAATGTACGTGTACGTTCTCTTTAAAATATTTCAAAAAAACAAAAACTAAAAAAGGGTCATTCTGTGTCAAATCAACAACTTCAAAATAAAAATTTAAAAAAATTTGGCACAGAGGTAACCTTCATATAGACTCCTACCTATTATCCTACCTTCACATAGAAAAATACAACATTTTATTACATTATATACATCCATTTTGAGAATATGCCTATGTACAGTTCCGCTCATTTGAAAGTGTATGACTCTTTACACGTAAATATTCTAAAATGACATCATGTAAATCAGGATTTCATGGACCATGCGTTTATAATAGTTGCAGCGGTATTAAATATTTTTATACACCACCTCTCAATAAAAAGAGTGCTATCTTGATGTTTTTAAGCAATTAAAATTGAAGTTTACTCACTTGTAGGCAGAAATAGTATATTACATGTTGAGTTGGTAAAGGATATCTTTACAAGCCAAGTCGAGGTCAAACAATACCGCGAGGCTTGGAAACTTTATCAACGAAACATGTATACTATTTTATTCACAGTAATTAGACTTAAATAATCAAAATAAAAAGTAATTTTAATAAATTGTTATTAAGTTTTCTATAAACCGTCATAATTCCAATCAGCGTCATCTATCGACCAAAAGAAATTTTAAGTAAGGTTTCATTCTTCGCCGCTAGATGGCAATATGTCATTCAGACGGTTATTTAACAATATTATTCGAACAGCCAGACACATCCGAAGGGTCTAACATACTCCCAGACACAACAGAAGGTCAGCCATGAGTGCAAGAGAGAGAGAGAGAGAGCATCATTCGTGCACATGAGTGCGAGTGAGAGCATTAGTTGAGTTTCCCGGTGAAGCTAATAAGAAATAACATTTTGAAAATATTTTCAAATGTCTTTGAAACATCCTTCATAGTGTGTAATATAAAGAAACCTTCAACTATTAATATGTACATATATGTGAGGTGGTGGCTACTTTCAATAAATTATCATAGTATTTAACGGTCCATCAAGCATATTTTTGCTGATTATGTATGAAGAATATATTCGTAATTTTTGGCAGCACAAAAAATCACTAGATCTATACATAGATCTAGTAACATCAATACATGCATTGGTGTTACCTATGATAATTTCGATTGATTTATAGAAACAAAAAAAGGCAAAGATACACTACACGACACAGTAGAAATTATTTATCAGAATATTGATTTGAGTACTATAGATATACCCAGTGGCGGCCGGTGAGAATTTAGGATGGGGGTGCTGCACTATACCATGTGGAATGAAAGGACAAAAAGGGTAACTTATGAAGTTTAACTCCCGCTCTCCCCTGAACTCACTAAGAACTCTAAATTTAAATCTGCTATAACTATCGTAGTATCATAGTTGTTTAAGCTATACAGTATAATGCGTTCGTAAATCAGAAATACAAATAGAAACACAATTACATTAGAACAATTCTTGAGCTTACCGCTAACTGGCGACAACTTTAAATCTGAACAAAAAACATTTATTTTTTGACATTTTTGACCAAAAACATTTTTATTATTTAGCTACGCAGTTAAATTTGTTTTAACTAATTTTATTATATTGTTAATACACAAGAAATAACTTTTTAAACATTTTAAAAGCAATATCTGTCAGCTGTTAGACATGTAAACATTATTAAATACTGCTGATTGCACATACAGCAATTTATCTAACGTAAACTTGTCTCGCAAGTAGCCAATCAGCAAATAAAGTGGGAATTTTAATTTATTCTTCAGAATTTATGAAGGACCTGCAGAATGCAGATACAGAACGGTTTAATATTAGATTCATTGTACTGTCTCAAGCATTACTTTGTGAAACTTAATAATCAAGAAATAAATTAGAACTAAAATAATTATTAACAATTTTTATAAAATTTATTGTAATTTATATACCTGAAAATTGTTTCAACATTTATGTTGAGAACGGCATTTTATGTCGAAACAATTGTGTATATAAATTACAATAATCTTGTAAAGCTTGTTAATAATTATTTTATTCCTAATTTATTTCATTATTATATTCAGTTTAAAGTCGTTCAAACTGCAGGGAATCCACAGATTAATGTTTAGTTCATTAAGATAACAAGAACAAATGAACGATGCATTACAAAACACAACGTTAAAAAATACAACTTTGTAAAATAAAATGTAAAAAGCATAACATTATTTAAAGATGTATATTATTAAGCTATTAATTAATTAAATAAATTTCTAATAGAATATTAAATATATTTTTCATATAATCACTAATAACTATAATTTATATATTTATATGGTGATATCTATCACCTATATTAACATTTTTTGATTTTTGAATGAAACTACAATTGAGAATCATTCCCTTCAGTTCTCCTAAGCCTAACTAGTACTACTAACCACGTAAACGTATGTATAGTCGGGCCTGCAGGAATTGGTTTTTATAGCTCTGAGATTCAAATACCGGCAGTAATACCTTTAGACTCAAGTACCGTCAGTAACAACTATTGTTAAATTATCTTAGAAAGAGTATTCAACAACAGTTGTATGGGCTTGCATTCAGGGCCGTCTTCTTTTCATTTTTGTTTTTCTTTTTTGAGGTAATATAAATTAAGTATGACGGAATAGAAACAATTGAAGATAGATAGAAACGATTTATATTTCAACGACTATTCAACTCACATGTCATTTATTAAAACTTGACCAATTAAAATGCAGCATTTGATATTTTTAATCCAATGAAAATGAATTGTATCGACAATTCTCACTAGTGAAAATTGTCGACAATTTTCACTAGTGATAACAATCGACAATTTTAATAAAACACAAATATTTAACAACATTTATTTTTGAGTATTGAACGTACAATTATTAAATGTAACATTGCTACATTTATGAAAAACAATTTGATTTTTTAAAGCGTGTTCGTTGAATAGTCTCTCAAATACCATAAGTAGTCAAAGTTAAGTAGACTATTTTTGTGGTGCTTAACACTCATGTCTATCATGCTTGTGAATACCACTCGTGCTGCGCACTCGTGGTATTTAAATGCAAACATGATAGACATTCGTGAAACCACCACAAAAATAGTCGACATAACTTTGACTACTAATGGTATTATAAGTGATTATTTATAACGATTATTATATTTATAACTTTCTTTTTTATGTCTTAATAAATGGAGTTTTTAAAAATTTTAAGTTATACCTTAAAATGTCCTAAATACTTACCTGATAACATTTGACATTTGAGTTCAAAGTATCCTTTTATTTAAGGCTTTAAGCAGTAAGCTGAGTAATCCTATAACAGTTCTTTGTTGGAATAATCACTATTGTTGTGAAATACCGGTCATAAAAACCAATTTCTGCGAGCAAACTACACATTGTGCTGACATGAAGAGCAGCGCCCCACAACGTTAAATGATTATATACAGATTTGTTTCATATGCAGACGCGACATTCGCATACTACAGCAGACGCAGACTGGATATACCAGAAACATTAGAAACAAAAACTACATATGATGACGAAACCTCAACAAGAAGAAAAAGGACTTGAAGCCATAACCTCAGAAATAATGACTTACCATAAAAAACAAAGATGACTGATGCTTTGCAATTAACAGTTGATAAAGTAGAGAACTTACACCCTATCGATCGTCAATTATACACTGAAATAGATACTATTTAAATGATTAGCCATGCTTTACAAATACGTTCCTATGTGAGTCAGCTGCAATGGTCAGATTGATGAAGATAATAGTCCAAAACAAATAATTTCTTACTTAACTCCGATCAATTCATCACTTATAGCTTATTTTAAAGCTGTAGGTAAAGTAATAAGTGACTGTGGCTTACCGAATATTAATATAACGGTGAATTTGGTAAAACTCCCCAATTTTATTTAATTTATATCAATCTCGTACATTATTATTTAACTTTATCAAGAAGCATTCAAGCAGGGGATATCAAACTTTTTAAATTTGTGCTGCCAAAAATTATGAATATATTATTCATATGCAATCAGTAAGATTATGCTCAATAATAACAATAATATAATAATAATTGCTACTACCCATTACCTGGTGAACCAGGTCCCAGAAACTATGAAGCTTGTGTGGGAGGGAGAGGCGATTATTACTATTATGCAGGCTCAATATGCGACTGCAGCCGATATCAGATGGTATCAGCACAAATCCCACATTTGTGTTACAGCTAAGGGAAACTGCAGAAAACCTTAACCGGATCTGTCGGTACCGGGAATCAAACCGGGACGTTTGACCGTCCCTACACTACCAAGGCTATTGATGGCTACCGATGGACCGTTAAATACTATGATAATTTATTGAAAGTAGCCACCACCTCACATAGATGCATTAATAGTTGATGGTTTCTTTATATTACACACTATGAATGATGTTCCAAAGATATTTGAAAATATTTCCAAAAAAATGATATTTCTTATTAGCTTCTCTGAGAAACTCAACTAATGCTCTCACTCGCAATTATGTGCACGAATGATGCTCTCCGCTCGCACTCATGGCTGACCTACTATGTCTGGGGGGATGTTAGACCCTTCGAATGTGTCTCGCTGTTCGAATAATATTGTTAAATAACCGTCCGAATAACATATATAAAATTCAGATTTAATACTATAACTTAATGCCACCATTATTTCATGAGCTTAAAAGCATCTGGTGGAAGTTACACCCCGCGAAAGGTGTCTGGCAATTGTTGATTGGAGTTTATAGTGTTAGCCAGTTGAACATTAAAAAATCAGATTTATATGTAGTTATTTACAATTTGCAAAACCGTTACTTAGAACTTTACGTGCGAGCACGGTACCTAACAAGCAAGCAATTACTGACCTTATTATCCATGCAAGCACGTAGGGTTCGTGTAACGGTCGAGCATTGTACGTTTTATGGTATACTGACTTGTAAATCTTTAATAAATAATTCTTTCATTTACTAAAGCAGTACAGCACAATACGTAAGTATCAATGTTTCAAATAAATATGTATGTTGCTATGGTATTGATGGTAACGAGCCCATAATAATTTTTATTTTATTTTGACATAATCGTCTTTATTGGCACTCAATTGCGGGCGTAATTTGGCTTTTTTAGCCCGAGGGCGTATAAAGTTGCTAAGATACAAAGAAAACGTTTCTATAGAGTTCTAACAATTTTAATAAATAATTATAACTATTACATTTTTTCAAAATGAAATGTGCAATTGCTTGCAATTATCCTTTCCATGAAGCAAGATAAAATAAAACGTTGTATGTACCACTGGCATAATCAAGATAATGGCCCTCGAGAAATTAAAAGCCCTCCTTCGTCGGGCTTTAAACATTCTCTCATGCCATAATCTAATATGAAATAAATAAAGATTATTAAAAGTTTCACAGTTTTATTAAAATATACCTGACAATATTGTTTCGACAGCTATGCTGTCATTATCAAAGGTAATATAATTATAAACAAACACGTCGCTAAGGTAGATACAAAATAGGTAACTAGATAAAATAATAATAATAATAAAAATTAATAATAAAAATCATAATTAAACATCTAATACTTCCAGTAACGGAGAATTACTGAGCTCAAGTTGTTCATTCATTAAAGGTACCCTGAGTTTGTGTTTGTATATCTCAAAGGCTTCTAAAATGTCTAATTTGCGTTTGTTATTACAAAAATGTAGGAATTTAATATTATTTTGAGGAGTCATTGTGTGATTTTGTTCTAAAAGGTGTTTGGCGTAATTCGATTTTTCAGGATGTTTATTTTTGTAATGACGTACGTGTTCTTTATATCTTATGTCAAAATTTCGAAGTGTTTGTCCAATATATACCGAACTACAAAAAGAACAATTTAAACGGTAAATGCCCGATTTCAGGATATCATGTGTTCTGTCTTTAGCATTAAATAAAAATGAAAAAGTGTTAGTGTTGGTTTTAAATGTTATTTTATAATTGTTGGTTTTTCTTAGTATATGTGCAATTTTTTCTGATATTTTGCCAAAATATGGTATAGATATGTAATTTGTGTCTTCTGTTTGATTGTCAATGGGATATATTCTTTTGATAGCTAACCTATAATCTTTTTGTTTAATTAAAGTGTCAATCATGTTCGGATTATAATGATTTGCATGTGCTAGTTGTTTAATGGTTGATATCTCTTTGCTAAAATCTGATTTTGTTAGTGGAATAGTTAAAGCTCTGTGTACTAATGATCTGTATGCTGCTATTTTATGTGTATTGTGGTGACAAGATTCATTTGGTATTGTTATGTCTGTTTGTGTTGGTTTTCTGTATATGGAAAATTCAAAAAGATTGTCTGCGTTAATCTTGATATTTAAGTCTAGAAAGTTTATAGCCCTGTTTTGTTCTGTTTCTAGTGTAAATTTTATATTAGGATGGATATTGTTTATAAGAATTAAAAATTCATTGATAACCTCAAAAGAACTGTCAAAACAAGCTAAAATGTCATCAACATAACGAAACCAGAAGATAATGTGTTTAGAGAGGTTTAATTCAAATATTCGATCTTCAAACTTGTCCATAAATATGTTAGCTAATAGAGGACTTAGAGAATTACCCATAGGTAAACCATCCTTTTGTAAATAAATTATGTTATTAAAAGTGAAATAATTTTGACTTATACAAAGGTCAAATAATTGAATTAACTCTAACCTTTTAACTAATTCTATATTACTATTGATCAAGAAACTATCTAATAGAGGAATACATTCTTGTGGGGGTATTCTGGAGAACATGTTGCAAATATCAAAACTAACAAGTTTTGAATGTGGTGGAAGATGTATGTTTTGCAGCTTATCTACTAATTCTAATGAATTTCTAACAGAGTATTTCGATTTGTAACCTATCGTGTTAATAATCTGGTTCAGTTTTTTGGATAAAATGTGATTAGGTGCATTGATGTATGATACAACTGGTCTTATTGGCATATTCTGTTTGTGGGTCTTCACTAATCCATACAGTTTAGGAATTTGTGGGTTTTTATTAATGATTTGTTGCTTTTCTAATTCTGAAAAGCAGATATTGCAGTTTTCTAAACCTTGTTTTATTTCTTTTTGGAATTTTGTGGTTGGGTTTTTGTTTAACGTTTCAAAATTTTCTTTATTAATAAATTCATTAACTTTTTGTATGTAAATATCTTTAGAAAGAATTACCAAAGTGCTACCCTTATCTGCTTTAACAGAAATTAGATTGTTCTCTGTGATTTTCTGTTTTATAGATTGAAGAAGTGATATGTTAGATGTGTTGTACATTTTGTCCTGTTTCAAAGACATCTCTTTTAACAAATTCGAAATTTGGAATTTTGCATAGTTATTATGATCTTTCTTAAGTATAGTTTCGCATTCAACGGCCAAAATTTCTTTAATTTTGTTGGTAAATTTTGGAAAAGGACAAAATTTGAAACCTTTGTTAAGAAATCGTGTTTCTCTGTCATTGAATGTTATATTTGACAAGTTTATGAAACGAGGATAAAAGTTTGCAGTGTTCTGACAATTATGGTTATTTTGTAGTGTACGTTTTTGTTGTACAAGTCGATGAAGTTTATTTTTCTGTGTGGTGTATTTTTTGAATTTAATGTGACTGACGGTTTCTCTAATGTCAAAATCTAAGATGTCAAATTGGATATTGTGTAATTTATGAGTAAGTTCTGTATAGAGTACCTTTATATAAACGTGCATATTGTCTCTTATACTAAACCATTTCTTCGATTCTTCTTTGAGCCATCTTCTTTTAGCATTCAAAGAAGAATCGAAGAAATGGTTTAGTATAAGAGACAATATGCACGTTTATATAAAGGTACTCTATACAGAACTTACTCATAAATTACACAATATCCAATTTGACATCTTAGATTTTGACATTAGAGAAACCGTCAGTCACATTAAATTCAAAAAATACACCACACAGAAAAATAAACTTCATCGACTTGTACAACAAAAACGTACACTACAAAATAACCATAATTGTCAGAACACTGCAAACTTTTATCCTCGTTTCATAAACTTGTCAAATATAACATTCAATGACAGAGAAACACGATTTCTTAACAAAGGTTTCAAATTTTGTCCTTTTCCAAAATTTACCAACAAAATTAAAGAAATTTTGGCCGTTGAATGCGAAACTATACTTAAGAAAGATCATAATAACTATGCAAAATTCCAAATTTCGAATTTGTTAAAAGAGATGTCTTTGAAACAGGACAAAATGTACAACACATCTAACATATCACTTCTTCAATCTATAAAACAGAAAATCACAGAGAACAATCTAATTTCTGTTAAAGCAGATAAGGGTAGCACTTTGGTAATTCTTTCTAAAGATATTTACATACAAAAAGTTAATGAATTTATTAATAAAGAAAATTTTGAAACGTTAAACAAAAACCCAACCACAAAATTCCAAAAAGAAATAAAACAAGGTTTAGAAAACTGCAATATCTGCTTTTCAGAATTAGAAAAGCAACAAATCATTAATAAAAACCCACAAATTCCTAAACTGTATGGATTAGTGAAGACCCACAAACAGAATATGCCAATAAGACCAGTTGTATCATACATCAATGCACCTAATCACATTTTATCCAAAAAACTGAACCAGATTATTAACACGATAGGTTACAAATCGAAATACTCTGTTAGAAATTCATTAGAATTAGTAGATAAGCTGCAAAACATACATCTTCCACCACATTCAAAACTTGTTAGTTTTGATATTTGCAACATGTTCTCCAGAATACCCCCACAAGAATGTATTCCTCTATTAGATAGTTTCTTGATCAATAGTAATATAGAATTAGTTAAAAGGTTAGAGTTAATTCAATTATTTGACCTTTGTATAAGTCAAAATTATTTCACTTTTAATAACATAATTTATTTACAAAAGGATGGTTTACCTATGGGTAATTCTCTAAGTCCTCTATTAGCTAACATATTTATGGACAAGTTTGAAGATCGAATATTTGAATTAAACCTCTCTAAACACATTATCTTCTGGTTTCGTTATGTTGATGACATTTTAGCTTGTTTTGACAGTTCTTTTGAGGTTATCAATGAATTTTTAATTCTTATAAACAATATCCATCCTAATATAAAATTTACACTAGAAACAGAACAAAACAGGGCTATAAACTTTCTAGACTTAAATATCAAGATTAACGCAGACAATCTTTTTGAATTTTCCATATACAGAAAACCAACACAAACAGACATAACAATACCAAATGAATCTTGTCACCACAATACACATAAAATAGCAGCATACAGATCATTAGTACACAGAGCTTTAACTATTCCACTAACAAAATCAGATTTTAGCAAAGAGATATCAACCATTAAACAACTAGCACATGCAAATCATTATAATCCGAACATGATTGACACTTTAATTAAACAAAAAGATTATAGGTTAGCTATCAAAAGAATATATCCCATTGACAATCAAACAGAAGACACAAATTACATATCTATACCATATTTTGGCAAAATATCAGAAAAAATTGCACATATACTAAGAAAAACCAACAATTATAAAATAACATTTAAAACCAACACTAACACTTTTTCATTTTTATTTAATGCTAAAGACAGAACACATGATATCCTGAAATCGGGCATTTACCGTTTAAATTGTTCTTTTTGTAGTTCGGTATATATTGGACAAACACTTCGAAATTTTGACATAAGATATAAAGAACACGTACGTCATTACAAAAATAAACATCCTGAAAAATCGAATTACGCCAAACACCTTTTAGAACAAAATCACACAATGACTCCTCAAAATAATATTAAATTCCTACATTTTTGTAATAACAAACGCAAATTAGACATTTTAGAAGCCTTTGAGATATACAAACACAAACTCAGGGTACCTTTAATGAATGAACAACTTGAGCTCAGTAATTCTCCGTTACTGGAAGTATTAGATGTTTAATTATGATTTTTATTATTAATTTTTATTATTATTATTATTTTATCTAGTTACCTATTTTGTATCTACCTTAGCGACGTGTTTGTTTATAATTATATTACCTTTGATAATGACAGCATAGCTGTCGAAACAATATTGTCAGGTATATTTTAATAAAACTGTGAAACTTTTAATAATCTTTATTTATTTCATGATTATGGAGTTCCACAAAATAAGGCTGGAAACAATAAACATAATCTAATAGATTATGCCCTTAATACATAAATAACTATTATTTCCCCCTTCTATGTAAATGCCATTTTACAGGCCTTTATGTAAGTAAATGAATAATTACAGCCACAACCCTGTAAAACTTTACGGGCTCCTAAAAGAGACCTGTACAATGCTCATCAACAAAAAGCTATGGCAACTATTGTGTTGCTTAACTACAACACCATGACAACGTCTAGCTATAAATTGTGCTACCGCCTTTGATTCCAAAATGTCTTTTTATAAAAAATATACAATTCATAAAAAATGCTGGTGAAGGTGGAAATAAAAGTTTGTACGCGACACGCTTTGCAATTAATCGTTTCTGGGCTCGCTAGATTATGGAGGCTCGCTCCTTCGTCGCTCGCCCCACAAACTTTCCAGGTCGCCCATAAAGATTAATTTACATAGCTTGGCACGTAAATAACTATTACAGGCTTCATAACAGACTAGCCCGTAAAAAGAATATTTACCCATAGAGACAGAGCTCAATAAACAGATGTCTACGAGTCAGTATACCATAAATATTATAACGTTTTACCCCGACATTTTTTGTATCGAAACTCCCCTTACTCAAGGTTCATAACACAGAAACCTTCTTACCTACTATAGTGTGTATACACATGAAAAATTTTAAGTTTCATACTAAAATGTATACCTGAGGGTTGCTGGTTCTTAGTCTATTAATATATATGAAGGCTACCTCTGTGCCAATGTGATTTTATCAAAATATAAGAAGGTGAGGTAAAATCAGATTGTTGATTTGACATGGAATGACCTAAAAGCGGAATTTTTTCTCTTCCAGCTCCGATTCTGGTACTTGCTTTGAAAAAACGAGAGTTCAGGTTCCGATTTTGGTGCAACACAAAATATCAGTTCTTCAGGTTCCACTTCTGATTCTGAGTGTGTGAAATGTTTGACGCACAAGTGTGAATGTCTTATGCACTAGAGTTCCTAAATATGAATTGAGCTCGGTGTTATTTAGAGTTCAGTCACGCAGTCAAATTTTCCTAGTCACATTTCATATTTTGAAACTATTTATGTATTAGAATTTTGGTAATGAGCGCATTCAGCAGACTTACCGGTGACAAACCGGTGTTGCTCACCGGTAGATTTTAACTGAATGATGAAAAGTTGATTACCAATTGATATATTTAAATTTACTTGTCAAATATAGAGTGACATAACTTAATTCTATATTTGTAATAATAATAATAATAATGGAGCAGCTAATATTAGATGAGGATAATTTAAATCTAAATTGTAAATAACAACAATTTTTTCGGAAGAGATAGTAAAAATATCTATTAAGCACAACAAAATAAACGTCAAGGGGCGTTCTTGTAGCCTTACTTTGATTGTACCGGTACGGTATGTAAACAAACCGCATTTAAAATGTGGTGAGCAAAACAACTACCGGTGACCCAGACCGGTGTGACTGGTAAGTCTGCTGAATACGCTCATTAATGGAAATTGATTTAATAAATTAAACTGTCAATATGACAATTATATAAATCTGAAATTGGGTACAGTTAATACTTTATTAAAAGCTGTTGCAAATTATTTGATATAAAATTGATATAACTAAGTAGTTTAAAAAAACTTAAATAAATGATAATGTGTACATTAAAAACTTTTTCCGACGACCACTTTGAAAAGTAGTAAAATTTTCATGGTTTTTTGTTAGTGAAAGTTTAGAATTACACTAAATATTCCGAAAATCTAGACGAAAACAGCCGAAAGCCAAAACTATGTGAAATGACACATTTCGGTGATCTAATTGGTGGACAACTGTGCGTTTTGATTCTTGTTACACGGGTAGTCACACCGACGATTGCCGATGTGACCACTTTTGGATTTTGTGGTTTCTATGGTTTTGGTTTGGCTCATTGTTCGTTGTATCTCATCAAACGTCAATAAATTTGTCAGTTGCAAACTGCAGCAAATCGAAATGGAATTTTCTTCTTCTGATTGTGAAACTCTCACTCCCCCTGAAGTTAGAGAGAAAGCCTCAAGAGCAACAGACAATTTGCTGCCCAACATTTCCAGGGAGCGCTATGAATATGCTTATCAGCAATTTATGGACTGTAAGATTAAAAATAAGTCTAGTTCCTTTTCGGAAACTATACTGGTGGCTTATTTCGGTGAGATGTCTGAAAAATATAAATCTAGTACATTGTGGTCAATTTATTCTATGCTTCGAAGTACTCTAATAGTGAAGCATAACGTAAATATTGCTACATACTGTAAATTAAGAGCTGTGCTGAAAAGACATTCTGTTGATTATGTGGCAAAAAAATCTAATGTTTTAACCACTGATAACATTAAGACATTCTTGGATACAGCGTCTGATAAATTGTATTTATTGACAAAGGTAGGAATACAAATCGGTACTTTGATTATACTAACTAAATTTTACTTACTTATTCAAATTCATAGACTGCACTCATATTCGGCATTTGTGGATGTATGAGAAAAGGTGAGCTGTATAACGTTAAAGTTGGAGATGTTAAGGATGTGAACTCGGCACTAATTGTGGATGTACCTTACACCAAAACCAAAAAACCAAGAAAATTTGTAATTACCGATGATTTCTACACCATATGCAAGAAGTACATGAGTCTCCGACCTAAAGAAATGATTGACAATAATCAAAAATTCTTTATCAATTATCAAAAAGGCAAATGTACGAAACAATCTGTTGGTATCAACAAATTTGGTAAAATGGTTCAAGACATAGCCAAGTTTTTAAATCTACCAAATCCAGAAACCTACACAGGGCACTCATACAGAAGAACATCGGCGACAATTGTAGCTGATAAAACTGGTGATCTTCTAGCCCTCAAACGCCATGGCGGATGGCAGTCTAGTGGAACTGCTGAAGGTTACGTAAACGATTCTATCAGTAAAAAAATTGAAATCTCAAAACAAATAGTCGAGGCCGTAGCTTCCACTAGTACGGCCTCTACGGATGTAACTTTAAGCCGCGGACTCGATCAGTGTGTGACTACATCGCCAGTTCAAGAAGATAGAGGCATACAAAAAATTCAAAACTTCTTATCAAGTGAAGAAAATAAAATGATTAACAACCGTCTTCAAGCACCGGTGTATTTTCAGAATTGCAGTAATTTTACTATTAATTTTAATTAGAAATTAGGTATGTTGTTTGTTATGAGTTATAAAAATGTTTCAAATATAAAAATAAATGTTAAAACAGTAATATCTACCGTGAATTCTACGTTTGTACCCATTTTTTGTGGCCGTCGGAAAAATATCGTGTACAACTCGTGTTGAAAAGTGAATTTCACACTCGTGTGCTTAAACCACTCGCCTGCGGCTCGTGGTTCAATTCTACACACTCGTGTGAAATCTTTACTTTTCAACACTTGTTGTACAATATACTATTACATGCATAAAAATAAACATGACAGCATAACCTAAAATTTATAACTGACAGCTGCTGAATATTGCCACTAAAGTAAAAAAAGACAAAAAATATCTCTGTTTCAGACAGCTTAGTTTTAGCAAATACTTTAATATTATTAATACCGGAAACTTATTTTCAAAAGTGGGAGACAAGATTTAATAGCGCCTCTTGCGGTGTGGTGTGCATCTAAATGTGACATTTCAAAAATATTTGAAATGTAATTAAATAGTATATTACATAACGAGAGTGGAAAGTGGCATTTTTCGTACGAGTGTGAAATCACACGATCACACGAGTAAGAAACACACTTTCCACCGAGTTATGTACACTATTTTTCCTACGACCAGAAAAATACAGTTTTTCAAAGAAAAGATTATTTTAATGCTAACAAAAAACAATTTACATTTTATTTAGTAATTTTATTTTTATCATTATTTTCAGTACCAATAAAGTTTATAACTATATGATTATTGTAACAATTTGTGAAGTTAATCGGGGAAAGCGTGTGTGTAAGTGCGTTTTGAATATTGTCAGTATTATTGTTTTATCCGTCACGGGATTATTATAACAATTAGTTAAATTTCTTGGAATTTGAGAGTTGTGAAAAGGTGTTTGTAAAAATAAGTTTTCAATATTTTAACCATTTTAAACATTTAAAACATTTAAACCAAAGAAAAATTTACAGTTAACTACTAACAATGATAAATTAGCCTTTATACTTATGGCGTCTTTAAACAAAAGACTATCATCCGCATATTGAACATTATACAAAGCCGTCTCTGATTATTTATTTATTTAAAATATTTTTAGAAATTAATTATACTCTAAGTAATTATTAAAACTTTTTAACAATAAATCTAAAATATGAATTAAAACTTATTAGCAATTTAAATTAAAATATATTGTTGGAAATGGAAAACAAGATTAAAATTATTATTTTGCAGTGAAAACTTGTGTTGGTGTAATGACAATTGGTGCAGCGAAAATATGTCAAATATCCCTCAATATATCTAATCAATAGTTTTTCATGAAATAAATACAGCTAGAATTAATTAATTATTGTGTTAGTAGATGATTAATGTATCAAAATAGTCAAAAAATATAAGCATGTTCTTATTCTATAATTTGCTATTTACTGCATAGATTTCGACCGTGAGATTTGCGAAAGTAAATCGCACAGCCGAAAGTAAAATACACTAGTGTGTTTTACTTTCGTGTGTTATGTTCGGTTTTGTAGGCAACTTGATTGTGCGATATGAGCTACTTTCTGATATGGTCGTAGGAAATAGTATATTGTGTTACAAGTGCAGAAAAGTGCCAATTTCTCACGAGTGTGAAGATTTTGCGGCATGAGGCGTAGTCGAATGCCGCAATCACACGAGTGAGAAATTGGTGTTTTTGCACGCGTTACACACTATACTTTATCTACGACAACAAAAAAAGTAATAAACCACCAACAGCTAAGAAAGTTTTTTAACCTAGAATTTATACTCGCATTCATATTTTTTACGTGAAATATTTGGCAATAAATTAAGAGATGTAATGTGAACCGCTTCCACGATGTTTGGAGGTGTACGAGTGTACACCCCAATTTTCCTTCATCGGATTCACTCATGATACATCTAGAATTTTAAAAACGACAAAAGTAAACATTAAATTTGTAAAGACAATAGTAATAATACGTTTACAATTTGTATAATTTCAGTCAATCTACTATTTAGTACTTACAGCTAAATAATCATACGTATGTACTCGTTTTCAAAAAATAATTTATATGTATAAAAATCACAATTCAATTGTCAAGGTTATTAACCTCTGCGCAAAATGTCAAATATTCTCGCATTATGTAGCAAATTATAAATGTTTTCAATGTTTTTATTGTAATTTAGCAATAATAATAAATAAAATTACATTAAAAATTATATAATAATGTAAAACATTAATTAATTTTACGTTTTAATTGAATAACAATCATTGTAACTTTATATAATGAGAAAATGACATCATTGAAAGGCGTCTCGATAGTTCAATGCTTACGCTGTAGCTACTAACCGAGCGATCTCGGTTCAATTCCTCGGGTCCGACCTTAATTTTTTTTTCTAGATGGATTTCCATTCGAAATATAATTTAATGTAAAATATTAATTAAACAAAATAAATGAACCTTTATCTAAAATTTATAACATTTTATATTTCAAATAATTAATATTATAAATATTGCAAGTGGTGACATCTATGGCGTTTTAATAGAACTACGGATTATTGAGAACTCCTTCCTCACATACTTTACCGTTGAGTTTGGCTTTGGAGATTGTTTGCAATTGGTCGTTTTCACGGTTACTAGATTGTGCGGAATATGTAACTTTCTTTGGTGGTCGTAGATAAAAATAATTATTGTGATAAAAGATGGAGTAGTTTAGATAGATTGTAAAAGTTTATGTATACTAGCAGAATAGTAATAAACAACTATTTAACAGAAATAGTGTTATTTTTTAATTAGATGTAGGTTACTATAAAAAAATAATCGTAAAATCAGCGTTTAGTTGCACACCCATCTGCGAAGATAGCGCCACAAAAATGTCGCCTATTTTTATATGGTAAAGTATATGGAGTTTCCGGTATTAATAATATTAAAGTATTTGGTTTTAGCCTAGAATGAGATAGATTTTGACATCCGTGTCCTAACTCTTAAATAACACAGTTAAAGTTTTCATTTAAGACTCTATTATGCACGAGCACGTGCAAAAGTGCAAGTGTGACGCACAAAGAAGTCTGCTATTGATTTAATATGATGTGATGTATCCTGATCAAGATCCTATTATGCAGTCCACTGTAAGTAAAATTGAAAAAAGTTTTCCGAAAAGGATCATGTTAGAGACGATTCCCGACACCACGTAATGATACAGAATCGTAATCATTTTTTAAACCTTAAGTTTTACCTTTTTGATTAAACTGTGCACTTGCTACAGAAAACGTCATAAAATCCATAATTTCAAAAAATATTACTGTATCACCTCCTTGTGCTAACAAATAATTAATGTCTTCGTTTATTATCAAGGTTTCTTCCCAGGCTGGAAATAAGGAACTGAAAAGAAGTTTAGTAAAAAAATCATTCATGTTATTAAATTATTTCTAAAATATACATACCATTTTTCATATAAATTATATGACTCGGATATAACTGGTGTAATATATTTTATATTTTTATTTTCATAATAAAATACAACTGCTCTATCTTTATCACTTTTACTCAAATATTCTCCTGTCTTACTGTTTACCAGATGTATTTTAACTACTGGATGTATAACTAACGAATCTAATTTTAAACGATCCGTTTTATGAACTGTAATTGCAATAATTTTTTCATACGAATATTTTACTTTTAGTTGATTTGCTATTAGAGTTTCTGCAACGTTCTTAAAAGTTTCTCTCTGCTTAGGCTTTTCTAACTGTCTTCTTCTACTTTTTGGTTGTACTTCATTCTCATATCTTATATCATCGATAGTAGAAGCTTCACTCTTCTGAGATATTTTATCGCTACTAGCATCCTCTATTTTAATTTTTGGTGATTTCAAAACTTCTCTACTGTTACTTAATTCTGTTATAGCGTTTACATCTTCTTTTGATTTATTTATAACTGATAGTTGAGATTTTCTTATCTCATTGTTTATAATTAAAAAACCCAAATTATTAGAACTACTGGCACCTTTTATAACACTTGTGACATTGCTGCTCGTAGATTTATCACTTTCAATTTTTGATGGAGTATTTAAACTTTTGGATTCTTCACTATCTTTAATAATTTTATGTGTATTAGTACTTGAAGCAACTGAAGGGGCTTGTTTATTTTTTCTTGGGCGTGGAACAGGTGGTTTGATGAATAATCCATCGGATTCGCCAATGTTTGGTGAAACAATCACTTTATCATCTTTTACACTCTTATTATCATTGTCACCGAGAGTATTTCTCATTTTCGAACTATCATTTAAAAATTTATTAAGTATAAAATTGTTATCATGCACGTCAGCTTGGACTACTTCTATTGAATTATCAGGCAAGTTTTCATTGCTGCTTGATAAGGATTCAATATCAGGTGGTATTAACTTCTGTGTTGACTTATTGAGAGCATTCTTACGAGTTTTTGCATTTAAGGCTTCCTTAAGCAAGGCATCAAATTTATGTTTAGTTTCAAGTTTTACACTACTATGTAATGGAGAAGTAGTTGATTTCAATAATTTGTCCATATTTCAATTAAGCAGAACACTTTTAAAACTGCGTTTATAAACTTCACAGAATTTAATTTAAAGGAATTGAGGTTATATTCTTTGTTGGTATTTACGTTGTCATGGTAACCAGGGCCGGCTTTAATCATATAAGCAGACGTTGAACCGCATTCGGATTTCCGATTTGTTTACTTGAAACTTGAAGAGCTCGGTTTCTATGGTATCCATTGTTGCAAATAATTGTAACTATAGCAATAGAGCTTTTAGAGCAAAAGGGGTTGAAATACCGAGTCCAGCAGAAGTTGAGGAACAGTCGGTCGAAATAGCTAAACAGTGGATATTGGTGTTCAGTGCCGTAACGTGGATTGTTGGGGCCCCAAAGCAATCCTGGGGTTCAGTGGCCCCATATAGAAATAAACTTTGGAAATAAATGGTGGTTATAAAAACACTTTAACCGCTCAAAAGATTAGGAAACACTTGTTTGCCCTTCTATAAGTTTTAGTATCTTTAGATAGTATATAATTTATTGTATACATTCTATAAATTAATCAGCCATGTTCTATGCATTAGGTGTTTTAAATAGTGTTTTAATAATTTGTAGTATCCAAGGTCCAAGGTAACCAAGAGGGCAATGTAGGCAAAACAAGAGTCAGAAAAATATTCATAAACCAAAATCAAAGCATTCATTCTCTCACCATTAAAAGTCCAAGAAAAAAGCGTCTTAACTACAAATCGTCTTTTACTCCAATCCAAACACAGAAGATTACATTACATCACATCATTACATTACATTATTACATGTGGTGACTGTCGACTTTAATTGAAAAGAATAGATGATCTACTAAATTTACAAAAACCAAAATTGTATAATAATTCAAGCAATTTACAGACGTCATTATTAAATACAAAAATTTAAAACTTGTAAGAAACTATGGTTGATCTCAATGAAAGACCAAAAGCACAGGATGCTGACGTTTGCTTCTATCATCGGCAGTTTGGCAACCGAAACCGAAATTGCATTCGACCATGCTGCTTTTTAAAAAAACTTGTAAGACCGTATCTGCTACCCTACGCCAAAACCGGTTTTAAACAAAATTTTAACCTCAAATGCAACCATCATATCTTCAAATTTTACCACAGCACGCGATTACACCAGAAATTTGAGTATGTAGCAGATACAGACTCAGGTTGCACTCCGCACTCCAAATTCTAATTCCATGACTGTCAATCACAATTCTAACCAATTTTCAAAAATATCAGATCAAATCACCGAAATAAGTTTAGAGGGAAACATTGGGTTCTCGGGAAGCGCCCAAACAAGTCCATTAAAAGAACGTGATAAATCCTTACAATCTTGTGAGGACTACAATCAACTTGACGCTATCGTTATCTCGACCAACAATGAATCCCCTTCACACACAACTTTAACTACAAGCTAACTGGCTGTTAGCTTGTAGCCATCTTTAACCAAAGATCAAAAGTGGATCTCAAGAAAGCCTACTACAGGATTCCTACTTATGAAGCAGATGTCGAGAATCCAACTGGCGTAATTCCAGTAGAGCAGCAATACTTTCTCAGCACCAACACTACCAGTACATGGAGTTCATCGCTGAATTCATGATTTATCCGAAGTCACGGTTGTATAATGCATCTTATTACATCAACGACATTCTAAATTTCTCTTCCATCAAAGCAGACCATCTACAGTATTTGAAAAGAGTATTTCAACACCTATATCACTACGGTTTACTATCAATTAGAAAAAAAAACAATCTTTGAAGCCAAAGAACTAACTTGTCTCGACCACACGCTAAACAGGGATGGGATTAAGCCGCAAATTTCAAAAGTAGAAGCTATTAATAACTTTCCAATCTTAGAATGCAACAAGAATTATGCCATTTTGTTGGCATAGGTCGTCGATCTATGCCAACGGTCTAAACCTGACCCTGCCCTACTGCAATTACACTCGCGCAAATTATTTATTCCAGAAATAGCTTCACAACCCTACTAGAAACCAACACAACACGTACCATTATAACTCGTTTTTTTGTGAACTTCAATAAACAGTCGTACCAAAAATTCGTTACTTCGTGTGATGAACATCGGAGAATAAAGCAGATAAACTCGGATGCAGCTCAGCATAGGTTCCCGCAGAAATTTGTCTAGAGGCTTTCATGTATACATAGAACGTTCGCAATTCCTGTTTGTTACCTGTTAAGTATACATTTTTGTGTACATATATTTACTATTTTTCTTTTATGTTACATATACATCATGATCCAACAAGCTACAAGTTCAACAGCCGCTTCACACATATTGCTCTTAGGTTAAGTTTTGTAGTTTTTTGTTATTCGCATTTTGTAACGAGCCCTAAAGTTAAGAATCCACTGTCTTAATCTTAAGCGTTTTCAATTTACTCATTCAATTCTAACGTTAATTATTCGCTCATTTTTATAGGTTAGGTTCTTATAATTGTAACGAACATTAACATTAAGACCCTTGTCCTAGTTTTAATCAATTGTAAAACCAGTCAAAGAAAAAAAAACGCAGTTTTTTATCCATCTATCAAGTTGCTTTACAATCACAACCGCATCTGACTGCGTACAAGCACTAGTCCTCGTAACAACTTGATGGAGACTTTTTCTACCGGAAAAACTCTAAAAACCAAGGGAGAGGGAATAAATGTGATGATCGCCAGTGCCTTGAATAATTTGTAGTATTCAAGGTAACTAATGCAAACAAGAGTCGGTATTTACTCGGAGTTTTTAACTAGTCTCGGCTACGCTTACGCTTACCATCGGCCACCTTGCACCTAAAAGTACACTTTCGCAGCTTGTAATGTAAATAACTATTAATGCCAGGGTCCGTATTCTTGAACCAACAGCAAGGTGGTGTTGCTTGAACTCATACGAACAAGTTTCGCATACGAGATGACGTAATTTCTACGTCATAAGATGCAACTTAGCCAATCAAATGTTTGAAGGTAGGTAATAGAGGTATTAGTCCGTTTTCTTTTCAGAATATTTAACTACTATATTAATAACATCTGAATGAATTTAAATTTTTAATTATTTAATTAAAAATTTTTAGATATCATGTTTAGAATAATTCTTTTTCTCGCAGATGAAAGTTTAAATCGTTAAATAAAAATAATTTCGATTTTTCTTATTCGGTTACTTTGAACAGAAAAAAGATCTCATTTATTAGAGTTTACTGTCTCCGGCCTTACTTTGTGGAACTCCATAATCATAAAATATAATAAAAATCAAAAGATTAATTAAAGTTTTATATTTATTATTTATTTATCATTTATTGTTATTTATATTTATTACTTAAGATTTACGAATGAAAGTTGATAACTTTGCAAAAAGACTTTTTTATATTCATGTGATACATTTTCATTTGCGAGGAAGGAAATTATTCTAAACATAGTATCCATTTTTTTTAAATCATAACTTTAATTTTTAGTTGACGCAAGAATACATCTAGCAACAGACAACAAAATTATATTTGGTCGTATACAAGAATTCAACATTCGTTTTATGTAAACACTGCCCTTAAATGATGTGGATTTTTCATTTGATATTGATATAGCTCGTGAAATTCTCAATGCCAATAGTTGGTTGCATCTCGAAATTTCATAAATTAAGTTTTTATAATGTTTCAAGTAGTATTGCTATTACTTTTAAAAATGCATCTACATATCTAGGTATATTCTATTATAAAATCTAAATCGAAAGAAGCGCTAATAACACAATTGAATTGGGGCATCAGATATCCTGGAGCCGGTCCTGATTAGAACCTAACCTAACTTTTATTCTATCTTAATTTTTAATAGTGTTACAACTTAGACTTTGCAGTAACGTATAAATTAATCAAATATGTTTTTAGTTCAAGATTTCCTACATCTTCAAACTAAGCTTTTTCATGTAAAAATATTTTCAAAAAAATTTCAATAAATACTAGTGATTTTATGTACGTTTTATTGGTAGACTTAATTCAGGAAGTGTTTATTTGTTTATTGCCAATATACATTTCACTAATGAAAATCCCTGTAATTTTGTTATCAAAAAAAAGGAACTGTCAAACTAAACGTCAAACAACTACAAAGCTGGATTAAGCTTTTGTTGTTAAACGTGTTGTTTGCTAAACCATGGGGGACGGCAACCAGGACGAAAGGCAGCCCCTCTTGAAGAATGACACCACATCATATGGAGGAGATGCTGCAGGTAATTAATGAGAATAACGAATCAACACCCACAATCTGATCAAGCGGTTTTGTGTTTGCTACTTCAAATGATGACTCATTATCAAATGGAATTTGTTTAAATTTTTTTCTTTTGTAATTAATTATAACAAAGAAATAGCATTCAACAGAAATATGCTTAGAGGAAAAACGCAAAAATGCGCGTATGTTCCGCATTTACATACTCCATTATTAAAGTTAAAAATAGAAAGAAAAAAATAAACAATGCATGGGGATTGTCTAAAAGGGTTTTTCTTCAGTAAGAAATTGTTCGTATATTTTAGGACAACAGACGACAGTGTCACCGATTGGTCCTGATGAATTGCCACCTCCTTTTTATCAAACATCTACGGGAGCGGGAGTGCCTATGGTAACATGTCGAGTTTGTCAAGCTATGATCGATATTTCTGGTAAAAGAGATCAGCATGTTGTTAAATGTTGTCAATGTAATGAAGCAACGGTAAGTACACTTTTTTTTTAAAGTGTTCAATAATACATAACGGTTTTAATTTTAAAGCCAATTAGAAATGCACCACCAGGAAAGAAATATGTGAGATGTCCTTGCAATTGTTTACTTATTTGCAAAAGTTCATCACAACGGATTGCTTGCCCTAGGCCAAATTGCAAACGCATTATTAATTTAGCTCCTAGTCCTGTTACGCCTCCTGTACCTTCTATGCCTGGTATGTGTAGAGTAACCTGTGGGCACTGTCATGACACATTCTTGGTAAGTAAGATTGAGTACAAAATGAGTACTTAAAAATGATTTAATTGTTTACAGTTCAATACATTGAATAATGCGTTAGCGCGTTGCCCTCATTGTCGCAAAGTGTCCTCTGTTGGGCCTGATTTTGCGAGAGGTCGTGGTATAATATTTTTGATACTTGGACTGATATTTTTAAGCGTTGGTATAGGTGTAACGGTAGGAACATATAGTGATGCTAAGGATCACAATGGTATTTATGTAGCTTACGTAGGAGCTTTTATTGTTGGAATCTTTTTACTTGCACGTAGTCTATATTATTGTTTCATGAAGGTTAGCATTATTGAAGGTCCCATGTAATTGTCCCAATGTGATTATTTTGTGTTTAAGATAAATAACCACCACTGGCTTATAAAGTTGCTGCTTTATTTTGCTTGTGTTAGATCTAGAACAAATAAGTGTAAAAATAAAATTTTAAAAATTTAAAAAATACAATTGTACGAAGGCAACTTTTAAGACCATGTATAAATAATTAAAGAATTGTAATATGATTCAATTTGTGTATCTCTTGCTTTCTTTTTTAACTTTTATTAGATTATTGTAGTAATAAAATTGCTGATTTTACCCCCAGTTATTTGTCTTGGCAATTTTTAGAATTGCGGATGTACAAGCTTATATTATCAATATCAATTCTAAAAAAAAAAATGTCCAATAACATATATTTCAGATATTATTATTGCACATATGCATTATAAAATTGTATAATAATATTAGAGCTTTAATCAGAAACATACATAAAATTTTAGTTTAATCAATCTTCAATTACTATATAATAGATTTACCAAATTGTACTTTTCTACTATTAACAATGCAACTGAGGAACAAGTATAAAAGTTTAAATCAATATTTAATTCATTTAATCAAGAAATTTCTTAAATAAGTGTAGATTTATTAGAATTTTTATCGATTTTAAAATTGATAAACTTTGTGACAATATTTTAATGAAACATTCCCTGTTTCTTTTTTCCGTTTATTTTGCCATTTGATTCATTAATTGTAATTAATTATAATATACAAACTCCTAATTATTATTATAATAATAATGTGGTAATTGTTGTAAATATCTTTATTAGGTTGGTTGTAACATCATAGTAAGTTTAATTTAAGCTTGTAAATTTATTAAAAAATAAAATATCATCATTCTGTAACAGACTGTATAGAAGGTTGCGTGATAAATTAATAAAATATATTGTATAAATTATAACATTGTTTATTTTGTTGTTTATGATAATGGTTAACGATACTATAATACATAATTGGAACAAGGTTTTATAAACTAAAAAAGAATTGCAATGCAAGGTTTTTCCTTTAAAATTATTATAAGGTCAAGAAATTTAAAAAATTTTGTTATTACTAAAATGTGTTTTTAATAATGGATTCTATTTTTAAATAACTTTTATCTCTTGTGGTTAATATTTATAAAAAGTATTAGTTATCTTAATAGTATAATAGTCTTGGTAGATAACCTTGATATGGGGGAAAATCAAATTTTCGTTAGAACTTCAAATTAAAAACCAATTTTAGATGTTGAAATGAATATTTTTAAATATCGCTTTTATCAAAGATACATTTACAATAAGAAACTACATAAAAATAGCTAAGTATACAATGTAAAATCATGTTAATTCGAAGTTGAACAAAAATTAAAAACTTCGTATTACTGAATTTTGTAAAGATAAAGACTTGGGTATATAAATAAAAAATACAATTAATATCCATTCCAATTGTTTTTGGATAAGGCTTGGCCATGGAAAAATGACATTTACACTTAATTTATAAATTTGATTTTTATTGATTTGGTTGATTGTCATTTCCTATACTTTAAGGTTATGGTTTCTGTTAATTCTGGTCTTACACTTTTGCTTTTTCACAAATTTTCATATCGATAAGATTTTACAAACCCTTTTCTAACTGTAAATATCAAAAGGACATGGCACTATTTAAATCTAATTTGGCCCTCTGTAGATTTTTCTGCAATTTTGATATGTTGTAGATGATACCAAAAGAAGACTTTTTATCATGCGCCAAAGTTCACGTACCCGTAATTTCCCGACTCAGCACCCCCCGCCACCTCAACGGCGGAACATTTAAAAGTAGAAAAATTACGTGTGAAAGTCTAGATTGTCTGTCCTAGTGTGTAAATTTAAAAAAAGACAGAAATTATGTAGCAAATATCATAATAACGTTTGTTTCTATATTTTGTACACAAACACATTATAAATACGGTGGGTTTTGCGGATAACTTTTTTAGAAATATGAAATGCTCATAACATTAAAAACGATGTATAAGAAAAAAACCCAACTACCCTTGTAAAAATACTCTAAGATTATGTAGTTACATTATATTATAATTTTGTAATATAATAAGAAATCCGACGCCTGAAAGGGCACCAGGAAAAGAAGAAGAAGTAATATAATAAGAATAACAGTTAAAAAGTTTTACAATTTGAAAATGAAATATAGCATTATATTTTGCAATACAAGTGGTCTTCTCCTGAATTGTTTGATATTACCAGAGCTGAGTTATTTTGTAACATCTTCTTAATTTCCGAACGTTCCACATCAGTTACATTGGTAGTAGTGCATGTTGGTGTTCTCTTCTTTTTTGTTGAAAAAAACGCAACTGTGGAGTGATATATCTTTTATTTGTATTTTCCTTAATGATGAAGTTATTTTCTTCTGTAGTAATATTTTGTGGCAAGTTGGTCAAATTTTCAACTATGTTTAAGTGATGATGAATTTCTTCAAGTGCAGAATCATCCAGAGTTTTGAAATCAAAATTTTGTAATTTGCAAAACACAAGATTAATCTTTTTATTCAATTTCTCTTCAGTACTTTCTTTAGATTTATCAAACACTGCAGAGAAAAGTTCTGCATCACCTTCATGCGGTCGATTTTCTGATTTTTGTATTAAGCTTTTTTTTCTTTGAATAACATAATGAATATGTTTGCAAATAAATTTCCGACTATTAGAGTCTATGCAGGTGCACGTGTATATGTGCCTACATATATTGCAGGCAGAACAAATGTCTACACAACAGTTTAATTCTTGCTTTTTTTTTACAATGTATATTTCTCCCGATGCTTTTGTGATTTTCCAAACATTTTCACTAAATTCTAATGTATAATTATTCATTTTTTGTACTTCACAATGTTTTTTAAAAATTTCTGCGGTACATTTTGTACTTTTCCCTTTCACCCACTTGACGATTCTCTCTCTACTTTTGTCTCGTAAGAATTGTAAAATTAAATTTAGACCCTTATCTAGGCGTTGTACTGTTTTTCTGTCTGCATATAAATATTTCAAAATTTTATGCATAGCTTCAACGTGCATATTCGTGTTAATTAACGAATCCTTGCGAAAACAGTAAGCCCATTTTTTATAATTGGACATATAACTGTTTTTGAAATATTTCCCAAATTCTTGTGTGTCATCATCACTCAATAATAACATAATTGTGTTATGCAAACAAATATCAAATTCTTCTTCTGTTGTGTTTTGCTGCAAGGTCTTTAGTATCTTCTTCACTTCCTGTTGTTTTTCTGAACCTTTAACTTTGGCTATATTACTTTGCCATGCTCGATAAACGTGCCAGGAGCAGTAGAGATGTTGAGTATCAGCAGCACCCATTACTGATACCCAAGCGTTAAAATATGCTTCAGCTAAATCAGACATAAAAAACTTTGGTTGAATTTGACCTATAAAATATATCATTTATGAAAAAATATATTATCAATATTTGATCTCCTTACCAGTTGCAGCTTTAATATGTTGAAAAAAAAGTTGGTAAATGCTAGTGTCTTTTCTATTGCTGAACATAAAAGCTATTGGAAATCCTTCTCTGAATTCATCCAAAACCATAAGTGTGGTCAATTCAAAATCGTAACAATTTAGACCATGTGTTCCATCAATGGTTAAAGTACTGTTTCCAAATTTTTGTAGCATTGTTTTTTGGAACTTATTCATTAGTATTAAGCAAAAATCATCTTTTTTTAAAAATGTTGACTCAGTTATTCCTTGCTTTTTATAGAATAAAATAGGATTTGCATCAGGCATTTTTACCTTATTTTCTTGTACCCACAAATCCAGTGATACTGCATCATTTGCACGACGTTTACCATCTTGACATTCAATACCAAAACTTCGTTTAATATTATTTACATCTGTCATGGTAAGCAGGTCTATTCTCTTCAAATGCTCCCCAATGTTGTCACAAACATTTTGTACTATTCTAAAAATAGATGTTACGATGTTATTAAGTTATCAACAGTTAATACGTACGGTATTTTGTATTGCAATTCTTTATATAACATTCTACTTACTTTTTAGCTGGGACTCCATTTATCAATTTAGAAGCAATTTTTTGTCTTTCTTGGGTAGGTATCCTGATGTGTGCAAGATCAGTTTCATGTCCGTAGTGTGTTTTTTGGAAACTGACTGTTACTTTGCTATCAATGTCATAAAGTACTTTCATTTGACTAGTACCTACATGATGAATTAATGTGACATAACCCCTGAACTTTACAATTACGTTTGTACTGCTTATCTAAAGTTCGATTTGCAGCATGTCCTGTAAATAAAAAGATTATGCAGCTGAATACCCAAACAAACATGCCTAATAATTATTGTCTTATTCTGAATGACATTATTATGCTTATACTTTGGACTGATCCTTTACCTGTTTTACTCCGATTACAATTAAAATATGTAGCACTTCCATCTTTCTTGTTCTTGTGTTTTGATACCACATAATAAGTGTTAGATGCTTCTTCAATAGATTGTTTCCAATTGGTAAATTCTGAAAATAAGGACACCTAGTAATACGGTCACAGTTGATACTGTTGGTAAGAATTTTTCAATAAACAATTGTCAACCTCAAAATGAAGTGAAAAACTTTGCTATTCCACCCAAAATTGTCCCCACATAGACCGGCGACGTCGCTATGAGAATTTGAATTATAAAAGTGAAATTTTCATACCACGGGACACTGACAACTGTTTATAAAAACATTCTGCTATAGCATTGTTTATGTAATACATACATAAACAATGACTACAGGTACTCATGTGTTAAACTATTAGTTGCACCTTTAAAGCAAAAACGAAAACTTACCTTTTTTATTTGCAAAATCAATAGTTTCATTTTTAAATTTCAAGTTATGAACCTTTTCCAAATGATTAACCAAAAATTGTCCTTGCTGAAAGGATGTATCACAACCAGATTCCAAACACTTGAAACCCCACACTTCTTTAGAATATGCAATAGGTTCAACCTGTTGCATATGAATTTCTCTTATGTGTCTGTTAAGGGTGAATTGTCTGGAGAAAATGTTTTCACAATATACACACACTACAGGCATTTTAACTCCTTAATGTAGGGTTATATTTACTACTCTTCGTTGACAAATAATGACAATTGACAATTTTGTGGTGCATAGTGGGGGGTGCCGAGTCGGGACATTAAGGGTACGTCAAAGTTCTATGTCTACCGGGTGTGCTCAAAAAGTGAGCTCAAAGTTTCAAAAACGGACATTATTGAATAATGATCTTTTTAAACTATTCTACGTAAGCCGATATTACATTCAGACCAAAATACTTAACTGAACTTCAAACTATTAGCTACTGGATGTCTCAGATATATTATATATAATCAAAACCTTTCTACCCTAGGGTGTAAGGTGGTTTGTGAGTTATGTTACTTCTCTTCTGCATGCACAAATTTCGCCCACTCTTTCTTGTTTGTTGCCAGCTTTTTAGCTTCTTTCCACGTTTTACTTCTTTTCTTCAATATTGTTGTCACTTCGTCATTCCACTTTTTCTTGGGTCTTCCTCTTGTTCTACTACTTTGTACCTGTGCTTCCCATATGCATTTAACTTGTCGGTTTTTGCCCATTCTACACATGTGCCCAAACCATTTCAGTTTCTGTTTCTCTATCACATTAATAATTTGTTCTATATCAAGTTCTTCCCTTACTGAGTTGTTTCTTATTCTGTCTCTTCTAGTTATTCCTTTGACTTTTCGTAGATATTTCATGTCAATAGCTTGTATTTTACTTTTCATTGCATTAGTTAGTACCCAGCTTTCGCTTCCATACGTTAGAATTGGCCTAAAAACTGTTTTGTACACAGTCATTTTCGTTTTTCTGCTTATTTCTTTTTTACCTATAAACGACTTATTTAGGCTATGGTACATTTTTGCAGCGTTATTAATTCTCTCATTCACTTCGCTTTCCATGTTTCCCTCTCTTTCTACTATCGCTCCTAAGTATTTAAACATATCAACTTGTTCTATTTTTTGATGCTTTATTTCTATGTTTATGTTCTTGTTTTCTTTACTTATTATCATTACTTTCGTTTTGTTTGTATTTATTTTCATATTTCTCTCTGTCAGTTCTTCCCATATCTGCAAGTTTGCTTGGAGGTCTTTTTCATTTGCGGCGCATATCATTAAGTCATCAGCAAAGGCACATTCTGAGACACCCACTGGTTTTAATTTGTGAAATCCGATGTGTGCCTTTCTGGTTCTGTTTGTTATTGCTTTAAGTATGTCATCCATTATCAGTATAAACAATGTCGGGCTCATTACTCCACCTTGTCTTAAGCCATCTTTGATCTCGAATACTTCCGATTGTAGGTTATCCCTTCTCACATAGCTTTTGTTATTTTCGTATAAGCTCTTTACTGCTTTTATTAATTTTGATCTTACATTTCTTCGTCCTAGACTTTTCCATACTTCTTTTTGCGGTACTCTATCAAAGGCTTTTTCAAGATCTATGAAAGCCATATATATATATATATATGAGTTTTTTATTTTACTTTTCTCTATCATCTGTTTTATACTGAAAATATGGTCCTGTACACTTCTCCCCTTTCTAAAACCACTTTGTGTTTCTGTTAACTGTTCTTCTACAATATTTCTTAACCTTTTTTCTAGTATGTATTCATACGTCTTTGACACAATACTTAATAATGTGATCCCTCTATAATTTGAACAGTCTCTACTGTCGCCCTTCTTAAGAATTGGGATAATTATTCCAATTTTCCAATCTTCCGGTACTATTCCTGTTTTCCATGCCTTGTTATAGATTTTTGTTAACATCTCTATCCCTCGCATCCCTAGATTTTTCAACATCTCTGCTGTTATGTTATCATCTCCTGCTGATTTTCCCCTTTTTATGTATTTTATTGCTTTTATCACTTCTTCTACTTGTATATTATTTTCTTCTTCCTCTTGTGAATATCTCATTCTTTCTTCATTTATTGTGTTGCCTAGTTTGTCTGTATTAAGAAGTTCATAAAAATATTCTCTCCATCTATCCATAATTTCTTTTTCTTCAGTTACTATTTTATTGTTTTTTGTTTTCACACACTTTAAAGTGTGCTGTTTCCCTTTTCTTAAGTTCTTTAGTACTTTATAAAAGTTTTTGGTTTGCTTTGCTATTTTCTTCCATTTTCTTACCAAATTCTTCCCAAGTTTGTTGTTTAGCTTGTAGTACCATTTCTTTAACTATTGTTCGATGTTGTTTATATTCTGTATAGTTCTCCTCTGATTTATTATTTAGGTATCGTTTCCACTTTTCTTTCTTGATTTTCACTTGCTCTTTTATTTCTAGATTCCACCATTTAGTTTGTTTCTTATTTTTATTCACAACTATTATTCCACATTTCTCCTTTGCTGTAGTTAGGACTATCTCTTTAAAGTACTGCCACATTTGTTCTAAAGTCATAGTATCCCACTGTTCCGTTTCATTTTCTATCTTTGTTTCTAATCCCTCTCTAAATTTACTTGCTGTTTCTGCTTCTTGTAATTTGTAAGATTTGATAACTTCTTTTCCTTTTCTTGAGTGTGTCGTTATTTTATGGTTTTCTTGTTTTTCTATGAGGAGTCCCACTTTTGCTACTACTAAATAGTGGTCACTGAAGATTTCTGCACCTCTTTTCACTTTAACATCAAGAATTTCTTTCCTAAATGTTCTATTGATAAGTACATGATCTATTAAGGATTTTTCCTTTCTGCGCTTTACCTCCCTTGTGTACTTATGTATATCTTTATGCATGTAAAATGTGTTTGCTGCTATTAAATTATTTTCTACGCAGAACCGTATTAGCATGTTACCATTATTATTTCTATGATTCTCTCCTTGATTACCAATTACATCAAATGCGTCGTTATTCCTTTTTCCAACTCGGCTATTTAAGTCACCCGGTATTATTAATCTACCGTTTATGTTTTCTATTTCTTGTGTCATTACTTCCCAAAATGCATCTTTCTTGTTTACTGTTTCATTCTCACTTGGTCCATAAACTATTACTAAAGTTATGAAATAAATAAAGATTATTAAAAGTTTCACAGTTTTATTAAAATATACCTGACAATATTGTTTCGACAGCTATGCTGTCATTATCAAAGGTAATATAATTATAAACAAACACGTCGCTAAGGTAGATACAAAATAGGTAACTAGATAAAATAATAATAATAATAATAAAAATTAATAATAAAAATCATAATTAAACATCTAATACTTCCAGTAACGGAGAATTACTGAGCTCAAGTTGTTCATTCATTAAAGGTACCCTGAGTTTGTGTTTGTATATCTCAAAGGCTTCTAAAATGTCTAATTTGCGTTTGTTATTACAAAAATGTAGGAATTTAATATTATTTTGAGGAGTCATTGTGTGATTTTGTTCTAAAAGGTGTTTGGCGTAATTCGATTTTTCAGGATGTTTATTTTTGTAATGACGTACGTGTTCTTTATATCTTATGTCAAAATTTCGAAGTGTTTGTCCAATATATACCGAACTACAAAAAGAACAATTTAAACGGTAAATGCCCGATTTCATGATATCATGTGTTCTGTAAATGTGTTTTAAATTGTTCTTTTTGTAGTTCGGTATATATTGGACAAACACTTCGAAATTTTGACATAAGATATAAAGAACACGTACGTCATTACAAAAATAAACATCCTGAAAAATCGAATTACGCCAAACACCTTTTAGAACAAAATCACACAATGACTCCTCAAAATAATATTAAATTCCTACATTTTTGTAATAACAAACGCAAATTAGACATTTTAGAAGCCTTTGAGATATACAAACACAAACTCAGGGTACCTTTAATGAATGAACAACTTGAGCTCAGTAATTCTCCGTTACTGGAAGTATTAGATGTTTAATTATGATTTTTATTATTAATTTTTATTATTATTATTATTATTTTATCTAGTTACCTATTTTGTATCTACCTTAGCGACGTGTTTGTTTATAATTATATTACCTTTGATAATGACAGCATAGCTGTCGAAACAATATTGTCAGGTATATTTTAATAAAACTGTGAAACTTTTAATAATCTTTATTTATTTCATGATTATGGAGTTCCACAAGATAAGGCTGGAACCAATAAACAATATTACTAAAGTTGTTTTATTTTGTTTGTGCAATTGCATTTCCACTTTTAAAATTTTACTAGATATGAATTCCCATTTATTTACGTTTTTCACGTACTTCTCTTTTATTATAAGTCCTACACCTTCTGCAGCAGTTTCTTCTGGTTTTTCCCCACTGTATAATAATATATGCCCTCTTTCTAATTCTATCATTCCTTGTCCTTTTTTCTTAGTTTCAGTCACTGCTAATAGATTCAACTCTGCCTTTTCAAATTCTTCTATGACTTCGTATTCTTTCCCACTTAAGCTTCTTGTGTTCCAGGTTCCGATTTTTAAAATTGTTCTCATTTTCTTTTTGTCGTATTTATGTTTCTTATGTTTTATTTTCATATCCTTTTTCTTTGCCATGTTCGTCATCTTGTAGCCGGTCAAGGTAGCATTCAGTTTTTTGAATCATTATCTGCTGGTGCTTTCTTATTGTTTACTGTTTCTAATATGCCCTTCTCTGTATTCCACCTCCATTGCTTTCGTTCAACTATCAATTTTTGGTAGCCGACTTGGACGCTCTTCCCTTGTTTTCGCTCTTCCTCTGCTCTCGTTCTAATTTGCTTATCTATTTCTCTTTCTTTACTTGATAGATCATTATTAATAAACACCCTGTCTCCTATTAAATTCTTCAGTTTCATCTTGTTCTGCATTATTTTCTTTTTATCTTCAAAGTTCTCTAGTTCTAGCAAGCACACTCTTGGGCCTAGTTTATAAGCTGTTTTAATGGGGACATCAATTTCTAGTTTTTGTTGCATGAAATTTTTCAACTTATCTTTTAGACTAGCTGGGTCACTTATATCTACAGTTAGTCCAGCGACTACTACATTATTCTGCCTCTTTTGTTTGTTTGTTTGTTTGTTTTTGGGCGAGGAATCAGGATGGCGGAGCATCCTTCGTACCTCATGGCACCGATTGCTATGATCATTTGGCCGACCCTACTAGAATTTAGCCGAATCTGGAGGAATTCCACCCCCAGTAGGGATTTTTAACGTGCCAAACATCGCATTGACACGGGACCTACAGTTTTACTTCCTATCCGAGAAGAATGCATGTTTTAAATTTTTCTCCGCTATGAAAAATTACCAGCTCGGCCGGGGATCGAACCTGCTATCTTTGGATTATGAAGCAAACATGCAAACCACTAATCCACCGAGACTGGCTTCTGCCTCTTTTCTCTTTCTAATTGTTCCAATCTTTTATTTGTCTCTCGTAGTTCATTTTTAATCTCTTCGCATTCTTTTTTTATGACAATGTTCTCCTTCATTATAGTCTCATTTTCTAATTTTAATTTTATTAGTTCTTCGTTGTATCCGCGGTGGTCTATTCGTATCTAGTTGACCTCTATTGTTAAGTTTTGTAATAGCTTTAATATTTTATCCATTTTGTCTTCTTCCTTTTTGGGAAGTGGAGATTTTCCTGGCGATCTATTCGTATTCTTGGTTATCTCAGTACTCATAGTGGTGACTTGGTTAATGTAGAGTTTCTGTTATTTCTTTAGGCTGTGCCGATTCCTTATATTTGTAGTTTCCGCTACCTCTACCACTTCTAAAATCACTTTACACTTTTCAAAAATTAACTCACAGTTTTTCTTAGTTTTATTCTTGTAAAACTTCGCGATGTGATGGGACCGACACGTTGGTTATCTCGTCGACACTCTGACAAAACCTCTCAGATATGTATTTTCCAATAATCACATTTAGTGAGTTATAGGTACGTATATCTATATATGTTATGTATTTCATTTTTATCTAATGCACAGTGCATACTTATTTTTAAGAATCGTTCATAATGTTTCTAATAGTAGATTAGATACAGAATGTACAAAACTGATCTATTCCTGATAGACATAATGCAGGAGGTCGTAAAATGTAGTGTTATCGCTGTGTCATTAATTTACCAGAACAATAAATAGTAACATCAACATACGTAGAATAGTTCGAAAAAATTATTATTCAATGATGTCTGTTTTTGAAACTTTGACCTCACTTTTCGAGTAGACCTGGTAGACATAGAATTTTGGCGCAACGATAAAAAAGTCTTCTTTTGGTATCAGCCACAACATATCAAAATTGCAGACAAATTTACAGAGGGCCAAATAGTGCCATGTCCTTTATTATTTTTGTTTTAAATAGACAATAGCGACAATCTAATACAATTTATGACAACTTGCGAAATTGTGAATTTTGGATGGTTAAAATAAAAGAATATAAAAGCTTGCTCTTTGGCTTGCCTTTCATTCTATGGGTGTAGTACAATATCAAATATTTTATTAGTAAAGCCGGTTGAGCTTAATAATTGTTTTTGGTTTTTTTCTGAAAAAAGCATATTTTGTTATTAACGGATGTGAACTTAACAGTAAGGAGGTTTTATTTCAAAATTCCTGCGCTTACTAACATAAGCACTTGTGAGTGTAAAACAAGTGTAATTATACATGAAATAATAATGCAATGAACCATTACATAATTTTAATACTTACCTCTGTATTGTTATTAACAGTACCAATGAGAATGCATGCTTAGCAATATCTAGTTGTAGTCGATTATTAATATAATTCCACCCTTGTCAACCACTAAGATCCTCACAGTGACGGCTCGTACCTTTAGAACGTGGGTCGGCCAAAATAAAGCTCTAGTATAGTGGTGGGGAAACCTTTTTTTAAGGTTGTGCCAGTTGGAGTAACTTGGCATATGTGACGGGTAAGAGAATAATGGTTGGAAATTTAAATAATGTAAAAAAAATTAATATTAATTTTAATATAATACCTTATTAGTACATATTGTAATAATTGATCGAGTTTAATGAGAAATTATATAAACTAAAAGTTTTATAATGTAATAGAAATTAAGTCAACTAGCTAGACTGAGGCTAGTTAGTCCACTTAATTGTTTGGTGCTGAATATTGCAACAATGAATGTATGTACAAAAATTCTTAAATGGCAGAATCAACACTAATAAGTCCAACTGTGAGGTACATATAAAACCAAAAAATTACATTGTTCAGCAAGAACCGCGGGGAAGTCTAGAGCATTCTTGCCAGGAACGAAATAGAATTTATAATAGGATAGGAATGGAAAAGACAGGGTACAGTTTTGAGGGAAAAATAAATTAAGCTTTCATAAATTAAGTATTGAAGCTCTTACAGGTAAAGAAATTTAAAAACAAACTAAATCCTTATCTAAACGGAAAACTAACACGTGATCCGTACACTTAATCTATCATTCATAAACAAACATTTAAAATAAACTCTAAATTAAAACAATATTCTTATTTTTTTAATATATATTAAATCGATTCTACAAGTTTTTTTTGTTGCGAAATCGTCTATTATTTTGGTATAGAATGTGGTTTTTCATTAATTATTTAACCAATCTGTTTTATTCGCGTTCTATTGCTAAAAATGATAAATTATTTAAAGGCGATTGGGAGATGGTGTTTCTGCTGTATGATTTTATCCGTTTTAACGTTGAAAACTTCTATCTATGGATGCAGATGTTGGCAGGAGGGACAAAATTAAACAAAACTATATATTTCGAGCACATCAGTAATAATCTCGTTTTTAAAATAAATCAAGTCATGTTGCTACGATTGCGGGAAGAGGCTATTTGATAAAAATTTTATCGTCATTAAGACCACCCGTTAAATTTATTTAGAGTCAAATCATCGTTTATGTTGTCCATCGCGATAAAAAAGTTTTAATTACGAGCACCATCTCAACACTCCTACTGGAACATACAAACAACATTACAAACAAACGATTAAACACATTATATATCAAAATTTTATATTAGGTTTACTACCCCCTTATGTTAATCTCCTAACTCTGGGGTCGGCTGGCCGAACTTTACTATTAAGAATATGAATCCCGGTAAATCACAATTTTTTATTACCGAAACAATTTTGTATTCGATATTTCGTAGCACAAAATGCATAATTTTTAACATGTAACATCTGAATTAACAGATTCATCCTTATAATTCCATTAGCAATATATTGCAACATGGTGTAATTTTAAAGAATTAGAACTGGAATATGTACTTGACTTCTTATGCAACACAGGCTGTTTACATTTAAAGCAAGGTGATACTACATTATGTTTAATTGAAATCACAAAATCAAAAAGCGATGAAAATACATAAAATAATATTGGCAAATGCGAAGAAGTACGACTTTTTTATATGTGTATTTCAACTGCTAAGTGCGGCCAGGCAGATGTTGGCCGAACTTGGTATGAAACAAGCTACGTTAATAGATACACAAAGTTCTGTACTGTAACGACGTCTAAAACACGTCGTAAGTGGTGAATTATCTTATGAGTTTCAAAGCAACTGTTGGTACCACATCGGCTGGCCGACCCCAGCATCTTCTAATCTCGCTTAATAGTTATCGGTTATGGACACTAAATTTTTACATTATATTTTAATGATAGTAATTTAATTATTACTTATTTAATTTAATTGTAATTTAATATTTAATCTTTTTTATTATTTAAACTATAAAATAAAGATAAAATTATTTATTTTACAGAAAATAATGATTTTTATTCGTAGTATTTATTATTTGGTACGATCCTGCCGCCTCTGGACCGAAGAAATTGAATATATAATACATTTCTTTGCATTGCATTGTACATCGAGTATCTTACCTAGCCGAAACTATTATGAAATAATTGTTTCGTAAACATTTTATTGAAATCAGTCTCTTCATTGCACTCATATTCTTTAAGACACTTGCTCGTGTGTTAAGCCTTTCGCGCAATAAAGAATGGCTTGTTACACTTATACCATAAATATTTATTATCTACGTCTGATTGGATAAGAATTCATTATGTCATTCATTTGAGTTATATAATGAAGTTTATTATCAAACTGAGTGGGATAACGAAATCATGATCATAATAGCCTGATTGCTATGGCTTTGAATTCTACGCTGCTCTGATTTTAAATAAAGACATTTCATGATGTACGTCAAAAAACTGTTTCACCTTATTAAAGAATACACTTTTCTTCAATTTTGGGCAATCGTAGATAAAAAGTTGTATCTTAACACGTGTTATAAGGTCTACTAACATACTCGTGCTCTTACCCGACTCGGGCTAACGCCCTCGTCATGCAACTCAACGCATTCGTATGTTAATAATGTCTTTATCCATCCTACTAATAAGATAAATAACTATTTTGAAAATTTTTTATACTAATTAAAAATATTTTATCGCCAACCATCAATAAAGCCATGCATTACCATAGCGGCTTTTGGAAGTAAACAAACACTTTATTTTACTGTACAAATCAAGCATTTTACCTGCCGCAAATATTTATCAACATAACCAAGACTGTATGACATTAAACAGAAATCGTTTGTCGTTTTTTTTGTATTTGTTTTGTATTCGCTGTTATATTTCTATCTGTTTACTTTGTCATAATAAAATGTGATAAGTTATATCTCCATTTTTTAAATTATCAATTTTTTACGGTTGGCGATAAAACTTTGTATGCACCACGTTAGTAAAGTGTCTTTATCGAACTCGCTTGTTATTCGATCCCCTCGCTCGCTTCGCTCGCTCGTCTCATAATCTCAGACTCATTCGATAAAGAATCACTTTACTGACTTGGTACATAAATAACTATTATTATTAACTAAAATTATTGTGGTTAATTAATTTTTTTTAAGTAAGTAGATAATCTAGATAAAAAAAGGTGTTATTTATTTGGTGTTTTGCTTAGAACCGAATATCCTGAATGTACAAATTCCCAACTTCTATTGCCCTCTAACCCATACTTTTTATATTATAATGCATCATTCCATACGGATTAAGGTGTTTTACGAACGTTCAACGGCTTGTAGCAGCTAAAGTCGGGATTTGTATGAGTTGTGCCCATTGGCACTTTTGGTCAGAAATATATCAACTATACCTTTACAAGTTTTAGCCAATTTGGCCGAAACCGAATTTCCATAACGATTGAGCCGGTTTCTTTAAGGTTATGTTTATAAAAAAATGTAAACAAATCAATGTCAAATACTTGAGGTAGGTGATGTTTTTGAGGAACTTCAGTGTTTAAAATTTAAAAAAGTTTGTAAATCAAAAAGTGTTTAATAAAAATTTAACTAAAAACTTACTGAATTATAAATGGATTTGGACTTTAAGAAAATTTATGTTACTTACCACTATTGTACAAGAATTAAATGAATTTAGAATTCCAATAAGTAAAGCCCTTTATTTGCAAATATTAAAAAGAGGTCGTTGACGTGTTTCTTGAATTCTTTGTTAGGACTAATGAAAGCAGTCAAGCTAAAACTTGAAGATTTGGTTAAGAAAGTTGATAATCTTGTGGTGCCAATGTTTAAAAGGAAGCATTTTATTATTTTTTGTGTTTATTGTTTAATGGTTTTGTGTTAATAAAAATAAAAATTTGTGTTGTTATTAGCTTAGAAATTTATTTATGTATGTGTTTTTCTATTGTTTTTCCCATAATTATAATATATACAGATATAGAAAAACAGGTAGGAAGTACGTACGATACCATATGTATGATAAGGAACGCGCTAATAAAATAAAGAAGGGTTTATATCGGGTCACGCCTTTGCTCGTCTTAGTTTGTTAGTGGGGGAACATTCGAGCATTAAAGTTGTTTAGTAAACCACAAACCGAGCGTTGGTGTAGTTCCCCAACCCCACTAACACAAACTAAAAAAGAAGAGCAAAGGCGGGGCCCGATATAAACCCTTCTTTATTTTACTAGCGCGTTCCTTATCATACACACATATGGTTTCCCAGATACTTCCTTCTTGTTTTTCCACACCTGTAGAATTCCGTTATAGCAACCTGCCTGAGAGAGTCTCAAACTTTGTGGAAAGTAAGATTTTCACAACTACAATACATCTAGCTGCAGCATTATTTCAGTTAAAGGTAAGCAAGTTAATATTAAACTTAAAATTTCTAATTTTAGGTTATTCAGGTTTCTCAATGATTTCTCAACGACCTTTTTATAAATATTTATTGCTTTCTTAGAAACAAGTTAAAAAAATGACATAACGTAAATGAATAAAATAAGTTACAGAGATAAAGAAGTAAGATTTAAATAAAAATATATGCCTACGTTAAACTCTCGTTTATAGCTTAAGATATTGTCAAACCATGGTGCAATGTGCAGAGTCCTTAACTTCAACTACAGGCGATGGTAATATTTTAACTAGAATCATATATTAAGAAATAATAAAAACAATTTAATCAAAATAGTATATTACGTGTTGAATTGGAAAAGGGTACCTATCTTTACAAGCCATAGTTAAGGTCAAACAATAGTCGCGAGACTTGAAAACCATTCAAAGAGATTCATTCTCATTCAAATATAAGTATTATAAAAAGCCGCTAACGTCCGCCCGACATGCGAACTTTGTAATTAGATTTCTCTAGAACTAAAAACGTAGAAAGGCGACAAACACCAAATGAAGGCTTTGAAATAAACTTTGACGATTGCCTACACACTGTTTTCATTTTAGTGTGACTTTGGGAAAAGTTAGAAACTGGAGTCAAAGGAAGAACAAATTCTCACCAACTTTGACTTGAAATTAATTAACAAATTAAAACCCTAATCTTGAACATTGCTCATATATGTATACCAGCAACGGTTCGTACGTGCTCTTTAAGAGGTTCTGTCAGTGAGCGGCAAACGTTGTATATACTGCTAAGTGGTCGCAATGCAAACGGTTAATCTATGCACGCCCGCTGACAGAACCTCCTGAAAAGGTACGTACGAATCGCTGCCGGTGTATATTTTTCATTTTGATGTGAACTCAGAAAAAAATCAAAAACTGGGGTCTAAGGAAGGATAGACTTTCATCAACGTTGGCATTCAAATGTATATTTAATTATGGATGTGACCTTGGGAACGGTCAAAAACTAGTGTCGGAGGTCTAGGGCACGCTACATTAAACGCGGACTTGATAGCTAATCAGATCTATCAGAGAACAATACGGTTATCGAAAAGAAATTGATAGTAGAGTTTAATAAAGGTGTTAAAAAGCTAAAAAAAGACAAGAATGGATGGTCAAGTTACCATTATACAAATAAAGAATAAAGAAAAACGTTTTCGTTTACGTGTCCTATGTATACGAAGATTATTTAATAAGCATTCTCATTAAGATTTCATGAAGAAACCTTAAGAATGAAAACATCTTTTTGTATTCTGACCTAGTTTATTAATAGATGGCTCTGTCACGTTTTTATATATTTTAAAAGTAACTTTAGAGAATAATCAATTCCTAAACACATAGCAACGCTATTGATTTTTTAGTATTTTACGTTTGATTTGTATTTAATAACAATATCGTTTCACAACAATGTAATTACCTAAACCACACCTTTTTATGTCAGTCTGCCAACAAAATTCTCAGTGAGAACATACACATTTAGATAAAAACCAATAAAAAGAAGAAAAATATGGCAAGTGGTGGAGAATTGGAACAACTATTTGTAGCTTTTGCTAAATTTGGAGATAGCAAATCAGATGGTAAAGTTATTACCCTCACAAATATTGACAAATGGTTAAAGCAAGCCAAAGTAATTGATGGAAAGAAGATAAGTACTACAGATACGGGAATCTGCTTCAATAAATTAAAGTAAGCGAGAGAGAAAGAGACTATTACCAGAGAACAGGGACTAACGAGAAGCGTCACTTGACATACCGCCTTTGATGTTTTGGTAGTCGATTTGAATGACCTTCATACGTTCCGCCATCTTTTTGGTGGTATCGGTTCTCGGTGGTGCGAAAGTTCGAAAATGCGCACTCCAAGTAAGGTTACCCCAGTAATGGTATAAGTGGTCTATTTTATAAAAAGTATAAAACTGTAACGTAAGGGCCGTTGTATGCATCTATATAAGCCTGTGAAATGAGCTGACGGGCTACTTATCTGTCCACGCTTACTAGTTAATGGGTTTGACACATGTTTGACATTGACAGAGTTTGAAGGCAAAACCACCAGCAAAATGGCGATAACCAGACATGCGCACACTATTTCAGATCTGGCACAATGCCCATGTGACGCTTCTCGTTAGTCCCTGTTCTCTGCTATTACTTTAATTACTACCTACTTATCGTTGCTTCAGAACCAGACTATTCTATGTCCATTATTTTCTCAAACTGAGATTTTGTTACCATATATATTAATCTGTGCCTAAAGCTCTACGTCAACCAGTTTTGTACGTCTATCAGAGAGGTAGATTTATTCTACGTCCTTATGCGATTGTTAGCTTTCTAACTTTCAGAACCTCATATAAAATTATGAAAAATTGACTTATAATCGTCTAGTTCTGACACGACCTTATATATGCAAACAGTTTAGTATAAACATGGCAGATTTTACTGTACCAGGCAGGAGTACTAACGCTACTTAAGGGTTGTAGCAATTATTATTTTATTTTTGGGTGAGGAATCGGGATGCGGAGCATCCTTCGTACCTCATGGCACCGATTGCTATGATCATTTGACCGACCCTATTAAAATTTAGCCGAATCTGGGAGAATTCCATCCCCAGCAGGGATTTTTAACGTATCAAACATCGCATTGACACGGGACCTACAGTTTTACATCCTATCCGAGAAGAAGGCATGTTTTTAATTTTTCTCCTCTATGAAAATTACCAGCTTGGTCGGACATCGAACCTGCGACCCTTGGATTATGAAGCAAACATGCAAACCACTAATTCACCGTCGCAGGCATGTAGCAATTATTGTTATTATTATTAATTTTATCATTATTTTTATGGAGTACTAGATTATATGTACCTTACAAAATATAAAACAAAAATTTGATTATAGGTACTTAGTTGTTAAATTCTTAGATAATTTATACTCCGTAGATAAAGCATTTTGCATCTGCCCAATGTAATATTGTGTCAGCATTCAAGTACTAAACGTTATTGTGACGCATGCGCGCTAAAGTTAAAGGTCCCCGTAAGTCATTGGTCACTCATTGGGTTATTTAACATTTTAATAGTTAAGAATAAAAGAAATTCATTTGTCAAAACGGTTTGTTTATAATACATATCGTTATCGAAAAAACGCTTGCAAAGTGTGAAACTTGTAGGGGTGATGATGACGTAGGTACTACCAGTCAGTACCGAAACCCACTCGCACACACACTGCATTATTATGCTTAGTCGTCGGTTTGTATGTCCTGGATTGATGCTGTTTTTAATTTAATAACAAAATAGATATCAGTATGAATCCGTGTTGTATGGTTCAAATTAAAAAAGACAATGATACACACCAAACGTTCGCAAATCGCGATAGGTCCCCAAAGCGTTACGCCACATGGATGGAATGAATAAATTTTGCACTTGAATTTTGGGAATAATTGATATTCGGCTACTTTTTGTATTCAAAACAGTATATAGTAGTGTAATTTACCCAGCCATAATTTATTAAATAGGCAAGCATAGGTATTGTAAGTAAAAGATATTTTTTAAAGTTTGAGGTTCAAGTTAACTATGAATTAGTCCCCGACCCCGGCACCACGCTGGATACGAACTTGTTACTGTTATAAAATAGTTAAACTGTTTAATAGAAAAAGAAAGTGTTAATATTCGAAGACCATGAATGAAGGTTAGTAAGTAAAAATGTGGGTTAAATTCCTCCAAAGAATACTACTATAAAACAGTTCCAAGAATTATTTCACCCTTCTTAAATTTCCACGAATTCATTTTAATATTCTAGGACAATGTGGGTTATATTCTTTCAATAAATATACTACCGTAAAATAGTTGAACCTTTTAACAGAAAAAGAAATTGTTCCAAGAATTATTTGCCTCTTTTTAAATTTCGCAGAATTCATTTTAATATTCGAAGACAATGAATAAAAGTTAATAAAAAAATGTGAACTAAATTGTTTCAAAGAATACTACTATAAAATAGTTCCAAGAATTATTTCGCCTTTTTTAAATTTCCACGGTTTAAGTTTAATATTCCAGAATGTAATATACTAATTCAATATTTTACGTACATAAAATATCTAATTAATATTTAATTTTATAGATTTACTACACACGTAAGTATAATTTACGCAAAAGGTAAAACTTACCTAATGGTAAAAATAAAAATTTCCAAAAGTCACTAATCTAGCGAAAGTAAAATTGTCCACAACTAAGATAACTGAACAAAAGTTGGTCAACGAATAAAGGAATTATCTAAGATGTTGAAAAGATTTAGCACTTCCACAGTAAGATACTGTTTATTTTACTGAATGACCTAAAGGGGCTAATAGTTCCTGTAAAAAGCAATAAAATACTCTCGATCCGTTCTTCGGCTCTATTGATACCATTGACGTCTATCCAGATGTGTACTTATTTAACATTTGTTGGAATTTGTTTATTTTTATTTCCAATAATTGTAAAATTTCGATAAATCTCATGCAATTTTTTATTTAAACACTTAAATCACGGGGGCGATCGCTCTACAGCTTGCCGTTCTAGGCCCGGGCCTCTTGGATCTATTGCGTAATCCGGCGCTGAGTGTCGGTAGAAAATACGTTATCAAGATTTTTTAAAATACTTACCTATATCTACCTTATTTTGCGCTATAAAAACGTGCGGTATTTACTAATATTCTCAAAAAATTAACTGTTTTATATTTTAATTAGTTGTTTCATGACTTAAGGGGGCCTTTAAATAATCTAAAAATCCATGGGCGTACATATAAAAATTATCCTGGGGTAACGTAGAAATGTATGCAATTTTTAACACAGGTTATGCACGCTTTGCACGCCCATGATAGAAACGCAAATTGCAGAAAATGCGCATGTGCTACAATGCCTCGTAGCCTTAATCTGGGCACAGGTAATTGGTGAATTTTTAAAAAAGTTACTTTTAACATTTGTCTTTAATAGCCGAGTAATTTTAGGTATAAAAATGCCCAATCTGGCAAATAAATCTAATCAAGCTGGATTCTTGTATATACTTTAGTTTTGACATCTTAAAAATATGTCGCTTCCTATGAGTCGGACGTCGATTAAGGTTAGTATGAAGATTGTAGATCTTACTATTCTCTACAAAAAAATTCTGTACCTTTTTTTGTAAAACAAGCGGTTTCTGAGATATGAAGCGTAGAAGGTAGAACAATGTTTAACAATGCATTTGTTTCCGCACCACCTTCGGTGGAATGTTAGGCGCGTTTTTTTGTATGGTTTCTCCAAATCTTCGATATCGATGTGGACCTTTTGACACATTATTTAAGATGTTAAAACTATATACAGGGTGTTCCATAAATATACCGACAAACTTTTAGGGGTGGTAGGGGACATCAAAACAAACATTTTTTGCTTTATAAACATATGTCCGAAAACGCTTCGTTTTCGAGAAATAAACGTTGAACCATAGAATAAATAGTTATGTAGTAGGTAAATTTATGCTTAAAATCCAGTTACCATTAATAACAATTATCGATGGACATGTCATTGTGATAAATTAATTTGTCATTGTGAGTAGTCCTGTCAAGTAGTTTATTGTGATAAAACTTGTGTCGATTGTTAATTTAAAAGTTTTATTTAAAATGGATTACTCATTTGAAGAACTTGCCGATATGCACCTTGCTTATGGTGCAGCAAATTGTTGTGGTAGAGAAGCTGTATGCACAGAAGCATCCTGATCGCCGGCAACCTCATCATACAACCGAACGCGTCGGTGCCGGTGCGCCCGTCTACTTGGCAGCCGTGATGGAGTACCTGGCCGCGGAAGTTCTCGAGTTGGCCGGGAACGCCGCCCGTGACAACAAAAAGACCAGGATCATCCCCCGTCATCTGCAGCTCGCCATCAAGAACGACGAGGAGTTTAACAAGCTCCTTTCCGGGGTCATTATCGCCCAGGGCGGAGTGCTGCCAAACATCCAGGCCGTTCTTCGCTCGAAGAAAACCAAGAAAAATGCCTAAGCCTAGTCCCTTGGGAACAGCGAACCAACCAACCAACAAATAGTCAACATTTTGAACACGTATTGTAAACTATAATTTCATTTTTTTGTACAAATTTCAACACCCTGTATCTCCAAAACAAAGCGTTTTCGGACATATGTTTATAAAGCAATAAATGTTTGTTTTGATGTCCCCTACCACCCCTAAAAGTTTGTCGGTATATTTATGGAACACCCTGTATAAAAATCAAGCTTGATTAGATATATTTGCTAGATTAAACCTAAAATTATTGGCATTACACTAATTATAAACAGCCTTGGTAGTGTAATGTCTGGCGTGCCGGGTTTTCACCCAGGCGGCCCGGGGTCGACTGCCGGTGCCGGCAGATCTGGTTAAGGTTTTCTGCAGTTTTCCTTAGCTGTGGCACAAATGTGGGATTTGCGCTGTTCCATCTGTAAGTCGGCTCCAGCCGCACGTAGGGCCTACGTAATAATAATAATCGCCCCCTCCCTCCCGCACAAGCTTATAGCTTCTGGGGCCTGGTTACCAGGTTATGGGTTGTAGCAATTATTGTTTGTTTGTTTGTTTTTGGGCGAGGAATCAGGATGGCGGAGCATCCTTCGTACCTCATGGCACCGATTGCTATGATCATTTGGCCGACTCTACTAGAATTTAGCCGAATCTGGGCGAATTCCACTCCCAGTAGGGATTTTTAACGTGATTATTATTATTATTATTATTATAAAAAATTCAAGTGTTTCGAGGAAGGCCTTGCTATGAATTTCCATTGTTAATTGATAATAAATTAATAATTGTTAATTAAATGACTGATATATTAAAATTTCTTAAATATAAATTTTTATTTTTATCTATGCCAACACAGATAAATTAGAGAATATTTAATTTATAATCCAATTTAATAATAAGCCAAAAAATGTATAATCAAGAGAGCATGAGTAGAATATTGGTTTAATGACATTTGCATAGGTATCTATGATCTAGTACTCTTTGAAAAAATTAATAGTGTCAGATTTTGACAGTATTCTAACCAAGAATTGGATAACAATTTTTTGTTTTGCATTTTTTAAACAAATATAATCTAATACTCCTTGAAAATATGAGTGAAAGTACAGCGTTGTCTTTTTACAGCTCCTCTCTGGTACACTGAAGTTTGCCATGGCAATTGTATTTTATACAGCCCGGTCGCATATTCGCCGTCTATTAAGCGTTAGACCCAATATGTGGTGTAACGATGTCTGATTGGTCAAACATTTACGCGCCAATAACAAATTTAGTTACGTATTTTTCTTCCATTGCTCTATTTCATCTCCACGTGCATGTACAGTGGCGACAAGAAAAAATGGAAACACCATCCTTTAACCAGGTTAACGTCTTTTTATAAATATTCAAAAATAATAATATCAAAAATCTTGATTTTAACTTAGCAAAAAATTCGTGTTTCCATTTTTCTTTTGGCCGCTATTGTACACCTAGTCTACCAATATTTTTACAATTTTACCGTATATTTTGAATTTTTTGACATTTTGACACATTCCTGTAATCTTATGACCTAATTATTGTTCTTATTAGCAAATATTACTGTTACTGTTAATTAAATTAATTAATTAATAACTGTTTATTAAAATTGTATATATGTTTTTGAAGTACATAACGCTTGAGTCTTTAGAAATGAAATAAGAAATAATGTATAGTGTACCACATATTAAGAACATTGTTGTTATAGGTTATGTTGTTAGATTCCCTTCTTTTTCTATTATTATCATTGGAGGAACAACTCGTATTACCGGTTGGTGAATACGCAGACCAGCCAGTTTATGTTTACTTCATCGTTTTTTTTAAATTGTCCAATTAATTTTGTAAGATTGGTAATATCTACGTTCTTTTTAGTATGATACATAAATTTATTCTTATTATCTACGTAAACTACTATTTAAAACCCCGGTAATCCAGAATAGAGAGCTGCCCATATGCGCCCGCATAAATTTGTCTAGGGGGTGGCAAGCCTAGAATAAACGGCATGGTAGGGGGGAGGCACTTCTAGAATAAACGGCATGTTATACAAAATATTTCAATATAAATCAAATTTTTCATCTTTCAACAGAGGTTGCTAGTGCCTGCCCTTGCGGGCGCCTATGGAACTCCCATCTAATAATCTACGTTAGGCTGCTTTGTCATCTGAGATTGATTTGGAATTGAGTTTTGTATTCAATAACATCAAATAAATTGCGCCCTAGATCCTTACTGATTTAAAATCAGATGCTGTGCTCATATGCTCGTATCTCCTCTCCTTCAGAATTTAAAATCGAGCTTAATTTTTACGAAGCAACGCGTGTTTCATGTTTTTTACCTTTTGTAACACTGCGTATTGTGAATTCCTGCATAGTATTATTTGTATATTTCCAGATCAAAATCAATCGATTATAAAACATTCTCGTCATTCATAGACGATCTTGCCAAGTATAGAAGTGTCAGTGCTGACGAGATCAAGCAAAAACTTGTGAATGGAGGGGCACCAGGTACAACTCACGCAACGGTAAATTCTTCATTTTTTATAATTGTTCATATTTACTGTTTTTTATTTTGTAGCAAGCCATAAAAATTGGAGGGGTTGATCGACTTACCGATACATCAAAGTATACAGGTAGTCATAAGGAAAGATTTGATGACAGCGGGAAAGGCAAAGGTATTTCTGGAAGAGAAGATCTGGCAGACGGAAAAGGATATGTACAAGGCTACAAAGAATCTGATACCTATGATAAAACACATGAGTAGTGCTGCTGGTCTAATTGTTACTTTTGAGAAGATTTATTCACTATAAAAGTGAAACGCTACTTTTGGAAAGAAGTGTGCAATTATTTGATGTTCAATTAAATTAAGTGATAATAAAATTAAGCTTGACATGTATTAGCGTTATGTGCCCAAATAATTTGCATCATCCTCTCTAGTATATTTTCTTCAGTTTTTGTGCATACGATTGCAACATACTGGGATTTTTTATGACAATTACTGATACACATAGATTTTTTTGGTCTAAGGTCATATAACTTAATGTCTTAGAAAGTTTTGGATTTACCACTTGCCATTTTGGGCAGTTTAGAAAATATATTATTTTTATTGATCACTTTCACTATTAGCAAAAATTCCAGAAAGAAGCAGCAACATGCGCTACAACTTAAATTACTAAATCCTTTTATTTTTTATCATTGACGCAACTAAAAAGAATATTTGTCATATTACAAAATGTAACATATTGTTCCGCAGGTTTTTGATAATGAACAATTCTCAAAAATTATAATTAGTTATTTTTGAAAATTGGTCATTCATTCCAATTGTGCTAGAGCTGAAAATTAGAAGGTTTTACTAATACCAAAGCTTTGTAATAAACACATGCTGTGGTAATTTTTGTTTTCATACATATATAGTATCAGTGGGCAATTGTAGACCATGGCGCGATTATTCCTTTTTTTTACTTTCAGACATAAAGGACAGGTTGACATAAAAGACAACCTGGGGCGAACCTTTGCTAAATTGTACTCCTATTTCACTTGACCGCGCATGCAAACTTTTATAGACTTCTTTCATAGAGGAGTATCGGAGAAATGGCGGGAATTTGAACCTTGGTGATGTGAGAGTTTTCTCGGTTTTTTGCCATTTCTCCAATATTTCTTGTTAGAATCCGATAAAACTTGGCATGCGTGAACTACTGACCTAGGGGTACTATCCTGCAAAAGATTAATCTGGCTTGTCATGTTGACCTAAAATTCGTGTCACCATCTTTTGGCGAATTTAATTATTATAATTTGACGAAAATTAATTCCTCCTTGGTCAAATAATGAGCTCATCAATAATATTGTCTTGAATTATTAACTGCTACAGAAGTTGATGCAAATTAGTTGGCTAACAATAAAAATAAATGTCTAGTGGATGTAAAAAAATTTAAAACTTGGGCACTTTCAGTGTTGTTGCTCACAATTGTTTTGCGAAACAATGTATGTAATATCTCACGAATGAAACATTGAGTGAAGCACAAAAAAATAAATATATTTATGATTTATAAATAAACAAGCAAATAAAAATATTTAAAAGACGAACTATTGCGATTTTTAAAAATCGCATCTCCCTCGGAAGGCAATGGCAAACAACCGAGGTATACTTTTCCCAGGAAATTTCTCTAGAAATTAATAAAAAATCCAAGTACTATGTACTTGGGGTGGTTCGGAGTCCACCTTAAGCTGTAGCTCCCCTATACTTGTGATCATTGAACACGCACAACACAAGTATAGGAGGGAAACGCCAACGCTCTGCAACAGAGTACGGCACGCAGAAGCTGCCAAATTGCGAACAGTTTAGCTGTAGATGATTTCTTGTTAAAGGAGATAATTCTACGGTTTCGGTAATTAAAATTCCTAAACTATTATTATAGTAGTGCAATTATTCTATTATTCACTCATAATTCTGCTACTAAATTCAGCAATGGAAAATCTTACATTAGTTAGCTCTACGATTGTAACATTACTATCAAAGATGATGTTATTTTTTTGTCTCAGAACCTCGGATTTCTGCTCATCGGTTACCACACGGTTAGATCACTTCTCCAACTTTCTATTGTAGCATTAAAAAACTACCAAGACTAAAACATACGCAGGGGGCTCCGATTTGCAACATTAAAAACTCAAACATCGTAAACTTATACGTACAATAAAGTTCAAGTTCCGGATGAGACTACTTAATCAAATTATTTTCAGATGTCGTGGGTGTTAATCACAAAGGCATACTAATTTCGGAATAAACACAAGAACAAATAAACAACATTATAGAGGGCGCCACTCAAATTGTTTGTTATTACTGTTTATTCTTGTTTATTAGATAAAGCTCAATGGCCTCAAATAATTATACATAAAATGCAAGACATAAAATATGACAGAATGGCAGATAGTAAGCTTAATTAGGAATCTTCTTATAAATTACAAAGTTTTTTTACTATAGGTCGTCTCACCTTGGTACTTCAGCGAAGAAAAGATGTAGAGCCAAAGAAAAGAGCCCATGTATTTCTTATAGGAATTTTTGCTTCATTGTTGCCACCTATTTCTCTGTAGGAATCTATAGAAATATAGATTAATATTCCTGAAGTTCCAAGCATGTAACCGAAAAAATGTAATTGCAACCATACAAAAGGAGAAATTTAAAAGAAAGTTTTATTAAAATGTATTTGTTATTGTATTAAATATTACTTTTAATTATACTCAAAATTATTAGTTTTGTAATATTACTGGAGTCAACGCACATAAACAGCAAGTTTCGATTTTGTTTTACTACCGCTGTCAGAAGGAGTGACTACCTGCAAATATAATTGCCTCGAACAATAGGAATTATAAACGTTTATGCAGTTACAACTACAATATTTACAAAGTGTTTTAAAATGTTTATTTTTATTACTATTATTTACTTAATTATTGCCAGAACGAATTCGAATCACCTAATTGTTGGTTGATTTTCGAAAAGAAAAGAGACATTTATTTCGTTCTTAGTAGAGCTAGAGGAATTCTTTATGCAGATTTTGCAAAATATACACTAAAGCTTAATGAATATTAATAGGGGAAATAATCCTATACTAAACGAGTTGAAGGACCTTTCACTATACAAAGAGCCAGATTTCACCAATATATTCTTGATTACTTGTAACATCGCAGTATATTAACCAAAAGTAATCTTACAGCTAAAGTACAAAAACTCTTTTCACTTGAAGATTTAAACCGTAAACACAACGATACAATAAGGTGACTAAACCACTGGAACACAAAACTGAAAATTTCCTAAAGTTCCCTTTCAAAATTTTACCGAATGAGAAACGGGATAGTCCGGACTTTGCTTCTGCTGAAGTCTTGAGCTTTACCCACACTGAAAAATCATTACCCAGGGGCCAAAGATGTCTCATATCTTTACAAATTTAAAAGAGGGGCGATTATATTCCAGAAGGTCCTATCCAACCAAAAGCTGAGCCTGACATCATTAGAACCAATAACAAAATTGACCAAAATTTCCTCTTATATTTTATCGGCAGTTTCAGGCAGGTGCAAGATTTCGTGAGAAATACGGAGTTTATTAGAATGAGTCCAGTGGTGTGATTATGCTTCATAAAATATAAAATATAGTTTCGATGGCAATGTAATAGACAGGTTTGGCTCCTGATAAACAATCTGTTTGCTTAAAAAGAGATTATAAAATGTGTATTTTTGATACAAAAAGTTTATTAGAGTGCTTCAAATAAATAATTTTTGTGTAGGAAAATTCTGTTGACTGTAATGTACAATAAACGAAGTGGTCTTGATAGTCTCTAGCCTTGTGTACTGGGACGTTGCGGTAAAATAGAGAAGTTCTATTATACAATTGTTTACTATCGTATTCAATCTTGTGCAAGGTATTGTTACTTCAATCACACGTAATTTAAAATGTTTGCTTATCTTGAGCTATATACTTCCAGTTAGTAGCAGAGTAGCTGTAGTTGAAGCTGGATTATGTTCTGTATTTTCGGTTTCATAAATTTTCAACACAGATACTATTATTTTCTATATTTTTCAGATCAAAAACAATTGATTATCGTTCCTTCCTAAAGTTCATAGATGATCTTGCCAGTTACAAAAATGCTAGTGCAGATGAGTTAAAGAAAAAGCTTACAGATGGCGGAATGCCTGGTGCAACTCATGCAACAGTAAGTTGCTTACTTTCGTAGCTTTATGCCCGTTATTACTATTTTCTATTTGTAGCAAGCCGTGAAAGTTGGAGGAGTTGACCGACTTACTGATACCTCTAAATATACAGGAACTCATAAGGAAAGATTTGATGAAAGTGGGAAAGGTAAAGGTATCTCTGGAAGAGAAGATATAGCGGATGGAAGAGGATATGTGCAAGGCTACAAAGAAGCTGATACATATGATAAAACACATAAGTAGTGTTATTAGTTAAGTCTCATGGGTACACCTATTACCGATGTAATACACTGTACAGTGTACGCCAGGGCTAAGCTAAGTTATACAATATACAAAAATGTCTTCTATAAATATAATTTAAAAATGTATAAAAACTGGTTTTGTACTTTAAATGCAAAAAAATAAACTCCAACGTATTCCATTATAGTGCACATGCATTCCTTATTTTGCCTGATATAACAGTTTTCATTGTATTCATCGATTTCTTTCAGATACCCTAGTTTTTGGATTGCCATACTCAAGCAGTTCCGCGAATACATTTAAAACTAATTCGTAGAATTATGACGGTGCATTTTGCAAAATGGCTTTTTACGAGCACTGCTGTAGCATACAAAACTACTCTTTTGTAGGCATAAAAATTAAAAAGGCCTCTTTTCAAAAACACTAGCCCCACGATGAACCGTCAATTTGTAATCCTCTAAAACTTATAAACAATAGTACTTACGTTATGCTTAAATAGACCTCGGTTTAGTCTGCACAATGAGCACGACGTTGTCTTTCTCTTTTTAAATTAGGATAGGTCATAGGCGAGTCGGAATGCCAGCTGATTTAACAGAGCTATGGATCATGGGCGCCAGCGTGGTTAGTTTAAGCAAATAAAGTGTTATCAGTAGTTCTCCACAACAACAGAGCTTCTAACCATGCAATAACAGCATTTCTTTACTCCGCTATAACACAAAAATGTCGCACAACAAATAAAATAACTCCAATAATAGCATTTATTTATTTATTTACACATGAAAACCGTTATCCAATTCTTGGATTGATACTGAAATGGAAGGCGAATTTTAATTAACTAATGTTTAGTATTGTTAATAATAATGTTACATAAAAAATAAATAGTTAAACACCTAGTGCTTCTATAAATTAATCTAAGCGATTTATAAATAGTTAAAAGATACCTATAAAACCAAACCATGATCGTTATTAAAATTTTTAGTTTCTCAAAAATTGTACGTCAAAACTTTATATGAAATAATTTTTGTCAAATTAAGGATCTTCGTTAACTTGCTACTTTATGAAAATTGTATTACTTAAGAACCAACTAAATTTACTTTTAAATTTTAATACAACTAGCTAAATGACCTATCCATGTGAAAATAAAATTTAAAGAACCCACCTGGTTATTTCAATAAAATAAATTTGGTCTACAAACGTTGTTTCCGGTGACTCGTTGTAGATGATCACTAGGTTGTTAGGAATCGTTTGGAAGTTTCCAGTTGCCACGAGTAGGTACTCAAAATATTGCGGATGACAAGAACATTTTTAATGCTTTACATCCAATTGTAGCTTTAGAAATTCCAGATCAATACAATTACGACCCTTCTTTATAATTAACAGCTACGAAAGCATATTCGTCATTAACACCAGACGAATGGGGATAAGACTTGCAACTTTAAGTTGGAAGATCAGACATCAATATATAAAACCGGATTAAAAGACGAACTAAATTTAACGCCAACCGGATTTTAATTCTGGATCGATTTCTCTATAAATAATAATTATCTTGTAGAAAAAAGCTAATCGATCACATCAATAAAACAAAAAGAAACTTTAATTAAATAGCAATATTGCGTTTCGAATTCCAAGGGAAAATTCAATATGTAGCCAGGGCATCAGTTCTCCTCACAAAAATATCTAATTTCATTATATTCCAAAACTTCCAAATAGGAAATATTACTTTCAATATTTCACAAAACTAATTTGTGCTTTAATTACACAATAATTGTCCAAATAAAAGGGGAAATTTCACACAGCAATTGCAAACTTAAACCGTGCACCAAATTCACGTGCTCACTTCGACAAGTCTGCAAAAGAAGGGTGCGAAAGAAGCCTCTTTCTAACGAATCAACAAGCGTGGGTCTCATGACCAACATGCTGCCTTCTAATGGGTTGCATCAATTTGACCAATCTTGGCACGAAATTGTCAAAATTGAAATAATAAAAATTAACTCCTCAAAAGAAAGAAATTGATAATTTGCAATCAAAAACACCAAATCTAAATGGCGTTGCAAATAAACATTAAAAAATCGAATTTTATAATATACAGTGTGTCTTCCAAATGATAACTCAATAACATTTTTATCAATATACGAGGTGATAGTAAAGCAAAAATAGACAGAAAAAACTGTCTGTTAAACACTATACGACATGATCAAGTCAGATTGAGCAAATTCTGATCTCAAAGTGTTCAGTTTATCAAATTGAATAAAAAAATCCAAAGACTTTAAATTCTTATCTGAGTAAATCAGCTCTAGTCTAAATTAAAAGCCAACTCAAATATAAATTATTTCCCAATATTGGAAATGAATGAGAAAATTGTTGATACTTTTGATAAATTTGGCAGACACTCTGATTTCTACAAATCTGGAGCCACCCCAATATTAAAAACATTAGCAAAAAAATTACTGTACGCATATTGTTTGTATCTATCCTAGCCACTGCTCCGTCCTAGATATGCACCTTAACAATGATCTAGGTTTTCTAATGAATATGGTTACCTCGCCAAACCAACACTACAGAATCTTTTTGGACTTGCTGGTGTTGAGTGTCCTCTACATTTCTTACATTTCTCACGTTTAATTTAAAATTTCATAAAAAAGACTTCTAAGAGTTTTTTTATACTTGCGTGTCCTAATGAACTCCATTAGGACACGCATTTGCGTGTCCTAATGAGATTTATTAGAGTACTGGAAACAGTAAAACTTTGTTTTTTAAAGTTGGTAGCACCTAACAGCTGTTCTTAAATGTCAAACTTATTCTATTTAAAAGTGCGGTTATGTTGTTATGTGATAAAATGCCAAACTTTTAAAATATAAAATAAACATACACAAAATAAATTAATTAAATTAAAAATTATTTAATAAATTCACAAATTATTCTTTATACATCTTTTGTATTAAAAGTACAGTTATTATACACTTTGATTGTAACAGCAGAAGTGTCCTGGGCATTAATCTTAAATGAAGGTAAATTTTGCCCCTCAACAATGTTTTGTTGACTCGTTATTGGGTTGCTGCTAAAAGTGTGTGATTCTTCATGTAAAAATGAAGCAGTGGAAGGCTGGTCAATTACCACTTGAGCCGTTGAAGTGGAAGTACATGGCTTATTAGATAGCAATTCAGCTACCTCCATTTTTTTAACTGAAGCATCAATACAGCCCTCAGCCACAGCTGAAGACTTCCAACCTCCATGCCGTTTTATAGTTATTAAATCGCCACCTTTGTTTGCCAATTGGGAAGCACTTGAACGTCGAAAGCAATGACCTGTAAAAAGCTTCGGGTTGGCTAAATGCAAATAAGTGGCAATAATAAAAGGAACTTTTCCCATGGTGTTTATACCGATAGGAGTAGAAATACATTTTCCATTGCGGTAGGTTATAAAAAACCGCGTGTGGTTTATTTTCTTAGGCCTTAGGCTCAAATATTGCTTAATTAAATCAATCCACAGTTTCTCTGTAATTAAGAATTCTCTTCGAACTTCATTTTTTGTTTTTGTTACAGTCACAGTGAACACATCATCTTTGACCACAATATCGTCTAATAACATGTTGGTCAATTCATCTCTTCGGCAGGCACCACAGAATCTCATTATTAACGCAACCTTAAATAATTGAAATATTTTAAAAATTGAAAGTATTTAGCACAAAATTTTACTTACTTTCATAGCTAAATGTTGGTTATTTTCTGCAGTTGTTATAAATCTATCAATATGGTTAAATTCCAATATTTTAATAAGATTAAGATTAATTAAGATAAGTTAATTCTTTTTAATAAGATGGAGGGAGAGAATATCTGACCATTTTACCTTCTTGTCACTTATAATATACCAAGTGCATTGATTATTGCCGGAAATTTTTTGAGTGACATTTCTGGAACGTCTTAATTGCACGACACGGAGTGGAGTGCAATTACGTTGCAGAAATGCACGAAATCAAAATTTCCAGGCAGAATCAATGCACGAGGCTATATTCGGTAAGAGAATCGCACGACGCACTGAAGAAATGCATTATGATTAATTGGTTTTTATTTCTAAAATCAGTGTTTTATGTACAGAGACTCCATGTTTTATGTAGCTATATATGTTACAAGTATAATTTCCAAAAAATTTACAAAAAATTACTCCTTGGTAGCATATATATATATATATATATATATATATATATATATATATATATATATATATATATATATATATATATATATATATATATATATATATATATATATATATATATATATATATATATATATATATATATATATATATATATATATATATATATATATATATATATATAAATTTCCGGAAAATTGTGATTGTCATGGATACAATTCAAATTTGAATTTTTCTATTGGTTCTCGGCATCGTCGTGCGGTTCTCACAGAAACTAAATTAATTTTATAAAAACAAAACAATTTAAATAACAAATGCTGAAGTTGAATTTTCAGTGTAGCCAACTGTCAAAAGTACTTAACAAAATTTCACTAACAAATCTTATTTAAAACTAATTTATTTTTTAATAATTAACGAAATAACGACGCAAGTATAAAAAAATAGTATAAAGTATTCGTTTCATAAGGCGTTTTAGCGCACTTGTCCGTTAGAAAACTCCCCGCAACGCGGGTCGTTTTCTAAACTCGGACGCGTGCGCTAAAAACGCGTCTTATGAAACTAATACTTTAATATACTATTCTGTGGATTACTCACTATTATGGGTACATTGAACGCAGAACTTACTCTCAAATAACAGTGTACTATGTATATATAAATTGATCTTTATTTTAGGTTATAGAAGATTGTAGCAGTCGCATATAATGCTGTTGTAATACGATATTTACATATTTTCTAATTATTTCGGAAATGATTAACATGACTGAACTGGATTACTGTAGTCTCTAATTATAAATATTTTAAAACTTGCGTAACGGTGGCTTTTTCTTATCCTCTTCTGCTTTTTTCTAAAACAGAACAACAGTATTAAGGAATTGAAATTAAATATCAAAAACATAATAGACTGATTATAATTAGACTCTTATAGCCCTCCAATAGAATGCTGAGATTTGTATGCGCCGATTCTCTCAGCGAAAATAGAAGCTACTCCCATCTTTGTTAAATTAAATAATCTTATTTTTAAGCTCTTTTTTACTTTTAACTTAAATTTTAATATTACATATCCAAAATATATGATTATTTTACTTTAAGATCGTACAATCACAATAAATACGTGCCGGAGAAAATTCACGCCTGCCGCAGCCCCCGCCTCTAGTGAATGTTGTTTGTTCTGTGAAGTCATATAATGCGAATACTATGATTTCCTCGATTTTTTGTTTTTAATAATACTGTACTAATCAAATGTCCACACGAGCAAGGCCATAGGCAGGCAAGCCATTGGGTTATATGATTCTTCACTCAAGTACAAGTCAAGTTTCTCTCGTTAAAGAATTTCGTGGAATTCTTCCAGGCGGGGAATCGAATGTGCCAATAACTGACCTTTTAGACAAAAAATTCTGACTGCGTTGAAAGCACATGTTCATATTTGAAGCACTCGTTTCAGCGAGATTCAAAACTAACTAGATCTGTTTCATATCGTTGAAAAAACAACAATTCGACATCTTGACTATAGACATTTATTAAGCAACTAAGTAATTTTATATAGTGTGAAAGATTTTGCAAAAATACAAAAAAAATTCTAAGTGCCTTGGTTGTCAAGATTTAAAATTGCAGGACAAGAATGTTTCAAGCATAAAAGCTTCAAACATTCTAGGTTTTACTGTATTTTACACAAATTTTACAAGCTTTAGAAATAGATTTCTCTGATTTAAATTTTGGTTTCAAACTTATGGTTAAAGAATGGACAAGATTTGGAGAACGAAAATCTCAAAGTTTCAATTTTCACTTTTCAACGAAACGGCCAACATAACCATTAAATCTAATTACGGAATCAAAACTTTTCGATGTTGAACAAACGACAGCAGCATGTGATTGGAACAGATGTGTTATTTGTAAGGAAGGCATGGAAGAACATTTGAGGCTGCCCGAGTCGCAGTATGAATGCAACCATCATAAAAAGATAAATGAACTAGGTCAGCGGTTCCCAACCTTTTTCGTTCACGGACCAGCAAATGTCGTAACCAAAGTACGTAACAATTGCTTGCGGACCGGTAAAGTAAAAAATTTAAAAAACACTGATATCCATAATATCCATTTTTTATAATAACAAAGGTCTGTTTTCGTACCTCATCCGATTCCCGCATACCAATCCTCGAACGACCAAAACGCCCCGAAATCGGCGGGTACCAAGAGGCCGCAGTTTTTCTCTTTTTGCCAAACGAAGAAACGATCGAAGGGCGGGGTGCGGAGCCGAAGACCATAACCGGATTCTAGACACATTAGGGCGGTCCATCGTTCAAGACCAGAACAAGATATCTCGACAGGGACCGAAGATATTGCTATGGTATATTATTGGGTAAATAAACATCACATTCGTCAAGCACACAAGCGCCGTCCTATTATACACTTTACAATACTTGATCATCAATTTATTTAAATTTAAAGACCACTATCACTTATGTTTAGTGTAGCAAGGCAAACTGAAAAGTTGTATAAAAACAAACACCACTTACCTTTGTGATGAAAAGAAAATTTGCTCTGGCTATGATTTTAAAATCCAAAGAAAAACTCAAGAAAATTACATGAGAAAATTTCAGGCGGGTCGCTCTTTGACAAATAATAAAATAAAATATTGTTCAACTTATACCTGCGAAATTCTATTAATGGACACAAAACAAGAAAATACACAAATGAATCTGCTTTTAAAACTTAAAATATTTTATTAATAAACACATGAAAAGAAAGAAACGAAAACAAAAAAATCCTTATTCTCTAAAATGGATTCAATTTAATTATTGGTGCCAATTCGATTCACCAAAATAAGAATCAAGAGACAGTCTTAATGTTCTTTGTCTTACTCAATTTTTATTTGACCAATCCCACAATCTTAAATCATAATTAAAAAAAAGAAACGAAAAAACAAAGTTAAATTTTGAAAATAAATTTTTAAATTCAAACATTTTGCGCCATTCTTGGATTTTTTCACACAGTATTATTATTTGGCAGTTCTCTGTAATAGTCATTACATTTACCTGCTTATTTGTAGCGTAGGTGAACACGCATTTCCATATAATTCTTCTTTGGGTCTTCTTTTGTAATTTATTACAACTATTAAATATTGAACAATTTACCTCAAATACGTGAGTACATACATCAATTGTCTATTTTCCAAAAATTCTTATTACATCCAGTTTTAATTTGCTTTCATCCAGAAATAAAGCTATACGTTTTCAAAAAAATTTTCTTCTGATAAATAAATAGTCCAAACACCAAATTAACACTTCACTTTACTTTTTATTTAAATCACTTTAATTGTTCAATGTTATTTTCATTATTAAACACTTACATAAAATTCAATTTGTATGACATTTGTCATAACCTCACTTTTTTGAAATCTCATTGACGTAAAATCTGTCACACATAACCTCAAAATCTTAACAATCCAACATGGCTTCTGCTTTATATGAAAATCAACAAGCAAGTAACCAGATTTTCGATCTGCTTTTATGTTTTCTTGTAAAACAAATGACGATCGTCATTTCTCCACCAACAAAATTTGGTAAGTAACTAGAAACAATTGAACATCTAACCTAATAACAACTACATAACCAAAATATGGTTGAAAAATTAAATTAAATGTTTAAACAAATTACATAATCGGAAAGAGGATAATTTTTCCTACATTTTGGTATATTGCATGTCTAACAAAAAGCAAATTTAACTCCAGGATTCAATGGCAACCATCTTGAATTTCCTGACAATACATGTTTTTATAAAGTTACAGATAGTAACATTTTCACACCTTATTACTGTCTCTTTTTAGGATTAAATGAATCCACATATTCCATCACACAATATTTACAACAATTTTGGCACCAACATCTTAAATATTAACAAAATTTTACCATATTACCAGGTAAGGTTGAAACGATACAAATTATAAACTTCAACAGGCTAAACCTTCTCTATATAGAGCTGCACACTTGAAAATTCTATTGCTAAAGGTGCTATAGAATCTAATTAAGAATATTGCAGTAAAACATTTTGGCTGCAAATGCATAGATTAATGAAAATTATACATTTATCATGGATTTAGATGAATCGTTAAACCAGCATGGGATTTGCTTGAAATTTAACAACAAAAACTGTGAGTATAGTGGTGATTGTTTACACACACCTTTCCATCTATGCCTTTTATAATTTACAGGTGAAACTACACCTTACAATGGCTTCAATTATGAAAAACCAAGTCCAACGACCCAACGATATGCAAATCGTAATTTGTAAAAATAATTTTTCAATTTTAAGTGAAAAATCCTTTTAAGATCTACTTATTATTATCAAGTGATGTAAAGTGTTATCCTTTACGTATTAAATAACAATTAATGTATTTTAAATGATATTTGGGCAAGTTCAATTTAAACCCCTAAATTTATAGGCAACCCAAATCACACATTAAATTATAAGCGCTGAAAATCACAGCAATATGTATAACCAAAATTGCCGGTGAGTGGGTTTAGGGAGCGGCGGTCAAAAACGGGAATGGGCTCAAACGACCCAGGAGGTAATTATATAAGGCCTGTAGATGTAGTTTCCACTTAGGAGCCCGATTAAGCTGGTGGCGGCGATATCACTTTAACACGATTCCCGGGTGCAAAACAAATAAAAAAACTCGAATTTTTATCTGTAACTTTTTTTTGTGGTTTTGTAAGACATTTGAATGGAAAACATTTTGAGATTGCCCGTTGTTTGACGCCAAGATAGTCGTTTTGGTTCCCATAGATTCTGAGGTACCGCCTCTCAAAAACGGTCTGAGCCCCTAAAGCGGATTGGGCTAGAGATTTGGAAAAACCAATAGATACACCGCACATAACAGGCTGCGTGATATCGAATGCCACCAACACATGCTCGATCGTCCTCAAAACCCCATGTCACCCTTAGCCCACGCCCAGAAGAGTATCGGCAAAAAAACTTTTCCGGTAGAAACGATTGAAGTACTGCGATGGCACAGATTCCACGGTCAGATTCTTGCTCTGACCTACCGTAATGCGGAGGCAATCTTTTGCCAACTCAGCCTAACGGTTTACCGGAGACGATCGTGAATTCAAATCTGAGACGGGAACAACCCAACGAATCGACACACAAAAAACGGTCCAGATCGAAGCAAACCGCAAAACTCGAATTTGGATCGTTCGCGTTAATCGGGGAGGCAAGACAAAAATTCTTTTGGTTTATGCCTAGATCCGTGCGCGCTAAACCTGCTTAAAAATTCTAAAATGCGAGATTTTCCTTATTACCTATTACTAGATACTACCCCACCACATAGATACGGAGCCGGCGGGTTATATATCATGTATGTGTATGTTCATAGCGCCGGCTACGTATAAATTTACTCAGAGTTTACTCGTGGTCAACTCCGATAAACCATTTGAGCCTACGTTAGCTCCAGGATAACACGGATTACAAAATTCTTTCAGTAAAATTTTGAAAAATACTGTTATTTCTCTACGGACCGGCAAAAATCTCTGACGGACCGGCACCAGTCCGCGGACCGGCGGTTGGGAAACGGTGAACTAGGTGACAAATAAAATACCAGATCGACATTTTGCGGAAAGTGGTAATTGTATACGTTGAAAAGTGAGAGATACATATTACTCGTAAGAGCGATAAAGATGGAAGATGCTGTATATAATCCGTGTCTGTCTGTCTGTCTGTCAGTTCTAAAGGTATTTTCATACTTAACAGTGACCTAAAGGTTAACATTTAGCGAAAATAATCTAAACCTAGAAAATACAAAAAAGAAGGGTGGAGGTTGTAGCCCTAGAAACGCTCCATGTTATTGCAAGGTCAAAAATAAAGTTTGCACAATTGAGATGAGAATCGATATTCAGGAGTTTTTAACATTGCTAAATACGTCTGACACTACATTTAACGGTGTCTACTAATCCCACATTGTATTTGATTACCGAAATACGTATTGGCAATTAGACAAATACAATGTGTGGTTAAGAAACACCCTTAAATATAGTGTTGTGATAAACCACAGTCCTTACAATGCTTTTTTAGTAAATACGCCTTGTTGCTATTTTTATTGGGAATTTCTATAGGTTCAGCAATACTTGGATAGTAACCAGTAAGTTAGTATTTGGATGCGATTGTTATTTCCATTATTTCCAAGTCAGTTTTCACGAAATTCGGTATCCGGAGAGTGGACAATCACAAATAACAGCCAGAAAGCTACCATTGATCAAGATATCGGTTTAGAACAACTGGACGCTGCCAACCGGGCGCGAAATAAGTAGACGCAGGGACAACTTGGTGCGAGACAAGTGGGCACATGGACAAGTGGACTCAAAGACAACTGGGTTCAAAAATCTATTAGGTGCTAGATTAAGAGAAGATACGAGGTTTTGACTTTTTCCGCTAGAACGGGTATAATCAAGGAATCACAATACAGCGCGGCATTAGTCAATTGAAGCAGGACATACTGTTTTACTTCATAATACTTTTAGCTTAAAATAGGGAAAATACGAGGTTTTGACTTCGGAGCAGCGATATACAGATGGTATCACAAACATCTTAATCTTGGCTCTAGATATAAATAAATTATGTGACTTATATAAAATATGTGTCATACAATTTTTCATGTATTTTAAGCTATCTGTATTTGTTTTTCCGTAATGTTGTTATTTTAACCCTACAAATATAGTTATACACCTTTATTTTTTCTGATCAGAAACATTTTAATACAATATGTATAAATATTTAACAGATGTCTTTTGAACCCACTTGTCTCGCGCCAAATTGTCCCTGCGTCCAGTTATCGTGCGCACACTTGTCCCATGCACAGTTAGCCGCGCCCAGTTGACTGCTTCCTCTTGTCCCATCCCGTTAACACCGGGTCAGTCAGTAAAGTTCTTGAGTAAATCTAATTTCTTCGTCGTCTTCGTACTACCCTGTACTTGGAACTACGAACATACTACGGCCGAAGTAAATGAACTGGCCTATAGCAATGTCAGGCTGGGCGGGCGCCGCTATAACAAGCTGCTCGCTGTATGTACGTTGCTGATTATTCGTATCTCAATCACTTCCTTTTGGAAGGAACGTGGGGATACAGTCAAACGACAGGTGCCCAACGTAAATAACTTTTGGAATTCTGTTTGTACGTAGTCCCATATACTAAATAATAATGCAGAGATGTTAGTATGTACTCAGTTACAAATGTCTGATTCGAATACACCATTTTAAATATACTGGTATAGTACATATATGGTATCATGAACCTTATTCCCAGAATTAATAAAATTAGACTTACATCACTTCCTGGTATACCACAATCTATGAGAGGTTGCTTCAGGTCTTGAGGATCCATGTATTTGGCCTCGGCAAGATCGTCAAGAAATTTTACAAACTCTTTATAATTTATGGCTCTCTTCCTGAAAATAAAAATGTTTCTATTAAGCTAATCTACGACAAGGTACATATTTAAGGTGTTCTGGGTATGATCTTAGTAAGGGGCCCCAATTTTTTTAAGGATTTCTGTGTAACTCGATAGGAGAAATCCAATGACACTAATTTCAGATAAATCAGTGCAAACAAATTTGACAGCCCATACTCGGCCCATTTGCTGCAAATCAATAAGCTTGCACGCACGATTGAATTACGATAAAATAAAAAGTTAGGTTAGATTAGGTTGATTAATATTGCTACCACATGGTGGGCGCAGAACCGATAAACCTGGTTTTAGAACACTTCCTCATAGACCTTAACGTGTTTCCCAGAGACCGACCTACATGTTAAATTCTCGCACCTTTACCTGTCACTATCTTAAGTTACCCTGCCAGAGTTACTTAAAATTTCATTGCGTTTCTCTCGTCGAGTTTCGACCCCTATTACTATAATATATAATCGGATTGTATATTTCTATCCAATAGTGATGATGAAAATACTAATAGGAGGTGAAGACTTACTACTGTAAAAACCAATAGGTATGGCGTACTTCATTTTGTTAAAGCAAACTCCTGTGTCTGTCAAAGTAATTTTCGTTCCATCAAGTAATTTAGCTTGCTTCAACCACTTATCAACGTTTGTAAGGGTTATGGTTTTACCATCTGATCTCTCATCTTGATATTTAGAATAATGTACGAATTGTGTTTCTAAAGTGAAACCACCAGCAGCCATATTTGAGAATGTATATTTCTGTTGTATAAAATGATAAAACAATAATTATTAACAGAAATATAGTGGAGTTAGTTTTCAGAAAAGTCACATTTGTCAAATCACAGAAATTTCTCTACAGGTCTATCGGAAACTTGTATGACCTCTAGTTGGCGCTTTAATCATAAGGCACTAGAGTTCCTGAATAATAATAATAATAAATACGTATATAACCTGTAATTATTATACAGGAACTCTAAAGACACTCGATTTTACTTTATTAGTCGAAAGGCAAAGAAAAAGTGCCATTTAGTCCTAAAGTATATATTGTTATGATATAGGCATCCCGCATAACATGTATGCACTATTTGTTGCCTATCTTCTAGGCGAAAGGAGTTAATAATTTTTTTTATATTAAAAATAATAAAATTTTGAAGGTATACACAAGTATTTATTACTCTACTTACAGTTTTCATTATTGAATTACAAGAAAGTGTTCTACTTCTTTGACGATTCATAATTTTCCATAGTGAATGGATATTTTTCAATGTTATTTATATTTCTAAGTAAAATATTTTACTGCATTATTGTTAACCAAGTTCTAGGGTGCATTTGACACTAGAATGTTAAAGTGGGGAACTTTTTATAGAGAAGGTTTAGGCTTTTGAAATCCCAAAATTGTAACGTTTCAGCAGGGTCTGCTAGAATGTTAAAATTTAGTTTATATTCATAATTTTGGTGTCAAAAAATTTATGTAATTTCTGTTTGATAGGATCTTAGGATTAATTTTGTGATAAGAAAAGGATGTAGCAAAATGTTAAAATGTTTTTATTTGAATTTTTGTGAAGTCATGTTTGTTAGAAAATTCAAGATGGTTGTCAATGTATCCTAACTCTAAATTTGCATTTTAATAACCGTTTTAGGTACCAAAATGAAGGAAAACTCTTTTATTTTATAACATTTATTTAAACAATTAATTTAATTTTTTATCAACAATTTGGTTAGAAAGGTTTTTGGTGGGAAAGATGTTGTTTTATTTCTAGTTAGAAACCAGACTAATCTAGTCCCAACCAGGAAAATCACTAGATATTCGCAATTGTTTTCCAATTATTATAAAAACATCACGAAAATTTGGTTACTCTCTCTTGAATTTTCATACAGAGCAAAAGTCATGACAGTTTGTACGTTATTTTGATAAAATTTCGAGGTTATGTTGGTGAATTTTATGTCACTTAAATGTTAACAAAGTGAGGTTATTACAAATGTCATCTTGTTTAAAAAAAATTTTATAAGTTATTAGTAATTTAATTAATAATAATTAAAATCAACAATCAAAGTGAACATAAAATGAAATAAACGAAAGTGCACTTTTCTTTAAAACTTAGTGTTCAGACTGTTATTATTATTTGGTGAAATGTTTGGAAATTTATTTTGTATGGAACGAATTAAAGGATGGTGATGGAATCTTGTTGCAAATAAACCGAATTATTTTGTATACTCACGTCATGGAAGATACGTGTTGCAACTTTAATAATTAGGTATAGGATTTGTATGCACTTAAAAATGCTGAAATATGCATGCACTTATGCACTATAAAAACGTGAAATATGCACTTAAAAATCATGAAATATGCGTTTATTAGAAATTTTTAATAAATATATGCACTTTCATTATTAAACTACACTATATAACATATAGTGCAAACAAGCGCACAACTCGTTACATATTAATCCGTCTACTTTCATTTTTGTTAAAAGTCACCCATCTTTACTCCGGAATTGTCTTCTGGTCTAGAAAGCGACTTTTTCTTGCTGCCGGAAGTGAAGTACTGCATCTGCATCTACGCCATGCGACGTTTCATAAAATTCTAGCAGGGGATTTCGTTATACACCTCAAAATAGTATATTAAAGAACAAGTTTTATAAGGGTTGATTTGGCGCACGAATCCCAAGTTAGAAAACGAGCCGCAGGCGAGTTTTTCTATGGGATTAGTGCGCCAATGCCCTTATAAAACGAGTATTTTATGCTATTTTTTCTAATTTGCGCCCCCTTTTTTCTTATTTTAATAAAAAAAAAAATATTTTGGTTGTCTAGAGAATTTTGTGTTAGTTGGTAACACTCGGCGCCCACTTGAGTTTTTGAATCATTTGTCATCATCCGTCACTTCAAATAAATTAGTTATTACTTTTATTACTTTATTAGTGTTACAAATAAATAAAATATGAGCGAAGACAACTTAATTTGCACTCCGCCCGAAATTCACGAAAAAAAGCAAAGATGATTAAATCGATGATACCTGTCTTGTTTATACTGGGTGCCCAAAAATGATTTTCATCTAGTCGCCTGTGAATTTCCCATGTAAAATAAAAATTGCCGCTTTTTGTTGTTACATAACCTCAAAATGATAACTGACATTTGATTGACAGATCAAATTAGTTCAAACTTAAAGAATAGAGCGGCACAGAAAAATTAACATAAAAAAAATTTCAAAGGTAACTAGATGAAAATCTTTTTTGGGCACGTCGTAGTACCATAAAATTACAAACATGAATTGGACTTACTGATTTGTCCAAGCAGATTTGATGTAGGTACGAGACTTGTTTATGTTACTAATTAGGAATATCCAAAACCTAACCTTATTTCCAAGTAAAAATAGACCATAACTTGAAGTGAAATTTCATGTAAGTAACAATCAACAAACAGTGAACCAATTCAACGATATTAATTAAAAATTTATCGGAGGTTGGCAATTTTGACAGATACTTGCAGTTTGAAGTTGTCACATTCCACGCATTACTCATCCAACCCTTAAAAACTAAATAACCCTATAATTCATTAAAGTACAGTGTACTTTTATAGATAGCCATAAACGACTCCTACTGATAGACGTTAATAAACGTATTACAAACGCAAATTAGAAAAAATTTATAAAAATACATCTAAAAAAACAATCCAAACATTTTTTCTTTTGTGAGTCTGTCACAAACCCACAAAAGACAAAAAAGTTTTGTAGTTGAAAGGTAAGGTACCATACCGTATGTTTCTTGATGTGCTAAAAACGAATCTGAGGTCAGAATTGACCCATCACCCAAGGATTTCGACATAACCTCAAAAACACATAAGAAAATTTATAAAAATACATTTAAAAGAAATTCTTGTGTGATGGATCAATTTTGACCCCGGATTCGTTTTCAGCACACCAAAAAGCGTACCTCACCTTTTAACTACAAGATTCTTTTTTTATTTTGTGGGCCTGTGTAATGGATAAAGATTGGTGCCCTTTAACCTAAAATATAAAAAAGAATACCTCACAAAATATATAGTATAATGAACATAGGTTTATACATTAAATGATTGTATCTGTATACTAAAATGTGATGTTAGGTTAAGAACTATCCTATATTGCAAAATATATTTAAGTATTTGTTTATATATTTTGTCATGTATTTATTTTTCATATTTTAAATTAATGGCTGTTTCTTGTTCCTAGTGTGAAGCATTACTCTTGCACCTACTCTATGCTAAGTTTCATGAAATTCTGTAGGGAAGTTTCCTTACGCCGTCTCGAGATTGGCAATATTTCACTTCTAGTAACAAGAAAAAGCCACTTTCTAGACCAGAAGAGAATTTCGGGATGATTTTTAATAAAAATGAAAGTAGACGAACTAATATGCGTCGGGTTCTCGTACAATTTGAGCTATTTAAAGAGATCCTACTTGTTTGGTCGTATATAATAAAATAAGTCATTTGTCGGCTCATAAAGGGTTTATAACCATATAAGTATACAGTGTAGTGTTTTAAAATTAAATATACTTTCTATGTTACATAGCTTTATATTTGTGCACCAAGAGAAATAAGTTACATTCTCTTATGTTACTACAATCTTATTCTCTTCAAATCCTATCACATTTCTCAATCAGCTTCTTTAAAGATCTTCTCCCATCCACGTATTTGTATTTGGCACATCAGATACCAATCCAGAGTCATCTACAGCGTAGCCTGCCATATCTTGCCTACTATCATCTTGTCCTGCGGGCTGCTAGAACAAAACCGTATTAAATAAGCGCAGATAAGAAGTGAGGTTAGATTTGATTAGAATTACAGTGCGTTCAGCGTATCCTGGAAATCCGCATGCAGTCAATTTGATCTTCATTTCGTCAGAACTCACTTTTTTGAATTTGGCAAGTTCATCGATATATTTCACAAATTGCGGATAGCTCAGTGTCCTTGACCTAAAAATGAATAGGTAATAATGAAAAAATTATTCAATTCTGATATGATTGACATGAAGGCGGCTTTTTGACTTCAATCAGTATTTCTTGCAACATCAATATGCCAAAAACGAACATAGTCATCGAAATACGAAAAACCCATTATTAAAAAACCCCCAAAACAATTATTTATTTATGGGAGAAAATAAGGAATTAAAATGAAAAAATACAATGCAACATATCAACTTGATATAGTGGCACTGCACTACATCAAATGTCTCACGCTCATATACATACTTCATTTTGTTGAAGATAATTCCTGTATCAGTAGTCGTAATTTTCTTTCCATCAATTATATCTGCTTGCTTCAACCATTTATCAGCGTTTGTCAAAGTTATCGATTTTCCATCCGCCCGACTGTCACCAAATTTTGCAAAATTTGTGAAAGCTTCTAGTAATGCTGGATTTGGTACATTTCCGGAATGCATATTCTCCTTTCTTGATAAACACGCTAACCGTTAACTATCACTAGAAATTTAGATTATTTTTAAATTTTTAAAATACGGTTTTTGAAAGGATTTATTGACTTTTAATTTTTTTCTTTAAAGTTTTGCGAATCTGATTAATTTTGCGAAAGCGTCTTAGATCTTTTCGATATATGAAAGACTGGAAGGTAAACACTCCATAGTGATGATCGTAATTGTGTTTCATTTTAAGGTAACGTTTGATTAGAGCAATAGACAAAGGGTACTTACTATAAGAATAAATGGTATCGGCTTTAATATTCGAGAATATTGCAATCTATACGCCTCTGACGTGCAAAATAGAAACAAATTAATTTTTCTCAAAAGCTACGAAAAGCAAGGTAAAAAACAAATTTTCCACAGAAGATTCCCGCTTTTCCACAGAAATCATACTTAGTGGCGTATTTAGTTATATTTAGTTATATAAGATTTTTTTAAAGTCTAGGTCATTTATGTACGGCAACCGTGATTTCCCCTAAAAACCTGAATATTTAGTAGCCTCCCTCCGAAAAAAATTCTAAATACGCCACTGATCATATTATCAAACTAAACCTAACCTAATGTACCCTTACCCCTAATCTAGATGGTTAGAGATCAGGTCTTATAATGATCTAGGACAGTGATGCTAGTTTTTATTATGTTATCCTACATATGCATTTACACTGAAAAAAAAGAATAAAGTAGCATCATCAAATTAGCCTTGCTGTCCTAGATCATTATAAAATTAATTAGGACCTCTAATCCAACGTCACCTAACCTATTCTAACATTACCTTACTACACCAAACCTCTCATCTAACCTAAACTCACGTTTAACCTAATCTAATCTGTAACGCATCTTATAATCTAAACTGACCTCTTGCCTAACTTCTAACCTAACGCAACCTCTAACCTACGAGTAGGTATGACTTAACCAACCTAACCTAACCGAATCTAATCTAACCTCCCATCTAAGCTCTAGCCTAACCATACTAAAACTGAAAACACAACCTAAACATAACCTTCAACTGCCACACAATAACGAATTCTACATTCTAGGTAATCCTAATCTCACTCCTGTACTTCTAACTGTTGCTGTAGGCGTACGTTTCAATCATTTTAATCTGTAGATATATACAAGTCTTTGTAGGGTTCCCAGGTTCCTGCATTTATTTTCTCTGTATTGTATTTGCCCACCAAACCAACGTCGCATAAGATATTGGTGACCTAGCTATCATGTTATACAACCAACACAACTTGTTTGATTTTAGTCTTCGTTTATAACCACAAGTGGTTTATTTAATTTAACAGTCGAAAAACTTCTTAACTACTTTTTGAACCACCTGGATCCATTTCATTTTTCAGTCTAGTCTAACCTGCAAATACTTCACCTCGCCAGTCAGACTTAGGTTCATAACCTAAAGGGAGAGATTCCTAGCGATACTCCTTCTTATCTTATGCTTCTAGTGGGGACTAATTTTCAGACCCTAATTGTTCATTGTAAGCAGTGCTAACTAAATTTGTTCTGTACCGTACTGGACTAACTTACATAATGCCATGATTTTCAATCATGTTTGGAAGATATAATTCGTATTAAAATATTTAGCAGGCAGATTTCGTGCAAATTTTAGAAATCTCGTTCTGAGTGACATAACCTCACTTTTTGAAATAGATGGACTAACATGTACACTAAAACGCTTTGAACATAAAAAGGATATAGTGAAATCCTGTATTTCTTCGTAAAGATTAGCCTTCACTAATAAATTTAACGATGTGTCGATCGTTACCACAACACTTTTTAAGACTTAATGAAGTTTTGGTGCTTTTTCGTCCAAGTCAAGATTTATCTGAATCAGACAGAACAGGTTGTATTTAAGATGTATGCAAGTGTAGAACTACTCACCTGTAGAAATTATTACAGAAAGTGATTTATTTTGAGGAGGTATTTTGTTTGTGTAGTACTACCTTTGAATTGGATTCAAGTTGGATATTTCTAAAGCTTTTTGATGTTTAACGCTTAAAGATAAAGCTTATCATACGAGGGTGGTTTGATAAATCAGTGACTTTTTGAATTTCCCGCGCAGTAACTTTAAATGCAACACTGCTCCCGTCAACTGCCATCTATAAATAGACTACTGTAAAATTTTGAAAAGGCTGCGCCATTTAGTTTGTGTTTTGAGTTAAAGGTACCACTATACAGTATACTACAGGGTCATCAAGATTGTTCACAAGCCACGTGACCATACATCTACTGTTATATAGGTAACACATCTGACACTATTGGTAAGCCTGACAAGTAGTATTAAAACTGAGTTTTCCTGTGGTGTAGCATTACAATTACAAGTCTATATTAAAACTAAAACTTAAAACTAATTGAACTAAACAATACACAAGATTCACAACCCTAATATTTACACTATACAGGGCTATAATAATACAAAACTAAACAATAATAATAATTTTCTAAAAGTTAATAAACACAACCACGAGGAACAACAACAACAACCACGAACGCCAATGGTTAGTGAGGTTAGAAAGTAAGATGGAAGTGTTCGTTTTGCAGTGCTGGCAACTCTTTACGACATTAGAGTCACTGCATCTAGTCACCTAGGCCAGCTGGTCGATCAGAGTAACGCAAACCGCCGCCATATTGGGGTAGAGAAGGGTAATTTTTAATAATGGGCAAATTAAAACCACGATTCACGTGTTTCACATATTAGAGGTTTGATCTTTCAGAATAAGAAAAACCTTTTAAAGTAAACGTGGATTTGATTTAATTCAATACAGAACAAATAATGAACAATTTCATGCTTTGTTTAATAAAAATAAAATCTTCTTTCAAAAAGTGTTCACTGCACACTACATGAACAGGCTTAAATAGGCTTGTCAATTTTAAGTACGTCTTTCCACTTCTGACGTAATCTTGGATCCTTTGGAAAACCATGGAGCGATTGTTTTTAGTGAAGTAACCGGAATATTGGGGGCGTCTAGCGAACGCAACCGTTGAGACCGTTGACTGACAGCGTTTCGCTGAACGCTACTGCTGACCTTCTGAGTGTGCACTGACTGTCAACTGCTTAGTAAATTAGTCAGTGTGGTTTTATTTGCTACCGGCGTTCATCGTATGTCATTCTAATCTTGAAGAAGTACATAACCTCAATGTACGATTACGTGTCGCCGGTCGTTCAGCGAACTTGCAACAGTTGACACTAATGAAACAGTAAACACGTTGAGTGCTGATTCCCAGCGGTAGAGTTCGCTAGACGCCCCCAATTGAAACACCGAACAATATTTCCTTGGCATCTGTCCGGCAAGCAAAAAGTCCTGGGTTCGATTCCCAGTCGGGGTGATAATTTTGCTACAGATTTATAAGATCTTAACATTTAAGTTAATATTATTGTAATATTTAATTACACGAAATCCCTTAACTGAATTAATTATTCCCTATTCCTACTGTAGGACGAAACGTAATAAATCAAATTAATAGCTTTGATTGAAGGTTTAATGAGTCGCAATTTGTCGAACAAAACCAACATAAAGGAGCAGAATTTAATTTGTTTTTGTGAAATTTATTTAGTTAAATCACAAAAACCTTCTACCACACGTTACAAACTGATTTGTTATTCACTTCTGTATCGATTGCTTCGTTTAAATCTAGATATCGCCCACTCCGTGATCTTCACGAATGGAAAGGAAAGGGTTCAGTAATAGGTTTGTTCCAGCAGTAGCCAGAAACGTTATAAACTGTCAGACGCATGCGCAGATGAAAATTAGCGAACTTTTCTGATAGTCATGTGCAATAGACGTTTCGGCGGAGAGGCGTAATCAGATATTAGTGTCCACATAGTAAACAAAAGAAAGCCTTATTTTATAAATCATAAATTTCCAATTTGTGTTATAGCAGGAAATATATTGTCAACTGGTTTCCAACTTCAAACGGTTTCGTACTTGTTGCATAAAAGTTCTCAAACTGTTGGTGATACAAACTAGAGGCACAAAATACATTATTGATCACTCGTAGTGGCAGATAATAGCTATTTATGTAACAAGTACATAATGTAGGACTTTATAGACAAGCCCAGTTTATGGCCGAGCGAGCGAAGCGAGCAAGGCCTATAAAAAGGGCGAGTAATAAGGTCCGATTATGTAAGAGTTGCATACAAAGCTTTATGTTCGATTCCTAAAATTGGGTAATTATCAAAAGAAAATCAGTTTATAAATTTGACATCTATTTTTGACAGAAGAAAATTTGACATGTAATATACAGTTGTCATACTTTATTTTACTAATATATACTTTATTTTACTACTACCACTTTATTTTACGAGTACAATAATAAGCCAGTTCACTGCCGCAAAACAATACAATAAACAGTACTTTATAATGCAATCGGACATAAAGTACTTTTTCTTCAAGCGTATAATAATATTACTATTATTTTACACCGCCAACTGCATAGAACAGTGGCATTATTTTAATATTTTTGGCAGTATAATAATGCAATTTCATTATTATACTAATATAATAATAAAAGTGACTTTAGGGATGGCTACTTTGGCAGCACAAATTTCACTAGATATATTTTGACAGCTGACAGTAAACAAACAATTTACGCGTGCTTGTGATACGACCGTGGTTGTGAATAATTATTGTGTTTTTATGTAAACATAAAACAATGTCTGAAGAAATAATGCAGTGTACCCCACCTGAACTAGCGGAAGTAGCAAACGCCGCTATTGAAACGTTAATACCACCAAAATCTCGAAAATTATACGACTTTGCATATGACAGGTTCATAAAATGGACCAGGGAACAAAATGCGCACACTTTTTCCGAAAACGTTCTTTTGGCGTTTTTTTCTCATTTGGCAGAAAAAATGAAGAGTTCATCATTGTGGGCCCAGTATTCAATGATCAAGTCAGAACTTAACATCAAACATAATGTAAATATTGACCGATATACGAAACTAATAGCATTTTTAAAACGCCAAAGTGATGGCTACAAGCCAAAGAAATCAAAAGTTTTGAGTAAAGAACACTCTGACAACTTCATGAAAAATGCACCCAATAATACATATTTGGCTACAAAGGTGAATTTTGCATACAGTATAACATTGAAATAATTAATTATGTGGAATTTGTAGGTCATTTTGTTATTTGGGGTCACAGGAGCTTGCCGTTGTGATGAGTTGCTACATATGAATGTGAATGACATTGAAGATTTAGGAAATTTGATATTAGTGAAAATTCCTGATAATAAGACAAAAAAGCCACGCTCATTCACTATACTCGGAGACTTTTACTTGAATTTATACAGACAATATATCTCACTGCGTCCTACAGATATGAATATAACCCGATTTTTTATCAAATATCAAAATGGTAAATGCCATCGAGTTGTTATGGGTATTCACAAGATTTCAAATGTACCTAAAGAAGTGGCCACTTATTTGAAACTTCCAAATCCAGCTGAGTATACTGGACACTGTCTAAGACGAACTTCAGCAACACTTTTGGTGGATAATGGCGCAGATATAACTTCGTTAAAAAGGCATGGAGGCTGGAAATCTACCACCGTTGCGGAGGGATACATTGAAGAATCTATTACACACAAAAAACAAACAGCAATGAAAATACTGGATCCTGGTACTTCAGCCATTAACACTGTAGATAATGAAAATCAAGAAAATGTTACCACTAATGTAGAAGAAACTGTTGTAGGTACTAATGTAAGTTCTAATGTAAAACAAGCTATTGTAAACATTGAGGGAATGCCTACTAATGCTAGTGGTTTATTTCAAAATTGTACTTTACAAAATTGTACATTTAATATTAAAGTTGTGAGTAAATAGTTTCGGAGAACATATTTTGTATGCTTGAAGAAAAAATAGTATATATTACTCGGAGTAGAAGGCTCATTATCTGTTTCGCTCAAATTGCACGCCTCGGCTAACGCCTCGGCAGCAAACTTCTGAGCTCAACAGATAATGAGCTCCTTCTACTCCTAGTAATATAATATACTATTACATGCCGCGGGTGTCTTTCCGACGTTTGAAAATTTTATGGCGGAACTAAAGTGGCTTTTTGTGATTTGGCTGTTTTGCCGAAATTAACAGCCTCAGCACAATGAAATAATATACGAGTACTATTGTTTTATTTCAGGATGTAGTTTTTAAATTATTTATTTGTCAGAGTTGAAGTGCCAATAACTCAAAAACAATTGATTTTAGGCATGGGGTGGTGACAATGTCACGTGGGGTTTTCGTGACTGGGGAACGTAGTCAGAGGTAGAGAGGAATTAAACACAAGTTGTAAAAAACAACTATATACTAAGGACAATAAGAGAGTACAAAAGTTTCACATACATGTTGACATAATGATACATAATGTGAGGACGTATATGTCCTCCTAAACTAATACAATACAGGGGAGGTTGGAACCAACCCTGTCCTAGCACTAAATCTACTAACTAAGCGTAGGAGCTTAGACTCCTGGTAATTATAACTAAGCCGGGTAGCCTGGTCACAACCACCCACAATTCTGCATAGAGTGGGCGTTTTTAGCGCCGCCCAGTCAACTAAGCAAACTAAGCCATAATTTTGTTTATTGTTTCCAGCCTTATTTTGTGGAACTCCATAATCATGAAATAAATAAAGATTATTAAAAGTTTCACAGTTTTATTAAAATATACCTGACAATATTGTTTCGACAGCTATGCTGTCATTATCAAAGGTAATATAATTATAAACAAACACGTCGCTAAGGTAGATACAAAATAGGTAACTAGATAAAATAATAATAATAATAATAAAAATTAATAATAAAAATCATAATTAAACATCTAATACTTCCAGTAACGGAGAATTACTGAGCTCAAGTTGTTCATTCATTAAAGGTACCCTGAGTTTGTGTTTGTATATCTCAAAGGCTTCTAAAATGTCTAATTTGCGTTTGTTATTACAAAAATGTAGGAATTTAATATTATTTTGAGGAGTCATTGTGTGATTTTGTTCTAAAAGGTGTTTGGCGTAATTCGATTTTTCAGGATGTTTATTTTTGTAATGACGTACGTGTTCTTTATATCTTATGTCAAAATTTCGAAGTGTTTGTCCAATATATACCGAACTACAAAAAGAACAATTTAAACGGTAAATGCCCGATTTCATGATATCATGTGTTCTGTCTTTAGCATTAAATAAAAATGAAAAAGTGTTAGTGTTGGTTTTAAATGTTATTTTATAATTGTTGGTTTTTCTTAGTATATGTGCAATTTTTTCTGATATTTTGCCAAAATATGGTATAGATATGTAATTTGTGTCTTCTGTTTGATTGTCAATGGGATATATTCTTTTGATAGCTAACCTATAATCTTTTTGTTTAATTAAAGTGTCAATCATGTTCGGATTATAATATCAACCATTAAACAACTAGCACATGCAAATCATTATAATCCGAACATGATTGACACTTTAATTAAACAAAAAGATTATAGGTTAGCTATCAAAATAATATATCCCATTGACAATCAAACAGAAGACACAAATTACATATCTATACCATATTTTGGCAAAATATCAGAAAAAATTGCACATATACTAAGAAAAACCAACAATTATAAAATAACATTTAAAACCAACACTAACACTTTTTCATTTTTATTTAATGCTAAAGACAGAACACATGATATCATGAAATCGGGCATTTACCGTTTAAATTGTTCTTTTTGTACTTCGGTATATATTGGACAAACACTTCGAAATTTTGACATAAGATATAAAGAACACGTACGTCATTACAAAAATAAACATCCTGAAAAATCGAATTACGCCAAACACCTTTTAGAACAAAATCACACAATGACTCCTCAAAATAATATTAAATTCCTACATTTTTGTAATAACAAACGCAAATTAGACATTTTAGAAGCCTTTGAGATATACAAACACAAACTCAGGGTACCTTTAATGAATGAACAACTTGAGCTCAGTAATTCTCCGTTACTGGAAGTATTAGATGTTTAATTATGATTTTTATTATTAATTATTATTATTATTATTATTATTATTTTATCTAGTTACCTATTTTGTATCTACCTTAGCGACGTGTTTGTTTATAATTATATTACCTTTGATAATGACAGCATAGCTGTCGAAACAATATTGTCAGGTATATTTTAATAAAACTGTGAAACTTTTAATAATCTTTATTTATTTCATAAGCCATAATTAATCAAAAGACACTTACCCGCTTGTTCTTGATGAGGCTTCTGGTGAGTCTTGGTACAGACTGATTTGAAGCCAAAACAAGCGGGTTTATATATTGCTGAAGGCGGAAACGTTACTGAATTAATTGAATACATTAAGTAGAATACGAAGAACACATGAATACTTAATAAGATTCAAACTGTATAAATTATTCTAATGGGATACAAATTGTATAAATTATTCTGCAGACTGTATAAATTATTCTAATGAGATACAATCTGTATATTTTATTCTAATAAGATTCAATCTGTATATTTTATTCTAATGAGATTCAATCTGTATAAATTATTATCAAGGCTTATGCAGATTGTGAACCGCGCGTGGCGGCGCGTGGGCGAGTATCGCACTACTCTAGTTTACTAAATGAATGCAAGTTGAAATGTTACAAAAAGGATTTCATTTAAAATAATTCCGTTTGTGACAGAATATAGTAGACAACAAAATTTTTAAAATTCTACAAGAAATTCGAAATTGTCGCAAATGTTACTATTTGAAAAATCATAGTTGTTATTAGCCCAGGTTTTCTGAGACACCTTGTATAACAAAAAATGTCCTCAATAGTTCTCATGTGGGCTGAGCCCGCATTAACATGTTTAATATATTTTAGGTGTTAGTCCGGCTGGGATATTTTTGTAATTTTTACAAGAAGGCAACAAATTATTTCAATCTTTGATGAAATCCACATGTACAGCTGAAAGATCGGTTTTTGTATTACGTGGACTAAAAGCCTGTTTGCAAACTACTATGACGCAAACAAATTAAAATAATATAATAGTATTGAATAGTCACAAAAACATTGCTAAAAATTAGACCTACAGTCCGTTGCAAATATCTTCATTAGATGTGATGCTCGAAGAAACGTGTTTCGTTCTAAATAAGAACTTATTATTATAAATACAATTCAAATATTTTCTGTTAACTTTTGTTATTAGTATTATTATATTGGGACACGTCACAAAGCCAGTTGATATAATAAGGTACCGTCACGAATGCGAAAAAGGCAACATTAACAATCTATTGACCGTCAGAAGGCACTGACGAAAGTCAACGTTTTTGTTAAATCTTGAATTTGACATTTTAGTAAAGCAAAGGAGTTTGCCTGTCTGTCTTCAATTGCGGATATACGTGATTCAACTGCGTTAAGCTTATAGCCACGACTTCCTATTGGGCAAGGAATTGAAATATGTACGCTTGATTAGCACGTCACTCTAGGTAGGAACGAGGTTGTCTTTCAGGCTAATACGCTTTCCGAGGGAGTCAATTCACCCATAGCCCAGTATCTGGTCTAGGTCTGCATAGAATTATCTAGCAGTTGCCACCCGGCCTACAGTAATGAAGGCTTGGCGAGCCTTCGACAGGGCCCCGTTTGACTTTACCTAAAAATAGGAACCCGCCATGCGGAGGTGGGGTTGTCTAAGTTTGAGATAGTCTTGCTGGGGACAGCCGGATGGGTTTCGTCCATCAAATGCAGATAATCAAACTCAACACTCAACAGACGCCACTGTACAGTCGCAACTACGACTGTATAGTACGACTGACAAGACCACCCATTATCCAAAGACAGTGACCTGGGGGCCACTACCGGGATAAACCTTACGAATTACTCTTCGCATTCTGGTGTCCAACCGTCCTAGGATCATTCCCAAACTAAGGGAGCCCTAAGACCAATTCAGTCATAGTGAGAAACAACCAGTGTCGGATTAGCCAGCGGGGATACCGAGAAAATGACCGGTGGGCCGGTCGGCCGCTTTCGCAAAAAAATATATAAACACTTAAAATTATCAAATTTTGTTGAAAAGATGTTCCACTGTAAATAAAAAATAATTTGTTTTCAATTTTAAAAATATAAGCGTTTCGGGCCGATAAAGCTATATGTTTTATTTTTTAGCCAATTTTAGAAACATAGGTTAGTTGATTGATACTTTTCAGGGGATCGATTTTTTTTACGAAAGGCCACGCCCAGTGCCGGATGTAAGATCCCATACTTTGGTTTACTTGTATCCAGTGTGAGTTCGAGAAAATACATTCATGTGAAATTATTATTAAAAACGTTTTGATTTTGGTCCGTTTTTTGTGGTCGATGCTAAACGGGCAGTGGTTTTTCGGAGTGAACTTGTAATCCCCTCTCTCCTTCCAGTTAACACAATGATGGCTGATAACGAAAGGAAAAAGAGGAAAAGTGGAAAAGAAACGAAGAAAAGCTTCTTCTCAGAGAGAAGAAACTTAAATTATTAGAAAGCAGCGCTGCCAAATGTCCGAAAATCAGTGATATTTCTTTTTCTCGTTGTACTGCATCTACTTCTGACGACCAGAATTGGATATTGATCCTGAATCTACCAAGGAAACTGTCATGGTCGCTGTTTCAAATCATGATCCGGAGAATACTACTGAATATGAAACAGAAAGAGCTTTTATACAAGCATATACTGCAACAACTCAAATAGTACCTGAAGAAAATTCTGAGAAGAAAATTGCCCGTGATGATCAACCTACGAATGAAACTCTACTTGCGGAAGCGAAGAATTATTCCAATTGTTTTAAACGATCGGGGCCAGATGATTTAACTTCATTTTTTAAATTTCACCCACTACAAAGCGCCAAAGATACTGTTCTTCAAAATGCATTTCAGCGGGAATGAGATCATAAATCGTCGATGTTTATCATACCACGAAGAAAGCAAGGCCTTATTTTGTAGCGTTTGTTTATCATGTGCTAAATCTTCAAATTACAGTGTTTTTATCAGGGGCTGTTCTGATAGAAATACGTACACGTAAAGTAAATATCGAACAATTGTTGCTGGCAGTCAATTGTCCCTAAGATTTGAGCGAGTGAAAAAAGCAGATAAGTAATAGAACGAATTATGGACATCGTGAAATTCATTGGGAGAAGATGTTTAAGTTACCGAGGAAAAGCCGAAGCAGCTTACACCATAGAAAATGAAATATTTTTGGTTACCTACTTTCAATGAATCGTTTTGTTTTTCAAAATTAAATTAAAACGGATTTGACTTAAAAGTGCCTAAGATTTCGTCTTAAGGAGACCAAATTTCTAAAATGTTGCGAGGGAGTCCCCGGACCCTTCTCTCTGGGAATTGTCCTGCCCAGACCCCCCAGTAGGGCCGGTACAAACTCTACGTCCGCGGTAAATCTTTGAGTCCCAATCCGACCCTGGAGACAACGCCTGCAAACTGTACAAACACTCCAAATGTTGCTATTACGAAATTGCATTTTACAGTGGTGTAACTAGATCATGGTGAAGACGATGCAAAATTGTTAATTGGCTTCTATTTTTTTATTATATTTTAATACCACGACATAAAGTAATTTTTATTTTATTATTCAAAATTATTTAAGATAGTGTAATTCTCAATTTATTATTGTTCAACAAAAATTTATTATTGTTCATTTAGTTATACAATTTAGATCACAACTCGAAACTAACCACACTGAGAGAAATATCACTAACTATATTATAGTAAACCGATTTTTTGTTGTTCTAACCTAATTTTGAATAAACAAACGATTTGTTTAGTGAACTATCTAGTTATGGTTAATCGGTTTTTAGCAGATTTTACTCGGTTTCTAGTAAAATCAACCATTAGTGTGGATAATGTCAACTTAACGAGGAATTTACGTTAATTGGGTTAAATCTACACCATTCGAAACAGTTGTATTTACCATATGAAGTTCTCATACATACGTACATAAACAAAAGTGGCTTTGTTATTTGATATCCATAGCATTTATCAGTCACGTATAAAATGCATTTATGTTTTGATAAAACGTCTCTGGAATTAAATTTTATTTTCGAGTTTTAAATATACAGCTTCTGTTGGGTACTTGTGAAGTTGCTTTTATAAACATTCCCATTAAAAATTCTATATCAGCTATGTCTATATTATGTCTTTCAAACGGAGATCAGTTTATCGAGTGCTGTTACAAGTGAATAAAGTTTTTTACAACGTGCCTTAATTATGATTCGATTGCGATGGCAATTTATTGGCAGAGGGGCTTTAGGAGTACATAGACACCTTCAAAGGTAAGTTACTTTATTGGTTCGTGATACGAATAATATTTAACTGTCTTGTCTTGTCTGTTATCTGACAATGAGTCTGGTAGGTAATGGTCTTTAAGGTAAAATGGGGTGAAACGCAACTAGAGTCTGAATAGCAACAAAGTTGCAAAAAGTTTTTGTTTTATTGCTCAATATTGTAATATTTATTTTAGCGAATTGAATTTTTATTTGTAAATTCCCAAGACTTTCGTGAATTAAAATATTCAGTCAGCAGCAAAACTGATTTTATTGTTAAGATTCTAAAAAAGAAATATCCCAGTTTCATTTTTTAATGCTTTTGGAACATGGAAATAACTACTTGCAGAACCTATTTAAAACTGTAAAACAAATTTTAGGGATTGCCAGAAGACACCCACAACATTATTGTAAACTAATTTTTGTGTTTGCAAAACTACTATCATTGAAAAAGATTTTTGCATGTTTTGGAGTTTAATGTTACTTGTACTTACTACATATTGATTTGTTACCTATATAGTAATATTCAAAAAATTTAAATATGTTTTAATTTCTAGGTTTTTTTTAAGTAAAATGCAGAATTTATTGCATTCATTTTAAAAAAATATGTTTTTTAATGAATATACGTATTTTAGAAAATCGGTTTTTTACATATACTTAGGTTGTCTTTTTTAAAAATATAATTGATATTGTTTTTCACCTCATAAGGACACCCAATGCAAAGAAACGTCTAAAAACGTTACTGTTGTGATTGACACCACTTTGCGGGGGAATCGAAAAAGCATTAAATAATTTTTTTTCCTACATTTAACTAATACAGAAAAAATCTTGTTTATTGTTTCCAGCCTTATTTTGCGGAACTCCATAATCATGAAATAAATAAAGATTATTAAAAGTTTCACAGTTTTATTAAAATACAACCTGACAATATTGTTTCGACAGCTATGCTGTCATTATCAAAGGTAATATAATTATAAACAAACACGTCGCTAAGGTAGATACAAAAATAGGTAACTAGATAAAATAATAATAATAATCAGAATTAAATATCTAATACTTCCAGTAACGGAGAATTACTGAGCTCAAGTTGTTCATTCATTAAAGGTACCCTGAGTTTGTGTTTGTATATCTCAAACGCTTCTAAAATGTCTAATTTGCGTTTGTTATTACAAAAATGTAGGAATTTAATATTATTTTGAGGAGTCATTGTGTGATTTTGTTCTAAAAGGTGTTTGGCGTAATTCGATTTTTCAGGATGTTTATTTTTGTAATGACGTACGTGTTCTTTATATCTTATGTCAAAATTTCGAAGTGTTTGTCCAATATATACCGAACTACAAAAAGAACAATTTAAACTGTAAATGCCCGATTTCATGATATCATGTGTTCTGTCTTTAGCATTAAATAAAAATGAAAAAGTGTTAGGGTTGGTTTTAAATGTTATTTTATAATTGTTGGTTTTTCGTAGTATATGTGCAATTTTTTCTGATATTTTGCCAAAATATGGTATAGATATGTAATTTGTGTCTTCTGTTTGATTGTCAATGGGATATATTCTTTTGATAGCTAACCTATAATCTTTTTGTTTAATTAAAGTGTCAATCATGTTCGGATTATAATGATTTGCATGTGCTAGTTGTTTAATGGTTGATATCTCTTTGCTAAAATCTGATTTTGTTAGTGGAATAGTTAAAGCTCTGTGTACTAATGATCTGTAGGCTGCTATTTTATGTGTATTATGGTGACAAGATTCATTTGGTATTGTTATGTCTGTTTGTGTTGGTTTTCTGTATACGGGAAATTCAAATAGATTGTCTGCGTTAATCTTGATATTTAAGTCTAGAAAGTTTATAGCCCTGTTTTGTTCTGTTTCTAGTGTAAATTTTATATTAGGGTGGATACTGTTTATAAGAATTAAAAATTCATTGATAACCTCAAAAGAACTGTCAAAACAAGCTAAAATGTCATCAACATAACGAAACCAGAAGATAATGTGTTTAGAGAGGTTTAATTCAAATATTCGATCTTCAAACTTGTCCATAAATATGTTAGCTAATAGAGGACTTAGAGAATTACCCATAGGTAAACCATCCTTTTGTAAATAAATTATGTTATTAAAAGTGAAATAATTTTGACTTATACAAAGGTCAAATAATTGAATTAACTCTAACCTTTTAACTAATTCTATATTACTATTGATCAAGAAACTATCTAATAAAAACAGAATATGAAAATAAGGCCAGTTGTATAATACATCAATGCACCTAATCACATTTTATCCAAAAAACTGAACCAGATTATTAACACGATAGGTTACAAATCGAAATACTCTGTTAGAAATTCATTAGAATTAGTAGATAAGCTGCAAAACATACATCTTCCACCACATTCAAAACTTGTTAGTTTTGATATTTGCAACATGTTCTCCAGAATACCCCCACAAGAATGTATGCCTTTATTAGATAGTTTCTTGATCAATAGTAATATAGAATTAGTTAAAAGGTTAGAGTTAATTCAATTATTTGACCTTTGTATAAGTCAAAATTATTTCACTTTTAATAACATAATTTATTTACAAAAGGATGGTTTACCTATGGGTAATTCTCTAAGTCCTCTATTAGCTAACATATTTATGGACAAGTTTGAAGATCGAATATTTGAATTAAACCTCTCTAAACACATTATCTTCTGGTTTCGTTATGTTGATGGCATTTTAGCTTGTTTTGACAGTTCTTTTGAGGTTATCAATGAATTTTTAATTCTTATAAACAGTATCCACCCTAATATAAAATTTACACTAGAAACAGAACAAAACAGGGCTATAAACTTTCTAGACTTAAATATCAAGATTAACGCAGACAATCTTTTTGAATTTCCCGTATACAGAAAACCAACACAAACAGACATAACAATACCAAATGAATCTTGTCACCATAATACACATAAAATAGCAGCCTACAGATCATTAGTACACAGAGCTTTAACTATTCCACTAACAAAATCAGATTTTAGCAAAGAGATATCAACCATTAAACAACTAGCACATGCAAATCATTATAATCCGAACCTGATTGACACTTTAATTAAACAAAAAGATTATAGGTTAGCTATCAAAAGAATATATCCCATTGACAATCAAACAGAAGACACAAATTACATATCTATACCATATTTTGGCAAAATATCAGAAAAAATTGCACATATACTACGAAAAACCAACAATTATAAAATAACATTTAAAACCAACCCTAACACTTTTTCATTTTTATTTAATGCTAAAGACAGAACACATGATATCATGAAATCGGGCATTTACAGTTTAAATTGTTCTTTTTGTAGTTCGGTATATATTGGACAAACACTTCGAAATTTTGACATAAGATATAAAGAACACGTACGTCATTACAAAAATAAACATCCTGAAAAATTGAATTACGCCAAACACCTTTTAGAACAAAATCACACAATGACTCCTCAAAATAATATTAAATTCCTACATTTTTGTAATAACAAACGCAAATTAGACATTTTAGAAGCCTTTGAGATATACAAACACATACTCAGGGTACCTTTAATGAATGAACAACTTGAGCTCAGTAATTCTCCGTTACTGGAAGTATTAGATATTTAATTATGATTATTATTTTATCTAGTTACCTATTTTGTATCTACCTTAGCGACGTGTTTGTTTATAATTATATTACCTTTGATAATGACAGCATAGCTGTCGAAACAATATTGTCAGGTTGTATTTTAATAAAACTGTGAAACTTTTAATAATCTTTATTTATTTCATGAATACAGAAAAAGTTTGTAATCTGCAGTATTAACCCTCAAGATAAGATCAGACTTTTGGCTATTTTAGTTAATACAACAAATATTCGGTTTCCCGAATTAAAAAGACCGAATGGTTAGAAAGTGTTGTTATTTTACCCCATTTTACGTTAATTTATGTACGTTAATAACTTGTTCCACAGTTCCAGAATTCATAAATTTTTAAAGAGCAAACCCATCGAATTTCTAGGTGTAAAGATGGATTCTTCGGAATTATCTTGCATTTGTTTTTAAGCATAATTTTAACGTATTTCATTCTTTATAAGTTGAATTTCTCACTACTTCATTGTTATTGAAAATTAATTCTGCCGTCTATTGTTACTAGAAAAATGCCTGACAGCAGATATCGTCCGAGATTTGTTACCGGCTGCAGGGAACCGCTCTGTTTTTATGTTTAACCTATAGCAGTGGAAATATACATTACAAGAGACAGCAATAAGGAAGGCTAGTACGCTTTAAAGTATAGTTAGTACTTTGAAATTTAAATACCTACAACGTAAAAACGTGATTTTTAATAGTTTTTGGGCAATAACATTTTAAATAAACATTTCTGGACCTGGTCTCTGCAGGGGGGGGGGCTATCGAAATGTTGCCATAATAAATATAGTATTATAGACTGAACTTCAAGAACTAATAATTATTATTTATTACAGTAACAGAATTACATTGTTCTTTTTCAGTCAGCTGCTACGACTGATCTTCAGAACGTAGATATTGGAGACTTGCCATCACCAGTTGGTCAGTTCACCAGCACTACTCAAAGTCAATCTGAGGCTACCTATAGTTTTAATCCATCCTTCAGCCAGGATAGTATATCTTTGGATCCTGCCGCGGATACATACAGCATTCCTACACCATCTCCCAGGTCGAAGGGAATAATGAGAGTGTGAGTATTAATAGTTGTGATATTTCAGTAATTTAACACATTGCTTAGGGTAAAGTGTTTCACCGCTGCCTCCAGTTGGTTCAACTGTTTCATGATCACTGTATAACGATCTAAACCTCTTTAAACAGAAATACATATGAAATATAATGTAAATACAAAGATTAGTTAAAGTTTCACAAGTTTTATTAATATCTTTATCGTATCATCGATTATTATATCTCTATAATGTTACTTATTTCTCGATAATTAGTAGCAATATAATATCATAGAAACGTCATAAGACGTTAGTTATTCATAACACATTCGTTACAGTCATAATACGTTAGTTACAGTTAAATGTATTTATTAATATGAGATACAAAATTATTTATGAACATGAATTTCAATCTTTTCACAATTCTGAAAATTAAAGGACACATCCTTCTGCTTCATCATAACTGCCGGATCGTCTGCAGCTTTACTAACAATATTGTTCCCAGATGATGCTGCACACATGACTTCTAATCCACTTGAGTTGTTCGAATTCTCATGTCTAATTGAATATTCCGTTGATTTTTTAGTAGCAGACGAGGTAGCAGATGTACTTGCTATCGAAATCGATACAACCTGAATCTTCTCTGCGATGCACACTTTCTTCGTTATGTTTTCTTCTAAGTACCCTCTAGCGACCTTGCTTGACTCCCATCCACCCAGCTCTTGCAGTTCTAAGACGTCTCCACCGGCGTTAACAAGAATAGTTGCTGCCGATCTCCTAATGCAGTGACCAGTGTACATAGATGGATTTTCAAGTTTGAGAAATGTAGCTATTTTTTCAGGTATTTTAGATAAAAAATGAATACCGCATGGCTGAATTGTACACTTGCCATTTCTGTACGATATGAACAATCTTTTATGCGTCACATGAGGCGGCCGTAATGCTAAATATTTTCTAATTAAAGCCACAGGATCAACGTCACCTTCAGAAACAATGGCAAAAAATCTTTTCTTGTGAGTTTTTGTGTCCGGAACAGTCATCATTATTTTATTATCTAAGATCTCAACATCTTCAGTAGACATTTTCACTAATTCGTTGGTTCTACAAGCTCCATCCAGTCCAATCAACAGCGCTACCTTCATCATTAAAAATACCTCATCTGGAGCTGTACGCACAAATTCATCAACTTGTTCTTTCGTCAGTATTAACGATTTTTTATGCCGATATCCAACATTCTTCTTTTTGATAAATTTTATCAAACTACCATACTTGTCAATTTGTATTCTTTCCTTCAGTTCCAAGCAAGCTCTCAACATAGAATATTTCGGCCAAAGAGATGAAGGAGAATATTCAGTTGACAGTTTTCCGAAATAAGCCAACAAAACTACTTCCGCAGCACCTCGAACATTTTCTTTATTTCGCCACTCACAGAACAAACGATATTCTTTTTCATAAAATACCTTTGATCTATCTGGCAACAAATCTAATGTTACACTATTTGCTGCCTCTAAAATATTTGCGGGAACATCAAAATCTTCCATGATTTTCTTCAAAAATAAACTTTGACGTTTTTTTTTCAATGAATGTAAACAACACTTTTTTGTTTGCATTGCTATCTTTGATGATACGATGAAGCTTTGAATATAACTCTAATATTAGCGATTTAACCCATCTCGGACGTTGCAGAGGCGACTCGGCTACGCCTCGTCGCTTAGCAACGTCCTCGATATTTATAAATCGCTTAATATTCTCGTTATATTAATAGCTATAACCTGACAATATTGTTTCAACACTTCGTGTCATTATCAAAGGTAGATAAGATTGATAAACAAACACGTTGCTAAGGATAAATACATACAGAAAATAGGTAACTAGATACAATACATAACAAAAACTAAATATCTAACACTTCTAATAAAGGAGAATTACTAAGCTCAGTTTGTTCATTCATTACTGTGCGTTTATGTCTGTATATTTCAAAAGCTTCTAAAATGTCTAATTTGTGTTTGTTGTTGCAAAAATGTAAGAATTTAATGTTGTTTTGAGGTGTCATTGGGTGGTTCTGTTCCAAAATGTGTTTGGCATAATTCGATCTTTCTGGATGTGTAAGTCTATAAGAGCGTACTTGTATCTTATGTCGAAATTTCTAAGTGTCTGCCCAATATAAACCGAGTTACAAAAAGAACAATTCAAACGGTAAATGCCGGATTTCATGATATCTTGTGTTTTGTCTTTAGCATTAAATAAAAATGAAAAGGTGTTGGTGTTAGTTTTATAGGTTATTTTGTAACTGGTGGTTTTTCTTATTATAGTTGCAATTTGTTCTGATATCTTGCCAAAGTATAGTATTGATATGTAGTTTGTGTCTTGTATTTGAGTGTCAATTGGAAATATTCTTTTGATAGCTAACCTATAATCTTTTTGTTGAATTAAAGTGTCAATCATGTTATGGTTATAATGGTTTGCATGTGCTAATTGCTTGATGATTGAAATTTGTTTATCAAAATGTGATCGTTTCATTGGAGTAGTTAAAGCTCGGTGTACTAAAGATCTATAAGCCGCTAGTTTATGCATTTTATGATGACATGAATTGTTAGGAATAGTGACGTCTGTGCTTGTGGGTTTTCTGTATATGGAAAAATCAAATTCATTGCCTGTATTAATTGTAATAGTTAAATCCAAAAAATTAATAGCTCTATTTCGTTCTGTTTCTAGTGTAAACATCGTAAAGCACAGACGTCACTATTCCTAACGATTAAAATATGTTCAGCTATCTCTGTGAGAAAAACTTATATAGCAGATGAAGGTAATACACATTGAAATGTAGTAAAGGTGTAAAAATTGAAAACATTCATATTTTCAATGTGCATTTTCCTCCCACCTCATTACAGGGTTTCTCCTAGAATTAGCTTAAAATAGGATGTTGAGGGAGTGGGGGAAATTTGCAGATTATGAAGAGAAAATTAGGCAAACTACCAAAAATAGTGAGTTGAAATCACGAATGTCATCTGGTAGAAACAACCAGAAAATATAGTAATATAGTATGTGAACTTGAATCGATGGGTAAAATCAACTAAACAGAATGGTATTTTAATTATATGCAATGGTCATGACTGCTATCATATGTAGCTGATTCCACCTTTGAAAGATGCCGACTTAACTTGACATATAGGTACAGTTCTTCCACTCGATCTTTACCCACACGTCATAGATCTTATGCGTACGAATAAAATCAACGACTAGTTTCATATTTTTGACATTTTAGCCAAGTTCACAACCATTAAGGGTCGTAAACTTTCGGATAACCTACAATTTTTAATAAGTTAGTTGTTCCAAAAAATAGTTTTATTTTTTACTTTTTCTAATTACAGAAAATGTGTGATGATCTTCAAACTACATATTTAGTAAAACTGTTTTAAGAGTGAATAAAATGTACTTAATAGAAATAAAAAAAAGCATAACCTTTTCAGATTCTTCTTAAGCAATTGATTATAAATATGAAAATGTTCCTTTACAACCCCACTGCATACTTTGTGCATGCATCATCTCTCTTTTTAACTTGTGCAAGGGAAAGGACAAATTGATTTTTTACAATAAAAGGATAGGATTTACCAAAGAATCATTAATTCCTTGGTACGATTTTCTACGATCTATGAAATTATACTTTTTCATTAAATGAATTATGCAGTTCTCACTCCTTCCCGCACTTTTTACTTTTTTAAAAAAGCAGTACTAAAAATAAATTTTTCGAAAATTTTAAATTATCTCTCTCACTTTATATTGCTTTTTGTGCAACCTTTCAATTTTTAGAACTGTTAAACACCAAGATTTTATAGAATAAATTTGTAATTACAAATAAAAATTATTTCGGTTTTAAAATATTTATATTGCTTTTAGCGCCATCTCTCGAGAAAGCATTGCATTACCACTTAAAAAATGTACTTTATCTTTTATTCTTTATTATCTCACGTAAGTAATAAGGATGTGAACATATGAATTGTCTTTACTAGCTACACATAACTGATGACGTGTGGGTAAAGATCTAGTGGAAGAACTGTATATTTTACTATCCCATAGTTGCTTTTACTAGTCTACTAGGTTGATTTAACTATATGAGCTTCATTTCTAACTGTTTCATTTCGTATATCTAACTATACTATTAAGACTATTTCAACTGTATGCAAGGCTGAAACAACCTAACACGGTATGGTAAATCTAACTATTTACCGGTTGCTCCTACCATATGGGAGTGTGATTAATTTAACCTTATTGGGTAAATTTAACCAAAAACATTTTACTAAAATCATATAGTTCGTGTTACCCATAAGTATTGTTGTCACTTTTTGTACCATATTTTCGGGTTGCTGCATCTCATTTTTGGTTAATTTAACCGGAACATTTTTTTCAGTGCAGCCCTCATTAAAATTTTGAAAAGTCGGCGCCTATGGATACAAGTTTTTAAAATAATGAATTTATTCCTTACTTTTCAACCTCACTGTATATAAAGTACCAATTAGGTACCCAAAATGTGTTTTAAAATCATTAAGCAGATAAAGGGAGAATCACCTCTCCCAAACTAATTTTTTTAGTGAGCTGCTGAACATAATTATGTAGTATAATTACATGGCGGAATACTAATAATGACAATACCATCAACCTTTTCACGAAGTTAATTATTTAATTATCTTAAAAATCATGTACAGGAGTCAAAGGTGAATCGCTCAAATGTGGATATAAAGGAGATTTTGTATCGAAGGACCATTTAACTATGATGTAGATGAAAATACATGCTGGTTAAATCAAAAATTAATTTAATGTAGTTTTTCAATGATTATTTTATTATTTGAACAATGTGAAAATGGGGGTAAAAAACTTCCGTAGGCGCTGAATTATGATTAATGAAAGATAAATTAATAGCTTTTTGATATTGTAACAAGGCTGAAAACAAAATGCACTTACGAAACTAATTTTACAAAAATTGTATATAGAAATAGTAAAGTAATTGATATCAAATAACTTGACTAATGTAAAAAAACAAAACTTTTCAAAGTTGGCTATGAGCTTTATTACTAAAAAAATCTGTAGAATTACTATATAAAATTATTTTCAATCTATAAAAAAAAATCCGTCCGTATCATCATATACACTATGCAGCTACGTATAATTATTTAGATAAAAGCATAAAACACTGATAAAGAAATTTTTGTAATTTACAATCTTTTTAGCAAATACTTATTTTTATTTTATTTTATACAAATTTTGTATATGAATATCATCATTTGAGTTGTTTTTCAAAATTTCTATTTATAATTTAACTTATGCTTATGAGAGAAAAAGCATACAAAAAAAATACCCGCAACTTCTATTTATGTAATAAAGAATTCAATTCAGACTGGAAATATTAAAAGAAAAAAACTGAAAAAGCAAAAATTCAAATTGAAAAACAGTTCAACACCTTATCACTCTGATCAGCTGAGTGGTGATGCATGTGAAAAATTTATTAAACACTGCGCGTCTCAGTAGTACATCTCGAAATTTCAGTGCTAATTTGAGCGTCTCCTGGTGAGGAACTCTATTTAGTGCGAGCGAGAGCGTGTGCATTATTTACGTATCTAAAATTCGTAAATAAACAGTTCAGTTCCAAATAAAACAAAAAGTGTTCAAATAATAATCTTGGATTTTGGGATAAAAACAGGTGGGAACAATTTTGTATGTTAATATTTAATAAATAATATCAATTTTTCACGCGAAAGCCAATTAACATAGGCAATGAAAATATCAACAAAATTGAAAAGATGCACGCGATGTGTTTAGTCACGATCAAAGGGGAAATATTTAAGTTTTTGATATTAAGACGAGGGGGGGGCAATTAATTTAATTTTTAATAAATAAAAAATTTAACAAAAAGCAATAAAAAATAGAAATATTCTTTATACTATTTTTAATTTTAATATTGGCGGCATTATTTATATTTATTAATTTTTATAATTGCAGCCCCAATTAAAAATTAATTTTATTATTGCAAAAATTGAAATAAACAAAGGCAGTTTATTTAAAGGCATTGGAAAATCGATTTTCCCTTCTGCGCATGCAGTGCGCCCTTATTTAAGGGGTGACTCATAAGTTTTCCCTTTTCATGGACATCTTCAGATGCCATTCTACTGCAGCATTAATTGTATAAATTATCCATTTTCATCCTCTTATCTTTATATTTATTGCATTTCCAATCACAAACGGTATTATCTAATAAGTGCTTGTAGGTTTCGATAAAAAGCACTTTAATTAATAGTTCAAATATCAAACACTCAATTGCCTTCTACCTGTAGCTTTTTAAAATGTGAAATGTATTTCTATTTATAGGCATGATGTTTTGTGATATGTTTACTTAATAAAATAAATAGCTATGACATAATTGCACGAATATATACAAAATACAAAGTTTACTATCAAAAAAAATGTTTTGTAATATCATAATATGAAAAAAAAACAATTTATGCAATTTTGCAAATTACTATAGTTTCTACCATTTCTACAGTATAGTATAAAGTACTAAATTAGTAACTAAATTTAAACTGTGAAATACGCAGATAAAACAATAAATCAACCTGTAATTGACTATAATTTTTATTTTCAGTCGACCTCCACAAATATCGTAAATTGCGTTTAGGTCATTTTCATATAAGTTTAGTCAAATTTTCTTCAGCCTCCACGTAATATTCTTGTTTGGATATTATGTAATATCTTTTTTTGGGCGTCTGAAAATTATACCTTTTATCTTTTCATGTTTTAATATTGATTGTCAAATTAAATTAAAGAAGATATGCTAATTAACCAAATTATAACTAATAGACTCCATATTCATACCAATTAGAACATTAGAAGTATCAAAATGGAATAATAAGTAACAATAAGCTTGATTTATTTAAGCGATTAAATGTTTTGTTTTCTATCGGTTGGATTTAAATGGGTTTCATTAGAAATGTTATATCTTATCTTAATTGGCTTATGGTTTTGATTATCTTAGTTGTTTTTTATTAAGAAGCTATCAATTATTTTTCTTTTATAATCAATTCATATTTTTATACATTAATTCATTAATTTAATTAAATTCTTTTTTACTCTTATTATTTTCGTTTACTATTTTAACATTATTTTTATGTATGTATATTAAGTCTTGACATTGCAGAACAGCAAAGTGTACTAAATTCACAATACATATTTAACATCTAATACGTTAATTCTAATTAATTCTCTTACTTAATTCTAATTAATTAGAAAAAATATAGAAGAATAAATAGAATATAATAAAACAAAATATACTATAATGCACTCTTCATGGTTGCAGAGATTTTAACCATGGTGGTTTAAATCGTCTTGGTCGAAATGTTGTAGGTGTAAGGGCGGTTAGGGGTGCACCTGGGTTGTCTCGGTATTTGTAAGGAGCCCGCTTACGTAGTGACGCTTGGGGGTTTTCAGTGATCTCGGTACCGGCGGTAACTCTCGGGCGTCAGTTATTTTAACGTGGTATGCTCCACGGAACCGGGTAACTGCTAATGGAGAAAAGATAATCCAGGGAACTGCTGAGGTTGCTGAGGTCGGCCCTGTCTGGGTCACTCCACGGTCTCCACCTATTTCTATTAAGACACTTAGAAAAGGTAAAGGGGTTATCAGCAAATAAAAGACACAATCAGAATACCAAACGGCAAGCAATTTATTCTTATTACTAGTTCCTACAAACCTTACTACTACCCTAATAAGCTTACGGTTAATAACGGAATTTCAGGCAAGCGGGGCGCAACAATACAGCGTAGCAAAAGCGAACCAAGCGTGCGGGTACGGTGCTAGAATACAGGGCCGGATAACGAGGTGTCGGATGGTAACGGACGTCGGATTCCCAGAAATCGTCTAGAGACCTACACTTAAAGGGCGTTGATGCGAAGATACATAGCCTCTCACGTTCAAGACAACTTTACCTTAACGGGCACACACCGGGATGCTACTTGGATGGGCCCTTAAAGTAGCCTCGAAACGAAGCTCTCCCGAGGGCGCACCAGGTCTATAACTGGGAAATCGGGGTGGCGAACCCATTTAAAAACCAAGTCCGGCCACTTTTGAGGTTGGATTCGATCGGGCCCCAACTAAGGCTTGGTGAAAGAACCTATGTCTCTGATGTACCCAACCTAGGTTAGGGAATAGTCCTAATTCTGGACGAGGTACTTAGCCCCGTATGAAAAAGGACGGGAGGGTGCCGGAGGGTGAGCACGTGTTAAGTCAATCGCTCCGGTACTAACCTGGCTAGCTAGTAGAGGGTGGATAGGCAACCTCGCTCCGACCAGTGAGCAATTGCGCGCTGATTGAGCGTATCTCAATTACTTCCTCCTTTGGAAGGAACGTGGGGGTATGTTATCACGGGAACCAACCCCACGTAAAACACTCATGTAACACATCATGGTAACGGACGTACCGGGTAAGGAATGCAAGGAACGGGGCCCCCCGGAATACTCGCAGTGAGGCCTCGGAAAGATTGGACAGGGTGTGTGGATTGAGACCTCCCGGAATACTCGCAGTGAGGTCTCGGACAGGGTGCAAGGGATGAGACTTCCTAGAATACTCGTAGTGAAGTCTCGGGCAGGATTGCGGAATGAGACTCCCCGGAATACTCGCAGTGAAGACTCGGAAAGGGGCGAGGGATGAAATCCGGGCGGAAAACGGAATCGGAACTTACGGCAAGAGGACTTACTATTATATTCTCCAGGAACGGTCCGTTCTGCTGGGCTGGCTGGCTGGGAGTCCTGGGCGCGGACTGACTAAATTGTACGTCAATAAAGTTAGCACCCCCACTTTGTCAAATTTCAAAAATTTTAGTGCCATAATTTTGGACTAGTTATGGACTAATTTTGGAACAATTCAAAAATTTTTGGATCAACCCCTATTCATCAGAAATGAAGATTTAAGAGTGGGGGTGCTGACTTGAGCTCAGGCTAGCACCCCCACCATAAAATATAAGTGATAAATCAATTTAAACTAGGCTATAATTTTGGACTAATTAAAGACTAATCATTAGCATATAATACATTTTCGAAATCAACCCCTAAATAGAAAATTACCCCACATGAATCATATCACAAAATTCAGGAAAACACCATATCATAATTTTGGACTAATTAAAGACTATTCATTGTCGCATAACCCATTTCTGAAATCAACCCCTAAAATTGCTAAATCGTCCCTTGTGGTTAAAACCATGAAATCAAATAATAAACCGTGCTGATAATACCTATAACTTCGGATTGATTAATTACTATTGATCAGCAGATAACTCATTTTTGAAATCATCTCCTAAATTGGTAAATTCCCCTTTCCCGTGAATAATGTCGCGATTTAAAGATGATAAAATTAAAAAACCCTACCATAATTTTGGACTAATTATGGATTAATTTTGAACCAATGCAAAAAATTTTGGACCAACCCCTATTCATCAGAAATAAAAATTTTAGAGTAGGGGTGCTGACTTGAGCTCAAGCTAGCACCCCCACCATATAAATATCAATGATAAATCAGTTTAAACTAGGCTATAATTTTGGACTAATTAAAGACTATTCATTACCATATAAAACATTTTCGAAATCAACCCCTAAATAGAAAACTACCTACATGAATAATACCACGAAATTAAGAATGATGAAAATCAGAGAAAAACCTTACCATAGTTTTGGACTAATTAATGACTATTCATTGACGCATAAGCCATTTTTGGAATCATCCCCTAAATTGGTAAATCGTCCCTTGTGAGCAAAACCACGAAATCAAATAACAAACCGTGCTAATAAAACCTATAACTTCAGGTTGATTTAGGACTACTGATTGACAAATAACTCATTTTTGAAATCAACCCCTAAATTGATAAAAATTAAAAAACCCTACCATAATTTTGGACTAATGCAAAAAGTCTTGGACCAACCCCTATTCATCAGAAAAGAAGATTTTAGAGGGGGGGTTGCTGACTTGAGCTTAAGCTAATACCCCCACCATATAAATATAAATGAGAATTGAATAACCTGAAGTTATAGGTTTTATCAGCACGGTTTGTTATTGTTTTACTCACAAGGGACGATTTACCAATTTTAGGGGATGATTTCAAAAATTGGTTATGTGTCAATGAATAGTCCTTAATTAGTCTAAAATTATGATATGTTTTTTCCCTGAATTTCATCATTTTTAATTTTGTGGTATTATTCATTGGGGTAGTTTTCTATGTAGGCGTTGATTTCCAAAATGTATTATATGCTGATGAATAGTCTTTAAGTAGTCCAAAAATTATAGCCTAGTTTAAATTGATTTGTCATTTATATTTATATGGTGCGGATACTAGCTTGAGCACAAGTCAGCAGCCCCACTCTAAAATCTTCATTTCTAGTGGATAGGGGTTGGTCCAAAATTTTTTGAATTGGTCTAAAATTACTCCATAATTAGTCTAAAATTTAGGGGATGATTTCAAAAGCGAGTTATCCACCAATAAATAGCCGTTAATCAATTCTAAAGTTATAGGTATTATATTATTATCAGCACGATTTGTTGTTAGATTTCGTGGTTTTGCTCACAAGGGACGATTTACTAATTTAGGGAATGATTCCAAAAATGGGTTTTGCGTCAATGAATAGTCCTTTATTAGTCCAAAATTATGGTAGGATTTTAAAAATCTTTATCATCTTTAAATCGCAACAATTTATGAATTAAGGGATTGATTTCAAAAATGAGTTATCTGTCAATCGGTAGTCCTTAATCAACCTGAAGTTTTGGGTTTTATAAGCACGATTTGTTATTTGATGTCATGATTTTTACTCACAAGGAACGATTTACCAATTTTAGGAGTTGATTTCAAAAATGGGTTACGCGACAATGAATAGTCCCTAATTAGTCCAAAATTATGATATGGTGTTTTCCTGAATTTCATCATTTTTAATTTTGTAGTATTATTCATGTGGGGTAATTTTCTATTTAGGGGTTGATTTCGAAATTGTGTTATATGCTAATGAATAGTCTTTAATTAGTCCAAAATTATAGCCTAGTTTAAATTGATTTATCGTTTATATTTATATGGTGGGGGTGCTAGTTTGAGCTCAAGTCAGCACCCCAACTCTAAAATCTCAATTTCTGATGAATAGGGGTTGGTCCAAAATTTTTTGAATTGGTCCAAAATTAGTCCAAAATTATGGCACTAAAATTTTTGAAATTTGACAAACTGGAGGTGCTAACTTTATTGACGTCTAAATCGTCGCTCCGCACCTGTTTATATAGGCGCTCTCGGAGCGTGGGAGAAAAGGTAGGAGTAAAACGGAGCGGCGCACGCCAAATATCGGTTAGGGAAGGGACGCGTGTACTCGCTTGAGTCGGCCGCTTATCCGAACGGTTTGAGATTGCACGGAAGATACGCATTTTAATTCTTACACCCAAAATAAATAACCAAAATTAAGTAACTTCGTTACATAGGTCTGTGAAGTTGGCATCCCCAGATTTGAATTTTGTAATTATTAGTATGTGAATCGTTTGCCTAACGTAGACTCACATTTACCCAACAAAGTTTTTGCCCACCCTTAGTTACAACGTTATTTAAAAACCATTTTTAGGTTGAGTACTACCGCATAACAACATTTATGAATTTCAATCTTTTAACACATCCATTCGTTTGCCCAGGAGCCCAGGACTTGTATGTCAAAACATTCAGTGGCGGATTTAACACTTAAAGGGGTCCGAAGCGTTGCAAATTTCTGGGTGCACATAGTGTAAATCAATTCCTACAATTTATATATCGTTTATTTTTTTAACAAAAATTAAGTGCATATAATTACTAATATAAATACAATACATATGTAAATACAACAATATTTTGAAATTAATATATGTATGTAATCGTGTAATTTTATTATTTTGGTATAACTGACTTATTACAGAAAAGTGCCAATCTCCCACGAGTGTAAAGAAGTTGCGGCATGAGACGAAGTCGAATTCCGCAATCACACGAGTGTAAAATTGGCGTTTTTGAACGCATTACATACTACACTTTATCTAAGACCACAAAAACGTAATAAAACACCAAAATCTAGGAAAGATATTTAACCTATAATATGATTGAGATTGAGATGTGCTGGATTGACAGGAGTGGGCAATGCTCACATTTTCTGGAAAGCAGTTAGTTGTAAAAATTAAGAAATATGTATAACTCAATGTAATAATAATTTTTTTTTAAGAAATTAATACTGAAATTTGAACAATTATTTAAGTTAATAACAGTGGTTTTGTTGGTGTCTTCAATTTTTCTAAATGCCATAGACACATTTTTAAATGTATTTCGGACATCGTGTTATTCCGCCGCTGTTTTTTGTTAATGTAAATAAATCATAACCTCAATTTTACAAATACATTGAATACCTAATGCTTTATTTGGATACAATCTGAAGTAATATTTTTAGGTTTCCGTTAGTGATGGGAACTTGGGTGTCGGGTGTCGTGATACTATTCGTGGTCGTGACACTTCAAGTGTCACGATACTTCAGTGTCGAATAGTATCGCACTTATTAGCGCATGCATGATGTGAATGCGAAGTGTCGTTAAAGTATAGCGAAGAGCCACTTCACATGACAAATTGTTTCGACTATCAAGTGTCGCGACACTCGGGTAGTATTGAGATCCCATCACCAGTTTCCGTGTAATAGACCGGTTATTCTAAATTTATGGATTAAAGCCATTAGAAGAATATATCGTGTCTGAACGTGTACGTAGTACGTGCAGACATACTACGGCCACAAACGAAGTGACCCGCCGAGATACTAGGGCGGCCGGGAGTGGCTCGCTGTATGTACACCCTTTACGTTTCAGGATATACTGAATGTAGCAAATTATAATGTATCATTGTTTTAATTGCAATTTAGCAATAATAATGAATAATATTAACAATTATATAATAATGTTAAAATTAATTAATTTTACGTTAGCGTTTACTGTCTCGATCCTTGCTTTGTGGAACTCCATAATCATGAAATAAATAAAGCTTAATAAAAAGTTTCACAATATTTAATAAAATATAATTTGACAATTGTTTCTACAGCTAAGCTCTGTCATTATCAAAGGTAATACGAATATAAACAAACACGTCGCTAAGGTAAATACAAAAAATAGATAACTAGATAAAAAGATAAAAAAAATTAGAATTAAATATTTAACACTTCCAGTAACGAAGAATTATTGAGCTCAATCTGTTCATTTATTAAAAGTACCCTGAGTTTGTATTTGTATATCTCGAAAGCTTCTAAATTGTCTAATTTGTGTTTGTTATTACAATAATGAAGGGATTTGATATTATTTTGGGGAGTTATTGCGTGATTCTGTTATAAAAGGTGTTTGGCGTAATTAGATCTTTCGGGATGTTTATTTCTGTAACAACGCACGTGCTCTTTATATCTTATGTCAAAATTTCGAAGTGTCTGTTCAATATATACCGAACTACATAAAGAACAATTTAAACGGTAAATGCCCGATTTCATGATATCGTGTGTTCTGTCTTTAGCATTAAATGAGAATGAAAAAGTATCCATGTTGATTGAAAGGCTACTTTGTAATTGTTGGGTTTTCGTGGCATATGTGCAACTTTTTCTGATATTTTGCCAAAATATAGTATAGATATGTAATTTGTGTCTTTTGTTTAATTGTTATTTTTGATCTACTTATCTATTTTTTGTTTTTACTTTAGCGACGTGTTTTTTTATATTCCTATTACCTTTGATACTGCCAGCTTAACTACGTAAGCAATTAGGTTATATTTTAATAAATATTATGAAACTTTTTATTAATCTTTATTTGCTTCAATTTTACGTTAATTTAGTAACAATTTTATAATAACTTTATATAGTAGTAATAACTTTATATAATTCAAATAATTAGAAATATTACATATGCTGATATCTATGCGTTTTAATAGAACCACTGAAAATACGAAATCATTTCCCACGGTCATTTTCGTACAGTTTACAGACTGTGAACAATGAGTCATTTTCATGGTTACTAGAATGTGTGAAATGTGTATTTTCTATCGTGGTCATAGATAAATACATTTATTTCATAATCAGTTCTTTTATAATGGATCTTTTCTGCTTTCAGAAGTAGCAAATTTATAAATAATATTTTCAAAACATAAATCTTGCGTAATGTCATTTTCAATAAATATTATTGATACATTTTTTAAATAACTTTGTTCAAGATTAAGAATAATTTTTACACGTTTAAGAACGGAGAAAGTTCGTTCTCCAGTTGCATTACATATCGGCAAATTATATCTTTTTTAATTGTTTCAACATTAAGAAATGTTGACAATTGTCAAATGACATTAACGAATTTCACCAGGATTCAAAAGCGTGGTACCCTTCACCGAATGTTAGGATGTATCGTTGCGTTTTTGGCTTCTCATTTCTTGCTATTTTAGGAAATCTGTTAAGCGACATTCTTACTTTTATTACATTTTCTTATATATGCTAATTCCATTATCGTCTTCTTTGTCTAATCCACCATGCGGGGGTGACTATGACTGTCATTACTGAACTGGTCTTAGGCATCCGCGGCTCTGAGGATGGACGGTACGGATTAAGTCTGGATCCAGTACGTTGAAACTAGTTGGGTCTACACCAGTCAATGAATCCCTAACTACTGACCCATGGTAATTGGGATATCGTGTTACGAGGTTGTTGGTTAGCTTAGGCGTAGCGGTGGATCTGATACTCTGGACATTACTGGTTTTGTTTGAACCCCTTTACTCAAGTGCACTGTTATTAATAGAGATACTGAAAAATGAAAGTACTTTCAAAAAGATTATTCTATGAAGTACTTATGATCGAGTAATCTTGAATACTAACTTTTTAAGCATTGGATTCAAGAACTGCATATTATCACATTAACCAATCTGTTTCGTCATATTATTGCACAAACTAAATATATATTTTATCGAAAGAAGTTGATTAGATATTAAACTTTAATTAAACAACTTTCTATTAGTGTTGAAGATACATTTCTGTGTATTATTTAAAAAGTACTGACTATTTTCCCAACACTAACTATTCATCATTATCAACAACCACATAATTTTTTTAGATAATTTTACATAATTTTTACATAAACACTTGATCGTAGTTTTAAATCGTTTTTAATATAGTAACTGCTGCAAGTAGAATTCCATGTACCTATATGTAGGGTAGAAGGGGTTACTACGCGTTAATTTTAAGTGGTGATAGAAAACATCAAAAGGAACAAAAAAAGTCTGATACAACTTTGTTCTAGGACGTACCACTTTTTCAGTAAAAAATAATAAAGTTGTAAACTTTAACATCATTTTGCCGCGTTAATAATATTAGTTTAACTATAGGACTTTGCCCGAAGATACATCTCATCTAGCACAACAAAAAACCTCGATTCCTTTTACAATTACAATTTTTTGAAAAATATTGAATTTTTAAATGTAAAAAGAATCCGATTTTAAGCGTAAACGATTGATCGTATGAAAAAATGTTATTAAGGTTTTTACTATACATCCTCTGACGGCGCCCCATAATTAAACTATTATTATTAACGCGATAAAATGATGTTAAAGCTTACAACTTTAACGCATAGTAACCCCTCAATTTGAGATTCTTCATCGTAGACTAAGTATATAAGAAATTAAAGAATATGTCGCAGTTTAGGAAGAAATAATTGAATATAATCTTTTATTATTCCAAATTACAAAATTTTGTTATCTTCATTTATAGTACGATTAAAAGTATTTGATTTGGCGTATATTTCATCAAAATTAAAGAGTAAGTTGCTGCACTACAGCTTGTGACGTTTTTTATAATTCAGTCTGTATATCGTACTCCGTACACGTATAAAGTAAACTGAACAGCACTCAAGTTTTCAGTTTTCTTTTCAATAAAAAAAGAATATAAACTGACAATACACATTGTCAGGTCCTTGTTATGCTACAAACAAGAACGGCGGGTAAAAATGTATCATCACTTTTCAGTATAAAACCATTTTTCAATTTAAGAAGTCAGCGAATATAAACACGAAATAATTCAGAAAAATATATATTCCATAGCAGTAGATATCGTGCTAATAGATTCCATTATTCTCCCTGAATTTAGCTATTTGTGTGGTAATGTATTTAGTCTCGGTGCCATTAGATTTTAAGTGCTGTCATGATACGTACTTCCGTCTAAAGTAACTTGAGATTTAAATACTTTGCCTAATGCTACTTTAATGGATTTCGATTTTAGCTATTTCATATTGAAATTAGTTCATTAAAAACAAAAAAGTACAACGAACTTTGAAGGCCCGTAGCCAGGGTTTTCTTTCGGGGGGGGGGGGGGGGAATTTTAAAATATTGTCCATCTCAAAAAAACGAGGTAAAAAATTATAATGTGCATGAGAGAGGGGAATATTATATCAATATTTTGTGAAGAAAAGATGAATTAGGTCAGTACTAAATATATAAAATGGTTTATATATTTCGTATGACTTAAAGCAAAACTTTCATCAATATTTTGAAAAATATTTGTTAAAAAATCGTTCTGGGGGAGGGGGACTCCAGACCCACGCCATTTCGTGTGAATGTACATATACACCTTCAGGTTTCTTACTAAATAAATAAAGCTAACTAAAAAATGTTCTCAAATTGATCTTGTATTTATTGTATTAAATTAATTAAATATTTAAATGGAAAATGGCCTCTTAATATTAAGACAGTTGTATTACGTATATTTATTTAAACTATCCTGCACTAACCTACTCTAGTAGTAACATAACCTAGATTTAACGATAATTGATGATAATTTGCATGAAATACATAAAACTTATTACTTATCACCAATTGATCTTCACAAACAACAAATTGATTTCCAAAATATCAACCATTCTATTTATCAAATTAAAAAATTGCAACCTATATCTAGGTGGTTACTTGATTGATCGGCTTGATGTCTTTCAGTGGTATTAGGCCGCAGTCTCCCTGCAGCCACTACCACCCACTACCATCGACCACCACCAATTAAAATAATCCCGTGCCGTCCCACTGAAACAAGTAGTGAACACCAATATCATGTAAAATTTTAAATTTCGCGCTTGTTTTATGTTATCTCTGAAATAGACACATTGCCAACTTAGCAAGTACTGTTATTATTATTTCCTATTAAATGAGGTTATGTGCATTATCTGTTTACTATTGTCACGTTGTATTTAAAGAAATAATAAACCAAATTATTGCAAAAATGTGATATTGTCAAATGAATCAGATAGCGAGAAAGTTATAACCATGTGCTGCTATGGTACATGTGGAATAAAATATAAAAGATTACGAAATGTGTGGGTACGGAAAATCTTTCTTCATAGGGAGCAGTTAGGAGAATTTTATCAATAAATAATAATTAGTGACCCACCTCCCAGCTTATAAACAAACGAAGAGAAACTTTGTTTTGAAAAGTTGTCATTACCAATTACCAAAAACAAAAACCTAAATATAAACAGAAAATTCAAATTTTAGTGTCTATTTTCACCATGTCCACTAGCGCGTGCGCATTGTCAACCACCGCTGACCACCAACCACCAAAATTCGAACACGTCGGAAATTTCAAACTGGTGGTCACCGTATGATGGTAGTAGGTGGCTAACAGTGGCTTAGTGGGACCAGCGCCATTGATTAATGTATGTTTAAATTTTAGTTGGTGGCGGTAGGTGGTTGACGGTGGCTCAGTGAGACTGCAGCCTTACTTAGAAATTGACTCTTTCAGGTATCTGTAATTGTTGAGCTGTCGAAATAAAGAAGTATATATTATTTTGCTGTTGAGTGTTGGTGTCCATAACACCAACGTAAGATTTGAAACCATTTTTCTCGTAAGGTAGGTATAATTTGAAGGAAATTCATGAAATGATATTGTAGGATCAGTACTATTACACATTGCATTGCGGCAGTTATACTTTTTTCTGCTAGTGTTTGCCATTACTAAAGTGAACGAAAAAACAGCAACAAAACTACGAAAATTTAAACAAATAAGGAAATAACGTAATTATATTAAAAAATAAAGAAAACTGCCTTAAAAGATTAGGAAAATATAATTTATTGACGATACGCGCAAAACCGACAAAAAGTATAAAAGCGCGCGAAGTTAGCGTAGTTTGAAATTGGAAAAAATGCGTTTACGTGTTATATATCCGTTTCCGCATTTTCGTGTTTGGTGGCGCCAGCGGAGAAACACTTGAACTAATGGAGTGCGCAGGCCGGATAAGAGACTTCGTCTCGTGAAATCTAGAAAGTCGTGGATACACTAAAATCCCATTATGTAAGCAACTAGATTCCATTTAGTTCCATTAATCTGATTTGTTAAAAATATATAATAAGTTGAAATATATCCCTTACTTTATGATAACCCGTTATAGTATTAATAATACTCATTATTGCTAAGTTGCAATAAAAACAATGAGAACTTTTATAATTTTATTCATATAATTCACAAGTGCAAGCACGATGGGTACACTTAAAGCTCTAGGTAGCAAGAAGAAGTCTTGTTTAACTATTATATTGGTTATAGCTCTATTTTGCTGTAATGTTTTGAGTACCAACGTATGATCTTTTTTGCTTTACTAGATTAACTGAAATTAAATTATCTTTAAAAATTTAATATTTACTTGTTTTCAAAATTTAAATCAAGATTTATCATGAGTGAATCCGATGTTGGGAAAATGGAAGCTGCTCACATTACGTCTCTTAATTTATTGTCAGAGATTTCACGTAAAAAATATGAATGCGAGTATAAATTCTAAGTTAAATGTTTTTCTTAGCTTTTGATTTTATTACTTTTTTTGTAGTCGTAGGTAAAGTATAGTGTGTAACACGTGCAAAAACGCCAATTTCACACTCATGAGAAATTGACACTTTTCTGCTCTTGTAACACAATATACTATTATTACACAATAAGGAAAATGTTACATATAAATAAAATACATACATATATGTATTGAATACATAATATGTAGAAGCTTACAAATGAACAGGAAAAGTTACAATTTGAAACATTGTTTTTACTTTATTCATATTTCATAAATTACCCATATCTATTAATAATAAAACTCTGTAATGGCCAAACGTCCCCAGTCAGGTTTGTCGAATAAAAATGTTTGCATATTATGTTTATAAATAACATTGAAAGATATTTACGCTAAAAAACTAATTTAAGCATTTATCAATTTATGTCATTGATATAAAATTAATATAAATGATACTGGATCTAAACTTGATCCTTGTGATACTCCCCAATTAATCAGTTTCACAAAATGTGCATCTGAAATTCAATAGACAAACTATGAATACCCTTTCTTATTATAATAATTATTATGAAAATTAGTGTTTATCTTGTAAGACTTTTTACCTTCAAAATAGACAACTAAAATAAATATTTTTAACATTTTAAATCAATATTTTTAGTTGAATGAGAAAAGAGAGAAACCTTGAAACAATTTGAAGGTTCCTCTTTCCATTGCATACCAAACTTGAATCATTTATATCGCACAATGACATAACAAAATAATTATCTTCTTTCATCGGAGGAACAGGAAAATGATAGCAAATCGTGAGTTACTAACCGGCTGGAAAGAATATTTCGTTTCAAAAAGTGATCTCATCTATGATGTAAAATAGTAAACGCTTTTATTATTCATACACTACTTTATTCATACATTTAAAAATACAAGTTCGTGGGAATTTGATTTTATACAATGAACGGAAAAAGCTGAAAAAGATAATAAGTAATAAAATGAAAACCTCAAGACGATAATTTTTATCTCGTTAATTAATCTTCTTCAATTTCATCTAAATGGATGTGTAGGGCTTGTTCTGTTGTAATTTTCCCATAATTTTTACCATTATTCTAAAATATGTAATAATTTAAATTGTGTTTTCACGCAATTAAAACCTGAATAAATAGTAAAAGCGTGTAAATTAACACAATCAGTGCTACAAACATGCGTTCGTCAAAACAAAAACATTTTGAGACCAGACTGGATCAATTAGAAAAAAAACGGAAACGTCTAAAAATAATCAAACTAAAAATAAATCATATAATCTGCATCGGTCTTTCATATTCAAACATATTTTGGGTGTGAATCGGGAAGTAGGAATAGTATTTTAACGAGGCAGTGATTTAAAACACAATTTCTTCATTTCTTTGTTAAAACTCCCCCCCCCAAAATTACCCTCACGTTATTCATCTGTTTAATAAGAGTAATACCAACCAAATATAACTAAAATGTATGTTTATATGAGTACACAACTTGGGTGTAGTTAGTTTCTGTTTTAACTAACATCATTATTGCGCATGCATATTAATTCAACCTGTTAAATCGTCTTCATTTATGTTTCCGGGCACGCTACCGGATATCATGAACACATGTAGGTCATGAGGTCGACCTATAAAAAGAATGTGCCTTTTAAGTTTTTGTGTGTTTAATATTCAGTGTAAATAGTGTTGTTTGCAATAAAAAAGGCTTCTTCCCATGATTAACAAATTCTATCCACATTTGCATAAATAGATCGTATAAAAAAAGTATTTGTATTCGTTAAGTTTACACACTGTACGGTTGTGATGTGTTTACCGAAGAATAATAAAAACTATTCTTATTTTATTTTGACCATGAATAGTGTTTAATGGTTTTTGTAACTGTAGATTGTACTAACACTAACTAGTGCATACAAAGTTTTTTGTTCAATGCTAGAAAAAACACCACAGACATTATGGAAATTAATACTACCTAAATTGACTAAATTTGTCTCTTTTATCAAACACCCTGTATAAACTACGAGATTCTAAATTGTAGAACATGTAATTTCCACTGACTTGTCTCAATAACACTTTTTAAAATTATTGAAAATATAATTGTTGCATTACGTGGCGCTTCAAATAAAACACACTGTATACTAATACTGGATACTAAACTGTTGCAGATTTTTTGCAGAACCACACCCTGTATATATTACGATGATTCTAAATTATAGAATCTCCAATCACTTTTCTTAATATTTTTTAAATTCTTGAGAATAAAGATGCTCATCACAACACTATACACTATACAGGGTGGCCATTTAGTACTCCGTTCTTCGATTATATGTTTATCGATTATACTTACTAAGCACTGTGCAAAACCTGAGGATAATCCTACAAGCCATCTTTTGTTAGAAGTAAAATCGCAAAAATAAATTAATCATTGAGTGGTGGCGCCCTCCCCATGACTATTGATTTCCACTCTTTATAAACGCGCAAAATTTTAGATTTCAAAGCATGTTTTACATGCTTAACTGGAATAATATTAATTAATTAACATTAATAAATTATTAATAAGTAAATGTTCTGTAATAAGTAAGAAACAAACAAAAAAAAAAGATTCAAAAAGAAGCAAACGACATCAATAGTCAATTTGGCCGAGTGGTAGCCGCTCTGGTTTCCCGACTACGAAACCTGTGTTTTATTGCAGGTTGGGGTATTTTCTTAATAAAATTTTTAATATATTTCATAAATAGACATTTTTTATATATAATTTTTATAAAAAGGAATAACTTGTATAATCAATTAGTTTTATTTTTAATTAACATAAATATTATACATAAGTAGTTTAAACGGTAGCTGCTATAAAATTAATGAATAATTTTATGTAATTATTCTTTTTTTATAAATGTTATAAATTAAATAGAATGTTTATGAAATATATTAAATATTTTATTAAAAAAAAACTACTCAATGTCATTTATCATCTTTTTTTGTTTGTTTCTTTAATATATTTTTTTATAAATATAATAGGTATTTATAAAAAATAATAGTTACATATAATTATTCCTTAATTTTATAATTATTGTTTTAAACTACTTATGAAACTACTTGATTATACATTACCATATTCATATTTAACTGTAAGTTATTTCTTTTTATAAATATTATATATAAAATAATGTTTATTTATGAAATACATTAAATATTTGATTAAAAGAGAATTTCCAGAACCAGGGATAGAACCTTGGTTTTGTGATCGAAAATTTAGCGCGCTTACCATACGGCCATGCTGTCTGTTAACGTCGTTTGCTTCGTTAATGAATGCCATTTATCTACTTTTTTGTTTGTTTCTTGTTTATTATTAATTATTTTTTGATGACTTTAGGGCGTCTTTGTGATGGTAGGATTACTATATTTATAGCTTATTTTTTACATCTGTACCGTCAGGGTTTTTATTACTCTTTATATTAGTAACAAAAGCGATTGTTGATCTTCGTAGAATTTGTTTGCACCCGTCGGATCATAACAGTATCAGCCTAAAACTGCATCAGCAGTCTGCTATAAAGAACGCTACATATTCAATTGTAGTATGTACATAGAATTTCTTTGTTCGGATTAAAGAGATTTGTTCGAATTAAAGAGAATTTCGGATTAAAGAGGTTTGTTCGGATTATAGCTTGTAAATGTTGCTGTTCGGATTACTGGATGTTCGGAATACAGTGTGTTCGGATTATGGATCCTACTGTATTGCTATCCTCCCATTATTAATTTTTTTCATATTATTAACTCCTACCTTTAGTTCTGCAGGATTAATCTTGGCTTTTATCTCCTCCATAATATTATTAGTATCTTTATTTTGATTTTGCTTGGGTTCTATAATTAACACTTCATCATCTTTTCTTTTTACTACATTTGCATAAGATTTCTTCTTCCCCTTTTCTGTGCTAACCATTTCTTTATTTTCTTTTTCTTTTACAATTAATTCCTTAATTTTCTGCAATTCTACCATAATTTTATCTTCCACAGGACTTGCATACATAACCATACTTTTCTCATTGCAAACCTCACAAAACCATTTTAGTCCTTTGCAGATTTGTGTTATATTTATATGCCTTATTGAAATCTCTGCACATTTACTACAAAAATTATTTTTACACATTCCATTACATGTAATTATTTTATCGAAAGTTGTATTCCCTTTACATTTAATACATGTTGTTAACACTTCCGCCATTTTGGCGGATGGTGGAATGTACTTTGCGCTATTGAAGCGTGAAGGGTTTTTGATCCTGAAACAGCGAAACAGCCCCAAAACATTTTGATGGGTGTTTGGGTGCCTGTTGGATGTGGCTAGGAACGAAATTGGATTTGTGCCCATAAACTTCAATGCGTGTTTCGTCGAAAAAAAAATCACTTTTCTTCATAGTCAAATCTTTATATTTCTTTGCCCAATACACTCTTTTCTTTTATTGGTGGATGTCAAGAGTTGATTCTTGGCAGGACCTCTTGCGCGATGGCTACAGTCGAAAAGGCAACGCCGGTAGAAGCGTCTACATCAACCCCATGAGGCGCAATTGCTTTTTTGATATCACGGCTGATCGTTTTTGAGTTTATGGTGCTTATTCTTCATCCCTGCGCATAGTTTTCCTTTTTCTCCCACAACACTGTTTTCTCGAAGTGTCGAGGGACCCGGTATCTTTATACAGCCTGACAATCTTTGACACACTGGATTTCTCAACGCCAATTGTTTCTGCAATCTTTCTTATACTTATAACTGTATATTCACTAAGAGCATCTTAGCTCTTTTAAGGAGTGTGATATCCACAGCAAACACAAAAGTTAAAAAAATCCTTTAAAAAGTATTATTAACGAAAACCATGTAAGATATGTCCTAACAAACAAAATATCTAAGACAAGCTTGGGTAGGCTTTCTGCTATGGTAGGGGGCATTTTCCATGACCACAATAGTTTTATCTGGCAAATTTGGTATTATTTTCGAACCAATCTTCGAAGACAGGTCCATCCATTTCGTCATGGTAGTCCAGAGTATTTTTCTTTACCAAAAAGGTAAGCTACGCACCATCAACGAATCCACTGCTAGATCCTGCGTGCAATAACACGAATCGTGGACCACGAGCTGCTGGAGCTTTTAATCCTGTTGTTAGACCACGAACAAAGACTTTTACCCGTGATTCTTCCAAATTTACTATGTTGTACCCTTCTGCACGGTATTTACGGATTTCGCGTAAATAACGATGATGGCACGAGATGATTTCTGGTTTTTCAATCAAAACTGAAGTTCTGTCACGTTCTACAAACACAAAATCCATATCACCCCGCCAACGATGTAGCGTGGCCCCTGAACAGTTGGGCGTTGTTCCTTCGGCATTTAAACAGATAATATGGAGTTTATTATCGGTGGTGTGTTATCACCGAAAAATGTATGCGCTATTCTACGAATATGGCTTCTGACACCTTCATTGTACTTGTGGTAACAAATTTTGTTACCTGGTAAACTTAAAAGTTTGCCTATCCTTCTCGTGCATTTAAAAACGAGTTTTATTTGAAAACAAATTGGAATATAACTGAAATTTTACCTGACCCGAAAAAACCCATAACAGATTCATGATCTCCATCTTAAAAACCTCTAGAAAAAGTGTATTAGAACCTGGAAATCTTTAAGTCCAATTTTGTTGTACATCAATGTTATTAGCAAAAGAGATTTGTAAATTACATACAATTTTACGTGAAGACTTGTTGAGATCTCCTGGATGCCATTTAATTTGAAAGATAGACACGGTCATCGCTCACTGGATAAAACTGGCAACGTCTGAACAAAATTCTCATAAAGATAGCATTGATAATTTTTAGCACGCAGAATACTCGCTTTGAGAAGAACTATAGAAACATACGGCCTTCATTTGCACCGACTCACCTTTTCAAGCTCGTAAGTTGTTGCTCCAAAGGATCGTCAACATCAGACTCCTCTGATTCGACATCGTCGTCGAAAATCTCAGGCTCGTTGCTGCATGTTGACTAATTATCATTATATCAATAATCACCCAGCTTGCTGGTTTTTCTATTTTTTTGCTCCGAGCCTGTTTGGCTATTTATCTATTTGGTCTTTATTTTTCCTCAAGCATCCATCAATGATCACCATAAGTAAATCGGATTCTTGGTTAACTCCGAATGTAAGCAGTTTGTATAGCATTATGGAAAAATTATCCATCAATCAAAAATTAAGAAAGTTACTCCGTACTATCAAAATGTACAGTAGACGTTCGTTGGTTGTAAAACGTGCGCGAACTTAAGCCCGCAGCCTTTCCACCGTTTTTTATTCAAGAATTCAGAATCCATCAGATCAATGCGGTACAGCGGGAGCGAACACGACGCGAAACCAAAGTATGCGGCGTATATCTTAGCGTTTACACTCAAGCGGTATACTGTAAAGCGAAAGCGGGACTGCAGCGTTTTGTTTTCGGTTCACAGCATACACGCTTTTTTCAGCTCCCGCTTACTTCCCGCGCCTTTATTACTAATTATAAACGAGAAAAATTGTCATTTACAGAGAAATTATTAGAACTTGTTAAAAACTATCCTGTTTTGTACGATTTAAGTCATGAAGATAACAAAAAAGTTAGAAAACGCAATAAAATATGGAACGAAAGGGTTAGAAAGAGCTTCTTCTTTGTTCGGTGAAGAAAGATTTGCTTAAAATATATCTAATAAAACAATATTCTTGTTAAAGGTAATTGCAAGTGTTCCACTAGGTAACCGAATTAAACAAAGTTTAATCCTGCAACGCTTTGGTGTACATGGTCAAAATATTCCAGCTTCCGCATTTGACGCACGCGTTCGTTACCATTCCCAGCCAGCACACTGACGTCATAATGTTGCCGTTTTTCGGCAGTAACGACTTCAAATGACGTCAAATTGTCGTAAAACTGACAGCATTATGTCACAGCCCAAGGACGTCAATATAAGACGTCATTAGAACGTAGTTCAACGACGTCATTAAAACGTTGTTCAATAACGCCATTAAAACGTCCTATACTAGGACAGGAATTATAAATAAATAGTTGAATATTGGAAATAATATTTATTATATACTATTTCATACATAATTATTAAACAAAGTAAACATTTACTAACTAAAAAGCTGCTAAAACAAATGCAGAATAAATGATGATACTAAAATAATATTAGTAAGTGCTAAGAAACCATTGCATTAGTATTAATTTATTAACAATAGTAATCTCACAAAATCGTCGAACGGTTAGAATTTTATAGGTTATGTAGTATTGCGACGGGACAAGTAATTATTAATACCCATTGTGACAAACCACACAATTATTATGCAGTAGTTGCACCTACACATACACCATAAATGTAGGTACGTCAACAACTTTAATAATAAGTAGAAACATTACTAATTAAAGAGCAAAACAAATACACGAAAGACGTTGTTGCTGTTTGTATTGCGGCATGTGGTCACGTGCAGTTCAGTAAAAAAAAAGTAAAACATTTATCTCTCGTACATCAGTGGACCTGACAATACAAAAATAGTGTGATTGAATACTGAAAACAGTAAAATAATGTATTCTATTTACATTTTGCAAATGTAAAAATAAAAAATATTTTATGGTATATATCACTTTTTGGGTACCTAGATAGATAATAATTAATAATATTAGAAGTCTAAAAACGACCTTATTGTACGTCTAAAAGACGTCGTTTTGAAGACGTATACGTGTACGTCCCATAACATGACGTCTTATGGTCATCATTTATTAGTCATATGACGTCGCCGACCAATAATCACTTAAAAATAACGTTATTATAACGTCAGTGTGCTGGCTAGGTTCCGCTCCCGCTGTAACGCGTTGGTCTGTGGGATCCTTTTAAAGTATAATATCAAGCACATGTGTCAGTATATATTATCTTTAATGGATTATATGATAAATATACTAAAAGACTATAGATATCTAAGTTAACACTAATGCTATTTAAAAAAAATGCCAAAAGAAAATTCTACTTCAACAATATACGTAATTCCTGCAGATTTTCATGTTTATTAAAATTAAATTAACATCAGTTTAATTTTTAGGTCGAAGTTAATTAATTCTTGAGTTCTTCATTAAAAGTTCAAAATGTTAAGCTTTGGGATTTCGTCCAAAAACTTTTCTTTTAGTTTCTGGTGTTATATACGGTTTTTTGAACAAGGGCACACTAAAGTTTAAGGTACGTTGGTGCAGTGTTTCCGCACGACTTTGAAAAACTTCTCACCCTCCTTCATTTCGACTTTGTCATCTGTAATAAGGGAGAGAGCTATAGAAGATACGTATGTCCCCGAAGTATTTCCTAAAAGAAAGACTTATGGAAGTTAATGTTTTTACTAATATATCCAAAAGTTTGAATGAACAGTTTTAGTTTAGAAATCGTAAATTCCAACTTTTATAAACAGCATTTATTACATTAGTTACTTGCCCTACCAAGCCACACCTTACACGTTACCATTACATTAATAGCAGTATGCGTGATATCATGATAGCAAGCCATCACCTTCCTCCACTTGATTATAATGAGGACATCAGATAAAACTTTGCTTTAAAAATTATGTTACAAACTCAACCCTAAAATAAAGTAACCTTACATTACACAATTTTATAAATTTACTCGTTTTAACGTTAATTACATAAATTTACATTAATTAACGCATCACTTTTTTTACTTTTCAGAATAATAATGTCTGCAGAAGCGAATGGTGCTCCTCCTACCGCCGAAGTAGCCAATTTGAAAATTGAAAATGGCGATGGCGATACTCAGGCTCCGTCCACCCCAACGTCGAATAATGCTCCCGGTTCACCTACAACACCAGGTTCAATGACATTGAAGGAAGCCTTCAAAGCTTTTTCGAAATTTGGCGATACCAAGTCGGATGGAAAACACATGACTCTTTCCCAAAGTGATAAATGGATGAAACAGGCTAAAGTTATAGACGGGAAGAAAATTACAACGACCGACACTGGTATCTATTTTAAAAAGTTGAAATTGCAAAAACTTACTTTTGAAGATTATAATAAGTTTTTGGAAGATCTAGCGAAAAATAAGAAGGTGGAGGTCGAAGAAATTAAAAATAAATTGGCAAACTGTGGGCAGCCAGGATTTACTGGTGTTGGCGTAAGTGTAGTACCTACTACCTATTATCAATTTAACTGTGATTGTCTATAATTTAAATACAGATTTATGCCATAGCTCATAAGTTTTATGCATGATTAGCAGCAAAATCAGTAGTCAATTAGGAAGTTTGCCAATTAATAAGTGTTTTTCTTTCCTTGCGTGACTAGTTATCCAACGATCGATTACCCTTTATGAGTTCTGTAGTAATGTTTGAATACGTGATTGTAGTTTAGCATTAGTTAGGGGCCATTGACTATTAAGCAACTTATCACTGTTCGCTTTAATAAATAAACATGATTTATAATAATAAACAACTAAATGAGTACCTTAAGATACAATTCAGTCTTTAAAATGAAACTGCAAATTGAAAGCAAAATGAGAATGAGAATTTTGATATAAATCCTTAAAAGAATTATTTGAAAACTTTTAAAAAGTCCTACAGCCAGGCACTTACCGAAGAATTTGGAGTCAGGGACAAAATCCTACGACATCCCCAATAATTTTATTGCCAGTACCGAAAACTTTCCAGAAGTTGTGAAAGCTCTTAAAAATCAGTAGATTTAGCAACGAAGCCTATTGCTGTAATTTTAGTTGTAGTCCATTCAATTTAAAGCAAATTTTCATGGATAGCGGAAAGTTCTTCTGAGGGTTGTTAAATAACCCCCTGAAAGTCACCGTCTGTAGCTGGTGAGCTCGAAGAGATAATGAGGGTTAACCACGCCCCCTAACGGTTCTTCTCAGAAATTATTAGGTTTATCGAGATGAAGGAGGTCAAGTAAAATAAAATTTATTAATTTCCTACCAAGGATGTCCGAATGTTTTTTCGTATCTCGCCTTCTTTTTGTGTTGTCGAAGAAAGAAGATTAACGACAAAAACCGGTAGGGTGCGTGGTTTACCCTCATTATCTCTTCGAGCTCGCCACTTATAAGTGGTGACTTTTAGGGGGTTACTTAACAGTCCTCAAAGAAGGCCTATGCAAAAATCCAAAGACTTACCTCAACTTTCCGCTATCTTTTCTAATTTTACTTTCAGAAGCTGTATCTGATATTGGACTTATATTTAAGGGCAATGCGATCCTTAACTAAAGGGGGGAAAATGTGCAAGGAGGGCGATCAGTTGCGGTAACTGAAAAAAGTTCTAATACGCGGAGCTTTGAACCATCACTAAAGACTACAGCGTCGCAACAGGAAGTCGTATAGATCTGTTCCAGATGTACAAATCACGTTTGTTCCAGGAGAATAGTATTACCGATTTTGCTGACTGCATCTTCAACATGATAATCAGGAGTGCAACACACGGTCTTTATTTGGCAGGATTGAAAGTTCAACGATGGCATGCACTTGAACTATGATGCAATGCTTCAGCGACATGTAGTAACTTATGCAAACTCAGTTAGGAGCTGATATGCATGTTCAATTAACCTACAAGGTCATGATACTTGTCTGTGGTGTCAGTGCAATTAATTTGGACTCTGAGCACTTGAGAAGTGAATTTAAAGATGTATGAAGACAGGTATATTACCTGTATAAAGATGGGCGTTACACAGTACCACTGCCGTGATCAAAGACAGAAGGCCATCCGTACCTCCCATCAAATAAGGAAGTAGTCATCAAGAGGCTTCATGGAACAACAAGAAAGTACATGGAAGCGAATCGGCATCACATTTATGATAAAACTTTTCTTGGCGGGAAGTCAGAGGGCTTTATCGACAAAGTTTCTAAGGTAGAAGAGTTAATACTTACCACCCAGCCTAACTCCAGTGCACTTAATCCAATACTTCTGTAAAGTCAGGAAAGCTTCATTCAAAGTCAAGAATCAATGTTAGTAACTACGTTTAAATAAAAATGTGTACACATCACATCTGATACAAGCAAAGCCTTTCAAATAATACACCTAAGCTGTAAATTGCAATGACATTCTTGTGGTGGAATGGCTTTTGGGAAACTGATTTCAAGCTATATTTGGAGCTACGTGCAGCTCCTTCATTTTGGAGTCTTGGAATACCACTTGACTCATATGTCACAAAATAATACAATTATTGCAAAAAAACCTCCTAGAGTCGCTCTATGTGGAGAATTACGCCAACAGGCCTGGATCAGTCATATGAAGTGAAACGGAACTCTACGAAAAAAACAATCGACGGTTTTTCGATGGTGATATGATAAGGTGGACGATTTTGGTAATATCAAAATTCCAAGAATGATTACAGCAAGTGTAAGGAACAGGAATAACTATTGATCAATGCACACATTCGCAGATACAAATAAGTAACAGATACAAATACAAATTACAAAGTAGCAGATACAAATGGTGCAGCTGTTACCAGCAAAGCTAATGGCGGTTCCAGTGAAAAAAAAGTGATGAGCATTTCGCGATGCAACCTCTTGGGTTACCCTAATGAAACTGGACTTGATGAAACAGTGAAAAGCTATGAAACTTCAAAATGTCTTGGAGTGATACTTGTCCGATCCGTTGACTGTCCTGACTTGGATCAGCAGTAGATCCAGCCAGTGGGCAGCGTTCCTCAGCAACAGAGCTAGCAACAGCCCAGAGAAATTCGATAACTTCCACAGGAAGTTGCAGACATGTGCCGGGTGCATTGGACTAGCTTAAGCAGTCATTATTGAAAGCAGCAGCAACTCCATGCCTATAACTCCCGTAAAAAATAAAAGTTTGGAGATAATGGCCCGTATGTTATAGGTCAATTTTACTTAATAATCTGGCTTACTCTAACAAGGACTACAAAAGTCCATGTCCTAAGTTGAAGGTGCACTGTAATGCCAACATATTTGATGCATTTGTCTGTTATCAATCTTGCTAACCATTCCATCTTTATTCTTACTAAAGTATGAATAACGTTTTTAGAGTAAGCCAATTATAAAGTAAGATTGACCTATAACATATCAGGAACCTTAATGTATCCAAGTGCCCTATTGAACTTTTGCTTCAAGAGAGCATTCAATTTCATTTATATTGAGTTCTTGCTACTTATCTTTATACTAGCATAACTCCCATTGAAAAATCAATGGTTCCTTGCTGGTCGCATCAGCTACTCTGGCTACAATCAAGATTTTTCTAATAATTATTTTTTTGGAAAACTCTTTTCCCCCTGGAGAAACGAAGATAATTTCAGTATTATCTTTATGAGGATAAATCGAGAAATTTCTAAAACAACAACTTTTTGGGGAAAATCGTATTTATTTTTCTACATAGCCTCTTTAGCTGTACACATTTAGTGCAACGCTTTTCAAGACTCTTCAACACTTGATAAAAATAAGAACTATCCAAATCTCTACATATCTATTAACAGCTTTGATGATTTCAGTATTCGATGAAAATTTCTTTCCAGCCAATCATTTCTTGAGATTTGTGAACAAAAATTCGACGGAGGCAAGTCTGGCGAATAGGGTGCATGTTCAATTAACTGGAATCGTAGTTCGTGCTGTTTCACCATCGCAATTGCCGACTTGTGGGAGGGGGCGTTATCCTGGTGCTACGAGAGCTTTTTCTTTGCCAAATGAGGCCTTTTAGCTTTGATTTCTTTGCTCAGTCTGTCTAATAACGACGCATAATACTCGCCCGTTATTGTCCTCCCGTGTTGCAAGTAATCAATAAAAATTATTCTTCGGGAATCCCAAAATACGGTAGCCATGACTTTCCTAGCAGACTGAATTTCTTTGGAGTTGGCTCACCACGTTTTGTCCGTTGCTTTGACTGCTCCTTGGTCTCCGAAGTGTAGTGGTGAATCCAGGTTTCGTCAACAGTTATAAAACGTCGCAAAAAAATTTTTTCATTACGTTTGAACATGTCTAGACCTTGCTGAGAAATGGTCATTCGAACTCGCTTTTGGTCGATTGCGAGCAATCGCGGCACCCATCTAGCACTAAGCTTTCTCATGTCCAAATGTTGATGTAAGATGCAATGTACACAGTCGTATGAAATGCTTACTTTCTCTGCTATCTCTCTCAACTTTATTCGGCGATCCTTCATCACTATTTCATGGACTTTTTCAATTGTTTCTTCATCTGTAGCTGCTTTTGGTCTGCCAGAACGTAGTGCATCCTCTATGGTTTTTTTACCGCGTTTAGATTCAGCAACCCAGTGTGAAACTGTTGAAACATACGAAGGCGAAGACTCACCATGAACTTCATCTAACTCCGTTTTTATTTGTTTAGCATTTAAGCCCTTAAAAAAGAAATGTTCTATCACTACGCGGAACTCGACGTTTTTATTCATGATTAAGAAAATGCACAAATTGTTTACTTGAATCGATAGTAACGGCGTGTGGTTTATATCCAATCTAGTTGAAGATTTGACAATCTGTTGTACGAACAATGGTGATTTCAAAACAAGTGATCAGCACGTGCGCATAACGCCATCTTGTGGTTCATTCTAGAAACATTCCGAGCTATCCTCGTAGAATTGCTTACAAGTACAATCTGCGAAAATTTGAAGCTTGCAGCTTACGCCATGTAGCCAAGGATATGTAGCCATAATGATTTTTTAAGAAATGTCTCTCCCTTGGGTTTTTAGGATTAAAAATATACTCATGCACCCCTTTGGGGCAAGGCTAATATTTAAGGCGTGTTGTTTTCCATTACATACATTAATAAAAATATATCCTCATTAATAATTCAATGCCTTTTTATATGGTATTGAAATTATATCATGATGGACCTTGTATTTCCATTTATTAGAAACTAATTAAAAAGGTAAAAAAAATCTGCTAGCCCAATGTCAGAATTTCCACAACTCGCCACTGGTATCCCTTACATAAAGGCTCGATAGCATTTGCTTTTCATAAAATCTCGTGTTGAAGTTCTGCAGTTAACATTTCTAATATGTATTTTTTTTATTTCAGCCTGTAAAAGCTGGTGCCACAGTGGACAGGCTAACAGATACCACAAAGTACACTGGATCTCATAGACAACGCTTCGATCAGACTGGAAAAGGAAAAGGTATTTCTGGAAGAAAGGACCTTGTTGATGGATCAGGATATGTATCTGGTTATCAAAATAAAGACAGTTTTGGCAAAAAATAATTCATCAAAAACTTGTCATTCACTGATGTTTTGATCATGAACATCTATTTTCCTGTTTTTTTTTTAAATACATAAGTATATATTTTAAAGATTGATAATATATTTCTATAACAATAATGTTATGTGTCTTCTTCACCAAAACAAAAATTAAGTACAATCCTGTAATTTTGACCACTAAATGTATAACAAATAGAAATTTAAACATGCATGTATATTTATTATACCTACAATAATATTATAAGCAGGTATATTTCATGTATCGTACAGTACAATAGTACAATAAATACCAAACTGTTCACAAATAAATAACTAATTAGAATAAGTTTATCTCGGCTTGTTGCAACCTTATTATTCTTCCAGTTAAAATATAGTACATAGATATTTAGGGACGTATTTTTATATAATCATATTAGTATGTGATCATTTTTGTTTAGTTGTAATATTTTACATTCATAATTTTATTAAAATGTTGATGAATTTGATTTTTGTTTCTGTTATGTAATGATTATTATTATTATTATATGATTACATAATTACTACTGCTGCTATTTATTTAAACAAGAACAAATAAATAAAGACAGTAGCTAGTTTATAAATTGTACTTTATTAAGAACCTGTACCAATATTCATTTAAGTACTTTTTTGTGGTCATTATATGAGTTATTTCTTCCAGAAGTCCATATCGTAACACTGTATTGATAATGTATTGATGGTATTACTGGGGCAATGTCATCTACGCCCACAGCTTCAATGGAAACAATGCTAAGTCTACCTCCACTTCACCTAGTAGTGGAATCAGAAGCACTGGCAGCTGCATATAGGCTGAAAATAAGCGATCATGGGATAGGGAGACGAAGCTTCAGAGTCAATTCTGAGATCTTTAATATACTAGAAAAAACCAGTATCCTCAATATGCAATCTGATAAAATCAACACCGTTTGGGACTTCAGAAAACCTTTTAGGGTTGAAATACCTGAGAGGGGTGATGAAGAACGAAAACGAGAGTTGATTCAAAGACAAGGATCTGTATGGTATACAGATGGTTCCAAAACAGAAAACAGCTCTGGAGCTGGAGTGTTTGAGCAAAGTACAGGGAATGAAATATGTGTTAACCTGGGGAAGCTCACTTCCGTGTTCCAAGCTGAAATAACAGCCATAATGTTATGTGCACAAAGCATGATAGAGAGGGGCTTTGAAAATAGGCAAATCTCCATCTTAACGGATAGCCAGGCGGCACTAAAAGCCTTAGGAAGTACTGAAATTCACTCAAGGATCGTGCTTAATTGCACAGAAGCACTGGTGATACTGGCCACATACAACAATGCTTGTGTAGAGTGGGTTCCAGTATTATGAACTTTTGATGTTATTCAGCACCTTTAATGGAATACGTATGCAAATTTCCAATTCTACATTATGTTTTCTAGGTCTCACATTTTTCCCAATATTCCTGGGCTAACAAAACTATTCCTCTTTATAATGAAGTGTCATCTTTTCTTTTTGTACAAAGACATGGAGGACAAGTAAGCTCCAGTGGTGGTTACTATGTTCCCATTTGGATGTTCTGTTAGCAAGATTGTCTGTATGTTTTACGTGGGGTTCCTATATCAACATACCCCCACGTTCCTTCCAAGGAAGAAGTGATTGAGTTACGCCCAATCAACGCGCAATTACGCAGCAATTGCTCCCAGTAACTCACTGGTCGGAGCGAGGTTGCCTATCCACCCTCTACTAGCTAATCAGGCTAGTACTGGAGCGATCAACATATACGTGTTCACCCGCCGGCACCCTCCCGTCCTCTTTCATACGGGGCTAAGTACCTCGTCCAGCAATAGAACTATTCCCCCAACATAACTCAGTTGATAGAGAGAGCCCTCCAGTCCTCTTTCATACCTTCATAAGCTCCTCCCCGAGACAGGGGCTGGCGCCACTGCCCGATCGAATCCAACCTCAAATGTGGCGAGACTTGGTTTTTAAATGGGTTCGCCACCCCGATCTCCCAGTTATAGGCCTGGTGCGCCCTCGACAGGACTTCGTTTCGAGGCTACTTTAAAGTTAGTTGTTCTGTTAGCAGGCGGCAAACATATTAATCGATGGCTTTCACGGATACAGCGTTTGCTGCTCGCTAACAGAACATTCAAAATGGTAAATAGCAACCTTGCTGGTAAGCTCCCTTGGGGTACGTATACCAGACCACACGGCACCTAGCCATACAACTTGTCCCGTCATATTCAATCCAATGATCTATGTCTGGGTAATGATAACTTAGACCAGAATAAAATGTGTGGTAAGAGTTAAATCGCAAGTGTAATTTGACAAATACTCATAAATGTTGCAGAGGCCATGATAACTGATGTGGGTGGATTTGATTCTTACCTAGGAGACGGTCTCTTAAGGCGCCCGAAAGTACCCGCTAAAGGGCTGAATCTTAGGAGGAGAATCGAAATGAGGTTTATCCAAGTCAGAAAGGTTAAATTCTGGCCACTGGGAAACTGCATGCCACCAGGTAGTTGCGTTCTGGAAGCAATTCGGATCGCCCTATAACTTGTCTGCAGAAAGTCCTGTGACCTGAAGCAGCTTTAGAATCTCTACACTTAAGCAGTGTGAAGCAATTACTTAGTTTCTCACGCTCAAGACGACTTCACTCTGGAATTTGTACATACAGGGGCTCTATAACGTGTAGACCTATGAACGGAGCTCTGTCAAGGGCACACCAAGCCTATAATTTAGTAGATCGAGGTGGCAAAACCATTATAAAACCAAGTCCCGTCACACTTGAGGTTGGATTAGGTCGGGCAGTGGTCCTCATCTATGTGGTGGGATAGTCTGAAGCTGGACGAGATGTTGACTCCTTGGAGAAGGCGCTGATGGGTGAGCGCATTTACTGCTCCGGTGGTAGTCTGAAGAGCTAGTAGAGGATGGAAAGTGACCCACCAGTGAATTACTGGTAACATTGTGAAGTGTAGGCAATGTGCGTTAATTGGGCGTATCGCAGTTCGTGTCTTAGTGATAAGATAGAACGGAACATCCGGACGTTCGTGCAAAATTTTGAATCAAACACCAAAAGTATCATCAACGACTTACTTTAAATTTTAAATGCTACCAAACATTCATGTTAAAAGGTAAGTTCCCTCTCCTGTCTAACACAAGTTGCACAGAACCACATTGACTTGGTTGCCTACTCTACTATTATTTCAGAAAAAACGTATCGTTTACTAGGGTAGTAGATATAACGAAAAAGGCTAAAATCTGTTCAAAACTACATTATGTCTAGAAACTAGAAAATTATTGTACATAAAATATATATAGGTCATTTGTTGCATGGCTGTAACGTATATCCTATATTACTTTGTATAACTGCGTTCATCAGGTATGCAATCACCAGTAGAGTATCATACGTACCTGGTATAATATAACGCTTATCAGTAGGTCCCTCGTAAATATATTGCGACCCCAGATACCATAATAAGAATAATTTCAATTTTATTTATCAGGCGATATACATTATATTATTTTCATATATTAGTATGCAAAGTTATCGTTTCAATAAAAAGTAAAATATTTATTTGATTTATTTCTCCAGGTTAAGTCTTCAGGGTTCTCATAACTGTAGATATTGCAAGAGGTAACTACCCTGTGTTTCAAAGTTATAAAGACGTATTCAAACATATGTTATAGACTTATATTTCGAAGGTATCGAAAATGGTTACAGAATATTATTAATCACACGAATTTACTATAGATACGATGAATATCCTACAAGAGTATATAGTATATTATTACATATCTGCGTATTTCGAAGCTATTGAAAATGTATGATATATTGTAAAATAACGTTTAAATATGGCAACGAATATCTATATGATGCATAAACAATAAGAACACGTATGTAGAATATAACGAAAAAGAATTTTAAAAATAATGCTACAGTATTTTAAAAAGTTTTAATTAAATAAATTTTTAAGAAATCATAACGACCCTAATTGTTTTCTTTCAAATTAGAATTTACGTTCCTGAGAAATAATCTACTAAATAGTTGAAAGCAGTTTTAAGGAATGTTTGTCAGTCGTATGAAACAATACATTTTTTACTAGATAATTGTAAATGAAAAGATGCTAAGATAATAATTACATGACCATTATCGATTAACTTGTAGACTGTATTTTAAATGATTATGGATTTAAACATGTCAAAATGCAATAGGGATAATCCGACAGATGATTGACAGTAACCTTTAGAGGTATTTGTATACTTGAAAGTAAACTTTTTCTCGTATTATTACCCTAGATGTTTCTACATGTTAATTACGTATAGATCTATATTTAAATATTAATTAGGAATGACAACATAAGATTTATTTTAAAATAAATTTATGAGAGAGATGACAGATGACAAATGAGAGAGGTGAGATGACAAATGAGAGATGAGTTATGTAAATGAGAGATGAGATATGCAAACGATACCGTGAATTAATTTAATTCGAGCATCCATATGAGATGATAAATGTAAATGAGAGATGAGATATGCAAATGATACCGTGAATTAATTTAATTCGTGAATGCATGTGAGATATGAGTTATGCAAATGAGAGATGAGATATGCAAACGATACCGAAATTAATTTAATTCGAGCATGCATATGAGAAATGAGAGAGGTGAGATGTACAAATGAGAGATGAGTTATGTAAATGAGAGACGAGATATGTAAATGATACCGTCAATTAATTTAATTCGCGCATGCATATGAGAAATGATATATGTAAATGAGAGATGAGATATGTAAATGATACCGTGAATTAATTTAATTCGAGCATTCATATGAGATAATAAATGTAAATGAGAGATGAGATATGCAAATAATACCATGAATTAATTTAATTCGTGAATGCATGTGAGATGAGTTATGCAAATGAGAGATGAGATATGCAAACGATACCGTGAACTAATTTAATTCGAGCATGCATATGAGAAATGAGAGAGGTTAGATGTACAAATGAGAGATGAGTTATGTAAATGAGAGACGAGATATGTAAATGATACCGTCAATTAATTTAATTCGCGCATGCATATGAGAAATGATATATGTAAATGAGAGATGAGATATGTAAATGATACCGTGAATTAATTTAATTTGATCAATTAATTTAATTCGCGCATTTAATTAGACCACGCCTTATTTGAATATTAATTAGATCGCGGGGTCATTTGCATAAAAAGGGTAGGGGTCAGCTCAACTGCCGGAATACCTACTACTACGTGACGTTTAACTTTTATTTTAGTTTTAATCCACATCTGTACACTTTTATGTCGCCCAAAAAATTCCGACACTTATTTCGGCTGTATAAATTTCATATTATATACAATTTAGCAATATTTATTTTTTGTGCAAGTACCCTATAGTAGAAGTAAAACACCTGTGTAGGTAATAATCTTTTGTATTCCAGTACAATAAGAAATTCACTTGAAAATACAAGTTATTATTACTCTATTGTTGTTATACAAAGCCACTCTAGGTATGATACTGGTTATATTTGCTGTGTTTGTAAATAATGGAAAAAGAAACTATGCTCAGAAGCGTACGTCGTTTCTTTTACTTGATTTGTTAAATGTGTTGCCTATTCAAGTCATTTAATCTGCTAAAGATTGCTCACCTCAGCAATAAAGTTGATTTTTTAATCACTCGTATGGTAATTTTTCTCGGGTAGCGCCTCGAAAAATTATTTCCATATTTGTGATAAAAAAGTTTACAAAACAACTTTAGTGCCTTGGTATACAAATAACTATAACTATGTAAGCAATGTGTAAAATGTGTGGAAATGTAGTACTATAGTTCACTCATTTCAAATTCTTGTTAAAGACCAACCACATTCCCAGCCAGCACACTGAGGTTATAATGACGTTATTTTTAAGTCATTATTGGTCGACAACGTCATATGACTAATAAATGATGTCCATAAGACGTCATATAATGGGACGTACATAGACGTCTTCAAAACGACGTCGTTTGGATGTACAATTTTCATTAAAAAGATATTATTTTAGCAGGAGCCAAGGAATACTGGTTATATTAAGCAGGTGGTCACAATATAGAGATGTTTTGACTGTAGTGTATAATAAATGTTATTTCCAATATTCAACTATTTATTTATAATTCCTGTCTTAGTCTTAGTATAGGACGTTTTAATGACGTCTTATATCGACGTCTTTGGGCTGTGACATAATGCTGTCAGTTTTACAACCATTTGACGTCGTTACTGCCGAAAAAACGGCGACATTATGACGTCAGTGTGCTTTTAAGTCAGTGGATTTTAATTGATAGGTAATCTTCAACAAATATTTCACCACATTTGAAATGAGTTAACCACTATTACACAATTTTTTACTCATAAATTGTTTTTTTTAAGTTAACTCAAGCAGGGTGGTTATCTTTTTCTAGAAAGAAAACAGAACTTTATGCACACTCTTTATTCCTTTAGATCAGTCACAATGTGCACAAGGAAAATCACTACCTACCATAATACAAATTAGTGGATGAGTTCCGAATTCTATTCTAGCTTTATAACACTCATATATTTGCAGTTCGGATTTACCCTGCAAAGCATATTTTCTACACAAAAACAAAAGAAAAACTTCCTTGTCTTGGCTGGGACTCGAACCCAGGACCCTCCACTGTCTAGGTGGTATCTCTACCAACTGAGCTACCGAGAACGACTATCAGCAAGGCGAGAAATCCTTTTCTATATGAATTTGCATTTAAAAATATAATTTAATGTAAATCATTAATCAACTTAATAAAAATTAACTTCAACAAAAGAAAAATCTTAAAACATAGTTATATAAAGAAACAAATTTAGCTATGCATTTATTACACAATTTATAAAAGTGAGAATAAGCAAATGTATAAGTAAATGTACACATATTATTTTCAACATTGAATTATCACAATGACAAAAGCACAGACCTAGACATTTCATACATTTTGTGTGTTTTGAACAACTAATCTATGTAGGTGGGATTTCATCTTCCATATGCACCAACTGAATATTCCTATCAATCTCAGATGGGTTTACCTCAGGTTTTAATCGCACCCTTAAATCAAGACATCTAATGTCTGTCATTAAAGATTGGCTTTTATTTGCCAGGTCTCTATCAATCAAGACCTGCTGGTTTTCCAATGCATTGTATGTTGCTTTAGCACAATTAATTTTATCTTGTAAATCTATACGAGTCTGCCTCAACTGCAACACTTCATCTTTAAGTCCCATTTCAGGTTCATCACGTGCCAATTCGATACCTGGTCTGTATGTTCGAGTTTCTAATCGAGTCTCGCAAAGCTTTAAACCATCTGTTTTTGCCAACAATGCATCTTCCAGTGTTTTAATCTCTTTAAGTACTTTATCCATCTCCTCTCGCATTTTCATCAGTTGCCATTCAAGCTCATTTCGAGCACGTTGCGTTTCGTAAATTCGTTTTCTTAATGTGAAATCGACACAATCACGTTGTGCTCTCATATCATTTCTTGCTCTTTCACGAACCACAAATAAAGCCTCTCTTAACTTGTATGTATCTGCTAATTCACTGTCTGCAAGTAATTTTGTATAACGAGAATGCTCTAACCAAGTTTCATAAGGAATGGAACTAAAATAATAAAACAATTAAAAATTGAATTATATAGAAAGAAGATAAAAATAATACTCTTTTGCTATACGAAGAGGATCAGTTTTAAAACTGATATTGGCACAGTTTTTATCCAATGTTAACATATCTTGATCAATTTCGATAGCTTCCTGTTTGTCATTAATATCCAGCTGTACTTTAAATTTTACCTCTTCAAGTCTATTGATTTTTTCCCATGCAGCTTGGCATCGGTCCATTAATAGTTTTTTCACATTCTCAACTACACATAATTCCTACAACAATATTCTCTTACATAGTGAAGAATAGTTTTCTAGAAAATTACCCTTTTCAATTCTGTATCGCCATCATCATAAGTCAATTCTGCTCCTTGACGACAATCTCTCATTGAAATACATTCCGAAATAACACCCAAAGGAATACCCAGCGCTTCTAATTCTCTTTCAGTAGAAAACTTTTCATCTTTCAGGAGCTGCATTTCTCTTTCAATCCGTTCAAGGCAAGCTTGTAAGATATCTTTCCATCTGTTCAATTCTGTAACACGATCAGCTAATCGTGCATTATTATGATAAGTATCCCATTCTGTTCGAATTCTTGTCTCGTTACGCAACTGCCTTGCTTCATGTCTTAATTTAAATGCATCATTTCTTCGTGTATTATTCGTCTGTTGATTTTCCCATTGCTTTGCATACCAATCTGATAAACTTATGTGTTGTATAGGTTTCTCCAAAGTTATTACAGAAGTTTCCATTTTTGTTATTTAAACTTTTTAATGGGTTTTTAATTTTGAAATAAATTAGTATATTAAACAGTTTTTTGAATTTTATGCTTTCTTTTAGACACTTCTTGACATGTGTCGGTATTGATCAAACAAAAGCTAGAAATATAGGTTACAATGTATAGTATTTTATAAGAAAATGTTTGTACAGCAATGATCATGAAATTTATATTTTTCTACTGGATTATTGATCTATCAGCTATCACAGCCCATCATGCGATTAACAATACTTTATTAATTTCAATTCTCTGTACAGGGTTAATTTTATTAATGTAAACCCCCTTAATTATTTTGATTTTGGACCGATTCAAAAAATTTAAAAACTTTTTTTATGTGATTGTTGATGAAGACTCCATTTATGCTAATGGTTTTGCAGTAGCATTTTATAAGCTACCTTGGTAGTGTAATCAGACAGTATCAGGTGAATCGATATGCTTGCTATTAATCGAATGAAGAATGAAGCTTTCATCATAGATCCGACAATACAAATAAAAGCGAGTGATAGTCAGCCTGATGAGGTTCACTTAGAAAAGTGTAAAATTTATGAGCCTACTATATCTTCTTATAAGAACAAATTTTGGGTAGACTCAATTACTGTTTATGGTTTATTTTTTGGGCAAGAGGGACATTGACCAAAAATTATATTAAATCTAGAAAAGACTTTAAGTTAGTGAATTCTTTGGATAATGCGTTCAAGAATTTTTGAAAGCATAATTGGTTCTTTTGCCTCCTATGAATTTGCCAACTTTTGAGTTATATTGTTCAACAATGTTACTGTCAACATCAAAAAGAAGACTGCGAGCGTGATTGGCAATATATCTCGCAATTTCCATAATTCGCGATAAAAAAGTGGAAGAAATTTGGCTGATTAAATTTTCTTCTTTCTCTTTTTTTGCAGAAGTAATCAGCACAGTCGTCATGTTGGCCCATAACACATTTGATCCCATTTAAAATGTCCTTTTTTAAATTTTTTAATGCCGAATCTTGATCTTGACTACCCTTGTAATGCCTTATTGCACCCTTTATACCGGAATGGAGGCGAAGAATTCTGGCTTCTAAAAGTTTCCTTTCGCGACCAATCAATGCTGTATTCTTCGTCAAAAGTTTCAATTTATTGCAACAGTTTCTGAGTAGGTGCTTACGGCATTCAATCTTTACCACTGTTATATCTGGATACGGTCTAGATTAGCGTTTCCCAACCGCCGGTCCGTCAGAAAATCTTGCCAGTCCGCAGAGAAATAACAGTATTTTTTAAATTTTACTGAATTACTTTAATTTGTGTTACCCTGGAGCTAACATAGGGCCAAATAGTTTATCAGAGTTGACCAAGAGTAACCTCTGAGTAAATTTATTTTGCAAAAGTTAAAATTTTTTAGAGCCCTCCCACTAGATCTCTTTAAAATGTCCAAAAAGTGAGTGGTGCAAAATTTCACCCCATTTGGTCAGTGCCACCGAAAGGTTAAAGTTTAAATGACAATTAACATAGGTTTGGTACATTGCTAGAGACTGTATAGCAAAACTTTTTTATCTTCCTATATTTTATATATTATATAACTTGAAAATTTATGTACTTATGTTGTTGAAACTGCTGAACACGAACCTGATAAAATTCAAACTGTTAGAAAAAAATTGACAGTTGTCAAAAAGCGGTAAACTTTACTAATATAAGCATTTTGTATTAAACAATTTCAACAGCATATGTATACAATCTTTCATGTTAATACATAGAAAGATAAAAAAGTAACGCCACAAAGTCTCTAGAAGTGCACCAAACCCATGTTAAATCCCATTTAAACTTTAACCTCTCGGTTGCACGGATTAGTATTGACCAAATGGGCTGAAATTTTGCATGGCCCATTTTTTGACATTTTAAAGAGATCTAGGCGGAGGGACCCAAAAAATTTAAACTTTTGCGAAATAACGGCCACCCTAATAAAATACGTTATATATAACGCGCCCGCTCCGTACTTAGATGGTGGGGTAGTTTCCAGTAATAGGTAATAAAGAGGATCTCCCATATTAGAATTTCTAAGCGCGTTTGGCTCGCACTGGTCTAGGCATAGCGGAACCGAAAGAATTTTCATCTTGTGTCCCCGATTAACGCGAACAATCAAAATCCGGGTTTTGCGGTTTCGAAAAGTCACAAAAGTTATTTCGATCCAGACCGTTGTCTGTCGATGCGTTGGGTAGTTCCCTTCTCAGATTTAAAGTCTCGACCGTCTCCACCGTTTAGGTGGAGGCGGCAAAGAATTACCCCCGCCTTAGGTAAACATACGGTTTTTGAGAGCGATCGAATATGTGTACGAGCGGTGCATCTATTGGTTTTTTTGTATCGTTTAAGCTTATTCCCGTTTTTGACCGCCGCTGCCAAAACCAACTCGCAGCTGTCTCGGTTATATATCCGCTCCCTGTCGAGATATATTGTTTTGGCTTTGAACGATGGACCATCCTATGTGTCTAGAAACGCGCCGCACCCCGCCCTGCGATCGTTTCTCTTGGTTCGTTTGGCGGAAAGAAAAAAACTCCGGCCCACGGAATCCGCTGATTTTGGGCCGGTCCCCGTTTTGGTCGTTCGAGGTTTCGTATGCGGGAAGCAAATTAGGTACGAAAACCGACTTTAGTTATTATAAAGAGTGGATATTTATTTTAGATTGTTCTAGTACAGCGTAAAAGTAAATTTATTATTATAAGATTTATTTTGCGGAATGGTTTCTTTAATTTTTACCTTACCGATCCACAAGCAAATGTTATGTCGTTTGGCGGTCCGCGAACGAAAAAGGTTTGGAACCGCTGGTCTAGATTCAATAATTTTGTTGTAAACACTGCTGTCGCCATCCCCTATCATTCTGTGATATTTTATACCATACAGTGCTAAGCTGGATAGTTTGATGATTACGTGTTCTTTTAAGAATTTTCCTGTATCACGATCAGAATGTACACAGTACTTGTTTCTAACACCAATATAGAGAACTTTTGCCGAGTGTTGTACGATAATAGCAGCTACGCCGGCTAGAGCGTTATAGTTTGCACCATCTAGTATTTATCTAATAATTCATACTATCCGTCCACCGAAAGATGATCTCTGTGTCATCTTTGCAAGAAATTATTACAGAAAGCGTTTTGTTGTGCTTTACTCTTATTATCTACGAGTATGACGAAGATAGCATTACATTAGCACTTCTCTGGGTCGTTGGAAGTTGATTTGACTAGCTCTGTAGAGTGTAGAATACAGAGTGGCCAACCTTACAAATAAATTCCTAGATCAAATTAACATATTGCCACAAAACAGTAAAAATAACTACATTTATTGGCAAAATTATCATGGAAAAAATTAATGAATGTCGTCACTACAGATAAAGTTGATCAATTTTATGGATTCTTTAAGGTATTTCACAGATTTCTGAAAGAAAATGCCAAAATTATAGGCATTGCTGAATGAGGTTATGAACATGTGATTTTATTGTAAAACATGTCACAGGTATCTCTGATACCTGAGAGATACCTGTAGACTGTAGATTTGTTTGGTACAGGTGACATTTGCTGAAGTTATTTCTTATTTACATGTTTTTTGTGAGTGTTATAGTGTTTCAATAATAATAATAAGCATCTCAGTTCTCAGAACTGGCAAAAAATCGCAATTTTACCTAATATAATACATATTAATATGTCAGTATAAGGGAAGACACTGCATTCGCAGTCTCATCAGGTATTCCTGAATTTACTAAACTAGTTCGAGAGGGAAAAGGGAAACCGTGGAAATTTACTTCCTTTATTTTGTGTACAAGAGATAAGAAACGTTAATTATTATTTATGATCATATTGTACTACAATTGTTTGTTTATTGCAGCGAGCAGCTGAGGCTTTAAAAATTTGTGTTTCAACTGTTAAAAGGGGGCCCGTAGTAAAAACCAGCGAGTTTTATCTAGTTCTGGTAAAAAAGACAACGCAAGAAGTTGAAAACTACAGACCTAGCAAGATCTTCTAAAATGGTCGTTTGATATTTTTTGATTTTATAAAGTCTATGTTTTGTATAGTTTCAGAAAAAGCGAACATACAGAACGACAGACAGATAGCATTTATGCTTTTATGTACTTAATATGCATAATAAATATACAAGAGAAGAGATGGATAAGCAAAAATAGTGTTAATTCTATTATAATTAAGTACTTTAATAGCATTTAAGTTGATTAAAATATTAAATAGCAGAGTTTTCTTATATGTAAAACTGTATTTGGAAAGAATATATTTCTCCATATTGAAGGTATTATACTATTACAATTGTTAGAAATGAGTTAATTTCTTAAATATAAGTAAAAGTGATTTCTTGTTTTTTAGTACTTGGTAGTTCTGTAAAACTAGAGAACGTACAGTACTAATAGGTAGGTATTCGCGAAAATCTAATTCTTAGTTTCCTACTGAAAATGTTTTAAAACTTTCCAAACAACAAGTATCAATGTTAAAATCGAAAAGAAGGTCCTTAAAGAAAATTCCTTATCCCTAACCTCAAAAAATCACCTGCTATGACATTTTCGTAAACACGGTAAAAATCAATAATTGTCAAACTATGGATGCTGATTTGACTAGGAATTTCTTAATCTTATACCACACAGAGAGCATCGATGACCAGCGTTCATCTTTAGTTGGACGGATAATATGTAAAGTGATGTTAAATCAGTCAATGAGACTTGTCAATTTGCTTAGTTACAAAGCTATAACAGCAATAATAAAAAAACATGTGATCACATTGCCTTATTTTGGTCTGTTTCTAAGAATACAATTCAATTGTCCAACTGTATTGACACAATACAGTTGATATTGACGTTGACTTCATTGACGTTCTAATATCGAAATTCGATATTATAGCGTTTATTATAATATCAAAAATTGTTAGCTTGCAATCGATATGTTTAACAAATGCTTCAGAGGTATCGGAACACGGATGATGAATGTTGTAAGTTGTATGAATTCAAACACGGTTCAATTAGAAATCAGATTTTAATTTAAATTTTAGAAAAATGATCAATTTATGTTTAAAACTTTAAATCGGTTTATGGTATATGCAGAATGGGTGATAAACCCATTCTGCCGTTTTTTTACTACAATATAATAAGTTAAAAGTTACGTTCGGAGTAATTACAAGTAATGTCAAATAATGTGGTCTCTTGTCAATGTTATAACTAAGGTTAATATGTTAAGGTTACATGTTTCTAAATAATAATTTTCTAGTTTAGTTTAGTTCTTAATTAAAGTTTATTCACAAATCAATTGTACCTAATCTTATAATTTTAAGTGGTATACACAGGGTGTAAGGAGTTACTATGCATTAATTTTAAGCAATGATAGAAGACAAAGGAACAAAAAAGTCTTTGTTCTTGACATACCACTTTTTCAAAAAAATATAATAAACTTTAACATCTTTGTCACGTTAATAATAGTACGATTATGGGGCTTTGTCAGAAGATGCATCTAATCTAGCACAACAAAAAACTTCCATAACATTTTTCATATGATCAATCGTTTACCGTAACATCGGATTCTTTTTCACTCAATTGAGAAATGTAGCAACCATGCAATGTCTTTAATACAATCTGCTCAGTATTTTCCTTATGTTGCATGATCCTGAGGATTGTAGTTTGTTGAACTTGAAATAATTTGTCAATAAAGCAAGATTTTGTCTATGCTATTACTATAATTTCAACTGGTTCGTCATTCAACTTGTTTTTGCAGATGAATCATTTCCTGTATTTATTGTTAGGGTATAATAATGAGATTGTTGATCTTGAATTCAAGGTCTAATAACCAGTTTAAAATGAAACATTTATTTTTAAAGAGAACATTTGATTTCTAATAAATAAGACAAGTTAATAAGATTAAAGGACAATTCTTATTAGTTGAATTTAATTTAAAAAAAAATAAAACCATTCGCCTTTATAAGAAAATTACATTAGATCTAGAAAAATTGATTCCAGTAACCCTTTTCAGTAAAACTAATACATGGAATAAGCATTAAACTTGTAAATCTAACTGTTCATTGAATACACAAAGTATTTTCTCAATAAAAAAAATTGGATGTTAAATAAAATGTTCTTAGAATTTTTTAGTTTATTTCATTATTTAATTGGAGACAAAAAAGCAGACAGTTTTATGTTTTTATTATCTTACCTTATGGTGGCTACCTTATGCAGTTTCTAATTCTTTTATACTATAAAATAATTATTAGAAATACAATCGGTAATTCCCACTAAGATTACGGGCGACAGAGTATCAACCTTTTGTAGTAAAAAGCAATAAAACATGAAGAATATAACTTGTACCTACAACAAAACAATGGCTGCTTCATTTAACAACTATGTGTGATTGCTAAAAAATAAACAAAGCTGATCGGTTTGTTTAGACTAAACGATTTGAATCAATAATAATAATAATAATATATGGCAATCGTTTTTTTCTAAATTACTCGAAAGTTAATTAAGATAGAAAACAATTTATTAAGTTTTTGTTCCTTTTCATCTGTTTTATCACCCCTTAAAGGTGTTGTAAAGCGGATTTACAACTTACGGAACAACAACAAACAGAAAAGGCTAATGAATATAATTTTTCTTATCCAAATAAAGATAAAAATCTTAAAATTTACCGACAGTGGTTGCAAAAAGTGAAAAGGGTTGATTGTATCAAGAAATTTCTTGTTTTTAATTGACAGCTACTTTTTAATGTTTTGCGAGTTGATTGCTGTTTAGTTTGTTCGATTTGCTCTAATAGTTATTTATGGTACATGTGTGTTATAAGGGAAATAAGTCACGAGAAAAAACGAGTAAGCCACGAGCACTTTGTGCGAGTGGCTTTGTTTTTTAGAGTGACTTAGGACCGATAACACACGAGTTCCATACATAATTTTATCCAACACCGTCAGAATTTCGTTAAAACGCATTCTTTTTCTGATGACAGTTGTGACATTTTTATTTGACAAATTATTTGAGAAAAAATTAGTTCAATTTATGGGAAGGCTCTGACGCGATCACCATGGCAAGAGTGACTTATGGTTTATAACTCACTAGTGACTTATAGGTCACTTTAAATTGCTAAAATCACTATAGTTATGGGCTTAATAACTCACGGTGTTGGATAATAGTTTTTTAATTATCATAATTTAAAGATTGTGCGTTCGCCCAAAAATGAATTTGACTAGAGTACATTTTCCGGGTTATGATTTTTTACAATTTTAAATCGTCATTAACGCCTAAACAATGTGAAGATCGGCTTAGAAGTGCATTTGGCAAAGAAGCCACGTCTAAGGCAACAATTTATAATTGGTACACCGAATTCAAAAGAGACCGGTTTTTTCTTAGTGATGAATTTCATGAAGGACGCCCAAGAACTGCTGTTACTGATGAAAATATTGCCGCTGTTCGAGCGAAGATCGATGGAGATCTTATGAAATTATTCGGGCGACATTGGGCATTGGTATGAGTCAAATACAAAACATTTTACATCAACAGTTAGAAGTAAGAAAATTTTGTTGTCGATGGATTCCACATAAACTGACTCCCGATTAAAAAGAACAACGCATTGAATGGTGCATGGTGCAAAAACTCTGGAAAAATTCCAAGGCGGCACTTCAAATTTGGTTTGGAATATCGTCACTGGTGATGAATGTTGGATTTATTGTTATGATTTTCAAAAGAAAAGTCAATCAGCTCAATGGGTCTTTCGAACCGAACCTAAGCCTACAAAAGTTCGGAGAATTCGCAGTGCTGGTAAGAAGATGATTGCTAGTTTTTTTTTAAAACGGGTCATATTGCTACTATAGTATTAGAAGATAGACTTACCGTTACTGCCAATTGGTACACAAATCTTTGAAAAAGTTCGTGAAAAACGCCCCAAAGAAAAGATAATCTTACATTATGACAACACATTGTCGCATAAAGCAAAAGTAACAACTGAGTATTTGGCTGCACTAAAAGTCAGCACCATGGACCCTCCACTGTACAGCTCTGACCTTGCACCTTGCGGTTTCTTTTTGTTTCCTAAAATTAAAGATAAAATGCGTGGAATCACTTTTTCGTCATCAGATGAAGCAGTGGAACATTACAAAAACCTGGTTTCTGAAGTGTCTCAGGAAGAGTGGCATCATTGCTTTAAGGACTGGTTTCATCGCATGCAAAAATGTATTGATGTTAAAGGGGAATATTTTGAAAAACAATAAAATCATTCAAATTTTTTAAAAACTAATCCTTGTTTCATTTTCTAAGAATTTTCAGTGTCGCCCTCGTATTTGAATATTAAAAATGATAAATATGCAGCCATAATCTCTACAAATATAGCCACAGCAGAGCGTCCTTTATTATTCCAGATATAATCATGAGATGTCCTTATCATTATTACTAATAGAACATATTTATAAATGTAACAGTTTAATTATACATGAAAACTAGGAGTACATGTCATTTTTAAAGTTATTTTTACTTTTTTATAACTTATGTAAATATTTAGTTAACACAAAATATTAAAAAAATTATTCCTTTTTCTTGATCAAAATAATCTGGATCTTCCCCTTCTGCAGGACGAAACCGTGTATACACATCATTATCTTCTGAATATTCGCTTATTTTTTTAAACGACACAAGAAGGTAATACCTTCATTTTATTTTTTCCCAAAGGCAACCAAGAATTATCCCAATAAATAAATTGTTGAATATAGAATATAAATGATATAGGCCGCCACTAATGCTGCTTAATTCGGTAAGACGTTTTCTATTAGTTTTATCCGCTTGTAATAGCATCTGGTAGCGAGAACCTTGCAAAGTGTCTAGATTTACCACTACACTATGAAAAGATTCGTGCAAAATTATACACTAACCCGTCTTTGAAATTGGAAATTTCATTTGTTTCCACGCATCAATGTGATTCATAATTTGTACTCGTAAGAGCACAAAATTCGCAATTACACCAGGCAAAGTTTCCGATTCTAATATTGTCTTCGTCTTGTGATAAATCGTTAACCGATGCCTCCAAATCATTCAAAGTGTTTAAATGCATATGGTATAATTCTATCCATTATATATTAATGCACTGTATCAATAAAAATTGCAATAAATCCTTAAATAAACTAGAACTAAACCCTCTACGTATAGCAAGTGCTTCTGTTGCGGGCACACGTGGCATCACACGGCCTCGTTCGAGTCAAGCAACAACGGGTTTACAACACCTTTAAAATTAGCACGTAGTAACTCCTTACACCCTGTAAACTAAATAGCATAACTGTTATAAGTAGTCCTTTTTTCCTATAAAAGCTTGCAAAACTTAAATAAATATCCAGATCTACTATTTACATAAAATAAATAAAAATCATTCTAACTAAATGAAAATTTGAACAATCCAGTTTTAACATCAAAACTAATTTTTGAGTGCACTTTCTCTTTATTCTTTGAATCTAAAAAGTGAACACCTTGTCTTGTATGCATGTCCCACTGAATAAATTCACCAATTGTAGGTGGCACGGATGGTCCTGTAGATATTACACTTTTATCACTATCCAGGATCCAATCTACCCATAAAGCTACTCCATTATATTTAGCTTCTCTGCAAAAAAAAATAGAAACAATAAAATATCAAATTCATTATGGTGTATCAATACATTAATATTAAAATTTATAGACAAACCTTTCGAGTTCAAATGATTTCTGAAAATCTAAATTGGATGACTCAAACATAGTTTCTAAATTAATTCTTCCTAGTTCGATTACGTCGCTTCGTGCTATGCAAGGATATTCCCATAAAGGTTGGGCTTCTACATTAGCATCACAGTTGTTGCATGAATCCTGTAATGAAAATAAATTACGTAAAATCTTGGAGATCAGAGTGCAGGTTAAGTTCAAAGTAAAATCATTAATAGATTCAACTAAAAAGATGTAACAAATGCGATATTAGATATTTTGTAGAGATAATATCAGATAAACAAAAATTCTACTATTCATTAACAATTGTTTTAAAACAAGATGCTGTCACATATATTATTATACGAGTTTTATAAGGCGTTCTATTGTAGTAGCATGAGTTGTTTGAGACACGACGAGCAAAGTGAGGAATGTTCCAAAGGAAATAAAATATAAGAAGAATTTGTCTGCAGAAATGGGTTGAGACAAGGTGATCCACTTTCGACTGCGTTGTTCAACCTCGAACTGGAAAAAAGCAAAAAGCAAAAAAGCCTATGCAGATGATCTCACCATAATTGCCAGAAATGATAGTGAACGTGCCAGTGTGACACTAAGATTACTAGAAGAAGCAAAAAGTTAATGAATGTAAAAGTAAGCTGATGATACGAGGTAAGCGCTATAAATTCTCGGCCCGCAGGCTTCTACAGGTGCCAACATGTTCAAACTCGGTTGCGTCATAGTTGAACATGTAAGAGGCCTACACTATATATTAGGGTGATCCTTATTTGTATGGGTAAGAAAAAAAATTACAATTTCAAAATACGTACCCTCTAAATTTTTTACATTACATGAAAGGAAGTTACCCTAAAAATTCCAAGTTGATCAGATCATGCTAACCCATGGTTCAACTATTTTAGACTGTTTTTGACAAAAGTATTTGCGTATTTGCAGCAAAACGGTTGCAGCTACGAAAAGATATTCATTTTTTGTGGGAAATCTAAGCTACTATAAATTTGGTCCAGAAATAATCTGTTTTTGAGTTATGAAAGGAAAATCAGATGCAGTAGTTTACGGTAATGCAGTTACATATTGAAAAATTTTATGTTACTCATTTGTGATGCTTTTCTTTGAAACGTTAAGTTTTTGTCCACAAAATAAACAATACAATTATTCATACTTTATCATATATGCTCAAAATATTCGCCACAGCTTGAGGTTTAGCTCTCTCTTACAAATTTAGTATTCAGGTCGTAGGTATTGGTTCCACAGTTGTATAAATTGCGAAAAGGAGTAGATAAGGGTTTCAGAACACAAATAAAAACTCAAAAAGGGCGCCATCTGATTATGAAGCTTAAAATTGTTTATTATATAAACGATCAAAGATGTTAATTGAATAAGCTTTAAAAGATATTAAATTCACTAACCAGAAAATGAATAAAATATTAGATTTGAGAACAAAAAGATTTTATTTATGTTTTAAAAATTTTGGAATAAAAAATGAAATAAATTGTTCATAATTATATGGTTCCGTTTTTAAATCCTCAATATAAACTAAAAACATTTATTAAACAATAAGAAAATAAAACGGGTAACAATACACATGAATAATAAAACACACACAACATAGGTTTATTACACAAAAAATCAATGTTCGTTAAATAATGATTTAACTAATCAGTAAGTAGTAAATTTACTTGATATTGACAGACCAAAATTATTCTGCAAAAATAAAAGGATTGTTGAAATTATATTAACATAACTAAATTGCAAATTCAATAAACAAATATCTGAAGGATATTACGTAAATTCGATTAGTCTAATTATTATCAAAATTAATTCTGAAATTCACTAGCAATAATAATAAATTGAATTTTAGATGCTAATAAGAGCTCTCTTCCTAAAGAAAAATCACAAAATTCCTTGCATGAAGGATTCATAAACTAAATTGCAATACAAATCTATTTTCTATAAAGTACAATAACTTAATTTTCTATCCGCATTAACCTGACGAGAAACATACTGGATCTAAACCATTAGAAATTGGAAAGTTGCCTTTGTTCTTGAAAACCATAATTGACTCTAACTGCATTCAAATTATTACATAATAGTAGCAGGTCCCAAGGATGAAATTCATTTCAAATACGCCAGTAGCCCAAATAATTCCACAAACCATTTTCATTAATGCACAAATTAAATAATCGTAGCATAAAGATGAAGTCTTTCAAAAAACATAAAATGATTTTAATCACAAATAGCGCTTGCTATTATTAAATTCTTCCCGTAAAGCACTAATTATTAGCTTTTAAGTACTGGAGAACCGGAAACTGTCTTTAAACTATAGATCCATCTATAGTATTCTCATTACCCAAAACTGTATTAACTCGGAGCACAAACAGAGAGAAGTAATTGTCTTTAATAGTTCTGCACGATAAAACAACCCCAGTTTATTAACGAAACGGTAATGACAAACCTTCTAATGAGATTTATCAAACATAAATTGTTTCCAGAAATCTCACTCACTAACAAAGGTGAACGGAACGGTACGGAACTGCATATAGAATTTTCATCAATTCTAAACACGCACTAACAAACGGAAAATCGACAACATCGACCCAAGTCGACTGGTTTTTCATAAAATTCTAAAAGGGTTTAATTGATTAATTCACATAACGAAATCTATAAAGTTCGTACCCTGCCGAGGTCAGGGCACACAATTGCACAAAAACTTTAACTAAACTATCTTTTTAATTATATAAACTAGAACGGGAATTCAATAATATCGACCCTCTTTACTGGTGGATCAAGCGAGAATGTCTGCTTCGACGCTTCGGGGGGAAACAAGCATGTCCGCTACCCCTGTCACAACGCGCGGAGTGATACATATTATTTGTTCGTAAGGGAGTTTTTTAGCTAACCTTCTACAGGATTCTCGACCTAAAGAAGTAAAAAATAGTACACCGAGATACGCCGAGATTGGTACAAAATGACACCCGTCTGACGTCTCGCCGAAATTACTACGCGCCAACCTGACTTAAATTGCAAACACGTGTGGAAGACAAAGAAGAATTTGTTTTCAAGTCCTGTATTCTCAGAATATTGACAGAAGTGTTTTTATAAAATAGATGACCAAGTACTTCCCATAGTTTTTTATCAAGGTCTCTCACGATGTAATTGATATTACACCAAAATATAAGTGAACAAAATACTAAAAGACATCATTTTTATGACGCTACGTTCTTTAAATGTATACAAATGTAAAACAATACTTTCTTGAAATGTTTTTTATAGGAAATATACAGGACCGAACTTTAGATTTTTAATAAGTATAAATGTAAAATTCTACATATTTGAGGCCGGTAGAAAATATACCGTTATATCTTTAATACTTCTGACTAGTAGCATACTTCTAATGCCTTTCTAATACTTCTTACTGGAAATTATTATTAATACTAATTGCTGCTACCTATTACCTGGCGAACCAGGCCCTAGAAGCTATGAAGCTTCTGCTGGAGAAAGCGGCGATTATTACTATTACTATGGACCAACGTGCTGCTGCATCCGACTTAACAGATTGTATAGCATAAATCCCACATTTGTGTTGCAGCTAAGGAAAACTGCAGAAAACCTTAACCACATTTGCTATTACCGGGAGTCGAACCGGGCCGCTTGGGTGAGAGAAGAGCACTCTAGTCCCTACACTACTAATACTAGTACATATGGGTCATAACGTAATGTCATAATAATTAATAATTGATATTCATCATTACAGATATAAAATATTAAGCCAGCCATATTTGTGTGAAAGGCTACTGTATTGGTTTTGAAAACGCCGAGTTGTCTTTAAAATACACGAAACTCACTTATTGGAATACTCAATTTATCCACACAGATTATTTCTATATGCGGATTATTGCATCAACCATTGTACATTATAACCAGCCGTCAAGTATTTATTTTACAGTGGTCTGTTTGTTGTGTAATAAAGGCTACACAATGCAATTGGGTTTTCTCGAATTGCTTTTCTTTTTTCTTCTTTCTAAGTGCTTATTACTTTCTCAATTCTTGCAGTTATACAAATTAAACAAAATTAAATCAAAAAAATCAAAGCAGGTAATTCTCACTCACCATTATGAAAACTGAAATAAGACTAGTGTTTTCAGTTTTCACGTGGGCCAGCAATAACTGATAAGAAATACATTCTAGTTTCTTTTTCAGTAATACATATTTTGGATCATAAGAATATTTCTGTAACTGCCCGTTTAGTTTGTTTGAATGTAAGTGCTGCGCTTGTGGTAGATCAGTGATTTGAAAAAAGGCACGAATTCTCCAACACGATTATTTAAACTGCGACAAAAAGTTGAAAACATTGTTTGCACCCTGGCAGCAATTGGATAAGAACTAGAACAAAAAAGTGATTTCTGCAGGCAAAGCACTAGAAATGATGAAGATCTTAGAAGACAAAGATACGATCCTACTGCCCGTGAAAAGAGGTTCGAATAAAGAAAGAAGGAAATAAAACGAAAAAGAATGAAACTAAAAGCGCAGACAGGCAGATGCATTTAGACGTACCAGAACCTTCAAGAAGAGAAGAAACTGAATCCACTGATGTAGGTAAGATTAAAAAGTGAAATTCCTGTAATGTTTTCAATAGGTAAGTAAATCTTTTTAGACGAGGTTTTCGATCCTTTAACTTTAGAAGAGTCAGATAATGAAGAAAGTGAAAGAAATGAATCGATTTCAAGCTATACAAATTAAGACTTCAGGTGCTACAATGAACTCTACTACAAAGAGCAAAGAAAAGGACATGTCACATATTGTCAGCAAATGTAGAAGGCGGGTCAATACACCCAAATGACTATGTCATAAACAGATCTTCCATCAGGGAATCCACACAATATTTTAGCGTATAGACTGCTAACAAAATAAAATTGTCATTTTTAAAAATATATTTACAATTTGCAGTCATTCACTGGAATGAATTCACATAATTGAAAAGTCTGAAGTATAGACTGGCTTAATTAGTGTCGATTAATTAATTGCGGTTCCAGAACTGTCAACAACAGGGCAAGAAGTATCTCCAGCAGTCTATGATACTCTCTGCGATTGGGAATCAACAGACAAAGTGAAGTTTTTAAATACAGGAAGACTAAATGTTGCTTGTGTTCTAGAGCAAAAGATAAAGCGAAAAATCTTATTTTTAGCTTATCACGACCATATTTTTGAGGCGTTCTGCAGGGAGTTTTTGCGGTGTCTAAGTTGCCATGCCATCTGTTAAGTCGGCTGCAGCCGCACGTTCGTCCAGAATAATAGTAATAATCACCTCTTCCCCCAGCACAAGCTTCATAGCTTCTAGGCCCTGGTTCGCCAAGTAATGGTAGTAGCAATTATTATTATTATATATTAATAATAATTTTCAGTAAGAAGTATTAGCAAAGCATTAGAAGTACGATAGTAGTCAGAAGTATTGAAGAAAAGCACCACAAATGAGTAACATAAAATTTTTCAATAGGTTACTGCACGGCCCGTGAACTACTGCATCTGATTTATCTTTCATACCTTAAAAACAGATTATGTCTCGAAAATGATGTACGGACCAAATTTATAGTAGATTAAATTTCCTACAAAAAAGGAAGAATAACTTTTTTTCGTAGCTGTAACCATTTCACTGAAAATACGCACTATGTGAAAAATAGCCTAAAATAGCTGAACTTTGACCTTAATGCGGGCCGCGTTAGCATGTTCTGATCAACTTGAAATTTTTGAGGTAACTTCCTTTAATGTAATGTAAAAAATTTGGAGGGTACGTATATTGAAAATAAAAAATAAAAAACTAAGGACCACCCTACTATATATCGAGGGCATCAGATCAGAGGGGCGTATCCGCCAAATTGGTGATCTTCCATTTATTAGGTCGTATTGATTTCTGGTATCGACCTGCGTGTTGTTACATACGGGCGTATGTTTTGTAAGGTATTAATCTGGCCTTACAAAACATTCGCCCGTTTGTGACAACACGCAGGTCGATACCAGAAATCAATATGACATAAAAATTGAAGATCAGAATTTTGGCGGATACGCCCCTCTGATCTGATGCCCTCGATATATTACGGCAAGAAGCGTAATAGATTTTAGTAGCCACTCAAGCATCGTGACGAGTGCATGAGAATGTCGCAGCTAACGAAAACGGAGTACCGCGCGGTCATTAAATTTTTAACAAAAGAAGGGCACACGCCTAATCAAATCAAACAACGTTGAGACGGCGTTTATGTGATTTGTCTCCTTCATATTTCACTGTAAAAAAAGTGGTCAAAATGTTTCCGTTTGGAGCAAGAATCTCTTGAAGATGATGAGCACACCGGTCGGCCAATTGAACCGGTAACGCCTCAAAAAGTTGCAATCATTGAAGAAATGGTATTAGAAGATCGCGTTTGAAAGTTAAGGAGTTAGCAGTGATGTCTGACATTTCGAGCGTTCGCCAAATTCTTCATGACCATTTGGGTATGAATAAAATTAGTGCAAGATGGGTACCGCGTCTTCTTTCTGCTGTTCATCAACGTCAACGTCGCGTCGAATGTGCGCGCTCGTTTTTAAACTTGTGTGGTGACGACCCAATGCCGATTTTAGAGTCCATTGTCACTGGAGATGAAATAATGGTTCTGTATTATAATCCTCTCTCCAAAAGGGAATCGATGGACTGGCGGAGACTCGACGAACCTCGTCCCAAAAAGGCGAAAGTCGTTCAATCGACAAAGAAAGTTACGGCAACAATATTCTGGAATAGTGACGGCATTTTACTGATTGATTTTAAAGAACGCAATACAACTGTTAACAGTACATATTATGCGTCTTTATTGCATAAATTGAGAAACAATATTTGTAAAAAGCGCCGAGGAAAATTGACAAGAGGTGTTCGATTATTACACGACAATGCACCCGTTCATATTGCCGCAATTTCACAAACTGCCATTCACGAATGCGGCTTTGAAGCATTGGATCATCCACCGCACAGTCCGGATATGGCTCCTAGTGACTATTATTTATTTTCCAATTTAAGGAAAGACCTTAAGGGACGTCGTTTTAAGGACGAGAACGAGTTGCAAGCAGCTGTAATTGAACATTTTGAAGGAAAAGATTCAGATTATTTTTACAAGGGCATTGAATTATTAATTCCACGTTGTATTTTGTCAAAAAATTAAAAATACAATTATTCTGTTTGGCAATATATCTTTAAAGACAACATTGATGTTTCTTTATTTTCTTTGTTTGTTGTTTTACTTCTAAAAGAAGTTTCAACTCGTAAACCTCTTGTTTTCATTCAGGCATCAACATTATGATCATATGGCTACGTGAGATTGATCTCATAGTCGAAAAATATTTTCTCGTATCCAGGTTCGATCTTACGTTGGCCCGGATGATTTTTTGCAGATTGACTTTAACGCCTATTTAGTAAATGGATACAAAAATTATTTCCCTTATGTATGCCAGGCATGACCGATCGAATTCGCAGGAACAACTAACTTCTCTCGTGTACAATTTCTTGAAATTTTTGTTATTCCACAAAACCTGATAAAGTTTTGTAATACTCGGGATTTTAGAGACTTTTTGGAGTAGAGCTTTTCACTTTCTCAATATCAATCGTTAAAACCTTGAACAATCTTATATTTTTGCAAATTTTTTAACAGATTCTATAATATCCTTGGCGCACAAAATGTCAGTCCCATGCAGTACTGCTCTATCTACTGCAGGTTTCAACGTTCCTTCAATTCCATCCATAGCTCCCTTACCATGACCAGAAGCGCTGAAGTTCCAACTAATTTATGTATATGGAAAATGTTTGCCTAAATATGTAACATGAAGTTTATATTAAATAGGTTTTTGTATTGGTACAGGAGACACTGTCCGTTTGACGACATTCATTTTCAGATGCCAAAGAATGTCTACTAGCTAATTAAAGCTTTTGTTTATTGGTAAATATTTTTTTTCTCATCATACTGTATTTATTACCTGTAACTACATACATACAGATTTTGTTGATGTAGTTATGGCAATAATACTAGACAATTTCTCTAAATATTGGTGTAGTAGTATTTATATTTGCGGCAGAATCTTTTGGCATGTATACGTCCTTTTCGCCGAATTGAAAAGTCCCTGTGTCGAAGTGTCCCTGCGACAAACTGTCTCCGCGCCTAAGTGAATGGCCACACATTCGATGGGTAACGGAGAGGACTGCTGCTTCTAATACTTTTTTAAATCATTCAACAACAGTCATATTTTAATATGCAATGATAATTTTTATTACGAAACATAATTATTCACTATTATTCATTATTCAATAATTGACTGTACGGAGGAGGGACCAAAAAAATATTAGATTGGGGTCTCGAAAATGCTAAATCCGCCCTTGTACCAGCTCTGAGTGCAGGATAGCTGGTTAAAAGCGGCTTTGCACTGACCAAAAGCGTCATTTTAAATATTCGGTTAATTTGCAAAAGCTTCATATTTATAGATACTTATGAGAGAGGCCATCAGTTACTCGTTTATATGCTACTGCTGATCAGATGGTAGGTTTTTCCAAATTTTAAGAAATCAAAATTAGTTGAATGAAAATATAACATAATGAAATTTTTTTGTGAATTTGATTATAAAATATAGATTTAATTACAATTATCATGTTATTTAGAATTTAAGAGGATCTTGGAAATTTCAGAAATTTTTGAAAATATCAGAAATATTTCTGAATTTGTGAAATGTTGAACATTTTATAAGGTAGTGAGAACCCCCTCGGAAATAGTGAGAACCCCCCCCCCTACTGATTGGAGTTCAAAAATGAGTTATCTGTTAATCACTAGTCCTAAATCAACCTACTAGAAGGACTAGTGATTGACAGATAACTCATTTTTTAACTCAATCAGTAGTCCTTAATCAACCTGAAGTTATTAGCACGGTTTGTTATTTGATTTCGTGGTTTTGTTCACAAGGGATGATTTCCCAATTTAGAGGATGATTCCAAAAATGGCTTATGCGTCAATGAGTAGTCTTTAATTAGTCCAAAATTATGATAGGGCTTTTTCCCTGATTTTTAACATTTTTAATTTCGTGGTATTATTCATGTAGGTAGTTTTCTATTTAGGGGTTGATTTCGAAAATGTATTACATGCTAATGAATAGTCTTTAATTAGTCCAAAATTATAACCTAGTTTAAACTGATTTATCATTGATATTTATATGGTGGGGGTGCTACCTTGAGCTCAAGTCAGCACCCCTACTCTAGAATTTTCATTTCTGATGAATAGGGGTTAGTCCAAAATTTCTTGCATTGGTCCAAAATTATGGTAGGGTGTTTTTAATTTTTATCATCTTTAAATCGCAACATTATTCATGGGAAAGGGGAATTTACCAATTTAGGGGATGATTTCAAAAATGAGTTATCTGCTAATCAATAGTAATTAATCAATCAGAAGTTATAGGTATTATCAGCACGGTTTGTTATTTGATTTCATGGTTCTACTCACAAGGGACGATTTACCAATTTTAGGGGTTGATTTCAAAAATGGGTTATGCGACAATGAATAGTCTTTAATTAGTCCAAAATTATGATATGGTGTTTTCCTGAACTTTTTTAACATTTTTAATTTTGTGGTATTATTCATGTGGGGTAATTTTCTATTTAGGGGTTGATTTAGAAAATGTATTATATGCTAATGAATAGTCTTTAATTAGTCCAAAATTATAACCTAGTTTAAATTGATTTATTATTTATATTTATACAGGGTGTTTTGGAAAAGATGCCTTTCCCGTTAAAGGACAATAGAGAAACATGTGTAGAGTAACATCTTACTAACAATTTCCTGAAATGCCCCTTTGAAATGACAACCCCCCTTATAAAAATAATAGGCACGCCACTGCAACATAGTAGATAAAACTGTATGAAAAGAAAATTGTGTCTACTAGTACATACTTTTAAAGGTCGTGGACCAAAAGAACCATAAACTAACCCAAGCAGGTAGCGGGATAAATATACATTCTCCGAAAAGTAATCAACACCAAATAGCAGTACGTGCTTTTAAAACGTTTTTAACTAAATAATAACAATCATTTTGAACATCTGTAATAACTGTTACTTACTCAGATCTTTGAGATTTGTAACTGCAGTATGCAGTTTGTCGTCAACTTTCTTTGTGTTAGGTGTTGGTAAACTTGAGTTTCGATTAATACACGTTTTAAATTAATAACTTGCATTAGGTAGTGTTGCATTGTTTTAGTGATAAGTAGTTTATTTAAGTGTATTTAGTTACTGTTTAAATTATGGCAGAACCCTATACACCTGCTGAATGGACGGAACTTATTCTTTTATACGGCGAATGTCATAGCAATGGTGCTGCCACCGCCAGAGCGTATGCCCTTCGGTTTCCTAACCGCCGTCATGCAAATGCACGTACGATCGTACAAGCTATACAGAGAATGTTCGATACAGGATCGGTTATGCCAAGAGCTGGTGGGAGAGGACGCAATCCACACCACAGAGATGTCGCGGAGGAAGAAAACATTCTAGAGTTAGTTGAAGAGGATCCCACTCTTAGCGTGCGTATCTTGGCAGCACAAACTGGTGTACCTTCTACTCGCGTTTGGCGTATTTTAAAAGAAAATTCCCTACACCCATATCATTTTCAAAAAGTACACTCATTAGAACCTGCAGATCATATCCCACGAGTGCAATTTTGCCAATGGCTATTGGAACGCAATCAGGAAAATCCTCAATTTGCACAAAAAGTACTGTGGACAGACGAATGCTGTTTTACTCGCGCGGGAATTTTCAATTCACACAATAGCCACATTTGGGCTGACGAAAATCCTCTTGCTGTCCGAAGACATTATTTCCAGAGGCGTTTCTCGGTAAATGTGTGGGCGGTTATTTATCAGAACCGTTTAATAGGACCTTTTATTTTGCCCCAACGCTTAACCGGTGATTGGTACCTACACTTTCTGGACAATGAAGTGTTCGACGGACTTCCACTAGATGAATTGCCCAGGCTTTGGTTCATGCATGATGGAGCACCACCACACTTTGCTCGCCAGGTACGGGAATTTTTAAATAACGAATACCCTAACCGGTGGATAGGACGTGGAGGACCCGTCGCCTGGCCTGCGAGATCACCGGACTTGACTCCCCTTGATTTTTGTATTTGGGGATATTTTAAAACATTAGTGTACAGGACAGAAGTGGATACCGAGGAAGAGCTACGCGCACGCATTGACATTGCCGCAGAACAAGTTCGTGCAAATGCCGACATGTTTGTTAACATAAACGAATCTATCATATGTAGTGCGAGAGTGTGTGTGCAGACTAATGGCAACCTATTTGAACACATGTTATAAAGATTGTTTGCATCTAAACGGTAAGTTTTACCCATTTTGTTAAAATCACAGTTGTAAAATAAAAAGCAGGCAATGGAATTTACATCACAATTAGGTCAATGAACGTATGTTAGATTTTATTTACTGACCTTAATAAATGATCAAGTCATCAAGGTAGTGAGTCACCCGGCAACTGCTGCTGAAATTCAATTCTGTTGTTTCTGTAAATTGATACGTACGTAGCGGAGGTCAGTTTTTAATTTAGTAGTGCAGATGTGAGATCATTGTTTGCTTTATCAGTAATTCCTAGTTACAATCTTACAAACAATCCATAGTCTACTCGTGTCTTGCAAAAAATACGGAGTTTTGGGGTCTCTATATGGTCACCTTTCACCCTCTTAAAGCATTGCATGTTTTTCCGGAACACCCTGTATGGTGTGAGTGCTAGCTTGAGCTCAAGTCAGAACCCCCACTCTTAAATCTTTATTTCTGATGAATAGGGGTTGATCAGGGGAAAATTTTTGGAAATGGACCATAATTAGTCCAAAATTATGGCACTAAAATTTTTGAATAATTTTGACGTGGATTTCCCTAATTTTACTTAATACTTATTGCTCTGGTTATTTAATAATAGTCCCTTTTGCAGGCTATAAAGGCCCATTGGGTATAGCAGGGTAGGCTGCTATTGCTTAGAGCCATACAGTACATACGGGCGGTTAAGTGTTTAGATCAATGTACTGACCACTTATTATTACCTCAGGAAATTATTTCCCAGGCACTCATTTCTAGGGCTGTGCTTCCTAATAATCCATTCATCGATTTAATAATCGATTAATCGGATCTTCAATTAATTTTTTTTAAATAATCGATTACATCGATTAATCGATCAATCAATTAAATCGATTAATCGATCAATGGATCAATCAATCAATGGATCAATCAATCAGTCAATTTAATTTTTTAATCGATTTTTATTATTGATGTTTATAATCGCACAACTCTAGTTGTTTCTCAAACTTTGATTGAAGTAGCATTATCAACAACCACGAATTGCACAAATTATTTCTCTACTCAAGCACAACATTGGTGATGTGTGATGTCGTAGTTATACTATGTATAAGTACAAGGCGAGGGGTCTCTCACTCTCGGCAATAGGTGTACAGTTTCTCGGGAATAAATTGCTGTGAGTCGGAAATAATGAGCAATACTCGGCAATATGAGAAATAAACAGAAATAAACGGGAATACAAAGGAATAAGGGGCAATAAACAGAAATAAACGGGAATACGCAGGAATAAGCGGCATTAAATAGAGAATACGCGGCAATAAATGGGGAATACGCGGCAATACTGAGAAATAAACTCGGCAATAGGAATAACACACGCTCCATTCTTCTTAATTTCCATTACGCATCTTATCTCAAACGCGTTTAAAAATCTAGGTGGTCTTCTGAAGAAGCGGGTATATGATGTAGTGTGCGCGTAAAAATAATGATGGCAAGTAATTATTTTTTGTTTGAACATGAAAATCATTCACCGTTTGTAAGAATCGTGATTTGACACTTACCCCGTCAATATATGACGGTTAAAAGCCTAATAATTGATTAAAATATTTCCTTATACTGTACATGTACAGTGTGTAAATAAAGTAAGGAATAAAATTCATATTTTTTGTATTATCAATGTTTGGAAGAAAAGCTCGGACACGTCAATTTTATTTTTTCCTGCGAATTTTATGGACATCAATTTTAATTTTTTAGTTTACTATTGTGGGTCATCAACTTTTAAATGGAACCCCCTTATTTTCTTGTTAGAAATAAAAAGTATATTTTTTCTGAGTTCAGCAATATACCCCATATGTGGTATTTAAAATTAGTATTTTTTGAGATTTGGAGAACCAAATGTGATAACTTTCATGAAAATAATAATTAATCTTTCAACTCTTATTATTATTTTCGTGTCAAAGCTTATAAAAAACAATTAGCAAATCGGTCTTGTAGGTCTAAAAACGTATAGGAGATCTATGGCGGCATGCAAGGGTTTGTCTATACATCAGAACAATACGAATATTAAACACTCCATGATGGAAGGATGTGGCTAGACTGTAAGGAGTGCAGTCGATTTAAAACACAAGGCTGTTTTTTGTTCCAGTTCGTTTGAGAGTTCTACTGAGCCGATTTACGTGATTCTTATTTTATATTGAAGCTTTCGCTGTGTGAATTATTATTTTTTATATTTTTTAATTTTTAAATCCAAAAATTAAAAAAAATTATTTCGAGACGCTCGAGAAAAGCCTTGCAGCGCCCTCTTATTAGTTCCCAGCGTGTAAACTTTTGGAATTGCGCTTAATAGATAAACCATTTAAAATGGTAAACAAGATTTTAAAACAGTAAACAAAAATCAATTCAAAATAGTTAAAATAGTACTAAGATTACCACATGAATGATAAAAGAATAAGAATAATTATTATATTAAGTCATAGAAGATTTAAAACAACAGTATTTAATTTTTAGGTTAATTCGCTACGTAAATAACTATAGAAACTGCAATAAACGTATCTATAAAATATTATTTGCAACAAAATGCATTAAATTTGTTATAAATATACTACTTATTTATTAATAATTCTTGTAACTAAACAATTTTGGTTTGAAAGAACAGTTTCAACTTGCATAAAAACGTACAGTAACGGAATATTTGACTGCCGATTTCAAACACATATTTCTCATCAGTCATGTTTTTGAATAGTATATTAAAGAACAAGTTTTATAAGGGTTGATTTGGCGCACGAATCCCAAGTTAGAAAACGAGCCGCAGGCGAGTTTTTCTATGGGATGAGTGCGCCAATGCCCTTATAAAACGAATATTTTATGCTATTTTTTCTAATTTGCGCCCCCTTTTTTCTTATTTTAATACAAAAAAAATATTTTGGTCGTCTAGAGAATTTTGTGTTAGTTGGTAACAGTTGGTAAAACTCGGCGCCCACTTGAGTTTTTGAATCATTTGTCATCATCCGTCACTTCAAATATAGCTATTTATGTAACAAGTACATAATGTAGGACTTTATAGACAAGCCCAGTTTATGGCCGAGCGAGCGAAGCGAGCAAGGCCTATAAAAAGGGTGAGTCTATAAGGTCCGATTATGTAAGAGTTGCATACAAAGCTTTATGTTCGATTCCTAAAATTGGCTAATTATCAAAAGAAAATCAGTTTATAAATTTGACATCTATTCTTGACAGAAGAAAATTTGACATGCAATATACAGTTGTCATACTTTATTTTACTATTATACACTTTATTTTACTACTACCACTTTATTTTACGAGTACAATAATAAGCCAGTTCACTGCCGCAAAACAATACAATAAACAGTACTTTATAATGCAATCGGACATAAAATTAGTTATTACTTTTGTTACTTTATTAGTGTTACAAATAAATAAAATATGAGCGAAGACAACTTAATTTGCACTCCGCCCGAAATTCGCGAAAAAAAGCAAAGATGATTAAATCGATGATACGTGTCTTGTTTATAGTACCATAAAATTACAAACATGAATTGGACTTACTGATTTGTCCAAGCAGATTTGATGTAGGTACGAGACTTGTTTATGTTACTAATTAGGAATATCCAAAACCTAACCTTCTTTCCAAGTAAAAATAGACCATAACTTCAAGTGAAATTTCATGTAAGTAACAATCAACAAACAGCGAACCAATTCAACGATATTAATTAAAAATTTATCGGAGGTTGACAATTTTGACCGATACTTGCAGTTTGAAGTTGTCACATTCCATGCATTACTCATCCAACCCTTAAAAACTAAATAACCCTATAATTCAGTAAAGTACAGTTATTAGAAAAATACTAATGTGTTCAAGAAATTGGTTAAACAAGATCTCTAGATTTTATTCTCATCATTTCTGTATTTAAACGCGGGCAGTATTTAAAAGTGCTACAGTAAATTAATTACAAATGCTAGAAATAGCTAGGTCATGTCGGCAGCTGCAGCCCGTGCAGTCTAGCCTTTCATCATTGAGTGTTTAATATTCGAATTGTTCTGATATATATACAAACCTACAAGACAGCTTTGATATTATATTTTCTTTAGATTTTTATACCATAAATTGAAAATACTTATACCTATTTAAAACACAAGGCTTATTTTTGTAACGCTTCGTTTGAGAGTTCTACTGGGCCGATCTACGCAATTCCAAGTTAAAGGTTTTATGATGTAGTTTTACGAGTTTTTCATTATTTATATTTTTAAAAAAGCGTTATTTGTAATCGATGCAATTTCTATGTGCTCGAGACCGATTGCTCACTTACAGCGAAATCAAGCGAATCCCTTGAAGTAATTTCACTTGCATCAGAATCAGAAGTTTTTGAATCAGAAAATCAGACTTAGAGAAAGGAAACATGCAAGAAACAAAACGGAAGATAAAGCTGACATTAGAAAAATATTATGCAATATTTTACGACACCCGATGGTACATTGGACGAATTTTGGATATTGATAAAGAAAATTCTTGAAAGATTTGGAAAACTTCATACAGCCGGAGGAAGACGACATTCAGAAAGTAGATTCGGAATTTATATTTTATGGTCCTGTAAATTTTACTGGAATTTACCCATTCAAAATCAGTCGTTCGAATGGAGTCTCAATTAACAGATTATACAAAGACTTGAAAAAAATTTGAAGGAGTTTCTATTTTAATTAAAACTTATCAGTTTTTTAAATTCTTTTTGAATTTTATTTACTGCCGTGCATTGCAATTCTCACTTTTTAAATAAATTTTTGTTATTAGTTCAATGTGTCTTTTTTTTGTATTTCTTAGAGTGGATCTATCTGATGATATATTTTTTTAAAGTTTTTCTTTTCACGTATTCAGTTACTTTAACAGCACTTAAAAATGTAATGTACATATATTATGATTGAATAAAAAACTATTTTTTACAGATCATTTTTTATTTGCGAGGAATTTTGTTTACATTTTTCTTAGTAGAGCTACGACATTTTGCAAAATTATCAATAAAACCAATAACAATAAAACACCTTTCGTTCAAATACACCCACTGTGAGATCATGCATGGAAATAAACACGGCAATAGGGAAATTAATGCAGCAATACAGAAATAAATACGGCAATACGGAAATAAATACGGCAATACGGAAATAGAGACGGGAATACAGCAATACAGACAAGAATAAAGGAATAAAAACGGCAATACGGGAATAACAAGTGAGAATACGGGAATAAAGACAGTTATTGCCGTAAAGCGGCAATAGGTGTACATAATTTTTAGGAGTGAGAGACCCCTCGGTACAAGGTATGATCAGAGCACCAAACCGGGACCAAACAGTGACACAACAAGTGATTAATCTGACCATCGATTATATTTTTAAATCATTGATTAATAGATTAACTGATCAATCTATTAATCCGATGATCGATTAATCGACCATTCGATTAATCGATCAATCAATTTAATTGATTTTTTTTCTAATTGATTTCGATAATTGCACAGCCCTACTCATTTCCACAGGCTGAGGCGACTTGGAAGTCTTAAATGTTTTTAAAAATGCCTTTAATTAATTTTGGCCCCTTCTAGCACAGGATTTTAGTTGTGATCACTACATTACTGCGGGCAACAAATAAACAAATAGCGATTGATAACAAAATAGAAAATAAACACATATCTTATCAATTCTTATAATCTTTTTTCTAACATTGTAATATAACAAAAATATTGCAAAGTGTACATGGTTACACCACGCTACTACCTTATTGTTGTAGTGCACAGCATACAAATGCAAAAAAAGCAGAAAACAATCTTAATTTTTCTATTCCTTCAAGATAAATATTATACGTACCATGATAAGTTCATCAAAAGGTGTCACATTAAACTCTGTACAAGTTTCTAATGGAAGACGGATCTTCTGTAAATCTTTAAATTCTACCACAACTCCTTTTATAACAACACTATTAGGTACCGTTTTAACATCTGATACTAAACCATTTTTTATTTTATTTATTACATAAGAAAAATACAAACTATCCCATGGCAAAATTGTAGTAGAAAAATGTGGTTGTCCGATAATTAAAGAAATATCTTTTACATTTTCATTACTTTGCAACACATCAACGTTCTCAATAATCTCCACATTTGTTAAATTATTGCACTTTATAAAATCTTTAAATACCCTGGTACATAAATAATTATCGTCTAAATATAAAACTTTTTTTGCACCAAGTTTTGCCGCTGCTAGTCCAAGATAAAAACCATCACTAATAAGTAAAACAACACTTTCTTTATTTACATATTTTTCTAAAACTGAAATGTATTTCTTATTTCTTATATGATCATTTATTTGTCCGATTCTAGTACGGGAATGTGCAAGATGAAAACCACACTCGCATATTGGTTTTGAATATTCTTCTGTTGATTCAATACTACTTGTCGTTAAGTGAAACCACCACGAAAACTCATCATAACAACTTATTAGCTGATATTCATCATCTTTCTTAACCTTAATCTCTTTCGGTAAATAATACAATGCTTGCATCCAATGATCACGCCAAGGCACATCTGCGCTAGTTAAATTAGGATTTTCTTTCTTTAAAGGATGGGCCCAAAAGGGAGCGCAACTTAATATGATTTTATCGTCAATATCCATACCTAATTCCCACCACATAAATACAATTTGTGCTAGACCATCGTTTTTAGCTTTTATCGATACAATATTATTCCTATTAAAAGAAAGAGGCGTTTTTCCAGACCAATCGAAATGCATGATCGGTGTGGGAGGAATTATTTTCCTAAAGTTTGTCATTTTTATTTGACTTAACTGTATATCATGAACAGCTGCTGCTCCTGGACAATTAAGTATCGAATCAGGTGCTTTTATTAAAAGTTCACCATCATTATCATAAATATCTTTAAAACTATTCCAAGTCCTTGCGAGCGGAGATTCTACTACTTGAGCATAAACAATAGCAGAATTTGGAACAACGATACAATCCTTCTCAAGCAATTCCTTATGAGCATGACTAAAAGTAGTTAAAGCACCTTCTCCAATCAATTCAGTATCGAAAACTTCTGTAACTAAAATATTAGCTCTTTCAAGTAAATCACCACTTTCACCTACAGTTAAATCGGTACTATGTTTTGGAACTATTTTAACCTTCCCACTACAATTATTTAATTTTAATACTTCGTTAGCACATTCGCTCATGGGTACGAAAGCTTCGCAAGCAACAACAGAATCGGCACCGCATTGAACTGCCATCATTGATAACAAACCAGTTCCTGTTCCTATATCCAATACCCTTGCCTTCTTGCCCATTGCATGCATCTTGTCAATAGCCACTTTTAATGCATCAAAGTATTTCTGGTTTCGTTCTGTGTCATGTAACATATCTGCAAATGAGGATCGAGCAATTTCTTGATGATAATCATAATTTTCTTTTTGCCATTCCCAGGTGTTCTCGCCTAGAATCGGATTAAGTTTTTGTGTAAACACTGACATCTTCACACTACAGTTCTGTCTTAATATTCTTATTATTAATAAGGAAGATCGCAAAGAAAACATAAAACACGTTCGTATTTTGAGGTTATGTTGAGAAATAATGAATATTTTAAACAATCGATGTCGGTAATGTAGGGTTCCAGTTTCTTTAGATTTCGCGAATTTTGAATTTCAAGATTTTTCAAGGTAATGAAATTAAGGATAAATACGGTGTCTTATAGTATTAGGTGCATCTGTTAAAGATAAGGTCCATAGGTAAGAGAAATAGAACAAATTAAATGAATAAATCAGCAGAGCCGACTCGAGACCAACCGCTTTTACTGTTCTTACGCACAGGACCGGATCAAGCATTTCGGAAACCATTTTCAGAGACATTTTAAGATTTGAGGGCCCCTTAGACATTACAACAATAATTAATTAACTTTTCTTTTCATATTATTATTTTTAACTATCTATAAAGTGCCTACTCCGAAGTTAATTTTCTTTCAAATGTGTCCAATTTTACAATAGATTAATGAAAGATATAATTGTAAATTATAAATTTGGTACGTTCAGATATACGCATGAGCGTATCCAGGATTTTTGTTAGGAGGGGGAGCAGACACCTATCTAAGCCTGTCTATAGGCACGAACTTCAGGTATTTAACATATTATTTATAAAATATTGAATTAGTATTTGTAAGTTTAGTACGAGCTGAAGTAAGGTTTTATAGCGAATCTGTTGGTTTTACGGACTAACGTCAGCGAGTCCAGCAACTACACACGAGCCGCATAAAGTCACTTCAGCTCTGCATAATATATACTATTTTTTTCAAACGTCGACAATTGAAAAATATTTAAGGAATATTGAAATTCATGAATTATTTTAATTATTTAGAGAATGAGCTACACGATTTTATAATAATTTAGCTTTGGAGAGCATTACTAGGGTTTCACTAAAAACAAAGTTGTGAACAAGTTGCCATAAAGTTCTTCAGTCATAAAAATTAAATTTGCAAAAAAAGCGGCAGGTATACGAAGTTATCATAAAGTAAGGGATATATTTCAACTTATTATATATTTTTAACAAATCAAATTAATAACAAAAAGTAAATGGAATCTAGTTGCTTAAATAATGGGATTTCTGATGTCAAATACTGGTTACCGCAATTGCTCGATATGACCTCCATTTTGTTGATGTAAAATTACCAACCGTTCCTCCAATTTGTATACAGCACTATTCAACATTTCTGGTTGAATTGCACTAATTTGCTCCCTGATACTGTCATTTAATTCCTCCAGCGTTGTTGGACGTGTTCTAAACACCAAATTCCCCAAAGCCAGTAATCCGCTGGGTTAAGATCAGGCGATCTTAGTGGCCATGAATTTGCAAAATTCCTGCTTATAGCACGATCTTGAAAAACCGCAGTTAACAATTCTTTAACTGGTCGGTAAATGTGCGGAGATGCTCCATCCTGCATAAAAATCTTGTTTTCAATTCCTTCGTGCTCGTTTTGCAACTGTGGAATTGCATAATCCCTTAACATTTGCAGGTATCGTTCGCCAGTAACATTTACAGATACGGCCTCCCCATTCTGTATTTTCTCAAAAAAGTATGAACCAATGATGAAATTAGCTGTGAAACCGCACCAAACGGTGACTTTTTTGTCATGTAGACCTTGCTGAACGATTTCATGTGGATTTTCTGTTGACCATATTCGACAGTTTTGAGTATTAACTCCACCGTTAAGAGAGAGATCGGCCTCATCTGTCCATAAAATACGGGATAACCATTCGGGTTCAAATCTGAGCCAATATTTGTAATGAAAACTCGTACCTGAGAGCAAAATCTGCATCCTTTAATTCAAACAGCAGTTGCAGTTTTTATAGGGATACATTTTTAGAATTTTCCGTAAAATTTTTCAAACCGTAGTGTATGGCATTTGTAATCGTTTTTATATCGCAATACTGATTGCTATCGGATTAGTATTGGCTAGGTTTTGATTTTCCTGAAGAACTTCTGCAACTTGGACATCACTAATTCTTGGTCTTCCTGATTTCGGAAGGTCAGTTACAAACGCTGTTCTTTCAAATTTGCTAATCAAATTACGGTACGCCTTCATTTGGCACGGCCCTGCTCTCAAACCCATTTTCGAACGAAATCTTCGTAATCCAGCAGTGTAATTTTTGCCGCATTCATAATAACATTGTACTAAACCAATTCTTGTTTGCAGATCCATGTTCAAATTGTTAGAATTTACGTTTACGCGAGTTTTATTTTGAGAACAATGATGTAAATTACGATACTTTACGTTTGACACTTGTACCAATAGTTGTCACGACAATTCTTTTGTTTTCCATAGATACACTAAAATCCCATTATGTAAGCAACTAGATTCCATTTACTTTTTGTTATTAATTTGATTTGTTAAAAATATATAATAAGTTGAAATATATCCCTTACTTTATGATAACCCGTTATTATCTACCGCTCGTGAGTGGCAGTAAAGTGATTTATCTGCCGCTCGTGGGCGGCAATAAAGCAATTTACGTGCCATGGCAATGAAGTGGAATTTTAGCTTTGTGAATCCAGCATTATAATGTCACATTTCACTGACGTTTGAAGAAAAATAGTAGTTTGTGCAACAAGGGTGGATATGATGTCTATATCGCACGAGGACGAAGTTTGAGGCACGACGCCGAAGGCGAAGTGCCTCAATCGTTCGAGGGCGATATAGGCATTCCACCCAAGTTGTACAGTATCTTTTTTCTTCGACTAAGCAAAACAATTACAAAATAGATTGCATGTCTCCTTGAAAAATTGAATATAAGGATTAACCTATGCTTTTATCCATGCTAAAATATGGTTTGTAAAATCCTCCTGTTATTGTAAAATTTTTAAGAGAATTATTAAAACTTTGTAGAAATTAACACTTTCGAAGAGAAAGTTATTATCTTAAATTTTGTTTTATAAAAAAAAATTAAAAAAAGAGTTATTATTCTCCCAGCTGGAGTTCAGTTTATTTATACCTAGTTTCTACAGACTGAGCTACCAAGCCCCGTCAGAAACTGTGTCTATTATACTTATTATAAAAGTAGGTTGTACTTATTTAAATGATTTCATATTTATGTATTTTTAATTATAAAAGTATAATTGTTAAAGATACAATTTCACAAATCACGTTATTTTCAAATGCCTTAAGTGTTATTGAAAGACTGAAACATTGATTTAACTTACTTTTACTTCTATATTTATGACAGGAGTTGTCAATAAATTAATTATAAATAAAGAAGTGTCAAATTGGACCACGTTGATTGGTTGTTTTCATATCCGTATACTGTACGGATATGAAATTATATCCGTACACCTTACTGGAATTGAATACATTTCCATTGCGCGAAACGTGAAGAAAACGGGTGATTTACAGGTAGAAGTAGAAAAAATATTTTTTGCGTACCTCCATCCGATTTCATTAATATTGCAGATGCCAAAATTGTCCGAAAACTAACAGCCGTACTTATGGAAGACCAGGAATCGATTACAAGTTGATTCTTGTGATGCTATCCTACATACGAAATATTTTTTAAATATGTAAATAAAGACTGTTGTTACACATGGTTACCAATAGTTTTAAGAAAGAAAAGTCACATTATTAAATTGTTTGAGTTTTATAAACATTTTTCGATTTTTCGACTGGTTTGTGTGCCTCACTGACGTTAAGCCGCACCAGCCCTCCCAGTCTCACCACATAAAGCTTAATTTTTGCTCCTAATAACAATCTACTGTTGTTAATTTTTCATTATTAATTTAATACTTATATTTTAATCTTCTGAATTTACAAGTTATTAAAAAAAAGAATAAAACATTCTGAAATTGTATAAACGGTTTATTCCATAGTGACTAACGTAACATTTGAACAACTGAGTAGTAGTTTTTCAAATAATTTTCAGGTATTTGGCAGCAAGGATATGGGCTTGTATGACTTCGCCTCATTAGATGGTTTACGTGGTTTTGGAAGCATTATTACTTTCGCAACTTTTCAGCTGTCTGGAGCATACATATTTCAGTCTAAAGGCTGCATTGAAGAGGTACGTGAGCATTACTATACCTTTTCTAGGCAATTATTTTAAGATCTCCCCAGTGATCAGATCAAAACCAGCTGCGTTTTGCGTGATTAGGTTTGTTTTTATTTCCTTCGCTGCTTTATTTGGGGTAACTAAGGTAATGTTTTCTGAGGTTTGATTGCTTATATTGGCCAAAGTATTGTCCGTATAGACTTGGTTAGGTGTAAAAATCTTAGCCAGATGTTCGACAAACAGATCAGTCTTTTGCTTGTTTTCTCGGGCCCATGGACCATTATCTCTTCTGATTTTGAGGAATCGAAGCTATATCTCTTGAACTTTTTAGTTGTTTTCCAAAGAAAATTTGTCTCTTCGCTTGTGGTTAAATTTCTTCATCAGATGATGACTATTAATTAACATATAGTATGAGCAAAAAGGAACTCCATCAGAGGCACCTTCGGAATTTTGAACTCATGTGTAATATAACACCAAAAACCCCCCTTTGAGTTCTTTGACAGTGTCAGTTGTTATTAATTTGATATAATTTTTTGGTGTTATAATACACACGAGTTCAAAATTGCAAAGGCACCTTTGATGCAGTTACTTTTTGCTCATCCCCAGTAGCACACCGTATTTCTTTAATATTTAAAAAATATAAAGATAATATTATGTGTTTTAAATATTTAAAAGATTAGGAAAGTATTTATAAAATATTGAAAATGAAATATTTAGAAATATATTGATATACATATTAAATAAATATGTTATTTGTGTGTAATTTTTAATATTTTGAAACGTATATTAAACAAATATCTTTTTATTATGTACTACAATAGATATCTATTGGTAAATATTGATGAATTGTAAATCTTGCTTCTAATCGTGCGCGATCGTGTGCCGTCGCCTCGTCGCGTATGTTCGTAGAAGGCAGGCAGAAGGACGATGCAACGACGCGACGCCATTGTGACTTTGTATGGTTTTGTCATCAGTTTTGTGGTTTTGTCGGATTAAACTGTTTTATGTAGATATGTATTAATATTAACCCATAAATTATTTACCTAAGAAGTGACTATTCTACTCCTACGAATAAAAGAGAGCCTGCATATCCACTGAAAATCTGCTTATCATCAAATGGTGATAATATTACAAATAACATGGTCATTCAACCAGCTGCAGATTGTTGCAAGTTTGACAAAGGTATGATGATTAATCACGTATATGTTTAAAATACTTTTTCTAACGGGTGATTATAAACCCTCGACATCTCAGTTGTGAAATTTAAAACGTATGTGTCGTATTACTCAAAAACAATAATTTTTTGAACATCAAATAAATTACATTAATTTATTATACATCTAAAACAGTATAGGTTTTAAATGTCACAGCAACTGAGATGTCAAGGGTTTATAATCACCCGTTACAATTTTAAATTTATTTTCTAGAGTTCAAAAGAAAAACCAAAAGTGGCTTCATCAGCTGAAGTTGGTTTTTGCAAATATTGAAGGAGCAAAGCCGACCACAGATAATTTCTGATGATGATCAGAATTTCCACGAAGATTACTAAAGAAGACTACCCATGAAGAGCGAAGAAGACACTGGTAAATGGGAAAGACGCCCAAGTACAAAGGATGAACAAAAAAAGATGGTAGGTACTTGGATGCACATCTTGCTTTCCTTATAACAAATCTTATTATTTTCAGTTACCATTCCTTGCCCAAATTGGAATTCATGAGAGTAATACTATTGTAAATATATTTTAAAGAAACTTCACAGATTCTGTTGCCTCCTTATATGACTGAGAGGGAAAGAAAATGTTTTCCTCCTTCATAGTATCTGACTATATCAAAAGTATGTTAAATCTTCATTGTTTTTACCGATACGATTATTATTATGTTATTAAATATTACAGAAGCAGCAACCCTAAGCCCAAATACTAAACAACCGAGCACGACATCATAGCAGCTATTAAGAATTGGTTAAGACATGCTTCAAGAAGATTAAACAACAGCTAGTAAGTGCTTTTTTTACTCATGACATTAAAATCACTCATTTTGCAATTGATAACGATGGTTGAAATCGCATTTCAACCACTAGAGGTTGAAATTTTCGGACTACTGGGATTTTGAATTTCAAACTGTTCGACATTCAATTGCTGACAAGAGAAATGTCACTTAAATGTCGTAATTTTTTCTAAAGTGCATTAATTTACTAAAAATTCGGAGAAAAAATAGTATATGCAATGCGTGGCTGATAAAATTTCAACGTCTCAAGTTACTTACTTAACTTTTGATTTTTAATCATTTTGGTTGAAGTGACTCGTAAAAAATCTGCTGAGTTTTATGCTTTTATACTGTTTCGAAAATATTCGATTAATTTTAAAAAATGTTTAATATTGCCTAATCACATTTTCTATTATTGGTCGCCCCACATAATGGTATTGGACTTGACTACATCAAATTAAGATTCTCTTAACAAACATTATTTTTTCTTAAAATAATAAAACACTTCAATTTGTTGCAAAATTTGACTTTACACTAATATGATGACTAGAAGTACAGATGATTCTAAAAGTCCATGTTCATTATATAAATTTCCTTAAAATATGTTGCTGTGAGAGATCGACTATAACCATAACATCTTTGACTATATATAACCCTAAATCTTTTTTTTTTATTCTTACAGAAAGAAGAATTATGAGTCCCAAGACAAGCTTCCTATTGAATAATTATCGAGTATTTATATATTTTTACTGAGCGAATAAATTCTTTTTGCTACAATATATCTTTTATTCCAGTCCTATTCCATGAGGTGGGAATTATATCCTTAATATACCAACGAATAAACTGCTATTTAATTTAATATTTCAGTTATAATATAATTATTGAAGTCTTCAGGATCGATGAGTAGTTATTTTTTTATTGGATTGTCGTGAATTAAAATGAGCTGTGAATATTTTTCTCAGGCGTATAATCCTTTTTGTGATACTACCTACAATTACAATTAGAGGAAAAAAATCATTTTCTTGTTGACGGTCATTTTACCATTCCAAAAGAATATACGTATTTAATTCAAACCCAACAAGTGTTTTATTACTAAGTGTAACTCTTATGCTAAATAAACTTCAAATGCAATTTTTGTCAAAAATTTTCTTATGTAACACTTGTTAGAGAATATGGTTTCATAAAGAGAGCAAAATTCTCTTTTTAGTAGAAGAACATGTATAGGGTCTTATTTGAAAAGTTTAAATGACCATCAACAAGAAAATGAGTGGTGAAAAGAAAATTCATGTTGCTATAGAGCATAATTTGCTGTACAAAAATATTCTTAAAAACATTCTAATAATATTCCAAAAATAATATTCTAGGAATATTATATTAATCAGAAATATAACATTCATAAGATATCCTAACTATAGTATGAACAAAAAATAACTCCATCAAAGGTGCCTTTGGTATTTTGAACTCGTATGTGTATTATGACACCAGAAAATTATATCAAATTAATAACAACTGTCACTGTCAAATTACTCTGATTATTTTGTATAATTTTCTAGTGTTATAATACACATGGCTTCAAAATCCTAAAGGCACCTTTGATGGAGTTACTTTTTACTCATACTATAGAATGTTAAATAAATATTGCAACGTTCTTTTTAAAATAATAACCAAAATGCTGTTTAAATCGTCTATTAATAAAGAAAAGATTATTTACAATGCACTTAATTAAAAACACTATAACTATAAACTATTTAACAATATTAAAAATGCTAGGTATTTACAAATTTATTTGACGACTGAGGGTTTTAGATAGCATTTTATTCACGCAAGAATGTTTAAACGCGAGAGCTTGCTCGAGCGTTTAATTTTCTTAAGTGAATAAAATGCATCTAAAACCCGTATGCAATACAATGTTTTATCCACAATCACACTCATTTAGAATCAGAATTGCCTAATTTTATCAAAAAATTATTTGACTGCGACGGCGGATGTTACCTTGAAAATCATTATTCGTGTTCCATTTGTCGTAGTACCTTTGCTTTACTGGTTGCTAGTGTGTTCAACAATCATTATAATTCCATGTGTTTTATGTATAGAAACCCAAGAGTTTTATAAACCACATTATACGTTGGCAAGGAGTTCAATTATTACCTTATTATATAGTGATTGTGGATAAAAACCATTTATGTATTAACTAATTATTCAGAGTACATTTTAACACGTCGCCGGTAAAAACATTAACTCCACTCCTTCTACCCGCGATCTCAATTTATATGTTTCATACGATGACTCATAGATCCAGAATGTTCGATGACGTGTTGATGAGTCATACTTGCAGCTGTTGTTAAGTCACGTCGATCAGGCGCGTCGATGAGTCATACTCGCAGGTGTTATTGATGAGTCATACAGTTGATGACTCATACAGTTGATGACTCATACATCTAGAATGTTTGATGACGTCATATGTGGGTTTACAATTCGTTACACTGCCCCCCTCTTCAAGTCTGTTCTGTCCCAGAACAGGTTTTATTCTCTGGTTTCTATAGAAAGGGTCGTGACGGTATCGACAGTCTTCACCTCGACTACATGTTCCATTACGGTAGAAATAACAGTCTACACTCTTTGTTGGCCTTGGTGCTGGCTGGGGATCGAAGCTACAGACTAAGATCTTCACATCCGTATCTCTAAAAATAACTTCCAGCTGGTTTCGAACGATTCTCCAATCCAACTGGCCCCGCCCACAGCCGAGTTTGGGAACTGCCAATTTGTTAATACCCCTGGCAAGCAACTCGGACCTCAAATCCCATAATGCCCTCCACAAGTCGGCGTAACTCGGTTTCTGGTAGTAAAACTGCTTGGTTACCAAGTAGTAAATGGAGCAGTCATGATCAGGCAAATGTAAGGCTTTGCCAACAGAGCGATTCTGATTTCGAAGTTCATCCAGCCGTCCAAATTTATTTCTAAACACTATTGCGATCCCCCTGGACATGCGGAGATCCTCGGAGACACAGTGGGCAATGGAATAATCACCAGGGACCCGGAATAGGTCTTGTTGCATCTCGGTCGTGACTCCGAATCGGGCTTTTCTAGTTTCGGAAAACGCAGCCATAAATTCTCTAAAGGTTGGCTGATCATCTTCAGGCCTTACGGTATTGACATCCACCTCAGCATCATCTTCTCGATCCGGGACTAAGTTATTGTTTCCCTCATAGTGCGCCAGACGATTGGAGTGTACCACTTTTGGTTTCCCTCTTGGCAATGTCTGGATGCGATAAATCAAGTCATTTATTCGATTCTTCACCTGGTATGGGGCCTCCCAATTTCGCTGTAACTTTGGAGAATAGCCACTACGTCTTTGCCGGTTGTATAACCAGACAAGCTCTCCAGGTTGAAACCCTCTATCTTAGGCTTTCACATCGTACGTAGTCTTCATCTGATCACTCGCGATTCGGCTAGTGTTTCGGGTTCGGTCGTGAATATCCTCCAACTTCTTCTTTAAGTTGACAACATAATCATTTCCGGCTACCTCCTGTTCTGCTGGTGGACATCCAAATTCCAGATCACACGGTAACCGTAGCTCACGTCCAAACATCACAGACGCTGGTGACTGACCGGTTGTTTCATGAACCGATGCACGATAAGCCATCAGGAACAGATGTAGGTATTGATCCCAGTCTCGTTAATGATCGGAGACGACCTTCGCCAAATATTTGCCCATAGTCCGATTCATGCGTTCTATCATTCCATCGGACTGCTGATGTAACGGTGTTGTCCGAGTCTTGCGAATGCCCAACAATCGACAGACTTCTCCAAAGAGTGCAGACTCAAAATTGCGGCTTTGGTCCGAATGCAGCTCCATAGGTACTCCGAAACGACTGAAAAACTCCTTGACTAGTACGTCAGCAACAGTCGCGGCTTCCTGGTTTGGTAGGGCATATGCTTCTGGCCATTTGGTAAAATAGTCCATTGCCACTAAGATGTATTTATTCCCATCGTCGGTCTCGGGAAATGGTCCGGCAAATTCTATAGCTATTCTTTCCAGAGGAATACCCACATTGTATTGCCTCATAGGTGCTCTTCGTTTCCCCAAGGGTCCGTTACCAGTGGCACAAAGTTCGCATTTTCGGCACCACTCTTTCACGTCTTCTTTACAATTGACCCAATAAAAACGCTCTCTAACTTTCTCCAAAGTCTTTTTGACACCGAAGTGTCCTCCTGCGGCACCGTCATGGAGATGTCACAATACTGTAGCCACTCGGCTCCTTGGAACCACAAACTGAGACCTAATGGTGGTGCCATCTTCACTCTCCAGTACTCGCTTCAGGAGATCGTCTTCCACCTTCAAGGACTCCCATTGGGCCCAATATGTTTTGAGGGTTCTGTTGAAAGGGCTGACAGCTTCCCAGGCAGGCCTTTCCCCCACACGCTTCCATTCCAGTACCATTTTTAATCCGGGATCAGCCTCCTGCTGTCGTTGCAATTCTTCCGGCAAGCAGTTGTCATTGACGATAGTAGTTCTTAATACTTGGCAAACCTTCTCTTCCAGACGAGAGCAATGACGGCAGTCCGTCGGACAGGGTCTTCTTGAAACAGCATCGGCATTTCGATGACTAGTGCCCGCTCGATGTTCCGTGTCATAGTCGTATCCTTGTAATCGTTCGATCCACCTTGCGACCTGGCCTTCAGGATTACGGAATTGTAGAAGCCATTTCAACGCTGCATGGTCCGTCCTCAATAAAAACTTCCGTCCGTACAAGTATTTGTAGAAGTGCTCAACGGACTTCACGACAGCCAATAATTCCTTTCGACTTTCGACAAAACCTTACTAAAATAGCCGATGACCTTTTCTTGTCCATCCTGTATCTGAGAAAGTACACCCCAAATGGCCAGGTTACTTGCATCTGTGTCAAGTATGAATTTCCCTTCTGTCCGTGGGTAGCTCAATATTGGCGCTGTTAAGGCACGCTTCAACTGTTGGAAAGCTGTTTCGCACTCTCCGCTCCAAACATACTCGCGCTCATCTTCAGTTAACCTTGTCAGGGGCTTCGCTATATTGGCAAACCCAGGAACGAAACGCCTGTAGTAGGTACATAACCCAAGAAAACTACGAACTTGGTGTTTATTTCTCGGTGTTGGCCACTCTTGGACTGCATGAATCTTATCGGGGTCGGCTGCCGCTCCATTTTGTGATACGACGTGCCCGAGATATTTCACTTCCTTTCTGAATATGTGGCACGTTTTCGGACTCAGTTTCAGATTGGCTCCACGTAGTCTTCGGAACACTTCCTCTAGATTTTTCAAATGTTCGTTGAATGATTTTCCGACTACAATCACATCATCTAGGTATACCAGGCAAGTCTTCCAGGACAGACCTCTCAGGATGGTCTCCATTAGACGCTCAAAGGTGGCCGGAGCGTTACATAGACCGAAAGGCATAACTGTAAACTGCCATAGTCCGGAACCAATAGTGAACGCGGTCTTCTCCCGGTCTTCAGGTTCCATCTCAACTTGACAATAACCACTCTTCAAGTCCAAAGTCGAAAACCATCGTGAACCAGACAGGGTATCTAACGTGTCGTCGATGCGTGGTAAGGGATAGCTATCTTTCTTGGTCACGTTATTGAGCTGCCGATAGTCCACACAAAATCTCGTTGACCCGTCCTTCTTACTGACCAGGACCACCGGTGATGCCCATGGACTGCTGGATGGCTAGATTGCCCCTTGTTCTTTCATATCGGTAATAATCTTCTCGGCTTCTGCTCGCCTTGCTAGAGGTAGACGCCTCGGCTGCTGACGGACAGGCATAGAGTTGCCTGTATTGATTTTATATTTTACTATATCTGTTCGTCCCTTCTGGCTATCGTCAAGAGCGAAGATATCTTGGTATCGGTGAACCAAACCCTGTACCTCTTTCACTTCCGTTCCATTCGCACGAACTAACAACCATACCCACTAAGTTCCACAAGAGTACTCTTCTTCAATGTCACCGGATCCACATTAACGTTCATAATTCTCACCGGTACTATCTTTCCAACCTTGATCAGCGCTTTTCCCACCAGTATGCCACTATGGATCTTCTTATCACAGACAGGCTCCATCATTCGCAAACATCCTACCCGAAGATCTCCATCTAAACCTGCCTCGACAACCATCTCGCTTTGACCCGGCAATATCACATCTTCTATCAGCAAAACCCTTACAACAGGATCTTCTCGTGGGTGCAACGGAAGTTCTTCGTTACCGACCTCCAAACACCCTCCTTCAAATCCAACGTAAAACCAAATTTTCTCAGGAGGTCCATTCCCAAGATGAATTCATCAGTGATATCGGCTACCAGCACCTCATGAACACGTTCTTCACTTCCAATGCCAATCTTCATCTTCACCACTCCGCGTGTTGGTATCACTTCACCTGTTGCTGTACGGAGTTGAGTCGTTGTCTGTAGCAGCTTCATACTTGTTCGTAGAACGTCAGGGCGTATAATTGATTTTGTCGCCCCTGTATCAATAAGTAGTGGAACAATTCGGCTAGCAATCTCCCCATCTACGAACAAACTGCCGGTACTATTCTTTGATGTTACGGCATGGATGGTGATCTCCGGGGCATCTCCACTCATGGTCAACGTTCGCCCCCTCTCGTCGACCCCCTTTAGTTTTCCGACTGCTGAACTTGTTTTTGTTTAGGGCAACGGCGTCGTATGTGCCCTTGTTGGCCGCAGTTCCAGCAACGGGGTCCTCGAAATTCTTGAGGATTCCTCTTACGACTGTCTTCCTTCTGAAGAACTCTCATTAGTAACTCCTCTAGGCGATCTTTCGAACCTTCTTCTTCTTCGGCAACGGTTCGAACTCACCCGTGGCCTCGGGACGCTTGCTTAGCGGCTTCAAATTCTAGAGCATGGGCAAGCGCATCATCAGTCGTTCTTGGTCGTGCCAGCCTTAATGACTGCTGTGTTTCTCCGTCTCTTAACCCATCAATGAAGGTCTGCACAGCGAGTTGTCCCAGAAATGAATCGGGTGCCGTAGGGTACGCCAATCGGACAAGCCGTGCAACATCGGCTTCAAACTCTTGAAGGCTTTCTGCATTCTTCTGGACACGATTCTTCACTTGTGCGTGATACACTTGTTGAAATTGCGCGTCTCCATATCTCATCTCCAATCTAGACACTAACAACTGGTAATCATTTTCCTGTCCTGATGGGATTGTTTGCAGGACGTTCAACGCGTCTCCACGCAAAGCCACAGTTAAAGAAACGGCCTTTTCCTTGCCTGTCCATCTGTTTGCCCCAGCGGCCGCCTCAAATTGTTTGTAGTAGGTGGAAGTATCTTTCCATCGAACGTGGGTGGTTTTACTTTTATACCTACGGCAGGAACCTTCTCTTCTTTAAATTGTTTCTTTCCTTCATTAAACGGCCACTCAGACGTTGAGGGAAATCGTAGTTGACTCATTCTATCTTCCAACATTTTAGTTACGCTATCTTTCTCAGTTGTTGGTGGTAATTGCATTTGGGCTATTTTCTCTTCTACCATCTTTATTACCCTATCTTGTTCCGCCAATCTACCTTCCAACAGCCCTAACGCACTGGCATTCTCAAGAAATTCTTCGAAAACTTTTTCTTCCAACGCTTTAACATTGTCCTGCAATTCTTCTTTAAGCCTTCTGGAGTTTTCTTCGGATTTCCTGGAATTCTCCAGTATTTCTTCCTTTAGCATTCTAACATTTTCTTCAGCCTTTTCTACTAATTCTTCTTTAAGCATTCTAGAATTTTCAAAACTTTTTGTTCCAGCACTTTAGTATTTTCCATTAGCTTTCTAGCATTCTCTTCGGACTTTTCCAGTAGTTTTTCTTTAAGCATTCTAACATTATCTTCGGACTTTCTAGAATTCTCTTCCATTTTACTTAACAACACTTTAGTATCAATTGCGGGTCCAGGTATCTCGAAGCGGTAATTTTCAGGATCTTCCTTCTGTTCTAAAAGCCATACTCTTAGCTGTTTTATTAAAACTTCTTTCTTTCCATTACTATCTAAGTCTCTCTCGCCCAATTCCCGTTTTAAATCTATCACTAAGAGATCTTTTAACAATTTCATCGCCATTTTAATTAACTATTTGTTGGGATTGTTTTTAACACTATAAATCTATTCTCACAGCACTTTATTTCTTACACGATTTTATTTATTTTAAAACTCCACGCCTGTAACACCACTGCAACGTTTTTTTTTAAATAATAACCAAAATGCTGTTTAAATCGTCTTTTAATAAAGAAAAGATTATTTACAATGCACTTAATTAAAAACACTATAACTATAAACTATTTAACAACTATTAAAATGCTAGGTATTTTAAGAAATATTTTAAATAATATATTAGCTAAATATTTAGGTGGATGTTGAAAAAGATATGTTTTAAATATTTGAAAATGAATATTTATATAATATATCTGTGCTATTGGGGATATAACATTCATAAGATATCCTAACTAGAATGTTAAATAAACATTATCAAAATAATATTGAAGAAATATTTTAAATAATATATTAGCTAAATATTTAGGCGGATGTTGAAAAAGATATATTTTAAATATTTGAAAATGAATATTTAAATAATATATCTGTGCTACTAGGGATACTACAGATTTTAATAGAAATGCAACCGGAAGAGGTTCCAAAAGTTAAAAATTTCATGATTGTTTTGTTTGTGGTTTGTTGACATGCGGACACGCGTTCGATTTATAATTCACTTTTATTTCATTTCGTATTTCAAACAATTGTTTATATTGCGGTGATATCAAATCACCGTATTGAAAATTTATCAACGACGGAACTGAAACGTTAACACAAATATTTTTATATCGGATTTAAATTAAAAGAGGGATATGCTATGTCATGGGCATAATTAATATAAAGGTTATAGATAGGACCACAGTTAGGTTCATTAATGTTCAAATTAAAAACTTAAGAATAAAGACTTCATGCAAACATAACCTAGCTTTTTGATGCATAATAATAATAGGTTTCATTTTCAGAAAAAGGATATCAATTAGTTAGATTGCTTGATCATAGGTACGTTTATGCAACCCATGTTACTTTGGGACGGTTTCCCACTTGTTAGGAAGAAGTAATTTCCATATTAAAATTTACATACTACGATGTTTAACGTTAGATAGATTTTTTTATATTCCAGGAGACCAGCTCAGTTTCATGTTGAAAATTAGCTGAAAATAAATTAATTAGGTCAATCTTATTATGACTGATACAATACAATTAATTTTTGAATTTTTTTATAAGATTTCTGGTCACTACAATTAATGAAGGTATTGAATCCTCTCGTTCGTGTTGATATGACTCTTATAGACTCTTATCCTGTTTTTCCTCACCATTGTTTTAATGTAAGTGTTTAGAGTACTGTATGCTGGACATTTTGAGCATAATTTGATTAATGTTGATTTTATATTTAAGTTGGAATCTGTATATGCATCAATTGGATTATTCATTGTATTGCGTACTGTAAAAATCATGTTTATATTAAATTATAAAGATGTTTCTATGGAGAAATTATTTGTATTACCTATATCATGTATTCCTGTAACTAGCTTGTAAAGGATGAACCTTGATTTGTTGAACTTTATATGTAATTAGATAGTAATGAGTTTTGTACATTGTCAAACGTTTTTCTGGAATATCTTCGTTACGATACACTTTGGGATAATGAATGTATTATACTTTATTGATCTTCGTTTCAAGGGCTTTGTATTGGGGGTTTTGTATTGTATCAGTCATAATAAGATTGACCTAATTAATTTATTTTCAGCTAATTTTCAACATGAAACTGAGCTGGTCTCCTGGAATATAAAAAAATCTATCTAACGTTAAACATCGTAGTATGTAAATTTTAAAATTTTTTTATAAGATTTCTGGTCACTACAATTAATGAAGGTATTGAATCCTCTCGTTCGTGTTGATATGACTCTTATAGACTCTTATCCTGTTTTTCCTCACCATTGTTTTAATGTAAGTGTTTAGAGTACTGTATGCTGGACATTTTGAGCATAATTTGATTAATGTTGATTTTATATTTAAGTTGGAATCTGTATATGCATCAATTGGATTATTCATTGTATTGCGTACTGTAAAAATCATGTTTATATTAAATTATAAAGATGTTTCTATGGAGAAATTATTTGTATTACCTATATCATGTATTCCTGTAACTAGCTTGTAAAGGATGAACCTTGATTTGTTGAACTTTATATGTAATTAGATAGTAATGAGTTTTGTACATTGTCAAACGTTTTTCTGGAATATCTTCGTTACGATACACTTTGGGATAATGAATGTATTATACTTTATTGATCTTCGTTTCAAGGGCTACAATCCTATAATAACAGAATTAAGATTAGTGATAAAAAATATCAGCTGTGCCGGATTAGTGGCGTCACGAGCTTACTCGATGTTTCATTGTTTTGAAAAAGTGTCATAGTTTTCTTTTGTTCTGGCATAAACTATATAAGCTGGGGGAAATTGTAACAAAGTCAGTCGATAAAACGTGCAAGGCAGAATCTATGCCCGGCTCCCGATAATATCTGTAATAAATTTGAGGTTATATGTTAACCATATGTTTTGACATAAATGTCGTATAAATAAAGTTTAAAATTAAACTAAAAGTGTTACCTGAACAATCTTCAAGGATTAAAAGAAGATTTAATTATCGTGTAACAATTATTAAAAGTGAAAGTGATTGTTTAAATAAATTCTGATTGAATTTATTTTTTTTGACATCGATCTACGTATCGACCATATTTTATAAACAAGAAGTCAGCTGACAGGTTCTGTCACAGTGTTACCAATAATAAGGATTAACTTTTAAAAAGGAAAGTACATCGTAATATACAAGGTTGGTTATAATAAATGATTCTTGTCAAGTTCATAAATAATAATTAACTTGTAAAGTTCATCCTCAAATATAAAATTATTGGGTTTTAACAGTGTTAGTAACAATGACCTGAATCATGCATTTAAAAAACTCGAGCAAAAAATGTGTTGGTCCAGATAGTATACCTCCATATGTTATAGTATCTTTTTACTTACTAATTCTATAATTATTTTTAATAAGTCTCTATATTATTAGCTGCCATAAATACGAATCGGAATCGTCGCCGCTTTTAGGGGCTCTTTAGACTGATTTTGGCTCTCTCTTCGTTGCTGTGTCTTGTTTCCATTCCTTTATAACTTTTTGTGTGATTTGGCTTTTATTACAATTTCTCTTCACTCTGTTCTATTTTTGACTTACTCATAATAAGTCTCTAAAAAAATAAATTTTGTACAATATGGAAACAAACTAAAGACATCCAGTATACAAAAGTGGAGATCAGAGCTGGGAGAGTAATCTCTAAAAGAACTTAAAGTACAAGTATCAAGTACTTAAGAGAAGGTTTTATAGAAGTAGCAAGTACCAAGTGGTTCTGGAAAGTACTTGAAGTAATATGTAGTCATTTAGAGTACTTAAAATATAATTAATACCTCTACTACTTAAATTATTTCTTAAAATCACTTTAACACCAAGTAAATTTAATTAATTTAAATATTTGTTGTCTGTCATTGCTGAAGAATGTATTTTTAATTATATATTTTTATCTTGAAGTAAAAGACTCAATTAAAAGTCTGTTTTTCGTATTTTTTTCACGTACTTAAGTTTAGACTAGATATTCATAGACTCTGCCTTAAAAAAAATAATAATAATTAATTAAAAACATATATAAATAATAACTAAACTGTTTTCACGTGCATTCGGATCAAACTAGTAGTAACGCTACAGCTATGTAGGAATAACATAAACACCTTTCCTCTTTGGCTACAGCCATTATTTGAAGCAAAACTATTGTCATGTTATTGTCAGTAGGTTTTACCAAGTTTAGAAATGAATTTTAAGGTTGCCTAACCTCACTTTCAATTTCATTATTTAAAAAAAATCATCTATTATGAAATCAAAAATGGGGTTATGTTAATTAGCATGCACACTAGCACACAATGTGTAGTAAAAGGATATTTGTGAAGTTGATTTTCCTTAAAATCTAGGTAATTTTTCATAGTTCAGCTAACAGTATAAGACGATGACCTGATTAAAGCATTTAAATTAAGTTGTGGCCATATTTAAGGCCATATTTTATGATTTATATTTTAGGTTTTAACCTAAAACAGACAAGGTGTGTTGTAATGGGGTGTATATAAGTATTTACTGCCTTACCCGAGTTATTCATAAGAAAGAAATATGTTTCAAGTTAACGAGATTTTGTTAAGTTTTCTTCTTTAGCAAGATTTTACAGCTCTTGGCCAAACAATTTTAATGCAGAATTGTGGAGTGGTTTCTTTAGCACAGAATTAAAACTATCTCGAATGTAGGGTCTGCTTTTTACAGATTATATCAGTGGAATAAGATACATGTAGTATGTGCGATTTTGCATTCTAGACTAAAACACACATTTTATTGATATTTGAAAGTATGTAAATAATGTTTTTTAGGATATAAGACTTAGTTTTGTCAAGATAGAAAGATGTAAAGAGGTACTTTTAACTAATTAAGTCAGTTTTTATTATGAAAGAGATGTGTAAAGGTTGGGTTTGATCCATATTCTGTGGTGGCCTTATTTTGCAATGTGAACATGAATGCCATACATCGATGGGTAAGAATTTTTTTAATCTATCTGTTTAGCTAATCAATTTAAAGAATAATTAAAATTCATAAATAATAATTTGGTTATGATATAAATAATTTGTAAAAGTTCAATTGTTCGTCGAGGGTTGTCGATTGTTTCTTAGAGGGGTATAAAAGGTCGGCCATTTTTGCAACAAATTCTCTGTTATTTTACAACTTCCAAACAGTAAGAGCAAAAATTTAAATTTTAAGGTTATGTTATAAGCAAAAATATGTAAACAAACCAAATGTCATTAGTTTTACGTTATAATTTTTGTTAAAACGTCAAAGTGGTTATTAATGATCGAAATTCAGTGAATTTTACACGGAATTCAGTGTTTTTAATTATGACAACATATAATTATAATAATTAACAAGTGCATTAAATATATTTTTCTAATTTGCGTTTGTAATTCGTTTATTAACGTCTATCAGTAGGAGTCGTTTATGGCTATCTATAAAAGTACACTGTACTTTAATCAATTATAGGGTTATTTAGTTTTTAAGGGTTGGATGGGTAATGCGTGGAATGTGACAACTTCAAACTGCAAGTATCTGTCAAAATTGTCAACCTCCGATAAATTTTTAATTAATATCGTTGAATTGGTTCGCTGTTTGTTGATTGCTACTTACATGAAATTTCACTTAAAGTTATGGTCTATTTTTACTTGGAAAGAAGGTTAGGTTTTGGATATTCCTAATTAGTAACATAAACAAGTCTCTACCTACATCAAATCTGCTTGGACAAATCAGTAAGTCCAATTCATGTTTGTAATTTTATGGTACTATAAACAAGACACGTATCATCAATTTAATCATCTTTGCTTTTTTTCACGAATTTCGGGCAGAGTGCAAATTAAGTTGTCTTCGCTCATATTTTATTTATTTGTAACACTAATAAAGTAACAAAAGTAATAACTAATTTATTTGAAGTGACGGATGATGACAAATGATTCAAAAACTCAAGTGAGCGCCGAGTGTTACCAACTAACACAAAATTCTCTAGACGACCAAAATATTTTTTTTTGTATTAAAATAAGAAAAAAGGGGGCGCAAATTAGAAAAAATAGCATAAAATACTCGTTTTATAAGGGCATTGGCGCACTCATCCCATAGAAAAACTCGCCTGCGGCTCGTATTCTAACTTGGAATTCGTGCGCCAAATCAACCCTTATAAAACTTGTTCTTTAATATATTATTATGTGACATTGGAAAAATAAATGGATTTTTTTTAATTTGATAATAAATTTTATCACGTTACATCTTTGTTACAATTGGAGACTTTAACAACAATTTATACAAGCAGCTGGATTTGGAATTCGTTTTATTAAAGCTATTTATCTTGAAACAATTAAAAGGAGTGTTTGACCTTCTCTTTTCAATTTGTATTTTCTAACAATATTGAAGCAGAAAACTGAAGATTTAGAACAATACAGTTGGTGCCAAACACTGGAATATTTTAAAAAGTGAGGTATCTAAATTAGTTTAATTTTTTTTAGTAATTAACAATTCTGTTGATGCCAGAAATTCTACTCTTCAAATAAAAAGCATTATACTATTTTGGGATTGATATTTCAAGTTAATGGTATCCAAAGTTTATTTTCTTTTATATTTTAATTTTTGCTTGTGTTGATATTTTAAATAAACTTTTGTCGTTTTAAATTAGAAAAATTGTTATATATATCTTTTGTATATTAATATCTTCCTAGATCTATATAATGATTAGTGTCCTATTGTAGCGACCCGCCTGAGGGTCTCAATCTTGTGAAAATTTGGAAACTTTACAACAATTTTAATAAGCCGGAGTATTTATTTTAAAACCAAAGGTAGGTGGTTTTTAGTTTTTGTGGATCACCGTAAGTGCCACCGCCGCAGTCTGTATTATTTTATTTGCACCCCCTTTATCGCAGCACTATGTAGAATAGCGCGACTCCGTAACTTTTGGCTCAGTCTGTCCCACCACAATTTCCTTAAATTTTCAGTTATGTCTAAATGACAAACTATTGCTCAATTGTTTTTATGGTATACTGACTCGTAGACATCTGTTTATTGAGCTCCGTTTCCATTGTTAAAGATTATTTTTACGGGTTAGCCCGTTATGAAGCCCGTAAAAATTATTACGGGCACGTTTATCATCAATACCATAGCAACATACATATTTAATTAAAATATTGATATATATCTTACGTATTGCGCTGTACTGCTTCAGTAAATGAAAGAATTATTTATTAAAGATTTACGAGTCAGTATACCATAAAACGTTGTACAATGCTCGACCGTTACATGAACCCTACGTGCTCGCACGGATAAGAAGCTCGATAATCGCTCGCTTGTTAGGTACCGTGCTCGCACGTATAAAATTCATAACGTTAATCAAAAAAAAGATATATTATCTCTTTTTCTTAGTTTAGAAAGTTACATTTTTTAAATAAAGATTATCTATCCAAGGACCCCCTTAATTATGCCTGGTTGACACTTTCAGTGTTCTTTGGGATTTAGCAAGACCTGATTACTCTGCTCAGTCTAAAAAAAATACACTAATTTACTACATATTACATTAATTTATTATATGAGTTAATTTAGTAATCCTTAAGATTCAGTTCCACTTATTAATATAAAGCTTATGCAATATTTGATTTGGGAATTTCGAGGCAGTGAGAACAGTCAATGGAAATATCTCGTTACAAAACCGAAAACACCTACTCCGCCATATTGAGATCCCATCCCGGTCGTATGTGATAGATGATTATGTTCCTTCCTACAGTCTTATATTCCAAGCTATTAATTATGTTGAACTTCGAGTGCCACGAGAACGCAAAACTCACAGCAATAAAAAAATGTTGTATTTTTTAATATAGTACATCACTTCTATAACCCTTGGATGCTTGCAAGATGCTTGGTTAATAAATCATAAACAAACCACTTTAGGCATTTAAAAGATGATAGTTTTCTGTATTACCAACAAGTATATACATATTAACGGCGGTCGGTTGAAAAACATTATTATTTATTAAATCTTAAAAAAATAAAAATTTCAAAACCTAAATATTTACGCAGTCTAAAGCAGTTAAAACGAGAACACGCCGAATAAACGCCGGTAAACGCAAATTACAAATAATAATTAAAGTAACAGCTTCAGCGCCATCAAGCGGATGTGGGATCAACTTCTAGAAGATGTGCAGCGATAAAACTTTAAGTAGGTAGATGCAATGGTATATAATTACTGTTATTACCATAGAGACGGCGTAAACAAGGGTAGCTATTTTTCTAGCGGGCTCTAAAGAGTTTTAGAGCCCCGTTAATAAGCAAATGAGGAAACAGAAAGGTTTTAGGAAACACTTTTATTGTAATGATATATGTTATTTCATTTTATTTTAAAATGAACATAACAGACATTTAAAAGACGTCTTAAAGTTGTCCAGGTTTTGTTGTTTTTAAGATATCTTAAAAAGACGTCTTTAATAGTATATTCCAAAATTTGACCGAAAGTAACCGCATTTTTGGTTCTGGTTAGTCTTTGGTAACAAATGGTTGCTGAAAAAATTACATAGTTTTGAAACAGCTTAACCTTGTAGTGTGGTGTCATATTTGAACGCTGCATCTTGACATCAGAAAATAACATTTAAGGGCTCTAAAGTTAATAAAATGAATAATATATTGTTTGTTATGGAAAACATACTATCTGATGATAGCAGTAGTAGTGATGAAGAAGATGGTCAAAGAAGGCATAAGTATGCAACGTTTTGTACAGTTAATTAAAATAACGGCAAATGAATTGTTTGCAACAAACACCACCAAAAACAAACTTTTGTGAGGTTAATGATGTCATAATCATACTAGAGACCCTGAAGGTCGAAAACAAAATAAAGGCGCCAATTTTAAAATTTACTTGCCGATAGCAGGTAGAAAATACCAACTTTAAATCCCCTGGAAAATGGATCTATTTTATGTATATAAATTAATAAATGCTCACGGAATAGTATATTGTACAACGAGTTATGAAAGTAATACTTTTTTCATGAATTTACAGTTTTGATTAAGGAAGGCGAAGCCCAGGTTTATCAAGCAAATGAGTGGAAAAAGAGACTCTAACGTGTTGTACACGATATTTTTTTGCATATGGTAAGTTGAGAAATTTGTCCTAAAAGGATTTATGCAAAATGTTAAAGAAATCAGAAAACCGTAGTATTCTTTTAGAGTGGTGGTAAACTAACCGCAAGTCACCGCAAACAACCGCGATTTCACTGCGGTTGCAGTGGTTACTTGTGGTTAGCGAAAAGAAGCCATTTTTTCAGGAACCGTGTTCCATAAATTTACTTTTTTCAGGAATTGGTATATTTTGAAACACGAAATCGAACTTACGGTTACTGTGATTAAGTTACGGAATATACTATAAGACGTCGTTTCTTGATCTTCACGCCTTCAGACATAATATGGACATAAAAAAGATGTGTTTAAGACAAAGTGTGCTGTCAGGGATCAGAGATAGATATCTTTGGGTAATAAATATGCACTCGAAAATATGTGTTCCTATTATTTTGTTTTCTAAGGAAGTATTTTTTTATAACATCCCTTTAAATACTTTGTAATATTGTAATTATCAAATAAATTAATTAAATAAATAAAAAAACGCTTAAGAGTCGAAGCGGTACCCCGGATCAGCAGAATGACGAACCTATCCCGAAAAAAAATCGTTAGTAGTACAGCTATCTGCGCAGATGGGGCTTAAAAAATTTCGCCATGTTTTCATATGGTAATGTCAGTAAAATAATTTCACTGAATAAAGTATAGACGTGTTTTTTTCGCAATTGGTTCTGGTCTCGGTTCACAGCGGTTGACAGGTATTTGACAGATTTTTTGACAGCGGTTGCTCTTCGGGTCTGTTTGGTTCGGAAGCACTCGGAGTCATGACGTCAAGTGACGATTTTTCCAGGAACTCAATCGAACGGGTTGGTTCTGAGATCGGTTGCTCTTCATTACCTCTTCATTGTTTACAAACAGTATTCTAACCTTTATTAATAACAATAACTTGCATTTATTAATCTTTTATTATTACGTAGATTTTGAATTCCAAATGCATACTTGACAATAAGTCTATCATAATGTATTCATTTATCATGAAGAAAGACGTCCCCATAAAAGGTGTCATATTACATGTCTTAAGTGTCACTTCAACAGAAAAGTAACCTATGATTAGTGTAGGTTTTTTTATACTGTTATGTACAGAGTTGGATAACAATTACATAAAACTATTTTAGGTCTGTTGGTTTACTATGTACCGACTACACTGCCGGTGAGGTACGTGCAAAGTAGAAGGCACTTCAAATACAAATAATAAATGGAAGAGATAAGTGAAACAGCAAAGAATTAATAAGAACAATATAATCTTACCTTCGTACAAACAAATATGAGTTGAAAATACTACAGTGATAAGAGATATTACAGAAGAATTATGCAAAGGGTTGTTGAAGAAAAACATAATTACAGAATGTGTACGTAGTACTGCTAGTTATAATAGATGTCTATAGTTATTTGTCTACCAAGTTTAGAACCATTTGGAGAAAACAATTGTATTTTTTGTTGCAGGCAACTACTATTTAATTACGAACTAAATAATTTCCAACCAGCTGTTGCAAACAGACCCAGCTACTTACAGTAATTGAATCATGAAAACCTACTAGAAACAAAATAGTTGTTTTACTAATAGGGCTAAAAGAGTCCCACGCATTGAAGAAGAGACTGTAATCGAGACAAATATACTGCACATTGTGTGAAAAAGATTAGACTTATGCTCATTATCTAGTTGTAGTTAATTAATGTTATCCACTGTATATTTATGTATATTAGGTTCATTGTTAACATTAATTACTCATGTGTAATAGTTTATATTATATATCATATACTGACTTGGTTTAGTTAAAAGTATACATCCACTGTAGTACAAGATATTGGGATTTTATACCCATTCTATAATAGTGTATAATAAGTAATAATATTCATTTATATCTAGTGATTGAATGAAATACATGCAAAATACATAACGGCTAGTGTTTTAGAATATTTATTTAACGAGTTAGAATATTAACTCGGTAAATACCATAGTGGCTGTGGAGAAATCTTTGTATGTGAAAATAGTTTTAGTATTATGTACTATGGTACTAAAAATGCATTGCTTTGGCAGGATTTTATACATGTGAAGATATTGTAATAAACATTATGTTCTATTAAATGTACAACTCTTATCCTAAAAATTTACTGTACTGTACATTAAATTTTAATAAATATTAAGAGTTGTTATTTCTATTTGCTGTTCTATAACCATTTGTGCAGTAATACGTTATTTTTTCCAAAGGCAAGGCCCTCCCTGAGTAAGTGGTAGAGAGCTTGTCTCTCAATCCAAGGAACGGATCCAAATCTCAATTGGGGTAGGATTCTTAAAAATCCAGTACAATCATATTTGAGCTAAATAGTTATGATGTGGAAGTTATGTAAATGATAGGGTGTGACGGAGCATAATTTACTTGTTATATGTAGTAGCCCCATTGCACTGTCATAAAAAAGAAAATGAATTATGTAAATACATATCTTTGTAAAAGTACATTATTCAATATGTATATAATGCCCAATTCATCTAAATACATATCTTCTACGATAAAGTAATATTGTCCTTTTCATAAATGTATATTTCATCTGAGATTATGATTGAAAGGAAATAAAAAAAACAAAGATTACTTCATTTAATGCTTTTATTTTTGTATGAGGCATATGCATTTTTACAAATTTGTAATTGTTTTATTAGTATCAACATCATGTTTCTAAAATGTAACAAAAGAATCCCTAATAACCTTCCGTATGTCAGTGTACCCATGTATACAATAATATGACTGTATTACCTAAATATTTTCTATATCAGTATTGTCGTCAATATTGAGCTTGGAAAAATTAAACTCGTATATATGTATAGGTATATCTCAATTTAAATTATTTAATTCAACGTTCCTCTGCTTACATCTACCTACAAAATTCTTTTAAGCAGTCGAATGAAAATAGTGCAATACCAAATTTATGGCATACTCAATTTATGGTTATTATAACTGTAAATGTTAAGAAAAATGTTACAAACAAGCAGTAGCCTGAATGACCCTGCTCTTAAAAAGGTTTTAGCCAGATGTGTATTGTTCAGCAATGGATGAATATAATTACTAGTTTTAAACACCAAGAATGACATGTTTATTATACCTAATATACAAACAGGAAATGACAAAATTCATGGCTATGCTACTCAAAGAAGTACAAATACATCTAATTTTAACACATTCAAGAGATATTTATCATCAAAGTACCAGTTTTGAAAACTATACAAATTTTTAAAATTTGTTACATTTCAACCATAGGTTACACAGTTCTTAACAATACCCTTCTCACAATTATTTCTAATATTGCTAAATTATAGTTGTACTCATACATTACGTGCAATAATTTTTGCTATTATTCTAATAAATTGTATATTAGCTAGTATTGCTCTGTAGCATCCAGTATGTATTTGTAATTTTACAATAGGGCTATTTTAATTAAACCACCAAAAGTCTGATGATTATAAAATAATGTATTTCTAACAACTATAAACAAAGGGTTACAGATGGCAATATTAGACAAAATACACTACAATAAAGCAACTTAAATAATATACAGATTACAAACAGGAAATTGGTAATAAAGATAGTTTTATTGTTTATTTTTGTATTGAAAAACTCAGGTAGACTGACTACCCTATGGGAATGAATCACTTACTCTTTTTGAATTGATTTTGCAATATTCAAGCATACATAATTGCTGGCAGGCTGAACTAGAAACTTTTCTTTTACTTTAAAGATGTACAATTTTAGTTTAAAGATTTGATTGTTTTATCTTGATATCGAGTCCAGTTTCTCTTTAAAAGAAAGTTTGGTACACATGCATGATATAAAATTTTCAACCAAGCCTTTTGGCAGAGTTCCACATATTTCAAATCATAAAATGCACTGGTGAATCAGCAGGATATCTTAGAATTGTGTATTTCACTAATTTAAATGGTGAGAATCTCTTGATCCAGTCATGGAGCACCTGCCATTTCATTCAGTTAGAATGTTCAGTAAGCAAAGTTCAGCATCTGTATCGAATGATGTTGATTTCCATTTCTACCATATAACATTCATTGAAAAACGCATATTCCAAAGTTACATTGTCCCATTTTTATTTAATCTCATGGTATAAATTCTGCCAGGTAGTTTGAATAGTTTATTATGCTGTAATTAAAACATGCTAGTAATAATAAATACAAGATGAAAACCTCTTTTGGTAATATAATAACTAAAATAATTACCAATTAAGTTCGTATTTCAGTGATTAGTCAGTACCTAATTTACAAAATTAAATCACTTTAAATAATAATTGTTCATCGTAATGATCTCTATTAGAACACTTGGAACTTAGTTTTAACTCAAGCATTTGGATAGGTACACCACAATATTCAATATCAAGCAATTAAACATGTAACAAAAAATAGTGTGTGTTTGCAAACTTGATTAATTTAGTACGTAAGATGTAGTTTTTTAAATATCATCCAGCAGCTAATTTTGTTATAATAATATTAATATAAAATGTTTTGACTGCTATTAATAAGAAAGTAGGATTTTTTAATACTTTGTTTACATGTTGAGGTTATGTTCCATGGAGCAGATGACCTTGGCTAAGGACCAGAATACAACCAAAACTTACCTGCATTTAGAACCTACTCCCTGAGCAGGTTCTGAATTTGACAGACCAAAAGCAATAAAAATTGAAACCAGGTCGTAAGTGACGTCATTGTTTTCCAATAAAACACGGTTGGTTACTGGTTTGACCGACCGGGACCAGAACCAAACCCAAAAAAACACGTCTTATGTAAACTTTCCAATATTAACTAATAATAATTAATAATAAAAAAGTATGAACCGTATCTTGTATGAACTTTATGTATAACCTGATATGCTATCATAGATTGCTCTGCTTGTTAGATAAAATATATGATAATAAGGTGAGAACTGCATGTTTAAATTATTACTAATACAAAACATATATTTAAATGTTTAAAAATTACATTTTGTGTGTTCTCCAGCTTCTCTGTAAAATGACTTGTCTTAGATAAGCCTATTCGCACAATGGATAGCGATGAGATAAAAGTAATAAAAAATGAAATATATATCAAACTAGAATTGGAAGACAACACTAGAAATAATATTGAAACATACTCTCAGAATGAGGAGAAACTACAATCATATGCTCTTACGGCATCAGTTGACGATTACATTCCGATTCATAAACGGGCAAAACAATTGAAAAAAAGTTTTTGTAATTACAAACGTACAGTAAAGTCAAATGTCAAGAGACACATGCTTACTCACAGTGGTGAGAAGCAATTTAAATGTAATTTATGTGATTATAAACTTTCACAAAAAGATAATCTCAAAAAGCACATGCTTACTCATAGTAGTGAGAAACCATTTCAATGTAATGTATGTAATTATAAATGTTCACGAAAAGGTCATCTCGTATACCACATTCGCACTCATAGTGGTGAGAAACCATTTGAATGCAATCTTTGTGATTATAAATGTTCTCGAAAATGTAATCTCAAGCAACACATGGTCACTCATAGTGGTGACAAGCATTTTGCATGTGATTTATGTGATTATAAATGTTCTCGAAAAGGTAATCTTAAAAAACACATGCTCATTCATAGTGGTGAGAAACTATTTAAATGTAACTTGTGTGATTTTAAAGTTTCTGAAAAAGGTTGTCTCAAAAAGCACATGCACAGACATATCGGTGAGAAATCATTTCAATGTAATGTATGTGATTATAAATGTTCACGTAAGAGTCATCTCGAAAGCCACATTCTTACCCATAGTCATGAGAAACCATTTGAATGCAATTTTTGTGATTATACATGTTCTCGAAAAGGTAGTCTCAAACGACACATGATCATTCATAGTGGCGAGAAACCATTTGAATGTAGTTTATGTAATTATAAATGTTCTCAAATAGGTCATCTCAAAAGCCATGCATTCACTCATAGTGGTGAGAAACCATTTGAATGTAATTTGTGTGATTATAAATTTTCTGAAAAAGGCAGTCTCAAAAAGCACATGCAAATTCATACCGGTGAGAAACCATTTCAATGTAATATATGTAATTATAAATTTTCGCGAAAGAGTCATCTCAAAAGCCACATTCTCACCCATAGTGGTGAGAAGCCACTTGAATGTAATTTATGTGATTATCAATGTTCTCGAAAAAGTAATCTCAAACAACACATGTTTATTCATAGTGGTGAGAAACCATTTAAATGTAATTTGTGTAATTATAAATGTTCACAAAAAAGTAATCTCAAAATCCATGCGTTCACTCATAGTGGTGAGAAACCATTCGCATGTAATTTATGTGATTATAAGTGTTCACTAAAGGTTAATCTCAAAAGCCACATACTCACACATATACGTGGTAAAACCATTTGAATGTAATTTATGTGATTATAAACATTCTGAAAATGGTAATGTGTCATTCCATGTCGAGGGTTCCTACTTGGCCATTTCCGATCTTGCTTATATTCTTGATACAGCCCCTTAAACTAGTGGTACATAATACATAAAATTATTGTTAATAGTTTCATAAAACAGCCCAACAAAATAAAATTTTTGTCTTGGTGCCGGAAATGTAAGAACTGATTTTGAATATTTTGGATGTACTGATTCCAAAAATGGCCTGATGACGTAGTTTGAAATGTGTACTTTTACACAATGGTAATAAATGTGGCTCAATACCCATTGGTCATTCTACCAGCATGAAGGAGGAATATGAGGCAATATCACTAGTCCTGAAAAAAATTAAGTATGAAGAACATCAAGCCAAAGATAGCCAAACCTGGCTTTTTTTCGTAGCAGCTCCAGTTTTTGAGATACGGGCTAATTGATATTAGTTCTGATAAAACACAAAAATATTGAAATAGTGATATCTTTAGAGACCAAAAGTGAAATTTCAGCAAAGAGGCCTGTACTGCATAGTGAAGAAATACCCATTTCATTCAGCAGTCTGCCTACGCTCCCGGAAGATGATACAGAACTACCCACATTTGATGAAATTCAATGTATGGAATCAGAAAACTACAGTGATTTTGAAGCAGATTTAGCAAGTCCCCAACGTTTCAATCAACAAGAACTGAACGATCTCGCTAGAGACCTGAATCTTTCAAAGAAATCTGACAGTTCAAGACGTAGTTTGAAATGTGTACTTTTACACAATGGTAATAAATGTGGCTCAATACCCATTGGTCATTCTACCAGCATGAAGGAGGAATATGAGGCAATATCACTAGTCCTGAAAAAAATTAAGTATGAAGAACATCAGTGGGTGATTTGTGTCGACCTAGAAATTGTGAACTTCCTGCTTGGGCAGCAAAGTGGATATACAAAATATCCTTGTTTTTTATGTCTTTGGGACAGTAGAGCTAAGGATCAGCACTGGGTTAACAGAAATTGGCCTTTAAGAAATGTTATGATTCAAGGAAAGCAAAACGTAATTAACGAACCTTTGGTTGCGAGAGAGAAAATCGTATTTCCACCCTTGCATATCAAGTTGGGACTTATGAAGCAATTTGTGAAGGGTTTAAATCGAGATGGACTTTGTTTTGGCTACTTGATTCGTAAATTTCCTGCGATTAGCAAGGAAAAACTGAAAGCTGGAATATTCGATGGCCCTCAGATAAGGCAGCTTGGTGTTCATTTGTTCAAGTAGTACAAAATTTTCTTGAAAACCATAAGGCAAAGAATTACATAGAATTAGTGGAAAATATGCTTTCAAACTTTAATATTCTCGGTTGTAACATGAGCATAAAAGTTCACTAGCTCTACAGCCACTTAGATCGGTTTCCAGAAAACCTAGGCGATTTGAGTGAAGAACAGGGGGAAAGATTCCATCAGGACATTAAAACTATGGAAGATCGATATCAAGGAAGATGGAGTAGCCACATGATGGCCGACTACTGCTGGAGCCTTCAGCGAGACTGTCCTAGTAACTACCTGTCCTAGTAAAATTTTTAAATGATATGTAAATGTATACTTATTTGTTTATTTTGTGAAATAAATACCTTACTTTGGATTTTTTGTGTCTTTTTACTGGCAATTGGAGCATATAGTAATAGTAATAACGTAAAAGTATAAAAGTTAAAAAATTAGACTATTTCTTTCTAAAAAAGGCCAATATACAGTATCTCAAAAACTAGATCTGATAGACCAAATTTGAGGACAGTTGTGGATTCTGCACCCAAAACTTACATAGAAACAGTTACAATAACCCTGGCACCAAAATGTGTGTTGGGCTGTGTAATTTGTGAATTAGTTAAGTTTAAACCTGTGTTGTAAATATTCTCTTCATATTATACTTTTAACAGCATCATTACTTTTATTTAAAAAGAACGTTACAATGTTGTCAGGTGTGGGTTAAAATAAATAAAATCGCTCAATAAAGTGCTGTAAAGATAATTAGGGTTAAAAAACAATTTCCAACCAATATAATAATTGGAATAAATACCTTGCATCACCTACTATACAGGGTGTCCCAAATATAACGAACAATACGTGAATACGAGATAGTTGATGTGTAGATAAAACTTTTCCTATAACTTTTTTTTAAATATTTACTTTCAAGTTATTTAAGGTTCAAGTTATGAGTTAGGTCCTGCAAGTTCTATTTGTTGAACTTGAAATTTGTCAATACAGCACAATTTTGTCTATGTCGCAAAACACCCTAATGAGATTGTTGATCTTAAAGAAATTCGTAAATAAAACGCATATCCTTTTTTCTTATGTTGCAGTTTGTTTATTTTAAAATAAATTCAAGGTCTAATAACAGCTTAAAACATCTTATTTTTAAAGAGAACATTCATATTCTAATTAATTAAATTAAAAGGCAATTTTTATTTGTGTAATTTTAGTTGTGTTGAATATAATTTAAAAACATAAAAACCGTTGGGCTTTATAAGAAAGTGAAGAATCGTGTCTATTTCTGTGATAACTCGCTGTGCAGCCCTCTATTGATGGATTAAGAAACGGAGAAACACAGCAGTCATTGAGGTTCCGAGAGCGTGAACGTATTTGAACGTGTTCAAGAAGAGAAAGGCTCTCACGATCGGTTAGAGAAGTTCGTACTGAGGGTTCTGCAGGAGAAAGAAGTTCACGAGAAGAATCTTCTAGAGGTTCAAGGGCCCCGCTGCTGGAACTGTGGCAAATAAGGACAAGTACGACGTTGTTATCCTAAACTAAGAAAAGTACAGCAGCCGAAATATCTAAAGGGAGTTCACGAGAGAGGGCGAACGTTGACCGAGAGTAGTGATGTCTCGGAGATTACGGTAAACGCAGTGTCATCGAAGAATAGAACCGGCAGTTTGTTTGTAGATGAAAAAATAGCTAACCGAACTGTTTCACTATTTATTGATACGGAGGCGACAAAATCCATCATACGCCCTGAACTATTCTACGAACAATTATGAAGCTGTTACCGACAAATACTAAACTTCGTACAGCGACAGGTGAGGCAATACCAACCACCGGAGTGGTGAAGATGAATATTGCACTGAGAAAAAGGTTTATTTCCAAATACAAAATGTATTTACTTAGGTACAATTGAGAGTTCTTTAATTAAAGCTAACAAATGTTTTTTAGTTTAATATTGCTGTTTTTAAAAGAACGAAACAAGATATTTTGATTCAAGTTGGTACTTTATTTGAGTATAATTTATTTCAGTGTTGTAAATATTTTTTGACTTAACGCTATTAGTTTAGTTGACCAGCTCTTCATTTAAATAAAATGAATTATTATAATGGGACTTATTTAATGTGAAAGTTGCAACAAATGTTTAATAAAGTTCTCAGAACTAAATTATGAATTGCTGATATTCTATCTTTATTTACTGCAAGCTTGCGTTCCGAGCAGAATATAAACTATTTATTTAAATGAATTGCAGTTAATTTAGTTTTACGATCTCTTTGTTCATCAAATGTACGTTAAGATGACGCTTCCAAAAAGATTGCATCGCAACATTTCGACCTTCACCAAGTTTGGAAGTTCTATTACACGGGTTGCAGTTGTAGTTAATTGTGATTACTGATTAAGTGTTTATTATTTCAATGAGTGACCAAAAAAGTTAAAATTCTTTTAATGTTAATTGGAACTGGAAAGAACAGCTAATTGATTATTTTAAAGGTAAGAAAAATTTGATTGATTAGTGCAATATTTAAGTAAGTCATTATGTAATTCTTATTAGAAGTACCAGTAACTAATCAAAGTACTAACTATATATTCAATTAATTTTTAAATAGTTTTATATTACACTGAAAGAAGGAAATTGTTAAATCAAAGAAGAAATCAGCATATTCTAAACTTGCAATGTGTGCAAAATAAAATGTTAATTTTGGTTTGTTTGTTCAACAATCTGCATCTTTTGGTTAAAGGTTTAAACTGTTTTAACATTCGTTTTAAACAAAATTAACATTGTTGATCTTATATTAAACAATTTCTAATGTTATGAAAAATGTTTTTACCTCTTCGCTTTAAGTTTTAAGAAAATATAAATATCAAACAAAACAATTATATTTAATTATCATTAAAACTTCATTCAAAGCAACATTGGTAATCAGCTTAACAGTCTTTTTGTTGTGTCAACAATAAATAATTTTTGAACAAGAAATTTTTGAATCAACATTTTCATTTCTCTCAGTGCATACATTTATCATGTTTGTTTAAATATTAGGAGTTTGCATATTCGCGAATAGTGATGAAATTATCACTTATACGAGTATCATCGTTGGTTCCACCGGCACCAGGAGAAAATGCAGTTCAAGCCAAGCAAGGTAACAGCAATTTTGGAATCCTACCACTCATGAAGCAAAGGCGGGGATTATTTTACAGGTGAAGGTACAAATATATTACATTAAATCATAAAGTAATAAGTATGTCAACAATAAATAATTTTTGAACAAGAAATTTTTGAATCAACATTTTCATTTCTCTTCAGTGTATACATTCATCATGTTTGTTTAAATATTAAGAGTTTGCAGATTCGCGAATAGTGATGAAATTATCACTTATACGAGTATCATCGTTGGTTCCACCAGCACCAGTAGAAAATGCAGTTCAAGCCAAGCAAGGTAACAGCAATTTTGGAATCCTACCACTCATGAAGCAAAGGCGGGGATTATTTTACAGGTGAAGGTACAAATATATTACATTAAATCATAAAGTAATAAGTATGTCAACAATAAATAATTTTTGAACAAGAAATTTTTGAATCAACATTTTCATTTCTCTTCAGTGTATACATTCATCATGTTTGTTTAAATATTAAGAGTTTGCAGATTCGCGAATAGTGATGAAATTATCACTTATACGAGTATCATCGTTGGTTCCACCGGCACCAGGAGAAAATGCAGTTCAAGCCAAGCAAGGTAACAGCAATTTTGGAATCCTACCATTCATGAAGCAAAGGCGGGGATTATTTTACAGGTGAAGGTACAAATTATTGCATTAAATCAAAAAGTAATAAGTATCTTATTCATTATTTTTGTTACAGAATCCTGGTGCACACTGGATGTGTAAACATAAACAAGACTAAAATAAAATGTCCAAGTTTGGATTGACCTTTCAACAATTCATTATATGTTTGTAGTAGTGAGTCGTTCAATAACAGACATTCAAAAGGTTTATATTGCCTATTTCAATAATACTTGATAAATATTATGTTGATGTTTCATTTATTCAATGATTTTTATTAATTATTGGCTAATTTCACGCCAAATCACCTAGAGCTATTTGCTTCAAGTCTTAAATTTTTTCAAATTTTTTTCTTGTATAGACACATAAATTATGAAATGACATTAAATTAATTTTTTCAGATTTCTTGGATGAAAACAGCCGAAGATTTTTGAAAATTTCGATATCTTTGCAAATACTGCTATCCTACGCTGCGCATCATCTGACTTATTGTCATTACTCTGTTTTTTCTGAGTTATCTGGCTCATCCAAGTGTCAGATTAAAAGCTAGTTTTTAGATCTTTCAGATTATATCAAGTAACGTTCAAAGACATGCACAGTAGAAAAGCAAATTTTAGTGTTTTATACCTTTGAATCTTGTTTTATAGAATTACCTTAGCATATACGTGGCTTGGTTAAAAAACAAAAAGGGTGTTCTTTGTAGTTTTAAAAAAATTATTTTTGAAAAAAAATGGTTCTCAGAGCCTCCTCTTTTTCTACTGTTCAATGTCTGTTACACGTTTCTTGATATACTCTGAAAGATCCAAAAACTAGTTTTAATTTGATACCTGAATTAGCCAGATAACATAAAAAATAAGGGAGTTATGACAATTTTAGCCAGTGTGGGCAGGGACGAACCTAAGGAGTTTTTTTGGAGGGGGGTAACCTTAAAATTGCCAACTTATTAAGATGAAAATACCAACTACTAGTAAGAAAATATTTTTATTTGTACCTAACCTTATATGAAGCAAAATTAGTATAAATCTTATTTTTATTTAAAACTCTCCAACGTGTACTATGTATGGCAATTAGATTAAATTTAAAAAAAATAAATTGTTTTGGACACATTTTCTTATCTTCTCATTTTTCTCAAATTGTGAAATTGCCAACTCTCCCTCAAAATTATCAACTTTGAGGGGGGAGCTTACCCTCCCACCCCCCCATGGGTTCGTTCCTTAGTGTGGGATAGCAGTATTTTCACCCAAAAAATTAGTTTAATGTCATTTCATAATTCAAGGGCATCTGATCAGAGGGGCGAATTGTGATTTTTTGTTTTGTAAGACATTAATCTGGTCATACAAAACATTCGCCTGTTTTGAGAGACAAAAGATCACAAATTTGGTGATACGCCCCTCTAATCTGATGCCCTCGAATGTATCTATGCAAGGAAAAAATGTGAACAAAATCTGAGATATCGAAGCACGGTCATGTTTTAAAATTAGGTAATTTGGCATGAAATTAGCCTATTACTAATGTAGAAAAATGTTTTGTATCTGTAAATTTCAAATAAAACACATTAAAGGTAAATCAGATGTTTTATTGTCTAAAAAGAATGGTGAAGTTTTGTGAACAAAACATGATTTCATTCAATTTTTATAAATAATTAAAAGAAGTAACAATCAATTCTATTAACAATTTGATTTAGTTGTGACATGCATACTTTAATTATGAATATTTTGCTTGCCTTGAGGTAAATAATAATTTAATTTCTTTTAAACTAGCCAACCTTGCAATAAAATTTTCATTAATGTAAAAGAACAAAAAATTTGGTTGTTACAAATAATCTCGAATTATGAAGAAATAATCCGAAGAATGAAACAATTCTGAAGCATACTTACGGGAAGACGGCCTACATTTCCTACAACCTAAGATTTAGTTGATCTAAATAATTAGTTCTATGTTACAACTATTTTACTTATGTTATGGCAAATAAGCCATAGGTTGTAGGAATTATATTTAGTTCTGTGAAACAAACAATATATTTGACTTAACTTTCCGCTTTGTTTCTTTAGAAACACTTTTATTTCAGTTACATAATTCTTGACTCTACTAAATTATTGCTTAATTGTAATATCGAACTTAAGCCTTTGGTTCATATAACTGTATCTTTCTTTCGCCGTATTCAACTTTAGTATTTGTTTACCTCAAATAAATTTTAGTTACATCTAATAAACCTTTTTCTCAGTGTGGCATTGGTAGTGAAGAGCATGACCATGAGGTGCTGGTAGCGGATATCACTGACGACTTGGAAACACGATCTTGGGGATGGACCTCTTGAGAAAATTTGGTTTCGAGTTGGACTTGAAGGACGGTGTTTTGAAGGTCAGTGACGAAGAACTTTCTTTGCACCTACGAGGAAGAAGACTAATGAGAAGACCCGGGTTGTAAGGGTCTTGCTAAAGACATGATACATGATAGCCTGTCTGCGATTGGCATATCTTGATGATAGCCCAAAGGGACCGAACTAGCGCGACATAAAATCGACACTGAGAATTCTAGGCCAGTCCGACAGCAACCGAGACGTCTAACTTCAGCAAGACGAGCAGAAGCTGGGTAGATTATCACTGATATGGAAGAACAAAGGTTTATTGAATAATACAATAATTATGAAATAAATAAAGATTATTAAAAGTTTCACAGTTTTATTAAAATACAACCTGACAATATTGTTTCGACAGCTATGCTGTCATTATCAAAGGTAATATAATTATAAACAAACACGTCGCTAAGGTAGATACAAAATAGGTAACTAGATAAAATAATAATAATAATCAGAATTAAATATCTAATACTTCCAGTAACGGAGAATTACTGAGCTCAAGTTGTTCATTCATTAAAGGTACCCTGAGTTTGTGTTTGTATATCTCAAAGGCTTCTAAAATGTCTAATTTGGGTTTGTTATTACAAAAATGTAGGAATTTAATATTATTTTGAGGAGTCATTGTGTGATTTTGTTCTAAAAGGTGTTTGGCGTAATTCGATTTTTCAGGATGTTTATTTTTGTAATGACGTACGTGTTCTTTATATCTTATGTCAAAATTTCGAAGTGTTTGTCCAATATATACCGAACTACAAAAAGAACAATTTAAACGGTAAATGCCCGATTTCATATCATGTGTTCTGTCTTTAGCATTAAATAAAAATGAAAAATGAGTATATATATATATGTATATATATATATATGTATATATATATATATATATATATATATATATATATATATATATATATATATTTTTTAGATGAAGTTAATTTTTATTAAGTTGCATAATGATTTTACATTAAATAATATTTTGAATGCAAATTCATAGAGAAAAATTTATCGACTCTGCTGGGACTCGAACCCAGGACCCTCCACTGTCTAGGTGGTATCTCTACCAACTGAGCTACAGAGCACGACTATCAGCAAAGCGAGAAATCTTCCATATGAATTAGATAGTAGGCAAACATATAAAGTAACTAGATATTTTTTGAATACTATTAATGAAGATCAGCAATTCGCATGACAACAACATCGATATTCAAAGCATCTAGATTATAATGAATCATTCTGAAAGGAAATTAATTTATATAAATTTTTAGATGAAGTTAATTTTTATTAAGTTGCATAATGATTTTACATTAAATAATATTTTGAATGCAAATTCATAGAGAAAAATTTATCGACTCTGCTGGGACTCGAACCCAGGACCCTCCACTGTCTAGGTGGTATCTCTACCAACTGAGCTACAGAGCACGACTATCAGCAAAGCGAGAAATCTTCCATATGAATTAGATAGTAGGCAAACATATAAAGTAACTAGATATTTTTTGAATACTATTAATGAAGATCAGCAATTCGCATGACAACAACATCGATATTCAAAGCATCTAGATTATAATGAATCATTCTGAAAGGAAATTAATTTATATAAATTTTTAGATGAAGTTAATTTTTATTAAGTTGCATAATGATTTTACATTAAATAATATTTTGAATGCAAATTCATAGAGAAAAATTTATCGACTCTGCTGGGACTCGAACCCAGGACCCTCCACTGTCTAGGTGGTATCTCTACCAACTGAGCTACAGAGCACGACTATCAGCAAAGCGAGAAATCTTCCATATGAATTAGATAGTAGGCAAACATATAAAGTAACTAGATATTTTTTGAATACTATTAATGAAGATCAGCAAAATATTATTTAATGTAAAATCATTATGCAACTTAATAAAAATTAACTTCATCTAAAAATTTATATAAATTAATTTCCTTTCAGAATGATTCATTATAATCTAGATGCTTTGAATATCGATGTTGTTGTCATGCGAATTGCTGATCTTCATTAATAGTATTCAAAAAATATCTAGTTACTTTATATGTTTGCCTACTATCTAATTCATATGGAAGATTTCTCGCTTTGCTGATAGTCGTGCTCTGTAGCTCAGTTGGTAGAGATACCACCTAGACAGTGGAGGGTCCTGGGTTCGAGTCCCAGCAGAGTCGATAAATTTTTCTCTATGAATTTGCATTCAAAATATTATTTAATGTAAAATCATTATGCAACTTAATAAAAATTAACTTCATCTAAAAATTTATATAAATTAATTTCCTTTCAGAATGATTCATTATAATCTAGATGCTTTGAATATCGATGTTGTTGTCATGCGAATTGCTGATCTTCATTAATAGTATTCAAAAAATATCTAGTTACTTTATATGTTTGCCTACTATCTAATTCATATGGAAGATTTCTCGCTTTGCTGATAGTCGTGCTCTGTAGCTCAGTTGGTAGAGATACCACCTAGACAGTGGAGGGTCCTGGGTTCGAGTCCCAGCAGAGTCGATAAATTTTTCTCTATGAATTTGCATTCAAAATATTATTTAATGTAAAATCATTATGCAACTTAATAAAAATTAACTTCATCTAAAAATTTATATAAATTAATTTCCTTTCAGAATGATTCATTATAATCTAGATGCTTTGAATATCGATGTTGTTGTCATGCGAATTGCTGATCTTCATTAATAGTATTCAAAAAATATCTAGTTACTTTATATGTTTGCCTACTATCTAATTCATATGGAAGATTTCTCGCTTTGCTGATAGTCGTGCTCTGTAGCTCAGTTGGTAGAGATACCACCTAGACAGTGGAGGGTCCTGGGTTCGAGTCCCAGCAGAGTCGATAAATTTTTCTCTATGAATTTGCATTCAAAATATTATTTAATGTAAAATCATTATGCAACTTAATAAAAATTAACTTCATCTAAAAATTTATATAAATTAATTTCCTTTCAGAATGATTCATTATAATCTAGATGCTTTGAATATCGATGTTGTTGTCATGCGAATTGCTGATCTTCATTAATAGTATTCAAAAAATATCTAGTTACTTTATATGTTTGCCTACTATCTAATTCATATGGAAGATTTCTCGCTTTGCTGATAGTCGTGCTCTGTAGCTCAGTTGGTAGAGATACCACCTAGACAGTGGAGGGTCCTGGGTTCGAGTCCCAGCAGAGTCGATAAATTTTTCTCTATGAATTTGCATTCAAAATATTATTTAATGTAAAATCATTATGCAACTTAATAAAAATTAACTTCATCTAAAAATTTATATAAATTAATTTCCTTTCAGAATGATTCATTATAATCTAGATGCTTTGAATATCGATGTTGTTGTCATGCGAATTGCTGATCTTCATTAATAGTATTCAAAAAATATCTAGTTACTTTATATGTTTGCCTACTATCTAATTCATATGGAAGATTTCTCGCTTTGCTGATAGTCGTGCTCTGTAGCTCAGTTGGTAGAGATACCACCTAGACAGTGGAGGGTCCTGGGTTCGAGTCCCAGCAGAGTCGATAAATTTTTCTCTATGAATTTGCATTCAAAATATTATATATATATATATATATATATATATATATATATATATATATATATATATATATATGTATATATATATATATATATATATATACGTGCTTATCTATCTTTTTCAACTCCGACAGCCTATAAGGCGCCCGCGACTCCGGCCTTAAATATACAGATACGGACAAACTAGTTATTGCCATTGCTTTATACAGCTTTGTTGATGATGAGCACGTCGAGAGGGGAATTTTTTTTTTGTAAATTCTTTATACTTAGAGTGAACAAATTACCGTACCATTTCGCCTCTGAATCTTTAACATGCGCTTTTAACTCCTATTTGTATATTTTATATATGACAACCAGTTGCGTTCGCCTCCAGCGGCGTTGCTATTATTTCGGAGTCGAAAATGTATTATTTGTATCTCTTAGATATTATAACCATATTACTAAAACACGCACGGTTCTTCTGTCCTTGTTGTTTAACAGCTTCGCTGAGTACCTCTGTTATAAATAGTATTATTTGCATTGTTGTCTATAAGTCGTCTGCTTACTAATGATAATATTTAATTTAATAGAGATATGCCATATTTTAGAAGGACGGTTGATTATATTTGTATCGTTGGCGTGTAATATTATATCATTTTATCACGTACTTTCATGTATTTAGAGTTAAATGAATTGGTTAAAAGATGTAATTTAATTAATTTAATTTAAAAAGCTTAAGTTTTTGTTAGAAGTTAACTTTTTATTTATTCAGTTAGGGAAGTAGATTTATTTATTCTTCAAAAATGACTACTTTAAGCATAAAGGACTAATTTTCCATTAATTTAAAATATTTAATTTAGCAAGTGCAGCATACAAGGTGTAAAATCGCTTCACGCACGATACAGTTAAATGTGCATTTTATTTCAAACCCTAATACTATCTCCCCTAATTATTTTACAGTAAAAATATTCGGGAATGTTATAAAGAAAAGAAATATATATGAATCGAATGATACCTTTGGTTACTGCAAAAATAGCTAAGCCTTGGAAACATTGGAACGATCAGAAATCAATTATACCTTGAAAATATTAGAATGTTAGAAACCTTTGGTTACGGATTACATTTGTAGAAGAGTAAAGAAAATAGAACTTCCGTTTCTGCAAAACATAGCTATGCTTTGGAAATATTGCAACGATCAGAAATCAATTATACCTTGACAATCCAACTCGAAAATTTTTAACCAATCAAATTACAGAATTTTTCAAATTGGGACCAATGAAATTAGTTTTATAGTGAAAAAACCACTAGTGGTTTTTTCTTAGTGAAAAAATTTATGTCAAAATGAAATGTCAAATTTAATTAAATTAATATTAACTACACACGCTAAATAAAAATTTGCTCGATGGATTGTCAAGCCGAATTCAACTCGTGGTCTAATTTTTTCTTGCAAAATTTATCGTTTAAGACATTCGTAGCTTTTGCTTTTGGAAAATTACACTCGTCTCCTGCGTCGACTCGTGTAGTTTCGTTGCGAAAGCTACTCATATCTGAAATGACAAATTTTGTCGGAAAAAATTAGACCACTTGTTATATTATTAATGAAAATATTAGAATGATAGAGGAAACATTTGCGCCATAGTCAAGATTATTTTGACAATCCAACTCGAAAATTTTTAACCAATTAAATTACAGAATTTTTCAAATTAGGACAAATGAAATTAGTTTATAGTGAAAAAACCAGTAGTGGTTTTTTCTCAGTGAAAAAATGTATGTCAAAATGAAATGTCAAATTTGCTCGATGGATTGTCAAGTCGAATTCAAATCGTGATCTAATTTTTTTTTTGCAAAATTTGTCATTTAAGACATTCGTAGCTTTGCTTTTATAAAATTACAGTCGTCTCCTTCGTCGAATCGTGTAGTTTTAGTTGCAAAAGATACTCATTTCTGAAATGACAAATTTTATCGGAAAAAATTAGACCACTTGTTAAATTATATATGAAAAATTGAATTCGTTCGTGTTTTGCAGTATTTTTGGATGTGAGATAGGACAAAATGTAACTCATATCGGAGACAGTGCAAATTATTTAACCTTTGTTATAATGAAACAATCGTATTTGTTGTTAGAACAATGTGAAACCAAGTAACGCAATTTCCTTTTATAAGAACCGTATTAGGACATCTTATCCGGACCTTACGAGGACTGAGGTTGTCTCTTTGGGGCCTTCGTGGGGGCCTCATCGGGCTTTCTTAAGTTATTTAATTGTAAAATTAGCTCAGATTGCCCCTTTTGAAATTCACAACGATCTTAAGTGGTTCCCCTATGTAGTTTAATCCAGAAAAAAACTGTAGCTATCCCGATCGGGTCTTCATGAGGTCTTAATCAAGCTTCCCTAAGTAACTTATCCTTGAAATAAATTGGAGCTGACGTAATCGAGTACTCATAGGAACTTGATCGGGCTTTTCTAATTAGGGCTATACACCTTATGAGATTTCTAGACTAAGTCGGGTAAATTTCCAATGTCGAGTTGTTTTGAAAATAAAAATCTTTTATGTTTCACTTACATATTATTTTTTGTTTATACCTGTGATACGAACTATATAAACAACTGTATAACAACCAGGGCATTATAAACCAGCGTTATAGTCTATAGCGCCCGCTCGTTGTATCGTATACTTTGCAATCGGGTCCGGCGTTCTATTCATAGTAATTTGTTTGTAATAGTCAATGTTTGCGTACGAGTGTGTTGCAACACAACAAATAACGAGTATTTGCAACGTAGTTTCTGGGCGCGTGATCCGCGAATTCTTTTGTGCCGAATTCTGCAGAAATTTCTTAAATAAAATTAACTTGTTCTTTAGATGACATGAGTGCTATAGGGACTTTTTTTGTTTTCATGTTGGTAACAACAAAACATTTGAATTTAAATTGTCATATTAGTCCAGTAAATGAAGGTCGGAAAACCCACCAAGTTGGTGGATTTGCGAAGGATCTTCATTTAAGGTGTAATTGGTAGATCTTTACTAGTACTTTGAAATTCTAAAATGTCCTGGGTCAAAAAGGTATGGGGCCGACCCTGAAAAATGGCCCTAAAGTTCCAAAAATTCGTTTTTCGCTAATATCTCCGAAAATATGGCATTTAGAGAAATTTTTGTTAGGGGAAAAGTGAAGATCAGTTCATTATCTACAAAAGTTGTCTACATGATTTTTTTCGCAACATCAATACTTTTTGCACAAACGGGGGTTAAAAAATCCATAATTTTGGTACTGAGAAAATATGGCAGTTTCTTACCAAATTTGCGTTCGAGGGATCTGAAAATACGCTGAGCTTCATGTTTTGGACTGTAAAGACACATTGTAGATGGCGCTGCCACGTTCCCCCACTTGCGAAATTATTGGGGCTATAAATGAGAAACCCCGGGAATGGTCGATTTCCCAACAATTATTGGGGTTGCAAACGGGATTTTTTGCCTGGAGATAAGTGTTTAGACTACATTTATTGGCTGAGTACATCTTAAGCATTATAGCATGAGGATGGGGCTGAAAAATTGTTCCGAAACTTGCAAAAATCACTTTTTGCCAGGTGACAACAGCTTCAAGTTCTCAGGGTTTTGTATAAGGGAAATTATAATGTTTCAGGAGTTAGAGATATTCTCCAATAAATCATTGCCAATTTTTTGGAAAATTTCGCGAATTTTTTTCGCAAAGGTTTATGGAAAAATAGTTGAAAATTTTGTTTTAAATTACATTTATTATAGAAAAATTCATACAAAATTAGAAATACACAAACAATTGAACATCCATCAATCAATCACCACCCCAAATCAAATTCCTCTTGCTCCATTTCTTCCTCTCTTTCTTCCTCCTCCTCTCTTTCTCCCTCCTCCTCCTCCACTACATCTTCCACTCCCTCTATTTCTCCTTCTTCGTCTACTTCTTCGGATATCATTATACCTTCACTATCTTTAAAATTTGAACATGGGCTAGACTGACATGAACCACAGATAGATGAACATTTTAGCCCCGCTTTCTTACATGAACATTTGTTCCCACAATCTGCCTTGCATTGGCAAAAAATATAATCCACAATGTTACAATAAAATATAATGTTAATATAATCCACAATGTTACAAATCTGAATCGCAGTTTCAGGATCTTTTGGACGTCCAGGCTTGGCACCGTCAGAACTTTTTGCACATGCTCGTAGAAAGCGTGATCGACAAGCGTTATGGTACCTTGCTCCAGCACTCACCAAGTCAATCGTAGAGATTCTCTCCATTACCACTTTCGCGTCTTCCTGGTTGATAGCATTTTTTATTGTAATCATAAGTTCTGGCTGGAATGCTGGTTTGCAAACAACAGTGAATGGATCCTTTATAACTTTGTGCCTGATTTGCGGAGCTGGCTTTGTACAAAACAGGCAATTGGCCTGGAAATCGAAGGCACTATTTGAGCGCCTCTTTTTCCTCTTAGGGCTAGTCAAATGGTCGAACCTTGTTGTTTCATCCTTGGAAAACTCGTGGTATACCAATTTCTCTCCACTTCTCACCGTATAGCGCCTCCTGCACTCCTGGTGCACTTTCAGAGAGGACTCTTTTTCCAGGAATATATGATGATTATCACCCCTCTCCTTGCTAACCCTAATCAGCATATCCAGGCCTCGAGTGACGGTAGTATCGTCCTCAGAAACAGCCTCACGACAAATAAAGCATACCAATGTACCGTTCTCTGCCATGATTCTACAACAAATTATAGGTAAAACAATCGGGGTTAATAGCTAATTCACAATAAATGTTGTTGAATGAAAATGGGGCAAAATGAACGAAGGCTTACCTTTTGCTCCGAATCACCAGTATTGAAAAGTTTCCAATATTCGCCCCTTTTTTATATTCCAAAAATAACCTCAAATGTTTCTTTCACTTTTTAGCACTTTTGGTTTTTTTTTATTTATTGTAAATGAAAAATAAGAACAATCTAGCAAGCCAAGGGCTTCCACAACACAGAATGTTTGGAAACAAATACACTGATACTGGGACAGCTGATTGCATGCGTGGCGCCACCACGCTTGGACGATGCTAGTACCGCGCATCTACGCCACGTGAGAATTATTAGAGAAAGTTTGGGGCTATTTATTTTTTCCTCAGAAATCGGAACATATGCTTTATATACATGAATGGAAAGCTTAGAACCTCATCTTTATGTCGAACAAGCTGTAAGAGTGAACAAAATCAAGAGCTAAGAGGAAACAATCATTAAAAAAAAATGACCGTACTTTCCTTCCGTGGCCAATTCCTCCATTTCTGAAAAACTGCTAAAACTGAGAAAAAAAAAGTGCTATCAAAAAGGGGACATTGTAAGCTTTCCAGTGATGTGCATTAGAAAGCGATACAATGATTTATACATTTTTAATCCACGATTGTGCGCGAAATTTTTCTAAACTCCGAAAACAGCAAAAAAAAACAAAATGAAAAAGTCACTTTATATTAAGATGCAAAAAAAAACAAAACAACCTTTCTCAGCTGTTTCTACACCTTTCAAGGACCTATTATCAAAAAGGATCTGAATAACTGACTATTGATAACAAAATTATGGGTCAATTTATAAAAGTCGAAAAAAATCTCTTAAAAAAAACTTTGGCCACTTTTTGCAATATTTTGGAACAATCAAAATGGGCTCAAGTCACAGTATATGATAGCTATGGATTTCCCCTTTCAAATGAATTTTGAATCATCAAAAAATATTAATTTTTACTCGAGTTATCGAATAATTTGTCCGTCCAGCTACGAGTAAATGCATAAAACGTGCTCTTCTGGAATCAGGGCAGGAGCTAGAAATACAGGGCACGTTCGGGTCCCGTTATCTCGAAAACTAGCGAATTTTCGACAAAAATGATAAGGACTATTTTTGTAGATAATGAACTGATCTTCACTTTTCCCCTAACAAAAATTTCTCTAAATGCCATATTTTCGGAGATATTAGCGAAAAACGAATTTTTGGAACTTTAGGGCCATTTTTCAGGGTCGGCCACATACCTTTTTGACCCAGGACATTTTCGAATTTCAAAGTACTAGTAAAGATCTACCAATTGAAACTTAAATGAAGATCCTCTGCAAATTTGCCTAGGTTGGACCCTTCATTTACTGGACTATATCTCTGTTTGACTTTTGTAGATTTAGTAAAAGTTGTTACCATCCGACAAACAAAAAAATCCCTAGCTTTATAAATTACTAGGAGTCTAGCTCCTACGCTTAGTTAGTAGATTTAGTGCTTTAACAGGGTTGGTTCCAACCTCCCCTTGATTGTACTTGTTTTGGAGGACATATATGTCCTCACAATATGTATCAATATGTCAACATGTGTGTTAACCTTTTGTACTCTCTTTATTGTCTTTAGTATATAGTTGTTTTTTACAACTTGTGTTTAATTTCTCTCTACCTCTGACTACGTCCTCCAGTCACGAAAACCCCACGTGACAATCTCCTAAATTAAACAAAATATCGATTTCAGCAAAAACACGTCAATTTATTTTTCGATGGGGACATTTAAATACAGAATTGTCAAAATGTTGCATCTCACACCCTTATCCCCACTCCACCAACTTTTTGACCCCCCCCCATTGTGACAGATCATTTTAAAGGGAATGAAAAAGGCGAGGGGTCTCTCACTCCCAGAAATTATGTACACCTATTGCCGCTTTACGGCAATAACTGTCTTTATTCCCGTATTCTCACTTGTTATTCCCGTATTGCCGTTTTTATTCCTTTATTCTTGTCTGTATTGCTGTATTCCCGTCTGTATTGCCGTATTTATTTCTGTATTGCTGCATTAATTTTCCTATTGCCGTGTTTATTTCCGTATTCCATGCATGATTTTAGCAGTGGGTGTATTTGAATGAAAGGTGTTTATTATTGGTTTTTTTGATACTTTTACAAAAGGTCGTAGCTCCACTAAGAAAAATGTAAACAAAATTCCTCACAAATAGAAAATGATCTGTAAAAAAGTAGTTTTTTATTCAATCATAATATATGTACATCACATTTTTAAGTGCTGTTAAAGTAACTGCGAACCGAATACGTGAAACGAAGAACATATATATCAGATAGATCGACTCTAAGAAATACAAAAAAAGACACATTGAGATAAATAACAAAAATTTATTTGAAAAGTGAGAATCCCAATGCACGGCAGTAAATAAAATTCAAAAAGAATTCCAGAACTCCAGTAAGATTTACAGGACTATAAAATATAAATTCCGAATCTACTTTCTGAATGTCGTTTTCCTTGGGCTGTATGAAGTTTTCCAAATCTTCTTTCAAGAATTTTTCTTTATCAATATCCAAAATTCGTCCAATGTACCATCGGGTGTCGTAAAACATTACATAATATTTTTCTAATTTCAGCTTTATCTTTCATTTTTTTTCTTGCATGTTTCCTTCCTCTAAGTCTGATTTTTCTGATTCAAAAAATTCTGATTCTGATGAAACTGAAATTACTTCAAGAGATTCGCTTGATTTCGGTGTAAGTGAACAATCGGTCTCGAGCGTATAGAAATGCATCGGTTACAAATAATTCTTTTAAAAATATAAATAATTAAAAACTTGCAAAACTAAAAATACCTGGCAAATCTACATCATAAAACTTTTAACTTGGAATTGCGCAGATCGGCCCAGTAGAACTCTCAAACGAAGCGTAACAAAAATAAGCCTTGTGTTTTAAATAGGTATAAAGTATTTTAAATTCATGGTATAAAAATCTAAAGAAAATAGAATATCAAAGCGGTCTTGGAGAACTCGTAAAGGAGAGCTATGGCGGCATGCAAGGGTTTGTCTATACATCAGATCAATTCGAATATTAAACACTCGATGATGGATGCTGAACGACTAGACTGCAAGGGCTGCAGCCACCGACATGCCCTAGCTATTCCTAGCATTTGTAATTAATTTATTGTAGCACTTTTAAATACTGCCCGCGTTTAAATACAGAAATTATGAGAATCTAGAGATCTTGTTTAACAAATTTCTTGAACACGTTTATTAGTATTTCAAAAACATGACTGATGAAAAATATGTGTTTGAAATTGGCAGTCAAATATTTCGTTACTGTACATTTTTATGCAAGTTGAAACTGTTACTTCAAACCAAAATTGTTTAGTTACAAGAATTATTAATAAACAAGTAGATGTTTATAGCATTTTGTTGCAAATACTATTTTATACATACGTTTATTGCAGTTTTTATAGTTATGTTCGTAGTGAACTAACCTAAAAATTAAATATTGTCGTTTTAAATTTGCTATAACTTCACAATTTCAGAAAATAATTATTCTTATTCTCTTATCATTCATGTGGTAATCTTAGTACTATTTTATCTATTTTGAATTGATTTTTGTTTACTATTATAACCACTAAAATATAAAATTACAACTGCTAGAAACAGATACAGCTCATATAGGCGACTTCAACACCTAGATGCTAATGATAGAAATGGTTTGTCTATTAAGCGCAATTCCAAAGGTTTACACGCTGGGAACTAACAAGAGGCCGCTGCAAGTGGATGGCTTTTCTCGAAATAATTTTTTTAATTTTTGGATTTAAAAATTAAAAAATATAAAAAATACTAATGCACACAGTGGAAGCTTCACTGTAAAATAAGAATCACGTAAATCGGCCCAGTAGAACTCTCAAACGAACTGGAACAAAAAACAGCCTTGTGTTTTAAATCGACTGCAGGCCTTACAGTCTAGCCATAGCCATCATTGAGTGTTTAATATTCGTATTGTTCTGATGTATAGACAAACCCTTGCATGCCGCCATAGTTCTCCTATACGAGTTCTACAAGACCGATTTGCTAATTGTTTTTCATAAACTTTGACACGAAAATAATAATAAGAGTTCAAAGATTAATTATTATTTTCGTGAAAGTTATCACATTTGGTCCTCCAAATTTCAAAAAATACTAATTTTAAATACCACATATGGGGTATTACTGAACTAAAAAAAATATATACTTTTCATTTCTAGCAAGAAAATAAGGGGGTTCCATTTAAAATCATCGGCCGTGATACAGTAGCAAACTAAAAAATTAAAATTGATGTCCATAAAATTCGCAGGAAAGAAAATAAAATTCACGTGGTAATACAGAAAATATGAATTTTATTCCATACTTTATTTACACACTGTATAGTATAAAGAAATCCTTTATTCAATTAGCCTTTTAAGGGTAAGTGTCATATCACGATTCTTAGAAACGGTGAATGATTTTCAATGTTCAAACAAAAAACAATTACTTGCCGTCATTATTTTTCCGCGCACACTACAACATATACTCACTTCTTCAGAAGACCACCTAGATTTTTAAACGCGTTTGAGATAAAACGCGTAATGGAAATCGAGAAGAATGGAGCGTGTTGTTCCTATTGCCGAGTTTATTTCTCAGTATTGCCACGTATTCCCCATTGATTGCCGCGTATTTTCTATTTATTGTTGCTTATTCCTGCGTATTCCCGTTTATTTCTGTTGATTGCCTCTTATTCCTTTGTATTCCCGTTTATTTCCCATATTGCCCAATATTGCTCATTATTTCCGACTCATAGCAATTTATTCCCGAGAAACTGTACACCTATTGCCGAGAGTGAGAGACCCCTCGGAAAAAGGAATCTTTGGAGCAAAATAATTGAAATCGGCCCATGGATTGCTGAGATACAGAGATAAGTCTTTTAACAACCCATTTTCAATATGATTTAAATTATTTCACATACAAACGTCTCACACGTTTCACATACAGACTGGTGCCAAATTGTGGCAGTTCAGTCATTTACTTACAGACAACTCAAGTATATTATTTTAAAAACTGATCTTGTTATTGAGATACCATCTTTTAGAGCCCCATCCTTCTGAAAATGTAACTGATCATCATTGACCATCATGTTTCCTCATGTTCCATTCATGTTTCATGTTCATGAAGTTGATTTTTTAATTCTTCAGTTATCAGTTATTAGTGGATTCTTTGTTAAACAAAGTAGGTCAATAATGACATTACCTAGAATTCCCTAGAGATCCCCTAGCTCGAAAGTCCATTGGGAACCTTTGAGAGTTATTGGAGAGACGAATTCGATAACACTACATAACATTCTAAGCTGCTATAAAAGAAGTGTTGGATGAAGAATGGAATAAAATCACAGCCGGAGAAAACCTAAATTAGTTTTAAATATAAAAAAACGTTAGAAGTAATTAAACAAAAAGGATATTCTACAAAATCCTGAAATTAAATTTTATTCTTTCTTTCAACATTTATTTAGCATAATTTTCTACTCAGACTCAGACTTTTTTGTTATTTATAAGTTTAGTTAGGTTTTGTTTTAGTTTTTTTTAATATATAATAATTAAAGTTTTAGTAGGTACCTCTAGAGTCATTCGTGAAATAATTTTCAATATTATTATAATTTCATTGATTATAAATTATCTGAATCTCTTGCAAGTGCAACTGATATACAAGAATTTTTTCGAGTTGTTATTGTACCAAAGTAGATTTACTAAATTACAATGGAGAAGATGGTTATATGTTTATGTAATGAGCAAAACGTGTTATTCCAATTATTAACGTTTCTAATAGTAAATATTTCACTTTTTTCTCAAGTTGCTTTTTATTAAAAATGTTAAATTTCGAATATAAATATGAAATCTTTAGTCAAAAATGTAATTATTCCCTAAAACCATTTCTCACAATTAAAATGTTATTATGGACAATACGATGGGGGCCTCGAATATGGTAAATCTGTGCCTGGATATTATACAATAAATTATTAAAGAAACGTTTTAGTATGATCAGCCTTCATACATTGTTTCTGCTAATATGATTAATTGATTAATATGAACAAAAAACGCAAGTTAAATGCTCGGAGACATGTATACTTAAATAAATACTTATCGTACTCTGTCAACTCCTATTAGTATATATTGTATGTAGTTATCAGTTGTGTATGCCTCCAATGACGTTGTCTTCTCATAAGAGTCCATAAGGAATGATGCGTATACCATATGTATGTATGTAAGTAGATGGATTGAGTGAAACCAAATAATTAATAACATCTTAAATAGTAAATATTGTGTTACTTTATTTATTCATTCTAGTTTTAATTGAAAGATACCATTAAATTTCTATAATAGCTTAATTTTTTCACAACGAAATTTTGTTATTCTTGCTTACATATAATGTGGGTTATTTACAAATTAAAGGTTTGTCAGTAAAAACATTCATTCTTAATCTTTGGAAGTGATAATGGTTTATGTAACAGCGTTTTATTAAGACAGTATGCCCCCAAGAATGGCACTTTTTATCGTTAGAAAATAATATAATTATGATAATTATAAATAATAAAAATAGTTAAAAAGACGTAGAAAGTTAAATTATTCACATAATAGCATTTTATTGGATACAACAATCGTTGATTCGGCGATGGCCAGTAATAATAAGGTGATACCTACTGCTGAGTTTGTATTGTTTTTCTTAAAATTATGAAGTCATCGTAAAATACTGCGCCTCTCTAGTTTTGACAGTATCACTTTACAAACTGTTGCTAAAACAAACAATTTGTGACAAAGCATTCTCAAATCGTGCTAAAATGTTTATGATTGTTTGGATTTAATCATAAAATGCAGAAGAAAACGTCTAATATAGCCTAATTACGCTTACAATTTTAATAGACATAAATATTAAACTTTATTTCATAACGAACAAAACTTTTCTGACAATGAGGTATTTAAAATGATTTCCTAAATTCATTCCTATACTATAATAAACAAACGAGCAGGACGCGCGAGGGCATTTGCATTGCAAAAGTATTATGATTATTTTTAAAATACGTTTAAAGTGCCAAGGAAGAAATAAAAAATAATATCATATAATTTTTTTATAAGTAAATACGTAAATAGGCAGTCAATTGAAATAATTTCAGAGAATTTGTGTATTTATTAGACATCTAATTAGATTTTAATAATGTATACCGATAATGGATATACGAATAAACGGGGTCATTTCATAATAATTAAGAATTTTGCTAATTTTTGAAACAAGCTTTTGGTCGGTCTACATTCCTCAGAAATTTAAACAGGTGTTTTTGAAATGTGATTATAAATTTATGTGTAAAACTGTGTTTTAATATTTACATAAATTACCCAAATCATACATAATGCAAGTAACCAATTGTAAAGCTTTTAGTAACAAAATTTTAGTTTCATTTTAATTTGTTGATCTTATGAAAAATCTATTTTTTAATAAATTTGAAAGCCCATGGTCAAGTGTATACAATAGAACAACTTCTTGAAGATGCACATAGGTAGGTTTCGCCTCTACGCCGTGTTGCCGCTAATATGAACAAAAAATGCATGTTAAATGTAGGGAGGTGTATAATGCTGTAACTTAAGTTAAGACGTATCTCGTATACAGCGAAGGCGCCGCCTAGAGTATAACACGATGTACTAAAATGTATCTATGACTGGGTGAATAGGTATTTTTCGACTCCGACCTAAAATTTGGGAAACGGCATAATAAATGATTTCCAACATTTTAAACTACATATACACGGGGATTCGTTTTCGCCTCCGTTTTTTCCACTTCGCCTCCAAAATCGGAGGCGATCGCTATGAACAGACATATATTCGGAGGCGTATCAGTGCTTTCTGCATGTATATATATATATATATATATATATATATATATATATATATATATATATATATATATATATATATATATATATATATATATATATATATATAAATATATATTGCTGTAATATTGGTTAATTAAAAATAATAAATTATTTTTAAAAAAATTTATTATATATTTTGAAACTGTGAATAATTGCCGTTTGATCGTAGATAATTACTTTATAATAAATTGATTTTTTTTAATGACTGTGAACTTTGGAAATGCTTTTCAACTTCCCTCTTTTATAAATTCTAATATGATTTGAAAATACCTTTTAATAGATTTAATAATGCAATGGTTATATAAAATTAATGTTACGTTAGTTCTTGACTAACTCAAGTTTACGTAAGAGAGTTGGGCGCCAGTTAAATAACTTAACATATTAAAATTAAATTTAATAAAGACTCATCTCAGGGTGAATGTGGATTCTTGTGGTATTAAAAAAATATAAATTGAAATTTAAAAACACTTTTAAAATTGAAATCTTAATTAATTTTTAACTATTACTAAATTGTTCAAATCACTTTACTACACTTTTATAAACGGTAGTCTTTTCTTCAGCAAATGCCAATACAAAAAGGAAATAACTTCCTACCTTTTTATAATATTTCTTCTTTCCTTTTACTGTAGATATCCTCTTTCCCAAACCATTGGCAGAGTAGATCACTTTATGTTGATCCAGGGCTGGTCTCCAGTTTCGGTTGACTTTCTTCCTTTTGCACGGATCTCCCATATAATATCCTCCAAAACTTGATTTTGGTAACTCACTTTTGTTTATTAATTGCGGGTACAATTTCCCTTTTTCGTAAAATACTTATAGTTGTTTTTTTTTGTGTTTAATAAAATAAAACACCAGTTTATGGTTTTAACGTTGATTTATTATCTTGCTTAACTTTAGCAAGTAATTTATCTTAAAGGTGGTTCTTTATAATCATATACACTTTTACAATTTATACTTTTTACACCTTCGCCGTATTCAAATCACCAACTAACTTGTCTATTTTAAGACTAAACTATTTACAATTTTATAATATTATCAACCACGACTTTACTTTGTCGCTTGATTTACTAAATATCTTTACTCTTTCGTCGTTTAACAGTAAGTGTCCATTTACATTTTTATTATTGTCTTTAACACGACTTTACTGCGTCCTTTATGTCAGCAAGTCTCTAAAATTATTATTTTCCAAGCTTATATACTATTGACTATTTACATAATTATGTTACACAATTTGACGTCACCTTACGAACTAATACAAACTGTACACTCATATGATACATAATAGCAGATTAATATTCTTATAAAAGTGACACATCTATTACACATTAATTACACAATACTTTTACGCAATACTAACGATCTATTTACATTAACTAAACCTTAAAGAATCACATAACCCGTCGATATACTCATTTGAAAGTATACATAATTGAATTACATCATAACAAAAACTTGCGAACAACTGGATGTTACGTACACTTAAGTAATCAGTGAGTAAGCTATTTGATAATAAATAAAGAAACATGTATTATTTAACCTTATTAAAAAGTATACACATTGATTTCAAAATCAATGACACACCATTAAATAACTTAAAATTATTTTTAACTGGAAAAGTTGATAAAAATATTTCAAAAGTGTTAGTATTTAACAAAGATTTTAGATTTTCACAAAATTTTCAAAATTTTCCAAAATTTTGAAACTACCATCCACAGCATTTACCCCTCCTGTTTCAAATAAAATTGAAAATGCAATTTTACTTTTAAACACAAATAAGTTAAAACAGCAATACCAACAATATAAGTTATACAAATAAATAATTTTATATTTTTAAACACCAAAAATCTTTTTGTATTTTAATCTTTTATCCCATAAACTTGCCCTATTCTAAATCTGCTAACTAAACTATTTACAATATATACAACAATAATTATATCTTATCAATCCTCATCTCCATCATATATTCATCTAATTATTTCATAATTCTTTTGCTTTATATCGACATAATCATGAACTTTCCTAATTCATTTTTTGAATAAATGTACTCTTAACAAATTTACTAATCTTTTCCTCATCAATATCAAATTTCAATCATAATTTCCATTTTATATAACCACAATCCTACTTTTATTTTTATTTTCAATAAGAGATTTATACTAATCATAATTAAATTACTCTTTATTTACTTTCATGATCTCTTATCTTCTCATCTTTCCATAATTTTTAATTTTTCTAAAATCATTATTCAATACACCTTTATATTCTATCATTATTTTCTTCTTTCATTCATAATTTCATTTTAATATCATTTTCTAATCCCCATTTTCCCCTATTTTCAAAAACATTTTTCATCTAAACTTTAATTTTCAATTTATTCATACACCTTCCTTTTCATTTTTAATAACATAATACATAAATCCTAATTGAGTATAAAATTCCATAAGCCTGTTAGTCATATCGGTTACATAAAGTCAAATCAGTTATCTTAAGTCTGAATCATTTTAAATTACGTCATGTCTGGGTTTCTTGTCACAAATGGTTATGTAAATTCTAATTAAAATAATATTCTACAAAGATCTTTATTTCTTTCTTCTGCTTTTATAGTTCGTTAGATGAAAATTACTAATTGGTAAAATTTGTCTTTTCCAAAATTTATCTCTAATTTTAATCTTTTTCCTACTACCTGTCTCAAACTTCCTATTTTTCTCTTTTGCCTTAAAATTACCTAACATAGCTTTATATCTTGATTTTGTATCTTTGTATTTTAGTTGTACCTTTCTATTCCTAATTTGTTCACCTATAACAACCTTTTTCTTACCTTTTCTGTTATAATCTACCTTTCCTAATTCCCTTAAATTTCTCACTTTCTTTTTGTTTGTTAATTTCACTTCTTTTATTCCTAATTCGTCAATTACTATTTCCTTCTTTAAAATTTCCTTATCGGTATTATTTACTGCATTCATCATTCCTAATATTATTGAATTTATTATTAGTGTTTTGTCTTTTGGTTCTGTACCACCACCCTTAGGAAAATGAAAATATACTTGTGGTTGTATCTGATCGTGGTGAGTAGTGGTACAAGCAATTAAAAATTTTCTTCATCGTGTTGCGATTGCTTTTCCTTAAAACTTACAAATTTTTCCTTTGTAGGACTATATAAATGACTAGGCATGTTACGTGATACCTCTCGCTCCGTATTATATTTACTACAGTTACCCTCCTTACTATTCCTTCCGTATCTATCATCCCTTCCGTGCTCCTGCTCTATTTTATCATGTTTCTCATATTTTCTATATTCATCCCGTTCATCAAATCTATTATCACTCACTAGATTTCTAAAATTTCCCCGATAATTATCCCTATTTCTATATGAAAAACTAGAATTAGATTGCATAGAATTCACATTTCTTGGACCAGGTCTTGTTGAATCTCTTTTAAGACTATCTAGTACGTCAAAGTTTTTTAATATTTGCAAAAATCGTTCAAACTCTTTTATATCGTCCGTATAGACCTTCTCGAGTATAGGTCTCTCAAAATGTTTAGCTAATTGTTTGATTACAACAGCCTCTTCTATATGATTGTCTAATTGATTAATCATAAAAATTTTATTCAACGCATAGTTTTCCCTTGTAGTCCCTTGAAAAGGGTTAAACCTTCCAAATGTTAAGTTTTCTACCACTTTTTCTTGTTCTGATAGACCCCAATACTGTGTCAAAAATAATCTTTCGAAATCTTCAAAATTAAGGATTTTGTTTTCATTTATTGAAAACCATTTTTCTGCTTCACCTTTCATCAGACCACGAATAATTGATAATTCATAATCAAAGTTATATGATTGTTTAAGACTTATCTGTACATTACCCAAATAAGATTTTGTATTCTTTATAAAGGTCTTGGGATGCATTCTCTTATCTCCATAAAATTTGGTAATATTTTGTTCATTCAAAGATGGTAACAAAATAGGTGCGAATGAAGGTTGTCCTAAACTTGATTCAGTATGGATATTTTTTAATTCATTAACCTGAACAGTAATTTGTTTTAAATCCTCTTCTATACATTCGGATCTTTGAATACAATTTCCTTGAACTTCGCCTATCTTATTTTTAAAATATACTAGATGAGTATCTTGAATTCCTTTTACTTTTGTTATTTCTTGTGAAAAGGATTCATGTTTTTGTTCTATTTCTGTAAATTTCTTTTCATTGTTTATCTTCAGTGCTTCTACTTTACTATTCATCTCTTTCGTAATTACCTCAATATCATCTTTTAATTCTTGTTTTATTTCCTTTATATCATTCTTAATTTCTTGTTTCATTGTTTCTGATTGAATTCTCATGTCTTCTTTCATTTCTTTCATGTCTTCAGACTGTTTGTCAAATTTTGTATTCAATTCTACTGATTGTTTATCAAATTTTGTATTCATTTCTTCTGATTGTTTGTCAAATTTTGTATTCATATCTTTCATTGTTTCTGATACAATTTTCATTTCTTTATCACGTTTCTCTTGATCTTGTTTCTCTTGTTCCCTTTCTTTTTTTCTTTCTTCATATTGTTTGTTCATCATTTCCTGCATTTGTGCCAACATTTGCGAAAGTTCAGATTGCGCTGGCTTGCCTTCTTCGCCGTTCCCCTCCATTACCGAACCGGTTAAACCTTTCTGCTTCTCAGGCACAACTAATTCTTTATCTGTATACTTCTTTTTTAATACTAAATTACTTTCCGCGGCAGAATATATATTTTTAACTGACGTCATACATTAACCACTAAAAATCTTTTCTATACCTTTTAATTATGCTATTATAAGCCTAATAATTTAATATATATCGTAATAAGCTAACTATTACTATAAGCAAAATAACCTACAAAAACTAAATAACCTCAAAAGCCAAATAATCTATTAAAAGCTACTATAACCTACTATTTTTCAAAAGATTATCTAAACCACAAAAGGCTATATCTACCACAAATGCCCCACGTTGTCGGTCGCCATATATAAATGCTGTAATATTGGTTAATTAAAAATAATAAATTATTTTTAACAAAATTTATTATATATTTTGAAACTGTGAATAATTGCCGTTTGATCGTAGATAATTACTTTATAATAAATTGATTTTTTTTAATGACTGTGAACTTTGGAAATGCTTTTCAACTTCCCTCTTTTATAAATTCTAATATGATTTGAAAATACCTTTTAATAGATTTAATAATGCAATGGTTATATAAAATTAATGTTACGTTAGTTCTTGACTAACTCAAGTTTACGTAAGAGAGTTGGGCGCCAGTTAAATAACTTAACATATTAAAATTAAATTTAATAAAGACTCATCTCAGGGTGAATGTGGATTCTTGTGGTATTAAAAAAAATATACAAATTGAAATTTAAAAACACTTTTAAAATTGAAATCTTAATTAATTTTTAACTATTACTAAATTGTTCAAATCACTTTACTACACTTTTACAATCGATAGTCTTTTCTTCAGCAAATGCCAATACAAAAAAAAGGAAATAACTTCCTACCTTTTTATAATACTTCTTTTTTCCTTTTAGTATAGATGTCCTCTTTCCCAAACCATTGGCAGTGTAGATCACTTTATGTTGACCCAGGGCTGGCTTCCAATTCAGGGTTGACTTTCTTCCTTTTTGCATGGATTTTCCATATAATATCATCCACACACTTGATTTTGGAACTCACTTTTGTTTATTAACTGCGGGTACAATTTCCCTTTTTCGTAGAATGCTTATAGTTGTTTTTTGTGTTTAATTAAATAAAACACCCGTTTATGGTTTTAACGTAGATTTATTATCTTGCTTAACTTTAGCAAGTAATTTATGCCGTATTCAAATCACCAACTAACTTAACTTGTCTATATTAAGACTAAATTATTTACAATTTTATAATATTATCAACCACGACTTGACTCTGTCGCTTTATATTGGTAAGTCCTATTTTACCTTACACGACTTTACTCCGTCGCTTTCTATCAGTAAGTGTCTATACTCTTTCGTCGTTTAACAGTAAGTGTCTCAAATTATTATTTTCTAAGCTTATATACTATTGACTATTTACATAATTATGTTACACAATTTGACGTCACCTTACGAACTAATACAAACTGTACACTCATATGATACATAATAGCAGATTAAATATTCTTATAAAAGTGACACATCTATTACACATTAATTACACAATACTTTTACGCAATAATAACGATCTATTTACATTAACTAACCTTAAAGAATCACATAACCCGTCGATATACATATTTGAAATTATACATAATTGAATTACATCATAACAAAAACTTGCGAACAACTGGATGTTACGTACACTTAAGTAATCGGTGAGTAAGCTATTTGATAATAAATAAACAAACATGTATTATTTAATCTTATTAAAAAGTATACACATTGATTGTATAATCAATGACACTCCATTAAATAACTTAAAATTATTTTTAACTGGAAAAGTTGATAAAAATATTTCAAAAGTGTTAGTATTTAGCAAAGATTTTAGATTTTCACAAAATTTTCAAAATTTTCCAAAATTTTGAAACTACCATCCACAGCAATATATATAATATATATATATATATATATATATATATATATATATATATATATATATATATATATATATATATATATATATATATATATATACACATTAGGCGGCATTACCAAGCCTAAAACAGAGTGTTCTCCTATCTATACGAAGCCCGGCACCAACTTACGCAGCCCGGTTCTGGGCTTCGTAAATTTTATGTGTATAATAGTGTTTTCTTGATTAAGCATCATCAGGAGATGCGGAATCTCGATTTTCGAAATGGCGGGTAAAGACCGTCATATATCTCAAAATACACACGTTTAGTTCAAGGGAAATAAATATAGGGGGCCAACGATCGGTGTTGTATATATACTGTAGACATCAAACTGACCTTACGCGCGATGCAAATTACACGCATTATACGAGTCCCAGTGATCTGGCAATGGGGCTTGAAAGTCAAGTGTTTGGATTATTGATTTTTCTATAACTTTACACATTTTTATACCATAAGAGTGGTTAACGTATGTAGGGGGACTGGTTCCCACGCAAATTCGTTTCCTGCATATTTGTACATTTGCACACATTTAATATTGATTTTTGTAACAAACTTGTATTTTCTTTAAAATTATTTCCTAAGTTTCCGTTTCTTCATGAAAATGTTTAATTTATTATTATATTAATTTGGTAGTTTGTATAGCTATTTATTATAAAAACAAAACCCACGCTATAGTATTTGTAGTTGCAGATAGGGAATTTTTAAAATTTCTAATTATACATTTTATATTTTCGTTGATTTTTTGGTGATATTAGGTACATATTTTATTTCTTGAACAATATCTCTCATAAAATAGGGTGATGTAGGCTTTTTGTAAGAATTCTACAATAATTAGTTATAATTAGCTACGTAGATTTTTCGCTGTAATTAACTTTTTAAATAATAAAGTGAAGATTGAAATGTTTTTATTTGAAAAAAATACCTGATAATTTATGAAAATTGGTAAATGGGTAATTATGAAATAAAATTGAAGCTACACGCAATTTGTTTCAAAGATTGATTACAAAATAATGGGTCATGTGAATAAAATGTAAGGTGTTTTTACTATTAATAAAAGATAACAGTTATGATTTTTAATTATTAAGAATAAAATAGATGTATGTATAGTAAAATAAAAGCTTTTGCCACATCTTATTCGCATTAATTACATTTTAGATTTCAGATCATGTTCTACATGCGTGATTAAATGAATATTAAGTTACCTAGGAAATCGCCTTTTGCGCACCGATTTTGATGATTTTTTTAAATTGTAGGTAATCGACTATATTTCAAAATCTAAATGTTAGATTTGTCCGCTAATGCCCTGTTTAATTGTTGTTAACAAATTTTTATTTTTTCCATAAGGGGCTAATTAATAATTAAATATTTTTTATTATAATTGAATAAAGTTGGCTACTTATAGGTTTTTAGGGTCGTAGATTATGAATCCGTGGATTATAAATGGAAATGGAAAATAATAAATGGAAATAAATGGAAATTATGGAATGGAATTCCATAATTTAACCAGATTCCGTTTAAGTCTGAAACTTTAGTTATCGTCAGATTTAAATAAAGAATATTGTATTATTATTTACTTGTGTTTCTTGTGTAAAGCACTGTTAGTTTCTTCATCTACTTCTGGCAACGTAAAAAAAGAATGTGCTCTTTAATTTTTGAAAACTGATTAGTAAGCTTTTTTTTAGAAGACTAAATTCTTTATTACGTGCTCTTACTAGTTGCGACACTTTATCAGCGTTTTTCGGCAAAGGGAAAAATAAATTTTTCTCTTTGCCCCTAAAAAAAAACTTTTTGAATGCAAAACTGTTTCTTCTTATTATTATTTTGAAAAGCATTCTTCATCAGAGAAATTTTCATCTAAATCTTCTTTTTCATTAATGTTTCCTACGTTTGGATATTTCCAAAGATTTGAAGATTTCAGTTTTGTTTTCGACTATGCTTCAAAATTGGCTATAAGTGGATTCGAAGATGCCAAACATAAGTTGAGAATTTTCTCATTAGTTTCTTATCTGGAAGATTTGCATGGATGACCTGTTCTAAATTAACTAATCAGCTTTATTTATTTCTTCTAAATAGCTTGAAATCTTTTTTCTCGCTTCTTCGCTAACTGTTCATCTGTATCTTTTTGATGGATCAGCATTTTATGCCTCGAAGGTTAGTTAGAGTACCATAAACATTTTCTGCAGTTTCCTTGGTTGAATGGTCTTGAGCTTTTCAACATTTATTTCATATCAACATGCAACTGTTTGCATAATATCAAATCTATTAATAAATTATCTCTGTCTTAATTTCTGTAATTTCTGCAGAAGTCGCAAGCGCTTTGAAAAAGCACCTGGCAGTATTACTGTCGTTGGTACTATGTCTCTCAATAGCAGTAGAATTGACATTAAATAATGTCATGTTTTATGTTATTATTTATAATAATAATTCAGTTCGTTTGTAGCTAGACTAGTGTACAGACGAAGAGAAGTGTAAAGAAGTTTAAGTATAGTTTTTCCTTTTTTGTGAGTGATAATATGAGCTCAGCTTCAGAAAGATTGTTGTCTAAGCCGCCAGATCCAGGTGGAGAACGTATGGTGATAACTGAACGTGAAGCAGATGATAATACAAAAGGTCAGAATGTCAGTAATAATTTTACATTTAGAGAAGAGAATAAATTTCAAATAACAGATTGTGGTCCGTTTTATTTGTATGTTGAAAGCAAATTGGAAAATAAAAATATTGGTCGTTTACACCCTATGTCAATAGGAAAACTATTGTATAATAGTAAACTATCCGAGAATATTTTAAATATTAATTCTCTAGGGAAAAATAGAATTAAAATAGAAACAAATTCGGCAGCTACCGCAAATGAGCTTACGAATTTGGAATTATTTAAAGAAAAAAATCTAACCGCGTATATTCCCTATTTTCTTACTGTTAGGCAAGGAATAATAAAATTCGTTGATACTGATTTAACGGAGGAAGAAATAAAAAATCTAATCAACTCAAATTCTATAAACGTTTTGGTTACCAATGTTAAAAGATTTTCTAGAAAAGTTGTAGATAATGGAAACACAACGTATAAACCAACACAAACAATATTAGTAACTTTTAAAGGTCAAAGACTTCCCTCATATGTATATATCCTTAACGTTCGTTGTGAAGTAGAACAGTACATACAAAAAGTATTACAGTGTTTCAAATGTCTTAGATACGGGCATATTGGTAGTCAATGTAGGTCTGTTGAAAGATGTGTGAAATGTGGAGAAAATCATAATAAGGAAGTATGTGTATTAGAAACGCCTGTATGCATTCATTGTAAAGGCAATCATTTCGCTACAGATTTTAAAAATTGTCCGGAGTTTGATAAACAAAAATCTATCAAGAAACATATGGCATATGAAAGAATAGCATATAAAGAAGCCGAAAAAATAATAAAAAATACGTCTTTTGCAGCCGTGTCAAATAGATATATAAATTTAAATTTAGAAGATTTTCCATCTTTAACGGAAAATAATAACGATCTATCTTTAATAAACCCACTTAACAAACCCCGTAAAGTTACAAACCCTTCTAATAAAAGACCACGTGTGAGATCCCCTTCACCAGACGTTCCTGAATCCCTTAACAAAACATTTAATATAAACTCAGAAAATGCAACTAATAAAACTAATTACAAAGCATTAAGTATAAAAAACGCCCATTCTCCAACCTACCACAATTTAAAAAAAGATGTTATAACAAACACACAATTCATAACAAGTATTTCCGAAGTAGTTAAATCAATAATTACAGATTATAAAGAAAGTATGGATCAACTATTCAGTTTTTCAGAAAAAGAGTTATTTGAAGTCATTAACAAGAAATCGTCTATATTAAACTTAAATTATGGATAGATTAAATATAATGCAGTGGAATGGTAGATCAATTGTTCCAAAAAAAGCCTTACTAGAAAGCTTCCTCTGTCACAACAACATAACCATAGCTCTATTATCTGAAACATGGTTTGATAAATCTCATTACATAAATTTTAAAGGATTCAATATTATGCGGCAAGATAGAAACGATGGGTATGGAGGAGTCTGTATCCTTATTAAAAATGATATTTCATATACAGAGTTAATTTTAACAAATACTCCAAATAAAGTAATGGCAATTGCATTTTCGTTAAAAACTAGTAGAGAAATAATTCATATCGTATATGTTTACTCCGAACCTTCAATCACAGTAACCAAACACGAATGGATGAAATTTATAGAAATGCTACCAAAACCTTTACTTTTATGTGGCGATTTTAATTCACATCATATAGCCTGGGGGTGCGATAAAGTTGATAATAAAGGTAAATTTCTTCTAGAATCTATTGAAGACAACGATTTGATTATATTAAATGATGGTTCACCAACTAGATTAACTTGCCCAAATAGTTCAAAATCAGCAGTTGACCTCTCATTATGTTCCGCAGATTTAGTGGGTGTTTTAGATTGGTCAGTTACACCGAATACATTAGGTTCTGATCATTTTGTTATAACTATGGTAATACATGTCAAAACTAAGAAAATATGTTATAAATCAAATAGAGTATGGAATGTAAACAAAGCGAATTGGAATAACTTTGCCGAGAATATACGATCATCAATAACTTCAGACCATAACACTACACCTTCGTATGACCTTTTCATTCAGTATTTAAGAAAAGCATGCGATAAATCAATTCCTAAACTGTCAAATTCGACATCGGGTCGTAAAGAAGCCGTTCCATGGTGGAATTTTGAATGTCAAAACGCAATAGATTCTAGAAACCGCCTGTTGGTTAGTTATAAAAAACAACCAACTGTAGAAAATTTTCTTGCATATAGACGACAAGATGCCTTAACAAAACGTATTGTTAAAAACCAGAAAAGAAAATCATGGAGAGAATTCTGCTCTAATTTGAATAGAAGCACCCCAATAGGAAGAGTATGGGATAAGATAAGAAAACTTAAAAATAATCAAGTTCCGAGAAATCCGATAATAGAAGCAGGCTCTTGGGTAGATGATTTTCATAGAAAAATGGCACCTGATTCTACTTATTATAAAGTTGAAACATATGATGAAACAGAAGCTAATCATTTTTTAACTAAAAGTTTTTCCTTAAAAGAACTAGACATGGCCATAAAACATTCAAAAAATACGGCTCCAGGTTTGGACAGTATTCAATACCCAATGATACAACATCTGCCTGAAATTGGTAAAACATATCTATTGATGGTCTTTAATGACATTTGGAAATCGGGTATATATCCAGAAGAATGGAAGAAAAATTGTATTATACCTATTCGCAAACCTAACACTACTAAGAATGATGTTACGAACTTTAGACCAATTACATTAAGTTCATGTCTACTGAAAACCTTTGAAAGGATGGTCAAAAATCGTTTTGAATGGTGGCTAGAGCATCACAAGCAATTACCTTCATCTCAGTTTGGTTTTCGCAAGAGACGATCTACCATAGACAGTCTAGCATCCCTAACAATGGATATATACGATGCCTTTGCAAAGAAAAAGTATCTGACTGCAGTCTTTTTAGATATTACAGGTGCATATGACAACGTGCAAATGGATATACTGTACAAAAAGTTAGAGTTACTTAAGCTACCTCATAAATTTATAACGAACATTATATCCCTATATACCAATAGAATTATTTCTATTAAAGTAAATGATTTCCTTTCTACTCCTAGATTAACATCAGTGGGACTGCCACAGGGAGACATTTTAAGTCCTTTACTTTATGTAGTTTATTCGGCAGATCTTCAACACATATTCAGCCCAGCGGTAAAGATACTTCAGTTTGCAGATGATGTGTGCTTTTATACATGCAGTAAAAACTTAAACCAATGCCATGAAGAAGTGGACAATGCATTTGCCTTAGTAGAAACATGGTCAAATAAAAATGCTTTAACTGTAAACCCCAAAAAGACTATTGTTTGCACATTTACTCGAAAACGGGGAATATTACCCGACACCATACAATTAGGTAATTACAATATACCATATAAAAAAGAAGTAAAATTCTTAGGAGTCCATTTTGATCAAAAATTACTTTGGAATAAACACATTGCGATCCTACAAAAGAAATTAGAGAGATCAGTAAATCTTTTACGTGCAGTCAGCCACTATGATTGGGGTGCAGATCCTGAAATCAGTTTAATCTTTTACGTCTTATTGCCGATCCATTATGGACTACGGATCAATATTATATGGGAGTGCTTGCAAATCCCATCTTGTTAAAATAGATAGAATTCAATTTAAATGTATCCGTATTTGCATGGGTTATTTGAAGTCAACTCCTATTGATGTTATGCTCGCTGAAATCAATGAACCTCCATTGGAGCACAGAAGAGAGATTTTATCAGATTTGTTTGTATGCAAACATTTATCTATAAATACAGAATTGACAAATACAATGCGTGAGTTTTGTGACGTTTTTCGACGTTCCGCATACTGGAGGAAAAAGAAAACCCCTCCAATAGTTAATAGTTATAAAAGGATTACAGAAAACAACTCTCAAGACTATTTTTGTTCAGATCTAATCCCTATTTTTTCCGAACAATTCGAAACACTTATAAACGAACCAAACGTTGAACTTATAACGGATAATTCAATATTTTCGAAAGAAATTAATGATAGGATTTTTCAAACTGAAAGAAGTCTACGATGGCCAGATTTTCATCCTTTATTTACTGATGGTTCAAAAACTAATACAAGTGTTGGAAGCGCATTTTATGACCCTAAAAGAAATTACCACAAATTATTCAAACTTCCAAATTATGCATCGATTTACTCTGCGGAAGTAATAGCTATTCTAGAATGTCTGCGATATATCCAAACATTAAATTATGATAAATTTGTAATTTTTACAGACAGTAAAAGCCTAATAGAAAAATTAACAAATATTAGACTACAAAGTGACTTAAGCCATCTTATAGTCTCTATTCAATCATTATTACAACATATAAAATCGTCTAACAAAAATGTGGTTTTTGTATGGATTAGGGGTCATTGTGGAATTAATCATAACGAGAAAGTTGACTCACTAGCTAGGAATGCTGCAATTCAAGGAAAGACTTCACAATTTAAACCCCCTCTTCATGATATGCTAGTAATCTGTCGCGAAAAAGTACGAAGTTGTTGGCAACAAAAGTATACGAGTGCCCCGGAAGGAAGATTCTATAAAACATTACAACCGTTTTTACCAGCCAAACCATGGTTTTCTAAAGCATCCATGAAGAAACATCAGATCACAGTTATTTGTAGATTAAGATCAAATCACGGACTGTTTAAAAATTATTTATTTAGAATAAAGAGAACACAATCTCCCTTATGTACTATTTGTGATGAACCCGAAGATGCAAATCACGTTATTATGGAATGTCCATTGTATGATGTGGATAGATCGTATATGTATAATCAGTTACTTGAAACTAAGCTTCCATTCCCTATTAATTTAAATATTATGCTACAATCCCGTAATTTTAATATTTATAAAATCTTAACTCAATTTTTAAGCAAAATAGAGTATCGAATTTAGTCTTTAGTACATATATTACATAACCCTATAAAATGTTACTCTCTATTGTATCCTTACCATTGGCCTACTCCTGTTAGTCTGAAACCAGTAATGACGGCCATCATTGACGATATCCCGTTTCCTTCTTTGTGTCCTTTGTTTTTATGTTTGAATGCCAATATCTAGTGATAAAAATAGTCTGGCTGTATAGCATAAGCTAATGCCAAAAACTTTAAATACAAAAAAAATAATAATAATAATTACCCAATAAAACATGTTATTTAAATAATTAATTTATTAACGTGTTCGATTTACTAATGTCAAACTAGTACAATGTTTGTTTATCTATCTGTAACTAGATCCCTGTATTACATCTCTCTTTTACTAATAAAATAAATAAATTACACATCATTCATTTAACAAATAACATATATCAATCACAACACATCAACTAATTCTGCAGTTATAAATTCAGTCTGTTTGGTTTCTTAATTACTCTACCATATCTTGATATAAGTATATTGTTGTTGAAGAAATTGATCATTCGTTGCTTGTGCTTTTGGTTCTTGATTTGACACACTACTGTCAACTGCTTAACATCATCGCCATGATTTATTTATAGTAGCTCTGGGTGATTTCTTTTGATGAACCATGAATTTCTTCGATATTGTGTACGATCTGGTGTTTGTACAATAGGGTGGTCCAACAAAAAAGCAAAGTCGGAAATCCTATGCTCTCACCCCCTAGGATTATTGTATATCGAAAAAAGAAGTACCCCTATTTTTTATTTTGAAATCGAACGATGTTTAGGGGTGCCTCAAAGCCCTTAAAGTTTCCCATGTATTTTATATGTGAAAAAAAACACGTTTTCGTAGATTTGGCATAGAATCCTAGAAAATCAATATTTTTCAACCGGACTACTGTGTTTCTCTTCAGAAATGTTTAGAGAATGACATCCAATAATTTATTTGTTAAATTTTTTATATTAACTATTTTTTACAGACCCGCAAAAAAACCCATAAATGAAAGAAACAGAAAAATCGTTAAAAAATATTTATTACTATTTTTTAATATAAAATATTTTGATAAATAAATTATTGGATGTCATTTTCTGAACATTTCTGAAGAGAAACAGATTAGTCCCATTGAAAAATATTGATTTTCTAAAATTCTATACCAAACCTATGAAAGAGTTTTTTTCCCATATAAAATACATTGGAACCTTTAAGGGCTTTGAGGCACCCCTAAACATCGTCCGATTTCAAAATAAAAAATAGGGGTACTTTTTTTTTCGATATACAATAATCCTAGGGGGTGAGAACATAAGATTTCCGACTTTGCTTTTTTTGTTGGACCACCCTATTGTACAATCCACGAGCTTGGTTCTTCTGCCTTCTTTACAACTGTTGCAGGAGTCCATTCCTTGCGTCTCTTTCTAATTAATACTTTTTCATCATTTTAAAATTCTGGTAAATTTGCTTTTGCTCTATCTGCACATTTCTTCTCTTTTAGTTTAATATTTTTCAACTTTTCAGAAACATTTTTAACTGTTTCAGGTAATAATAACTTTGTATTAATGGGAATGAACGTTTTAGTTCTTCGACCCATTAATCTTTGCATTGGAGAACCTAGGGTGTCTCTTGGTGTGTTTCTGTTATGTAAAAGGGCTAACTGGATATCTGAACCTTCTTCTATACATTTATCTAGTATCGATCTTGCTTCTTGTACATATCGCTCTGCTAAACCATTCGGTCTGGGAAACTGTGGACTGGAAACTCTATGTTCAAACCTCCATCTTCTAGCAAATTCTTTAAATTCTTCAGATACATATTGTTTTCCTCCATCTGTACGAAGAATATCAGGTATTCCAAATGTAGCAAACCAACATCTAAATGCTCGAGTTATTGACCTGCTGGTTAAGCTTGATAATTGCACGAAGTCAAAATAACCTGAATAGCTATCTGCCATTAGCAAGTATTCCTTGTCCTTCAAATGATAAATATCAGAAGCGAATATTTGCCATGGCCGTTCTGGATACTCTTGAAGTAAAATTTTTTCTTTAGGATTCTCTTTTTGTTCCTTCGTACCAATCTTGCAGTTTTGCACCAATTTAATAATGTCTACAGACATTCTTGGCCAAAATACGCAAAATCTCTGGCCAATCAGAGAGTACCAGTGATACCTTTGTGACTAAAGTGACAACATTTGAGAACAACTTCTTGTAGTCTCGGAGGTATCATTATTTTATCATTTTTGAATATGATATCTTCATAAGTTGCTAGGTGCCTGTAAGACCAGTATTTTCTTAGAGAAGCCGGAACTTCGCTTATTCTGTCGGGCCATCCTACAAGTATTTGCTGTTTTAATTCCACCAATTCTATATCTGTATTTGTCTCTTGTTTTAACTGCTGCAATCTCGTTTTACTCATTGGTATTATTACACATGTCTCAAATGAGTTTTCATCCTCGTCATCATGAACATTTTTTGCGCAGTCTCTGCTCAGTATATCAGCTATGTACAACATCGTTCCTTTTTTGTACACAATTGTGGGATATGGCAGTATTTCAAATAGGATTCTCTGTAGTCTGGGAGGCGCTTCAGTCAATGGCTTCCTGAATATGGTTTCTAACGGCTTATGATCTGATTCTACTATCAGATTTTTGTTTCCCCATATATAAACAGGAAATTTCTTGCAAGCCAGTAATATGGCCAATGCTTCTTTTTCAATTTGACTATAATTGATCTGCGTTTTAGTTAAAGATTTGGAGTAATAAGCTATTGGGTGACCATTCTGAATTAATGTCCCACCATATGCAGTACTAGTAGCATCTACAGATAATAAAATAGGTAAATTTGGGTTAAAATTACCAAGTACTGGAGGGTTTTTTAATATTTCTTTTAATTTACAGAATGCTTCTTTTTGTTCATTCTCCCATCTCCATTCATCATCTTTTTCTAACGGCACTCTAAGTGGAGCTAATAATTCTGATAAGTTCTTAAAAGAACTTAGATAAATAAGTAATTAATCCAAGAAAGCGTTGAAGTTCCTTGACGTAACTATCTGAGAACGATAGTTCGGAAACATATGTCTAGCTAGTTTACCCGTAACGGAACCAGACTTAATGCGCAATCACAAATCACAGAGACATGAGGGCACTAGACCAGTCCAATTCTGAACGAGAGTCACAGATGCCTCGCCTGACATTTTTTCTATCGTTAGGTGAAGTTGGGGCACGCTACTTATTATGCAATAGTAGTCAAACACGATGCAAAGCTAAAAACTAATAGCAAAATTTACGCACCAAGCGCCAAAGCAAAAAAGCTGTAGAATTAAGAAACGCCAAAATTGTCAACCCTGTTTATGTGGTGTATGCATGCTATTCTTCTATTGGCGTTTTGCATTCGTAAGGTAAAAAGCAATTCCTGAGAAACCCGGTTTGAGTTAAATTCATGAGGCAGGTATGGGTTGGCTGCATGGCGTACGAATGAAATTCGAAACAACAACATTTGACCTGATTGGAAACAACCAACATCAGATTCGTAATCTTCATACCAAAAAGTTCTAGAAAAGCTATATGAAAATCTGAAAATTTCTTCTGTGCGTACCGTGTTATTTTTTATCATTTGTTTTATATTTTGCCAGTGTAAAATATGTATTACATCAGGATCCTTATGTTGTTCAAAAAAATTTAATGACACGCCTATGGCTTCAGCAGTTTGTCCATAAAGTACTTTCTTCATGTTTAAATCATCATCACCATCACTTAGAATTTCTTGATCTACTTGAGAGGTGTCGCGTAGAATTTCCCTTTCCTCCATTATTGCATCTCCTGTCAGTACTTGGTAACCTTGTTTTTTACGATCACAATGCATTTAAGCTTCAATGTCGGACTCTTCTATCTCTTTCATATCCTCGCTCTGATTTGCCAAACCTTTAGAACAAATCACGTCTTCAGTAACATCTTCGCCGTTAACTTCTTTTCCATTATTCATAATTGTAAAAAACGTTTTCTCGATTGTCAGTTGTTTAACATTGATCCATGCAATAGCGAAAGCAAAAATTGCATCTTTGATATTAGAGAACTTTCAAAATAGCATCATATCAAATGTTTCCAAGAAATTAATCGAAACGATACGTCTGTAAAATCTCTTAGGTGTTTCTTATATATTCTTGGTCCGTTGGTTGAGTGATAGCAGTTACATTAGGTGAAAGAAATAGAACAAAGTTGTTCTCATCTGCAGATCTTAACACTGTCTCATTTCAATGCGAAGGCTGGCTGTTTTACACAAGAGAATTCCTTAAAAAAGCTGTCCGAACTGTAGGATTAATGCTTACTAAATAGTAGTAGTTTAGAAATAACAATGGAATAATGTTAGTAACCTAGTAAAATAGTAAAAAAATCGTTTTCGTAGATAATAACATTTTCTACAACTTTTATTTGAAACTTTTTTCTGTATAGTGCATAAGTTTATATTTATAGCGCGCCAAACTTTTTTCAATATGGTTATTGCTAAATATATAGTTAACGGTTGATGACTTTGTAGAACACAAAATTTCCGATAAAATTTATTTGAAGTTTTTCTATAAAATTGATACTTTAAGACTTATAACGCTGTAAATGCCGAGTTTACGCACAATAGCCACGAAATTATACACTATATATAATCATGCGCCTCTCAATGCGTCCATTAACTCTCTTCGCTAAAAATGCTTCGCCAATTTGGCGAGTAACACCAAACTAAACCTCTCACTTCTACCTCCAACCCAAGATACGGCACGTTACCATTCTTTTAGAACCTACCACCAGGTTCAAACTTGGCTTGGATTTTACCATGATCCTGAAGAATGGGATTGGAAGCGGACTACAAATGGACTTCAACCAATTCGAACTACTATGGCTCCAGCACCCTCAAGTTTGCTGAAAATAATATCTTGCAAATGCACAACAAATTGCGGGGCTGCCTGTGTATGCCGAAAAGCTGGCTTAAAATGTTCCATTATTTGTTCGAATTGTGGTGGATGCACATGTGCCAGATACATTGGAAACCATCGAAGACGAAGTCGATGAAAATGAAATTTTCGATTCACCTCCTACGGATATATCGGTGGCAGAAAACAAGGATGTGGAAGACGATGAGTGACTTCCTTCATCATCCAAACAGATGAGACTTATGACGTAAAATAACTTGCCACTTTTTGTATAAATAAATGTTTTAATCCGTTTTTTATTTCAAAAAATTAATTTGCATTCTTTGAACTCTGTTATCCTTTTCTCCACCTTTCCCTTCTCATGATTATTATTATCATCATGATTATTATTATTTTTTATGATGTACGTGATGTACGTGACAAACTATTATATCTTGCTACATTGACAGTTTTTTATGATAATAGGTTCTACCCATGCAATTTAAGAAAGATGTATAAATTATGAGTACTTCTTGGCACTATTTATAAGATTAATACATTACATTCACTACACACTACACAGTACTGTCATTTTTCTGAACACTTTTCGCCGTTTTATGTGTTATGAAATGTTTACCGTGTACTATGACCAACATTACCACAGATAATTCACGCGGTGCAATAGTTTACCAAGCTATAGCTCTTAAAGTATCAATTTTATAGAAAAAAAACTTCAAATAAATTCTATAAGAAATTTTGTGTTCTACAAATTTGGTTATTACCATTTTTAATGTATTATCAACCGTTAACTATATATTTAGCAATAACCATGTTGGAGAAAGTTTGGCGCGCTTTAAATATAAAGCTATGCACTATACAGAAAAAAGTTTGTAATAAAAGTTGTAGAAAATGTTATTGTCTACGAAAACATTTCATTGCATTATGAACCTACTTTTTTGCTCTTGCTCTTGGACTAATAATTTAAAAGTCATATCATAATTCTTTATGAAGTATTAAATAGCAACTTAGAGGTACACTGCCGCCCATTTGAAAGTACACGATAGACCCGATTTACCTCGGTTATGTTTTCTATAACTTACTCTAAGCTGATAAATTATTTTAAACAAGTATTTGAAAATAATAATAATAAACCTTTCATTCCGCTGCAGCTGTTATAAACACAGCCCATGGAATCCTGACTTACACGATGTCATTTTGGAATATTACATATAAAGAGTCGTGCACTTTCAAATGGGCGGCACTGTACATGGTTAGTGAATAACATAACACGAACTGGGCACCTATCTGTCAGTCTTCCCTTAATTCCTCTGTCAGTTTGTGGATTTGTTTAGGTCGTTCTTTTTGGGGAAACGGATTTACAAGATGAAACCTTTACTGATTGAAAGCTCATATCATAATAAATTAATCTAAATCCGAAAGTCATCAAAACTTGGAACGGACAAAAAGGCAATACTGTCAAAAATTTAGACTATTCCACCGTCTCATGTAACGGGATTTTGCTTCAAAAGCTGACAAAATGTCGAAAGAATTAAACGGCTAAACTAGCGGTCTCTAATAGGTATCTCAGACATGTATTCACATGTTTTCAGCTCAGTAAGGTTTGCAAAACACCCAGTTCATTCATTTTTTCTTAAAATGTTTGCCAGTGAATCACAGTTACTTGTTTATTGTTTGATACACAGATTCACGATTTTTTCCCACATGGTTTACAGTTTTAAAAACAAAGAAAATATGAAGCAATGTGCTTTTTCAAAGCGCTTGCGACTTCTGCAGAAATTACAGAAATTAAGTCAGAGATAATTTATTAATAGATTTGATATTATGCAAACAGTTGTATGTGGATATGAAATAAATATTGAAAAGTTCAAGACCATTCAACCATAAAAGCTGCAGAAAATGTTTTAGTAAAATGTACCTACGGTACTCTAACTAACCTTCGAGGCATGCTGGTCCATCAAAAAGATACAGATGAACGGCTAGCGAAGAAGCGAGAAAAAAGATTTCAAGCTATTTAGAAGAAATAAATAAAGTTGATTAGTTAATTTAGAAGAGGTCATCCATGCAAATCTTCCAGAGAAGAAACTAATGAGAAAATTCTCAACTTATTTTTGGCATCTTCGAATCCACTTATAGCCAATTTTTAAGCATAGTCGAAAACAAAACTCAAATCTTTTAAAGTTTTGGAAATGTCCAAACGTAGGAAACATTAATGAAAAAGAAGTTTAGATGAAAACTTCTCTGATGAAGAATGCTTTTCAAAATAACAAGAAGAAGAAACAGAACGCAATGACTCTGAAGATGATATTATACAATATGGGATTTGTCAAATAAAATAAAATTAAATCAATTTCTTTTAGTTGTATTTTCATGCAATTTCTAATAAAAAAGTTCCATTTTATTTATTTTCTATATATCTTATCTTGTCTTCAGTAACCCTAACTGTTTCTAAAAATTATAAAAACACCTATAAAATTTTGCATTCAAAAGTTTTGAAAAATTTATTTTCCCCTTTGCCGAAAAACGCCGTTGAAGTGTCGCAACCAGTAAGAGCATGTAAAAAAGAATTTATTCTTCCCAAAAAAAAGCTTACTAATCAGTTTTCAAAATGTAAAGAGCACATTCTTTTTCTACGTTGCCAGAAGTAGCTGAAAAAACTAACAATGCTTTACATGAAACACAAGTAAATAATAATTAACACAATATCCTTTATTTAAATCTGACGATAAATAAAGTTTCAGACTTAAACGGAATCTGGTTAAATTATGGAGTATTAATTTATTTTAACACTATTCATACGGAATAACTCCATTCTATCAATTTGAATTTTAAATAAATAATAATTGCAACAATCTTAAAATTGTGTTAACTACTATATTAATCCATCTTAAACAAACATACAGTAGAGATTAAACATTTTGAATTTTAATCATATTTAGTTTCGGTGGCCATTTTGTGACAAGCATTTTACATCTGGGTCATTTTTTAGCTTAACAGCACAATTTGCTACTTTAAAAACCCCTTGGTACGATTTTTCATTCAAAATTTCATATATTAAAGTTTTGACACCGGCGGCCATTTTGAATTTTAGACCAATTTGGAATGATTTAATTATTAATTAACCCCCTATGGAAAAAATAATAATTTGTTAATAACAATTAAACAGGGCATTAGCGGACAAATCGAACATTTAGACTTTGAAATATATTCGATTACCTACTATTTTAAAAAAATCATCAAAATCGGTGCCCAAAAGGCGAATTCCGAGGTATTTTTTTTCTAGGAAACCGTCTAATATTGATTTATCTTTTTTTAGAAATAATATTTTTATTTATATTAATTTAATTGAAAACTGTAATTTTGTTCTTGCCATTTTCTTTCAAACTAAAATATTTAATTGGTAAAGTCTGTACTGTCAAAGGTTTGAAAATTACTGTTTAATTGTTATTAACAAATTATTACTTTTTCCATAAGGGGCTAATTAATAATTAAATAATTTCATCAAATTTTTATTAAAATTTTGAATCTACGACCCTAAAAACCTATAAGTACCCAACTTTATGCAATTATAATACAAATTTGATGAAATTATTTAAATGTTAGTCCCTTATGAAAAAAGTAATAATTTGTTATTAACAATTAAACAGGGCATTACAGGACAAATCTAATATTTAGACTTTGAAATATAGTCGATTACCTACAATTTAAAAAAAAATCATCAAAATCGGCGGCCAAAAGGCGAATTCCGAGGTAACTTAATATTCAGTTAATTATGCATGTAGAACATGATCTGAAATCTAAAATTCCATCTTCTTTTCATAAAGTTCGTTGTATATAATTGTCTGTGTTACTATGCCGCGAGAAAGCTAAAATAAAATCGATAATAGTCAGACGACCAGCCAGTACGACCTTGACTCAGGCTGTTGGCGAGAACAAAAGTTCCGCTAGGATACTCCCAACTCGGCATTACCATCACATAAGAACGAAAGCATTCGGGAAGTCTCGGTGACTAACCGTGGTTTGTCCGACATTCACAGCCGGCGAGACAAATTACACGATCAATAATCTTACGTTTTGCTGGTAACAGTAGCGGCAACCCTGCGTGGCTTGGTATAATGCGTGAAATATCTATTTTTATACAAACAGGACTGCTACAGTACCAATAATATATGCGGTCTCGTAAAAGCTGTACAGTATATATTCATTTGTATGTAAAAATAACTTACCCCTCGCAGGTTGCGCTTAATAATATGAAATTATCGGTTCGATTGAGGTAGAATATACAGCTGAAACTCTACAGGAAAGCCCGGGCTTCTGAGTGCCTGCGTAACATAGCGGGCTTGGTATGGATAGTTGGGCGTGTATATATATATATATATATATATATATATATATATATATATATCTATAAAGGCCTACCATGCGTCCGGTCCAAAAGCGTAGCGCCCAGCGTCCGGCGTATATAAGTGTATATAAATGATGGTATCAGTCAGCGTCTTTTGAAAGCTATAGGTTTATTCAGCGTCTGTTTATTTTATGCAAGCTATAGGTTTATACAGCGTCCATTTATTTTTTCAGTATTGGCCAGCCTGCTTGAATTCCTTTGCCTGTCTGCGGTGTCGAGTTACTCTCTGCATTTCTGAGTAAAGATTGCGTCATTTAAACTGGCAAAAATAATTCTATTTTATTAACGCTATGTAATAAATAATTTTAGTTTCGTTTCGGTATGTGTATGAATTTTATTTAAAAGGCTTTCAGATTTAAAATACTATATGCATAAAAACATCATAAAACTCGAAATATTATTGGATTTATATGAAATTTTATAGAAAGGGATTTTTGAGGTCGCTGATTTCAAATTTGTTGTCATCGTTAGCAAATTTTGAAAGGACGTATGAAATATGTCGTCCATAGTAATTAAAATCTAAAATACTATTTTACTAAAGTATTTTAAAACATTTTGTTTCCGTTTACATTTTAAAGTTTTCCATCGACGGTGTCCAACAATTACTGCTGTAGAAATCGATTTACATATTTAAGCTATCATCTTTAGTAATAAGTTCAGTGAATAGTAGAAAGTAATTATTACAGTTTTTACATGCATGCAAACACAGTATGAAATTCTAGCCATTGTCCATTACCCTAATATTCATCGTTCGAGAAATTATTTTTTTAAATAAAATCTACACATTTTTGGAATGTCAACATCATAACGTACACTTTTAACATAACTAGATTTACGGTACAAAATCAGATTTTTAGCTCTGTTCTTTGCCGAAAAAATGTAAATGTTTTCAAAATTCTTTAAAAATTATAAAAAGTACGGAATTTTTGGCAATTTCCCAATTCTGAATCTGTTCACTAACTGAGAATTCGAATTAAGTGTCATTTGTGAATTATGTGACACAATAATCAGCATTTGTTTTTTACGTGTGCTAGAATTGGTTTTAAAGTTCGACTACTGTTTTAGTAGAAGCAAATCGACCAGCTATCGTGATTCCCGTATGAACTGAAAGGCAAAAATGTATGGATGTTTTTATATGATAGCCTATGTATTGGGGTAGAAGTTCCGACAATTCGTCAAAAAATCGTCCTGTGCAGGGGTGCTGTAGGGGTGATTTTAGATAAAAATCGACAATTTTTAAAATCCACACTTTTTAATATTTATATCGCAATATCTTGGGAACTAATTGCGATATCATTGTAGTTCTTTTTTTAAATTAATACTCAAACATGAGCGCATCTAACTATATAAAGCAGATTAATAAAATTTGTTTAATTAATTTAAACAATATGTCTGAACTTGAAATTTAGCTTTTCGTGGAATGTAAATTACACTAAGTGACAAAGTTTCTTATCTTTGGAAATTTTCCTATACATCCTGCGGAAGAATTAATGGTAAAGGTTTCAAAAAGTTTTTAAAAAAAGAATTATAAACTTATGTTTAATAGTTTTGGAGATATCGATTGTTTTGTGAAGCGCTGTGATAGCGCGTGGCACAACTCCTTACAGGCTTCGTAAATACGTGCAACGATTCATTTATACGAACTATTTATGTTTGTAATTTTGTAATGTCTTCATACAAACGTAATATAAGAGTTTGGAAAAAAAGAAAGCAAGATTGTTTAAAGTATAGAATGTTTGAAAAGCCAATAAATAGCGATTAAACAGCCAAAAAACACAGTTTACTACAATTTATATTTAATATTAAGTTGAACCGTTACCAAGAGTTTCCTCTAAAAGGTCAATGTTGTTTCCAGCAAATTGAATAAATCTTCCTCTTATTAATTGTGATGGAACAATGTTTTTTCATTTTCGTAGAATTTCAGATTGTGCAACGGAGTTTCTAATTCTCATGATATTGATATTCCTATAAGGTAGAGAATGCCCACAGGAATGAAGGGTTTCGATGATTTTGCTTGATTTAGTCTCTTGATGAACCAGTGAACCCAAAGCGGCGTGTTTTGGAGTATGCTTTTTAAAATTGGAATGACAGTAAATTATGTCTTGACAAATATTCAGAACAACATTTTTTTTCCTTTCATCGTCTGAATCTTCGACTAGCAACTGTATTAATAAAAACAGTTTATCTGGAATGTACTCTCTAAAACTATTGCTACTTAAATCTTTGTAGTTGTCCAATCCCTTTACTTGTGACATATCACTTTTAATGCTGTTGCAGAGATTGACGATCTCAGATATTTCAGAACAACCAATTTGCAAGAAATCGTAAGATTGCAGATCATCTTTCTGTTCGATCTCAATTATCTGTGACTTTCACAAGATTTAAACAAATTCTCTGCTATATATTTAGCTTGAAAAGGTTTAATATTTTTTTACTTGTAAAACTAGAGTAACACCTTTGATGCCAGTCTAACTCATGACTTTGAGAGGAATTAATAATGCCTAGAACTTTATTTAAAAATTCATCATGACCAGGATCTACATTTAGCTGATTTAGCCTTAATTGAACACTATTTTTAAATGTTAAGAATGATTTTGGAGCACTTGAAACTAAATTGTCCGCTTGTTGACAAGTTATGCAGGTTTTCTGTTTTTTCTTGCGATATTGAATCGTTTTTATCTTTGATTCTAATTCGCTTTCCGAGCTACTTGTTACTTCCATGATTTCCAATTCTAAAATATAATATTCGAACGAAATAAAATAAATGACTACTACCAAATTATGTTAAACTGTTGTTTTGAGTAAGAACATTATAAAATGGTGAAAAATAATACTTACAATTATAGGAGTTCAAGGTAAGTAAACAATGTGATGCAAAAACAGTCTTATTAACCTCTCGAAACAGACATACTTTTATTTAAAGAAAGCACCCTTCAAACAGTCACCACAGTTTCAACCACTGAATGACAAAATCAAACTAAAATTCCAGACTAATAATTTCACATCTGTCAGGGTTTTCATAAAACTATAATAATAAACACAAGCATACGTCTAAAATTCAACGGTCCGTTTAAAGTTATGGGAAGATATAATTAATAAATTATTAACCTACCATAACAAATTTAAATGGGTCAACTAATAAGTTACCAACTTTTGTAACTGCTTATACATATGTACACACAAAGGATTTTCCAATTTATAGCAGTTAAATAATATATTTAATAACAAAGGGTAAAAAATATGAATAGTAAGAAATAACAGGAAGCATTATTTGATGCATGTATGGATAGTTTGTTGAGCGCTGCGGTGTACGGGGGTATACGACGTTTTAAGAGGGGGATTATGCAGAGCTTTACGTTTCATCAAATATCTCCCTTATTAAGAGAGATAATTAAGAAAATTAAAAACCATCAGATAGCGCTACTATTGAGTAATAATGTTTATACAGTATGATTTTTTGATAAAGTCGACGGTTTTCGAGAAAATTGAGTGCAAACAAAAATTACAATTTACAGAAATTGCCGCTTTTGAGATAATCGCTCTTGAAATATTTCTCGCCCGTATACTGCCGTGTTAAATTATTTAAGTCTTCTTAAACATTGTTTATTTCTAATACTCGCATTTAATTACCGATGGTACCATCAGAAAGCTTATAATACATAGAATATTACTACAAAAAATCAGAAATTGATGGTTTTATCATAAAACCACCCCTAGAAGACCCCTGCACAGAACGATTTTTTGACGAATTGTTGAAAGTTCATCCCCAAGACATAAACTATCATAAAAATGCATGCATACATTTTTACCTTTCAGTTCACACGAAAATCGTAAATAAGCGGCTTTTGTTTCATATTTTCCTCTACTATTTATTACTGCGAGAATTGTAGGTAATACAGACAAAATTAGATTTATCATAAACAAGTAATAATAATAATGCAAGTTCTTAATAAAAAATAATTTAAAACGTTTATTTTCAGAGACATTAAAAAAAGTAAAATGACCGTGGAAGCAACTATGCTAAAGTATAATAGCATATACAGGATTACGTCACTTTATGTTAAAATAAACAAAGACAGAAATTTTGGGAAATATAATCCATAATAATGCTTGTCACCTACATAATATCGCTTTACACGGAAATGGCGTAGTGCAAAGGTTTCTTATTTTGCTACGACTTGTTATTAATAAACAACAGCATTTTTATAGGAACGTCTTTTATGCTTAGATTGAATTATTCCCGATACGATTATTTTTTATACATGAATACTAATAAGTATTTATAAGTTTATAAGATTTGCCGAAGTTGTTGCTAACATTCTATAAGAAGACAGCACCTTAAGGAAAAGAAGTTGTAAAAAAGGCCGCAAAGTTAGAAAATGTAACAGTTTACCTTACTGAATATTTCTGAATTTGTTTCTCGTCATGCAGTTCTATGCAATATCGACTCCTTTGCCTTCTTCAACATACCAATACAAATCAGCTTGGGACAACGTATGATAGCCTAATAAAAACAGGATGCCAATAAAACTGAAAAGTTCTTGCCTTGTAAATATAAAATCGTGTGTATTATTTATCATGAGCCTACTTTACAAAAAATGGCAATACTATATTTTCAACTTCATCATCAAAAAGTTTTAGAAAAAATATCCAGCGGTGATTGACCTGCCAAATGATTTTTTAGCTGTTCAATTTTTTGTGTTCTCTTCGTCGGGCAAGTTCTGATACAAAAAGAAACCATCTCTGCACTTAGGTTTCTGGTTATTTGTTTTGAGTAAACTTGAGAATGTGAAAAGAAGAAGAAAGCATTTAAGTAGAAAAAACTGAAAACAATACAGTTAAGAAAACACCTGAAGAAAAACTAAGGTCCATCTCTGAATAAAAAAAAAACACAGGGAAACGTTTTGTTGGACTTGAACCTGGAAAAGGAATAAGCAATGAGAAATAAGCAATCCGTACTCTAGTTTTGCATGACTCGCTGGTGAAACCTTGGAGAGTTGTTGGAGGTCGAAAAAACCAACGGAAAAGATTTTTAAGTACATTGTTGATGTCCAATGATATTCGACACTACCGTCTTTATAGTTTAGCAAATAAAACAATTGGCATTGCACACAAAACAAAATTGTCATACAAAACAAAAATATTCTACAGTACATTCTCTCGATGCCATCCCTATGTTATTACCGTCTATATCAGGGATCTCCAAACCGTCGATGGCGAGGTACTAGTAGCTCGCGGGGACATTTTCGGTAGATCGCGTTAACGCTCCGGATGGCTAACCATGATTCCTCCACTGAGCTGTTGATGACAAAAAAGAAGTCCATCCTTCTCATTAAAGTTAATAAGTCTGATAAAAAATCTGTTATTACATTTGTTATTTATTACTAGCAATACTTCAATTTCTTTCTTATGTACAATTCAATTTCAGTTTCTTTTTGTTATATACAGTTTAATTAAAATTGATTTCATATTTACTAGAAATGTAAGTTTATAGGCAATAAACAAATGTAAGATTTTTTAAAAAAGTTGGTAGTTCTCTTGACTAGTAGCTCATAGTAGGATTTAAAAACGGTGCAGTAGCTCAGAAGCTTCATAAGTTTGGCGACCACTCGTCTATATTATGTATGCAAACCTAATGAAATAAACAGAGCTACCTGTTTGTACAAGCAACGCGCAAACATAAGCTTCAAACCACAAAAACTAAAACCACTAAAACTTGTAGACAATGACAATTCCTATGAACTCCTGTAACATGTAGTAACGCATTGTGTATGTATGGCAGGTGTCTGAAATGTCAAAATAAAATGAAAAAATAGTTGAATTTAATGTTAAGATTGCAGCTACTTCCTTCTTTCGTCCACCAATAAAATGATTTCTCCCGTCATCCATTTCTGTTTTGCTCTCGGCTCTTGGATTCCCAATTCATTTTCTTGTACTTCATGTATTACGTTTTTAATAGACTGCCAAGAGTTTTTCATTGTTTCTGTTGTTTCCAATTGTACTTAGTTTCCTTAAATTTACTATTTGACACTCTTACTGTTGTTATTCTCTTACACTTGTTATTTCCTGTTTTATCTCTCTGGTTCTCCCAGTTTCTCAAAGTTAGGCATTGTTTTGTTTCTTTCTCTTCTGGATTTTCTTCAATTTAATATCAAGTTTTCCAGCTACGGCGTTTGCGATCAGATCCGATGTATGATCCAGGATAACTTTTTACACCTATAATCCCGTTTCTATATCGTTTATCAATCAGTATGTAATTTATTTGATTATCATTTCCTATGATATTTCCTTCATTGTCTCTTGGTCCTTTCTAAGTGTATAATCGCCTTTCTGGGAATTGGAACCAAATGTTTGCTACCATTAAGTTTTCTTCATTAAAGAACTGTACCAGTATAGGGATATACTGGTACTCCTGTCGTTCCGTTTGCCAATACCATAGTCTCCAACAATATCTTCAACTCTTCCTTTACCTATCCTTGCGTTGAAGTCGTTCATGATTACATCCGCTTCATTCTTTTTGGTAATTCTTAGTAGGTAATTTTTACATCATGAATGAAAAACTCATGCAGTATGGAGTATTTTCGAGCAACTTATATTAAGATGAATAGATGGTTCCATATCTTGGACGGCACTCATGCAAAATGTTTCTAAACGTAAAACCGGTAAGATTCTATTGTAGACAAGAACCATAACCATAATATTTTCCTTGACAACTTCTTTTCTTTTATTCAACATGCACGCACTATGGTGCTGAACCATTGAAAACTACAAAAAGATATGACGGAAAAGAAAAGAAAAAAAAGTACTTTACTACTCAAAAGCTACTGTACTATCAAAACAAAAAGAAATAGAGACGTTAACGCAGAAAATGAAGTAAAAGCCTTCCCAAAGATCTCGTATGGTTTCTCTATTTCTTACAAAATCAAATGTAACTGAACTAAAGGGTTCAGTGTGATGTGATGAAAAAGTATATCACATGCCCAAAGAAATTCAGTTTGCTAATGCAGAAAAAAATCCAACCTATTGCTTGGGTTGGAGGGTTTTATCTCCTAAAAGTGGTACTCTCATGTATTGGACTGAACCTCAAAGACTGTGGTGCTTAGAAAATCCTTGTTCAGACATTATAATTGGAATGCTTTGTGAATGCTGTTTTCAATTTTGAAACGTTTACAGTTATACCAGTGTACGAATATCAACGCTTGTTGGACAAAGTAAAATTGCTATAAAACAACATCGAGTGACATTAAAAAATATTTTGAAAGACTCATAGAAAATGAGAAGCAGAAAAGAGCTGGATCCTACGTGCATGCAGTATAAGGGAGTGTTTATATGATGTGTCATATTACGCAGGTTTTAAAGTTTTTTTAACTTTGTTATATAATACTTCAGATATTGTAGCAAATCTGGGAATGTATAATATATAATGTTACAATGCGTTTTCTATATTAAAAAATTTTTAAATTTAGCACAAAATTTTTTTATGTATGCCGTAGATACATAAACGAATCGTGAAATGGCAATGTAATAATCACTGTTATAAAAGATACATGACTTTTTATAATAAAAATTGGTCAGACATAAAATCTTATTTGCCTTTTAATCTACAACGGTAGTTTAGTTGCATTCGTTACTATAAACAAGCCTTGAGGAACAAAAACAATTAATTCTAAAGTTCGCATGTTGACTATATAGAATTCTTAGAACGTGTTTATTTTAAGATATTTAATTTTTAAATGATCCGAATGAGTGCTGCATAAATAAATTATTTTTTACAAGTACTTTATATGAACTACAGCTGTAAGGTTTATCAAATTAATAATTGCAAAAGAGAACCTATATGGAAAATCCCTAAAAAATGAATGTTAAAAGGAACACGTTTAAAAATTTGTAAACATAACTAACCTTGAATTTGTCAAAAATAGTTTACTTTCATTAAAGATAGGAAATATATATTTGTCTTCTTGAAAATGTTTTTCGTAAATTTTGTAAATATTGTTACTACAAAACATATGATAACTATCCAATTAGGCATTGTAATCACCAGGCTCTGCTTATTATTGTTAATGAAACTTCACTCCTATCAAGAAAACATCTTTCTAGTCTTGTATTCTTACAAAACATTACTAATGGTCGTATACAGTGTTCTGGTCTTCTTAGTCAAATTTACTTTTATGTACCTAGATCTACTAGCCGATCAACAAAGGTCTTTTATTATAGAATACTAAACACTTTTCACCATTATAATAGTCCCATGTTAACTATCTTTAAATTATACAATTGTTTACCTAGTAACAGATTTGACATATTTATAGATGTTTTCACATCGAGAGGTACTAGACCTAAGATAATTAGTATTTATGAGCAACCACATAACAGTGCAATTTAATGTATTATTATTAACTAAACTATCTCACTTTGGCATATTGTTCACACACTAGTTCTATGTTATTATATTATTTTTTATGATATTATTTTATGTAACATCTACTTGTTCATGTTATTAGTATAATGTTGTTGTTAGCTTATGTTTCCACCATAGGCATTTTGTCTGTTGGGAAAAATAAATATTACTATTACTATTACTATTACACAAAACTAAAGATTTAAAAAAATAATTACGAGTACAACGAAAATTACAATAAACAATATTACGAAAACTCACAGACCAGGAGCAGACTTGTAACACAGCCAACCCGTCTATAGAAGGGTTACCTGTCCTGAAGTTTCATTTTTATAACAATATAGCAAAATCTTTGAGTAATTTTAAGGTCCAAATGTACCCAGAAAAAATTTAACGGTACATTAAAAAATCTAAACAAAACCACAGTGGATTTACTTATATGTATTGTGAATAACTATTCCAAATTTAACAAAAAGTCAGTACAAAGAAGCCATTTAGACACTCAAATACGGTGCATAAATCTTAACCGCATGATCAATAATCGTCGTTTTTTCATAAATAATCTAATAATGTGATAACTGTGGTTTTAAATGAATAGTCTTGGAATGTTAAAACTTGCTTACCTAACTTGTTTTGAAAAACGATGTTTATTAATTAAATTATTTGACATTTTTTATGTGAAAAATAAATTTTAGAAAAACTGTACATTCAAAGTTAACCAAAAAATACAGCTTAAGTCTCATAGTATTTGAAAATTTTTTTTCCAAACTTTTAGGAAAGTTGTATGTCTAATGTAACTTGAACGAACAGTTTCTCTAAAATTAATTTTATCCACAATCACTATATTATAAGGTCATAATTGAACTGCTTGGCGACCTTTAATGTGGTCTATAAAACCTTAGTGTTTTATAAGTCATAAAACACGCCATAAAACACGCTATAAAACACGCCATAAAACACACAATGAATTTATTTGTTAAGATTTACATTAATATTCACGTTAATAGACAAAACATTGTTATTATTTTTTTGTTTTATTGGCGAAGACAGATTAACTTCAACCGTGGCTGGAATTGAACTTTCACAAGAAGTTTCACCGGTATTGTTCATTGCAACTTGTTTGGCAGTCTCTTTCTGAATCATTTCCGCTGTTTTTAATTTATTTGATAAAGAATTCTCAACGTAGCTTTCTGCGACATTTGACGACTTCCATCCACCGTGACGTTTGATGGCCATAAGATCGCCACCAGCATTAGCCAGTAATGTAGCTGAGGAGCGTCTCATGCTATGACCACTATAGGAACTAGCATCCGGTAATTGCAAAAAACAGGCCACTGTAGCAGGTATTCTTGACATGGTGTTGATACCCACAGATTGGTATGTACATTTTCCATTTGTATATCGTAAAAAAAATCTGCCCTGGGAAGCCATAGAAGCTGGGCGTAGTTGCATATACCTCCTACACATATCCAGAGCGTCAACAGAAAAACCCTCTTCCATTACTGTGAAACTTCGTGAAACATAGGTTTTTGTGTCAGCAATCGTAATAAACAAATATTTTCCTTTATCTTGGACATTTTCAATTTTCAAGTACGTCAACTCATTACATCTGCAAGCGCCAGCTACACCCATTATAAGTCCCACCTAAAGAAGAAACTGTAAATTTGAATGCAAACAAACACAAATCACAACTATTAGGTACCTTCATCATCAAATATTTTTCATCTGGAGCCTCCTGCAAAAATTGCTTGATGTGTTTGTTTTCAAGAATTTTGGCCTTCTTAGGTCTGTAGGTGCGAGACTTGCTTTTCAAAAAGGCGATCAACTTGCTGTATTTTGAGATATCTATATTTCTGTGCACGTTTAATGTCGTCTTCAACATAGAATATTTCGTCCATAATGTTGATGCCGCAAACTTTTTATTAACATTGTAGAAATATGCTAGGAGTACCTCTTCGTTTATTGCTCCTTTTACACCACTTTTTTCTTTCCAATTATTGAACTCGGCAAATACTTTTTCGTAGGCGTCCTTTGACTTCCACGGCAATAAATCTAAAGTTGCTTTCTGAGCATCTTCAAGTATTTGTTCAGGAATAAAGTCGTTCTCACAAATCTCTTCCATCTTTTCCACTTTTCAAATAGTAAGATGAATTTTTACAAATGGAGTCCATAAACAATCGCAACTAAATAGCAACATGATAGCAACCATTCAACACGTCCCACGATTTTTTAAATTAATTTCAATAATTTTTGACGTTACAGCCGCTGTCAGAGCGAAATGTCAAATTATTTTTTGATGAAATCTGATTCTAAATGACTGTGATTGTGGATAAAACGTTGTATTGCATTCGTGTTTTAGACGCGTTTTATCCACTCAAGAAAATTAAACGGTCGAGCTTCGCTCTCGCGTTTAACCATTCTTACGTGGATAAAACGCTGTCCTTTTACAATAAATAACTATTTCACGTAAAAAAATGTGACATAATTTAATTAACAAACATCGTTTTTCAAAACAAGTAAAGTAAGCAAGTTTTAACATTCCTAGAGTATTAATTTAAAACCAAAGTTATTACATTATTATATTATTTAAGAAAAAGACAAACACGTTTTTTGCGTACACTTGGACGTTAATCAGATATACTTCCATTTATATAAAGCATTAAACAGAAATTGAAACAAACGATCTATACTATTCTTGTCGTACGATGCACGGTTCACGAGATATTTGATAAAACATGTTTTACAAGATGGCGGCTAGCGCTCAACCGCCCCCGTCCTGACAAATTCATTCCCAACCGTTACATTCACGGAACACCTCCGAACATTTTCCAACAAGAAAATCAATTCTGTAGAAGATGCAGAAATAAATTACCCGGTTACTGGCCTTCTATAACTATATAAAATTTCAAGTTTGTATGTCATATAAAAGTTTTACAACCCCCAATGTGAGTGGGGGTTGTTTTACCATTGTTTATTTTTCTTTCGACAAGAATTCTAAACTCTATAACTATGTCAAAATCTCAAGTTTGTACGTCATCTAGAAGTTTTATAACTCAAAAGGGGGTGGGAGGGTTGACATTTTAAAATTTTTGACTTTTCTCTTTAGGAAAATTTTAAACACTATAATTATACCAAATTTCAAGTTTGTATGTCATATAGAAGTTTTACAACCCCCAATATGAGTGGGGGTAGAAATTTTACCATTGTTAATTTTTATTTTGACAAGAATTCTAAACTCTGTAACTATGTCAAAATCTCAAGTTTGTACGTCATTTAGAAGTTTTATAACTCAAAAGGGGGTGGGAGGGTTGACATTTTAATATTTTTGATTTTTCTCTTTAAGAAAATTTTAGGTACTATAACTACACCAAATTTCCAATTTGTATATCATATACAAGTTTTACAACCCCCAATGTGAGTGGGGGGGTAGAAATTTTACCATTGTTTATTTTTTTACAAGAATTCTAAACTCTATTCTATTCTATTCTAAACTATGTCAAAATCTCAAGTTTGTACGTCATCTAGAAGTTTTATAACTAAAAAGGGGGTGGGAGGGTTGACATTTTAATATTTTTGATTTTTCTTTTTAGAAGAATTTTAAACACTATAACTATACCAAATTTCAAGTTTGCATGTCATTTAGACGTTTTACAACCCCCAATTTGAGTGCGGGGTAGAAATTTTACCATTGTTTATTTTTCTTTCGACGAGAATTCTGAACTCTATAACTATGTCAAAATCTCAAGTTTGTACGTCATCTAGAAGTTTTATAATCTAAAAGGGGTGGGAGGGTTGACATTTTAATATTTTTGATTTTTCTCTTTTGGAAAATTTTAAATACTATAACTATACCAAATTTCAAGTTTGTATATCATATAGAAGTTTTACAACCCCCAATGTGAGTGGGGGGTAGAAATTTTACCATTGTTTATTTTTCTTTTGACAAGAATTCTAAACTCTATAACTATGTCAAAACCTCAAGTTTGTACGTCATCTAGAAGTTTTATAACTCAAAAGGGGGTGGGAGGGTTGACATTTTAATATTTTAGATTTTTCTCTTTAGGAAAATTTTAAACACTATAACTATACCAAATTTCAAGTTTGTATGTCATATAGAAGTTTTACAACCCCCAATGTGAGTGGGGGGTAGAAATTTTACCATTGTTTATTTTTCTTTTGACAAGAATTCTAAACTCTATAACTATGTCAAAACCTCAAGTTTGTACGTCATCTAGAAGTTTTATAACTAAAAAGGGGATGGGAGGGTTGACATTTTAATATTTTTGATTTTTCTTTTTAGAAGAATTTTAAACACTATAACTATACCAAATTTCAAGTTTGCATGTCATATAGACGTTTTACAACCCCCAATGTGGGCGAGGGGTTAAAATTTTACCATTGTTTATTTATTTTTGACGAGAATTCTAAACTCTATAACTATGTCAAAATCTCAAGTTTGTACGTCATCTAGAGGTTTTATAACTCAAAAGGGGGTGGGAGGGTTGACATTTTAATATTTTTGATTTTTCTCTTTTGAAAAATTTTAAATACTAAAACTATACCAAATTTCAAGTTTGTATATCATATAGAAGTTTTACAACCCCCAATGTGAGTGGGGGGTAGAAATTTTACCATTGTTTATTTTTCCTTTGACAAGAATTCTAAACTCTATCACTATGTCAAAACCTCAAGTTTGTACGTCATCTAGAAGTTTTATAACTAAAAAGGGGGTGGGAGGGTTGACATTTTAATATTTTTGATTTTTCTCTTTTGGAAAATTTTAAATACTATAACTATACCAAATTTCAAGTTTGTATATCATATAAAAGTTTTACAACCCCCAATGTGAGTGGGGGGTAGAAATTTTACCATTGTTTATTTTTCTTTTGACAAGAATTCTAAACTCTATAACTATGTCAAAACCTCAAGTTTGTACGTCATCTAGAAGTTTTATAACTAAAAAGGGGATGGGAGGGTTGACATTTTAATATTTTTTATTTTTCTCTTTAGAAGAATTTTAAACACTATAACTATACCAAATTTCAAATTTGCATGTCATATAAACGTTTTCCAACCCCCAATGTTGGTGCGGGGTTGAAATTTACCATTGTTTATTTTTCTTTTGACGAGAATTCTGAACTCTATAACTATGCCAAATTTCAAGTTTGTATGTCATCTAGAAGTTTTACAACCCCCAAATAAAGTGCGGGGGTTTACTTAATAAAAAAAAACTATATTTTTCTTTTCGACAGTCTTAAACCCTATAACTATATCAAATTTCAAGTTCCTGTGTCATCTGCAAGTTTAACAACCCCATAAGAGGGTGCGGGGGATGATATAATAACATTTTTTTTATATATTTTTTACAATAATCTTAAACTATAACTGTACCAAATTTCAAGTTTCTGTGTCATCTAGAAGCTTTACAAACCCTAAAGGGGTTGCGGAGGGTTAACATAATAACATTTTGCTATATCATTCTTTACGAAAACCCTAAACCCTATAACTGAACCAAATTTAAAGTTTCTGTGTCTTCTAGAAGCTTTACAAACCCTAAAGGGGTGCGGAGGGTTAACATAATAACATTTTTCTATATCACTCTTTACGAGAATCCTAAACCCTATAACTAAACCAAATTTCAAGTTTGTATGTCATCTAGAAGTCTTACAACCCCCGAATGGGATGCAGAGGTTGACAGAGTAACATTTTTTAAATATTTTTCTTTACAAGAATCTTAAATCCTATAATCACGCCAAATTTCAAGTTTCTAAGTCATCTAAAAGTTTTACAACCCCTAAAACGGGGTACGGGGTTGACATAATAACATTGTTTTATTTTTTCTTTACAAGAATCCTAATTCCTATAACTGTGCTAAATCTCAAGTTTGTATGTCATCTGACAATTTAGAAGTTATAAAGTTTATTTAATTTCAATATTGTAATACATAAGAAGTTCCATTGGAAATGATGTTACTGTCTGCCTCACAAACATATGAGTTTTAAAAGTTTTAAAATATAATATGGGATAAGATAGTATTTTAAATAGCCAGATTTATTATTAGCTAACAGCATCTGTGATTGATTAAATACTGCTTGGTAATATAATAACGGTTAAATACCTCAGACGTATTTTGTGAACGAAAGAATGTCCTTACATTCTTATCTATCTTATTAAATCTTACGGTCTTATTAAAATTATCGCCCATTTGTAATAGCAATCAAAACAGTTTTAAAAAAGAAATTTAAATGACGCATAAATGAAACGTAAAGTGTTTATTAAATAGCTTTAACAAAATATAATATGTAAAAATTTGTGTCACCTTAAATGACGTAATCTTTACTCAGAAATACAATGCATAAAGTGAAGTGCCGTTGAAATGACGTCAGTGTCTAGCCACAAAGCCATCAGTGTTACCAACAAAATTACTGTTAAGTATGCGGACGCAGGGTAAACCTATGCCAAAAATGTTATATACAAATGTATACAATCGCGCGCTATTAGCGCTGCGTGTGGCAAACGCTCAAACTACGATTTTATACACGAATCAGAAATGGGTGTCAAACTGCGCAGAGCTAATTTTTACATTTTCGTCATCTAGACACTTTAAGCTTCATGTGGTGCAATTTTGAGGCACAAGTCACTCAGCGTCCGTATATCCGGACGCCGAGTGACTTCGGACGCTGCTTGAACCTAAGATTTTACATGGGGGGACGCATAGTGGTGCCCTATATATATATATATATATATATATATATATATATATATATATATATATATATATATATATATATATATATATATATATATATATATATATATATATATATATATATATATATATATATATATAATATATATATATAATATATATATATATATATATATATATATATATAATATATATATATATATATATATATATATATATATATATATATATATATATATATATATATATATATATATATATATATATATATATATATATATATATATATATATATATATATATATATATAAATGATTAGAAGTAATAATGCGCGTAGAGATATACAAGAAAGAGTTATAATAATGGGATATCGCGCAACAGAGAAGAAAGAAAAAATAAGTTGCAGCCGTCTACACGTGTTTCACACTTATTAGTGATCATCAGGACGGCATAGCAGATGGAATAAATATAAAAGCAACTTTCTCAGAAAGATGTAACAACACAAGGTTACACTGATAGCAGCCAACCGCACATTTGCAGTATCGGCCTGAAGACACTGAGTTTTCAGTGCAACAACAAGCGTCACTACGGAGGCAGCTAAAGCCACTACCGTGAGACAACCAATCCCAAAGTATAATATCAATGATTAGAAGTAATAATGCGCGTAGAGATATACAAGAAAGAGTTATAATAATGGGATATCGCGCAACAGAGAAGAAAGAAAAAATAAGTTGCAGCCGTCTACACGTGTTTCACACTTATTAGTGATCATCAGGACGGCATAGCAGATGGAATAAATATAAAAGCAACTTTCTCAGAAAGATGTAACAACACAAGGTTACACAAGGTTGTCTCACGGTAGTGGCTTTAGCTGCCTCCGTAGTGACGCTTGTTGTTGCACTGAAAACTCAGTGTCTTCAGGCCGATACTGCAAATGTGCGGTTGGCTGCTATCAGTGTAACCTTGTGTTGTTACATCTTTCTGAGAAAGTTGCTTTTATATTTATTCCATCTGCTATGCCGTCCTGATGATCACTAATAAGTGTGAAACACGTGTAGACGGCTGCAACTTATTTTTTCTTTCTTCTCTGTTGCGCGATATCCCATTATTATAACTCTTTCTTGTATATCTCTACGCGCATTATTACTTCTAATCATTGATATTATACTTTGGGATTGGTTGTCTCACGGTAGTGGCTTTAGCTGCCTCCGTAGTGACGCTTGTTGTTGCACTGAAAACTCAGTGTCTTCAGGCCGATACTGCAAATGTGCGGTTGGCTGCTATCAGTGTAACCTTGTGTTGTTACATCTTTCTGAGAAAGTTGCTTTTATATTTATTCCATCTGCTATGCCGTCCTGATGATCACTAATAAGTGTGAAACACGTGTAGACGGCTGCAACTTATTTTTTCTTTCTTCTCTGTTGCGCGATATCCCATTATTATAACTCTTTCTTGTATATATATATATATATATATATATATATATATATATATATATATATATATATATATATATATATATATATATATATATATATATATATATATATATATATATATATATATATATATATATATATATATATATATATATATATATATATATATGAGCGTCAATCACTTTTTAATATTATGTTAATAAATATATTTTATCAATATTTTCTAGATTAAAAATATTTAATTTAATATAAATAAGCATATTTTATAATAAAATGTATTTATATGCGAGCATACCCAACGCAGCGCGATTTATAATTATGCCACAGATAATAAACAGATACGCAGCCTCTTGAAAATAAATACGCTTACTTTTTTGGTTAGTTCGTGCAACTGAACTAGGCGGTGTGACTGACCTCTGGGCAACTACATTTGTCCATACAAATAATGAAGTAATATTCATTAATTGTTTGGTCGAATGCAACGTTATTATATAGCATGCGTAAGCTTACAGCCGGCAGGCCGATGCACGTGGTGACTGATACAGAAATTTTAACAATGTTATTTGTCTCACAGCGGAGCAGTTCTTAGTATGTTTGGCTTTGATATATTGACTGGATTTGCAGTATTTGTGCGGAGTCGATTAATAAATACGTATTTCTTCTTCATTTGTTTTAGTTTAAAAAGTTTCTGCTTAGCTTCGATTAGAATATTGTATAGTTCATTAGCAAATATTAGATTGTTTAAATATTTCATATAGCACTTTCTTTAAGTACCTATCAACTTTTTAGATGGGCATTCACATGGGATTTCTCGCAATTAAGTTTTCTTTATATTTTTATTCAGATTATTAAGCTTAAATAATTTCGCGGACAAGATATACACAATATTTTTTGTGTAAGCTTAAAAAATATCTAATTACAAATTCTATTGCTTTTAAAAAATCAACAATTTAATTCATTGTTAATAGCAAGGCGGCGGCGAATAGGTTACAGCGTTTCTATGGAAATTACATAAAACAATTAGTTTCGTAAAAAAATCGTAAAAACGACTGGAGATCAGAGTTGGGCATCAATGAGTTGATTGAAGATTTAATTATGATATTTCAGTTGCAATTATATTTAATCGCAATTAATCTCTTAATTGCAGATTGCAATTTTATGAAAGTTTTTAAATTTAAATAAAACCAGTTGAGAATGCGCAGAGCTACCATTGCCATGACGAACAAAATTTTTTTTGTTGCTAAAAATGTTTATTTTTTCGTAAATTAAAAAAAAAATACAAAAGTTTTAATTTTTCAAAAATTTACCGAAATCTTCAATGGTCATTTTGACTACTTTCCCGAAGAGATACAAAAAATGTTTCAACCAAAAGTTTCTTAGAATCCAATGTACTATAAGATTCCAAAAAAAGAGATTTTCCAAGAATAATTCAAAAAGTCAACAGGGAAAAAGGCGACAGACCGACAGACAGACAGACCGACTTCACGAATTCAGAGACGAACTTTTTGTTCGTCGAAAATAACTATGAAGATCCTTCTAGTATTTTGTAATAACAGCAGATCGCATTTCAGTTTTGTCCCAGAATTTTAAACAAACCCTATTATAAATAAAAAGAGCAATTGAAATATCTTTATGCATGTATTGTAATATTGGGTGCACAAATAAACTTTGTAAACTATTAAAAATGTATTATCTGCACAATCTCTATAAAAATATAAATCGTAAAAAGCTTTTAATAAGAAAACGTATGTCCCAGCTGTAGTTACAAATAGAAAACATCTGATTATTTAAGGGATGCATTATTATATAGCAATCTGCCATCTTTTTAATAAATATCAGATTAATTGTCATCATAATGAATATCAATTGTTAATTGCAATGACCATTACAATTAATAATCTTAACTAACAATTAATTAATTGTGAATTGTCGGAGCAACTAACAATTAGTTAATTTTTAATTGCCAGATCGACTAACAATTAATTAGTTGTAATCATGCAAAATAAAAAATAGTCACAATTAATTAATTTAATTGTCAATTGCCAGTAAGATTTAATTTTGTCCAACACTGTTGGATATACGGTAGCCCAGGTAAATTAAATCATTTTCAGCAATATAAAGGAAAAAATTGGGGAAAAGCTAAAAATTGGTATATAGGCTTAAAAAGTGGTGCTAAAAACCATCAAAACTCCCCATGCGTAGGTGATGAGCCGGCTGCGCCATCATGGTAAAATGGCAGACAAAATTGCTTTTTCGCTAATATTTCAGAAAGTATTAATTTTACGGGCATCAACGTTCAGAATGAAAATGTAGCTGACAAAATTCCCCATAATCTTCTTTTTTATTAATTCTCGTACGTCCCAGAGTTTCTGAAATAGAATTTCTTCGGCAACTGTCATTTTTCGACATTCCGAAAAAGTGCTGTTTCTTTGCGCTTTTTTTAAATATTTCAAATTTGGCTGCTCCTACGTACAAAATGCATTATATAAAAGCTAAAAATATTAAGTCTCCTATAAAACAGTTCGTTATTGAATGTCATGCAAGCAATATTTCCTGTAATATTATTTTGTAAAAAATGTATATTTTCGTTTACTCAGTTAATTATGTGAAAATTTTGAATTAGTGACGTAATAATAAATAATAACAATAAGAAACATGAAAGCTATAAATGATGCTATTTTTTATTATTTTATCCTATGCATTTACCGTTTCACATTGAAAAAAAAAAGAATAAAATAGCATTGTATTAACCTTGCTGTCCTAGACCATTATGAAATCAATAGAACATGAAACATTTTTCACAAATTACTGTACACATTATTTATAAAAAAATCATTACAAATGATTTTCTCTAGAAAATTTGCTGAAATTTAGAATTTCAATAGAATCGGCGTTATCATTTTCGTCGCTGTCAGAATTTTCTTCATAAATTTTCACACTGAAGGTTTACTGTAGCTGAGGAATATAGCGTCGACTATACGACCGTACATCGCCGAAATCTGTGAGAACGCATTCCAGAGAGACTAACCGTCATTGTGAATTGAAGGAGTGAGTCGTCAAGGACCACAAGTATATTCGCCATCGTGTAACTCGAATACTATCCATCTTAAAAGTATGGTTAATGGCCTATTCGAAAGGTAATAATCATGTAGAATGAGCTATGAAACGTCCGTAAAAATTGTGGAAGTATATATTTTGTGGAAAATATAATTAACCATGAAAATGAGTGCATAAGTGTCATAGAAACGCACTTTTCTTCGAACATACATTATCGATCGACATTTATTGCACACCAAAGAATAATATAATACATTTTGTAGGCTTCAACTCTGTTTTAAGGTATTTTATAAGTATACCTCATAAAACCTGAGAAAATTGCAAAAGAGTCCCGCTAAAGGTCTTTTTCATATCAAATTTCAAAAAATACCCATTATTGTAGGGACTGTTTTCCGAAAAGTACGAGGTAAACGCCATTAATTCTCGGCCTGATATAGAAAAAATTAACTTGGTAAAATATAATTTATTTTTCAATATAAAATATCCCCTAATGTCAATACACTTATTACAACGTGGAATTAATAATTCAATGCCCTTGTAAAAATAATCTCAAGTTTTTCCTTCAAAATGTTCAATTACAACTGCTTGCAACTCGTTCTCGTCCGTAAAACGACGTCCCCTAACGTCTTTCTTTAAATTGGAAAATAAATAATAGTCACTAGGAACCATATCCGGACTGTACAGTGGATTATCCAATGCTTCAAAGCCGCATTCGCGAATGGCAGCTTGTGAAATTGCGGTAGTATGAACGGGTGCATTGTCGTGTAATAATCGAACACCTCTTGTCAATTTTCCTACACATTTTTCACGAATATTGTTTCTCAATTTATGCAATAAAGACGCATAATATGTACTGTTAACAGTTGTATTGCGTTCTTTAAAATCAATCAGTAAAATGCCGTCACAATCCCAGAATATTGTTGCCATAGCTTCTTTGTCGATAGATCGACTTTCGCCTCTTTGGGACGAGGTTCGTCGGGTCGCCGCCATTTCATCGATTCCCTTTTGGATAGAGGATCATAATACAGAACCATTGTTTCATCTCCAGTGACAATGGACTCTAAAATCGGCTTTGTGTCGTCTCCACACAAGTTTAAAAACGAGCGCGCACATTCGACGCGACGTTGACGTTGAACAGCAGAAACAAGACGCGGAACCCATCTTGCACTAATTTTATTCATACCCAAATGGTCATGAAGAATTCGAAGAATACTTGTTTCCGAAATGTCATACATCACTGCTAACTCCTTAACTTTCAAACGGCGATCTTCTAATAACATTTTTTCAATGATTGCAACTTTTTGAAGCGTTACCGCTTCAAGTGGACGACTGGTGCGCTCATCATCTTCAAGAGATTCTTGCCCCAAACGGAAACATTTTGACTACTTTTTACAGTGGAATATAAAGGAGATAAATCACCATAAACGTCGTCTAAACGTTGTTTGATTTGATTAGGCGTGTGCCCTTCTTTTGTTAAAAATCTAATCTACCGCGCGGTACTCAAGTAAACTTGAATGAAATTTCTGATTAGAATAATTGTTTTTTTCGTCATATTTTCACGTTCTTAAGCTTGGACTAGACAGTCAAAAGTTAATATCTGAGTTTAGAAAGACTAATAATTAATTAAAAACATATATAAATAATAACTAAACTGCTTTCAGATGCATTCTAATAAAACTAGTATCGTTTGATCCATTATTTGAAGCAAATCTATGTAATTATTTCAAATTTGTCAAAATAGCAAAGCTCCATAACTTTTGGCTCAGACTATCCCACCACAACTCCCTTAAATATCTATTTTCTTGCATCATTGTACGAGTTTGCTTAACAAAAACTCCGATATCACCGTATATTCTGAAGATTAAGAAATTTCGAAAAACCTATTTCGGAAACTAATCATGGTAAGAAGTTCAATAAAAAATAATTTTTATAAGCTTTCAAATGCATATGGGTTTTTTGCCCCAGGTTAACCCGAAGTCAGCCATTGTAAAAACTATGCTTTATAACTCGTATATTTATGGTTTTTTGATGTAACTATTAGCCAATTAATTATTAGTTTAAAGATCACGTCAAAACCAACATAACGGAAATCTTATAAACTCTTAGAATATAAAACTGTAGGAAAGAGCGTAACTACACGGCGCAATGAGCTTTAAAAGCGACGGATATCACGTCACACTGACCGCCATTAGACACCACCTAAAACTGCTTTTCTCTCAAACTCCGACAAATAAGAAGAAGGGAATTACATTTCATAATTAAGTATTCGTTTGTTTAGAATATTTAGAACATAATATTTATATTCTAAGAGTAATTTCAAATCTCTCTCTGTCTCCATGGGTCAGTAGGTAGAAATGACCTGTAGAGGCCGAAGTGCGTGTGGTTGACCAAACCGAAAAAAGGTGGGTCGACCGAAGCTAGAGACGGTGGCGCTTTCTTATGTTGTAGCTCTCCGTCTTATTTTCCTGCGCCACCGTCTTTAGCTTCGGTCGACCCACCTTTTTTCGGTTGGGTTAAGCACACTCACTTCGGTCTCTACAGGTGGACTTAAACTACGGTGGAAATCGCCGCCGATAAGGTCGGAATGATGACTAATCTCGCGGCACCAAACTGTCCCTGAAAGAGCAAAACTTTTAATGTCCCCTTCCGTCTCCTCCTCCCACTCATAAATTTTAAAAAAACGACAAAAATCGTGACGCCATCCGTGACGCCAGGCGGTTCTTAGCTTCAAAATAAGACCACCCACAGCTTTCAAAGTGGTCTGGGGGCCGAGAAAAAGGGACCGGTAGCTTTGTCTTCATGAATTAGTATATAAGATATTAGGTTTTAAAATTGAGGTTATGTAGTTTATGTGCACATTTCGAGACAGTGAGAACCGCCAATGGAAATATCTCATTACAAAACCGGAAACACCTACTTCGCCATATTGAGACCCCATCTTGGTCGTATGTGGTAGATGATTATGTTCCTTCCTATAGTTTTATATTCTAAGCATAAACTACTTTCTCAATCTATATGTTTTTTCATTCGGCTAATTTCATGCCAATTCAAGTAGAGCCATGTGCTTCACTGTCTCAGAATTTTTTTGAAAATTCTGATATCCGACATTCTACATCATCTAATTAAATTTGTTATATCCTTGTCATATCTCTTATTTTTTGTGTTATGTGGCTCATCCAGGTGTCAGATTAAAGCTAGTTCTTGGATCTTTCAGATTATATCAAGAAACATGCAAGACTTTGCAGAGTAAAAAAGTATCAGCCTCTCTGAAAGATCCAGAAACTAGCTTGAATCTGACACCTGGATGAGCCAGATAACTCAAGAAATAAAACAAGAGTTATGACAATTTTGGTAAGATGATGTTCTGGTAGCAGAATTTGCATCAAAATCGAAATTTTTCAAAAAATTTCTGCTTCGACCATTTTCATCCAAAAAATCTGAAAAAATTAATTTAATATAATTTCGTATGTATCAATGCAAGGAAAAAAATTGAACAAAATCTGAGATATGTTTTTAAATTATGTGATTTGGCATGGAATTAGCCATGTCGGACTAACCGTTTTTTATTTACTAGTGGTCAAAATATGTAATTCTCATAACATTCGTGATAACAATTTTCTTTTTGTACAACCATGCTATTTCGGATTGTTTACTATACTTGGTTTTAGAACAGTCGGTTATATTTACTGGTTGCTAAGCAAAAACGCGTGTAAGTAAGTAATTACTTACCGTTCAGTTCTGTCAAAAACAGAACGTTATAGTATATTAAGTATCGAGAACAGTAAGGACAGTTTACCGATCGACGACAATGTTTGGCGACTGAGCGAAGCGAAGTCGCCAATATTGGAGGAGATCGGTAAACTCCTCACTGTTAGAGATGCTTATACTATTTTTTGTACGACCATTATGAATACAAATGTATTAATTAAGGAAATATCCCAAAGATGGTAAAAAATAGATTCAAGATAATTTATTTTTGCCCTGTATATCCACCAACCATTAAGTGGGTTTTGTCGTTACCATGGATACGTTTGTAATTTTATTTTTGATGTCACGATATTTTTATCGTTTCAACATAAATAAATAGATAGCATCCGTTGTTATTATTATTTATTGGGTATTTTTTCACAGCAAATTTAAATAAAAAACATAAATTTTTTTAAATAGTTCAATAATTATTTAGAAAATAATGATTTTTCACGAAAGAGACATCTAAAGATGATGCATTTCTTTTATAAATTACATATAATTTACTTACCGTTCTGTTTTTGACAGAACTGAACGGTAAGTAATTACTTACCGACACGTTGTTGCTTAGTAACCAGTAAACATAACCTACTGTTCTAAAACCAAGTTTAGTAAGCAATCCGAAATAGCAGGGTCGTACAAAAAGTAAATTATATGTAATTTATAGAATAAATGCATGATCTTTAGATGTCTCTTTCGCGAGAAATAATTTATTTTCTAAATAATTGGACTATTTAAAAAAATGTATGTTGTTTATTTAAATTTGCTCAGGCCTCTTCAATATCCCAATTATATTCGTTTTCAGATTCACTCATTCTCACGATTTTTTTCGGGGATATTTCCTTAGTTAATACCTTTGTATTCATAATGGTCGTACAAAAAATAGTATAAGCATCTCAAATAGTAAGGAGTTTACCGATCTCCTCCAATATTGGCGACTTCGCTTCGCTCATTCGCCAAACATTGTCGTCGATCGGTAAACTGTCCTTACTGTTCTTGATACTTAACATACTATTACAAAATCATATATCCGAAAATAGCTGCGCGACATTCAATAACCAACTTTTTTGTAGGAAATTTAATAGGGAGAAGAAGTGCATACGTCATACCGTGCCTGACGTCATAATTCTTTCCTCGCAACGCGCATGTTCGCATCGCTCTACTTCGCTGTAAACCGTTTGTTTGACAGTTTTGACACTGTTGACAGTTGGAAGAGAAAACGTGACGCTACTTTGTGAGGTTAAAATAATAGATAGGTGCTATCACAAATAAAATATTGAAACAACAATGGGTGAAAGCCATTGGGTAAGTGTTTTTATAGCTTGTAAACATCCTTTTTAACACTATCAATAATCAGAAATGAAAATATAATGTGCCTTATTGAAGTACATGCGCGTTGCGAGGAAAGAATTATGACGTCAGGCACGGTATGACGTATGCACTTCTTCTCCCTATTCTCCTTAACGTTTATAATAGTATATTATATACCAAGGTTGTGAAGAGTTTTTTCTAGAGCCGAGCATTATTAGATCCCGAGATGCGCAGCATCGAGGGATATAAGATGAGAGGCTCTAGAAAACACTTCACAACCGTGGTGTATATATAATTTTTTTCACTACTAGTACTTTTATTCCTTTTATTCTTCTCACATAAAAAACGTACTATCGCGATCACGGATTTTTTCCTGGATGCCAGTGTATAATGGGATGAATTTTTGCCCCGTGTTACACTAAAATCTGGATTATTGACTAGTAGTCAATAATAAAAAATTATTTACCACTAGGCAAGAAGGCTAACTTCACAAGGTGACAACAGACTAGATAATAGTATGTTTTAAAGCTAGTAGTGAAAAAAATCCATTTTGTACGTAGGAGTAGCCAAATTTGAAATATTTACGAAAAACGCGCAAAAAACGGCTCTTTTCGGAATGTCAAAAAATGACAGTTGCTGAAAGAAATTCTATCTCAGAAACTATTGAAGGTACGAGGTTCGATAAAAAATTAAATTGTGGGGAATCTTGTCAGCTACATTTTCATTCGGATCATTGATGCCCATAAAATTAATACTTTTTGAAATATTATCGAAAAAGCAATTTTGTTCGCCATTTTTCCAAGATGGCGCAGCCGGTTCATCACCCACCAAGGTCCATTCATGTGTATGTATACCTACTGCTTTAGATAGAATTATGCATGCATCAAAGGACCTTGATCACCCACGCATGAGGAGTTGTGATACGTTTCTCAGCACCACATTTTAAGCGTATATATCAATTTTCAGTTTTTCTCAAATTTTTTTCTTTTCAAAACGTTATTTACCTGAACTATGGTACTAATTGTAAGTTACTTGGAAATTGGATTTCGCGGCCTGTATTGTGTTTACTTCGCGTACGGTTTCACAAAAATTATATATTTTTAATAAAACACAACTCAAACATATCTTATTGGTTTTATTTTGTTGTATCAAGAATTATGAGCATAACTTTATAGTTTTTCAGTTTTAAAATCACCTCCACACTGAAAAATATCATCACAATATGACAATGGTAAATTTGAATAATTTTATGTTTTATGTTAATTGCAACAATATTTTTGCATTTATTAACCATAATAAATACTTTGTAGTTAACTTGATGAAAACAACTTTGAAAATTATACACCGTGTCTGCTTAAGTTCGCACCTTATGGAAAACTTTTTTATTATTAATTTTACGAAAAAAAGTTATTCTTCATAAAAAGTTCTGCATGTTCTAAAATCTAAAATACAATCATCAGATATCAGATTTTTTTCAGTCGTATACGAGGTTTCTCAAAAAATATTAATTTGGTTCAAGAGTAAATTTCGCACCATATGGAAAACTTTTTTATTATTAATTTTACGAAAAAAAGTTATTCTTCATAAAAAGTTCTGCATGTTGTAAAATCTAAAATACAATCATCAGATATCAGATTTTTTCAGTCGTATACGAGGTTTCTCAAAAAATATTAATTTGGTTCAAGAGTAAATTTCGCACCATATGGAAAATTTTTTTATTATTAATTTTACGAAAAAAAGTTATTCTTCATAAAAAGTTCTGCATGTTCTAAAATTTAAAATACAATCCTATTTTAACTATCATTTATCAAAAAATATTTCTCGTGACTGATTTACTTTATAAAATTCTACAGACAAAACACCTGAATATATCCTTTAATAAATAATAAATCCTTGTGAGAAATTAAGTCTTTTATTTATATTTAATTTAATCATTTAACTCACATGATGGGTACATTAGAATATTTAAAATTGTCACAACCTGTTGAATTATTAAAAGGAACTTTATTTTTTCAAATAAACTATACGATACTCATAGTCCAGGCGGCGGCAGCAAAAACGCTGTACTCATCGAGTTACAGAAAATTTCAGTTTTGTAGTAACAGTTCATTACCAATAGATACAACAAAGCTTGGTATGCCAACCCCTATCTTGGTGCGATTGGTGTATCAGGATGACTTTAACCCTCTTTCGGGCTACACTATCGACTTATTAGTTACAGAATAAAACTATCTTTAATTTCTCGAACTCACTCAGTGTACCGAAATAAAAATAGTCTGCCGCGTGATATCTTGGAGCGTTGCGCGGTCCGACCAAATAAGGTGGCAGATTTTGAAGAGCACTTTTTATCCATCGAATTACAGCATAAATTTCACGCCAAATTAAAGGTAAAACGTATTATTTCTCAAATTGCTTGGTCTTCCAGGTCACAGCCTGGCAGCTTCTTCAGTCCAACCAATTTTATATGTGAATGTAGTATCGAACGTTACTCACTAATACCTACTATTAAACGGTTGTTTGCGCATGCAGTTCATTTTGTATGGCCGCAAATAATTGTAACATGAAAAAATATATTTTTTTATAAATATTTTAACATTTTCAATGATATAATTAAATTGCTAATCACTGTGGTAATACATTGATTATATTAAAGCGACTAAACCGGACTAAACGAAATAGAAGATGAAATTTAAAAATATTTTGTTAATACCTTATAATTTAAGTAGAATAATTTTAGTAAAATGAAACTGCTAAGAATAATCTAAATTTTTTATCTGTAACATAAGTAGGGATGTTTTACGGCGGTGTAATCGTATACGGTATAGTATACGGTGGAGCGAAAGAGACGGAAATAAAAGCATAAGTTTAAAACCTTAGTTACACAATACCAGTAACTCGTAGGAGTTCTTAAAACGGAGTACTAAAAGCAAGTGTTTCTCAGAGTAATAGAATTTACGCGACAGTCCATGAAATCGTCCTAGTAACTCAAACCGAATACTGTCACAAACGGAAATATTTATACTTAAATATTTTATTCAATACTCAACATCTCTTCCGTTTGTGTAACATAAAGCATGCAAGGCCACATTCAGTTGCCTACGCTAGTTCAGCAGCTGCCGTCTCGCGACCGGCATGTGCAAGGTCTTCTTAGAAGCGCGCTCGCTTCGCCCACCATTGCATCCGTTGGCATGCAATATCTACGCCTACTTCCTCCGTCGAGGCGAGGCATCCCACACGATGTGCCTGCAGGTGTGCATTTCTTCCAGTGAATTCACCAACACTTCCGCCCAGCTGCAGCGTCGTACCAGGCACAGGCAGCGCGCATGCAATCAACCCACAAACTTACCGAGAACTTCTGCCTACGGATTCCAACTACGATACGAATTACTTCCTCATTCGGCAGTATATAACCAGCTTGCTTGAGCTATTCAAACCAGTCAGTTTCCATGACTCCGACACTACATCTACAAGCAAGCTGGTGAGTACTCTTTTAATTATATTAATGCTTAGTGCTTAAATTGAGTGGGCGGCGCTTAATCGCCCACTCTATGCAGAATTATGGGGAGTTGTGTCCAGGCTTCCCCGGCTTAGTTACCAGGAGGTTATCTCCTACATGCTTAGTCTGTAGATCTAGTGCTGTGACAGGGTTGGTTCCCACCTTCCCTGTATTGTAGTAGTTTAGGAGGACATATACGTCCTCACCATATTGTCAACATGTAACCTTTTGTACTCTGTTTATTGTCAACATGTAAACCTTTTGTACTCTGTTTATTGTCTTAGTATATAGTTATTTTTACAACTTGTGTTTGATTCCTTTCTACCTCTGACTACGTTCCCCAGTCACCCAAACCCCACGTGACAATACTAGATGCAAGTGCTTTCCTGTGTTTACATGAGAACATTTTACGAACAATAAAATGTACACTGTCTGCTATTACTTAAAACATCTGTGTAGACGGGTTTAGTATTCAAGGAAGTGAGAGTGGGGGTAGTTCGGCCGATTAAATAGGATTTTATCTTACTATAAATCAAAATTCTTCAGAATCCGAGCTACCATCACTTAAATTGTTATCATTTGAACTATTATGTTCTTCTGATTCTGCAGGTTCGTCTTTTTGTATCACATCTTCTACCCGTAAAGGTGTTGGTACACCTTCAAACCAACTTGGTTGTAGTGAACTAGTATTGATGTTTAGCAACCAGCCACAATCTTTCGGATTAAATTTTTGGCAATTGACTTCAATGGCAGAAAGCCACATGGAATTGATAAAGATTGCTCTTAATATATGTTGTTTTAAAGAGTTCCAACATGGTGGAATATTCGACGAGTCAAAACCATGTATTCTTTTCAAAAATGGTCCTTGCGTGGATTGTGATCCGTATTTTTTGTTTAAATATATCAGCTTTTGCAGTATTGACATCACCATTATTTACGTTGTATATCTGATTAGTAAATTTTTGAATCGTTTTCATTTTTTCGATATTGTTTATATCATCGGGATCAGCTAACTCAGCAAAAGTTTGTTGATATTTCGTTTAGTACGGTTTAGTCGCTTTAATATAATCAATGTATTACCATAGTAATTAACAATTTAATTATATTATTGAAAATGTTAAAATATTCATAAAAAAATATATTTTTTCATGTTACAATTATTCGCGGTCATACAAAATGCGCATGCGCAAACAATCGTTTAGTACTAGGTATTACTGAGTAACGTTCGATACTACATTCACACATAAATTTGGTCGGACTGAAGAAACTGCTAGGCTGTGAACTGGAAGACCAAGAAATTTTATAAGTAATACGTTTTACCTTTAATTTGGCGTGAAGTTTATGATGTAACTCGATGGGTAAAAGTGCTCTTCAAAATCTACCACCTTATTTGGTCGGACCGCGCAACGCTCCAAGATATCACGCGGCATACCATTTTTATTTCGTTACACTGAGTGAGTTCGAGAAATTAAAGATAGTTTTATTCTGTAACTAATGAGTCGATAGTGCAGCCCGAAAGAGAGTTAAAGTCATGCTGATACGCCAATCACACCAAGATAGGGGTTGGCAGACCAAGATTTTTTGTATCTATTGGTAGTGAACTGTTACTACAAAACTGAAATTTTCTGTAACTCGATGAGTACAGCGTTTTTGCTGCCGCCGCCCGGACTATAACAAAATAGCTTATTATGAATCTCGTTGCCAGTTAACCATACGTATTCGTGATCTAGAAAAGGCGCGGTTATGACCGGCTTTTGCTCGCGCAAGGTTAATCAAAATCAATGATGGTTGCGGAATAGGCAATTGTTTGATAAAAACTTGATCGTCATAAGACAACCCGCTAAATTTATTTAACAATAAATAATCAGTTAAATAGCCGTTTGTACTTGCTATATTTCTCACGGTCTTCATCGTGTTAAAAATGTTTCACACGCACTATGTTAAACACGGGCGCAGAAAAGAGTAATGGAAAGGAAACAGCGAGACGACGGTGTGACGGCATTGATGGACGTTTACTGCTGAATATATCCTGCATTAGTTGTATTAAAACGGTAATACTTTTTTTCTGATTGAACTATTTAGCTCGAACAAATTAAACGTATTCTAAAAAATTTTGTGCCTTAATACTTTCAGTTAAGTACCAAATAAAGATATAGCCGTATTTCGAATTTGTAATCGTTTTAAAAGATAAAAATAATGTTACTTATATTAAAGTGACAAGTTCTTTAAAATGATACACATACGAAATGAATAATAATAAATAAAAATCTTATTAGAGAAAGGAATGATTTCATAAGAACAGCATTTAAATTACAAAACATACTAAGTAAAAAGCAGTAAAAGTGAATTCAATTCAACTTATTTATATTGTTAGGTCGTTGATAAAATAAATTATTTTCCGGTTATCAGATAACATTATTTTATAGTTTCGTTCTTTATTTTATTTACTTAAAATCTGGTAGATTGTGTTACATATAATAAACTTATTTTGTATTGAAAAACCCGTTTTCTAAATTATTAAATTATAAACTTAAGATAGACTTCATTTTTGATTAGTAAGAAGTAAATATGAAATAATATTACAATGTGTTTTACTTATGATGTTAGATGCTTTATTGAAAATATTGTATATCACCACATTATTATAAGTACATATGTGGTTATTCATATCTCCCAGTGACGTCACGCTTCATCTGCTAGAAATCGTTGGTGAGACAACTTCTCATTTACTAACCTTGCACCACCCCGACACTCCCTACTACAAAGATATTAAATGACTAAACATATTTTATATCAAAATTTTATACTAAGCTTACTACCTACCCCCTTATGTTAGCCAAATAATGCACTATATTGCTAAAGGAATTGCAAAATAAAAAAAAACTGTTGTCGTTACCTGCGTACTAGACGAAACTACGTTTGGACTAGTTTATTCTTTTAACAGGGGGATGTTTTACTTGTCAAGCTATTCTACTACATTAACCTTCGTCTTTCGTATAGTAGTAATTTAAAACAAGATTTGTTACGCCACTACTGCGGTGTTAGCGTGAACACAAAGCTCATCTTTTATGACGTCAACAGGTACTACTCTGCTAAACCATCTACTCTCTGCTGTGCGGTGCAATGTTTGGTACAATCGAAAAATAAAGAAATATTCAACCACTTTTTTAATATATAAAAAGAAAAATATATATTACTATTTTAATTGCAATCACAAAATCAAAAAACGATGAAAATATATAAAATAATATTGGCAAATGCGGAATCAATGCATTTTAACTGCCAAGGAACTTTTTTAGAAATGTAGCTACGCTATCATATACGCGAAGTGCTGGGCTGTAGCGACTTCTAGAGCAAAGTTGTAAGTTGTGGATTATCTCATAATTTTCAAAATTGCTTATTCTACATAGGCTGGCCTACCCAGCATCTTAAATGCAAAATAATCTGCGAATCTAGCTCGTCTGCAAACACTAAATTTTTACATTAGATTTTAATGTTTGTAACTGGTACTTTGCTGTTACTTAAAATATAAAATAGAGATACAAATATTTATTTTATTCACAATCATATTGCAATATGTACATTTCATATGTTGTAAAAACCTTGGAAAGTAAGCTATTGCTATAGCAACACCAAAGTGGTTAACAATTTCCTTTACATGTCTGTAAAACTGACATGTAAAGTTATGGCCAACTTGTTTTTCTGAATAATTTAAAACAGGACGTTTTATCCGATTTAAATTTGAGTTTTTATAAATATATTTAACGCTAAAAACATATTTTTTATTTAATATTAGTTTTATTTTTATTTTTCCGTATTTTATATTTAATAATTACAATGGAATTAATTAATTTCTAATTTTAAAATACTGAGCGCATACATCGCCATCTAGGGGCGAAGAATGAAACATTAATTAAAATTTCTTTTGGTCGATAGATGGCTTTGATTGAAATTATGACAGTTTATAAAAAATGTATTTTAAAATTCAAAATTACTTTTTATTTTGATTATCTTAAGTCTAATTATTGTGAATAAAATAGTATACATGTTTCGTTGGTAAAGTTTCCACGCCTCGCGATAATTGTTTGACCACGACGTACCGTCTCGGTCAAACAATTATCGCTTGGCTTGTAAAGATATCCTTTACCAACTCAACATGTAATATACTATTACAGAAAATAATGATGTTTATTAGCAGTATTGTTTGGTACGTCTCGGCCGACCCTGCCGAGGCGTCAATGATTCAAACCCAAAGCGAAGTTTACCAATACTGTATATTGTAGTAATGTCATGTATTTTGTATTAATCCCATTTATTGCTATACTTAAACCATAAATATAAGGAATGAGTCATCACAAATCACCTGGGTGACAGCGGGGGACTCCCAGCACTTTAGTGCATTCCATCTCTCTCTCTCTCTCTCTCTCTCTCTCTCTCTCTCTCTCTCTCTCTCTCTCTCTCTCTCTCTCTCTCTCTCTCTCTCTCTCTCTCTCTCTCTCTCTTTCTCTCTCTCTCTCTCTCTCTCTCTCTCTCTCTCTCTCTCTCTCTCTCTCTCTCTCGAGATAGAGATAGAGAGACAGATGAAATACAATAATGAGTTGCAAGCAACCCGCTGTCGCCCAGGTGATTTGTGATAACTCATTTCTTGTATTTATGGTTTAGGTAGAGGTAAAAATAATATCACAATATGCACCCGAAAAATGTGTTCTTATTATTTTGTTTTCTAAGGAACTAATATATATTTTGGAACATACTTTAGATACTTTTTTGTATTTATTAAACAGATAAAAAACCAGAGTGAAAGCCGAATCAATAGAATGATTGACCCGCCCCGAAAAAAAACCGTTTATTACTTAGAATATAAAACTGTAGGAAGGAGCATAACTACCCGGCGCAATAGGTTCTTTAAATGCGACGGGATATGGCGTCACATCGGCCGTCATTAGACACCACCTAAACCTGCTTTTTCTCTCAAACTCCGCCAAATACGAAGAAGGGAATTACATTTCATAAGTTAGTATTCGTTTATTTAAAGTATTAAATATAAAACTTACATTTTAAGATTAATTTCAAAATACAATGTTTTAAAATTAATTGAGGTAATGTAGTTTATGTGCGCATTTTGAGACAGTGAGAGCCGCCACTACAAATATCTAATTCATGATCTAATTACAAAACCGGAAACATTTACTCCACCAGCGGCGGCTCGTCGGGGTGGGCAGGGTGATTAATAGAAATAAATCTTTAAAATAATTAAAAAGAATTAAAATTTCTAAGGTTAAATTAGTAGATTAATAATATTTAATAATCTCTTAAACAGCTTTTACCCCAGAATTTCTTCTATACCTTCAGTAGTAGTACAAGAAAATGCGAATATAGTGTAACATTTTAACGCGGTGGACAAGTCCGCTGCATCGCTGTAAAGAAAGACCTACGTTGCGATGTTAGTTAATGTAACATACAGAAATGAACGCTCGGCTCAAGTTGTTGTGTATAGTCTCTCTCAGTTCCTCGATGGGCGAGCCCATGGCTTCGGCCCACTGCGAACCTTTGTTCTGGGGTTTTGTTTATTGCCATGTTTCGGTATAATATAATTCTGCAATATATTACACTCCATAAACATAAAGCATTTTTTTAAATTATTTAAATTTTTAAATTGATTATCTAATAAACCAATGCAAGGTGTTCAGTAAATCACGCAAAATTCGGGTTATGCCTTTGGATTTAGTACGTATATATCTCGTGTCTAAATTACAAACTATAATAATAATTATAATATTGCCGTCAACTTTTGTGTAGGAAATTCTGTGTTCTAAAGCAAAGTTCTATATTTATATATATTTTGCTTTATGTATTTGCCTTAGCTTATAAGTTTATAAAGGTATAATAATATAAATATTTATACATTATATCTAAAATCTATTATTAAAAAAAGAGTAAATCTGAAATCGCAAAAGGAACAGAACCTGACATGGGCAAGGCCCAGGGCCTATTTTTAACTGAGTTGGGCCCTAGGCTTAGCTAGCAATTTTCAGGCACCGTATTTGAGTGAAAGGAGTAGCAAACAGGCGTAAAAAATACTAAACTCAATATAATAATAATAATAATAATTACTACAACCCATAACCTGCAAAGCAGGCCCCAGAAGCTATAAGCTTGTGCGGGAGGGAGGGGAGGGGGCGGAGGGGGAGTCACAGCTAAGGAAAACTGCAGAAAACCTTTACCAGATCTGCCGGCACCGGGAATCGACCCCGGGCCGCTTGGGCGAAAGTCCGGCACGCCTGACATTACACTACCAAGGCTGTTATTTTGATATATTTTGATTAAAAACTAAACAACTTCTCAAATTGCTCTGGTGCCAGTTCTATTCCCAACTCGGAGAGTAGTTGGTGATCTCTGCAAGTTTCGCAGACAATCCCCAATTTTGTCCCACACATGTTCAGTTGGGTTGAAGTCTGGCCTGATAGCAACCAATATAACTAACGCCTCCCCAAACCATGATAGATCCGCCATTGAAGTTACGCGTCGGGTTGATGCAATTGCGATCAAATTGCATTCCTCGACGACGCCATACGCGGACTCGTGCGTCAGAATGGAAGAGGCAAAAGCAGCTTTCGTCGGTGAACAAGACCTTTCGTTATTACCTCGTAGTGCAATGTCCGTAGTGCATATTGACTCTTCTGACGATACCGGTCCGTCAAGTGAGGAACATTAGCTCTAACACGAGAACGAAGTTCACCTTCATGTAGACGATTTCGTACCGTCCTATCGGATACTCATAGAATCAAATCCATGTCCTCTGCAATCATGTGACGGCTTCTCACTGGATCCTGTCAAGTTGCATTCACAAGTCTTCGATCCTTGAGGACGACGAAAAGTTCCGTTCTCTCGATGCCATGACCACGTACGAGATAAAACACTATGGTAAACCTCATATCTCAATGCGACTTGTCGCGTACTAACTCTAACTTCCAAAAGAGCAACAATTTATGCACGTTGAATGTCCGTTACGGCATTGTAACGCTTCGAATAACTTTGTGATACTGATTAATTTCAAAACATTGATTTAGACACTTGCACATCGGATAACGGTGGTGTCGGTGGATACACGTTAAAAAATAAACGTTAATAAAATAATGTTTTTATTAATTAAAAACTTTTTTTTCAAAATTTTTGAATTTGGAAAAGAAAAGGTTTAAACTCAAGCGATAATAATTACATGTATTCTGTAAGCACTGGTTCATATCAATTGTTAAGTATAACAATAATTGTTATGAACCCGATTGCTACGAAATCTTAACATTTCCTGCAATATTTGGTATTCTGTAACTGCACTTGTTATGATCCAATTGAAATGAATCACAACAACTGAAATGCAAACTAATTATGAACTATATTACCGACTGTGCATGCGCGTTCGAGCAGTGACATTTGCATTTGACAGTTTCGAATAGTTAGACGCGCCAATTTGAAACATGGAGAAGAATACCCGACACACCGAAAAGCAATTTTATGTAATGTTGGAGTTTATGTCCACCAAAGAAATATTGCTTACGGAAAGATTGTGCCCGGGAAAAGGTCCTGAATGTTTACAAAAACTGTGGAAAGAGCTTACTAGTATACTAAATTGTCGCAAATGGACCAGCAAGAGCAACAACTGGTGATGACTGGATGAACGTTAAAAAATTACTGTGTGTGTCACAAGTCGCAACAGTGTTTTCTTTCTAAAGTAATAAACAATATTACCTACAGTTTTATAACGTAAATAATAGTAAGAAAGAAATCCTATTATTATCCATACTTAAATTTTGCAAAATCGTGTGAAAGAACCCCAATGGATATAAAAATATAATGCAATTTCTTGGGAATCTGAGGTCACAATCAGTTCTTTAGGTCGTAAGTTGAATAAGTGATTTGTTTTTATCTAAAACATTGACTTTGAAATATACATGCCTAAGTATTACTATGCATTAATAAATTGGGGGCAAAAACTCATTTACCGAATTTATAATCTACAGAAAATGTTGCTTAGCAACAATTTCTAAAAATACACATATCAAGCGACGACAGAAAATAATACTTCCAAGATATTAAAATTAAACTTAAAGATAAATAATACTTCAACACTTCATTTAAAAAAAACTACATCAACATTTTCACAGTTTATTTATAATAATTTACAAAATGTATATAAATGCAACACTAGAAACAGAGCTCGAACCTTAAGGGTGAAACTTGCCATTTTTCTTAGAACTACCAATTCCGTCAACATATCAGCAGAAGTGATTACTGCAACAGACGTTACAATTTAAAAGATGTTTTGGAAGGTAATGAAATCATACTTGAACAATCTCCCACGATGAAAGTCAAAGTAGAGGATGTTCAAGTAACCAGTTAGACTTTTTAGGTTACTAAAAGATCCAGGGGTGTAAACGATGGCACTGAAGCACTTTCCAAGCGACGAAGAACCATTCGTCGTATTGCTGCACTACTCTCTGCTGCAAAGAGGACTACAACTGCATGTGCAAGAATACTACTGCCATAAAGAGATCATATAGAGATTAGAGGGCTGCTGTTATTGATGCTGTAGCCAATTTGCTACAATTTCTAAAGAATAATAATAGGAAATAATGTACTAACAGTTTCGATACTTTATCACATAAAATAAATATTACCCCGTTCTATAAGAAGTGATTTATATGTTGTTTCTTATTTGTCTTCTACAATCAACATCATTTGATAAATCATTCCTTGCTACCTCGGATGCATCTGACAAAGTTCAGGCAAAGAGAAAGGGTCATTACTATCCCATACTTGCCTTGCGATATACAAATACGATTTCTGTGTAGAATGTTAGGTTAAGTTTTTATACTATACTATTTATTTATTTTTACCGTTCATTTGCTGCTTCCACTTCTTCTACTCTACCCAGGAACACGTTTCCTTCCAAATCCATTATTATTGTAATAAGAATCAACGGCAATCATTAAAAAATTTATTTGTTACTCACTTGTAAACGTCATTTTATGCGACGGAATACAAACAACGAAAGGTTACTTTTACAAGCTACTGACTTGTAAAACTGACAGCTGACCTGTAAAAAGTTTTACAAGTTAGTAGAATATGACATTCATAGACAAATTGTCATAATAACCTCTACGTCTACGCACACTTCCACGGCTAATAAAATTATTAAAAAGTGTAACATTTTATTGTGATTGTTAGGATTAGGGCCAGGTTTTATAGATACAATAAATGTTGTGTGTTGTTTACAAATGAATAACAAATAAAATATTATACATTATACGCAAGGTAACTGTTTTTACTGGCTCAAGAAGGCGACAGGCTCGCCTGCCGGCTCGCCAGTCATTTCCTTCTATCGCCAGTAAAAACAGGTTTACCTTGCTAATAATGTAAAATACTATTACTTACGTTTAGTAGCAATACTACTAATAACAACAAACAGTTCCGCTGACCGCAACCTACGAAGTCGAAATGCACTGAACGTTTTTAGAAGAGGAAAATTATTTCTTCGACAACAATTGTTAGGGCGTTTATTTTAAAATTACTTATATTTTAAATAATTTTCAAGTATTTTCGTTCATATACGATACGTTTTAAAAGTAAAAACTAACATCAAAATCTCGAAGTGGTGAATTGTTATTCATAACAATTGTTAGGTACCCAACAATTGATATAGATTTCAATAAATTGTTAAGCCATATCAATTACTTGAACAAAATAAATCCTTACAGAATACCGTTTTTGACACATGAATTGTTATGCTTGTTGCATATCAAGCATAACAAGCGTAACAATCTCAACAATTTGCTTACAGAATACACCTGCATGTCGCTCGCAGAAGAGGAAAAACACCTGACAAAATAAAGGATGAATTTCAAAAATTCATAACTTCGCGCCAAATCATCGTAGGCACTCGAAGTTTTGAAAACTTTACAGAAAAAGGACTGAATTTTATTGTCCCGACAGTGATTGGGTCCACGATTTTTTTGGTACACCGTACAAGCTGTAACATTCACATGAACATGTAAGGTTCATCCATTTTCGTCCAAAATCCGCCGGTTTTGATAAAAAAGTTATAAAGGTTTGAAATTTTGGTATTTTTGGTGCGTTTTCGAGTGGTGCATTTTTTTCCTCGAGAGTACATATATTATATATAAATAGTATCAATTTTTTTCTATCCTCTATTTGAAACGAATGCGGTGTTGCAAAAAGTAAACAAACAAATACATAAACGACAATGAAATCTCAACAAAAGTGCAGTGGAAACACTAAAACGAGACTTCGGGATTTCGGAGCCGAAAAATCTTCTTTTGTGCATTTTTATGATTTTGTTTTCCAATTCGGGCCCCTCTTGCCGTTGGGCCCTAGGCACGCGCCTAATGGTAAAATAGGCCCTGGCAAGGCCAAGCTCTTGCTCGCATCGGTTTGGTAACATTCGGTAGAAACCCCAGACATCAAAATCCAATCCCTTACACTTTGTTTTGAGTTGTTGTGCAAATTTTAGTTGGTGGTATCTGCTATGTAACTTTCATTTTTAAATGGCAAGTGCAAATACAGCTACAATTCGAGACCTGGTAAACAATAAAGAAGACATTATATTATTTATTAAATTTGTTGAAGAATAAGTTCAACAGTTTGAGTTTTGAGGATAATATTTTTATTCACAAATTAAAACCATGTCCGAATATGAAGCATTTAGTGCTATCTAACAATCGCGGCAATATTTCAGTTCAAATTGGTACAATAAATATAATTGTCTAACAAGTGGCTGGAAGTGAAACAACAAATAAATTGTATTGCTTACTTTTTACAGAAAAACCTCAAAATTCTTGGAGTTCAACAGAACTTCAATATGAATTTTTAATAATAAAATAATAATAAATAAAAACATTTTGTTTAGGTTTTTAGGAAGACTGCTATTTAAAAATATTAGTACCTGTTAATAAATAAGGTAGGAACTCCGGATTAAAACTCCTTTTTGAATATATTTGAATGGAAAGTACAATTTATACTTATTGCCCAGGTATGGTACCTAAAAAACAGAAGCTTCTTACTGAAACTAATCTCTTTCCCCATATTGTTTATAAACAAGTTGTGAATAATTTGTATGTCTTTGAAATGGTTGTTTACTAGTTTCTTTCAAAAAAACTGGTTAAGAAAAACTATGTAAGGCGACACTATTGTTCAGAACTGCATTTATTAACCAATAAATTACTCAAGAAATTGAAACAAATAAATCCTTAATTCTAAAGTAAGAATTTTAATTGAATATCTTATATACAAAAGTCCCGTGTCTCGAATTATTTTTCTCGGGACTCGAGACAACAAAAAAATCGAAGAATTTCTCGGGTCAGAGACCCTAGTATATACGGAATTTTTTTCCAGATAAAACAATTTCTCATGCAGTCATTAAAATGCAAAAACAAATTAATTATCGTAGTTGCAATAAAACAGCATTAAAATGACATAGAGCAGAGAAGTTTTCGCAGCACAGAAGAATTAATCATTACTGCCCACCCGTTGCCAATCATACGAGCCGCCACTGTAACTACACCATATTAATTGAGACTCCATTCTGATCGTTTGGTAGATGCTTATTATGCTCCTTCCTAAAGTTTTATGTTTTAAGGTTTATTAGTAGCACAGCTATTATTTGCACTAGTAGCTTCAAACATTTCGCCATATTTGCATATTGAACCGTATCTTGTATGAACCTTATGCATGCTCTCAAATGCTATCATAAAATATATTATAATAAGGTAAGAACTGCAGGTTTAAATTATTACTAATATACAAAACATATTTAAATATTTAAAAATTACAGTGTTTCAAACTGTTTGTTTGTTCTACAGCTTCTCTATAAAATAACCTGTTCTGGATAAGCCTATTTGCACAATGGATAGCGATGAAATAAATGGAATAAAGAATGAAATATGTATCAAATCAGAATTAGAAGTAGTAGAAGGCAACATCAGAAATAATACCGAAACGTACTCTCAGAGTGAGGAGAAAATATCATCATATGTCCTTACGGCATCAGTTGATCACATACCAATTCATGAACGAGCAAAACAATTGGAAAGAAATCTTTGTAATTATAAACGTACAGTAAAATCAAGTGTCAAGCTTGATTTGCTCGCTCATAGTAGTGAGAAACCATATGAATGCAATCTTTGTAATTATAAATGTTCTCGAAAAGGTAATCTCAAACGACACATGTTCACTCATAGTGATTACAAGCCCCTTGAATGTAATTTATGTGATTATAAATGTTCTCAAAAGGCTAATCTCAAACTACACATGATCACTCATAGTGGTGGCAAGCCTTTTCAATGTAATTTATGTGATTATAAATGTTCTCGAAAAGGTAATCTCAAACAACACATCAACAGTCATATTGGTAAGAAACCATTTCAATGTAATATATGTAATTATAAATCTTCACAAAAGAGTCAACTCAGAAGCCACATTTTTACCCATAGTGGTGAGAAACCATTTGAATGCAATTTTTGTGATTATAAATGTACTCAAAAAGGTACTCTCAAACAACACATGATCATTCATACCGGTGAGAAACCATTTAAATGTAATTTGTGTGATTATAAATGTGCACAAAAAACCCATCTCAAGCACCATGAGTTCACTCATAGTGGTGAGAAACCATTTCAATGTAATTTGTGTGATTATAAATTTTATGAAAAAGGTAGTCTTAAAAGGCACCTGTATGGTCATACCGGTGAGAAACCATTTCAATGTAATATTTGCAATTATAAATCTTCACGGAAGAGTCCACTCAAAAGCCACATTCTCACCCATAGTGGTGAGAAGCCAGTTAAATGTAATTTATGTAATTATAAATGTTCTCGGAAAAGTAATCTCAAACAACACATGCTTATTCATAGTGGTGAGAAACCATTTGAATGTGATTTGTGTGATTATAAATGTTCACACAAAAGCAATCTCAAAAACCATGCTCTCACTCATAGTGGTGAGAAACCATTCAAATGTAATTTATGTGATTACAAGTGTTCACAAAAGGTTAGTCTTAAAAACCACATACTCACACATAGTCGTAAGAATACCATTTGAATGTAATTTATGATTATAAATATTTTGAAAACAATAATAGGTCCCCAGTGTCTCCTATACATTCAGGCCCCTATTGCTATTTGTCATTGCTGGGCCAAAGCCTTTGCTTTGGGCAGTGCAGGATCATGCCAGCATCTGGTCAGATTTAAAATTTTTATTGGGTCATTCTGTGACAAGTGGACTACGTCAGGGGTTCCTACTAGACCATTTCTGATCTTGCCTATAATTTTGATTTACCATATTTACTTGAAAATAATACTCCCCGGTTATAAGACCCCCCCCTATATTTTGAAGCAAATTAAAGAAAAAGCGGTTGCATGCCAATTCTGGATCACTAAAATTACAAACAATATAAGATATTGAACATTTTTTTGTTAGAAAATTCCGTTAGCTATGTTCTTGGGAAAAATTCTACCCTTTATCTCTTCACGGAAACAATGCCTTTGTAGTAGCATGTTTACCTGAATTCCAGGAAAACTTCTAAAATTGTAGACAGGTCATTCAAAAGTGTTCCGATGTCACTACAATAGGTAATAAAATTTTGCACACTTACTGGAAAGATTAAGGTGCTGCTATTGTTAACAATAAGGTAGGTACTTAATAGGTTACAATTCTTCAGTGGGTACTGTTAAAGGCTTAATTAAATGAATTTCTTAGAAATATTTTTGCCTTCCCTCGGTTTTTTACTAATCGACCCTTTCACTTGTCGAGCTTAATTTGTAAAACCATTTTTAAAAATTACTATAAAAGATAATGCTGTTCTTACTGAGGGTGGTCACGACGCCGACGGCGATAGCAACGATTCTGACTAATAGATAAGCCAAAAATAATTTTATATTATTTCATAATTATCGTAATTATTTTTTGTTGCAGTCAATACACTTTGCTTATTGGTTTTACCATGCCTGCATAGGTTTACGTGTATCAATATCGTCTAAAATGCAGACAACT